>CM062804.1:490708896-492085789 GCA_031772625.1 Pinus tabuliformis | reverse complement strand
TAAAATGTCATCATAGAAAATAACACCTTAGTAACTTAGTCTTCAACCTTCAAGGAAATATTAGGCACAATCATGTCAACTAAGTTACATGCTAAAAGATCAAGTTGTAGATACCTTGTGAAAACAAATAGTCTCATGTGTGATGTCTAATCCTTGTCATTTTATTCGCAACAACATTTGATTATCTTATGCATGAACTTGGTCAAGTATATAAACAAAATGTGCTCAAATAACACCATGAAATTAAACTTTTCTAATAGTCATGAAAATATTTTAACACTAAACAACTAAAATGATTTCAAACAATTAAGTATAATACTAATTTCATATTCAAGCTTTGGTTGTTGTTTAAATGGACATGATAACAAGCATTTTCAATTTCATTGTTAAAATACAACAAAATCAAAAGAAACATTCAAAATTCAATCAAACAATAAAGAGAGGATATCATGGAATGGGCATTGCAATTATA
This sequence comes from Pinus tabuliformis, assembly GCA_031772625.1. Taxonomy (NCBI): domain Eukaryota; kingdom Viridiplantae; phylum Streptophyta; class Pinopsida; order Pinales; family Pinaceae; genus Pinus; species Pinus tabuliformis. The sequence continues at coordinate 492,085,317 of CM062804.1, read as the reverse complement.
AAAAAAAATTGTTTGCCTATTCACCGATGTCTTGTTTGGCATTCCTAAAATATTTGCTCGCCCAAAATAACCATGAGGTGAAATAATCACAACATTAAAAACCATAGGAAACCCCATTAGAAACTCGCACAATTTTTTTTTAGTTGGGAAATAATGGCCACCATGTGGCTAGATGACCTGCATAAAGAAAGAAAATAAAATGTCACCATAGATAAGAACACCTTAAGAATTTAGTATTCAACCTTTAAAAAAAAGCTTATGCATAATCATGCAAACTAAGTTACATGTTCTAAGGGCGAAGTGGTGAATTAGCATACCATATTTCCATCTCTCCATTTTTTATTGCGCCAAACCGGCTAACATCTAATCCAAAAAGCCAATAATTTTCATTATAGTGGATCAAGAATGTTTCTACAAGAAGCTTCTTAAAAATAACCTTCTCCATTCTCCACTAAAGAGGAAAATTCAATGCCCGATAAAGACGAAGATCCCCTTTCTGGCTACTCTCAGGAATCATGTATATCTGCATATGCAAAACAACAGCGTAAGAGGAAATTGTGCATAAAAAATATCTATAAAATTGAAAATAGATGACAACGATGACATAATGAGAAAAGTCAATGAAAATTAAGAAACTTGATTTATTTGCATAAGGAAAATTTTAGGGAGAAATCAAAAGCAAATCTCATGGTTTACACAAGAAAAATGCCACCCTTCTTACCATTTTGTTAATACTAGTTCTCCTAAGCATCATCAAGTTGTTGTTACTAAAAAGTGTTGCTATTTTAAAGTGTACCCTGAAGAGGATGATAAAGGAAGAAATGCACATGATTTCAAAATAACAAATTTAAAACAAGCAAACAAATAATGTTGATCTTTCCAGGTTCTTGTAACATTGTTTCAATATTAACAACATTTTTTACAAAGCAAAGATGAATTAACCAAAATCCCAAGGAATGCATTTTTTCTTTCACCGCATCACAATTTTTTTCTCTAAAAGCTTACCAATTGATCCTAATGTCGCTCAAAAGTTTCACAAAATCATTTACTAAACAAATTGTCTCATTTATATTTGACAACATGGAGTTTGAAAAGTGCAAATTGATTTTGATTTAGAGTTGGTAAGACTTAGAGCATGAACATAATTAGGTCTTTATTATGCACCCGTCTTCTCATCATGGATTATGAGTTTAACACCAACCACTTTGAGCACTCTATATTGCAATCACCATGACCTGAGACTTTTCCATGATCACAATGGAGGGTGAATGGTAAAACCCCATTAACTGACCTATACATACCCTAAGGAGAGTACATGTCCTACCCATTTAGGTATTGGCTCATTGAGCGTGTAAATATCAATAAAATCGAAGAGAAAATGCAAACAAATGTTGTAAGAAATGCATGTATTAATAAGAATCTTATACTTAAAGTGAGATAAGTCCCAAAAAACCATCATAAGACGTATCCCAAACATCCCATTTTATAGAAAGAAGCATTTAGACAATGTGGGAGAGGATCACACACCCTAAGAGATGTCTCATTCAAAATAGGGACTTTCCCCTTGCAATCCCCAAGGAGGGGAAAATCCAAAGGATGCATTTGAGAAGTAGAGACAAGTCCCCCCATGCAACATCATCCTCAGTGCATAATCCAAATGATACAATATAAAGTGATCTAAGAGAGTGACACACTAACATATGAACCCATGACCAAGTGTAGAAATTGACCTATATATCCATAAGAAGAATGTATGTAAGGAAATTATGAAATCATTACATGCATGCATGGAAGATAACATTTATCATATCTAATTAAATTTTAATACTATCATCCCTACAACTGGAGGGCCTAAATTAAGAAAACAATCAAAAATAAAACTTATAATTCGATATATCTATTATACTTCCAAAAAAATGAAAGTAAATTGTGGATTACAAATTTATAATCATGATTACATAAGAACTACTTACAAGTTTTAGGGGACCCATAGTCACGGGCTTCGGAGCAGTAATGAAATGTTTTGAAATTTCAACTAATGGCTTTGGGAGCATCCGAAACATTCCAGTTGCTCCATTCTTATATTCACACCGCTCTTTCAGGTGCTTCTTACACACAACCAACATTAGGGATAGTTTGGACACTACTTACTTGCATATCCCTACATGTGACACCACTATTGGGCATTTAAATGCTACCTACAATTGTTGTCACTGAACCTTGCAAGTAAATTTTTTAATTTCCTGCTGATAATCACAAAAGTAGGTCAATGGGACTGAAGAAGAGTGCAGTCAATATGACTACAATGTAGGAGTGCAAGTGAATATCCTATAAAAAATGCTAAAAGTAACATATAGAGAAAGAAATTAGTGGTAATTTTGTTGCAACACGTATATAAGAGACCGTTGTATAATAGAATATACTCAATGGCCTCCTAAAAAGGAATGACTGAGCGATATGGTAAGGTCTTGCAATGGAGCTAGATATGTCAGGGGCTCCTGATTCTAAGGACTAATGGCAAGGAAGGTGAATTGGGTAACTATTAATTAGTGGTAATTTTGTTGCAACATGTACATAAGAGACCGTTGTATAATAGAATATGCTCAATGGCCTGCTAAAAAGGAATGACTGAGCGATATGGTAAGGTCTTGCAATGGAGCTAGATATGTCAGGGGCTCCTGATTCTAATGACTAATGGAAAGGAAGGTGAATTGGGTAACTATTAATTTCCTGCTGATAATCACAAAAGTAGGTCAATGGGACTGAGGAAGGGTGCAGTTAATATGACTACAATGTAGGAGTGCAAGTGCATATCGTAGAAAAAAATGCTAAAAGTAACATATAGAGAAAGAAATTAGTGGTAATTTTGTTGCAACACATATATAGGAGATTGTCGTATAATACAATATACTCAATGGCCTACTAAAAAGGAATGAGTGAGTGATATGGTAAGGTCTTGCAATGGAGCTAGATATGTCAGGGGCTCCTGATTCTAATGAATAATTGCAAGGAAGGTGAATTGGGTACAGGGGCACTGCCAACATCCCTTGGGGCCAACAATGGATCTGATCGTATGATCCTAGGGGAGGTGTATGAGAAAGTGATACTCCTATCGTATGTGGTCAAAAGGAAGAAACTATGAATAGGTATTTCGCCACTCCTATGGGATTGGGATGTACCATAACATGTTAGGAACACCTTGCTCTAGAACTATATGGAATTGGTCCCTTTAGTACTCTAAGAACCTGTGAAATTGATGCATGGTTTAGCATCATTAAACTAGTCTCAATGGTATTTTTTGATCTCCCCAATGAGAAGGCTGAGAAGATGTTATAGACATTTTTGTGCCTTACAGCATGAAGCATGAAATGTCCATAATCTAAGGGATCCAAAGTCCCTAAACATGTTGTTCCTACCCCTAGAGGAACAAGGTCAACAAACCACAGCACTGAATAAAAGTTCTCCACCTGAAAACACTCAAAAACAAGGCAATTATGGATCATGTCAACTGCTCCACTGAGCATCTGCGCTGAATGTCAACTGCTCCACTGTCTACCTGCGTTGAATGTCAACTGCAAAGAAGGCTACCTGCGCTGGGCGAGTTTGGACATGTGGCACAGTCATTCCTCAAGGTGTCAATGCCCAGAAAGCTTCCAAAATGACACTTGGATCAGGGAATTCAACTGGTGATGAGTAAGAGGTTCTAGATCTCCAAGTGGAAGCAAGGACCTCCAAGTGGACTCAAGAACTGAAGAATAACTGAAGTGAGAGAGGACACTAGTCAGCTCTCAAGCTGACTCATCCTTTCTCCAAAACTCCTATATATAGATCTCTCTCATGAGGTCTAGGGGGGCTGGAATCTTGTGAATGTAAGGAAGTGCTGTTGGTTTGAGTTTAGAACTATTGGGTGATTTGCTTTGAAGGAGGTGAAGAGGAGATTTCTTTCTGCTGGGAAGGTGATGCTGGATTGGGCCTTTTATGGTTGTATCACTTCCTGAACCTTACTTCTTCCACTAATAAAGCATTTGAGGTTCTTCTGTATGCATGTGTCTCAATGATGTGTTGTTATACTTGTGTATTTGATTTATTCTAATCCTTGAATCAATTATGAATGTATGCTTCTTGTAGTTTCCCTCTCTTGCCATTTTGTAGGATCTTGGTGTAGCTGGGCCAGTGAAAGAGCAAGGAGCTGAGGGCAAGCAGAAAAGAGAGAAGATTGGATCAATCATTAGCGAAAGACATCGGTTAGTGGATCTCTTTCTCCCCTCTTTTACATCTCATAAAGAAGTAATCTCAGATAGCTTTGCTTTGATTATTGCTAAGGAACTATCACCCTTAGAGTGGGATAGGGTCATTCTGTATTGGATACTTTTCCCAACAACAAATTGGCGACTCCGCTGGGGATCGTATCTTGTTGGTTGTTTGTGTTTTTGCTATTCATTTCCTAAACACAGGGAGTACCGAATCGAACTGCATTTGGATCTTTCAAATGCAAAGTAGAGGGCAGCTACTCTAGCTCAGTTTCTGGGCATGTTTATGATTTGAAGAGCTAACCCACAAGGACTCTGAACAGCTCTTAGTGATAGCTTTTCATCCTCCTTTTCATCCTTTAGTGTGTACTTGATTGATAGCTTTGATTTGGCCAAAAACTGTTGATTTTTTAGCAATCTGTAACCCGGAAACCAAGAGAAACGAGAGTTTCTCTCTTCATTGCAGGCGCTGTGAAGGCAGTCTGCATTTCATCGTAGGTCCCGAAGGGGCTACCTACGCTGAATGTCAAACTGACAGTGTTCTACCTGCGCTGAACCAGTTTTGCCTTGTGCAACTGGGGTTCTCTACTTTCTATTGCCCTGTTTTCATCCTTGTTTTTGCAGCCTGTTATCAGTCAATGTACCTATCTGAAACCACCTTTCTTTGCCACTATTCCGCCTCGGTTGTATAAAGAAACTATATCTATTCTTTGTGTATTTCTTACATCATTTGCAGTTTCCCATAACGAAAAGTGAACTAGTCTTGTTGTGGCCTCTTAGATCTAGACCTGTGATAAGTGTCATTTTGATCTTAAGAGTTGGTTTGTTTGTTGTTCATAGCTGATTGAGCTTTTGCTTTCGTCATATGGTTTGAGTTTATGTATTTCTAGTGTTGAAACAAGTAAATCTTAAGGTGTATTTTGATTTTGGACAAAGCTTGTTTGCTTTCACTTGAAATTGAATTCAAAGTTATACAACAGCTTTCTTTTTGTAGCACACCAACATTAAGAAAGAGAAAAGAAATACTTGCATTGTGCATGTGCATTTTGACAGCTTGTATGTTGATTTAGGAAAAAAGTGCATTAGTGTGTGCTCTATGATCTGTGTGAAAAGATGATGTCTTTCTTTTCCCTCAGTAGTTAAGATTTTCAAAGTTGAAAGATTGAAAAGCTTGCTTATCATCTTAGACTGCATTTAGGAGTTGTACCATACATCTCGTGGTGATCCATAAAGGCAAACTGCTAAACAAGATCAACTTAAAATAAATTAAATTTACATCACAACGCATTGAAACATAACGCAAACACATAGAGGTCTAAGGTAGAGACGTGTTCCGGCGTCGTTAAACATAGTGACTGCCGATCTCGAACAAGGTGGGTGATTCCTCCTGAGAGTCGGTGGCACTAATACGGACTTGTGCTCCGACGTACCGTCACGTATATATTGGGAGACCCCTATAGGAACAAAGCCTTTATCCATAGGAAGCCGTGTCGGCCACCCTACTGATCGCAATGCAGTGAACACAGCATTCACGAAGATCGACCACTCGTACCATAAAACGTATTTTGTGGTTTTGTGAAAAGTTTGGCACACCCTCTGCCTAGAACTCCAGAGCAGTTTCTTTTGTCCTTTTTCAAACTCTATAACTGAAAAATTCCATCCGAGCATTTGTCACTTCGGGCTCGTTAAAACATCGAAGGAGACTAGAGTCATCTTTAGCTTTTTCTCGACTCTTAAAAACTAAAAAAGCAAGTTGTGTCTAAAGCGTCGTTATAAAATTTATTTTAAACGGAACATAATCACCTCCTATTCCTGCGTTGATCTGTAGCTTAAGAACATGGAATGCCCCAACCAAGGAATTCCCCATGATGGAAATCCTAGTCCTTTCTCCTCTTGGGGAGAAGTTGGTGCGCCCCACATGGCCACATTGTCGCTTCCAGGACTGACAATTGGCCTGCCAATTTGGTTATTCTCAACCAATGTAGTTCAGAACACCATGGTTCCTGAACAGTCGAGTCAACAGTTAGATCAGTCTAGAGCTTCCCACCAGCCTTCTACTTCCTATAACTCCTCATCCAATCCTTCATCTTCACAAGGTAGAGCCGGTAAAAGCCAAGCTCCCATGGAGAAGAAGGAGAAGAAGAAGAGAGAGAAGAAGAAGAAGGAGCCTAACGCGACTGGGGGCAAGCAAAAGACATCTGATAAAAATCCACACACAGCACAGACCAGGCCTAGATCACCATGTCTCATATGTAGAGGAGACCACTTCCATAGAGATTGTCCCTGTATTCCCCGGATACTAAGGGACTGGTCCCCTCGTTTGCATAATTCAGGAGCATCAACCTCTGATAGCCATGTTGAATGCTTACCGTCAACCAGCGAAAGTGAAGGTTCAAGACAAAGAGGGGGAGCAAGATCCCCCTGCAGACTGTGTGAAGGCGATCACACCATCCACTGTTGTCCCTTCTTAGACGAAGCGAAGATAGTTTTGGAAGATCGTCTGGTTTCACCGTTGAGACTTCCTCTTGGATACAAAAAACTTGTGCCAAGTCCTTCGTTGGTTGCGAATACAGCTGGCCCACTCAAGTGGTCAGCTTAAGCGTCAGTCATTGAAAATGAACCTACTGAATCCAGACCGGATGAAAGTCCAAAGGTCGAAACGGCAGTTGACCCGGTTCTTCCTTCAGAATTTTCATCGTCAAATGACACCGTCACTGAAGATTCATCTTCAAATGACACCCTCACTGAAGAGAATAAGGATGACACCATCCAGATTCTTTTCATCAACACAGACTCTGACGAGCATCAGGGAAATGTGCCCATTCCTTTATCGCAGGAAGGAACATCGTCAGGGTCATATCCGGCCGTGTATTCAGTCCCACCACCAAGCAACCTGGTTGTGTCCTTTGATTGGAACCAACTAGGCAGACCGCAGTTACCAACCAGTATACCATTCAGAATTATAGTCCAAATATACAGAATGGTAATGGCTGGAACTATCATTGATGAGGGGGAATCTGTGAGTATCCTTTCCTCTGTTGCTTGGAAAGCACTGGGTTCCCCGGCGCTTTTGCCTGAGATAAGAAATCTCTCGGGTTTCGATAAAGGAACCAGTCGACCATTAGGGATCCTCCCCAATGTGCCTATTACATTGAAAGGGAAGGCCGTTCAAATGAACGCGATGGTCGTTCAAGGACCCTTGGATTATAACCTACTCCTTGGACGAGACTATATATATTGCATGGGAGCAACAGTCTCCTCACTCTTTAGAGTAATGTGTTTTCCACACGAAGGAAGAATGGTCAAGCTCATAGACCAACTTTCATTTCCAGGATCACGCATCGCAAATAGTCACATACCAACCCTGAATGGTATATTCAATCAAGAAATGTCTCCACCCCCAGTCCTTCTTCCTGATGAATGCGAGTGATTCAGAAAGATGGGACTGGAACCTAGGGGGCATGCATCTTGGTCTGCTTTAGGCAGAGAAAACCTTGGGTATAAGGTAGAATTTCCGCGAGAGAATATGACTAGTCCGTACCCCGTCCGTGGTTGGAAGAGGGGTTGTTCTGGAATAGGATTCTTTTGTCAAAGTTACGTGTTTGACAAGAGTCATTCACCCTTGTCTATTTCAGTAGACAGTGCCGAGGAAATGTTTTGTTTGAAAGATTAATGAAACAATCTTTGGGTAACCAGAAAGAGGTAAGCCTCCCTCAATAACACAAATGTTTTGTCTTTGAGTAGTGTTCTTCTCTTGTCGCAAGTAGCTGCTCTCTTGTCGCAAGTAGTTGTTCTCTTGCGATCTTGTGAAAGATCTGTTAAAATTTGGGCTGACGAGAAGGCATAAGACCCATTAAAAATAACAAGAAGACAAGTATCGTTAACATTAGACTGGCAAGACGACAAGTAGCTGTGAACACCCAAAGAAAAGCAGGAGTGGGAAGGAGGAGGGGCAACCTTGAAATTATATTTTATACCTGGGGGCATGCAACCTTTTGGAGTGCAAGCAAGGGGTGACTATTTATTTTTTTAAATTTTTAGGTCCTCCCTTTAAACCTGTAGGTCTAACCCTTTAAACTCGTAGGATTAGTCGTTTCCGAACTTGCATAAAGAAAGGAGCGGGGCAAAGCTTAGTGAAGATGAAGCTCCATAAAAAATAGAGATCTCACAGGAGACATTTCTTATCTTATGACTGGTATAATCGAGCAGTTTTAGCATAAAGTTCATGCTCGTTAAAAAATAAACGCAAGATCCGAGCAGTTTTAACGCGGTCTTCATGCTCGTTAAAAAATAAATAAAAGCAGTGAGCAATGTTTCCCCCAGAGTTTAAGCTCATTTTTAAATAAAAAATGAACCTATTCCGGTAAATAACCTCTGTGATCGTAAATTTATCAGCCATAAAAAGCCTTGGTCGTGTTTGCACCTGCCACCTCCACCATCATTTGGCCGATCGTTCACTTCCATATGATTGTTTACCCATTTTGAGGAACAGCTGCGAAGAGTGATTTCACCTAGCCATCCTTGTGACACTGCCGTGATTGGAAAATTCCAACCTGTACCTGGAATCCGTTGCTATCCTTGTTTATCACTCATTCCTCAAAAGACGAGTCTTCTTTGAGCTCTTTTCAACTGACTCGTAAAATATGAAAAGATTGCCGAGTTTTGGCCTTCCAGCTCGTTAAAAGGAACGGAAGAGCTATCCCTCCTCTAGATTTTAATCTTTTTGGACCTGAGGGATTATTGCACAAAAAGGTCGAGCGCTTGTTTTATTCGGCTCGTTAAAGTTATCGAAAACTCATCCCTTCTGTATTGTTTTATACTTTTTCGGACTTAAGGGATTAGATGACGAAAAATGAATTTTGGAGTTAACTTTCTGTACCTTTTCAGACTCTCTAAAAATGAAAAGGACCGAGTTTTCCTTGTCGTTAGACTCGTTAAAATGATTAAATAGCGACAAACTTGTCTTTAGACGAGAACGAGTTTCCCTATCGCTAGGCTTGTTAAAACATAGCGATGGGCTTGCCTGAAGGGCAGGTTATAGAACAAGCATATGTTATCCTCCTCAAGCTTGACAAAAATAAAGAGGTACTGGTCAGAAATGACTGGGGAAAAATTGGGAGAACCTCAAAGCTTTAATGGTAGCAAGTCGCTCTTGAACATGACACTTTTCCTCCGTACCACATCAGGTTGGGTTGTTTCATTCACTAGTCTCATCACCATGGTCTCGCCAAACCATCCACATTTGGGGTAATGCTCCCGATCTATCGCATCAGTGTCGTTATATGTTCAAGAGATGTTGTTCAGAAAGAGTCAACCGTGTCCCATCCACTGCCATACATTATCCTTCATCCATTCATGACCGCCACCCTGAATCATATGTCACAGATCGTTTTCACCTCCATTAAAATCATTAGCTTCATTCCGTGTCACTGATGTGGGATTCATTAAGGCCCTCCTTTGACGGATCGCTTCTTGTCGACTTCAGCTCATTATCCAAGAAGTTGATCTAGGAACACCCCCCTTAGTACTTTGAAGCTTGCATGCCTCAATGGCAAGTTTCTCACTTCCGGCGACAGGTATACATCAATGACCTTCAACCAGAAGATTTTGCGTGGTGTTCAACGCCAAGTCCTTTATTCACACCACGTGAATTGTACTGTAGTACCTTGAGGGTCATTATCATTATCGGTGATTCCTCTCGCGCTTGTTAACGGTTTACATCATTGACCGGTAATCAAGCGATGTCTTTCCATGTTCGACTTCAGCGCAATTCTCACATGGATCGACTTGTACTTAGAGTGAAGATCGAACGAGTTTGAAGACCCCAGATCTAGTTTCATCCATCTGGGCTGCGATATATATTTAGGAAATATAAAGACATTTGACATGTACATCATTACAGCAGATGATCATCCTACTCAAAGGATGATAATTTTCACCAAAATTATCAGTCTACCATCAGACGATCGTCTGTTCTATGTACCAAAATGAATTTATAAAGCTGAGCATGGGAATGCCCGCCTCAGCTAGATCATGAAAGCAGAATGAAAAATAATGTATTGTATTGTATTTTATTGCAGGTCACCTCTCAGCGATTGAATGAACTTCGGATCCTCCTGATAAAGCATTTCACCCGATAAACGACCTCATACTTTAGGGGGCAACTGTTATAGACATTTTTGTGCCTTACAGCATGAAACATGAAATGTCCATAATCTAAGGATCCAAAGTCCCTAAACATGTTGTTCCTACCCCTAGAGGAACAAGGTCAGCAAACCACAGCACTGAATAAAAGTTCTCCACCTGAAAACACTCAAAAACAAGGCAATTCTGGATCATGTCAACTGCTCCACTGAGCATCTGCGCTGAATGTCAACTTCTCCACTGTTTACCTATGTTGAATTTCAACTGCAAAGAAGGCTACCTGTGCTGGACGAGTTTGGACATGTGGCACAGTCATTCCTCAAGGTGTCAATGCCCAGAAAGCTTCCAAAATGACACTTGGATCAGGGAATTCGACTGGTGATGAGTAAGAGGTTCTAGATCTCCAAGTGGAAGCAAGGACCTCCAAGTGGACTCAAGAACTGAAGAATAACTGAAGTGAGAGAGGACACTAGTCAGCTCTCAAGCTGACTCATCCTTTCTCCAAAACTCCTATATATAGATCTCTCTCATGAGGTCTAGGGGGGCTGGAATCTTGTGAATGTAAGGAAGTGTTGTTGGTTTGAGTTTAGAACTATTGGGTGATTTGCTTTGAAGGAGGTGAAGAGGAGATTTCTTTCTGCTGGGAAGGTGATGCTGGATTGGGCCTTTTATGGTTGTATCACTTCCTGAACCTTACTTCTTCCATTAATAAAGCATTTGAGGTTCTTCTATATGCATGTGTCTCAATGATGTGTTGTTATCCTTGTGTATTTGATTTATTCTAATCCTTGAATCAATTATGAATGTATGCTTCTTGTAGTTTCCCTCTCTTGCCATTTTGCAGGATCTTGGTGTAGCTGGGCCAGTGAAAGAGCAAGGAGCTGAGGGCAAGCAGCAAAGAGAGAATATTGGATCAATCATTAGCGAAAGACATCGGTTAGTGGATCTCTTTCTCCCCTCTTTTACATCTCATAAAGAAGTAATCTCAGATAGCTTTGCTTTGATTGTTGCTAAGGAACTATCACCCTTAGAGTGGGATAGGGTCATTCCGTATTGGATACTTTTCCCAACAACAGAAGAGACCCAAGATCTCACCCTTTTAAGTATCTCCATTTTCTGCAAAGGACCACCATCATTGTCTAAGGAAGCTGCAAGCAGTATAGTAGTTTTAGAACTTGACTAGGAAAAAAAATTACATTTTAAATTAAGCAAAATCAACAATACTTTCAAAGATAAATGTTCAACATAGGATATGAGTATTCTAGTGTGCATGTGCCTACTTATGGTTGGGTAGCTATAACAATTGAGAGAAAAGTAAAAAAATGCCATATTTGTTTCCCTTTCTATTCAAAATCTCAATAGCCCTAGGGAAGGAAAACGATCTTTGGAGTTCCATAAAGTTTGTTGGGTTGGATTTTCTTCTATTTCTATACATGGTCCATGGTTAATCCCTCATATTATTAATATAGGGACCCATTTCCAATATGTCGTTGGATTGTGGTGATTTCTTGGATACTTTGGCCTGTTTGCTCAATTTATGCAACTAATGATTCCATAAGTTAGATGCCATTTCAAAACTACATACTGCAATTTCTTCCTACTATTGAGTGGATTATGAATGGAGATTTCAATATGGTGGAATGGGATAAAGCTAAAATTGGCACAAGACCAGACACTAAGGTCCTTCAATATTTATTAGCTTAATATCATGGAATGCGACGGATGCTTCTAGAGAAGGAAGGCAATATTTGATATGGGGTGCCACCCATTGTATTATGCTGGAAATTCTTCTATTATGCAGGAGTTCAAGATAATTGAGTTAGACCTCTCCCTAAATCAAAAGTTAATATGGATGCATAGTCCCTAATGAAGCAACACATATTTAAGGTTAAATTGTAGGTTTCTCCCTAGATCAAAAGTTATGATGGATGTACACTCCCTAATGGTGCAACACACATTCAAGGTCAAATTAGTGAAATCCTCACGTTTAAAGAGATAAATTATTAATATGCCCTCTACTGGATCTAAACTTGCGCCAAAAATTACACAGGATTTAGTTGAAGAACAATGAAGTGCCTTGACAATTTTTCTCTAGCAACAAGTATTGTTGTGGGTTATGATATTCACTAAAAAGGTCACATAACCATCCCTATATCTTGTAGCATGTAAGACAACAAAATAAAAATGTTTCATCTCAATATCTTCTATATGAAAATTACAAAATCCTATTCTCTTGAGGAATCTATTGTTTAGCCTCCACCAAACCCTATGTGACCCCACTAAAAAGTAGCCCAAATATATCTTAGAGTGCATGCATCTAGTGTCACAACAAGGGCATCAAACAAAGAGGACATGTCTCTAATAAATGCATAGAAGGTCATCTTAGGCTTCAATCCTCCTAGTGATTCAAGCCAAGAGACCTAGAAATATTACTTGTATATGTCATCTATGATGAACGTGTTCATAACATGTTTATTCAACAAAATATGTCCAAGAATATCCAAAGTATACTTGAAAGCAGGGAGGAAATCCATCAGTAAAATGACCATAGCAAGACATGAGAACTTTGAAAACCAAAAACTGTGATCCCACCCAATAGGTGTAGTCAAGGTCATAGCCGCAAAGGAGGTCATAATAAATATGAAAGTTCCTCTCAACTATAAAGTCCAGAACTCCATATATTAGGATCTATAGATGCTGATAAGGATGTGCTCTTTTTCACCTTATAACATGTGATATTGATCTAACAGACATATATGCAGTCTATATCACCCACTGACGTCAGTGGCATATCAGAACCCGCAATATTCTAAAACCTTAAAATCTCATTTCTCAACTATCCATACTCCATTAGTTGTACATATCAGTAGGAAGAAAAACTATCCCTAACCATGTAGAATACATCCAAATCACATTTAGCCTTGCCCGTGGTTTTTCCTTTACAGTCATTTTGACATTGTTATGATTGCTCCAATTTGATGTGTTAAATATTAATCTACTACACTTGGAAAGGACTTGAGGCATTAATTTCTTTTTGAAACACAGAAGATTCCATGATCTTCAAAGGAAACATAATGCTGAGTAGTATGATTAATTTTCACTATTTGAGTATATTTTCTTTAAACGAAAAAGAAAAAACATATAAAACGTAGTAGCAATCCTTAAGCACCAAGAATATTATTAATTATTTCTTCCTGGAGATGGGTAGGTTGAATATTTGAATCATCACTCATTCACAATTCCGACTTTCCCTGTGAATAGTTCTACCCATTCCCAAGGACCAGGCGACAATCACTAGGATTCTGTGTGGTGCATGATGTTTGCCAGCAATGATGCCAAGTCCTGAAAATCGGAGTTGCTTTACATTTTAATTTATGGCATCCATTGGCTCATCAACGTTGTTGGGGATCTCCTCCTTACACCATCATTATGGGATGTGTGCCAAAATTGTATGTCAGACCAGGATTACATGGAGATTCTATAATGGTTCTATTTGAAGCAAGGTTCAAGCCTCCAGACCAAGGGGGATGGTTCCTGCAACCCTGTGCATATAGGAGTCCAAAATAGACTACCAGCTGTCCCAAAACAATGCATGATAAGCACACATCCTTAGGCCATGACATTACCATTAAAATCGTGAATGCACATGATTTACTACTGGAATACCTTATGGGAACACATAATAAATAGAGGATGTAATATACCACATGTGGACAACCAGCATGGGAAGACCACAAGATAGGAACAAACCAAAACATTATGTGTCGAAATTGAAAAATTATGGCCGCATGAATGAAGAAATTATGTATGAAAATCAAGGCAGTCACCTATAGTTAGTAGGACAAAATTTGGAGTTTAGAGATGAAGATCCCATAAATTTTTATTTTTTGGTATAGAAGAAAATTTAGATTCTTTGGAATGTGCCAGCATAAAATTTTTCAGGTGATAGAACAGTTTCGAGGTTGATGTATTTATATCTCCATTTGAAGTATATTTTTACTATGTCAGAGCCTGGTATTTATTTCTTTCATGGAAAAAATGACAATGCTCTTGAAGTTTATGTTGAAGCCTGATCATAAATTTAATGGGCATAATTTCACCAAATGGAAACAACAGATGATCCTTGTTTTCCCATTCATGTGTCCACTGAGAAAGGCGACCTAGAAGGTGGTATGGAAACAAGACGATATTGATCAATTTCAAAAACAGTCAAACTAAGTAGCCATTGAATAAGATGGATATGACTACAATAACGAATATGTAGTGATACTGATGAAAATCTCAGTGACAGAAAATAATTCCACAAGAGTAAGATGGGTAATTTGCATGCATAATATGAAGGTTTCCACGGGGAATGCATGGACTACCAGATAAAGGTAGATAAGGTAAGCTGATTTTACTAATGTCCAACAAAGACCACAAAAGTAGGTCAATGGGACTAAAATGGTAAATCCAATATAAATGCAAATCCGGAGTGTGAAAGAAACTCCATGAATGCTATTGAAAGCAGGAAAATATAAATAAGCAAGTGTCTAGATAGAAGTTAAGTGTCTGCCTAAGAAAATATATAAAATAAAGTGCAAGTGCAAGAGAGACACTAGAAACCGGTAAGTCTCAGTTTTGAATAGAAAAGTGGATACCCATGCCTACTAGAGCTATAACTCATTGCCAATGATGAATGAGGGGGTCAGAGCCCCCAACAGAGGATCCTAATTAGAGAAAGGACCAATGCAATGGCCAATTATATTCTTTGGGGAGAGTCTAGGTGATCTGACCTAAACTCATACCAATGTTTCAAAGTGCTATGGATGTCAAGCTTATCAAAAATAGCCTCTAAATAATGGAAATTTGTGGTCAGCACAGAGCAACAAGGACCCTCGGTCAACACATGCAGAACGTTGGCCCATGGTAACCGCATGCTAGCGCAAATTGGCAAACAGGAAGTCAGATCCAAAAAGGAGGCAGTTTCACATATCGCAGGACATCCCCCTTATTGAAGGAAAGCCTCGAGCACTTGGTCACGAGGAAAAGCATAAAACCATACGGAAATTGCTAATTCCTTCAGAAGGTGGGCCTTGCACTAAAACTAGTATTATATTCGAAGGACCTCAAGCGGTAAGTGGGTTCGACCGAGTCCTGCTTGATCCCATACAATGGGTGACACACGTCCGACAAATGAGAGAGAAAACCTCTCACATCATGTGGGTAAAGAGCATTCTACTTACTCACCCGATATGGACGAAGACTGTAGGATCTGGAGGCCCAAAATCAATGGCACAGAAGAAATCCGATGGATGACCAGATTCAACAGGGAAACAGGTTGAGGCAGATAAGATTTGAGATCTCGCATGAACGATGAGTTGGCAGAGGAAACAGTTTCACAAGCAATCTTGGAGCAACAGAAATAATGACCGTTCAAGGAGAACCGACACTCAGTTTGTGAGGAAATAGGTGGCCACCTCTCTGTGAAGCATAATAGTGATGATGATGTAGAGCAGGGGAATTCCAGTAAACAGAGGCAGGAGATCTAGAGAGCCGAGAAGAAGAAACGAATAGTTAGGGATCAGATTGGCTTTAAGCCACGAATAGGTAGAGAGAGAAAAGAAGGAGGAGAAGCAGGAAAAGAGAGGGAAGGAAGAAAGAAAAGAAAAATTGTAGAGAATAGAGAAGTCTAGCTAACCTGCAAAGCTAAGGCAGCATCAAGCAAACAGAGACAAAGAGAGTCCGAGAGTTTGTGAACTCGAGGGAAGGATTGAGAGGTTCAAGCAACTCTTCTGTGTATACCTGTCACGTATTGAGTACCAAATTGGACTCATACCATTGAAACCAATTGACGTCAAGATTCAGTAAGGGGAGTCTGTGTACTCTAGAGACTTGCGGGATCTAAGTACAGTCCTACTGATCATTATCTATTGAGTGAGGCTCAAATTGAGCTCACTGTTGTAAAACTCTACTTTATAAGACACAATATAAAGGCCACCATTGAAGGCTGGACCAAGAGACGTAGCCCAAGAGGATTGGGTGAACTGCTTCTTAAGCTTGTAGTGGTTTATGTGTTCTCTTACTATTTTAGTGTCTGTGTATTTCACAATCTTATCGATCTGTTTCATAAAATAACATAGGCACACCCTAGCACATAATTCTGTAATACCTTCATTAATTAACTAAGATCATTCAGAAGTGATTTTAGATCACTAGGAATGAGACCCCTTGGCTATATCATCCTAGGGGGAGAAAAATAGCAAGGAAGCCCAATGCTCCTAACATGTAGGGTAGTGGGGAAGAGGCTCTAAATGGATCTTGGCTACCTGAACGACACTGAGAAATAAAGATAGTTTTTTCCATAAAATCATGTCTTTTTCAATGCAAATGAAGGAAGGAGAGTCAATTTCATAACATTTCGTGAAGTTGAAATACATTAGGGATCAAATTTTGGATATAAGAAGATAAGTACATGAAGAAGGAAAGGTTGTAATTTAGATGGTCTCCCTCCATCATTTGCAAACTTTGTGAAAACTCTAAACATAACTTTCAAATCCACTAATGCAATTATTGAGAAGTTGTCAAGTCAGTTGCTAGTATTAGCTACTAGGGTTTCTTGTAGCATTGATGATCAGTCATGGAAAAAATTGAGCATCTGTTCAAGGACAACATATCAATGTATTTTGTCTTTCATCCAATGTACATTCATACATTGCTCCTGATCACTCTGCTTGATTGATTGTCATTAATAGCAGTTTTTGGCTCTTGTCCAACATTGGGGAGGGATGTATCTCATTATGTATTCCTTCTCTCCGAAGCCTCTTCTTACTACTCTAACCCTAACCCAAGGTGTCACAATCCCAATTCATAAGATATATAAGACTACAAGTGAGTTTTCTAAGACTTATGGCAACCATACTTGGCTAATATAAAATATGGTATAAAATATGAAACCTGGTTTGAATATTAAGTTCTGGCAGCATAATAATTTTAGGCAGTCATGCATCTATATGGTCAACATCAAGCAACATTAACTAAACTGCAAGAAGACCATGTCTTAACTTCACATCACATGGAAAATGCTCAATCTCACCTTCAATGCCATAGTTTTCAAGGGTGGCCTTGATCTGTGAATACTAAGCATGCCCAAAATTCATCCATGTATCTTCACAACTTATTCCTCCAAATTTTTCACTTAACTAAATTTGTCTATGTGATTCATGAACTTATAGTTTAAATAATAACAGTGAATTACAGTCTAATTCTACTCGCAGCAAACGACACCAATCTAAATATATTGAACACATCAAAAAAGAAACCTTTCATTCATTGGATGGCAAGAGAACATTTTGACCTTTTATCTAAGTCTAAACTAATTTTCAGTGGCTAGAGATGCAATAATCAACTTCCATATGTACCTAGAGTTATGCTAGGATGTTTACCCTTGATTCCCTTCCAATTTTTATCAGTCCAACACCAATACCTATCCAGCACAATGACTAACTCAGATTTTTGTGCACTCAGGGACTGATTTTAATGTGTTTTTATGTGTCGTGACCTCAGTGAACTTGTCCTTGTCATTCGACTTTGTAGAAAATAATAGCAACAACCCTAACCATTGAGTGAGAGGATGGAAGTATGGGTACAACTAGCAAGTGTACCTTCTATATTGGGCAAAGAAACCTTATAATTTTTTTTCACCTATGTAAAACTTCAGAAATTAAGCACTGGTAGATTATATGCTTTGGGGAGAGTCTGGGTATGAGACCACCTAGCTATAGAATCGTAGGGGGAGCACAATAGCAAGGAATCCCAATGACCCTAACATCTAGGGTATTGACAAAAAGGCTCTAAATCAAGCTTGGTTGCTTGAACGACACTAAGAAATAGAGATGATTTTTTCCATAAAAGCATGTCTTTTCCAATGCAAATGAAGGAAGGCAATTCAATTTCATAACATTCCATGAAGTTGAAAGACATTAGGGATCAAATATTGGTTGTAAGAAGAAAAGTACATGAAGAAGGAAAAGTTGTAGTTTATATGGTCTCCCTCCATCATTTGAAAACTTTTTAAGAACTCTGAACATAACTTTCAAATCCACTAATGCAATTTTTGAGAATCTGTCAAGTCAGTTTCTAGTATCAGCTACTAGGGTGTCTTGTGGCATTGATGATCGGTTATGGAAACAATTGAGCATTTGTTCAAGGACTCCATATCAATGTATTTCATCCAATGTACATTCATACAGTGCTCCTGATTACTCTTCTTGATTGATAGACATTAATAGCAGTTTTTGGCTCTTATCTAGCTTTGAGGAGGGATGTATCTCATTATCTATTCCTTCTCTCCAAAGCCTCTTATTATTGCTCTAACCCTAACCCAAGGTGTTATAGTTTCAATTCACAACATATATAATACTATACGTGAGTTTTTTAAGACTTATGACAACCATATTTTGCTGATATAAAATATGGTATAAAATATGAAACCTGGTGTGAATATTAAGTTCTAGCAGCATAATAATTCTAGGCAGTCATGCATCTATATGGTCAGCATTAAGAAACATTGACTAAACTACAAGTAGACCATGTCTTAACTTCACATCACATGGCAAATTCTCCAATTCACCTTCAATGACATAGTTTGCAAGGGTGGCCTTGATCTATGAATACTAAGCATGCCTAGAATTCATCCATGTATTTTGACAACTTATTCCTCCAAATTTGTCACTTAACTGAAATTTTCTATGTGATTCATGAACTTGCAATTCAAATAATAAGAGTGAATTACATTCTAAGGCTACTAGTAGCAATTGACACCAATATAAACAGATTGAACAAATCAAATAAGAAACTTTTCATTCATTGGATAGCAAGAGAGCATTCTGACCTTTTATCTCAGTCTGAAATAATTTTCAGTGGCTGAAGATGCAATAATCAACTTCCACATGTACCTAGAGTTATGCTAGGATGCTGACCCTTGACTCCCTTCCAATTTTTATCAATCCAACACCAATACCTATCAAGCACAATGACTAACTTAGCTCTGTGTGCATTCAGGGGCAAATTTTAATGTGTTTTTGTGTGTCGCGACCTCAGTGAACTTCTCCTTCTCATTCAGCTTCATAGTAAATAATAAAAATAGCCCCAACCATTGACTTAGAGGATGGAAGTATGGGTATAGCTAGCAAGTGCACCTTCTATACTGAGCAAAACAACCCTATAATTTGTTTTCACCAATGTAAAAGTTCAACAAGTAAGCACTAGTAGATTATATGCTTTGGGGAGAGTCTAGGGATGAGACCAATTGGCTATATCATCCTAGGGGGAGCGCAATAGAAAGGAAGCCCAATGCTCCTAACATCCAAGGTAGTCGGGAAGAGGCTCTAAATGAAGCTTGGCTGCCTAAATGACACTGAGAAATAGAGATGATTGTTTCCTTAAAAGGATGCCTTTTTCAATGCAAATGCAGGAAGGAGAGTCAATTTCATAACATTTCATGAAGTTGAAAGACATTAGGGATCAAATATTGGTTGTACGAAGACAGGTACATGAATAAGGAAAGGTTGTAACTTAGATGTTCTCCCTCCGTCATTTGCAAAGTTTTTAAAGACTTTCAACATAACTTTGAAATCCAATAATGCAATTTGTGAGAAGTTGTCAAGTCAGTTGCTAGTATCAGCTACTAGGTTTTCTTGTGGCATTGATGAGCAGTGATGGAAAAAATTGAGCATCTGTTCAAGGAATCCATATCAATGTATTTCATCCAATTTACATTCATACAGTGCTCTTGATCACTCCCCTTGATTGATTGACATTGATGGCAATTTTTGGCTCTTGTCCATCTTTCGGGAGGGATGTATCTCATTATGTATTCCTTCTCTTCAAAGTCTCTTCTTACTTATCTAACCCTAACCCAAGGTGTTACAATCCCAATTCACAATATATATAAGACTATAAGTTGCTTTTCTAGGACTTATGACAACCATACTTGGTTGATATAAAATATGGTATAAAATATGAAACCTAGTATGAATATTAAGTTCTGGTAGCATAATAATTCTAGGCCATCATGCATCTATATGGTCAATATTAAGTAACATTGAATAAACTACAAGCAAAACGTGTCTTAACTTCACACCAAATAGTAAATGCTCTAGATCACCTTCAATGACATAGTTTTCAAGGGTGGCCTTGATCTACAAATACTAGCATGCCCAGAATTCATCCATATATCTTGACAAATTATTCCTCCAAATTTGTCACTTAAATAAATTTGTCTATGTGAGTCATGAACTTACAATTCAAATAATAAGATTGAGTTACAGTCTAATGCTACTGGAAGTAAACAACACCAATCTAAATAGATTGAACACATCAAATAAGAAAATTTTCATTCATTGGATAACAAGAGAGAATTATGACCTTTTATCTAAGTTTGAACTACTTTTCTGTGGCTGAAGATGCAATAATCAACATCCACACATACCTAGAGTTATGTTAGGATGTTTACCCTTGATTCCATTCCAATTTTTATCAGTCCAACACCAATACCTATCTATAACAATGACTAACTCAACTCTGTGTGCATTCAGGGGCTAATTTTAATGTGTTTTTGTGTGTCGCGACCTCAATGAACTTTTCCTTCTCATTTTGCTTCGTAGAAAATAATAACAACAGCCCCAATCATCAACTGAGAGGATGGAAGTATGGGTACATCTAGCTAGTGCACCTTCTATACTAGGCACAAAATCCCTACAATATGTTTTCACCTATGTAAAAATTCAGCACGTAAGAGAAGTGAGTTGCTCTCCACATTATCCTCTAACCTATTCATATAAATACTTTGTACACACATAATCAGCCTCAACGCGGGTGTTAAGTGGATAACTTGGGTTTGTAAATGTATGCATAAGTCACTATAGGCACCTATGCCCAACTACCTAAGTAGTAAGGGCTCTTCAGTTACACCTCGCAACAAATGTGTCATGTTTGTGCCATGGGTTTTCTATGTGACAGCCTAATATAATATGTAACGTATGTGCAATCTATTTTATACCATTAGCCTTTAAGCACCGAGATTACATGTTTTCATTACAATAGGTTCTGAATGAACCTCTATCTGCAAGGGTCAGTTCCTGACTTATCCTATCTGAGTTGACAAGATGCTCCTAATTGTCATCCACTAGTCCACCTATTTAATTAACTCCAATGCCAAGACACAAGTATTGTGAATTTGTACCCTTACATAGATGGGTATATTGCAATCAATAAAATACCCAACAACCAATACATAGTAGAAACCTTGAAGAGAGAGATATTCCATAATCAATATAACAATCAACAATGTGTAATATAGATTGGGCATTGGGTACCCTCTCATGATGCAAAAATTAGAAACTGAAATGCCCTATAGTTAAACCAATGTATCAAATAGTGCACATATCTTTCCTTTGTTAATAGGGATGTGTCCAAGTACTATTCTGACCTTGAGGCTCTTTAATTTTAGGTCAACATTAAGGGAGTTGTATGTAGTCATTCTTGAGTTCACTTCTTTAACCCTGCCTAAAAACATGGCAATGAAATCTTGTAGCCTTTTTTAGATGTATAGGGAAAAAAAAGACTTTAAGATACTTAATATTGTATGACCTGGGGTGGACAATGGGACCAAGCACACTATTCTCCTCCTAGTCACTGACAAACTACTATTGATTTCATTGTCTCTCCCTAGCATGTGGAGCCCATCCCATTGACTAGACCTCCAGATGTACTTGGGATTCCATAGGTTCCTTCCACACCTCCACCCTTCTACATTAAGGATGTTTAATTTACAGGCATATTCTGGGATTCCAAAGGAGGTCTTACTCCACCCAGGAGTCATGAGGGCTCTAGAGGAGATCTTCCTCCACCCAGCTATCATGAGGGATTCCAGAGGAGATCTTCCTTGACCAAGCAATCATGGAGGATTCCAGAGGATATCTTACTCCACCCAGTTATCATGAGGGATTCCAGAGGTGGTCTTCCTCTACCTAGCAATCATGAGGGATTCCAAAGAAGATCTTCCTCCACCCAACTATGACACAATTGGGCCTCTCCCTTTATAGCTTCATCTAATTAAATACCATCAAGGTTTCATCATGATTCTCATTTTCAAAAACCTACTATCATGATATTCTGTAAAATTCCATCTCTCTTTGCGATTTTATTTCAAACACTTGGAAATCATCCCTAATGCCGCACATCTCATTATTGAGCCATGGCTCCTACCACCTTATTCTAGATATTCTTCTAAGAAATTATATGTTGGAACACTACTACAAAAGGGAAGCATATGTGTTAGAGTGAATTTTGATCATAATGTCTAGGAATTTCAAATTTCGTTTTAGTTATTGTTAGAAAATTATATATTACGGAGCAATGGAACACATAAAATATTGCAGAAATATAAACACAGAAAATGCACAAAACAAGAGAGACACAGATATACGTGGTTCACCCAGTTTGGGCTACGTCCACCCCGAACAGCCAGTCCTTCCTTTTTATTATCCAGCAAAATGAAGAGACACAACCTACAACAAATCCGCTGTAATATCCTCTGTTTTCTCTCACAGTCTCACCTCTCTGTTTCTCACTCACACAGAATACACATCTATCACACAGCCTCAAATACAATACCCTCATACAAAGAGTGGGGTTGCCTTCTAGGGCAAAAAACCCTAAACTAAACATAAGTTCTATCGTCATATTATCCGCCTAATGAATGGCCCAAATTGACTAGAAGCTACTATACTTTTACAAGGCAATTTTACAGTTGTTTTTAGCTTCGGGGGCACTGCCATCGAAACCCCCCGCCAGGGGGGGGGGGGCTCCCAAAGGTCGCAGCCGCCACCCCCTGGACCCCCCCCTGCAGCGAACATTTTACGGGCGGCGTTGCCGCCCCCATTTCAAGCTGGGGTCCTATGTGGCGATACCTTTGAATATAGAAGATAATCAGGCTCCACACCCAACAGTTATCTCTATGCAGAATCTAGTTTTTTTAGTTATCATTTAGATCAAGGGCAGATGTGAGATATGTTTATCAAAATCTAAATTCGAAGATTAATACAAATGTGTTTAAAATTTTATTTTAAGAAAAAATTTCAAATTTTGGGATGGGAATTCATACAATACATTATTTTGCAAAAAATATTTAGAACCAAATGTCATATGTCTTTCTTTCTTTTTTTCAGAGGAAAAAATCATAACTTATTTATATAAATAAATAAAATTTCATTTTGTATATACACAAACAAAGTGTGTATTCATGCAATATCTACCCATATTCATGAATTCAACACAAAAAGACCAGCTCTCCCATTAGAAAAACATACATCTATACATCATTTGACCAGAGGGGTCCACACAAAAAAAAATACAAAGAGGAGTAGAGTTTACAAATCATGAGAATTATAATTTAAAATAAAAATATATTTGCGAAATTACTATAGCATCATGATCAAAAAAATCAACATCAACCTATAGAATATGAAGATAAAAAAACATAGATGAAAAAGAGCCTATAATTATGCTTGTTGTGGTTGTTCATGAAAGGACTATGAAAGAACCTATAGCGTTCATCATTTAAGACCTCCTCAATGTACCAAAGACCCCATTCCAACTAAATTACTTTCTTTAAAAGATTTTCTACATCACTGTTTCACTCCCTCTCCCTCTAAATATGAGTGCACAAAAAATAAACATAAGAAATCTTTATCCTTTTTAAATTGTCCGAAATTTGATTAAGTTGCAAGCAGTTACATTGTTGAATATCATTGACCCAATTTATAACTAGCAAGGAATCACTTAACACTTAGAGTTGATCGCAATCCTTATCACAACCAAAATCCATTAATGGGTGATGAGATAATAGCTCTTCCAAATATTTTGAACCCCTCCCAATCTCATATTGACTTTAAAATAGTGTTTATATGATAGCCTTCTGGTATCCATTTCTTTCTTGAGGTCTAGAAGGTTCTCTCTTAACAGTGTAGGTTCTTGCTGCCATTTTTCCTCCCAAAACAAATCAAGATCACCCTCTCTAACTTCCTAGAAGCCGTTTTTCTAAACTAATCCTCTATTCCCCGAGGCCTTATTCCAGATGTGTGAGCCCTTTATACTGCCAGACATTCTTATTAGATCATTATCTTCCCAATTGTTGGCATTTTTTCTTTCCAGATTCTAGCCCACTTCGCCTTTGGGTCTGTCACCCAGCACCACCATAATTTCGCCCCTAAGACATTACTTAGTATTTCCAGATCATCTAGTCCAATACCCCCATGATTTTTAGGTTTGCATATCTTCTCCCAAGCTACCAAGGCCCATTTCTTTCTTTCATCCCCTTTACCCCAAGGAAAGTCTCTTTGAATGGTTTTAAAAAGTTGTAAAACTCCTTTTCGAACTCGAAGGGCTGATAACATGAAGACGAGGATTGATTGGAGAACAGATTTTGTAATCACTAACCGACCAGCCAGGTTTAAAGATCTAAAGGTCCATTTCCTGATTTTACCCTGCATCTTATTAGTCACCGGCTCCCAAATGCCTTTGTGCAAAGGCTTATCAGTAAGAGGAACTCCCAAATATTTGGAGGGAAGGACATCCCTTTGAAAGCCTAGAATCTTGGAGATATTTTTCTAAATAGCTATATTGGTGTTAAACAAAAAAAAATTTAGATTTGGAGAGATTAACTTCCATACCTGTAGCCATGGCAAAGTCAGAGAGGATACGTTTGTACACTACAGCTTCTTTGACCATGGGGATTCCCTATAGCATGGTATCATCAAAATATTGCTGATGTGTCAAAGCCTAACCAGTCTCCGGGAGTTGGAGTCCTTTGATATTACCAACTTCTTTTGCATGCTTGATAGATTGACCCTGACCTTCCATCATGAGGATGAAGAGATAGGGAGACAGTGGATCACCCTGCCCGAGGCCTCCAGAGGGAGTGAAGGTCTTGGAAGGAGAACCATTAACCAGAATTGAAAAGCTGGAAGAAGTTACCAGGGCCATAACCCATCTAATCCAGTTATGATCCAACCCAAAAGCAATAAGGACCCTCCTTATATATGACCAATTCAGCTTATCATAAGCTTTGGCTATGTCTAATTGCATAATTGTTGGCATTATGGTTCAGGTGTTGTCCTTGATGGCAACCTATTCAGGTGGTAGATCACCGTTCTTCATGTCAGCAGCAAAGATTGATGATCAGCTCTTAATTTATTGAAAATTTAAGAAGGACGCAGGTACACCCTTTCAGAAAGTGTGTACCCGCAGGTAATCCATGCATAGACCGCGTCCAGGGACGCAGTCCAGCCATTCAGAAGGTGCGTCCACCCAGTGCACATTTATTAAGGCAGAGAAAAGCACACGTGGGGGTTTCTTGTGATTTACTCCTGGTATCTAGCCGACGGTATTGTGTTTTTAAGGTGTCGGCTCGTGGTATTGTTCCTTGATTTGAGGAGGAGCTTGCCTATATAAAGCAAAGGAGATCATTTTGTTTGAGCATGTCTTTTGTTGAATATCTTATTGGGTGAGATCTGGTCTAGATCTAATCAAGGCGAATCTATTAATGGACCGAGATCTCTTGGCGCATGTTCAGATCTGTGGATCTGATTGTCTGGGTTACTTCTGAAGTCTTGAAATCATCTATGCCTGGAGGGACGCAGGTGCAGTAAGGGTTCAGGTGCGTCCAGGACGCAGGAGCGAAGCGTTTCAGGTGCGCCGAACGCAGGCGCAAAAGGGTTCAGGTGCGCCGGGACGCAGGCAGTTCAAAAGACTCAGAGCGAGGGACGCAGGCTAGCAGTTGAGCAGGGTGCGTCTGGGACGCAGGCTAGCAGTTGAACAGGGTGCGTCCAGGGACTCAGGCCAGCAGTTGAGCAGGGTGAGTCCGAGACTCAGGCTAGCAGTTGAGCAGGGTGAGTCCGGACTCAGGCTAGCAGTTGTGCAGGGTGCTTCCTTCTCTTAAAATCCTTGTTTATCATTGTTGTGTTCTGGGTTTGGTCCTATTATTGTTGATCTGGTTACTACAGTTGATTGGGTGATTCTCTTACATTTGATGATCAATTGATGCTTATGGATCCAGTTTGAAAATTTATGAAAAGTGGTCCTTGTATGAAAAAGAAGTAGGGGGTTGTAGCTTCCTTCCAGGAGAGACTGGAAAACGAGAGAGAGTTGTAGCTCTCTGTAGGTTGCAGCCTGCGTACTGGTAAAGGACTACACCAGTACAAAACCATTGTAAAAGAAGTTTCTAATTTGAAAGAAGATAGAGATATATTGCAGCAGGTGGTTTTTTCCCCACATTAGGTTTCCACCTTACATCTTGTGTTCTTTGGTGTGACTATCTGTTTTCTTTTGTTCATGCTCATTATTTTATGGTACTGACATGCAAAAATAATTCAAAGAACAAATAAAGAAGATTTGTTAAAAGAATTATATAATACTGATTCACCCCCCCTCTCAGTATTATTTCCAACAATTGGTATCAGAGTAGGTCCTTCAGAGAAGCTTGATCACTTGAAGGTAGATCGTTCATCATGAACAACTACGAGAGAGAAGCATCAATCAGGCCACTAGTTTTTGATGGGACAAACTTCAACTATTGGAAGGTAAGAGTTACTGCATATCTTCAATCTCTTGGTACAGAAGTTTGGGACATTGTAGAAACAGGCTACGCTTTTCCTTCAGCTACTCCTACAGATCCAGTTGAGAAGAAGAAATATGAAACAAATGCAAAAGCAGTCAGTACTCTATTAGGAAGTATATCCCAAACAGAATTCATGAAGGTAATGCACTTCAAATCAGCAAAAGAGATATGGGACAAAATGGTCACGAGCTATGAAGGAGATGAACAGGTAAAGCGAGCTAAACTTCAAACCCTCAGGACTCAGTATGAGACTCTCAAGATGTATAATGATGAAAGTGTGGCTAATTATTTTCTTCGGGTAGATGAGATTGTTAATTGTATGAACAATTTGGGTGAAGAAATAAAAGAGGCTATAGTAGTTGAAAAGATTCTAAGATCATTATCCCCCAAGTTTGAATCTAAAGTATCTGCAATAGAAGAAAAGGAAAATCTCCGAATTCTCACTATGTCTCAGCTACATGGAATTCTAACTGCTTATGAAATGAGAAAGGGAGGTCCATCAGACAGAAGGGAAGCTGCTTTCAAGGCATCAGGCAAAGAAGATTACTATGAAGCAAGCCATGTTCCAGAAGAAGAGGAAGAAGAATCAAATTTTGTCAGAAATCTTCAAAGGGGTTCTGGAAGGTTCAGAGGTAAGCTACCTTTCAAATGCTTTGCTTGTGGAAGAGTAGGTCATTATGCTGCAAAATGTCCCTATAAGGATAAAGGTAAGGAACCTGCTAGATGGAACAAGAAACAAAGTACAAATAAGAAAAGCTACTACACCCATGAAGACAGTGATGGTTTATCAAACAGTGATGAAGATGAACAAGGTAATAAATATAAGTTGTTAATGGCATTTGAAGATGATGATTATGAGGATGCTGTAGATGTGAATAACCTCTATGATGAAATTACTAGACTCAAGAGATGTATAGAAGAAAAGAATGTGATCATTGATACTCTACAATTTCAAATTGATGAAAAGGAAAAACATCTTGAAAAACTAGAAGGTGAAATTGTTGGTCTCAGAAAAGAAATTGAGAAAACAAAAGCTATTAATCTTAAGTTTGTCAAAGGATCTGAAACTTTGGATGAGATTATCAATGTGCAGCGGTCTCCTCTAAACAAGACAGGTTTGGGTTATAATGGAGAAACCTCTCAAGAATCCACCTCAAAAAGTTATCTTGATGCGGCAAGAAGAAATGAGCAGAAGAACAATGAAGATAATCAGGTGAAGCAGGGACGAAATACAAACATAAACTATCAAGGGCAATCCATCTTAAGGGTGAACAAAAGCTACAACCAGCCACAGGTAAAATCTTCTCAGTTTGGTTCAAGAATAGATGAAAATAGAAATTACAATCAGTTGGCAGGTAGATTCAATAACCGCAGAAGCTTCTTCAATGGACAATGCTTTTCTTGCCATAATTTTGGTCACAAAGTAGCTCAATGTGTTGCATATAAAACAATCATGACTAGGGAAGCTCAAAAATAAAGAAGCATGACAGGGATTACAAAAAGGACCTATAACAACTTTTCGGCTCTTGAAAATGAAGTTGAATGTTCCATTTGCAATAATTTTGGTCATGAAGACTCTGAATGCAGGAGCAGGTTTCAGGAGAGAAAGGAACAAGAGCGGAAAAAGGAACAAGCCTCAAGCACCAAAACATGGAGAATAAAGGAACCTCAAACAGAAAGATGTGGGATAGCATTCTACGCAGAGGGACAGGAAAATCTATGGTACATTGACAGTGGATGCTCGAAGCATATGACAGGTGAAAAAGAAAAACTTGAGTCTTATTCTACGTTAGAAAAGGGAAAGAAAGTCTCTTTTGGAAATGATACTCCTGCAACTATAAAAGGAAAAGGTATTGCTCCTTTAAAAGAAAATGTCAAGGCTGGAAATGTTTTGTATGTTGATGGATTGAAGCATAATCTACTAAGTGTCAGCCAGATGTGTGATCAAAGAACCGAGGTTATATTCAGATCAAATGGATGTCTTGTTCGTGATCTTGATACAGGTAAAACAGTGCTCAAAGGCAAAAGAACTCCAAATAATCTGTACATATTTGAAGAAGGACAACAACAATGCTATCTAAGCAAGGATGAAGAGCACTGGTTATGGCATCGAAGGTTGGGACATCTAAGCTTCTCACAAATAAGGAAAGCATGCAAATATCAGGCAGTTCGCGATCTTCCAGATATCAAAATTCCTGACAACACCATATGCAAATCATGTCAGTTTGGAAAACAAACCAGAACTAACTTTCCAGAGAAAGAGGGATCAGCTAGCATGCCTCTTGAGCTAGTACATACAGATACATGCGGTCCTTTCAGAAAAAGGACACCTCGAGGAGAAGAATACTTGATATTATTCATTGACGATTTCTCCAGGTTTGTTTGGTTAGGACTTATGAAGCACAAAGATGAAGCATTCGAAAAATTCAAATCCTTCAAAGCTTTGGTTGAAAATGAATCAGGCCACAAAATTAAGTGCCTCAGATCCGACAGAGGTGGGGAATTTACTTCAAATGAATTTTTCGATTTCTGTGAAGAACATGGGATAAGAAGAGAATTCTCTACAGCAAGAACTCCCCAGCAAAATGGAGTTGTGGAAAGAATGAACAGAACAATCCAACAAATGGCTCGTGCTATGCTTGATGAATCAGGAACTCCCGCAACTTTCTGGGGTGAAGCTGCACATGCTGCGGTTATTATTCTCAACAAAACAAATGTCCGGGTAAATAGCACTCAAACTCCTCATGAGCTCTGGAGTGGTAAAACTCCTTCGGTAAAGCACTTCAAAATCTTTGGGAGCAAATGCTATATCAAGAATACTGATGAGCAGCTTGGCAAACTTGAACCTAGAGCAGATGAAGGCATTCTTCTTGGTTACTCTCCACATAGCAAAGCATACAAGTGCTACAATAAAAGACTTGGCAGAATTGTTGACAGCATTGATGTGGTGGTTGATGAGAAGGGATACATTCCTAGGCAAGTGCATCGGGAAGATATCGAAGAAGATGAAGGCTACCCTCAAAGACAGAATGATGAAGAAGAAGAACCTCAAGAAGAACCTCAAGAAGGACCTCAAGAAGAACCAGAGGAGCAAACAAGAATAGAAGAAAAGACTCCATCCAGATATGTTCAGAAAAACCATCCAGAATCTCAGATTATGGGACAGAAAGAAGCAGGTGTACAAACTAGAAGAACAGTTGCAGAAGCCTCAAGCTATTTGGCATTACTCTCCTCGACTGAACCACAAAATGTGAAGGAAGCATGCAAAGATGAATGTTGGGTGAAAGCAATGGATGAAGAACTTGAGCAGATCGAAAAGAACAACACTTGGGAGCTGGTTCCTAGACCAAAAGATAAGAATGTTATTGGGACACAATGGGTCTTCAAAAACAAATTGAATGAAAATGGAGAAGTAATTAGAAACAAAGCCAGACTTGTTTGTAAAGGGTACGCACAGCAAGAAGGAATAGACTTTGAAGAAACTTTTGCTCCTGTTGCAAGACTTGAGGCCATCCGAATGTTCCTTGCTCTCTCAAGTTTTCAAAACTTCAAAGTATTTCAAATGGACGTGAAATCAACCTTTCTGAATGGAGACTTGGAAGAAGAAGTGTACATTGAACAACCAGATGGGTTTATTCTTGGAAATGATCCAAGCCTCGTATGCAGATTGAAAAAGGCCCTCTATGGTCTCAAACAAGCTCCAAGGGCTTGGTACTACCGCTTGGACAAATATCTTCATCAACAAGGGTTCTCAAAAGGTTCAGCAGATAGCAATCTTTATATAAAAGTTGAAAATGAAAAATTGCTAATACTTGTTGTGTATGTAGATGACATTATTTTTGGTAGCAATGAAGAAGCTATGAGTCAAAGCTTTGCCTCGGTCATGCAGAAAGAATTTGAATTGTCTTTGCTAGGAGAACTGACATATTTTCTTGGTTTGCAAATCCAACAAAAAGAAGGAGGAATCTTTTTATCTCAAACCAAGTATCTCAAACAGATTTTGAAGAAATATGGTATGGAAGATGCAAAACCAGTATGTACACCCATGGTCATAGGATGTAGCCTCAGTGCAAATGATGAATCTGCGGCAGTACATCAACCAACCTACAGATCTATGATTGGAAGTCTACTTTATTTGACAGGTACCCGACCGGACATCATGCATGCAGTTGGAATAGTTGGAAGATTTCAGGCAAATCTGAAGGAGACTCATCTTCAGGCAGTGAAGAGAATTTTCAAATATCTTCAAGGGACTCAAAATTATGGCTTATGGTATCCTAGAGATACAGATCTTACACTTCATGCTTATACAGATGCAGATTGGGCCGGAAGCGTGGATGACAGGAAAAGCACAAGTGGTGGTGTGTTTTTTATGGGTTCCAGACTGGTATCTTGGTTCAACAAGAAACAGAGTTCGATTGCCTTGTCTACAGCTGAAGCGGAATATGTTGCTGCTGCATCTTGTTGCACCCAACTCCTTTGGATGATGCAGACTTTGCAGGATTTTCAAATCACTTGTACACCACCAATCCCTATCTTATGTGACAACACAAGTGCAATCAGCATCTCAAATAATCCTGTTATGCATTCAAAAACCAAGCACATACCAATCAAGTACCATTTTCTCCGGGAACAAGTACTTGAACAAAAGGTCAAGTTGGAGTATGTTCCTTCTAAGGAACAAGTTGCTGATATTTTCACCAAACCATTGCCCAGGGACACTTTTGAATACCTCAAGCAAAAGCTGGGGGTTGTTGATGCATCATCTTATTGTTGAACCTCTTTTTATTGGTGATACAGGCTCAGGGGGAGCACATAATGCATTGTTGGCATTATGGAGGATGGTGAGAAGGAGATCTTGGAAATTGCTGCAATATGTCTCTATCTCTTTCATGATGGATTATGGTTCGTCGCTGCAGATCTGGTTCATATTCAGGAGGAGCATGATCTTAGGGGGAGCATACCCTTTGCCCTTGATGTCAAAGGGGGAGAATGAAGCTGAAGTTTATGAGGTTGCCATCAAGTCCAAAGGGGGAGATTGTTGGCATTATGGTTCAGGTGTTGTCCTTGATGGCAACCTATTCAGGTGGCAGATCACTGTTCTTCATGTCAGCAGCAAAGATTGATGATCAGCTCTTAATTTATTGAAAATTTAAGAAGGATGCAGGTACACCCTTTCAGAAAGTGCGTACCCGCAGGTAATCCATGCATAGACCGCGTCCAGGGACGCAGTCCAGCCGTTCAGAAGGTGCGTCCACCCAGTGCACATTTTTTAAGGCAGAGAAAAGCACACGTGGGGGTTTCTTGTGATTTACTCTTGGTATCTAGCCGACGGTATTGTGTTTTTAAGGTGTCGGCTCGTGGTATTGTTCCTTGATTTGAGGAGGAGCTTGCCTATATAAAGCAAAGGAGATCATTTTGTTTGAGCATGTCTTTTGTTGAATATCTTATTGGGTGAGATCTGGTCTAGATCTAATCAAGGCGAATCTATTAATGGACCGAGATCTCTTGGCGCATGTTTAGATCTGTGGATCTGATTGTCTGGGTTACTTCTGAAGTCTTGAAATCATCTATGCCCGGAGGGACGCAGGTGCAGTAAGGGTTCAGGTGCGTCCGGGACGCAGGAGCGAAGCGTTTCAGGTGCGCCGAAGGGTTCAGGTGCGTCGGGACGCAGGCAGTTCAAAAGACTCAGAGCGTGGGACGCAGGCTAGCAGTTGAGCAGGATGCATCCGGGACGCAGGCTAGCAGTTGAACAGGGTGCGTCCAGGGACTCAGGCCAGCAGTTGAGCAGGGTGAGTCTGGGACTCAGGCTAGCAGTTGAGCAGGGTGAGTCCGGACTCAGGCTAGCAGTTGTGCAGGGTGCTTCCTTCTCTTAAAATCCTTGTTTATCATTGTTGTGTTCTGGGTTTGGTCCTATTATTATTTATCTGGTTACTACAGTTGATTGGGTGATTCTCTTACACTTGATGATCAATTGATGCTTATGGATCCAGTTTGAAAATTTATGAAAAGTGGTCCTTGTATGAAAAAGAAGTAGGGGGTTGTAGCTTCCTTCCAGGAGAGACTGGAAAACGAGAGAGAGTTGTAGCTCTCTGCAGGTTGCAGCCTGCGTACTGGTAAAGGACTGCACCAGTACAAAACCATTGTAAAAGAAGTTTCTAATTTGAAAGAAGATAGAGATATATTGCAGCAGGTGGTTTTTTCCCCACATTGGGTTTCCACCTTACATCTTGTGTTCTTTGGTTTGACTATCTGTTTTCTTTTGTTCATGCTCATTATTTTATGGTACTGACATGCAAAAATAATTCAAAGAACAAATAAAGAAGATTTGTTAAAAGAATTATATAATACTGATTCACCCCCCCTCTCAGTATTATTTCCAACAAATCATACCAACCTTCTTATTGCTTGTCAATGAGTGCACCACCTCATGCGCTTCAATGATGTTATTGATAATTTGTCTACCTTCAACATAACGAGATTGCTCTATAGACACTAGAGTAGGAAGAAGTGGTTTGAGTCTGTTAGCAACAACCTTGGATATGATCTTGTAAACCACATTGCACAAGGCTATGGGTTTAAGCTTCTCTGGAGTCTAAGCATTGTCCTATTTGGGGATCAGGGATATGAAGGAAGTATTGAGCACCTTCAAAATAGTTCTACTCAACCTGGAATCTTCCACTACTTTCAGAATATCTTGTTTCACTATATTCCAGCAACCCTTAAAGAAATCCACATTGAAACCATCAGGGACTAGTGCTTTACCATTCTGCATTTCTTGGATGACCTCACTAACCTCCTCTTCTATCACTGGCCTATTGAGATTGAAATTATCCTCTCTAGTAACCAGTCTAGGAATATGCCCGGTTAAATCCCTAATAAAATGCTCTCTATTTGAAATGGTTTCCTGTGCTATTCCACGAAAGTGTTGTACTAACACATTTTCTATATCTTCATGGGAGTTAAGAAGATGACCGTCCTCATCCTTGATCGAAGAGATCCTATTATGAGATCTATTTGCAATGGTTGATCTGTGGAAAAATCCAGTGTTACACTCCCCTTCTTGCAGCCATTGAACTCTATATTTTTGTCTCCAAAATATTTCCTCTTGTTTACATACATTCTCCCAGTCTTGATGGTATTTGGTGACCTAGTCATTTCTATCTTTATCAAAGTCCTCTGAGATAAGGGTTTGATTGAGTTCCCGCATTTTATCTTCAACGACTCTTTTGGCTTCAAAAATATTGCCAAATTCATTCTTGTTCCAATATTTAAGTCTTAGCTTGATGTACTTTAGTCTTTTGTGCAGTTGGAACATACTTGTACCCTGAATATGCAAATATTTTGTCCACCAATTTGTAATGTTTCTGACGAAGTCAAGGTGTGTGAGCCAGATATTCTCAAATTTGAAAGGTTTGTTCTTAGGGGTACCAATGCCCAAACATCAAGTTGAACAGGCCAATGATCTGAACCTCCAAAGGGGGGACTTCTCGCTATCATTTCCTTGTTGCTAAGAATAAGGTCCACTGAGATTACGAATCTCTCTAACTTTGAGGCTACTCGAGAATCTCCTCCTATTTTATTGTTCCAAGTGAAGAGACCATTACTCATGTCAGTATCAACAAGCTTCATATTATCTATAAAAGTTTGAAAAGTTGTGGAGTCTCTACTTAATGTTCTTTTTCCCCCTTTTTTGTCTGAAAGTGATTTGATCATGTTGAAGTCCCCACACAAGATCCATGGTACATCTACATGTCTATCTCTAAGCTCCATAAGAGAATCTAGAAACCTGAGTTTATCATCCATTCTTTGAGGGCCACCTACATTCGTGACCAGATAGGTCTCCCTATCTCCCACTGGCTGTATAACCACTAACAAATAAGTTCTAGATACCTCAGCATCTATTATGCCAATCTTTTGGGCGTTCCAAAGAGTAAGTATGCCCCCTGCTGAGTTATCTGCTTTGACTTCTAGAAACTCAAATCTATTGAGCCATTTGTTGTGTATTTCTTTTATTTTCTGAATGGAACATTTCATTTCCTAGATAAATATCATATCCGAAGCTTCTTGTTTCATTCTATTACTAAGAATTATTTGTTTCCTTTTACTACATAGACCTCTTATATTCCAATATGTAAAATTCATTATTAAAGATTCGTAAAGGAGTAGCTGGTTAGATATTTCATCTTACCTGAATCTATCATTAGCTTTCCACATTCCATCAATAACTCATTCTACTTTTTCCTGCCTCTCTTCTTACCTAGGTTTCTGGGAGCTAATCCAAGAGTGATCTTCATAGTTTTCACGCCTTTGTTGCCCTGCCTTTCATTTTTTCCTTGCCTGTCCAACCCTTTGTCATGAGTTTTCCATAGGAATAGCTATTATACTCTATTGAAATCTTTTGGCGGTAAACATTCTACCCCCCTCATGGTCCCCTATTTCAAGAACCCTTCCATATCTAAGTGTTCCCTATCAAGAATCTCATGTAATTCATGATCCTCCATTTCCATCTCACTATGGGTCATTTCTTGGTCTATCTCCGGTTCTACATCACTCAGCATAGCCTCTTTCGGATTGTCAATATGTTTTGTTTGTACTCTATCTTCTTCTTTCTCCTTCTCCATTGGGCTTCCTTCCATTACCTGATATTCTTTTGTTGTTTCTTCTTCTTCTTCTTCGAGTACTTGGAACTTATTCGGATTAGCCTGTTGCCCTTTTGTTTGTTGTTGCTTTGGCCCCTTCTTGCCTCCTTTTCCTCTATGTACCACTTTATGAAAGGCTTCATAGGTGCCCATGCTCATGGCATCTTCGACATCTGAAAGGAATATGTTCATAGTCTATTGTTTTCACCCATTCTTCATCAAAAACTTCCAAGATGACCTCATCTCGTAGAGCTCCAGAGAGATCCATCTCCACACATATTCATGAAAGGGAAGTGTACTTACCCCTTTTGGTGGCCTGAGAAGTTTCGACAAAACGCCCTAATTTGTTTCCTATGGCAGATAATGATTCTGGTTTCTAGTAATCAAGAGGTAGAGAGTAGAGTCTTACCCAGACTCGGACCAAATTGAAAGTTTCTCAGTCAGGGACAAAATTCATCATCCACGGTCGCATGTATGGGCCCACTGCTGGATAGAAGTAGGGCCCTCCTTCAAACACTCTATCTTTATCCTTAATTTTTGTGAAGGCCACGGTGAAGAAACCCTTTGACCCGAGATGTAGGTCATGCTTCCTTTTGGTTTCCAATGGTATTTGATCCATGTCTGTAAATCATTTTCAGTGGGCCATAATCCCATGAATTTACAAATGATAACATATGTCCCCATGTGTTCCCTGTGTGCTTGCAGAGCTGGGTCATTTAAAACTACTCTAGGTGTGACCTCAGCTTTGGGTTTACTTGGTCCCTTATGTGCTTTACTTTTCACTCCTTGTTCCTTTTCTTCTTCCTCATTTTCTTTATTGTTGTTATTCTCCCTTGACTTATTAGATTATTGCTCCTTCTCTATGTTCCTTATCACTTCTCCTAAAGGACCTTTGACACTCTCTAATGGTTTCTTGCCTCGGCTAGCTACTTCCTTCCTGAAGGAGGGAGTGGAGCTGCCCCCTTTACGCCCTTTCATGGATATCTACACCTGCAGACGTTTGAAAACCCTAGCTCTTCCCTCCGCTAGTCCATTCCCTCCACACCTTCATAAATTCATAAATTCTTAATTGTATACTATACTATTAATTAAAAATTATTTAAATAATGCAGTTAAATTATATAATAACATGTAATTAAGGAGTGTTCTTGGACTCCAATAACTACCCAAACTAACCCAAGCTTAATCACCAAGATTAGCTATCTAACAAATATCTTGTCAATAGTGAGAGTTGGAAGGACAGGAGAGAGCCATGGCTAGGGTTTCTGAAACTGTGACCTGTGTCAACACCGCCCTGCAAATCAAGGATGGGAGCTACATGGGATCAGAACGAACCCCATATAGGAAATCAGTAGAAGGGTGAGCTACCCTTGACCCTCTGGCAGTGCTATGGCTTGGTTTTAGAATAAGAAATGGGTTTTCTGTCACAGAATGTTTCTCCCTCAAGCCAAGTGTGGCAAGGGTTCTCAAGGCAAAACCCTTCCACAAAATCAACCGAGCCATCATCGCAGAGTTTGGTTGTAATAGAGCAAGTAACAAGGGAGGGACGAAGATGGCCATGATCAGGCTTAAGTTCTAGGCAATCGAAATGTCGAAGGTTGCTAATAGCGACAACTCACTGATATTTGAACCCAGGATGGAAGGGGCTTGGACCTGTTGGGGCCAACTTCTTTCACTTAGATCTATCGACGAGTGATATGATACGGAAGCAAGGATAGGATTTGTCTCTCTCAATCTGCCTATAGAAAATCATGAGAATGGTGTCAACAAGGAAGCCAAATTGACCTGCTCAGATTTGGCTGCCTGGGAAAACACGGATCTGAATGAGTAGTCTTTATTTGGGAACGAAGGGACCAGCATCGCAGAAATAGAGAAACCAATCAAGGCTTTGAAAAATGGACGGGAACACGCGGAGGATTAGAAGGCAACCAGGGCAATGACACCCCTACAACGACCAGACTCTACCATTGATTGAACTGTCATTCCCAAGCAAATCGAAGGAGAAGCCGTCAGACAAGATAGGGTAGCGCATACAGGGTTGAGGACTGTGTGGCTTGCTAAAACCCCATACTCTTTGGGATTGTCGTGTGTTAGCTAATCTGTGGTTCTCAGATAAAATAACAAGGGAGAGACCGACAGGCAAGTTAGGAATGTGCAGGATGGCTTGAGCACAGTGAGACTTGATGTGCCCTTGTTCTCCCCAGTACAAGCATGGGTTAATGACTGCAAAGAGAAAGTGAGGTTCATGGTAGGGATTATCCTTGCCAAAACAGTCATGAAAATCAATCTCGGCCAGCCTGAATAGGAGATAACAGGATACAGACCCTCCAAAATTTGTGGTGCTCTTAGGCAGGCAAAGAAGGCATATCCAACAGATCGAGGCCTAGACAATGTGGATCTATCAGGTATGGACGAATATCTAATGCAAATTTTTATCAGATCGATAGGAACCAGACATTATTACATACAGATCAACAAGAGGTTGAGCATAAAGGATTTAAAGAAAGAGATCCAAATAAATCTGGCAATCCCAACAACATACCAAAATCTGATATATTCAGGCTACAGTCTGTAGGATAATCACACACTTCATGACTATGGAGTTACCAAAGATTCAACCATCATACTAAATTTGAGACTAAGAGGCAGATGCAAGGGAGCCAACTCCAAAACTTTAGGCTCTTTCCGTGATGCAGTCAAAGTAAAGGAACACATGAATAACAAACCAGCACCAACATCCAATCTACCAGGCCCCTACATTGTGCAACAGAAACCAAAAGCCCCAATTCTCACAGTGTCTCTACGGGAGGTATGTGATCTATACATAGATTTAGCCCAAAAGTCTGTTATTTATAGATTTAATGGTTTCTGGCCAAAGTCTGATGCATTGCATCAATGGATCTTCTCCACATGGTCAACAAATTGTGAAATTTATTTATGCCCAAAAGGGTTCTTCATAGTCAGATTCAACACCAAACAAGATCGAGATAACATTGTCAATGAGGGGCCTTGGTTTTGGGGCAATGTTGGTCTCTTCATCACCCCCTGGTTTCCTAGATTCGATGCTAATACCATGGTAGTTTCAACAATGCCAGTTTGGGTAACACTTCATAACCTCCCTCTACATTTATAGCATCACAAAGTTCTAATAGTCATTACGAACTCCTTGGGGAAGTTTCTAATATCGTATGATGATAGTATTACCCAGGGAATCTTCACATATGCCAGAATATGTGTAGAAGTGGACCTGAGTCAAGGACTACCAGATCACATCACATTGAATTTTAATAATTCACTGTGGACACAACTGCTTGATTATGAGAGAACAACATTCAGATGTCGCGGATGCTTCCAAACAAGGAACCTCCAATACACCTGTCCACTGGCTAGGAAGAAGCCTAAATGAAATAAAAGGCATTCGAAAAAACCCAAAGGCTGGGAGCATACTGAACCGCTAAAAGAAGAGGAATTGAAGACAGAACCTGCAGGTGAGCAAATGGGATACGAAAACTTACAGGAAGAAAATACCTCGGAGACTGACTTGGGGCATGAACAACAACAAGAATCTGAGCTGGAAATAAGTGGAATCAAACAAGCTCATGGCTCAGAAGGATCGAAATCAGATAAAGAATAACCAACGAATACAATGGAAAACTAGCTTGCCATTATTGATACCACTCCCAACACTGGAGGTTGGCGAAGAGTGGAGAAGAAGAAGGGAAGGAAATCATAGGCTATCTGGATCATTTATTTCTTTTCTTTTTTTTTTCCTGTTTTCAGGAACAACTTTTTCTCGTTTTCCTTTGACAGGATAGTATATCCTACATCCCTTGGGCTCTATGATCTGTGCATCATTTAGCAAAATGAATGCTTAATGCATATACTATGTAACTTTTTATTTTGGTTAATAAAAAGTTCAATTTTTTCTTTGGAAAAAAAATAACATGTAATTAATATAGTATATAAAAATAAAATAATATAATATGTAAGTAATTACCTTTACTTCAAGCAATGCCACCTCAACAATTCGAGATGATGGCATCCCCTAAAATCCGATTGCTTCTCATAAAGTGAATTTTGATTGTAGAATTTCCTTAGGATACTCATTTTAGACCTGAAAACTCCCCTAATACACTCAATAACTAAAAATTGCTCTGGCTATTAGATGAATTTATGGTAAAATGATTGACTCTAACAACAAGAACATCTATCATTTTGTAATCCTATTCCAAACCTAAACATAAAATCCTTTTGTAATTCAAAACTTTTCCTATAGGAGGAAATTTAGGGTTCCTAAAAAATTACCACAATAACAAGAAATATCTTTTTATGAAGGTATTCAAACTGATATTCAGTTTTTTTGGCTAAATGTTTGGTTTTCCATCTAAATAAGGAAAATACAATCAAGGCCACAAGCATTCTACAGTCATTATTCAAACAAAGTTATTGTTGGAAAGAGGCGTTGATGGATTTTATTACATGTCTACCAAAGCCTAAAGGAGGGAATCATATCATGGTGATGGTATATCAACTCGCAATGCATGCCCATCTCCCTCTCTCTCACATTCTCTCTCTCTCCATTTTAACAAAAGTGTAATAGCTATAGGATATCTAGAAACAATTCAAAATCTACATGGAATATCAAAGATTATTGTAAGTGATAGAGATAAAATTTTCACTAGTGAGTTTTGGACTAAATATTTTTCTTGTTTGGTTAATAAATTATCTCACAACTCCTATTATCAGCCTCAATCCATTGGAAATTTAATATTATGAGCAATTGTATAAAAGGAAATATATGCTTCTTTTCATTTGGTAAAATGACATAATGGGTCAAGTGGTTTCATTTCATAGTTTTGGACTAATCATTGTCTACTTGGGTGAATAAATTATCTCACAAATCCTATTATCAGCCTCAATCCATTGAATAATTAATATTGTGAGAAATTGTCTAAAACTCTTAATTTGTTTATTTTCGTCTGGTAAAAGGTCATAATGGGTCAAGTGGTTTCATTTCATATAATTATGATACAACACATTCTTCCCTACTTCATAAAAAATTGTCCCCATTTATAGTACTCTATGGTTATTATCCTTCATCCATCACACAAAACTTGATAGGGAAAGTGAAAGTTAAAGCAATAGATCATGAAAGAAAGCACCAAGAAGAGATTCTCCAAGTATTAAATGGAAATTTGGTTATGAAGTGAAATGGAATGAAACAACTAGTAAATCATAATTGTAGTGAAATAGAATTTGAAGTGAGGGTTGGATATTTTTAAGGCTATAACTATACAAATAGATGTCCTCCAAGAAACAAAATAATGATCTAGATTATGACCCACTTACTATGATCATTAAAAGCTGTTATAAAGGATTGAAAGTATGGCTTACAAATTGGAATTTTCTCCATCTTCACGTGTCCATATATTCTTCCATGTTTCTTGCTTAATAAGGTAATACATGACAAAATCGTAGTTCATAATATTTCACCTAAGATTAATGAAGAAAGAAAAGAATACTAGAAATGGAAACAATCATTAAAACATGGTTTACATAACTATAGAATCAAGAAATTGTTGACTATATCATCAAGTGGAAAAAGCTACTAGTAGAAGAGGTGACATAGGAAAATGTTTACTTCATGTAAAAATGTCCACATCTAATCAATTATTGAGGGAAACACATGTTTCAAAGGGAGAGGTATGTTAAGCACTACATATTGAGTTATTGAATTTTTATAGTTATATTAGATTTTTCCTTATTGGTTAACTAAGCCTTAATGATTTGCTAAACCCTTTAAATATTATCACACCATAGTCTAACATATATACCGAGGAAACCAAATTTTAGATATCATCTCATATTATGCATTTATTATATTGTGAAAAGAGATTTCTTCTCAAATAGGCTTCTCATCCATTCTTCTTTTTCATGCTCAATGCATAAAGTCCTTTTGTTATATCCCTTTATTACCCATGTCCACATTAAGGATAATGCAATGCACCTAGTGGTTATAGTGATAGTGGATGGCATGGTGCACCTAGTAGTTACAATGGTAATGGATGAAATTTACACCAAAGAAAGTATGAGCACATCCGAGTTGAAAATTACAAAAACAAAAATAGACATTTGCATATAATTTAAATCATAAAAAAATATTGGATTTTTAACATTAAAAAATCATATTAAAAAGAAATATCATACACCAATTTGATACAATATCCCCAAGTCTGAGTACACCAAACTTATCAAGATACCTAGACATGGTTCCTAATCCAAATAATTATTATGGTTAGAACATTCCTAAAGTAAATTTAGGAATATTATTAAAATATTATAATACATTATTTCCTAAACTATAAATAAAAGGTAAAGGGAGCAGAATCAAACACATTCATCCTTCTTTTTCCTCAGAGACAATGAGGGAATGATTATGGTCCTAGTTCTAGGGAGAACCAAACACCTCTAGCTACTGCAACCTAACGACTTTAGGTATGTCATGGTTCAAGTGTTCTTCTTGGGCTACCTTCGTGAAGGCTAGATCTCTGGAGGAAGAAACGTGTGGATGGGTCTCTGTGTATTCCTGGAGGGTACACATTGGCGCCATTTTTGGGTAAAAGGAATTCGAGGAATTTTGAGGTAGTCTTGTGTATTTTGATGGAGTTTCATGTAGGATTGTCACAAAAGAATCAGAAAAGTTGCAAGAGGATCAACAAATAGAATTTTCATATAAGGAAAGCACATGCAGAATTGATTGGCTTTTGAGGTAGTCGAGATAAAGTGGTTAAGTTTGAATGAATATTTTGGACTAATTTTTATCGAGTCAATAATATTACTTGTAATTTACCTACAAATGGTAGAGCACATGGTAAATGGGGTCGGATTACGTCAACATACCAATCTATAAATAGGTGGAATCCAAGAGGATTTGAGTTGGCTACTTTTTTGGTTATGATTGTAGGAGAAATGTTCTAAGCATGATTTTTATTGTAATGTTGTAATGGTGTTTTGGATAAGCTGGCAAGCCCAACTAGGGTAAAGAAGTAATGTTGTAAAATTTTACTCAATTGAACTAAGAAATATCATGGTATGTTCCTTGATGTGCCTCAACACATCGTTGTATTGAACAATAAAAACATGATACCAATTCCCAACATATTTAGGAGCTTCATATATCTATTTTTCATCTCTAGTGACAAATGGTTCTTCACCATTAAAAAAAATTAAGGGGTGGAATGGAATACATCCACTAGTGCAAAATGGCTAATTAGTTACTAAAATATGACTAAAATTTTCATATAAATGACAATTTTTCAGTCGGTGACCAAAAGTAGCTAATTTACA
This sequence comes from Pinus tabuliformis, assembly GCA_031772625.1. Taxonomy (NCBI): domain Eukaryota; kingdom Viridiplantae; phylum Streptophyta; class Pinopsida; order Pinales; family Pinaceae; genus Pinus; species Pinus tabuliformis. The sequence goes on along the minus strand of CM062804.1, from coordinate 492,042,274 downwards.
GTATCTTATAATGCGACCAACTTTTAGGTGTTCTTAGCTTAGGCATTAATCGGTTGTCTCAATTTTATCATCTAGTAGTATATTTAGTCATTAATTTGGTCATTAATTGAGTCATTGATTTAGTCATTAATTGCCAAAATTAATGACCAAATATACAACAAAATATATTACTATATGATTACCTTAGAAAACCAATTAATGACCAAAGAAATATGACTAAAATGGTTGTCGTGTTATAAAATACTGTAAATTGGCTACTAATAGTCATATATATGAAAATTTTAGTCATCGTTTGAATCCAATTAATGACCAAAGAAATATGACTAATTTTTTGTTGTGTTATAAGATACTGTAAATTAACTACTAATAGTCATATATATGCAAAATTTAGTCGTCACTTGAAACTAGTTAGTGACCAAAGAAATATTATTAAATTTCGGCTATATTATAAGATACTGCAAATTAGCGACTAATAGTCGTATATATGAAAAATTTAGTCATCATTTGTAATCACAAATTTATCATTTGTATTAGGCATTTATTTTTTCTTGGTAGTTTCATATTCATTATATAAACAACTTATATTGATTTCATTTAGTTTCATTAATAATCATTATAAACGACTAATTAGTCGTATATTCATTTTAATTATGTTTATCACTATTCAGTATAAACTAGTAATTTTAGATTGATTTTATGTGTTCATTATTAATCAACATAAATTAATTAATATTATTGTGACTAAATTAAAAAAAAATGTCATACACTGTCATAGAAAGTTACATATGTTAATTACAATACTAAATAATATCAAGTGCAATCATAAATAATTCCAACCAAAAAAATTATATTATATGAAATGTCAAGCATTACAATATGAGTTTCCAACTTAATATTGGTTGGACTACAATTCACACATGAAATATTTTTTCATCACTTCAAAACATTATCATTGTATTTCCAAGGCATTGCATGTGAATTCACCAACTCTGAATAGTTGACCATCAGTCTTTGTGTGTGTCTTATGCGGGATATTGGCTCTAAGTGTATCACTAGCCTCATTCTCTTCTATCTCTCTTTCTGCATTTGTCACGACAACGTTATCTTGAAATGACTATAACTCTGTAATTTCGGTTCTTCCAGTTCTGTAATTGTGACCTGCAGTAGTCCTCTGCGTCCTATTTCCAATGCCACTAGTCTGATCAAATTTAGATTCTCCATTAAAGAGTTATGAACAATCTCCCAAGGTGACCTGATTATATACCTTTTTAGAAGATCGAACTTGTATGAAGTACCACGTGTCACTGTGTTAACCTTAGGATCTAAAAAATATACACAAGAAACTACAGTCTCTTCTCCTTTTGAAACTTCTCACAAAATTTCAATTTGATGCTCAAAACAAAAGTTATGACGATTTTCCCCAAGTCACCTATTTGGAATGTAATTTAGGAGTCTCCAAAAATACCAACTTCCTTAGGTCATATCTCCACAAATATAGCACGAAAAGCTCTGAAATTTGGAACAGAATTTCAGTGCAATTTTCTCTTAAATGGGTTTTTTCTGTTCACTTCTCAAATGTTGCGGAAAAAATTATAGCAAAAATGCCACGATGACCAATTTGGAGCAATGAAACCATAGAATCCAAAGCTCTGATACCAAATGTTATGAAACCAGCACACAAAAAGATAGAGAAGATAGATCAACGCCTTAGAATTCAGCCTCTTCGAGGGGAAACCTCCTTTAAATTACACAAATGAACAATTCTTGGATGATACAAATGACAAGACCTCTTTTCTATATATAGGAGTCTAAGGGGTCATAATATAATCAGAGCCGACATAGCAATAATAATGTAAGGGCACAATAATAACAATAGTGGGCTTCTATTGGGCACAATAGTAATAATATGGGGAATACATGGGTACAAAAGTATAATAAGGGGGTTGTACTAATAATAATAAGGGGTTACGCTAGTAGTATAGAGGCCTACATAATTAGCTAGTAAAGTTCTTGCTCCTCCGCCCGCTTTTCAACACAACTTCAAAAAGGTAAAGTAGGTGTTTGATGTTTGTCCACTAAGAGAGAACTGGGTTTAAAAAATGGAAGGTTGGAACCTGCGTATGGGGCAAGTAAAATGACTACTCCCCCACCTACTTTCTAGCAGAATTGCTAGGAATTTAAGGTAGAAATAAACATTTGAATTTTTGCATGAATGACTAAGAAGAAAGACGAGAAAAAAATACAATCCCACACCCCAAACTTGAAAAATCTAAGGGACCGGTGACCCTTTGACGATCAATCTTTATCGACGACATCTTAAGAAAAGCTAAATCTAAGCTATCAGTAGGTCCCGAAACCTTTCCCGTAAAGAATTTATTTTTGAAACTTGTACATACAATTGTTTTTCTATTTTTTTCTATTCAATTGCATTTTCTTAGAACAGTAGAGATGATTGTTCATCACTTTTTTTCCTTGTTTTCCTCTGTCGTTCCATACAGGGAACAACTACTGTTCCTTATAGGGAACAACAGCTTTCAAGTATGTTTTTCTTTGTTGTTCCCTATAGGGAACATCAGTTTTTTCATGTATTTTTCTTCATTCTTCCCTATAGGGAACAACTTTTGCTCCCTACAGGGAACAACAATTTTCGCATATGTTTTTCTTTGTTGTTCCCTACAGGGAACAACTGTTGTCCCCTATAGGGAAAAACACTTTTTGTGTGTGATTTTCTTTGTTGTTCCCTATGGGGAATGGTTGTTGCTCCCTATAGGGAACATAACTTTTTGCGTGTATTTTCTTTATTGTTCCCTACAGGGAACAACTGTTGTTCCCTACAGGGAACAACTGTTGTTCCCTATAGGGAAGAACACTTTCGCGTGTGTTTTCTTTTGTTGTTCCCTTTAGGGAACAACACCTTTTGAGTATATTTGAGAACATCCTTTCTTCTCCTTGCATGATCATTAATAGCCCATCCCAGTTCACTCTTTATGATCCTCTTTATGGCATAAAATTACAATACATATCTAAGGACAACAAGTATGGAGTCTACTGAAGCACGCAAATATCTTGAATATTATCATCTTTAACAAGATTTCTTTGTGATGATCAAAAAAGAAAGGACACAATTATCGATATCACTTCACTGTCCTCATTTCTACTATAAATGAAACTAATTAATTATCTTTACCATGTTAGTTCTCCCCCGTCTCATATAATTCTCTCTGTTTATTATCAATAAGATTATGAGTATATTTTTTTCTATTGATATGTTCAAACTTCTTCTGCCGTCCCTACTCTTAATGAGTACTGTGCCACCTTCTATATATAAAACGGGGAGCGTTCAATATATATATATATATATATATATATATATATATATATATATATATATATATATATATATAGAGAGAGAGAGAGAGAGAGAGAGATATATATATATATTTACTAACAATTTTATGATTTTTTTTCCACAGATGGAGGATAGGGCGTCTCATTACAAGCCAACCTACCATGATCATGAGGAACGAGAGAAGTGGCATTCCCACTATGGCCACCACACCAGGGATATGATCCAATAGATGCTTCAAGAAACAAAGTCCTTGGAACATGAGGTCTCATCACGAGTCGGCCTGACCACTTTCGCTACTTCCTAGCGAATGGCAATGTGTTCATCTGGTTACCATGCCAGCGCATTGGTCTCTACTATGGACATCATAATGTACTTCCCCAATTATACATAGAGGACCATGGCTCCCTAGGGTTAGAAAGCAACTCTGTCGAGGCTATAGATGCCTGCAGGCAACATAATCTCTGCTTATGGTATTAGTGTTTTATTTTCTACATCAATAATTATTACAATGCCCTCTTCTTATTTTTCTATTTTTTTCTACAGAGAGATTATTTCCCTAACTTTCCTTGAACCTTTATGCATAAGTTAATCTTTTAAAATCAATCACAACATTTTCAAGTGGAATAATAGTGGCAAGATATCATCTCCTACGTATGATGTCCTTTTTATTTATCGCATCACCTCATGGCATCTTTTCACTTTATTAATAATTCTTGTTACATGCCTTGTTTTCATTACTCCAATATCCTTTATGATCCTTTAATTAATATACATACCATGCCGCTTTTATTACCCAATCCATCACCCCTGTACTTCGCCGCTGGCGTGTCATCTTTTCATCCATTTGATCATAGGCAACCTATCATTTCAAGAGGAGGTGAGGACCTCTAGTATACTCATGGATGTGTTGTCATCTTTTCATTTGATTTTGTAGAATAATACGACATCCCATAATCACAGAGCATGTGGTATTATAACAATCCTCGATTTAACGGTATTTATGTTTATAAAACATCACCTGATAGATCCATTACAACCATTTTCTATTCCATCTCTCAGCTCTGTTCGTTTTTTTGCTTTATCCACTGCACTAATCATTTGGAGAAGAGGGAAGAAATCAAGCATCATGGCAGGAAAAATAGTGCACTGAGAACCTTTAACACTGGTTGTCTCTAATGAAGCCAAGGAAATTCTAGCTTGCACACGATGGAAAGCATATTTTACAAAATTTCAACCCCCCAGTGAGGAAATTGCCATTGAATTTTTACAGCATCTATAGAATGGAAAATCCTTGGTGAGAGGTAGACAAATCACTATAATATATGTTCTGATAGCATAAGTGTCTCGGTTACCAGCAGAATGACTAGTATTGGCTGACAAGCGATTAAGTCTGCATGACGCTATGGAGATTTTTAGAGACAAAGGACAAGAGCTAATCAAGAAGGGTAAAGGCATTTGGCCATCTTCTCTCAGAGAGACATGGGGAGAATTGGCACGAATTTTCCAAAACTGTATTACCTGCAATGGGTGTAGAGATGTGGTAAGGCTGCGATAACTCAAACTTTTAGCAATTTTAAAACAAAAATGCTATGTTAATTTTCCTGCACTGTTGAATTCATTATTGCATGACACTGCCAAGAGGCTGAGATGGTCTTAACATCCAGAAATAGTTGTTAGCCACCAATATCTAATCAGGTTAATAGTTAGTCACAACCTTTCCCAACAATAATCAATCTGGTATGATCTCATATCAACCCTCGAAAGAGGTGAAAACCTTCCAGCACCTAACCCTGTTCCAAAAATAAAAAGGACTACCCTTTCACGAAGAAAATCTCACAAACGCAAATGATCAACAAGGTTGAATTCGGACGAAGGTACATCTGAAAATCTTCAATGCAACGTTATTCAACCCATAGAATTATCCGACCTGGTAAATGTACAAGACTTGCAACCAAAGTTAAGAGGACAAGATAACCCTGAACCTGAACCTCAGGAAGGAGCAGGGCATCGTGAAAATGAATGAAAAATGAAGTGGGGCCTCCTCCAACACCAAATATGAGTTCTCAAGATGATCTTTTCCATTATTTCGAGGCAGGGATGGCCTAGGCCGTGGCCAACATGAACGTCTACATGTAGCCTGAAGAACTGCTTAACATAACTTAGGAGAAACCTAATCTCTAGGGAATTTTGTCTATACCAGAATTTTATCTTCCTCAAAAGCTACAAACCGCGAAGCAGAAACAGATACAAAGGCTATTAAGGAATTAGAGAACCAATCTAATGACACGCTCCCAGTGGAAAATAGTCATGAAGGTCTAGACACAGAAAACATAGGCCAAGAAGACGAAGCAGAGATAGAGGTTATTCGGGAGTCTGATAATCAATCTAGAGACACGGTCTTATTGGAACAAATCCAAGGTGAACAACCAAGCTCTTTGGCGATAGAAGCTATTAAAGAGACTATTAGCACACCAATTACTCCTTAGAAAAGTCACAGAGCCAGAAAAAAATTGAAGAAGCTAAGAAAAGAACACCAAAAGCAGCGTAAGATGGTCAAGAGGTTTTGAAGAAAAACAAAAGAAATCGTAATGGGAAAGGTTCTTAACAATACCATGAGTAAATGTGGCCATGCAAACAGAATTATGTAAAGATAGGGCTACAGGAACTCAAGCTGAGCTCATACCTACTCAAAGAATCGTCACTCAAGAAGGTCTGCATGCAGATTTAGTAGACATAGATACTCAGATGGAGGTTTGGACCTCCTACAATAAAGAAGTATAGACATAACATATCCTCTCTTATAGCATAGGCACTCAGACAGACATACAAGCCAAATACATTATGATGCACCATGACCCCATTATACTAAATCTTCAGGAGGGATTGGCACAAGCTTGGCTCATGTTGGAAAGATTTGAACAAGAGATTGTTTCCCGACAGAAATATCAAGAGCTGCAGAAACAGCTTCACGAACTGACTATAACAAAGAACAAGACTTTTGACAGCTATAGAAAGGCGGAAGAAAAAATGGAGAAGATCAATTTCAAGCTAGACAGAGTCATAAGTTAGACAACCACCATCTGCTCATTGTATTCAGATGTCCTGACGTGCAGGTCTCCCACCACCAATTAGGTCTTGTTTCTATTAGAACGATACCTATTATTGAAAATCAAGCCGTAAGAGCCAGTAAACCAACTGAATTAGGGAAAATTGAAGATTTTATAAATTGTTACAAGAAATTAGGGACAATTGAAGATTTTATAAATTGCTACAAGAAACATGGTGTAAAGGTCCAAAGGCTTCTTTGTGAGTTTTATTTGCACAATTTCATATTAGAAAATGAGGTGGAAAAGAACCCTAATCCTTTTGTAGGATATGTTCAATTCGAGGCTTTTATTTCATTTGCAATTAACCAACGCAAATGGTTTAAAGATTATAATGCATTCCAAAGACAGGAACATGAATTGGATCTTTGGGTGAGAAGTGAACCTAAAAACCCCTTACAAATGTTTTCCAACCATAAGATTCTGATGAAATGAGAAGGGGTGATTAAAACTTTAGGGCCCATACATAAGGAGATTTTGCAGAAAGTAATATCATATTTCCTCTCCATTCGAGAAATATCTCTAGCTACATCTAAGCTTAGATGGACGATCTCCACTAATAATGTGAAAGATAGGGAACCATTTAATTACAAAAGTTTTAATGCTGCTGCGGCCGTATGCTCACCCACAACAATCTTATTTTGAGAGAAGGACCTTATTGGTTAGGATGCCGGTTTCGAAGTCCCATTATTTGGTATCCCCCTGAAGGGTATCGAGCTCAGTACAAATTGCCTGCACTCCTCGCTCAACATCATTGTTTTAGACCAATTTTTGACGCTTTCTCTCCGACCTACTCTTTAACTGCACTGCATAAGAACTATTTACTTTTCATGATGACATGAAACAGGGTAAGCAGGGGAGTATGTTGAGTTATGAAACCGGTATGTATTTACTCTTAATTCCATCACTTTTTTCCTCTTCTCTTATCTCTTTCATATCTTGATACGCTAACATATTGATGGATTATGATAAGAAATAAATGAACTACTGTCTATTAAGATTTAGCCACCGTAACTAACTCTTATTCCTTTTTATGTAGAGAAACAACGAAAGGGAAAGTTTTTGTTCCCTAAAGATGGAACATCATAAACCAACAAAGGAAGAATGAGGTGCGTTGGTTGTGGTCCGACTCATGATGAGACCTCTTGTCTTCTAGCTTTTCCGCTAAAAGCCATTACTTTGGCTTGGTGACCAACAACAATAATGTCATGCATGTTAGGTCTCATGATCATGGTAGGTCGGCTCATCACAAGACCTCCTATCCTACCCTAAATATTTTATAAATTCTTATTGTGATTAATCTTAAAGATTACTTAACAAGTGGGGAGACAGATCTACTCCTTAAGAGTACGGGATGGCATGAAAAGTTTTTAAATGACTAATCATTACTGGCTGGTTCCTCGACCTTAAGACTTATTAAAAATATCCCAAATAATGAATAGTTTATTATGATCTTTACAAGAGTGGTCCACCATAGGGGGCTCTCCAATAGTACCTTCTCAGGGAAAATGAAAATATATATCTCATATGACAACTTAAGTCAGAGGATGAATCAGGAGGATCAACTCTAAATATGAAGGGTGTCAGAAGATAGAATTCAATTGTGAATCTAATTGTAGTTGCACAATCTGATGATATCCTCATGGGAATTGATTGGATGATTTTGAAAATAGTTGTTGAACTAAATAAGGGATGTAAATGATCACTAATATATTGAATATTAGTGTGGAGATACTTAAATGTGTTTATGTGAGAAATACATAAAAAAATCTCTAAAATCTTCTGAGTACAAAGAAAGTTAATACTTAGACAAATATTTTGTTAACCATGATGTCTCAAATAAATGTTCAACTAATTGTCACTTTAGAAAAGAGGTCTGAATGGTAAGGATGTATGGTAAGGATATTTGGGGTTGTAGGCTATTTCATAACTTTATCATTTAGCTTAAGGGTAGATGTGAGATATGTTTATCAAAATCTAAATTCGAAAGAATTAATACAAATGTGTCTAAAATTTAAGTTTAAGAACAAACAAAGTGTGTATTCATGCAAGATCTACCCATATCCATGTATTGGACACAAAATACCTCCCATAAAAAAGCATACATCTATACATCATTTGACCCAGGGGTCCACACAAAAAAAATACAAAAAAGAGTAGAGTTTATAAATCATGAGAATTATAATTTAAAATCAAAATATATTTTCTAAAATACTATAGCATCATTATCAATAAAATTAACATCAACCTATAGAATATGAAGATAAAAAACATAGATGAAAAAGAGCCTATAATTATGTGTGTTGAGGTTGTCCATGAATGGACTATGAAAGAACCTATAGTGTGCATCATTTAAGACCTCCTCAATGTACCAATGACCCCATTCCAACTAAATTACTTTCAGTAAAAGATTTTCTATGTCATTGTTTCACTCCCTCTCCCTCTAAATATGAGAGCACCAAAAATAGACATAAGAAACTTTATCCTTTATAAATTGTCCAAAATGTGATTAAGTTGCAAGCAGTAACATTGTTGAATATCATTGACCCAATTTATAACTAGCAGGGAATCAGTTAACGCTTAGAGTTGATCACAATCCTTATCACAAGCAAAATCCAGTAATAATAGCTCTTCCAAATATTTTGAACCCCTCCCAAGTCTGATATTGACTTTCTCAACTACATGAGAAATTTCCCTCTTGCTCAACCCCATAAAAGAACCACATGGAAAAGATTTGTTAGTTTCCTCTAGAATCCTGATCCTATTCCAGGAAGGTATAGAAGGTTGTTGAAAATGAGAAAGAATGGGAAAAACTTCAATAGCCACTCAATCTAGGGTGGAGTGCTAGTTATGAAAAATTTCTTTGTTTCTTAGATAAACACCCAAATAGATAAGAAAAGGAAAAAATGATTGTTAGATGCATCCCACAAGCATTTAAAACAAATACTTATAGATATTTCTAAAACTCCCCTAGAAATGCAAGTCACTGAAATCCAAAACACAAAAATAACATCTAGGATTGATTTGACCAAACCTAATCTCCTTGCCCTTGACAACCACCTTAGGCTCCAAGTGGTTAGTCCTTTTTCCAACTTAGCTATTAACTAGGACCATTCTTCTTTTTGCAGTATTTTGGTTTCAATTGGAAACCCAAATATTTTTGAGACCTATATCCATTTCAATAGAAGGAAATGGAAATAAATTCATGAGATTCCTTACTTCATAATGTGCCAAATTTTAAGTTAAAATTGAATATTGTTTAGCTATTAATCAGCATGCTAGTATTTATTCCAAACAAATTACTGATATCATATACCTAATTTAGCATAACAAGGCCATTCTGCTACTTGTAAAAAATGTAAAAAAAACACGAATACTTGTCTCATCCCTGGCTACACATGGAAGAATGGAGAGGTAGACCCATTTATAAAAACAACAAAGGATATCGATTACATGCACCCCTCACCAAATTCACGAAACCAATCTCGAGTCCAAATGACTCAGGATATATATAACATCATCTTAATCTTCATAATTATGTTCATGGTCATTGCTGATATATATAGCACCATCTTGATTTTCATAATTATGTTCATCATCATTACCGCCGTGCTCATCGTCGGTAGTTTCTTCTTCCTCATCACAATCACAATTATAGCAAAATTGATGACCACACCTGAAAATAAACAAAATTTAATATTAGAACATAAAAAGCTACATAAAAAATAAAAAACATAACCACTTTCTTATTACATTAGGATTAAATTCTCATAACAAAAACTCCATTGCTCAGAAATCGTGTACCTGCAAACTATGTGCATGCAACCTTGGGTGCGTTGAATCATATGTTTGCAGTTCGGACACCGCTTCCACTTGTTGTTCTCTGCAAGCAAATTCAACTCTGCATTTACAGCGCCCAACTTAGGAGCATATTCTTGGCAAGACATGTCTGTGTGCCAAGGAACCCTGCACTCAATACAAAATAGGCGGGAGCATTTCTGACATTTTGTTGCTGTTGTTGTTGTTAGAGAAGAATGTGATGAGGAAGAAAAGGGAGAAGGAACTTCCGAATTATTATTGTTTTGTTCTTCTCTCAACCGTTGTTTTTTATTTATTTTCAAACACGCGTTTCATTGAGCACACGTTTCATTGATTTTCTTAATGTTAAACGAGACAATCTTTGTCACTGGACAACGATGTGTCAATTATGTGGGATGCCATAGTTTGGTAACGAGGAAACACTTCTCCAAACACGTCCCCACATGCGGGTACGAAATTGACGGGCAGTTAAATTCTGCACATTACGTATCAAATTGACAGTTACGTCTTTTGTTTTACCCATAAAGTAAACCACTTTTTTTAAATATGGAGTGTAATATTTAGTTTTATTTTTTGTTATATAAATTAGTGTATTTATATAAATTATATGATTAATAAATGTTGAGAGACATTATAATAGTTATGTTATAATACATTTATATTATCAAAATCATAAAAAAATATAATTATATTATAATGTTATTTTAAATCAGTTATTACTAATAATTATAAAAAAAATTAATATGAATTATATGTTTTATAATTATTATGAATTATATATATATATATATATATTTAAAAAACGTAATTAAATTTTTAATTATAGAGATTTATTTATCTTAGAGATTCTTAACATGTCAATAAGTTTTGATTAAATAAAATGACTTATTAATACCACACGCCCAAAAACCATAATTCGTGTTTATAGCGCACGTATTCATATGCTATATTTTTTTTAATTAATCAAATGAATTGAAAGAGCAAAAGGACATAACTATTTTTGAGATAAATCTCAAGCTTTGATTAATAACTACTATAAAAAATGTTGTAGAATATTACATGGAGGTTAAATCCCTGCCATTCACTTAATAGTTGTTGATAATTAAATTAAATCTTACAAACCCTATTTCAAAATAGACACAACCATATGCTTAAATATATAACTTATTATGTGTAAGTTTATAAATGGAAAATTACCCTTTATATAACATTTTTTATTTACATTTATAGGGAAAGCATGTGCATAATTGATTGTCTTGTGAGGCAGTTGAGATAAAGTGGTTAAGTTTGACTGAATATTTGGGACCAATTTTGATCAAGTCAATAATTTTACTTTTAATTTACCTACAAATGGTAATGCCCTTGGTAAATGGGCTCAGATTAGGTCTACATACCTATCTATAAATAGGTGGAATCCAAGAGGATTTCGGTTGGCTAATTTTTGGGTTAGGATTGTAGGAGAAATGTTCTAAGCATGATTTTTGTTGTAATGGTGTTTTGGATAAGTTGGCGAACCCAGCTAGGGTAAAGGAGTAATGTTGTAATAGTTCACTCAATTGAATTAAGAAATATCATGGTATGTTCGTTGATGTGCCTCAACACATCATTGTATTGAACAATAGAAACATGATACCAATTCCCATAGCATTTAGGAGCTTCATATATCTATTTTTCATCTCTAGCAACAAATGGTTTTTCACCATTAACAAACAATTGAGGGGCTGGAAGAGAATACATCCACTAGTACAAAATTACTAATTCGTTACTAAAAAAATGACTAAAAATTTGCATATAAACGACTATTTTTCAGTCTGTGACCAATAGTAGTTAATTTACAATATCTTATAATGTGACCAACTTTTAGTCGTTCATAGCTTAGGCATTAATTGGATGTCTCAATTTTATCATCTAGTAGTATATTTAGTCATTAATTTTGTCATTAATTGAGTCATTGATTTAGTCATTAATTGCCAAAATTAATGACCAAATATAAAACAAAATATATTACAATATGATCATCTTAGAAAATCAATTAATGACCAAAGAAATATGAATAAAATGTTGATCGTGTTATAAAATACTGTAAATTAGCTACTAATAATCATATATATGCAAATTTTAGTCATCGTTTGAAACCAATTAATGACCAAAGAAATATGACTAATTTTTTGTTGTGTTATAAGATACTGTAAATTAACTACTAATAGTCATATATATTCAAAATTTAGTCATCACTTGAAACTAGTTAGTGACCAAGGAAATATTACTAAATTTCAGTTGTATTATAAAATATTGCAAATTAGCGATTAATAGTTGTATATATGCAAAATTTAGTCATCATTTGTAATCACAAATTTATCATTTTCATTAGACATTTATCTTTTCTTGGTAGTTTCATATTCATTATATAAACAACTAATTTAATAGTTTATATTGATTTCATTTACTTTCGTTAATAATCATTATAAATGACTGATTTAGTCATATACTCATTTTCATTATGCTTATCATTAATCAGTGTAAACTAATAATTTAGTAATTTTAAATTGATTTTACATGTTCATTATTAATCAACATAAATTAATTAATATGATTGCGACTAAATTTAAAAAATGGCATACACTGTCATACAAAGTTACATATGTTAATTACAATACTAAACAATATCAAGTGCACCCGTGTTAATTACAATACTCATAGCACGAACATAATTAGGTGTTTATTATGCACCCGTGTTCTCATCATGGATTATGAGTTTAACACCAACCACTTTGAGCACTCTATATTGCAATCACCATGACCTGAGACTTTTCCATGATCACAATGGGGAGGGTGAATGGTAAAACCCCATTAACTGACCTATACATACCCTAAGGAGAGTACATGTCCTACCCATTTAGGTATTGGCTCATTGAGCGTGTAAATATCAATAAAATCGAAGAGAAAATGCAAATAAAGGTTGTAAGAAATGCATGTATTAATAAGAATCTTATACTTAAAGTGAGATCATAATTGTGTAGAAGTTACCTAGATTTAAAGAAGTCAACTTTTAGTTCTAATTATACGAGAACCCCAATGAAACATCCTTCACTTCCAAACATATGTTTATGAAATCAAATTAATAAGATTATATTTCCTCACCTACCTATCATAGTGAAAATCATAAGAATAAGTAAGATGAAACTCTTCATCTAAAGTAATGCCTAAATGTTGCGAGGTGGCTCTTGATTAATGTTGTTTTCCATGCCAATGTCCCCTCACATTGTGATAGTATTCTTTGTCTCAATGAATAGGTACATAACATATCCCATTACATCAACACCATATGAATCATTTTTATGTTGAATAAGCTAACTACCATCCTAAGTAATTCAATTGAAAAAATTCAATCCTAAGCTAACTATCTAGAAACCATATAACAAGTTGTAGTTTTAGTATTCTACCACCATTGACCAAACAGACAAATAGAAAAGCATCGAAACATGGTCCACCATTCTGATCCAATCCACTAAGCTTCAAGAAATATAGAGAATAAATAGTTGGAACATTTTCACAAAGCATCAAAGTTTGATTCTACATACTATATTAAGATGTGCTTCCATTTATTGAAGGCCTTATGTGAAAATGGAAAACTCAAAAAATAAGATGACAGTTATAATAGCACCTAAGATACAGTTTTCATATCCTTTATAAGTTTGAAAAAATGAATGCATGGGAACAACGAGACAAATGTGAGACAACTTAAATGGAAAAGCATAGAAACATGGTCTGCCGCTGTCCTGATCCATCAAACTCCAAGAAATAAAAAGAATAAATAATCTATTCATTTTCACAAAGCTTCAAATTTTGATCCTAAGTATTATATTGAGGTGTGCTTCCATTTATTGGAGGTCTTAAATGAAAATGGAAAACTCAGAAAATAAGATGGCAGGTTTAATAGAACCCGAGATACAATTTCATATCCCTTTAACTATAGTTTATAACTTCGAAAAACTGAATGAATGGAAAATAAAGGGGCAAGGAAGATGTGAGGTAAATTAGTAACTAAATAAATTTTTCATGGTGAACCCAAGGAGAAAATCAAGGGAGGAAATAAAAATGATGTCAACTTTCAAATGGTAACAGGAAAAAAGGGGCAAATCTCTAATTTTTTAAGAAATAAATACACTACATACAAAATCCTACAACTTGTGAACAACTTGGACTATTTTGCATGGTGTTTCAGGGATAGGGGCAATGAGGATGGCTAGAAGTTAACCCCAAATTTCAATGGGACAACCAAAAGTAATTTTAAGAAATAAAATTTTAAAGTAATATAAAATTTAAAAACAAAGATTCTAGAACATAGTGATATAATATACGTCAATAAAAGTAACCGCCATAGATAATAGATCTAATGTAACTCAATAAAAGTAACAAGTCTTGGATAATATATCTTAAATATCTTATCTACATAGATATTATAACTCTCCCAGAAGAAAGAGTTGATATAGGATACACAAACCTACCAATCATGGGAGTGAGAATTGTGAAGGAAATGAGCCCTCATTACAAAAACATACTATATCGTATTTAGGAATGCAATGCTTAGATAACCTTTGTCCATGTTTGACTGCAGAACAACTTGGTGAATACTTTTGTTTAAGAATTGGAACTAAATGGGCACTATTTTTGATAGTGGCTATTCAAATGTCCTCAAAACCATCCCAACGGATCTCCCAAAACTCCCTGTTTTTGGAAAGAACCATCTAGAGGATCTAAGATAAGTCCCAACAAACCATCATAAGATGTATCCCTAACATCCCATTTTCTAGAAAGAAGCATTTAGACAATGTGGGAGAGGATCACACATCCTAAGAGATGTCTCGTTCAAAATAGGGACTTTCCCCTTGCAATCCCCAAGGAGGGGAAAATCCAAAGGATGCAACCGAGAAGTAGTGTAGAAATTTTGAATAATTTAACACATATTCAATGGAGATTATCCTCATCATACAATTATAAGCATAACATGTATAATACATAATCTCCTCTACGTTGATCATCAATTTACAGAAGCAGAAACATTCACAGACGCACATAGAAGCATCAATCAAACTCATTAACACAGTATGTATCCCGGGGAAGGCATCTCACTAAAAACCCCACACTATCTGTATATTATATTGATTGAATCATGTAACATTACAAAGTACAATGCTTATCACAAGCAATCTAGTACCAGCTCCACCTGTTACACACAATACAGCTCAGATCTGATCTCCAAATCTATTCCACTGCTTTCCTGCCTCCACTGCTCAATCCCTGCTCAAGAACTGATGAGAATGGCTCACCAAACTTGTATTTCACCTCAAAATAATCACTCACACTTTGTTGGACGTGAGCAAAGTCTGCGATACTGGGCAAATACGTGAGAAAACTAATTGGCATACTCAATCCCTTGATTGTGCAAGATCTGGTGCACAATTATAGTCACAACTGATACCAATCTGATTCTCTACCACCTGTCCCTGTTGAACTGAACATGCACTGACATGCAACTGAGTTAACTGATGTATTCTATAGTTGTATTATGAGTTAATAACTTGTGAATTAATTAATAACTAATTCACCCAACTCATCTCTAGTCTATTGATCAGTTAGACTAAATACAACTAGTTTAACAAAGCTAAACTGAACACAACTCCATCAACTACACCTCCAGTCCACTAAACTCAACTCACTTGAGTTCTAACTGAAGTCCTGCATGCAAATATTAGTCATCCCATAGGTAACCACGTATTTCCCTATGGGATCTGCATGTACCACATCCGTAGCTCATCCTGAAGTGCTCCAAGAGAATAAGATCAAGTTTATAGTCCAAATATTATTATGAGACAATAATATTTGACTTTTCTATTTTTGACAGCCAGTCTAAAAATAGACTTTGATCACTCACACTGTGATCACTCACACTTTGATCAAAAATAGAAGTCCATCTATTTTTCCCAACTTGACCAATCATCCATAAACAACAACCTGCAATCCATAGACATGATCCATATGTCTAGAAATAGACATAGTCTAAAAATAGATTTGTGCCAAAAATAGCCTGCAAGCCCACTTAGTGAAGGTGACTCTTTTCACTAAGCTCCATCATCTTGTTGCACTCTCAACAAGCATTTCTTGTTGCACACTTTTCAACAAGTAGAGACAAGTCCCCCCATGCAACATCATCCTCAGTGCATAATCGAAATGATACAATATAAAGTGATCTAAGAGAGTGACACACTAACATATGAACTCATGATCAAGTGTAGAAATTGACCTATATATCCATAAGAAGAATGTATGTAAGGAAATTATGAAATCATTACATGCATGCATGGAAGATAACATTTATCATATCTAATTAAATTTTAATACTATCATCCCTATAATTGGAGGGCCTAAATTAAGGAAACAATCGAAAATAAAACTTATAATTCGATATATCTATTATACTTCCAACAAAATGGAAGTAGATTGTGTATTACAAATTTATAATCATGATTACATAAGAACTACTTACAAGTTTCAGGGGACCCATACTCATGGGTTTCGGAGCAGTAATGAAATGTTTTGAAATTTCAACTAATGGACTTTGGAGCATCCAAAACATTCCAGTTGCTCCATCGTCAGATTCACACCACTCTTTTGGGTGCTTCTTACAGACAACCAACATTAGGAATAGTTTGGACACTACTTACTTGCATATCCCTACATGTGACACCACTATTGGGCATTTAAATGCTACCTACAATTGTTGTCACTGAACCCTGCAAGTAAATTTATTAATTTCCTGCTGATAATCACAAAAGTAGGCCAATGGGACTGAAGAAGAGTGCAGTCAATATGAATACAATGTAGGAGTGCAAGTGCATATCCTAGAAAAAATGCTAAAATTAACATATAGAGAAAGAAATTAGTGGTAATTTTGTTGCAACACGTATACAAGAGACTGTTGTATAATAGAATATACTCAATGGTCTTCTAAAAAGGAATGAGTGAGCGATATGATAAAGTCTTGCAATGGAGCTAGATACGTCAGGGGCTCCTAATTCTAATGACTAATGGCAAGGAAGGTGAATTGGGTACAGGGGCACTTCCAACATTCCTTGGGGCCAACAGTGGATCTAATCATATGATCCTAGGGGAGGTGTATGAGAAAGTGATACTCCTAGCATATGTGGTCAAAAGGAAGAAACTGTGAATAGGTATTTGGCCACTCCTATGGGATTGGGATGTAGCCAGACATGTCAGGAACACCTTGCTCTGGAACTATATGGAGTTGGTCCCTCTAGTACTGTAAGAACCTATGAAATTGATGCATGGTTCAGTATCATTAAACTAGTCTCAATGGTATTTGTTGATCTCCCCATTGAGAAGGCTGAGAAGAGACCCAAGATCTCACCATTTTAAGTATCTCCATTTTCTGCAAAGGACCACCATCATTGTTTAAGGAAGCTGCAAGAAGTATAGTAGTTTTAGAAGTTGACTAGGAAAAAAAATTACATTTTAAATTAAGCAAAATCAAGAATACTTTTAAAGATAAATGTTCAACATAGGAGATGAGTATTCTAGTGTGCATGTGTCTACTTATGTTTGGGTAGCTATAACAATTGACAGAAAAGTACAAAAATGCCATATTTGTTTCCCTTTCTATTCAAAATCTCAATATCTCTAGGGAAGGAAAACAATCTTTGGAGTTCCATAAATTTTGTTGGATTGGATTTTCTTCTATTTATATACTTGGTCTTTGGTTTGTCCCTCATATTATAAATATAGGGACCCATTTCCAATATGTCGTTGGATTGTGGTGATTTCTTGGATAGTTTGGCCTATTTGCTCAATTTATGCAACTAATGATTCCATAAGTTAAATGCCATTTCAAAACTACATACTGCAATTTCTTCCTACTATTGAGTGGATTATGAATGGAGATTTCAATATGGTGGAATGGGATAAAGATAAAATTGGCACAAGACCAGACACTAAGGTCCTTCAATATTTATTAGCTTAATATCATGGAATGCGAAGGATGCTTCTAGAGAAGGAAGGCAATATTTGATATGGGGTGCCACCCATTCTATTATGCTGGAAATTATTCTATTATGCAAGAGTTCAAGATAATTGAGTTAGACCTCTCCCTAAATCAAAAGTTAATATGGATGTAGAGTCCCTAATGAAGCAACACATATTCAAGGTTAAATTGTAGGTTTCTCCCTAGACCAAAAGTTATGATGGATGTACACTCCCTAATGCTGCAACACACATTCAAGGTCAAATTACGGAAATCCTCATGTTTAAAGAGCTAAATTATTAATATGCCCTCTATTGGACTTAAACTTGGGCCAAAACTTACAAAGGATTTAGTTGAAGAACAATGCAGTGCCTTGACATTTTTTCTCTAGCAACAAGCATTGTTGTGGGTTATGGTATTCACTAAAAAGGTGACATAACCATCCCTATATCTTGTAGTATATAAGACAACAAAAGAAAAATGTTTCATCTCAATATCTTCTATATGAAAATTACAAAATCCTATTCTCTTGAGGAATCTATTGTTTAGCCTCCACCAAAGCCTATGTAACCCCAGTAAATACTAGCCCAAATATATCCTAGAGTGCATGCATCTAGTGTCACAATAAGGGGATCAAACAAAGAGGACATGTCTCTAATAAATGCATAGAAGGTCATCTTAGGCTTCAATCCTCCTAGTGATTCAAGCCAAGAGACCTAGACATATTACTTGTATATGTCATCTATGATGAATGTGTTCATAACATGTCTATTCAACAAAATATGTCCAAGAATATCCAAAGTATACTTGAGAGCGGGGAGGAAATCCATCAGCAAAATGACCATAGCAAGACATGAGAACTTTGAAAACCAAAAACTATGACCCCACCGAATAGGTGTAGTCAAGGTCATAGCTGCAAAGGAGGTCATAATAAATATGAAAGTTCCTCTCAACTATCAAGTCTAGAACTCCATATATTAGGATCTATAGATGTTGATAAGGATGTGCTATTTTTCACCTTATAACATGCGATATTGATCGAACAGACATATATGCAGTCTATATCACCCACTAACATCAGTGGCATATCAGAACTCGCAATATTCTAAAACCTTCCAATCTCAGTTCTCAACTATCCATACTCCCTTACTTGTACATATCAGTAGGAGAAAAAATTATCCCTAACCATGCATAATACATCCAAGTCACATTTAGCCTTGCCTGTGGTTTTCCTTTACGGTCATTTTGACATTGTTATGATTGCTCCAATTTCATATGTTAAATCTTAATCTACTACACTTGGAAAGGACTTGAGGCATTAATTTCTTTTTGAAACATAGAAGCTTCCATGATCTTCAAAGGAAACATAATGCTGAGTAGTATGATTAATTTTCACTATTCGAGTATATTTTCTTTAAACTAAAAAGAAAAAACATATAAAACATAGTAGCAATCATTATGCACCAAGCATATTATTAATTATTTCTTCCTGGAGATGGGTAGGTTGAATATTTTAATCATCACTCATTAATAATTCCAACTTTCCCAAGGACGAGGCAACAATCACTAGGATTCTATGTGGTGCATGATATTTGCCGGCAATGATGCCAAGTCCTGAAAATCAGAGTTACTTTGCATTTTAATTTATGGCATCCATTGGCTCATCAACGTTGTTGGGGATATCCTCCTTACACCATCATTATGGGATGTGTGCCAAAACTGTATGTCAGACCAGGATTACATGGAGATTCTATAACGGTTCTATTTGAAGCAAGGTTCAAGCCTCCAGACCAAGGGGGATGGTTCTTGCAACCCTGTGCATATAGGAGTCCAAAATAGACTAGCAGCAGTCCCAAAAAAATGCATGATAAGCACACATCCTTTGGCCATGACAATGCCATGAAAGCCGTGAATGCACATGATTTACTAATGGAATACCTTATGGGAACACACAATAAATAGAGGATGTAATAGACCACATGTGCACAACAAGCATGGGAAGACCCCAAGATAGGCACAAACCAAAACATTATGTGTCGAAATTGAAAAATTATGGCCACAGGAATGAAGAAATTATGAGTATGAAAATAAAGGTAGTCACCTATAGTCAGTAGGACAAAATTTGGAGTTTAGAGATAAATATCCCATAAATTTTTATTTTTTGGTATAGAAGAAAATCAAAATTCTTTGGAATGTCCCAGCATAACAAATTTTAGGTGATAGAATAGTTTGGAGTTTGATGTATTTATGTCTCCATTTGAAGTATATTTTTACTATATCGAGCCTGGTATTTATTTCTTTCATGGAAAAAATGACAATGATCTTGAAGTTTATGTTGAAGCTCGATCATAAATTTAATGGGCATAATTTCACCAAATGGAAACAACAGATGATCCTTGTTTTCCAATTCATGTGTCCACTGAGAAAGGCGACCTAGAAGGTGGTATGGAAAAAGGACAATATTGATCAATTTCAAAAAAAATCAAACCAAGTAGCCATTGAATAAGATGGATATGACTACAATAACAAATATGTACTGATACTAATGAAAATCTTAGTGACAGAAAATAATTCCACAAGAGTAAGATGGGTAATTTGCATGCATAATATGAAGGTGTCCACGGGGAATGCATGGACTCCCAGATAAAGGTAGATAAGATAAGATGATTTTACTAATGTCCAACAAAGACCACAAAAGTAGGTCAATGGGACTAAAATGTTAAATCCAATATAAGTGCAAATCTAGAGTGTGAAAGAAACTCCAATAATGCTATTGAAAGAAGGAAAATATAAATAAACAAGTGTCTAGATAGAAGTTAAGTGTTTGCCTAAGAAAAGATATAAAATAAAGTGCAAGTGCAAGAGAGACACTAGAAACTAGTAAGTCTCAGTATTGAACAGAAAAGTGGATACCCATGCCTACTAGAGATAAAACCCATTGTCAATGATGAATGAGGGCGTCAAAGCCCCCAACAGAGGATCCTAATTAGAGACATTCATAATTGTGAAAGGACCAATGCACTGGACAATTATATGCTTTGGGGAGAGTCTAGGTGATCTGACCAAAACTCATACCAAAGTTTCAAAGTGCTATGGATGTCAAGCTTATCAGAAATAACCTCTAAACAATGGAAATTTGTGGTCAACACAGAGCATCGAGGACCCTCGGTCAACACATGTAGAACGTTAGCCCATGGTAACCGCATGCTAGCGCAAATTGGCAAACAGGAAGTCAGATCCAAAAAGGAGGCAGTTTCACATATCGCAGGGCATCCCCCTCAGTGAAGGAAAGCCTCGAGCACTTGGGCACGAGGAAAAGCATAAAACCATACGAAAATTGCTAATTCCTTCAGAAGGTGGGCCCTGCACTAAAACCAGTAGGATATTAGAAGGACCTCAAGTGGTAAGTGGGTTCAACTGAGTCCTGCCTAATTCCATACAATGGGTGACACACGTTCGACAAATGAGAGAGAAAACCACTCATATCGTGGGGGTAAAGAGCATGCTACTTACTCGCCCGATATGGATGAACATTGTAGGATCTGGAGGCCCCAAATCAATGGCAGAGAAGAAATATGATGGATGACTAGATTCAACAGGGAAATAGGTTGAGGTGGATAAGATTTGAGATCTGGCATGAACGATGAGGTGGCAGAGGAAACAGTTTCACAAGCAATCTTGGAGGAGCAGAAATAATGACCGTTCAAAGAGAACCGACACTTAGTTCGTGAGGAAATAGGTGGCTACCTCTCTGTGAAGCAAATCAGGGATGATGACGTAGAGTAGGGGAATTCTAGCGAACAGAGGCAGGAGATCCAGAGAGCCGAGAAGAAGAAACGAATAATTAGGGAGTAGATTGGCTTTATGCCATGAATAGGTAGAGAGAGAAAAGAACGAGGAGAAGCAGGAAAAGGGAGGAGAGAAAGAAAGAAAAGAAAAATTGTAGAGAATAGAGAAGTCGAGCTGACCTGCAAAGCAAAGGCAGCATCAATCAAACAGAGACGGAGAGATTCTGAGAGTTTGTGAACTCCAGGGAAGGCTTGAGAGGTTCAAGCAACTCTTCTGTATATACCTGTCACGTATTGAGTACCAAATTGGACTCATACCATTGAAACCAATTGAGGTCAAGATTCAGTAAGGGGAGTCTGTGTACTCTAGAGACTTGCAGGATCTAAGTACAGTCCTACTGATCATTATCTGTTGAGTGAGGCTCAAATTGAGCTCACTGTTGTAAAACTCTACTTTATAAGACACAATAGAAAGGCCACCATTGAAGGTTGGACCAAGAGACGTAGCCCAAGAGGATTGGGTGAACTGCTTATTAAGCTTGTTGTGTTTTATGTGTTTTCTTACTGTATTCTCTTATTGTTTCAGTGTCTATGTATTTCACAATCTTATCGATCTGTTTCATAAAATAACATAGGCACACCCTAGCACATAAGTCTGTAATACATTCATTAATTAATTGAGAT
Source organism: Pinus tabuliformis (assembly GCA_031772625.1). NCBI lineage: Eukaryota > Viridiplantae > Streptophyta > Pinopsida > Pinales > Pinaceae > Pinus > Pinus tabuliformis. The sequence continues at coordinate 492,019,492 of CM062804.1, read as the reverse complement.
TATTCACAAGTGATTTTAGATCACTAGCAATGAGACCCCTTGGCTATATCATCCTAGGGGGAGAACAATAGCAAGGAAGCCCAATGCTCCTAGCATGTAGGGTAGTGGGGAAGAGGCTATAAATGGAGCTTGGTTGCGTGAAGGACACTGAGAAATAAAGATGGTTTTTTCCTCAAAATCATGTCTTTTTCAATGCAAATGAAGGAAGGAGAGTCAATTTCATAACATTTCATGAAGTTGAAATACATTAGGGATCAAATTTTGGATATAAGAAGATAAGTACATGAAGAAGGAAAGGTTGTAATTTAGATGGTCTCCCTCCATCATTTGTAAACTTTGTGAAAACTCTAAACATAACTTTCAAATCCACTAATGCAATTTTTGAGAAGCAGTCAAGTCAATTGCTAGTATTAGCTACTAGGGTTTCTTGTAGCATTGATGATCAGTCATGGAAAAAATTGAGCATCTGTTCAAGGACACCATATCAATGGATTTTGTCTTTCATCCAATGTACATTCATACAGTGCTCATGATCACTCTTCTTGATTGATTGACATTAATAGCAGTTTTTGGCTCTTGTCCAACTTTGAGGAGGGATGTATCTCATTATGTATTCCTTCTCTCCAAAGCCTCTTCTTACTACTCTAACCCTAACCCAAGGTGTTACAATCCCAATTCATAAGATATATAAGACTACAAGCGAGTTTTCTAAGACTTATGGCAACCATACTTGGCTAATATAAAATATGGTATAAAATATGAAACCTGGTTTGAATATTAAGTTCTGGCAGCATAATAATTCTAGGCAGTCATGCATCTATATGGTCAGCATTAAGCAACATTAACTAAACTACAAGCAGACCATGTCTTAACTTCACATCACATGGCAAATGCTCGAGCTCACCTTCAATGACATAGTTTTCAAGGGTGGCCTTGATCTATGAATACTAAGCATGCCCAACATTCATCCATGTATCTTGACAACTTAGTCCTCCAAATTTTTCACTTAACTAAATTTGTCTATGTGATTCATGAACTCATAGTTCAAATAATAAGAGTGAATTACAGTCTAATTCTACTCGCAGCAAATGAGAACAATCTAAATAGATTGAACACATCAAATAAGAAACTTTTCATTCATTGGATAGCAAGAGAACATTTTGACCTTTTATCTAAGTCTGAACTAATTTTCAGTGGCTAGAGATGCAATAATCAACTTCCACATGTACCTAGAGTTATGCTAGGATGTTGACGCTTGATTCCCTTTCAATTTTTATCAGTCCAACACCAATACCTATCCAGCACAATGAGCAACTCAGATTTGTGTGCACTCAGGGACTAATTTTAATGTGTTTTTATGTGTCGTGACCTCAGTGAACTTGTCCTTTTCATTCAAGTTCATAGAAAAGAATAGCAACAAACCTAACCATTGAGTGAGAGGATGGAAGTATGGGTACAACTAGCAAGTGCACCTTCTATATTGGGCAAAGAAACCCTATAATTTGTTTTCACCTATGTAAAACTTCAGAAATTAAGCACGGGTAGATTATATGCTTTGGGGAGAGTCTGGGGATGAGACCACCTAGCTATAGAATCATAGGGGGAGCACAATAGGAAGGAATCCCAATGATCCTAACATCTAGGGTAGCGACAAAAAGGCTCTAAATCAAGCTTGGTTGCCTGAACGAGACTGAGAAATAGAGATGATTTTTTCCTTAAAATCATGTCTTTCCCAATGCAAATGAAGGAAGGCAATTCAATTTCATAACATTTCACGAAGTTGAAAGATATTAGGGATCAAATATTTGTTGTAAGAAGAAAAGTACATGAAGAAGGAAAGGTTTTAATTTATATGGTCTCCCTCCATCATTTGAAAACTTTTTAAAAACTCTGAACATAACTTTCAAATCCACTAATGCAATTTTTGAGAAGCTGTCAAGTCAGTTTCTAGTATCAGCTACTAGGGTGTCTTGTGGCATTGGTGATCGGTTATGGAAAAAATTGAGCATTTTTTCAAGGACTCCATATCAATGTACTTCATCCAATGTACATTCATACAGTGCTCCTGATTACTCTTCTTGATTGATAGACATTAATAGCAATTTTGGCTCTTGTCTAGCTTTGAGGAGGGATGTATCTCATTATCTATTCCTTCTCTCCAAAGCCTCTTCTTATTGGTCTAACCCTAACCCAAGGTTTTATAGTCTCAATTCACAACATATATAAGAATATAAGTGAGTTGTCTAAGACTTATGACAACCATACTTCGTTGATATAAAATATGGTATAAAATATGAAACTTGGTCTCAATATTAAGTTTTGGAAGCATAATAATTCTAGGCAGTCATGCATCTATATGGTAGGCATTAAGCAACATTGACTAAACTACAATTATACCATGTCTTAACTTCACATCACATGGCAAATTCTCCAACTCACCTTAAATGACATAGTTTGCAAGGGTGGCCTTGATCTATGAATACTAAGCATGCCTAGAATTCATCCATGTATTTTGACAACTTATTCCTCCAAATTTTCACTTAACTGAATTTGTCTATGTGATTCATGAACTTGCAATTCAAATAATAAGAGTGAATTGCAATCTAAGGCTACTAGTAGCAAATGACACCAATATAAATAGATTGAAGACATCAAATAAGAAACTTTTCATTCATTGTATAGCAAGAGAGCATTCTGACCTTTTATCTCAGTCTGAGATAATTTTCAGTGGCCGTAGATGCAATAATCAACTTCCACATGTACCTAGAGTTATGCTAGGATGCTGACCCTTGATTCCCTTCCAATTTTTATCAGTCCAACACCAATACCTATCAAGCACAATGACTAACTTAGCTCTGTTTGAATTCAGGGGCTAATTTTAATGTGTTTTTGTGTGTCGTGACCTCAGTGAACTTGTCCTTCTCATTCAGCTTCATAGAAAATAATAGAAACAACCCCAACCATTGACTTAGAGGATGGAATTATGGTTATAGCTAGCAAGTGCACCTTCTATACTGGGCAAAACAACCCTATAATGTGTTTTCACCGATGTAAAAGTTCAACAAGTAAGCACTAGTAGATTATATATGCTTTGGGGAGAGTCTAGGGATGAGACCAATTGGCTATATCATCCTTGGGGGAGCACAATAGAAAGGAAGCCCAATGCTCCTAACATCCAAGGTAGTCGGGAAGATGCTCTAAATGAAGCTTGGCTGCCTGAACGACATTGAGAAATAGAGATGATTTTTTCCTTAAAAGGATGTCTTTCTCAATGCAAATGCAGGAAGGAGAGTCAATTTCATAACATTTCATGAAGTTGAAAGACATTAGGGATCAAATATTGGTTGTATGAAGACAAGTACATGAATAAGGAAAGGTTTTAATTTATATGGTCTCCCTCCATCATTTGCAAGGTTTTTAAAGACTTTGAACATAACTTTCAAATCCACTAATGCAATTTGTGAGAAGTTGTCAAGTCAATTGCTAGTATCAACTACTAGGTTTTCTTGTGGCATTGATGATCAGTCATGGAAACAATTGAGAATATGTTCAAGGACTCCATATCAATGTATTTCATCCAATTTACATTCACACAGTGCTCTTGATCACTCCTCTTGATTGATTGACATTAATGGTAGTTTTTGGCTCTTGTCTAGCTTTCAGGAGGGATGTATCTCATTATGTATTCATTCTCTCCAAAGCCTCTTCTTACTTCTCTAACCCTAACCCAAGGTGTTACAGTCCCAATTCACAAGATATATAAGACTATAAGTGACTTTTCTAAGACTTATGATAACCATACTTGGTTGATATAAAATATGGTATAAAATATGAAACCTAGTAAGAATATTAAGTTCTGGCAGCATAATAATTCTAGGCCATCATGCATCTATATGGTCAATATTAAGCAACATTGACTAAACTACAAGCAAACCATGTCTTAACTTCACATCACATGGTAAATGCTATAGCTCACCTTCAATGACATAGTTTGTAAGGGTGGCATTGATCTACGAATACTAGCATGCCCAGAATTCATTTGTGTATCTTGAAAAATTATTCCTCCAAATTTGTCACTTGAATAAATTTGTTTATGTGAGTCATGAACTTACAATTCAAATAATAAGATTGAGCTACAGCCTAATGCTACTCGAAGTAAACAACACTAATCTAAATAGATTGAACACATCAAATAAGAAAATTTTCATTCATTGGATAGCAAGAGAGAATTATGACCTTTTATCTAAGTTTGAACTAATTTTCAGTGGCTGAAGATGCAATAATCAACATCCACACGTACCTAGAGTTATGCTAGGATGTTTACCCTTGATTCCCTTCCAATTTTTATCAGTCCAACACCAATACCTATCTAGCACAATGACTAACTCAACTCTGTGTGCATTTAGGGGCTAATTTTAATGTGTTTTTGTGTGTCGCGACCTCAATGAACTTGTCCTTCTCATTTAGCTTCGTAGAAAATAATAAAAACAACCCCAATCATTGACTGAGAAGATGGAAGTATGGGTACATCTAGCTAGTGCACCTTCTATACTAGGCAAAAAATCCCTATAATTTGTTTTCACCTATGTAAAACTTCAGCAAGTAAGAGAAGTGAGTTTCTCTCCACGTTATCCTCTAACCTATTCATAGAAATACTTTGTACACACATAATCAGCCTCAACGCGGGTTTTAAGTGGATAACTTGGGTGTGTAAATGTATGCATAGTCACCAGAGGCACCTATGCCCAACTACCTAACTAGTAAGGGCTCTTCAGTTACACCTCGCATCAAATGCGTCATGTTTGTGCCATGGGTTTTCTATGTGATAACCTAATATAATATTTAATGTCTGCGAAATCTATTTTATACCATTAGCCTTTAAGCACCGAGATTATATGTTTTCATTACAATAGGTTCTGAATGAACTTCTATTTGCAAGGGTCAGTTCCTGACTTATCCTATCTGAGTTGAGAAGATGCTCCTAATTGTCATCCACTAGTCCACCTCTTTAATTAACTCCAATGCCAAGACACAAGTATTGTGAATTTGTACCCTTACATATATGGGCATATTGCAATCAATAAAATACCCAACAATCAATACATAGTAGAAACCTTGAAGAGAGAGATATTCCATAATCAATATAACAATCAACAATGTGTAATATAGATTGGGCATTGGGTACCCTCTCATGATGAAAAAATTAGAAACTGAAATGCCCTGTAGTTAAACCAATGTATGAAATAGGGAACATATCTTTCCTTTGTTAATAGGGATGTGTCCATGTACTATTCTGACCCTGAGGCTCTTGAATTTTAGGTCAACATTAAGGGAGTTATATGTAGTCATTCTTGAGTTCACTTCTTTAACCCTGCCTAAAAACATGGCAATGTAATCTTGTAGCCTTTTTTAGATGTATAAGGAAAACCAAGACTTTCAGATACTTAATATTGTATGACCTGGGGTGGGCAATGGGACCAAGCTCACTATTCTCCTCCCAATCACTCACAAACTACTAGTAATTTCATTGTCACCCCCTAGCATGTGGAGCCCATCCCATTGACTAGACCTCCAAATGTACTTGGGATTCCATAGGTTCCTTCCACACCTCCACCCTTATACATTAAGGATTTTTAGTTTACAGGCATATTCTGGGATTCCAAAGGAGGTCTTACTCCACCCAGGAGTCATGAGGGCTCTAGAGGAGATCTTCCTCCACCCAGCTATCATGAGGGATTCCAGAGGAGGTCTTCCTCCACCAAGCAATCATGGAGGATTCTAGAGGATATCTTACTCCACCCAGTTATCATGAGGGATTCCAGAGAAGGTCTTCCTCTACCCAGCAATCATGAGGTATTCCAACGGAGATCTTCCTCCACCCAACTATGACACAATTGGGCCTCTCCCTTGATAGCTTCATGTAAATAAATACCATCAAGGTTTCATCATCATTCTCATTTTCGAAAACCTACAATCATGATATTCCATAAAATTCCATCTCTCTCTGCTATGTTATTTCAAACACTTGGAAATCATCCTTAATGCCCCACATCTCATTATTGAGCCATGGCTCCTACAACCTTATTCTAGATATTATTCTAAGAAATTATATGTTTGAACACTACTACAAAAGGGAAGCATATGTGTTAGAGTGGATTTTGATCATAATGTCTAGGAATTTCAAATTTTGTTTTAGTTATCTCTATGCACAATTTAGTTTTTTTAGTTATCATTTAGCTCAAGGGCAGATGTGGGATATGTTTATCAAAATCTAAATTCGAACATTAATACAAATGTGTTTAAAATTTTATTTTAAGAAAAATTTTCAAATTTTGGGATGGGAATTCATACAACACATTCTTTTGCAAAAAATGTTTAGAACCAAATGTCATATGTCTTTCTTTCCTTTTTTCAGAGGAAAAAAACATAACTTATTTATATAAATAAATAAAATTTCATTTTGTAAATACCCAAACAAAGTGTGTATTCATGCAATATCTTCCCATATTCATGTATTGGACACAAAAACAAACGAGCTCTCCCATTAAAAAAACATACATCTATACATCATTTGACCAGAGGGGTCCACACAACAAAAAATACAAAGAGGAGTCGAGTTTACAAATCATGAGAATTATAATTTAGAATCAAAATATATTTCCAAAATTACTATAGCATCATTATCAACAAAATCAACATCAACCTATAGAATATGAAGATAAAAAAACATAGATGAAAAAGAGCCTATAATTATGCTTGTTGAGGTTGTTCATGAAAGGACTATGAAAGAACCTATAGTGTTCATCATTTAAGACCTCCTCAATGTACCAAAGACCCCATTCCAGCTAAATTACTTTCTTTAAAAGATTTTCTACATCACTGTTTCACTCCCTCTCTAAATATGATTGCAAAAAAAATAAACATAAGAAAGCTTTATCCTTTTTAAATTGTCCAAAATTTGATTAAGTTGCAAGCAGTAACATTGTTGAATATCATTGACCCAATTTATAACTAGCAAGGAATCACTTAACACTTAGAGTTGATCAAAATCCTTATCACAAACAAAATCCATTAATGGGTGATGAGATAATAGCTCTTCCAAATATTTTCAACCCCTCCCAATCTAATATTGACTTTAAAATAGTATTTATATGATAGCCTTTTGGTATCTATTTCTTTCTTGAGGTCTAGAAGGTTCTCTCTTAACAGTGTAGGTTCTTGTTGTCATTTGTCCTCCCAAAACAAAGCAAGATCACCCTCTCTAATTTCCTAGAAGTTGTTTTTCTAAACTAATCCTCTATTCCCCCAAGCCTTATTCGAGATGTGTGAGCCCTTTATACTACCAGAAATTCTTATTAGATCATTATCTTCCCAATTGTTGGCATGTTTTCTTTCCAGATTCTAGCCCAGTTCGCCTTTGGGTCTATCACCCAGCACCACCATAATTTCGCCCCTAAGACTTTAATTAGTATTTCCAGATCATCCAGTCCAAGACCCCCATGATTTTTAGGTTTACATGTCTTCTCCCAAGCTACCAAGGCCCATGTCTTTCTTTCCTCCCCTTTACCCCAAAGAAAGTCTCTTTGAATGGTTTTAAGAAGTTGTAAAACTCCTTTTCGAGCTGGAAGGGCTGATAACATGAAGACGAGGATTGATTGGAGAACAAATTTTGTAAGCACTAACCGACCAGCCAGGTTTAAAGATCTAAAGGTACATTTCCTGATTTTACCCTGCATCTTATTAATCACCGGCTCGCAAATGCCTTTGTGCAAAGGCTTATCAGTAAGAGGAACTCCCAAATATTTGGAGGGAAGGACATCCCTTTGAAAGCATAGAATCTTGGAGGTATTTTTCTAAATAGCTATATTGGTGTTAAAGAAAAAAAATCTTAGATTTGGAGAGATTAACTTCCATACCTATAGCCATGGCAAAGTCACAGAGGATATGTTTGTACACTACAGCTTCTTTGACCATGGGGATTCCTTATAACATGGTATCATAAAAATATTGTTGATGGGTCAAAGCCTAACCAGTCTCTGAGAGTTGGAGTGCTTTGATATTACCAACTTCTTTCACATGCTTGATATATGGACCCTGACCTTCCATCATGAGGATGAAGAGATAGGGAGAGAGTGGATCACCCTGCCTGAGGCCTCTAGAAGGAGTGAAAGTATTGGAAGTAGAACCATTAACAAGAATTGAAAAGCTGGAAGAAGTTACCGAGGCCATTACCCATCTAACCCATCATACCAACCTTCTTATTTCTTGTCAATGAGTGCACCACCTCATGCGCTTGAATGATGTCATTGAGAATTTTTCTACCTTCCACATAACTAGATTGCTCTACAGACACTAGAGTAGGAAGAAGTGGTTTGAGTGTGTTAGCAACAACCTTGGATATGATCTTGTAAACCACATTGCACAAGGCTATGGGTCTAAACCTGTCTGGAGTCTGAGCATTGTCCTATTTGGGGATCAGGGAGATGAAGAAAGTATTGAGCACCTTCAAAATAGTTCTACTCAACCTGGAATCTTCCACTACTTTCAGAATATCTTGTTTCACTATATTCCAGCAACCCTTAAAGAAATCCACATTGAAACCATCAGGGACTAGTGCTTTAGCATTCTGCATTTCTTTGATGACCTCACTAACCTCCTCTTCTATCACTGGCCTATTGAGATTGAAATTACCCTCTCTAGTAACCAGTCTAGGAATATGCCCAGTTAAATCCCTGATAAAATTCTCTCTATCTGAAATGGTTTCCTGTGCTATTCCACGAAAGTGTTGTACTAACACATTTTCTATAACTTCATGGGAGTTAAGAAGATGATCGTCCTCATCCTTGATCGAAGAGATCCTATTATGAGATCTATTTGCAATGGTTGATCTGTGGAAAAATCCAATGTTACGCTCCCCTTCTTTCAGCCGTTGAACTCTAGATTTTTGTCTCCAAAATATTTCCTCTTCTTTACATACATTCTCCCAGTCTTGAAGGTATTTGGTGACTTGGTCATTTCTATCTTTATCAAATCCCTCTGAGATAAGGGTTTGATTGAGTTCCCGCATTTTATCTTCAATGGCTTTTTTGGCTTCAAAAATATTGCCAAATTCATTCTTGTTCCAATATTTAAGTCTTAGCTTGACGTGATTTAGTCTTTTGTGCAGTTGGAACATACTTGTACCCTGAATATGCAAATCTTTTGTCCACAAATTTGTGATGTTACTGACGAAGTCGAGGTGTGTGAGCCAGATATTCTCAAATTTGAAAGGTTTGTTCTTGGGGGTACCAATGCCCTGAACATCAGGTTGAACAGGCCAATGATTCGAACCTCCAAAGGGGGGAATTCTCGTTATCATTTCCTTGTTGCTAAGCATAAGGTCCTCTGAGATTACAAATCTCTCTAACTTTGAGGCTACTCGACAATCTCCTCCTCTTTTATTATTCCAAGTGAAGAGACCATTACTCATGTCGGTATCAACAAGCTTCATATTATCTATAAAAGTTTGAAAAGTTGTGAAGTCTCTACTTAATGTTCTGGTTCCCCCTTTTTTTCTCTGAAACTGATTTGATCATGTTGAAGTCCCCACAGAAGATCCATGGTACATCTACATGTCTATCTCTAAGCTCCATAAGAGAATTTAGAAACCTGAGTTTGTCATCCATTCTTTGAGGGCCATCTACATTCGTGACCAGATAGGTCTCCCTATCTCCCACTGGCTATATAACCACTGACAAATAATTTCTAGATGCCTCAGCACCTATTATGCCAATCTTTTGGGGGTTCCAAAGAGTAAGTAGGCCCCCTACTGAGTTATCTACTTTGACTTCTAGAAAATCAAATCTATTGAGCCATTTGTTGTGTATTTCTTTTATTTTCTGAATGGAACATTTCGTTTCCTAGATAAATATCATATCCAGAGCTTCTTGTTTCATTCTATTACTAAGAATTATTTGTTTCCTTTTACTACAGAGACCTCTGATATTCCAAGATGTAAAATTCATTATTAAAGATTCGTAAAGGAGTAGCTGGTTAGATATTTCATCTTACCTGAATCTATCATTAGCTTTACACATTCCATCAATAACTTGTTCTGCTTTTTCCCGCCTCTCTTCTTACCTAGGTTTCTGGGACCTAATCCAAGAGTGATCTTCTATAGTTTTCACACCTTCGTTGCCATGCCTTTCATTTTTTCCTTGCATGTCCAACCCTTTTTCATGAGTTTTCCATAGGAATAGCTATTGTACTCTATTGAAATCTTTTGGCGGTAAATATTCTACCCCCCTCATGGTCCCCTGTTTCAAGAACCCTTCCAGATCTAAGTGTTCCCTATCAAGAATCTCCTGTACTTCATGATCCTCCATTTCCATCTCACTCTGGGTCATTTCTTGGTCTATCTCCAGTTCTACATTGCTCAGCATAGCCTATTTCTGCTTCTCAATATGTTGTGTTTGTACTCTATCTTCTTCTTTCTCCTTCTCCATTGGGTTTCCTTCCATTACCTAATATTCTTTTGTTGTTTCTTCTTCTTCTTCTTCGAGTACTTGGAACCTATTCAGATTAGCCTATTGCCCTTCTGTTTGTTGTTGCTTTGGCCCCTTCTTGCCTCGTTTTCCTCTATGTACCACTTTGTGAAAGCCTTCATTATCTTTCATTATGGTCGCTTTACTTATGTTCTCTATTCTACTGAGAGGGTAGTCTCTAAATAGATACCCATGGTCATGGAATCTTCGACATCTGAAAGGAATATGTTCATAGTCTACTGTTTTCACCCATTCTTCATCAAAAACTTCCAAGATGACCTCATCTGGTAGAGCTCCAGAGAGATCCATCTCCGCACATATTCATGAAAAGGAAGTGTACTTACCCTTTTTGGTGGCCTGAGAATTTTTGACAAAACGCCCTAATTTGTTTCCTATGGAAGATAATGATTCTGGTTTCCAGTAATCAAGAGGTAGAGAGTAGAGCCTTACCCAAACTGGGACTGAAGTAAAAGTTTCTTGGTCACGGAAAAACTTCATCATCCACGGTCGCATGTATGGGCCTACTGTTGCATAGAAGTAGGGCCCTCCTTCAAACACTCTATCTTTATCCTCAATATTTGTGAAGAACATAGTGAAGAAACCCTTTGACCTGAGATGTAGGTCAATTCTTCCTTTTGGTTTCCAATGGTATTTGGTCCATGTATGTAAATCCTTTTCAGTGGGCCATAATCCCATTAATTTACAAATGATAGCATATGTCCCCATGTGTTCCCTGTGTGCTTGCAAAGCTGGGTCATTTAAAACTACCCTAGGTGTGACCTCAGCTTTGGGTTTACATGGTCCCTTATGTGCTTTGCTTTTGACTCCTTGTTCCTTGTCTTCTTCCTCATTTTCTTTATTGTTGTTATTCTCCCTTGACTTATTATATTCTTTCTCCTTCTCTGTGTTCCTTATCCCTCCTCCTGAAGGACCTTTGACACTCTCTAATGGTTTCTTACCTCGGCTAGCTACTTCCTGCCTGAAGGAGGGAGTGGAGCTCCCCCCTTTACACCCTTCTAGGGATATCTACACCTGCAGATGCCTGAAAACCCTAGTTCTTCCCTCCGCCGGTCTATTCCCTCCACACCTTCATAAATTCATAAATTCTTAATTGTATACTATACTATTAATTAAAAATTATATTATTTAAATAATGCAGTTAAATTATATAATAACATGTAATTAAGGATTGTTCTTGGACTCCAATAACTACCCAAACTAAGCCAAGCTTAATCACCAAGATTAGCTATCTAACAAATATCTTGTCAATAGTGAGAGTTCGAAGGACAGGAGAGAGCCATGGCTAGGGTTTCTGAAACTGTGACTTGCGTCAACACCGCCCTGCAAATCAAGGATGGGAGCTACATGGGATCAGAACGAACCCCACATAGGAAATCAGTAGAAGGGTGAGCTGCTCTTGACCCTTTGGCAGTGCTATGGCTTGGTTTCAGAATAAGAAATGGGTTTTCTGTCACGGAATGTTTCTCCCTCAAGCTAGGTGTGGCAAGGTTTCTCAAGGCAAAACACTTCCACAAAATCAACTGAGCCATCATGGCAGAGTTTGGTTGCAACAACGCAGGTCACAAGGGAGGGCTGAAGATGTCCATGATCAAGCTTATGTTCCAGGCAATTGAAATGTCGAAGGTGGCTAATAACGACAACTCACTGATATTTGAACCCAGGATGGAAGGGGCTTGGACCTGTTGGGGCCAGCTTCTTTCACTTAGATCTGCCGACGAGTGATATGATACAAAAGCAAGGATAGGATTTGTCTCTATCAATATGCCTACACAAATCATGAGAATAGCATCAACAAGGTAGTGAAATTGACCTGCTCGGATTTGGCTTCCTGGAAAAACATGGATCCGAATGAGCAGTCTTTATTTGGCGGTGAAGGGACCAACATTGTAGAAATAGAGAAACCAATCAAGGCTTTGACAAATGGACGATAACACACGGAGGATCAGAAGGCAGTCAGGGCAATGACACCCCTGCAACGACCAGACTCTACCTTTGATCGAATTGTCGTTCCCAAGCAAATCGAAGGAGAAGCCGTCAGACAGGATAGGGTAGCGCATACAAGGTTGAGGACTGTGTGGTTCGCTAAACCCCCATCCTCTTTGGGACTGGCATGTGTTAACTAATCTATGGTTCTCAGATAAAATAACAAAGGAGAGACCGATAGGAAAGTTAGGAATGTGCAGGATGGGTCGAGGGAAGTGAGACTTGATGTGCCCTTTTTCTCCCCCGTACAAGCATGGGTTAATGACTGCAAAGAGAAAGTGAGGTTCATGGTAAGGATTCTCCTTTCCAAAATAGTCATGAAAATCAATCTCGGCCAACCTGAATAGGAGATAACATGATATAGAACTTCCAAAATTTGCGGTACTCTTAGGCAGGCAAAGAAGGCATATCCAAAAGATCGAGGCCTAGACAATGTGGATTCGCCAGGTATGGACGAAGATCTAATGCAAATTTTTATCAGATCGATAGGAGGCAGACATTATTACATACATATCAACAAGAGGTTGAGGATAAAGGATTTAAAAAAAGAGATCCAAATAAATCTGGGAATCCCAACAACATACCAAAATATGATATATTCAGGCTACAGTCTTTAGGATAATCACATGCTTCATGACTATGGAGTTACTAAAGATTCAATCATCATACTAAATCTGAGACTAAGAGGCAGATGCAAGGGAGCCAGCTCCAAAACGTTAGGCTCTTTCTGTGATGCAGTCAAAGGAAAGGAACACATGAATAACAAACCAGCACCAACGTCCAATCTACCAGGCCCCTACATTGTGGAACAGAAACCAAAAGCCCCAATTCTCACAGTGTCTCTACGGGAGGTATGTGATCTATACATATATTAAGCCCAAAAGTCTGTTATTTATAGATTTAATGGTTTCTGGCCAAACTCTGATGCATTGCATCAATGGATCTTCTCCACATGGTCAACAAACTGTGAAATTTATTTATGCCCAAAGTTGTTCTTCATAGCCAGATTCAACACCAAACAAGATTGAGATAACATCATCAATCAGGGGCCTTGGTTTTGGGGCAATGCTGGTCTCTTCATCACCCCCTGGTTTCCGAGATTCGATGTTAATACCATGGTAGTTTCAACAATGCCAGTTTGGGTAAGACTTCATAACCTCCCTCTACATTTCTAGCATTACAAAATTCTAATAGCCATTGGGAACTCCTTGGGGAAGTTTCTAATATCGGATGATGATAGGATTACCCGGGGAATCTTCGCATATGCCAGAATATGTGTAGAAGTGGACCTGAGTCAAGGACTACCAGATCACATCACACAGAATTTTAATAATTCACTGTGGACACAACCGCTTGATTATGAGAGCACAACATTCAGATGCCGCGGATGTTTCCAAACAAGGCACCTCCAATACGCCTATCCACTGGCTAGGAAGGAGCCGAAAGGAAACAAAAAACATTCGAAAAAACACAAAGGCTGGCAGCATACTGAACCGCTAGAAGAAGAGGAATTGAAGACAGAACCTGCAAGCGAGCAAATGGGATAGGAAAACTTACAGGAAGAAAAGACCCCGGAGACTGACTTCGGGCATGAACAACACAAGAATCTCAACTGGAAATAAGTGGAATCAAACAATCTCATGGCTCATAAGGATCGGAATCAGATAAAGAACAACCAATGAATACAATGGAAAACCAGCTTTCCATTATTGATACCACTCCCAACACTGGAGGTTGGTGAAGAGTGGAGAAGAAGAAGGGAAGGAAAGCATAGGCCATCTGGATCATTTATTTCTTTTCTTGTTGTTTTCCTATTTTCAGGAACAACTTTTTCTCGTTTTTCTTTGACAGGATAGTATATCCTACATCCTGTGGGCTCTATGATCTGTGCATCATATAGCAAAATGAATGCTTAATGCATATACTATGTAAATTTTTCTTTCAGTTAATAAAAATTTCAATTTTTTCTTTGGAAAAAAAAATAACATGTAATTAATATAGTATATAAAAATAAAATAACATAATATGTAAGTAATTATATTTACTTCAAGCAATTCCACCTCAACCATTCGAGATGATGGCATCCCCTAAAATCTTATTGCTTCTCATAAAGTGAATTTTGATTGTAGAATTTCCTTAGGATACTCATTTTAGACCCGAAAATTCCCCTAATAAACTCAATAACTAAAAATTTCTCTGGTTATTAGATGAATTTATGGTAAAACGATTCACTCTAACAACATGAACATCTATCATTTTGTAAGCCTATTCCAAACCTAAACATAAAATCCTTTTGTAATTCAACACCTTTCTTATGGGAGAAAATTTAGGGTTCCTAAAAAATTACCACAATAACAAGAAATATTTTTCTATGAAGGTCTTCAAACTAATATTCAGTTTTTTTGGCTAAATGTTTGGTTTTCCATCAAAATAAGGAAGATGCAATCAAGACCACAAGCATTCTACAATCATTATTCATACAAATTTATTGTTTGAAAGAGGCGTTGATGGATTTTATTACATGTCTACGAAAGCCTAAAGGAGGGAATCATATCATGGTGATGGTATATCAACTCGCAATGTATGCCCATCTCCCTCTCTCTCATTCTCTCTCTCTCCATTTTAACAAAAGTTTAATAGCTATAGGATATCTAGAAACAATTCAAAATCTACATGGAATATCAAAGATTATTGTAAGTGATAGAGATCAAATTTTCACTAGTGAGTTTTGGACTAGATCATTTTCTTTCTTGGTTAATAAATTATCTCACAACTCCTATTATCAGCCTCAGTCCATTGGAAAGTTAATATTGTGAGCAATTGTATAAAAAGACATATATGTTTCTTTTCATTTGGTAAAAGGACATAATTGGTCAAGTGGTTTCATTTCATATTTTTGGACTAATCATTGTCTACTTTGGTGAATAAATTATCTCACAAATCTTATTATCAGCCTCAATCCATTGAACAATTAATATTGTGAGAAATTGTCTAAAACTCTAAATTTGTTTATTTTCATTTGGTAAAAGGTCATAATGGGTCAAGTGGTTTCATTTCATATAATTATGATACAACACATTCTTCCCTACTTCATAAAAAAATGTCCCCATTTATAGTACTCTATGGTTATCATCCTTCATCCATCACACCAAACTTGATAGGAAAAGTGAAAGTTAAAGAAATAGATCATGACATAGAGCACCAAGAAGAGATTCTCCAAGTATTAAAGGGAAATTTGGTTATGAAGTGAAATGGAATGAAAGAACTAGTAAATCAAAATTGTAGTGAAATAGAATTTGAAGTAAGGGTTGGATATTTTTAAGTCTATAACTATACAAATAGATGTCCTTCAAGAAACAAAAGAATGATCTAAATTATGACTCACTTACTATGATCATTAAAAGGTGTTATAAAGGATTGAAAGTATGGCTTACAAATTGGAATTTTCTCCATCTTCACGTGTCCATATATTCTTCCATATTTCTTGCTTAATAAGGTAATACATGACAAAATCGTAGTTCATAATATTTCACCTGAGATTAATGAAGAAAGAAAAGAATACTAGAAATGGAAACAATCATTAAAACATGGTTTACATAACTATAGAATCAAGAAATTGTTGACTATATCATCAAGAGGAAAAAACTACTAGTAGAAGAGGTGACATAGGAAAATGATTACTTCATGTAAAAATGTCCACATCTAATCAATTATTGAGGGAAACACATGTTTGAAAGGGAGAGGTATGTTAAGCACTACATATTGAGTTATTGAAATTTTTATAGTTATATTAGATTTTTCCTTATTGGTTAACTAAGCCTTAATGATTTGCTAAACCCTTTAAATATTATTACACCATAGTCTAACATATATACCGAGGAAACAAAATTTTAGATATCATCTCATATTATGCATTTATTATATTGTGAAAAGAGATTTCTTCTCAAATAGGCTTCTCATCAACTCTTCTATTTCATGCTCAATGCATAAAGTCCTTTTGTTATATCCCTTTATTTACCCATGTCCACATTAAGGATAATGCAATGCACCTAGTGGTTATAGTGATAGTGGATGGCATGGTGCACCTAGTAGTTACAATGGTAATGGATGAAATTTACACCAAAGCAAGTATGAGCACATCCGAGTTGAAAATTACACACACAAAAATAGACATTTGCATATAATTTAAATCATAAAAAAATATTGGATTTTTAACATTAAAAAATCATATTAAAAAGAAATATCATACACCAATTTGATACAATATCCCCAAGTCTGAGTACACCAAACTTTTCAAGGTACCTAGACATGGTTCCTAATACAAATAATTATTATGGTTACAACATTCCTAAAGTAAATTTAGGAATATTACTAAAATATTATAATACATTATTTCCTAAACTATAAATAAAAGGTAAAGGGAGGGGAATGAAACACATTCATCCTTCTTTTTCCTCAGAGACAATGAGGGAATGATTGTTGTCCTAGTTCTAGGGAGACCAAACACCTCTAGCTACTGCAACCTAACGACTTTAGGTATTTCATGGTTCAAGTGTTCTTGTTCTTGGGCTACCTTTGTGAAGGCTAGATCTCTGGAGGAAGAAACGTATGGATGGGTCTCCGTGTATTCCTGGAGGGTACACATTGGCGTCATTTTTGGGTAAAAGGAATTGGAGGAATTTTGAGGCAGTCTTGAGTATTTTGATGGAGTTTCATGTAGGAATGTCACAAAAGAATCGAAAATGTTGCAGGAGGATCAACATGTAGAATTTTCATATAAGGAAAGCACATGCAGAATTGATTGGCTTTTGAGGCAGTCGAGATAAAGTGGTTAAGTTTGACTGAATATTTTGGACTAATTTTTATCGAGTCAATAATATTACTTGTAATTTACCTACACATGGTAATTCCCATGGTAAATGGGGTCGGATTAGGTCTACATACCTATCTATAAATAGGTGGAATCCAAGAGGATTTGAGTTGGCTAATTTTTGGGTTATGATTGTAGGAGAAATGTTCTAAGCATGATCTTTATTGTAATGTTGTAATGGTGTTTTGGATAAGATGGCAAGCCCAACTAGGGTAAAGAAGTAATGTTGTAATATTTTACTCAATTGAACTAAGAAATATCATGGTATGTTCCTTGATGTGCCTCAACACATCGTTTTATTGAATAATAAAAACATGATACCAATTCCCATCATATTTAGGAGCTTCATATATCTATTTTTCATCTCTAGTGACAAATGGTTCTTCACCATTAACAAACAATTAACGGGTGGAATGGAATACATCCACTAGTACAAAATGGCTAATTAGTTACTAAAAAATGACTAAAATTTGCATATAAATGACCATTTTTCAGTCGGTGACCAAAAGTAGCTAATTTACAGTATCTTATAATGCAACCAACTTTTAGTCGTTCTTAGCTTAGGCATTAATTGGTTGTCTCAATTTTCTCACCTAGTAGTATATGTAGTCATTAATTTGGTTATTAATTGAGTCATTGATTCATTCATTAATTTCCAAAATTAATGACCAAATATACAACAAAATATATTACTATATGATTACCTTAGAAAACCAATTAATGACCAAAGAAATATGACTAAAATGTTTGTCGTGTTATAAAATATTGTAAATTGGCTACTAATAGTCATATATATGAAAATTTTAGTCATCGTTTGAATCCAATTAATGACCAAAGAAATATGACTATTTTTTTGTTGTGTTATAAGATACTGTAAATTAACTACTAATAGTCATATATATGCAAAATTTAGTCATCACTTGAAACTAGTTAGTGACCAAAGAAATATTACTAAATTTCGGCTATATTATAAGATACTGCAAATTAGCGACTAATAGTCATATATATGAAAAATTTAGTCATCATTTGTAATCACAAATTTATCATTTGCATTAGGCATTTATTTTTTCTTGGTAGTTTCATATTCATTATATAAACAACTAATTTAATAGTTTATATTGATTTCATTTAGTTTCACTAATAATCATTATAAACGACTAATTAGTCGTATATTCATTTTAATTATGTTTATCATTATTCAGTATAAACTAATAATTTAGTAATTTTAGATTGATTTTATGTGTTCATTATTAATCAACATAAGTTAATTAATATGATTGCGACTAAATTAAAAAAAATGTCATACATTATCATACAAAGTTACATATGTTAATTACAATACTAAACAATATCAAGTGCAACCATAAATAATTCCAACCAAAAAAATTATATTATACGAAATGTCAAGAATTACAATATGAGTTTCCAACTTAATATTGGTTGGACTACACTTTACACATGAAATATTGTTTCATCACTTCAAAACATTATCATTGTATTGCCAAGGCATTGCACATGAATTCACCAACTCTGAATAGTTGACCATCAGTCTCTGTGTGTGTCTTATGCGGGATATTGGCTCTAAGTGTATCACTAGCCCGATTCTCTTCTCTCTCTCTCTTTGAATTTGTCACTACAACGTTATCTTGAAATGACTATAAATCTGGAATTTCGGTTCTTCCAGTTCTGAAATTGTGACCTGTAGTAGCCCTTTGCGTCCTATTTCCAATGCCACTAGTCTGATCAAATTTAGATTCTCCATGAAAGAGTTATGAACAATCTCCCAAGATGACCTGATTATATACCTTTTCAAAAGGTCGAACTTGTATGAAGTGCCACGTGTCACTGTGTTAACCTTAAGATCTAAAAAATATACACAAGAAACTACAGTCTATTCTGTTTTTGTAACTTCTTACAAAATTTCAATTTGATGCTCAAAATAGAAGTTATGACGATTTTCCCTAGGTAACCTATTTGGAATGTAATTTAGCAGCCTCCAAAAAGACCAACTTCCTCAAATCATATGTCCACAAATATAGCACGAAAAGCTCTGAAATTTGGAACAGAGTTTTGATGCAATTTTGTCTTAAATGGGTTTTTTTTGTTCACTTCTGAAACGTTGCAGAAAAAATTATAGCAAAAATTCCATGATCACCAATTTGAAGCAATGAAACTATAGAATCCAAAGCTCTGATACCAAATGTTATGAAACCAGCGCATAAAAAGATAGAAAAGATAGATCAACGCCTTAGAATTCAGCCTCTTGGAGGGGAAACCTCCTTTACATTACACAAATGAACAATTCTTGGATGATACAAATGAAAAGACCTCCTTTCTATATATAGGAGTCTAACGGGTCATAATATAATCAGAGCCGAAATAACAATAATAATGTAAGGGCACAATTATAACAATAGTTGGATTCTATGGGGCAGAATAGTAATAATATGGGGAATACATGGGTACAAAAATATAATAAGGGGCTTGTACTAATAATAATAAGGGGTTACACTAGTAGTATAGGGGCTTACGTAACGAGCTAGTAAAGTGCTTGCTCCTCCGCCCTCTTTTCAACACAACTACAAAAAGGTAAAGTAGGTGTTTGATGTTTGTCCACTGAGAGAGAACTGGGCTTAAAAAATGGAAGGTTGGAACCTGCGTATGGAGCAAGTAAAATGCCTACTCCCCCACCTGCTTTCTAGTAGAATTGCTAGGAATTTAAGGTAGAAATAAACATTTGAATTTTTGCATGAATGACTAAGAAGAAAAGATGAGAAAACAATACACTCCCACACCCAAAACTTGAAAAATCTAAGGGACCAGTGACCCATGGACGATCAAATTTTATCGACGACATCTTAAGAAAAGCTAAATCTAAGCTATCAGTAGGTCCCCAAACCATTCCTTCTAGACATCCTAATGTCTCCCTTTGAACCACAGGCTCACCATCTATAGCCTACGCTGAGGTCTACAGTAAAATTGAAGGGACTAAAAAGAGTTTTCAAGATATTGAAAGTTCGCGATCAATTCCCTCACAAGAAGGGAATTCTTGTAACGTCTGTGAAGGAGAGGGAGAAACATGGGAATCCGAGGTTAAACTAGTAGAACCAAGATCTCCTGAAGTAGTAATTGAGCAGAGGACACCCAGTATCCCAGATTAAGGTAGTGTTGTTAGGATCATTCCCTCCTCTTCTAGACATCCTAGGGACAACTCTCTAGCTCTAGAGATCCCAGAAGGATACTGGCATATCTTTGATCCAATGGCCAATAATCCACAAACACCCCAGAACTCTACATTATAGTATCCTATTGTTGACATAGTTGTCAACGCCCTGATGAAAGCTATCCCTCTACAAAATATTCCCACCTTTCATGGAATCACTTCAGAAGTTCTGAATGTGTTCCTATTTGAATTCTACGTCCTATGTCGAGGTTTTGATTACACCATCGACCCCAGAAACTAAAGTTGTCTCCCTCCACTTTAAAGCGAGTAGCCCTGCATTGATTTATTGGACTGGGTGGAGGCACCATCAATGATTGGGACCAAATGAAAACTGCCTTCCTTAAAAAATATCAAGATGATTGAAAATCTAGAGAACTAAAAGATGAGATATTCCAAATGGTAGCAAGGCCTAGAGAAACTTTGGAAGACTATGTGGACCGTTTCCAATATAACCTCCAAAGGTCTTCCTATTCAAATCTGCCTGATAATGTTCTAAAAGCCATGATGATTAACGGGATGAACGACCAATGGATAGAGACACTAAATATCATGGGTAAAGGTGATATCTATGAAGAAGACTATGCTAACATTATTCATTTGTGTATTAGGTGCTCGAGGGGAAGTACAAGGTTGAAACCAGCTGAACGCGATGCGATCAACAGGGACAACAAATTCTCTAGCGTAAGCATTACTCATACTGAAATCGAAAACCTGCTGGAATATTTCAAAATGTATATCCTGGGAACCTCGACAACACAATTAGGTATCACGTAAGCCAAGTAGAAGCAGGTCAAAGCAATAGAACTTGGTTATTTTTTGCCCTCAATGTAGCAAGAAACATAGTCATAAAGAATGCCAAATGGATATGATATAGACCTGTGCCATATGCAGTAAAGAACATGCCACAGAAAATTTTCCATCACTCCCACGATTAAAAGAGGTCTTCAAGGAGGCAAAGGAAGAAGCGGAACCAGTCACCTATTAAACCAGTGTCGCAAGAAAGAAGTATGCCTACCGACCCATCTTAACTCTTTCAGCCTTCACAATATAATTCTCAACGATACACAGGAGCTACATGGTAGAACCAGCCAGCTTTTCCTAATTGGTCACCACAAGCATTTTCTATGCCACCTTGGTCCAATTAGTCAAATCCAAACAATAGTTGGCCAAATTCCTCTTACTTTCCATCATCTTGGCAGAACAATCCATATCCATCTCAATGGTCCCCCTCCACTTAACAAAACCAAAACTGGCAATCAAGATAGTGAAGACCTACGAACCAACCAGTAGGGACTGTCCCCCTACCTCAACCTACACTACTAGCACCTTACACGTTGCAGTAGAATCCTCAACCAAATCTACGTCTGAAACTCCCAACCCAGCGCAACCCAAATACTAACAATAGACCAGTTCAGTCGGTACAAATTATTCAAGGTTTGGATCCAAAAATCGAGTTGAGAGAATCTAATGAAATCAAATTGAGGTCTGGATGAATAATCGCGCGAGAGGATGATAAAAATATGCAATTGGAACAACCACTACCTGTAGAACAAACACCTCAAAGGGAGAATACAGTCAAGCATAAAAGCCACAAATAGAATATTAGCTCTTCTCTTCCATTCCCAAAAAGATTGATTATACCTCGCCCAATTGATTATCCCGACTTTGATCTCCTGGGAGAATTAAAAAATATTTTGTAAAAATACCCCTCCTCCAAGCTATTCAGGACATTCCAATCTATGCAAAAACCATTAAGGAATTGTGTATCAAAAAGCCTATGAGGAAAATAAAGGTAACACCAACTGTCCATGTAGTCAGAACTTTGTCTGATTTATTATTAGGCAGAGAGATACCAGTGAAATATGAAGACCTAGGAAACCTTATTTTCATAGTACAAATAAATGGATGCTCCTTTCCCAATGCGTTACTCAATCTAGGGCCAGCCATTAGTATTCTCTCAACAACAACATGTCAGAGACTTGGCATCACAACCTTAGATCCAACTACGACCTTGCTGGAGCTTGCTGGCCATTCAGTTATTAAAATAGAAGGGACATTTCAGGATGCAATGGTGTTTGTAGATTCTTGGGAGTACCCAGAAGATTTCTTGATTATTAATCCTAGAAACCAGCTAGATGGACATCCTCTAATATTAGGAAGACCTTAGCTAGCGACCACAGATGATTATATAAGGTGTCGAATAGGTAGTATGACTATAATCAGAGGAAATGAGGTCAAGAACCTAGCTTTATACCCTCCATCTCAACCAAGCCTAACCATAATAAAAACTAGGAAGCAACCTGTAACATATTTAATAGAAAATATTTGATCACCACTAACTGTAACATATTCTCTTGAATTTAAGAACAAAATAGAAGATGATATTATTAACACTTACATTAATCACCCAGCTATCGTCTCTAATCTAAAATGTCACATGATTGAAGCAGTCCTTGATAATGAAATTGAATAAGATCCTTTAAAATATATCAACGACCAAACAATACCAACAACAATTGTATAAAACAGAAAACCTATTGAAATTGAGCCAGGGAAAGTCCTTAACATTAAAATAAACTTGAGTGATGACCAGTAGGAGAAGCTTACTCAAATCCTTAGAAAATATAAAGGGGCTTTCACTTGGGATTACCCATATATGAAAGGGATTGACCCCCAATTATATATGCACCACATCTACACTAAAAAGATGTGAGACCCATTCGACAACCTCAGCGAATATTAAACCCTCACCTAATGGATGTTGTTAAAGATAAACTACAGAAACTGTTAGATGTAAATTTCATCTATCCTATATTTGATGTTAAATAGGTTTCTCCATTAGTTGTGGTTCCTAAAAAGAATGGGAAATGGCATATATGTGTCGATTACAAAGAGCTTAAGCTTCTGTGGAGGTTTCTTGTAGCTTCAAGATCCAGATTATCCACAGTTTCTAGTTCATTCTGGCAACGTTTCAAACCCCAAAGGGGGTCCATCATCATGACAAATCAGAAAGAATATGAATGAAAAATTATTGAGAGAAGAGAGCCAGCGACCTGGATATAAATAATCCAAGAACCCTAATTTTTATAAAGGCTGACACATGATTCCTAACAATTAATGATAATTATTTTATTTTATTTTATTTATTTTTCCCTTGGGAAAAAGTCGTAATTTATATTAATATTAAGAAATTACATTTTGTAGATGACGAAGCATATTCATATAGAGGCTGCTAAGCCTGTTGAGTTCACAGTCTATAGATCTGAAGAAAAAATTCTAGAAGTCTCCATGCAGGGAGCCTACAAAATCTGTAACTAGCAGTGATCAAAAAGTTAAGTCCCGCTCTATGCAGAGAGCGTCATATAAATTGTATGCTACCCTAAGAAGAGTTGATACTCATGTTTGAACAGTAGATATATATACATGCTTAATATCAAAAAACAATATTGTTGTATGAGGGCCTTATAGCCCATTTCCTATCAGATCATGAAAGGGTCTGTAGTAATGCTGGTAGAAAGTTCCGTCTATCCCCTCCTGTATCAACCATTCATTTCCTTGTCTGTGTGCTGCCTCTTTGGATAGCTGGTCTGCGACTGTGTTAAGTTCCCTTGCCAGTTTTTTAAGCTTGGATAGTGTGAGGTGAGGGATTGCCAAAATTCTGAAGCAGTACTGCATTTTAAGAAAATATGTTCTGTGCTTTCTTCTTCCCCGCGGCATAAGTGGCATCGGAAGGGACCATAAAATGATCTCTTCATAAGATTGGTTCTGGTAGGGATCTTGTTAAAAGAATGTTCCACATCAATAAGCGCGCATGTGGTGATGCCTTAAGCTTCCAGAGCGTTTTCCAGGTGGGGAGGATATCTGGAGGCTTGAATGATTCCATGAGCCTTAAATATCCCTATCTCGGGGTTTATATTCCATGCTTGACAAAGGCCCATATGATCTCATCTGGTCCTTCTATGAGCCTGATGTGTGCCTAGGTGAGGGTGTCCGTATACTCCTGCCATTCGTGATGCCACTGTACAGGAATCTCCAACGCTTGTGCTGATGTCCATGCCTGTTGGAGAAAGGTGGAATTTTCGTTATCGCCAATGTGCTTGATGTGAGATACCCCTCTGCCATGTAGATATCTTATAAGGTCTATAGATAATCTATGGGCATTGCCACAGCTGACCCACGGGTCCAATCCAATTCGAGCTGCATTACCTTCCCTTATACGCCAAGTTATTCCTTCTCGCAGCAATGGTAATGAGTCTATGACTGCTTTCTAGATATTGGATATGTTACGGTTTGTTCCACGCTATAGACGGAACCAGTCCATTACATTCAGTGGCTTGATGTATTTTACATGTGCAACTCGAGTCCATAGACTATTAGTGGTGAGGAGCTGCCACCCAAGTTTGGCTGCTAATGCTTTGGAGAATAGATCAAGCCTCTTTATGCCCCATCCTCCCCATCTTTTGGGTTTAGCAATGGTGTCCCATTTGACCCAGGCAAAAATATTCCATGGTTGGTGACCTTTCCATAGAAATCTACAGCAAATACTTTGGAGGCGACTCAATATACCTTTTGGTATCCAGGCCAAGGTCATCCAATAGACTGGAGTGGCTTCAATAACTGCTTTAATGAGAACCAATCTGCCTGCTCGAGAGAGATATTTGTGGTACCATACCTGTAGCCTTTTTTCCACTTTCGCTATTAGCCAAGTCCAGTCTGCTATCCTGTATCCGAGAGGTTTTAATCTAAAACCCAGGTACTTAATACCTTCCGTCAAGTTCAGGGAGGTGAAAGGGAAGCGCTGTACTACAAAAGTGAATTCATGTTGAGTACATCTAACTGAGGTGATCATGGACTTGCTATCCTTGATCCTCATACCTGTAGCATGCTGGAAAAGAAGGATTAAGTTCTGAAGAGTAGTGGTATCCCCAATGCTGCCATTTAAGAATATCAGAATGTCATCAACAAATAATAGATGAGTGAGATAAAAATTATCCACAATTTTAATGCCGGTCAGTAGATTCCTATCTCGAGCAGATGTAATAATCCTACTTAATCCTTCCATAATAAGCAAGAATAGTAGGGGTGAGAGCGGACATCCCTGTTTGAGTCCCCTTTCTAAAGTGAAGAAAGAAGTAGCTTCACCATTGAGAAGTACACTATAGGACACATCTGTAATGCAGCTCATTGTCCATTTGATGTATTCGAAGGGAAAACCAAGATGAGTTAGCAGCAGTCTTATATAGAACCAGTTTGTTCTGTCAAAAGCCTTGGACAGGTGCACTTTTAATATCATCCCTTTCTGTTTTTTGAGTTGCATGGAGTGCATGAGCTCTTGTGCTGTGGCAATAGGTTCATGTATCTGTCTGTGATGAAGAAAGGTGAATTGCTCTGGAGATATGTGCCGAGAAAGAATAGGCTTGAGACGGTTGGCTATAATCTTGGCAATGATCTTGTAAAGGCAGTTACAGAGGGAAATTTGGCGGAAATCATCAAAGGAGCCAGGATCATTCGATTTAGGGATAAGAGCAATGAATGTGTATTTGATGGCTGAGTATATTCTGCCCCTCCTTCTGCTGTTCTCTACAATCTTAAGTAGGTCGTTCCCCAGGATTTCAAAGAAAGCAATGTAAAACTCAATGGTCCATCCATCTAGGCCTGGGCTTTTATCTTTTTTAAATCATTTTAAGGTTGCCTCCAATTCCTCCATAGTCACTTCCTTCAGTAGATCTTCCGAGTCTTCTTGTAGTACATACCTGGGAAAATGCTCAGCCGCCCTCATGATCTCCATGATATTTATACCTCTGGGAGCTTTGTAAATACCCCCGAAGTGCTCTGTAGCTAACCTGGCCAGGTTCTTCTGAGATGATACAGGATGTCCTCGCTCATCCCGTAGTTCCCAAATAGTATTGATGGATTTGCGCCCATTGGAAAATTTATGATAAAACTTTGTGTTATTATCCCCCTCTGTGAGCCAAATTGCCCTACTTCTTAGTCTCCAAATTTCTTCTCTTTCCTTCAGGATATGTGAGCGCTTCGCAATAAGAGAGGAGTATTGTTCTTTGCTCTCAAGGGTGGGGAAGGTCCCAATAGATGAGTCCTCGAATGAAGCAATGACTCTTTCAGCCTCCTTCAAAGTATTGTCATCACGGATACGCTTCTGATGTGCCCAGTTTTTTGATATCTGCTTTAGTTCATATAATTTTCTAACAAAGCCCTCTGTGTGTTCCTCATTTTCCCTGATATGGTTTTTCTGCCAATAGTTAGTTACCAACTGTATGTAAGAAGGTTCCTTTAACCAAGAGGCGTTAAATTTAAAGGGGCCCTTAATCTTATGATTAATGTCCACCGCTTCTAAAAAAATTGGACGATGGTCCGATATGCCTCCAGTTCCAACCCATTGACGAATTCGAGGGAGTCTGTTGCGAAGTGTCTCTTTGATGAGGAATCTATCAAGTCTTCTGGCCAAGCTTTATTCTCCACTGCGGTTGTTAGACCAGGTATACTGTATTCTGGCCGATGGAATATCCACCCACTGGTGTTCCTCCAGTAGATTGGATAAGATCTCTGATAAGGAGTCTACCTGCGCCAAGTGCCCCCATGATTCACAGAATCCCAGAGAGAAGTTTAAATCACCTCCAAGAATAATGTTATCTGCCTGAAGTAATTCTGATTCCAATAAGGTTCTCCAATAATTTCTCTGTCAGCACAAGGGCCATAGACATTGATGATGCGTATATCCATTTCAACGGAATAAGCAAATATGTCTAGACCAATGAATCCTTTGCCTCCCCAAATGTTCCGGATCTCCATTGCTCTGTTACTAATCCCAATGGCCAAACCTCCGGATCTCCCGGATGCATCCAGTGCATGAAAGGTCCAATTGGGAAGCCAAGAGTTAAGAGTATGGATAAGAGGTTCGGCCAAGTAGAGGGATTCTTGAAGAAAAATAATATCCGGCTGTGATGAGGTTAGCAATCTCCTGAGCGCTAGTTTTTTGGCCAAACTAGAAAACCCACGGCAATTATAGGATATAATCTTCATGAAGGGTGAGAGAGGGGCCCGTTCTTCGCTCTAAGGGCCCTAAAAATAGTTTGTTGTCGCCCGAGGGCAACTTCTTCATCAGTAGTATGTCTAGCTTTGGTGATGCGAGAGGGTCGGCCACGAGAGTTCTTGTGAGTTATAGGGGCGACCTCAGAGTCAAGTCCAACGGCATCAAATCCTCTATCCTTCGATCGGGATCGAAGGGAATATCGGGGGGATACCGGGGAGGAAGGAATGGAGAGGGATGCGAGGGAAGATGATATCAGAGATGGCCGGCAAGGGGAAGTCACCGGAGAAGGGCTCGGGATGGAGCAAATGAGGGAGGGATGAGGGGGAATGTCCCAGGGATAATGATAAGTCATCGATGTCGATGGAGCAGAAATATGAGATGTGTTTATAATGTGATGAGATGAAATGAAAATAGTTATGCAAGAAATAGGAGGCAAAGGAGAGGGGGATGAATTTAACATACCCGTCGTCACGTTGCCCTCCTCTTCAGTTGCTGAGTGTACAGGAGCTGATGATGTAGGTTGAGGAGTAGTGGATACTATAGTAGCGTCTGCTATACCTGGAGTGCTTCGAGGATCTCCATATTCATGTGCATGAGCTTGTTCCTTTTGATTCTTCTCTGGATTCTGCCTGGGGGGGTGTTCCAGGGGATGCTCGGACTCTCCATCCTGTACATTTCCCTTTGCTTTCCGAAGGAGTGGACAATCCCTGTAAAGGTGTCCCACATTGTGACATCTACGGCAGCGATACGGGATGCCTTCGTAGTCAATAATTTGTTTGCGTGTCGTGTCTCTCCATTGTATGGTAATCAATTCTTGTAGTCCTCCCCTGGTATCCAGATTGATAAGAATCCGAGCATAAGCCATCATGCTTGTATGCTGGTAGGATTTGTCGTAGTCCATGTAGGTGCCAATTGCATTGCCAATCCTCCTGAAGATATCTTCTGACCAGTGTTGTAGAGGTAGTCCTGGGAGTCAAATCCAAACGGGCCCGATTCCAGTCTGCTTTGTCTCGGGGTCGAATAAAGGAGTCCATCGCTTGAGGAGCACTGGGGCATGTTCAAAGTGCTAGTAAGAGGACAAGACCCAATTGGTATGATAATCACAAGTGAACCTCAAGGCGAACCATCCCCTCACGAAGGTTTGCACGAACGGGATGTCCACCAAATGATGACCCCAAACTTCATCTGCCCAAGTCTTCAGGCGTGTAGCCGAGTAGTTCCGACCTCTGATGCACCCAACCAGTACTCGATCAGAAAATTCCAATGTCTCACCCCACTGAATGTCCTCCTCAAGCTTGAGAAAGATGTTGTCAGCCTTTGATTTGAAACACCTGTACTTCTTTTTAGGGCCCTGTGAGGGAGGTAGGATATGTGGTCGGCTCAGGGGAGGGGCAGTAACAATCGGCGGTGAAGGAGTCTGGTACGATGAGGAGGGGTCACCGATGCCAGTTACAGGGGGGGGACTAGAGAGTCGGGGCACGGTGATGAAGCTTCGAGAAGAAAGATCGAGTGACCCAGAGAAACCAGCCGAGACAGTGGGCAGTGAAGGGGTTAATAACGGCGGGGAAATGGAACCAGATGCCGATGGATCTAAACCAGGGTTAGTGTTCAAGCAGCTAGAAATGAAACCGAGGGTAACCGAAGAGTGAGGGGGGGTAGAGAGCGCAGGCTAAGTAGGTGGTACATCCAGAAGGACTACAGGATATGACCTTGACTTTTCCCCAAGCGAAAACGGAGAGTAGATTTCGGAGAGGCCCGAACTGTACATACCTTCTGATGTGGAGAAGGATGAGCGCTAGATGGATACCCCCTCCAGTGGGTCTTCAGAGTAATCGACAGCTTCTAGGTCCTCCATGTCGCCAGCTGCGCGTTGGAGCGGCGAACACCTCGGAAAGTAGTGAAAACCAGGGAAAATGACAGATCTTAGTATAATGGACCGAGATGGGCAAGTAGTAAACCGTCACGGGGTGTCATCCAGAAGGCGTAGCACTGTAACCCTTCCTTCTTAATAATCAACCAGCTCGAAACGATGAAGGTGCTAACGGCGGCAGAGGTGAACGACAGCTGTGCATTGTGGGTAACGGAGGTCCGGCACGGTTTAGTAGACTGCAGAGGGTTTCTGAAACCCTAACCCAAACCCTCGCGCGTCTCTTAATTTTATTTATATAAATCTTAATTGATTAATTCTTTTTTATTTAATTAATTAATTATTGATTAATCAATTGATTAATTCATTAATTGATTAATTAATTAATTAACTAATTACTTAACTCATCAAATTAATTTATTTATTAATTTTATTCTTTTATTTTTATTTGATTAATAAATTGGTTAGTTAATAAATTTTGTTTTTAATTAATAAAATAAATTTGTTTTTTAATCAATTAATAAGTCTCTATTAAATTTCATTAAAATTTTCATTAAAATCCAATTAAAATTTGTAATGAAATTAATTAATAATACCAAAGCTCCAATTATTATTTCTTTTAAAATTTTACTTAAATTTTTTTTAATCCAAATGAATTTTTATTTGATTAAAATTATTATTTCATTTAAAAAATTTTATACCAATTGAATTTTTATTTGATTAAATTTTTTTATTTGATTACCAATTGAATTTTTATTTTTATTTGATTAAAATTATTTAAAATTTTTAATTGAATTTTTGTTTGATTAAAATTATTATTTCATTTAAAAAAAAATTATTTATTTTTAATTTCATTAAATTTTATTTTTAATCTCATTAATTTTTTAATTTTTTTTTAGATTAAATCAAATTAATTTATTAATTTATATTGATTAAAAGATTTTGATATTTGAATATAATTAAAATTAATAAATTTTGGATTATTATTAATCATTTGATTTATATATATATGATTAACTTCAAATTTTATTTCTTTTTATTTAAGAATTAAATCATTAATTTAATTTAATTTAATTTAATTAATATAATTAATTAATTAAATTAAACTAAATTAATTAAATTAAATTAAATTAATTTGATTAATTTGATTTAATTATTTTAATTAATTAATTAAACTTACCGAATGAAACACCCCTTATTTCGGATCTTATGCTTCCAAGGGTCCGGGGGGGTTTATTTGCTTGATGAGAGGAAGCCAATTTCCACTGATTTCACTCCCATTGTCCCTGTTGAGGTTCTGAGGAAATTTCATAATTTCAATGGCCTCTTTGATTTTCCTTTTATGATAGCTGTCCTCTCTTGCAATTACCCTGGTGTCTTCCAAACACACATGACGTTTGGTCTTGGATGAGTGCTCCGCAAGGGTCGATGTGCGGGATCTTTCATTCTTTATGTCAGCGGCATGCTATTTAAGTCTTATTTTCAGAGACCGACCTGTTTCCCCAATATAACTCTTGCCACATGAGCAATCGATCTTGTATACTCCCTTCATACAATCTTTAAATAAAGGTGGCCAGAAGTAGCCAGCGCGCAATATCTTTTGGGCTGTGGCAAACCCAGACATATGACCGCCACATGCTCCAGAGTGACAGTCATTTAGAACCCTTTCAGCTTCCTCCTAAGTTAAGCAACGTCGAAAAACAGAGTCCGCCCCACGGCGATAAAGAGTATCTCCAATAATCCTGAATTGTTGGGACTGGAATCGAATTTTTCAACGTTCTAACCTTGAAATTTCTGGCCGAAAGGATTGGGTCTGGAGATAAACGATGATATCCCCATACCACGGATCTAAAGTGCTGATTAGAAACAAGGATTCGTCCGCAATGGACTCCTCTTCCACAGTTTCCGTGTCAGCATGCGGGAAGTCACATATTAACTCCGCAAAAACTAAAGATTTCTTATACTTAGATTTCTCAAATTCCAAGTCGAACTCCTGCGGGATAACAATCCATTTAGAGTACTTTCCCCCTAGCAATTGCTTGGTCAAAACGTAGATCATAGGGTTGCAATCTGAAATTACTGTAGTTTTACGTAGTAAAATGTAGTGACGAAAACGTTGGACAGCTTGAATGGCTGCCAATGCCAATTTCTCCACATGTGAGTATTTTAGGTCAGTTGGATTTAAAGTTCGACTAAGGTAGTATATCACATGTTCAGTTCCGAATTCATCTTCCTGAACTAAGACCATTCCAATGGTGGAATGAGAGGCGACGAGATAAAAGAAGTAATCTTCGTTGTAGTTGGGAGGATGCAACAACGGTGCATGGGTCAACGCGTGTTTGAGTGAATCAAAAGATTTCTGAGCTATCTCATCCCAATAGAATGGAGTATTTTGCTTCAAAAACTGGGTAAAACCCTTTGTAACCTCGACGTAGTTAGGAATGAATCATCGTAAAAAGTTTGCTTTCCCTTGCAAACTTTGGAGTTGGCAAAGACTCGAAGGAGGAGGCAATTTGATGATAACTTTGACCTTCGAGGGATCGACGTGAATGTCGGCTTTCAAAACTACAAACCCCAGCAATCGACCTGTTTCTATACAGAAGACGCATTTGTGTGGGTTCAACCGAATACGATAATGCTTATACCTCATAAAGATTTCTCGTAAATGGACGAGGTGATCAGCTCGATGTAATGAATGAGCAGGCAAGTCATCAAGATAGGGTTGCATAATGTGCTTGATGTCATGAAATGCATAAGGCATCGCCCTTTGAAAAGTTGCTCCGGCATTCTTAAGTCCAAAAGGTAACTTGCAATAAGCAAATGTCCCCCATGGACAAATGAAAGCCGTTTTTCGTTGATCGACAATTAGAATATTGATTTGATTGTATCCGGAAAAACCATCCATGAAGGAGAATATTTCACTATCGGCACAATCATCAATGATTTGATCGATATAGGGAGTTGGGTAATTCTCCTTTGGACAGGATTGATTAATATCCCTATAGTCGATGCATATTCTTATTGTTCCCTACTTTTTGTGAACCGGAACAATATTCGATACCCAATCCGTTAACGGGATCAGATAAATGAAACCTGCTTTCAATAATTTTTCAACTTCTTCTTTAATTGCAGCAGCTTTTCGTGGGTGAATCTGACGCAAACGTTTCCGGATGAGTTTAGTGTCCGGGTAAGTCTTGATCTCATGAACAACAATCGCAAGATCAATTCCTGGCATTTCCTCATAGGACTAGGCAAACACGTCATGGAATTCTTGAAATAGGGCCTTATATATTTCAATTTAGTCATTTGTACACGAGGCACCTATATGAATGTTCTCAACAATTCCAGGTTTAACTGAAATGTCAATAGGAATAGTTCGAGAGATGTTTCCCAATTTTAACTCTGAATCGGGATGTTTCATTGGATTTAGAGGTTCCTTGACATATTCAGTTGTAAAAATTGATGAGAAATCATTTTCAAAACGATTATCCTCAGGTAAAAACGAAGATTTGTGATGGAGATCTTCCCATGGTAAATCATCTACACATAGGATTTCACGAATTTTCTCATTAGAGTGAACAAGTTTAGAAAACGTGGTTAAATTCGAGGTTGATGTGAAAAGTGATTCCTCATGGACCACATTCATTAAGTCATTTTCGGTTGAACATCGGTCAGCAAATGACTGCACGGCTTCATAGGCAATTTCATATGGACACAAAGGCATGGCATTGCCAAATGAGTCTATCTCAGATTCAGAAGGAACAATCCAAGGATCATTGTAAACAATGGTGTCTGATGTAATCATATGAATGGTTGCAAATGAAGATGATGCGTTGATTGGAGGAAAAGGAAAAGTTCCCAGTAAACCGACATCTTTAACTAGTCCTACTCCAACATCCTTATATGGGATAGTCGTTTTACCAACATGCTGAATACTCTCCGAAGAGGCTCGGTCATATGAAAAGTAAGCGAGCTGGTCTATTGTTACGATCTTTCCATTATGTGGAAACTTTATTACTCGAAAGACCGATGAAACGACCGCTGTCATAGCATAAGACCAACTTCGACCCAAGAGAAGGTTGTAATCTAGAGGGGCATCAACCACCTTCACATCTAGACTAACGGTTTTTCCTTCAACCCCTATAGGCAAATCTTGTAGAATGCCAAAAGGATGAAACCCATGGCCATCAAAGGCCTTTACAATCATCGGGGATTGATTTAGTCAAGGAGAACCACGCGATCTCCAACATTGTATCGACATAATACACGTTGAGGCTCCCTCATCAATTACAGTCCAATGAATAGGCCTGTTTTTGACTATCACTGGTATCTAGGAAGCCATTTGATGAGGCAAACACGGTGTACTATTTTCTAGATCGAAAATTATTAGGTACAGGTCCTGAACATCAACAGCTCCTATAGCCGACAAAAGTAATTTACGTTGTGCTGGACATGATTGCAGCACTTCCAAAGTCGACATTGCTGAGGGTGAAATAGCTAGATCCTCAACAATGTTATAATTCCGAGCTGCTCTCGCATGTGGATTGAAAGCTGATTTTCGAAGTATACCCTTGGCGGGTGGTTTGATTACCAAGTCTGGATTAGGTTTCTCCATCTGTAGTGGATCGGAACCGAGAGCTGAGGTTGATGGATTAGAATGAGAAGATTCTACTTCTTTACCATCAACAAGACTTTTACTACCATAATCTTGTGACCGAGTCGTAATCCTAACATGGGACATCATCAGTATGGGTTCTTCATTGGCATTCAAGGATGAACTTATCATCTTATTGTCTTGAGCCGGAAAAGGATCCTTCAAAACAATAGGAGTTTGGGAACCCTTGACAATCTTCGCAACCTCTGCATGATGAGGGCAGTCTCTTGTAAAATTTTCATCGTCACAAATGAGACAAGGATAACGAGGTTTGCGCTTTTCGTCAATGGATTCCGCCTTTTCAAGTTTCTCCTTTGAACTTTTGTCTGTTTTATTCTTCTTCTTTCCTTTCTTCTTCCCACTGGATATTGATTTTGTTGTAGATGACTCTACAACGTCAATATCGATGGAAATCTCTGCAGAAGAATCTCTTGTTGGGGAATCAGGCAAGGTTATGATAGGGGAAGAATTCTTGGAAGACTTCTTCTTACTTTTAGTGTTAATCGTGCCAATCATACCATCGCCGGCATGAGATCCCGAAGGAGCTGCAGTGATTTGATTTTGCTTGGGAAGATCGGGGATTTTTTCGTGTAACGTACCTGACTAAGTATAGACCAAGTCAAGGTACTATGCTTGAAAAATTACTTGCTCCTTAGTAACAACTCTGGATTTAGCAACATCTTCAGTGATCTTTGGCAATAAAGATTTTACAAACCACTCGGCCAAGATCTGATCCGGAATAAATACCTTCACTAAACGTCGTCGACGTCTCCACTCATGAATATGATCTGAAATGTAAATGGATGTCGATTGTTTTAGCGACGTTAACAATTTCGTGCCATTGTCATATCGGACTGAGAACTGAAAATGAGTTAAAAACAAGGTAGCTAACTGACTAAAATTATAAAAAGTGACTCACGGTAACTCAATGTACCACTTGGATGCGAGACCAATTAGAGTGCGTTGGAAAAGTCTAAGATGGATTGAATCATCTGTAATGGAGTTAGATGCACACCATAGGTGGTAAGTCATCACATGGTTCGAGGGGTCCTCTCCTAATTTGCCGTCGAACTTGGGAATGTCACTGGGCAACTTATTCAGCATTGGCGGCCAAAACAGAAGATAATTAATGGGATTGTTCGTTAGGTGTGACAAGTCAGGTAAGTCCAAAGTTGCGATAAATGGTAACTTCCGATTAAGATCCCTAAAACTCTGGGTCATGAGACCAGCCCCAGGAGGAGGATATCTAGGATAACTAGGAATAGGAATCGCGTTCGGGATATTGTATCTTCCCGAAAAACCAGGATTAACCGGACCGTACTGGGTTGTTGAGGTTGTTGATAAGTGTACCCAGGGTACGGTTGATACTGATAGACTGGCTGCTGCACAGCAGGACCGAATTGGTATTGTCCCTGGTATGGTTGATAAGTAAATTGTGGTTGACTTGTGACAACCGTACTTGAACCAGGTTGTCTTACACGTATCTGAACCGAAGTTTGAATCGTAGATCCAGACGGTCGTAAAGATGTCTGAGGAGTAGATATAGGAATAGTAGAAACTGGAGCTGTCGATACTCCAAAAGTAGGTGGGGTAGATTGAACAGATGTTGCGATAGTTGTAGTAGTCGTTTGAGGCAGAGTACAAGGTGTACTAGGCCCAGGCTAAGAAACTACCGGAGGTACAAAAGTTTGAATGTTAGACTGGACTGGTTGCTGGAGTGAACCAGAAACTAAGGGTTTTCCATTTTGAGATGACAACTGTACACTTGGCTACAATACCTGTTGAGCTTGCGATGGATACCACACTATATTCATTCTGGGGTACTGACCCATAACCGTTTGAGAATACTGAGGACCATAACCGGGTTGAGGGTAGGATTGATAATTGAAAGGTACATTTCCCATTCCTTGAACATACGTTTGACCAGAGGGTGGTTGGAAACCCTTGTTCGAGTATTGACCTTGGGGTTGATATCCTTGAGGCACATACTAATACTGGGGTTGACCTTGAGGTATAAATTGATACTGGGGTTGACCTTGGGGTACATATTGAGTCCAGGGTTGACCTTGAGGAATGTACTATACCGTAGGTACATACTGTCCTTGAGGTTGTCCCCCAGATGCAAATTGTGTACCTTGAGGTTGCCCCCGAGGCATTAATGGAGGCTGCCCCCCAGGCGGTAACTGGCCACCTTGAGGTTGAGGATTGGGAATAGAACCTCACATCATAAGAATGTCTTCTACGCTCAACGACTTAGTACCATTTTTTCTAGTTAATAACCCTTGCTCAATGGGTTGAGGAGATTCTCCCGGAAAAGTACCAGAAAGTGACTGATACCTGGAGGGAACAGAAGGACCGCTGTAAAAAAAGGATTCGGGCGATTGAGTAAACATGGATGACTATCCTGACATATTTACGGGAGTATAAAAACCTCTAGGTGTTGGGTGATAAGGAGCGCGAGGTGGTGAAAAACTTAACCCTGAGTTTTCTAAGAAATTAGTCAAAGAAAGATACCAAGAACCGCTCCTAGGTGGACTGTAAAAAATTGATTCATGCTCCCTTAGTTCAATAACAAGTTGATTTTTAGGGATAGGGATGCCTACTTCTTCTTCTGGAGCAAGTTCTTGAATAGCAATAAGTCCAGAAGGAAGATCTTGGGTGATTACTCTTTCTACCCTAGGTGAACCAGGACCACTAGAAGTTGGAGAAACAAACCCCGATGTCGAAGTAGCAACAAACTCACTTTCAGGCTCGGATATTTCAGTTTCGTCACCTACATCACTAGTAGATGAAAAGCTACCAACAATTTTGGAAACAGACACTGACTGTGGATTATAATCTGCTTCTAATGGTTGAAAATCATGATGTACTATCAAAGAAGATTCTCCTTCTTCAGGTGACCCAACTCTACTGTCTCTAGGAGTTACGAGGACTTTCAAGCCTTCAAGTTGGCTCGGTACTTCCTCAGGAGGTTGGCCCCGAAGTCTACGGGACTTCCTCAGTAACTCATCCATGTTTAAAAACTCAGGAGACTGGCCGTGAAGTCTACGGGACTGCCTTGGTAATTCAGCCACAGTTGAAAACCTTTAACTACTTCACACGCAAACAAAGTAAAATCTCAATGAAAATCACCTAAAGTCTCTAAAGAATCAAACAAATTTGAATCACACGCCTAAAGAATCTAGGAGATCAAACAGACACAAGTTCCTGTTTAATGAATAGACTGGCACAAGTTCCTCCACTTAATTGTCTCGAGTGAAGAGAACCCCCCAGAAAATCCAAGTGAGTCTAGCCGACGTCCACTCCAGGTACAGTGGGATCTTCCCACCACTGTCACCTCAGTAAGATTCCTAAAGAATATGGCCACTAAGGTTACCAACTGAAACAAAAATACCTGGGGGGAAAATCTACGATCCGATACGCACGCAAGGGTAGAGTAGCTAGCTCAATCCCCTTGAAGGCTCCTTGACATAATCCAAGGTTTACCAACAAGTGACCCTAGTCTCCTCGACAATGGTTAATCCGAGGTTTACCATTTTTAATACGTGAATATCTGGCGTCGTTCCCAATGAGGAAGGATTGATTCCCACACTGGTTTGGACACGATCTCGTGCTTCTCCTTTAAGAGGAGCTTCCCGAGAGCATAAATGCAACAATTGGATTTCTTCCCTACGAAAAGATACAGCTACTTGTTTGTTTTTACTGTCTTGGAGAGTTAATTACTCTCCTACTCCAAGACACTAGCCTAAGCTAAGTTTTTGTATCAGAGCCCTAGAAATAAAAACGTTACTAGGTGAATTTTACTTTAAGCGTTAATTTTAGTGGTTTTTGTTTAAGTCCAAAGGTGCGGAGATGAAACTCGTGGTATGAAGACTCGACTCAAAATCACTAAAAATGCACCTAAGATGATTTAAACAATCTTTTTTCTCTTCGATGAACTTCTAAACTAAGAAAGAGTTTGAGAATGAAAATACTTTGTAAACACAAATCTTTCTCAATTAAACAAATTAAAAGAAGAGCTTTTGTCCTTTTCAAAGCACTCAAAACGAGACAACTAGTTATTTCACAAAAATTTCCCTTTTTCGTTTCAAAGCACTCAACCACTACAAGAAACAAACTTTTTGACAAGAGATTTTTATATTTTTTAATAAAACACTCAAAACTATGAAAATGACTAACTTTGAGATCTATAAATTATAAAAACCTACTTGAAGTGAAAGCCTACTAAAAGTATTTTATTAAGGATGTTTTACTTAACTAGATGTAAGCTAAGGACCAATTTATGCAAAATCACAAATAAGTCAGGAACAACCAATTTTGTTTTCTTTTTCAAAATGAAAATCCAAACTCTCAAACACAATCTTTTCGAAGTTTTGTAAAGAGAAAATTCAAAGCGGATTCCTCAACAAGGAGAGATTTCATAAATGGTCAGACTCATAAGAAGGCTGGTAGACAATAAGGTGATCTGAAGTCCCTATAGCTTCTAAGCTCAGAGCCACTACACAACCAAAATGAAAAACAAACCCAACAAGCAAAACTCCTAGGAATTTCACTTAAAACCCTAACACTAACGAAATCAACCTAAGGAAAGCTTCTGACAAGTTATATGCAGGTCTGGGCAGTGAATAACAATTTCTAAACAATAACTAAGCTGACTAACGGAGGAAATCTTAGGTTTTTCAAAATGTTTACAGGGTCCGCAGGCCCACAGTTAACACAGGTGCGGTCCCGCTCTGTGCTAAAAGCCAAGCTGCTGGTAGGTACGCACTGTGTCAAATGGCTAGGGTGTGGTCCTCTCCCAAAGCTATGAAGAACAAAGAATAACATTGCAAATACAAACTCTACCCAATTTTACACACAACAAGCCAAAAACAAAAACAAAAACATAGTTTCTCAGGTCAAAGTAAAAACAAGGAAAACAATCAAGTCCCCAGCAGAGTCACCATTTTGTCACACAGAATAAGTCGATCTTGTGGACAATATAGACATTCCTAGAATCTAAAGAAGACCTAATGACAAGTAAACCAACCAGACACTATCTTTCTCTAAATATGCTTTGATAAACAATGGCAAACAAGTGTTTTTAGGGCCTACCTTATGTCCAACACAAGCTTGTGGATGCCCTCGCTCCTTCGATCCAAATGAGCTCCTTTGTTGCGAATCTACAAACACAAACAAGGCTAACAAATTAAATAGCACCTGAAAAGCCAATTGCATAAAACATATTTAACATGAAAGTCAAGGAGTCCATGAAACAAATAACATGAGATACTTGTTGAGAAAAATGAGTTTGATTGTATTAATTCAAAAGAAGAAGAACTTTACAACCTGTGCCTTGACACTGTACAAGCTCCTCCCAGGGTCCAGCAAGAAGTCCCCTCTACTTTTACAAGTTTCACTCACTCCCCAATGAAGAAAAAAAGGTATGTGATCTCTCCTCTTAAGCTCAACTAGGAAGTCTTGATTTCACCAGCATTTACCCTCAAAAATGTTCAGTTTCTAACCCCTTAGCAACCATCCCAATGCATGTATTTATAGTGCAATGAAGGGAGGTTACTAGGTCCTCCTTCAAAGGGATAAAGCCCTCCTTCAAATGGATAGCTCCTCTCATCAAGAGATTAGCTCCTTCTCTTTTGGGATGCATGAATCACCTCAGAGCGAACAATCCATGTCAAAATTCCTTCTAGAAACCTCTAGAATTAACCGAAAGTGAATTTTTTAAGATAAAACTTGCGCCTTTTGACTTTCACAGGGGTCCCCACCTACACCATTAGGGACAGAGTGGGCAGGTCCGCAATTTTTGTACACAGAAGGTGCGGGACCGTAGGTGACAGTGAGAGAAAGTGTGGAACCATAGTTACATTTACTTTAATGTCTTCCTCTCATTTTCAAAGCTTGACTTGAAGAGCTGAGGTCTAAGACTTACTTAGGAGGACAGTACAAGTGATGATAGACCCATACTGACTGCAAACAATCATGGTGACGATATTTTTGTGTAACAAACACCTTGTGAGTATTTTCAAGAACATCCTTTCTTCCCCTTGCATGATCATTAATTGCCCATCCCAGTTCACTCTTTATGATCCTCTTTATGGCATAAAATTACAATACATATCTAAGGACAACAAGTATGGAGTCTACTGAAGTAGGCAAATATCTTGAATATTATCATCTTTAACAAGATTGCTTTGTGATGATTAAAAAAGAAAGGACACAATTATCTATATCACTTCACTGTCCTCATTTTTGCTATAAGTGAAACTGATTAATTATCTTTACCATGTTAGTTCTCCCCCGTCTCATATAATTT
Organism: Pinus tabuliformis; assembly: GCA_031772625.1. NCBI lineage: Eukaryota > Viridiplantae > Streptophyta > Pinopsida > Pinales > Pinaceae > Pinus > Pinus tabuliformis. The sequence continues at coordinate 491,978,990 of CM062804.1, read as the reverse complement.
TCTCTGTTTATTATCAATAACATTATGAGTATATTTTTTTCTATTGATATGTTCGAAATTCTTCTGCCATCCTTACTCTTAATGAGTACTGAGCCACCTTCTATATAAAATGGGGAGCGTTCATATATATATATATATATATATATCACTAACAATTTTATGATTTTTTTTTCCACAGATGGAGGATAGGGCGTCTCATTACAAGCCAGCCTGCCATGATCATAAGGAACGAGAGAAGTGGAATTCCCACTATGGCCACCACACCAGGGATATGATCCAATAGATGCTTCAAGAAACAAATTCCTTGGAACATGAGGTCTCATCACGAGTCGGCCTGACCACTTCCGCTACTTCCTAGCGAATGGCAATGTGTTCATCTGGTTACCATGCCAACACATTGGTCTCTACTATGGAGATCATAATGTAGTTCCCCAATTATACATAGAGGACCATGGCTCCCTAGGGTTAGAAAGAAACTCTGTCGAGGCTATAGATGCCTGCAGGCAACAGAATCTCTGCTTATGGTATTGGAGTTTTACATCAATAATTATTACAATGCCCTCTTCTTATTTTTCTATTTTTTTCTACGGAGAGATTATTTCCCTAACTTACCTTGAACCTTTATGCATAAGTTAATATTTTAAAATCAATCACAACATTTTCAAGTGGAATAACATCAGTAAGATATCATCTCCTGCGTATGATGTCCTTTTAATTTATCGCATCACCTCATGGCATCTTTTCACGTATTAATAATTCTCATTACATGCCTCGTTTTCATTACTCCAATATCCTTTTATGATCCTTTAATTAATATACATACCCTACTGCTTTTATTACCCAATCCATCACCCCTGTACTTCGCTGCTAGCGTGTCATCTTTTCATCCATTTGATCATAGGCGACCTATCATTTCAAGAGGAGGTGAGGACCTCCAGTATACTCATGGATGTGCTGTCATATTTTCATTTGATTTTGTAGAATAATACAACATCCCATAATCACAGAGCATGTGTTATTATAACAATCCTCAATTTAACAGTATTTATGTTTATAAAACATCACCTGATAGATCCACTACAACCATTTTCTGTTCCATCTCTCGGTTCTGTTCGTTTTTGTGCTTTCTCCACTGCACTAATCATTTGCAGAAGAGGGAAAAAATCAAGCATCATGGGAGGAAAAATAGTGCACTGAGAACCTTTAACACTGGTTGTCTCTAATGAAGCCAAGTAAATTCTAGCTCGCACATGATGGACAACATATTGTACAAAATTTCAACCCCCCAGTGAGGAAATTTCCATTGAATTTTTACAGCATCTATAGAATGGACAATCCTTGGTGAGAGGTAGACAAATCACTATAATAGATGCTCTGATAGCATAAGTGTCTGGGTTGCCAGCAGAAGGACCAGTATGGGCTGACAAGCGATTAAGTCAGCATGACGCTATGGAGATTTTTAGGGACAAAGGACAAGAGCTAATCAAGAAGGGTAAAGGCATTTGGCTATCTTCTCTCAGAGAGCCATGGGGAGAAATGGCACGAATTTTCCAAAACTGTATTACCTACAATGGGTGTAGAGATGTGGTAAGGCTACGATAACTCAAACTTTTAGTAGTTTTAAAACAAAAATGCTATGTTAATTTTCCTGCACTATTGAATTCATTATTGCATGACACTGCCAAGAGGTTGAGATGGTCTTAACATCTAGAAACAGTAGCTAGCCACCATTATCTAATCAGGTTAATAGTTAGTCACAACCTTGCCCAACAATAATAAATCTGGTATGATCTCATATCAGCCCTCGAAAGAGGTGAAAACCTGCCAGCACCTAACCCTGTTCCAAAAATAAAAAAAGACTACCCTTTCAGGAAGAAAATCTCACAAACACAGATGATCAAGAAGTTTGAATTCAAACCAAGGAACATCTAAAAATCCTCAAGGCAGTGCTATCCAACCCATAGAATTATCTAGCTTGGTAAATGTACAAGACTTGCAACCAAAGTTAAGAGGACAAGATAACCCTGAATCAAAACCTGAGGAAGGAGCAGGGCATTAAGAAAATGAATGAAAAATGATGTGGGGCCTCCTCCAACACCAAATATGAGTTCTCAAGATGATATTTTTCATTATTTTGAGGCAAGGATGGCCTAGGTCCTCGCCAACATGAACGTCTACATGTAGCCTAAGGAACTGCTTAACATAACTTAGGAGAAACCCAATCTCTAGGGAATTGTGTCTATATCAGAATTCTATCTTCCTCAAAAGATACGAACCGCGAAGCGAAAACAAATACAGAGGCTATTCAGGAATTAGAGAACCAATCTAGTGACACGCTCCCAGTGGAAAACAATCATGAAGGTCTCGACACAGAAAACATAGGCCAAGAAGAGGAAGTAGAGACACAGGTTATTCGGGAGTCTGATAATCAATCTAGAGACATTGTCTCATTGGAACAAATCCAAGGTGAACAACCAAGCTCTTTAGAGACAGAATCTATTAACGAGACTATTAACAGACTAGTTACTCCTTAGAAAAGGCACACAGCTAGAACAAAATTGAAGAAGCTAAGAAAAGAACACCAAAAGCCTCATAAGATGGTCAAGAGGCTCTGAAGAAAAGCAAACTAAATCACAATGGGAAAGGTTCTGAACAATACCCCTGAGGTAGTAAATGTGGCCATGCAAATAGAATTATGTAAAGATAGGGCTACAGGAACTCAAACTGAGCTCATACCTACTCAAACAATCGTCACTCTAGAAGGACCGCATGCAGATTTAGTAGACATAGCTACTCAGATGGAGGTTTGGACCTCCTACAATAAAGAAGTATAGAAAGAACATATCCGCTCTTATAGCATAGGCACTCAGAAAAACATACAAGCCAAAGACATTATGATGCACCATGACCCCATTCTACTAAATCTTCAGGAGGGATTGGCACAAGCCTGGCTCATGTTGGAACGATTTGAGCAAGAGATCATTTCCCGACAGAAATATCGAGAGCTGCAGAAAAAGCTTCAGGAACTGTCGTTTGTTTAGTTTTATTTTTTATTATATAAATTAGTGTATTTATATAAATTATATGATTAATAAATGTTGAGAGACATTATAATAGTTATATTATAATACATTTATATTATCAAAATCATAAAAAAATATAATTATATTATAATGTTATTTTAAATCACTTATTATTAATAATTATAAAAAAAATTAATATGAATTATATATATATATATATATATATATATATATATATATATATATATATATATATATATATATATATATATATATATATGTATAATGTCATAGGTTCAAAACCAGAGGGGGGTAGAGTATGTATGCCTTCGTAGACTTAGCAGTCAAATCGCTGCGCGGAGGTGGGTCCCTTGTCCCACAAACAAGGGGGTCTCATACACCAATTTGGTGTCTGGCTTGGCTGTGACCTTAAAAATGGATATATATATATATATGTAATTAAATTTTAAACTATAGAGATTTATTTATGTTAGAGATTCTTAACATGTCAATAAGTTTTGATTCAATAAAATGACTTATTAATACCACACGCCCAAAAACCGTAATTCGTGTTTATAGGGCACGCATTCATATGTTATATTTTTTTTAATTAATCAAATGAATTGAAAGAGCAAAAGGACAACACTATTTTTGAGATAAATCTCAAGCTTTGATTAATAAATACTATAAAAAATATTGTAGAATATTACATGGAGGTTAAATCCCTACCATTCACTTAATAGTTGTTGATAATTAAATTAAATCTTACAAACCCTATTTCAAAATAGACACAACCGTCTGCTTAAATATATAACTTATTATATGTAAGTTTATAAATGGAGAATTACCATTTATATAACATTTTTTATTTACATTTATAAGGAAAGCATGCGCATAATTGATTGTCTTGTGAGGGAGTTGAGATAAAGTGGTTAAGTTTGACTGAATCTTTTGGACCAATTTTTATCAAGTCAATAATATTACTTTTAATTTACCTAAACATGGTAATGCTCTTGGTAAATGGGCTCAGATTAGGTCTACATACCTATCTATAAATAGGTGGAATCCAAGAGGATTTGGGTTGGCTAATTTTTGGGTTATGATTGTAGGAGAAATGTTCTAAGCATGATTTTTGTTGTAATGTTGTAATGGTGTTTTGGATAAGCTCGCGAACCCAGCTAGGGTAAAGGAGTAATGTTGTAATATTTCACTCAATTGAACTAAGAAATATCATGGTTCCTTGATGTGCCTCAACACATCGTTGTATTGAACAATAGAAACATGATACCAATTCCCATCGCATTTAGGAGCTTCATATATCTATTTTTCATCTCTAGCAACAAATGGTTCTTCACCACTAACAAACAATTGAGGGGTGGAAGAGAATACATCCACTAGTACAAAATGACTAACTAGTTACTAAAAAAAGACTAAAATTTGCATATAAATGACGACCAATAGTAGTTAATTTACAATATCTTATAATGTGACCAACTTTTAGTCGTTCTTAGCTTAGGCATTAATTGGATGTCTCAATTTTATCATCTAGTAATATATTTAGTCATTAATTTTGTCATTAATTGAGTCATTGATTTAGTCATTAATTTCCAAAATTAATGACCAAATATACAACAAAATATATTACTATATGATCATCTTAGAAAATCAATTAATGAAAAAAGAAATATGACTAAAACGTTGATCGTGTTATAAAATACTATAAATTAGCTACTAATAATCATATATATGAAAATTTTAGTCATCGTTTGAAACCAATTAATGACCAAAGAAATATGACTAAGTTTTTGTTGTGTTATAAGATACTGTAAATTAACTACTAATAGTCATATATATTCAAAATTTAGTCATCACTTGAAACTAGTTAGTGACCAAAGAAATATTACTAAATTTCAATTGAATTATAAGATATTGCAAATTAGCGATTAATAGTTGTATATATGCAAAATTTAGTCATCATTTGTAATCACAAATTTATCATTTGCATTAGTCATTTATCTTTTCTTGGTAGTTTCATATTCATTATATAAACAACTAATTTAATAGTTTATATTGATTTCATTTACTTTCATTAATAATCATTATAAATGACTGATTTAGTCATATACTCATTTTCATTATGTTTATCATTAATCAGTATAAACTAACAATTTAGTAATTTTAAATTGATTTTATGTGTTCATTATTAATCAACATAAATTAATTAATATGATTGCAACTAAATTTAAAAAATGGCATACACTGTCATACAAAGTTAAATATGTTAATTACAATACTAAACAATATCAAGTGCAACTATAAATAATTCCAACCAAAAAAATTATATTATATGAAATGTCAAGTATTACAATATGAGTTTCCAACTTAATATTGGTTGGACTACAATTTACACATGAAATATTGTTTCATCACTTCAAAACATTATCATTTTATTGCCAAGGCATTGCACGTGAATTCATCAACTCTGAATAGTCGACCATCAGTCTCTATGAGTGTGTCTTATGCGGGATATTGGCTCTAAGGGTATCACTAGCCCAATTCTCTTCTCTCTCTCTTTTTTGCATTTTTCACTCCAACGTTATATTTGTTTTCTTCTTTCTTGATTTCTTGCTTCTTACCATCAATTCTGAGTTCCTTTTCTAAAAACAAAATACGATACAATATATAGTATAAGACATGAAAGCCGATGAACACTATAATATAAAGTAAAGTAAACTATAAAACATTTATACAACATATAGCTCAACATCAGCAATGTTAAAGCCATTTTTTCCCCATAAAAGCAAGAAAACCGAACAAGTTTTCTTCAGTTGGGTGATAATGGTCACTATGTGGCCAGATGACATGTATAAACATAACAAATAAAATGTCAACATAGAAAATAACACCTTAGTAACTTAGTATTCAACCTTCAAGGAAATATTAGGCACAATCATGTCAACTAAGTCACATGCTAAAAGATCAAGTTGTAGATAGCTTGTGAAAAAAAATAGTCTGAAGTGTGATGTCTAATCCTTGTCATTTTATTCGCAACAACATTTCATTATCTTATGCATGAACTTGGTCTAGTATATAAACAAAATGTGGTCAAATAACAACATGAAATTAAACTTTTCTAATAGTCATGAAAATATTTTAACACTAAACAACTAAAATGATTTCAATCAACTAAGTGTAATACTAATTTCATATTCGAGCTTTGGTTGTTGTTTAAATGGACATGATACCAAGTATTTTCAATTTCATTGTTAAAAGACAACAAAATCAAAAGAAAAATTCAAAATTCAATCAAACAATAAAGAGAGGATATCATGGAATGGACATTGCAATTATAAAAAAAATTGTTTGCCTATCCACCGATGTTTTGTTTGGCATTCCTAAAATATTTGCTTGCCCAAAATAACCATGAGGTGAAATAATCACAACATTAAAAACCATAGGAAACCCCATTAGAAACTCGAAAATTTTTTTTAGTTGGGAAATAATGGCCACCATGTGGCTAGATGACCTGCATAAAGAAAGAAAAAAAAATGTCACCATAGAAAAGAACCCCTTAGGAATTTAGTATCCAACCTTCAAAAAAAAGCTTAGGCATAATCATGCAAACTAAGTTACATGTTCTAAGGGCCAAGTGGTGAATTAGCATACCATATTTCTAGCTCTCCATTTTTTATTGCGCCAAACCAGGTAATATCTAATCCAAAAAGCCAATAATTTTCATTATAGTGGATCAAGAAAGTTTTCACAAGAAGCTTCTTAAAAATAACCTTCTCCATTCTCCACTCAAGAGGAAAATCCAATGCCCGATAAAGATGAAGATCCCCTTTCTGGCTACTCTTAGGAATCATGTATATCTGCATATGCAAATCAACAGCGTAAGAGGAAATTCTGCAGAAAAAATATCTATAAAATTGAAAATAGATGGCAACGATGACTTAATGAGAAAAGTGAATGAAAATTAAGAAACTTGATTTATTTGCATAAGGAAAATGTTAGGGAGAAATCAAAAGCAAATCTCAAGGTTTACACAAGAAAAATGCCACCCTTCTTACCATTTTGCTAATACTAGTGCTCCTAAGCATCATCAAGTTGTTGTTACTAAAAAGTGTTGCTATTTTAAAGTGTACCCTGAAGAGGATGATAAAGGAAAAAATGCAGATGATTTCAAACTAACAAATTTAAAACAAGCAAACAAATAATGTTGATCTTTCCAGGTTCCTGAAACATTGTTTCAATATTAACAACCCTTTTTACAAAGCAAAGATGAATTAACCAAAATCCCAGGGAATGCATTTGTTCTTTCAATGCATCACAATTTTTTGCTCTAAAAGCTTACCAATTAATCCTAATGTCCCTCAAAAATTTCATAAATCATTTACTAAACAAATTGTCTCATTTATATTTGACAACATGAAGTTTGAAAAGTGCAAATTGATTTTAATTTAGAGTTGGTAAGACTCAGAGCATGAACATAATTAGGTGTTTATTATGCACCCGTGTTCTCATCATGGATTATGAGTTTAACACCAACCACTTTGAGCACTCTATATTGAAATCACCATGACCTGAGACTTTTCCATGATCACAATGGGGAGGGTGAATGGTAAAACCCCATTAACTGACCTATACATACCCTAAGGAGAGTACATGTCCTACCCATTTAGGTATTGGCTCATTGAGCGTGTAAATATCAATAAAATAGAAGAGAAAATGCAAAAAAAGGTTGTAAGAAATGCATGTATTAATAAGAATCTTATACTTAAAGTGAGATCATAATTGTGTATAAGTTACCTAGATTTAAAGAAGTCATCTTTTAGTTCTAATTAAACAAGTACCCCAATGAAACATCCTTTACTTCCAAACATATGTTTATGAAATCACATTAATAAGATTATATTTCCTCACCTATCTATCATAGTGAAAATCATAAGGATAAGAAAGATGAAACTCTTCATCTAAACTAATGCCTAAATGTTGCGAGGTGGCTCTTGATTAATGTTGTTTTCCATGCCAATGTCCCCTCACATTGTGATAGTATTCTTTTTCTCAATGAATAGGTAAATAACATCTCCCATGACATCAACACCATATGAATCATTTTTATGTTGAATAAGCTAACTACCATCCTAAGTAATTCAATTGAAAAAATTCAATCCTAAGATAACTATCTAGAAACCATATAACAACTTGTAGTTTTAGTATTCTACCACAATTGACCAAATAGAGAAATAGAAAAGCATCGAAACATGGTCCACCATTATGATCCAATCCATTAAGCTTCAAGAAATATAGAGAATAAATAGTTGGAACATTTTCACAAAGCATCAAAGTTTGATCCTACATACTATATTAAGATGTGCTTCCATTTATTGAAGGTCTTATGTGAAAATGGAAAACACAAAAAATAAGAGGGCAGTTATAATAGCACCTAAGATACAATTTTCATATCCTTTATAAGTTTGAAAAAATGAATGCATGGGAGCAACGAGACAAATTTCAGACAACTTAAATGGAAAAGCATAGAAACATGGTCTGCCACTGTCCCGATCCATCAAACTCCAAGAAAGATAAAGAATAAATAATCGGTTGATTTTCACAAAGCCTCAAATTTTGATCGTACATATTATATTGAGGTGTGCTTCCATTTATTGGAGGTCTTAAATGAAAACGGAAAACTCGGAAAATAAGATGGCAGGTTTAATAGAACCCGAGATACAATTTCATATCCCTTTTACTATAGTTTATAACTTTGAAAAACTGAATGAATGGGAAATAAAGGGGCAAGGAAGATGTGAGGTAAATTAGTAACTAAAGAAATTTTTCATGGTGAACCCAAGGAGAAAATCAAGGGAGGAAAGCAAAATGATGTCTACTTTCAAATGATAACAGGAAAAAAGGGGCAAATCTCTAATTTTTTAGAAATAAATACACTGCATACAAAATCCTACAACTTGTGAACAACTTGGGCTATTTTGCATGGTGTTTCAGGGATAGGGGCAACGAGGATGGCTAGAAGTTAACCCCAAATTTCAATGGGACAACCAAAAGTAATTTTAAAAAATAAAATTTTAAAGTAATATAATATTTAAAAACAAAGATTCTAGAACATAGTGATATAATATACGTCAATAAAAGTAACCGCCATAGATAATAGATCTAATGTAACTCAATAAAAGTAACAATTCTTGGATAATATATCCTAAATATCTTATCTACATAGATATTATAACTCTCCCAGAACAAAGAGTTGATATAGGATACACAAACCTACCAAACATGGGAGTAAGAATTGTGAAGGAAATGAGCCCTCATTACAAAAACATACTACATAGTATTTAGGAATTCAATGCTTAGATAACCTTTGTCCATGTTTGAATGCAAAACAACTTGGTGAATACTTTTATTTATGAACTGGAATTAAATGGCCACTAGTTTCGATAGTGGCTATTCAAATGTCCTCAAAACAATCTAGAGGATCTGAGATAAGTCCCAAAAAACCATCATAAGACGTATCCCAAACATCCCATTTTCTAGAAAGAAGCATTTAGACAATGTGGGAGAGGATCACACATCCTAAGAGATGTCTCGTTCAAAATAGGGACTTTCCCCTTGCAATCCCCAAGGAAGGGAAAATCCAAAGGATGCATTCGAGAAGTAGAGACAAGTCCCCCCATGCAACATCATCCTCGATGCATAATCCAAATGATACAATATAAAGTGATCTAAGAGAGTGACACACTAACATATGAACTCATGACCAAGTGTAGAAATTGACCTATATATCCACAAGAAGAATGTATGTAAGGAAATTATGAAATCATTACATGCATGCATGGAAGATAACATTTATCATATCTAATTAAATTTTAATACTATCATCCCTACAATTGGAGGGCCTAAATTAAGGAAACAATCGAAAATAAAACTTATAATTCGATATATCTGTTATACTTCCAACAAAATGAAAGTAGATTGTGGATTACAAATTTATAATCATGATTACATAAGAACTACTTACAAGTTTCAGGGGACCCATACTCATGGGATTCGGAGCAGTAATGAAATGCTTTGAAATTTCAAATAATGGCTTTTGGGGCATCCAAAACATTCTAGTTTCTCCATTCTCAGATTCACACCACTCTTTTGGGTGCTTCTTACACACAACCAACGTTAGGGATAGTTTGGACACTACTTACTTGCGTATCCCTACATGTGACACCACTATTTGGCATTTAAATGCTACCTACAATTGTTGTCACTGAACCCTGCAGGTAAATTTATTAATTTCCCACTGTTAATCACAAAAGTAGGTCAATGGTACTGAAGAATAGTGCAGTCAATATGACTACAATGTAGGAGTGCAAATGCATATCCTAGAAAAAATTCTAAAAGTAACATATAGAGAAAGGCATTAGTGGTAATTTTGTTGCAACACGTATATAAGAGACCATTGTATAATAAAATATACTCAATGGCCTGCTAAAAAGGAATGAGTGAGCTATATGGTAAGGTCTTGCAATGGAGCTAGATATGTCAGGGGCTCCTGATTCTAATGACTAATGGTAAGGAAGGTGAATTGGGTACAGGGGCACTGCCAACATCCCTTGGGGCCAACAGTGGATCTAACCGTATGATCCTTGGGGAGGTGTATGAGAAAGTGATACTCCTATCATATGTGGTCAAAAGGAAGAAACTATGAATAGGTATTTGGCCACTCCTATGGGATTGGGATGTAGCCAAACATGTTAGGAACACCTTGCTCTGGAACTGTATGGAGTTGGTCCCTTTAGTACTCTAAGAACCTGTGAAATTGATGCGTGGTTCAGCATCATTAATCTAGTCTCAATGGTATTTGTTGATCTCCTCAATGATAAGGCTGAGAAGAGACCCAAGATCTCACCCTTTTAAGTATCTCCATTTTCTGCAAAGGACCACCATCATTGTCTAAGGAAGCTGTAAGCAGTATAATAGTTTTAGAACTTGACTAGGAAAAAAAATTACATTTTAAATTAAGCAAAATCAAGAATACTTTCAAAGATAAATGTTCAACATAGGAGATCAGTATTCTAGTGTGCATGTGTCTACTTATGGTTGGGTAGCTATAACAATTGACAAAAAAGTACAAAAATGCCATATTTGTTTCCCTTTCTATTCAAAATCTCAATATCTCTAGGGAAGGAAAGCAATCTTTGGAGTTCCATAAATTTTGTTGGGTTCGATTTTCTTCTATTTATATACTTGGTCCTTGGTTAATCCCTCATATTATAAATATAGGGACTTATTTCCAATATGTCGTTGGATTGTGGTGATTTCTTGGATAGTTTGGCCTGTTTGCTCAATTTATGCAACTAATGATTCCATAAGTTAGATGCCATTTCAAAACTAAATACTGCAATTTCTTCCTACTATTGAGTGGATTATGAATGGAGATTTCAATATGGTGGAATGGGATAAAGATAAAATTAGCACAAGACCAGACACTAAGGTCCTTCAATATTTATTAGCTTAATATCATGGAATGCAGGGGATGCTTCTAGAGAAGGAAGGCAATATTTGATATGGGGTGCCACCCATTATATTATGCTGCAAATTCTTCTATTATGCAGGAGTTCAAGATAATTGAGTTAGACCTCTCCCTAAATCAAAAGTTAATATGGATGTACAGTCCCTAATGAAGCAACACATATTCAAGGTTAAATTGTAGGTTTCTCCCTAGATCAAAAGTTATGATGGATGTACACTCCCTAATGCTGCAACACACATTCAAGGTCAAATTAGGGAAATCCTCATGTTTAAAGAGCTAAATTATTAATATTCCCTCTACTGGATCTAAATTTGGGCCAAAACTTACACATGATTTAGTTGAAGAACTATGTAGTGCCTTGACAATTTTGCTCTAGCAACAAGTATTGTTGTGGGTTATGATATTCACTAAAAAGGTGACATAACCATCCCTATATCTTGCAGTATATAAGAAAAAAAATAAAAATGTTTCATCTCAATATCTTCTATATGAAAATTACAAAATCCTATTCTCTTGAGGAATCTATTGTTTAGCCTCCACCAAATCCTATGTAACCGCACTAAAAACTAGCCCAAATATATCTTTGAGTGCATGCATCTAGTGTCACAAAAAGGGGATCAAACAAAGAGGACATGTCTCTAATAAATGCATAGAAGGTCATTTTAGGCTTCAATCCTCCAAGAATATCCAAAGTATCCAAGAATATCCAAAGTATACTTGAAAGCAGCGAGGAAATCCATCAGCAAAATGACCATAGCAAGACATGAGAACTTTGAAAACCAAAAACTGTGATCCCACCCAATAGGTGTAGTCAAGGTCATAGCTGCAAAGGAGGTCATAATGAATATGAAAGTTCCTCTCAACTATCAAGTCCAAAACTCTATATAATAAGGTCTATAGATGCTGATAAGGATGTTCTCTTTTTCACCTTATAACATGTGATATTGATCTAACAGACATATATGCAGTCTATATCACCCACTAACGTCAGTGACATATCAGAACCCGCAATATTCTAAAAACTTCCAATCTCATTTCTCAACTATCCATACTCCCTTACTTGTACATATCAGTAGGAAAAAAAACTATCCCTAACCATGCAGAATACATCCAAATCACATTTAGCCTTGCCCATGGTTTTTCCTTTAAAGTCATTTTGACATTGTTATGATTGCTCCAATTTGATGTGTTAAATATTAATCTACTACACTTGGAAAGGACTTGAGGCATTAATTTCTTTTTGAAATACAGAAGCTTCCATGATCTTCAAAGGAAACATAATGCTGAGTAGTATGATTAATTTTCACTATTCGAGTATATTTTCTTTAAACTAAAAAGAAAAAACATATAAAACGTAGTAGCAATCCTTAAGCACCAAGAATATTATTAATTATTTCTTCCTCGAGATGGGTAGGTTGAATATTTGAATCATCACTCATTCACAATTCCAACCTTCCCTGTGAATAGTTCTACCCATTCCCAAGGACCAGGAAATAATCACTAGGATTCTGTGTGGTGCATGATGTTTGCCAGCAATGATGCCAAGTCCTGAAAACTAGAGTTTCTTTGAATTTTAATTTATGGAATCCATTGGCTCATCAACATTGTTGGGGATCTCCTCCTAACACCATCATTATGGGATGTGTGCCAAAACTGTATGTTAGACCAGGATTACATGGAGATTCTATAACGGTTCTATTTGAAGCAAGGTTCAAGCCTCCAGACCAAGGGGGATGGTTCCTGCAACCCTGTCCATACAGGAGTCCAAAATAGACTAGGAGAAGTCCCAAAACTATGCATGATAAGCACACATCCTTAGGCCATGACAATGCCATGAAAGCCATGAATGCACATGATTTACTACTGGAATACCTTATGGGAACACACAATAAATAGAGGATGTAATAGACCACATGTGCACAACAAGCATTGGCAGACCCCAAGATAGGCACAAACCAAAACATTATGTGTCGAAAGTGAAAAATTATGGCCACAGGAATGAAGAAATTATGAGTATGAAAATCAAGGCAGTCACCTATAGTCAGTAGGACAAAATTTGGAGTTTAGAGATAAAGATCCCATAAATTTTTATTTTTTGGTATAGAAGAAAATTAAAATTCTTTGCAATGTGCCAGCATAACAAATTTTAGGTGATAGAACAGTTTGGAGGTTGATATATTTATATCTCCATTTGAAGTATATTTTTATTATATCGGAGCCTGGTATTTATTTCTTCCATGGAAAAAATGACAATGCTCTTGAAGTTTATGTTGAAGCCCGATCGTAAATTTAATGGGCATAATTTCACCAAATGGAAACAACAGATGATCCTTGTTTTCCCCTTCATGTTTCCACTAAGAAAGGCAACCTAGAAGGTGGTATGGAAACAAGACGATATTGATCAATTTCAAAAACAGTCAAACCAAGTAGCCATTGAATAAAATGGATATGACTACAATAACAAATATGTCGTGATACTGATGAAAATATCAGTGATAGAAAATAATTCCACAAGAGTAAGATGGGTAATTTTCATGCATAATATGAAGGTGTCCACAGGGAATGCATGGACTGCCACATAAAGGTAGATAAGATAAGATGATTTTACTAATGTCCAACAAAGACCACAAAAGTAGGTCAATGGGACTAAAATGGTAAATCCAATATAAGTGCAAATCCATAGTGTGAAAGAAACTCCAAGAATGCTATTGAAAGCAGGAAAATATAAATAAACAAGTGTCTAGATAGAAGTTAAGTGTCTGCCTAAGAAAATATATAAAATAAAGTGCAAGTGCAAGAGAGACATTAGAAACTAGTAAGTCTCAGTTTTGAAGGAAAAGTGGATACCCATGCCTACTAGAGCTAAAACTCATTGTCAATGATGAATGAGGGGGTGAGAGCCCCCAACAGAGGATCCTAATTAGAGACATTCGTAATTGTGAAAGGACCAATGCACTGGCCAATTTTATGCTTTCGGGAGAGTCTAAGTGATCTGACCAAAACTCATACCAAAGTTTAAAAGTGCTATGGATGTCAAGCTTATCAGAAATAACCTCTAAGCAATGGAAATTTGTGGTCAGCACAGAGCAACGAGGACCCTCAATCAACACATATAGAACGTTGGCCCATGGTAACCACATGCTAGCGCAAATTGGCAAACAGGAAGTCAGATCCAAAAAGGAGGGAGTTTCACATATCGCAGGGCATCCCCCTCAGTGAAGGAAAGCCTCGAGCACTTGGTCACGAGGAAAAGCAAAAAACCATACGAAAATTGCTAATTCCTTCAGAAGATGGGCCCTGCACTAAAACCAATAGGATATTAGAAGGACCTCAAGTGGTAAGTGGGGTCGACCGAGTCCTGCCTGATGCCATACAATGGGTGACACACGTCTGACAAATGAGAGAGAAAACCACTCACATCGTGTGGGTAAAGAGAATGCTACTTCCTCGCCCGGTATGGACGAAGACTGTAGGATCTAGAGGCCCCAAATCAATGGCAGAGAAGAAATCTGATGGATGACCAGATTCAACAGGGAAATGGGTTGAGGCGGATAAGATTTGAGATCTGGCATGAACGATGAGTTGGCAGAGGAAACAGTTTCACAAGAAATCTTGGAGCAACAGAAATAATGACCCTTCAAAGAGAACCGACACTCATTTCGTGAGGAAATAGGTGGCCACCTCTCTGTGAAGCGTAACAATGATGATGATGTAGAGCAGGGGAATTCCAGCGTATAGAGGTAGGAGATCCAGAGAGCAGAGAAGAAGAAATGAATAGTTAGGGAGTAGATTGGCTTTAAGGCACGAATAGGTTGAGAGAGAAAAGAAGGAGGAGAAGCAGGAAAAGAGAGGAAAGAAAGAAAGGAAACAAAAATTGTAGAGAATAGAGAAGTCGAGCTGACCTGCAAAGTAAAGGCAGCATCAAGCAAACAGAGATAGAGAGAGTCCGAGAGTTTGTGAACTCCAGGGAAGGCTTGAGAGGTTCAAGCAACTCTTCTGTGTATACCTGTCATGTATTGAGTACCAAATTGGACTCGTACCATTGAAACCAATTGAGGTCAAGATTTAGTAAGGGGAGTCTATGTACTCTAGAGACTTGCGGGATCTAAGTACAATCCTATTGATCATTATCTATTGAGTGAGGCTCGAATTGAGCTCACTGTTGTAAAAATCTACTTTATAAGACACAATAGAAAGGCCACCATTGAAGGCTGGACCAAGAGACGTAGCTCAAGAGGATTGGGTGAACTCCTTATTAAGCTTGTTGTATTTTATGTGTTTGCTTACTGTGTTCTCTTACTGTTTCAGTGTCTATGTATTTCACAATCTTATCGATATGTTTCATAAAATAACATAGGCACACCCTAGCACATAAGTCTATAATACCTTCATTAATTAACTGAGATCATTCACAAGTGATTTTAGATCACTAGGAATGAGACCCCTTGGCTATATCATCCTGGGGGAGAACAATAGCAAGGAAGCCCAATGCTCCTAACATGTAGGGTAGTGGGGAAGAGGCTCTAAATGGAGCTTGGCTGCCCGAACGATGCTGAGAAATAAAGATGGTTTTTTCCTTAAAATCATGTCTTTTTCAATAAAAATGAAGGAAGGAGAGTCAATTTCATAACATTTCATGAAGTTGAAATACATTAGGGATCAAATTTTGGATATAAGAAGATAAGTACATGAAGAAGGAAAGGTTGTAATTTAGATGGTCTCCCTCCATCATTTGAAAACTTTGTGAAAACTCTAAACATAATTTTCAAATCCACTAATGCAATTTTTGAGAAGCTGCCAAGTCAGATGCTAGTATTAGCTACTAGGGTTTCTTGTAGCATTGATGATCAGTCATGGAAAAAATTGAGCACCTGTTCAAGGACACCATATCAATGTATTTTGTCTTTCATCCAATGTACATTCATACAGTGTTCCTGATCACTCTTCTTGATTGATTGACATTAATAGCAGTTTTTGGCTCTTGTCCAACTTTGAGGAGGGATGTATCTCATTATGTATTCCTTCTCTCCAAAGCCTCTTCTTACTACTCTAACCCTAACCCAAGGTGTTACAATCCCAATTCATAAGATTTATAAGACTACAAGTGAGTTTTCTAAGACTTATGGCAACCATACTTGGCTAATATAAAATATGGTATAAAATATGAAACGTGGTTTGAATATTAAGTTCTGGCAGCATAATAATTCTAGGTAGTCATGCATCTATATGGTCAGCATTAAGCAGCATTAACTAAACTACAAGCAGACCATGTCTTAACTTCACATCACATGGCAAATGCTCGAGCTCAGCTTCAATGACATAGTTTTCAAGGGTGGCCTTGATCTATGAATACTAAGCATGCCCAAAATTCATCCATGTATCGTGACAACTTATTCCTCCAAATTTTTCACTTAACTAAATTTGTCTATGTGATTAATGAACTTATAGTCCAAATAATAAGAGTGAATTACAGTCTAATTCTATTCGCAGAAAATGACACCAATCTAAATAAATTGAACACATCAAATAAGAAACCTTTCATTAATTGGATAGCAAGAGAACATTTTGACCTTTTATCTAAGTCTGAACAAATTTTCAGTGGCTAGAGATGCAATAATCAACTTCCACATGTACCTAGAGTTATGCTAGGATGTTGACCCTTGATTCCCTTCCAATTTTTATCAGTCCAGCACCAATACCTATCCAGCACAATGACTAACTCAAATTTGTGTGCACTCAGGGACTCATTTTAATGTGTTTTTATGTGTCGTGACCTCAGCGAACTTGTCCTTGTCATTCAACTTCGTAGAAAATAATAGCAACAACCCTAAACATTGAGTGAGAGGATGGAAGTATGGGTACAACTAGCAAGTGCACCTTCTATATTGGGCAAAGGAACCCTGTAATTTGTTTTCACCTATGTAAAACTTCAGAAATTAAGCACTCGTAGATTATATGATTTTGGGAGAGTCTGGGGATGAGACCACCTAGCTATAGAATCGCAGGGGGAGCACAATAGCAAGGAATCCCAATGATCCTAACATCTAGGGTAGTGACAAAAAGGCTCTAAATCAAGCTTGGTTGCCTGAACAACACTGAGAAATAGAGATGATTTTTTCCTTAAAAGCATGTCTTTTCCAATGCAAATGAAGGAAGGCAATTCAATTTCATAACATTTCACGAAGTTGAAAGACATTAGGGATCAAATATTGGTTGTAAGAAGACAAGTACATGAAGAAGGAAAGGTTGTAATTTATATGGTCTCCCTCCATCATTTGAAAACATTTTAAAAACTCTGAACATAACTTTCAAATCCACTAATGCAATTTTTGAGAAGCTGTCAAGTCAGTTTCTAGTATCAACTACTAGGGTGTCTTGTGGCATTGATGATCAGTTATGGAAACAGTTGAGCATTTTTTCAAGGACTCCATATCAATATATTTCATCCAATGTGCATTCATACAATGCTCCTAATTACTCTTCTTGATTGATAGACATTAATAACAGTTTTTGGCTCTTGTCTAGCTTTGAGGAGGGATGTATCTCATTATCTATTCCTTCTCTCCAAAGCCTCTTTTATTGCTATAACCTTAACCCAAGGTGTTATAGTCTCAATTCACAAAATATATAAGACTATAAGTGAGTTTTCTAAGACTTATGACAACCATACTTCGTTGATATAAAATATGGTATAAAATATGAAACCTAGTCTGAATATTAAGTTCTAGCAGCATAATAATTCTAGGCAGTCATGCATCTATATGGTTAGCATTAAGAAACATTGACTAAACTACAAGTAGACCATGTCTTAACTTCACATGACATGGGAAATTCTCCAACTCACCTTCAATGACATAGCTTGCAAGGGTGGCCTTGATCTACGAATACTAAGCATGCCTAGAATTCATCCATGTATTTTGGCAGCTTATTCCTCCAAATTTGTTACTTAACTGAATTTTTCTGTGTGATTCATGAACTTGCAATTCAAATAATAAGAGTGAATTATAGTTTAAGGCTAGTAGTAGCAAATGACACCAATATAAACAGACTGAACACATCACATAAGAAACTTTTCATTCATTAGATAACAAGAGAGCATTCTGACCTTTTATCTCAGTCTGAAATAATTTTCAGTGGCTGAAGATGCAATAATCAACTTCCACATGTACCTATAGTTATGCTAGAATGCTGACCCTTGATTCCCTTCCAATTTTATCAGTCCAACACCAATACCTATCAAGCACAATGACTAACTTAGCTCTGTGTGCATTCAGGGGCTAATTTTAATGTGTTTTTCTCTGTCGCGGCCTCAATGAACTTGTCCTTCTCATTCAACTTCATAGAAAATAATAGAAACATCCCCAACCATTGACTTATAGGATGGAAGTATGGGTATAGCTAGCAAGTGCACCTTCTATACTCGGCAAAACAACCCTATAATGTGTTTTCACCTATGTAAAAGTTCAACAAGTAAGCACTAGTAGATTATATGCTTCAGGGAGAGTCTAGGGATGAGACCAATTGGCTATATCATCCTAGGGGAGCACAACAGAAAGAAATCGGAATGCTACTAACATCCAAGGTAGTCAGGAAGAGGCTCTAAATGAAGCTTGGCTGCCTGAACAACACTGAGAAATACAGATGATTTTTTCCTTAAAAGAATGTCTTTTTCAATGCAAAAGCAGGAAAGAGAGTCAATTTCATAACATTTCACGAAGTTGAAAGACATTAGGGATCAAATATTGGCTGTACGAAGACAAGTACATGAATAAGAAAATGTTGTAATTTAGATGGTCTCCCTCCATCATTTGAAAAGTTTTTAAAGACTTTGAACATAACTTTCAAATCCACTAATGCAATTTGTGAGAAGCTGTCAAGTAATTTGCTAGTATCAACTACTAGGTTTTATTGTGGCATTTATGATCAGTCATGGAAACAATTGAGCATCTATTCAAGGACTCCATATCAATGTATTTCATCCAATTTACATTCATACAGTGCTCTTGATCACTCCTCTTGATTGATTGAAATTAACGGCAGTTTTTGGCTGTTGTCCAGCTTTCAGGAGGGATGGATCTCATTATGTATTCCTTCCCTCCAAAGCCTCTTCTTACTTCTCTAACCCTAACCCAAGGTGTTACAGTCCCAATTCACAATATATATAGGACTATAAGTGAATTTTCTAGGACTTATGACAACCATACTTGGTTGATATAAAATATGGTATAAAATATGAAACCTAGTATGAATATTAAGTTCTGGCAACATAATAATTCTAGGCCATCATGCATCTATATGGTCAATATTAAGAAACATTGACTGAACTGCAAGCAAACCATGTCTTAACTTCACATCACACGGTAAATGCTCTAGCTCACCTTCAATGACATTGTCTGCAAGGGTGGCCTTGATCTATGAATACTAGCATGCCCAGAATTCATCCATGTATCTTGACAAATTATTCCTCCAAATTTGTCACTTAAATAAATTTGTTTATGTGAGTCATGAACTTACAATTTAAATAATAAGATTGAGTTATAGTCTAATGCTACTGGAAGTGACAACACCAATCTAAATATATTGAACACATCAAATAAGAAAATTTTCATTCATTGGATAACAAGAGAGAATTATGACCTTTTATCTAAGTTTGAACTAATTTTTAGTGGTTGAAGATGCAATAATCAACATCCACACGTACCTAGAGTTATGCTAGGATGTTTACCCTTGATTCCCTTCCAATTTTTATCAGTCGAACACCAATACCTATCTAGCACAATGTCTAACTCAGCTCTGTGTGCATTCAGGGGCTAATTTTAATGTGTTTTGGTGTGTCGCGACCTCAATGAACTTGTCCTTCTCATTTCGCTTCGTAGAAAATAATAACAACAGCCCCAATCATTGATTGAGAGGATGGAAGTATGGGTACATCTAGCTAGTGCACCTTCTATACTAGGCAAAAAATCCCTGCAATTTGTTTTCACCTATGTAAAACTTCAGCAAGTAAGAGAAGTGAGTGGCTCTCCACATTATCCTCTAACCTATTTATAGAAATACTTTGTACACACATAATCAGCCTCAACGCAGGTGTTAAGTGGATAACATGGGTGTGTAAATATATGCATAAGTCACCAGAGGCACCTATGCCCAACTACCTAACTAGTAAGGGCTCTTCAGTTACACCTCGTAGCAAATGCGTCATGTTTGTGCCATGGGTTTTCTATGTGATAGCCTAATATAATATGTAATGTCTGTGCAATCTATTTTATACCATTAGCCTTTAAGCATCGAGATTATATGTTTTCATTACAATAGGTTCTGAATAAACCTCTATCTGCAAGGGTCAGTTCCTGACTTATCCTATCTGAGTTGACAAGACGCTCCTAATTTTCATCCACTAGTCCACCTATTTAATTAACTCCAATGCCAAGACACAAGTATTGTGAATTTGTACCCTTACATAGATGGGTATATTGCAATCAATAAAATACCCACCAATCAATACATAGTAGAAACCTTGAAGAGAGAGATATTCCATAATCAATATGACAATCAACAATGTGTAATATAGATTGCGCATTGGGTACCCTCTCATGATGCAAAAATTAGAAACTGAAATGCCCTATAGTTAAACCAATGTATGAAATAGGGCACATATCTTTCCTTTTTTAATAGGGATGTGTCGAAGTACTATTCTGACCTTGAGGCCCTTGAATTTTAGGTGAACATTAAGGGAGTTGTATGTAGTCATTCTTGAGTTCACTTCTTTAACCCTGCCTAAAAACATGGCAATGTAATCTTGTAGCCTTTTTTAGATGTATAGAGAAAACCAAGACTTTAAGATACTTAATATTGTATGACTTGGGGTGGACAATGGGACCAAGCTCACCATTCTCCTCCCAATCACTGACAAACTACTAGTAATTTCATTGTCACCCCCTAGCATGTGGAGCCCATCCCATTGACTAGACCTCTAGATGTACTTGGGATTCCATAGGTTCCTTCCACACCTCCACCCTTCTACATTAAGGATGTTTAGTTTACAGGCATATTCTGGGATTCCAAAGGAGGTCTTACTCCACCCAGGAGTCATGAAGGATCTAGAGGAGATCTTCCTCGACCCAGCTATCATGAGGGATTCCAGAGGAGGTCTTCCTCCACCAAGCAATCATGGAGGATTCCAGAGGATATCTTACTCCACCCAGTTATCATGAGGGATTCCAAAGGAGGTCTTCCTGTACCCACCAATCATGAGGGATTCCAGAGGAGATCTTCCTCCACCCAAC
This sequence comes from Pinus tabuliformis, assembly GCA_031772625.1. NCBI lineage: Eukaryota > Viridiplantae > Streptophyta > Pinopsida > Pinales > Pinaceae > Pinus > Pinus tabuliformis. The sequence continues at coordinate 491,957,139 of CM062804.1, read as the reverse complement.
TATGACACAATTGGGCCTCTCCCTTGATAGCTTCATCTAAATAAATACCATCAAGGTTTCATCATCATTCTCATTTTCGAGAACCTACAATCATGATATTCCATAAAATTCCATCTCTCTCTGCGATGTTATTTCAAACACTTGGAAATCATCCCTAATGCCCCGCATCTCATTATTGAGCCATGGCTCCTACCACCTTATTCTATATATTCTTCTAAGAAATTATATGTTGGAACACTACTACAAAAGGGAAGCATATGTGTTAGAGTGGATTTGGATCATAATGTCTAAGAATTTCAAATTTTGTTTTAGTTATCTCTATGCACAATCTAGTTTTTTTAGTTATCATTTAGCTCAAGGGCAGATGTGAGATATGTTTATCAAAATCTAAATTAGAAGACTAATACAAATGTGTTTAAAATTTTGTTTTAAGAAAAATTTTCAAATTTTGGGATGGGAATTCATACAATACATTCTTTTGCAAAAAATGTTTAGAACCAAATTTCATATGTCTTTATTTCTTTTTTTCAGAGGAAAAAATCATAACTTATTTATATAAATAGATAAAATTTCATTTTGTAAATACACAAACAAAGTGTGTATTCATGCAATATCTACCATATTCATGTATTGGACACAAAAATGGACCAGCTCTCCCATTAAAAAAACATACATCTATACATCATTTGACCAGAGGGGTCCACACAAAAAAAAATACAAAGAGTAGAGTTTACAAATCATGAGAATTATAATTTAAAATCAAAATATATTTATGAAATTAATATAGCATCATTATCAACAAAATCCACATCAACCTATAGAATATGAAGATAAAAAAACATCGATGAAAAAGAGCCTATAATTATGCTTGTTGAGGTTGTTCATGAAAGGACTATGAAAGAACCTATAATGTTCATCATTTAAGACCTCCTCAATGTACCAAAGACCCCATTCCAACTAAATTACTTTCTTTAAAAGATTTTCTACATCACTGTTTCACTCTCTCTCCCTCTAAATATGAGTGCACAAAAAATAAACATAAGAAAGCTTTATCCTCTTTAAATTGTACAAAATTTGATTAAGTTGCAAGCAATAACATTGTTGAATATCATTGACCCAATTTATAACTAGCAAGGAATCACTTAACACTTAGAGTTGATCGCAATCCTTATCACAACCAAAATCCATGAATGGGTGATGAGATAATAGCTCTTCCAAATATTTTGAACCCCTCCCAATCTCATATTGACTTTAAAATAGTGTTTATATGATAGCCTTTTGGTATATATTTCTTTCTTGAGGTCTAGAAGGTTCTCTCTTAACAGTGTAGGTTCTTGCTGCCATTTGTCCTCCCAAAACAAAGCAAGATCACCCTCTCTAATTTCCTAGAAGCTGTTTTTCTGAACTAATCCTCTATTCCTCGAGGCCTTATTCCAGATATGTGAGCCCTTTATACTGCAAGACATTCTTATTATATCATTATATGCCCAATTGTTGGCATTTTTTCTTTCCAGATTCTAGCCCACTTCACCTTTGGGTCTATCACCCAGCGTCACCATAATTTCGCCCCTAATACTTTACTTAATATTTCCAGATCATCGAGTCCAAGATCCCCATGATTTTTAGCTTTCCATATCTTCTCCCAAGCTACCAAGGCCCATTTCTTTCTTTCCTCCCCTTTACCCCAAAGAAAGTCTCATTGAATGGTTTTAAAAAGTTGTAAAACTCCTTTTCGAGCTAGAAGGGTTGATAACATGAAGACGAAGATTGATTGGAGAACAAATTTTGTAAGCACTAACCGACCACCCAGGTTTAAAGATCTAAAGGTCCATTTCCTGATTTTACCCTGCATCTTATTAATCACCGGCTCCCAAATGCCTTTGTACAAAGGCTTATCAGTAAGAGGAACTCCCAACTATTTGGAGGGAAGGACATCCCTTTGAAAGACTAGAACCTTGGAGATATTTTTCTAAATAGCTATATTGGTGTTAAAGAAAAAAAATCTTAGATTTGGAGAGATTAACTTCCATACCTGTATCGATGGCAAAGTCAAAGAGGATATGTTTGTACACTACAACTTCTTTGACCATGGGGATTCCCTATAGCATGGTATCATCAAAATATTGTTGATGGGTCAAAGCCTAACCAGTCTCTGAGAGTTGGAGTCCATTGATATTACCAACTTCTTTCGCATGCTTGATAGACTGACCCTGACCTTCCATCATGAGGATGAAGAGATAGGGAGAGAGTGGATCACCCTGCCTGAGGCCTCTAGAAGGAGTGAAAGTCTTGGAAGGAGAACCATTAACCAGAATTGAAAAGCGGAAAGAAGTTACCAGGGCCATAACCCATCTAACCCAGGTATGATCCAACCCAAAAGCAATAAGGACCCTCCTTATATATGACCAATTCAGCTTATCATAAGCTTTGGCTATGTCCAATTGCATAATCATACCAACCTTCTTATTGCTTTTCAATGAGTGCACCACCTCATGCGCTTGAATGATGTTATTGAGAATTTGTCTACCTTCCACATAACCAGATTTCTCTACAGACACTAGAGTAGGAAGAAGTGGTTTGAGTCTGTTAGCAACAACCTTGGATATGATCTTGTAAACCACATTGCACAAGGCTATGGGTCTAAGCCTGTCTGGAGTCTGAGCATTGTCCTATTTGGGGATCAGGGAGATGAAGGAAGTATTGAGCACCTTCAAAATAGTTCTACACAACCTGGAATCTTCCACTACTTTCAAAATATCTTGTTTCACTATATTCTAGCAAGCCTTAAAGAAATCCACATTCAATCCATTAGGGACTAGTGCTTTACCATTCTGCATTTCTTTGATGACCTCACTAACCTCCTCTTCTATCACTGGCCTATTGAGATTGAAATTATCCTCTCTAGTAACCAGTCTAGGAATATGCCGGTTAAATCCCTGATAAAATTCTCTCTATCTGAAATGGTTTCCTATGCTATTCCACGAAAGTGTTGTACTAACACATTTTCTATATCTTCATGGGAGTTAAGAAGATGACCGTCCTCATCCTTGATTGAAGAGATCCTATTATGAGATTAATTTGCAATGGTTGATCTGTGGAAAAATCCAGTGTTACGCTCCCCTTCTTTCAGCCATTGAACTCTAGATTTTTGTCTCCAAAATATTTCCTCTTGTTTACATATATTCCCCCAGTCTTGATGGTATTTGATGACATGGTCATTTCTATCTTTATCAAATCCCTCTGAGATAAGGGTTTGATTGAGTTCGTGCATTTTATATTCAGCGGCTTTTTTGGCTTCAAAAATATTGCCAAATTCATTCTTGTTCCAATATTTAAGTCTTAGCTTGATGTGCTTTAGTCTTTTGTGAAGTTGGAACATAATTTTACCCTGAATATGAAAATCTTTTGTCCACCAATTTGTAATGTTGTTGACGAAGTCGAGGTGTGTGAGCTAGATATTCTCAAATTTGAAAGGTTTGTTCTTGGGGGTACCAATGCCCTGAACATCAAGTAAAATAGGCCAATGATCCGAACCTCCAAAGGGGGAATTCTCGCTATCATTTCCTTGTTGCTAAGCATAAGGTCCTCTAAGATTACAAATCTCTCTAACTTTGAGGCTACTCGAGAATCTCCTCCTCTTTTATTGTTCCAAGTGAAGAGACCATTACTCATGTCAGTATCAACAAGCTTCATATTATCTATAAAATTTTGAAAAGTTGTGGAGTCTCTACTTAATGTTTTGGTTCCCTGTTTTTTCTCTTAAAGTGATTTGATCATGTTGAAGTCCCCACACAAGATCCATGGTACATCTACATGTCTATCTCTAAGCTCCATAATAGAATCTAGAAACGTGAGTTTATCATCCATTCTTTGAGGGCCATCTACATTCGTGACCAGATAGGTCTCCCTATCTCCCACCGGCTGTATAACCATTGACACATAATTTCTAGATGCCGCAGCATCTATTATGCCAAACTTTTGGGTGTTCGAAAGAGTAAGTATGCCCCCTGCTGAGTTATCTTCTTTGACTTCTAGAAACTCAAATCTATTGAGCCATTTGTTGTGTATTTCTTTTATTTTCTGAATGGAACATTTCATTTCCTAGATAAATATCATATCCAGAGCTTCTTGTTTCATTCAATTACTAAGAATTATTTGTTTCCTTTTACTACATAGACCTTTGATATTCCAAGATGTAAAATTCATTATTAAAGATTCGTAAAGGAGTAGCTGGTTAGATCTTTCATCTTACCTAAATCTATCATTAGCTTTCCACATTCCATCAATAACTCATTCTACTTTTTCCTGCCTCTCTTCTTTAATGGGTTTCTGGGAGCTAATCCAAGAGTGATCTTCATAGTTTTCACACCTTTGTTGCCATGCCTTTCATTTTTTCCTTTGTTTTCCAACCCTTTGTCATGAGTTTTCCATAGGAATAGCTATTGTACTCTATTGAAATATTTTGGTGGTAAATATTCTACCCCCCTCATGGTCCCCTATTTCAAGAACCCTTCCAGATCTAAGTGTTCCCTATCAAGAATCTCCTGTAGTTCATGATCCTCCATTTCCATCTCACTCTACGTCATTTCTTGGTCTATCTTCGGTTCTACGTCGCTCAGCATAGCCTCTTTCAGCTTGTCAATATGTTGTGTTTGTACTCTATCTTCTTCTTTCTCCTTCTCCATTGGGCTTCCTTCCATTACCTGATATTCTTTTGTTGTTTCTTCTTCTTCTTCTTCGATTACTTGGAACTTATTCAGATTAGCCTGTTGCCCTTCTATTTGTTGTTGCTTTGGCCCCTTCTTGTCTCCTTTTCCTCTATGTACCACTTTGTGAAAGCCTTCAGTATCTTTCATTGTGGTCGCTTTACTTATGTTCTCTATTCTATTGAGAGGGTAGTCTCTAAATAGGTGCCCATGCTCATGGCATCTTCGACATCTGAAAGGAATATGTTCATAGTCTACTATTTTCACCCATTCTTCATCAAAAACTTCCAAGATGACCTCATCTGGTAGAGCTCCTGAGAGATCCATCTCCACACATATTCATGAAAAGGAAGTGTACTTACCCCTTTTGGTGGCCTGAGAAGTTTTGACAAAACACCCTAATTTGTTTCCTATGGCAGATAATGATTCTGGTTTCCAGTAATCAATAGGTAGAGAGTAGAGTCTTACCCAGACTGGGACCGAAGTGAAAGTTTCTCGGTCAGGGAAAAAATTCATCATCCACGGTCGCATGTATGGGCCTACTGTTGCATAGAAGTATGGCCCTCCTTCAAACACTCTATCTTTATCCTCAATATTTGTGAAGACGACAGTGAAGAAACCCTTTGACCCGAGATGTAGGTCAATGCTTCCTTTTGGTTTCCAATGGTATTTAATACATGTCTGTAAATCCTTTTTAGTGGGCGATAATCCCATGAATTTACAAATGATAGCATATGTCCCCATGTGTTCCCTGTGTGCTTGCAGAGATGGGTCATTTAAAACTACTCTAGGTGTGACCTCAGCTTTGGGTTTACATGGTCCCTTATGTGCTTTGCTTTTCACTCCCTGTTCCTTGTCTTCTTCCCCATTTTCTTTATTGTTGTTATTCTCCCTTGACTTATTAGATTCTTGCTCCTTCTCTCTGTTCCTTATCCCTTCTCCTGAAGGACCTTTGACACTCTCTAATGGTTTCTTGCCTCGGCTAGCTACTTCCTGCCTAAAGGAGGGAGTGGAGCTCCCCCCTTTATGCCCTTCCATGGATATCTACACCTGCAGACGCCTGAAAACCCTAGCTCTTCCCTCCGCTAGTCCATTTCCTCCTCACCTTCATAAATTCATAAATTCTTAATTGTATCCTATACTATTAATTAAAAATTATATTATTTAAATAATGCAGTTAGATTATATAATAACATGTAATTAAGGAGTGTTCTTGGACTCCAATAACTACCAGAAATAACCCAAGCTTAATCACCAAGATTAGCTATCTAACAAATATCTTATCAATAGTGAGAGTTGGAAGGACAGGAGAGAGCCATGGCTAGGGTTTCCGAAACTGTGACCTGCGTCAACACCGCCCTGCAAATCAAGGATGGGAGCTACATGTGATCAGAACGAACCCCACATACGAAATTAGTAGAAGGGCAAGCTGCTCTTGACCATCCGACAGTGCTATGGCTTGGTTTCAGAATAATAAATGGGTTTTCTGTCACGGAATGTTTCTCCCTCAAGCCAGGTGTGGCAAGGGTTCTCAAGGCAAAACCCTTCCACAAAATCAACTGAGCCATCATGGCAGAGTTTGGTTGCAACAGAGCAGGTCACAAGGGAGGGCCGAAGATGGCCATGATCAAGCTTAAGTTCCAGGAAATCGAAATGTCGAAGGTGGCTAATAGCGACAACTCACTGATATTTGAACCCACGATGGAAGGGGCTTGGACCCGTTGGGGCCAGCTTCTTTCACTTAGATCTGCCGACGAGTGATATGATATGGAAGCAAGGATAGGATTTGTCTCTATCAATCTGCCTACACAAAATCATCAGAATGGCATCAACAAGGCAGCGAAATTTACCTGCTCAGGTTTGGCTACTTGGAAAACACGGATCCGAATGAGCAGTCTTTATTTGGGGACGAAGGGACCGGCATCACAGAAATAAAGAAACCAATCAAGGCTTTGACAAATGGATGGGAACACGAGGAGGATCAGAAGGCAGTCAGGGCAATGACACCCCTGCAATGACCAGACTCTACCATTGATCGAATTGTCGTTCCCAAGCAAATCGAAGGAGAAGCCGTCAGACAAGATAGGGTAGCGCATACAGGGTTGAGGACTGCGCGGCTTGCTAAACCGCCATACTCTTTGGGACTGGCGTGTGTTAGCTAATCTGTGGTTCTCAGATAAAATAACAAAGGAGAGACCAACAGGCAAGTTAGGAATGTGCAGGATGGGTCAAGGGCAGTGAGACTTGATGTGTCCTTGTTCTCCCCCATACAAGTATTGGCTAATGATTGCAAAGAGAAAGTGAGGTTCATGGCAGGGATTCTTCTTGCCAAAACAGTCATGAAAATCAATCTCGGCCAGCCTGAATAGGAGATAACAGGATACAAACCTTCCAAAATTTGCGGTGCTCTTAGGCAGGCAAAGAAGGCATATCCAATAGATCGAGGCCTAGACAATGTGGATCCGCCAGGTATGGACGAAGATCTAATGCAAATTCTTATCAGATCGATAGGAGGCAGACATTATTACGTACAGATCAACAAGAGGTTGAGCATAAAGGATTTAAAAAAAGAGATCCAAATAAATCCGGGAATCCCAACAACATACCAAAATCTGATATATTCAAGCTACAGTCTGTAGGATAATCACATGCTTCATGACTATGGAGTTACCAAAGATTCAACCATCATACTAAATCTGAGACTAAGAGGCAGATGCAAGGGAGCCAGCTCCAAAACTTTAGGCTCTTTCCATGATGCAGTCAAAGGAAAGGAACACATGAATAACAAACTAGCACCAGCATCCAATCTACCAGGCCCCTACATTGTGGAACAGAAACCAAAAGCCCCAATTCTCAAAGTGTCTCTGCGGGGGGTATGTGATCTATACATAGATTTAGCCAAAAAGTCTGTTATTTATAGATTTAATGGTTTCTGGCCGAAGTCTGATGCATTGCATTAATGGATCTTCTCCACATGATCAACAAACTGTGAAATTTATTTATGCCAAAAGGGTTCTTCATAGTCAGATTCAACACCAAACAAGATCGAGATAACATCATCAATCAGGGGCCTTGGTTTTGGGGTAATCTTGGTCTCTTCATGACCCCCTGGTTTCCGAGATTCGATGCTAATACCATGGTAGTTTCAACAATGCCAGTTTGGGTAAGACTTCATAACCTCCCTCTACATTTCTAGCATCACAAAGTTCTAATAGCCAGTGGGAACTCCTTGGGGAAGTTTCTAATATCGGATGATGATAGGATTACCCGGGGAATCTTCACATATGCCAGAATATGTGTAGCAGTGGACCTGATTCAAGGACTACTAGATCACATCACATTGAATTTTAATAATTCACTTTGGACACAACCGCTTGATTATGAGAGCACAACATTTAGATGCCACGGATGTTTCCAAACAAGGAAACTCCAATACGCCTGTCCACTGGCTAGGAAGGAGCCTAAAGGAATTAAAAAACGTTCGAAAAAACCCAAAGGCTGGTAGCATAATGAACCGCTAGAAGAAGAGGAATTGAAGATAGAACCTACAGGCGAGCAAATGGGATAGGAAAAATTACATGAAGAAAAGACCGCGGAGACTAACTTGGGGCATGAACAAAAACAAGAATCTCAGCTGGAAATACGTGGAATCAAACAAGCTCATGGCTCAGAAGGATCAGAATCAGATAAAGAACAACCAACGAATACAATGGAAAACCAGCTTGCCATTATTGATACCACTCCCAACACTGAAGGTTGGTGAAGAGTGGAGAAGAAGAAGGGAAGGAAAGCATAGGCCATCTAGATCATTTATTTCTTTTCTTGTTGTTTTCCTGTTTTCAAGAACAACTTTTTCTCATTTTTCTTTGACAGGATAGTATATCCTACATCCTGTGGGCTCCATGATCTGCGCATCATATAGCAAAATGAATGCTTAATGCATATACTATGTAACTTTTTATTTCGGTTAATAAAAAGTTCAATTTTTTCTTTGGAAAAAAAAGAACATGTAATTAATATAGTATATAAAAATAAAATAATATAATATGTAAGTAATTACCTTTACTTCAAGCAATGCCACCTCAACCATTCGAGATGATGGCATCCCCTAAAATCTGATTGCTTCTCATAAAGTGAATTTTGATTGTAGAATTTCCTTAGGATACTCATTTTAGACCCGAAAATTCCCCTAATACACTCAATAACTAAAAATTGCTCTGGTTATTAGATGAATTTATGGTAAACTATTCACTCTAACAACAAGAACATCTATCACTTTGTAAGCCTATTCCAAACCCAAACATAAAATCCTTTTGTAATTCAAAATTTTCCTATAGGAGGAAATTTAGGGTTCCTAAAAAATTACCACAATAACAAGAAATATTTTTTTATGAAGGTCTTCAAACTAATATTCAGTTTTTTTGGCTAAATGTTTGGATTTCCATCAAAATAAGGAAAATACAATCAAGACCACAAGCATTCTACAATCATTATTCATACAAAGTTATTGTTGGAAAGAGGCGTTGATGGATTTTATTACATGTCTACCAAAGCCTAAAGGAGGGAATCATATCATGGTGATGGTATATCAACTCGCAATGTATGCCCATCTCCCTCTCTCTCTCTCATTCTCTCTCTCTCTCTCCATTTTAACAAAAGTGTAATAGCTATAGGATATCTAGAAACAATTCAAAATCTACATGGAATATCGAATATTATTGTAAGTGATAGAGATCAAATTTTCACTAGTGAGTTTTGGACTAAATCATTTTCTTGTTTGGTTAATAAATTATCTCACAACTCCTATAATCAGCCTCAATCCATTGGAAAGTTAATATTGTGAGCAACTGTATAAAAGGACATATATGTTTCTTTACATTTGGTAAAAGGACATAATGGGTCAAGTGGTTTCATTTCATATTTTGGACTAATCATTGTCTACTTTGGTGAATAAATTATCTCACAAATCCTATTATCAGCCTCAATCCATTGAACAATTAATATTGTGAGAAATTGTCTAAAACTCTAAATTTGTTTATTTTGATTTGGTAAAAGGTCATAATGGGTCAAGTGGTTTCATTTCATATAATTATGATACAACACATTCTTCCCTACTTCATAATTTTTTTTCCCCATTTATAGTACTCTATGGTTATCATCCTTCATCCATCACACCAAACTTGATAGAAAAAGTGAAAGCTAAAGCAATAGATCACGACATAGAGCACCAAGAAGAGATTCTCCAAGTATTAAAGGGAAATTTGGTTATGAAGTGAAATGGAATGAAAGAACTAGTAAATCAAAATTGTAGTGAAATAGAATTTGAAGTGAGGGTTGGATATTTTTAAGGCTATAACTATACAAATAGATGTCCTTCAAGAAACAAAAGAATGATCTAAATTATGACCCACTTACTATGATCATTAAAAGGTGTTATAAAGGATTGAAAGTATGGCTTACAAATTGGAATTTTCTCCTTCTTCACGTGTCCATATATTCTTCCATGTTTCTTGCTTAATAAGGTAATACATGACAAAATCATAGTTCATAATATTTCACCTAAGGTTAATGAAGAAAGAAAAGAATACTAGAAATGGAAACAATCATTAAAACATGGTTTACATAACTATAGAATCAAGAAATTGTTGACTATATCATCAAGTGGAAAAAACTAATAGTAGAAGAGGTGACATAGGAAAATGATTACTTCATGTAAAAATGTCCACATCTAATCAATTATTGAGGGAAACACATGTTTGAAAGGGAGAGGTATGTTAAGCACTACATATTGAGTTATTGAATTTTTGTAGTTATATTAGATTTTTCCTTATTGGTTAACTAAGCCTTAATGATTTGCTAAACCCTTTAAATATTATCACACCATAGTCTAACATATATACCAAGGAAACCAAATTTTAGATATCATCTCATATTATGCATTTATTATATTGTGAAAAGAGATTTATTCTCAAATAGGCTTCTCATCCATTCTTCTATTTCATGCTCAATGCATAAAGTCCTTTTGTTATATCCCTTTATTTACCCATGTCCACATTAAGGATAATGCAATGCACCTAGTGGTTGTAGTGACAGTGGATGACATGGTGCACCTAGTAGTTACAATGGCAATGGATGAAATTTACACCAAAGCAAGTATGAGCACATCCGAGTTGAAAATTACACACACAAAAATAGACATTTGCATATAATTTAAATCATAAAAAAATATTGGATTTTTAACATTAAAAAATCATATTAAAAAGAAATATCATACACCATTCTGGTACAATATCCCCAAGTCTGAGTACACCAAACTTATCAAGATACCTAGACATGGTTCCTAATCCAAATAATTATTATGGTTACGACATTCCTAAAATAAATTTAGGAATATTATTAAAATATTATAATACATTATTTCCTAAACTATAAAGAAAAGGTAAAGGGAGGGGAATGAAACACATTCATCCTTCTTTTTCCTCAGAGACAATGAGGGAACGATTGTGGTCCTAGTTCTAGGGAGAACCAAACACCTCTAGCTACTGCAACCTAACGACTTTAGGTATGTCATGGTTCAAGTGTTCTTCTTCTTGGGCTACCTTCGTGAAGGCTAGATCTCTGGAGGAAGAAATGTATGGATGGGTCTCCATGTATTCCTGGAGGGTACACATTGGCGCCATTTTTGGGTAAAAGGAATTGGAGGAATTTTGAGGCAGTCTTGAGTATTTTGAGGGAGTTTCATGTAAGGAAATCACATGCATAATTGATTGGCTTTTGAGGCAGTCGAGATAAAGAGGTTAGGTTTGACTGAATATTTTGGACTAATTTTTATCGAGTCAATAATATTACTTGTAATTTGCCTACACATGGTAATTCCCATGGTAAATGGGGTCGGATTAGGTCTACATACCTATGTATAAATAGGTGGAATCCAAGAGGATTTGAGTTCGCTAATTTTTGGGTTATGATTGTAGGAGAAATGTTCTAAGCATGATTTTTATTGTAATGTTGTAATGGTGTTTTGGATAAGCTGGCAAGCCCAACTAGGGTAAAGAAGTAATGTTGTAATATTTTACTCAATTGAACTAAGAAATATCATGGTATGTTCCTTGATGTGCCTCAACACATCGTTGTATTTAACAATAAAAACATTATACCAATTCCCATCATATTTAGGAGCTTCATATATCTATTCTTCATCTCTAGTGATAAATGGTTCTTCACCGTTAACAAACAATTAAGGGGTGGAATGGAATACATACACTAGTACAAAATGGCTAATTAGTTACTAAAAATTGACTAAAATTTTCATATAAATGACCATTTTTCAGTCGGTGACCAAAAGTAGCTAATTTACAGTATCTTATAATGCGACCAACTTTTAGTCCTTCTTAGCTTAGGCATTAATTGGTTGTCTCAATTTTATCATCTAGTAGTATATTTAGTCATTAATTTGGTCATTAATTAAGTCATTGATTTAGTCATTAATTGCCAAAATTAATGACCAAATATACTACAAAATATCTTACTATATGATTACCTTAGAAATCCAATTAATGACCAAATAAATATGACTAAAATGTTTGTCGTGTTATAAAATATTGTAAATTGGCTACTAATAGTCACATATATGAAAATTTTAGTCATCGTTTGAATCCAATTAATGACCAAAGAAATATGACTAATTTTTTGTTGTGTTATAAGATACTGTAAATTAACTACTAATAGTCATATATATGCAAAATTTAGTCATCACTTGAAACTAGTTAGTGACCAAAGAAATATTACTAAGTTTCGGTTGTATTATAAGATACTGCAAATTAGCGACTAATAGTCGCATATATGAAAAATTTAGTCATCATTTGTAATCGCAAATTTATCATTTGCATTAGGCATTTATTTTTTCTTGGTAGTTTCATATTCATTATATGAACAACTAATTTAATAGTTTATATTGATTTCATTTAATTTCATCAATAATCATTATAAACGACTAATTAGTTGTATATTCATTTTAATTATGTTTATCATTATTCAGTATAAACTAATAATTTAGTAATTTTAGATTGATTTTATGTGTTCATTATTAATAAACATAAATTAATTAATATGATTGTGACTAAATTAAAAAAAATATCATACACTGTCATACAAAGTTACATATGTTAATTACAATACTAAACAATATCAATTGCAACCATAAATAATTCCAACCAAAAAAATTATATTATATGAAATGTCAAACATTACAATATGAGTTTCCAACTTAATATTGGTTGGACTACAATTTACACATGAAATATTGTTTCATCACTTCAAAACATTATCATTGTATTGCCAAGGCATTGCACGTGAATTCACCAACTCTGAATAGTTGACTATCAGTCTCTGTGTGTGTCTTATGTGGGATATTGGCTCTAACTGTATCACTAGCCCGATTCTCTTCTCTCTCTCTTTTTGAATTTGTCACTACAGCATTATCTTGGAATGACTATAACTCTGTAATTTCGGTTCTTCCAGTTGTGAAATTGTGACCTAAAGTAGCACTCTACGTCCTATTTCCAATGCCACTAGTCTGATCAAATTTAGATTCTCCATGAAAGAGTTATGAACAATCTCCCAAGATTACTTGATTATATACCTTTTCAGAAGATCGAACTTGTATGAAGTGCCACGTGTCACTGCGTTAACCTTAGGATCTAAAAAATATACACAAGAAACTATAGTTTGTTCTCTTTTTGTAACTTCTTACAAAATTTCAATTTGATGCTCAAAACAAAAGTTATGATGATTTTCCCGAGGTCATCTATTTGGAATGTAATTTAGGAGTCTTCAAAAAGACCAAATTCCTCAAATCATATCTCCACAAATATAGCACAAAAAGCTCTGAAATTTGGAACAGAGTTTCGGTGCAATTTTGTCTTAAATGGGTTTTTTCTGTTCACTTTTGAAACATTGCAGAAAAAATTATAGCAAAAATGCCACGATGACCAATTTGGAGCAATGAAACCATAGAATCCAAAGCTCTGATACCAAATGTTATGAAACCAGCACAAAAAAAGATACAAAAGATAGATCAACGCCTTAGAATTCAGCCTCTTCGAGGGGGAAACCTCCTTTACATTACACAAATGAACAATTATTGGATGATACAAATGACCAGACCTCCTTCCTATATATAGGAGTCTAAGGGGTCATAATACAATCGAAGCTGACATAAAAATAATAATGTAAGGGCACAATAATAACAGTAGTGGGATTCTATGGGGCACAATAGTAATAATATGGGGAATACATGGGTACAAAATATAATAAGGGGGTTGTACTAATAATAATAAGGGGTTACACTAGTAGTATAGGGGCCTACGTAACGAGCTAGTAAAGTGCTTGCTCCTCCACCCGCTTTTCAACACAACTACAAAAAGGTAAAGTAGGTGTTTGATGTTTGTCCACTGAGAGAGAACTGGGTTTAAAAATGGAGGGTTGGAACCTGCGTATGGAGCAAGTAAAATGCCTACTCCCCCACCTGCTTTCTAGCAGCATTGCTAGGAATTTATGGTAGAAATAAACATTTGAATTTTTGCATGAATGACTAAGAAGAAAAGACGAGGAAACAATACAATCCCACACCCCAAACTTGAAAAATATAAGGGATCGGTGACCCTTGGACGATCAAATTTTATCGACGACATCTTAAGAAAAGCTAAGTCTAAGCTATCAGTAGGTCCCCAAACCATTCCTTCTAGACATCCTAATTTCTCCCTTTGGACCATAGGCTCACCATTTATAGCCTACGTTGAGGTCTACAGTAAAACTGAAGGGACTAAAAAGAGTTTTCAAGATATTGAAAATTCGCGATCAATTCCCTCACAAGAAGGGAATTTTTGCAACGTCTATGAAGGAGAACTTGGAGAAACATGGGAATCTGAGGTTAAACTAGTAGAACCAAGATCTCCTGAAGTAGTAATTGAGCAAAGGACACCCTGTATCCTAGATCAAGGGAGTGTTGTTAGGATCATTCCCGCCTCTTCTAGACATCCTAGGGACAACTCTCTAGCTCTAGAGATCCAAGAAGGATACTGACATATTTTTGATCCAATGGCCAATATTCCACAAACACCCGAGAACTCTACATTATAGTATGCTATTGTTGACATAGTTGTCAATGCCCTGATGAAAGCTATCCCTCTACAAAATATTCCCACCTTTCATGGAATCACTTCAGAAGTTCTAAATGCGTTCTTGTTTGAATTCTATGTCCTATGATGAGGTTATGATTACACCACTGAGCCCCAGAAGCTGAAGTTGTTTCCCTCCACTTTAAGGCGAGCAACCCTGCATTGATTTATTGGATTGGGTGGAGGCACCATCAATGATTGGGACCAAATGAAAGTTGTCTTCCTTAAAAAATATCAAGATTATTGAAAATCTAGAGAACTAAAATATGAGATATTCCAAATGGTAGCAAGACCTAGAGAAACTTTGGAAGACTATGTGGAGCATTTCTAATATAACCTCTAAAGGCCTCCCTACGCAAATCTGCCTGATAATGTTCTAAAAGCCATGATGATTAACAGGATGAACGACCAATGGATAGAGACACTAAATATCATGGGTAAATGTTATATCTATGAAGAAGACTATGCTAACATTATTGATTTGTGTATTAGGTGCTCGAGGGGCAGTACAAGGCTGAAACTAGTTGAACGCGATGCGATCACCAGGGACAACAAGTTCTCTAGCGGAAGCATTACTCATACTGAAATCAAGAACCTGCTGGAATATTTGAAAACATATATCCTAGGAACCTTGAAAAAACAATTAGATATCACCCAAACCAAGCAGAAGCAGGTCAAAGCAAAATAGAACCTGGTTATTTTTTTCCCTCAATGTAGCAAGAAACATAGTCATAAAGAATGCCTAATGGACATGGTACAGACATGTGCCATATGCACTAAGGAACATGCCATATAAAATTTCCCATCACTCCCAGGATTAAAAGCAGTCTTCAAGGAGGCAAAGGAAGAAGCAGAACCAGTCACCTATTAAACCAGTGTCACGAAAAAGAAGTATGCCTACCAACCCATATTAACTCTTTCAGACTTCACAATATAATTCTCAACGATACACAGGAGCTACATGGAAGAACCAGCCAACTTTTCCTAATTGGTCACCACAAGCATTTTCTATGCCACCTTGGTCCAATCAGTCAAATCCAAACAATAGTTGGCCAAATTCCTCTTACTTTCCATCATCTTGGTAGAACAATACATATCCATCTCAATGGTCACCCTCCACTTCACAAAACCAAAACTGGCAATCAAGATAGAAAAGACCTATGAACCAACCAGTAGGGATAGTCCTCCTACCTCAACCTACACTACTAGGACCTTACACATTGCCGCAGATTTCTCAACCCAATCTACGTCTGAAACTCCCAACCCAGCCCAACCCAAATCCTAACAATAGACCAGTCCAGTCGGTACAAATTATTGAAGGTTTGGATCCGAAAATCAAGTTGAGAGAATCTAATGAAATCAACTTAAGGTCTGGATGAATAATCACGCCAGAGGATGATAAAAATATGCAATTGGAAGAACCACTACCTGTAGAACAAACACCTCAAAGGGAGAATACAGTCAAGCATAAAAGCCACAAATAGAATATTACCTCTTCTCTGCCATTCCCAGAAATATTGATTATACCTTGCCCAATCAAATATCCTGACTTTGATCTCTTGGGAGAATTAAAAAATATTTGTGTAAAAATACCCCTCCTCCAAGCTATTCAAGACATTCCAATCTATGCAAAAACCATTAAGGAATTGTGTATCAAAAAGCCTATGAGGAAAATAAAGGTAACACCAACTGTCCACGTAGTCAGAACTTTGTCTAATTTATTATTAGGCAGAGAGATACCAGTGAAATATGAAGACCTAGGAAACCCTATTGTCATAGTAGAAATAAATGGATGCTCCTTTCCCAATGCGTTACTCAATCTAGGGGCAGCCATTAATATTCTCTCAACAACAACATGTCAGAGACTTGGTATCACAACCTTAGATCCAACTATGACCTTGCTGGAACTTGCTGACCATTCAGTTATTAACTAGAAGGGACATTTCAGGATGCAATGGTGTCTGTAGATTCTTGGGAGTACCGAGCTGATTTCTTGATTATTAATCCTAGAAACCAGCTAGATGGACATCCTCTAATATTAGGAAGACCTTAGCTAGCAACCACATATGCTTATATAAGCTATCGAACAGGTAGTATGACTATAGTCAGAGGAAATGAGGTGAAGAACCTAGCTTTATACCCTCCATCTCAGCCAAGCCTAACCATAATAAATACTAGGAAGCAACCTGTAACATATTTAATAGAAAATATTTGATCACCACTAACTGTAACATATGCTCTTGAATTTAAGAACAAAACAGAAGATGATATTATTAACACTTACATTAATCACCCAGTTGTCGTCTCTAATCTAAAATGTCACATGAATGAAGCAGTCCTTGATAGTGAAATTGAAGAAGATCCTTTAAAATATATCAACGACCAAACAATACCAACAACAATTGTCTATAAGAGAAAACCTATTGAAATTGAGCTAGGGCAAGTCCTTAACATTAAAAAAAACTTGAGTGATGACCAGCAACAGAAGCTTATTCAAATCCTTAGAAAATATAAAGGGGCTTTCACTTGGGATTACCCATATATGAAAGGGATTGACCACCAATTATATATACACCACATCTACACTGAAAAGATGTGAGACCCATTCGACAACCTTAGCGAAGATTAAACCCTCACCTAATGGATGTTGTTAAAGACGAACTACAGAAAATGTTAGATGTAAATTTCATCTATCCTATATTTGATGTTAAATAGGTTTCTCCATTAGTTGTGGTTCCTAAACAGAATGGGAAATGGCATATATGTGTCGATTACAAAGAGCTTAACAAAGAAATGCAAAAATATCATTTTCCCCTTCCATTTAATAACCAGGTTCTAGACAAATTGGTAGGTAAAAAATTCTTCTCTTTCCTGGACAGCTTCAGTGGCTACAACCAAATCCAAATTTCCCCTAAAGACCAAGATAAGAATACCTTCACCTATCCATAGGGGACATTTTCTTACAGATTATTACCTTTCGGACTATGCAATGCACCTACTACGTTGTAGAGAGCCACATTAAGTATTTTTGTCGACTTGATAAACGAGGGATTAGAGATGTACATGGATGATTTTACACCCTATGGAGATGACTTCAAGCATGAATTACAGACACTGGAGAAAGACCTGGAAAGATGCATTGCTACTAGGCTCTTCTTAAGCCACGAGAAATGCCACATGATGATGACAGAAGGCCTAATCCTGGGTCATTACATCTCAGTAGCTGGAATTCAGGTAGATCCAACAAAAATTCAGGTAATCCTCTTACTAGCTACTGCCTGCACTCAAACAGAGGTACGTATTTTTTTGGGATTTTCTGGATATTATCTGAGATTTATAAAAAACTTCTCCCAAATTACTGCACCATTGTATGCTTTGACAGGAAATATCAATTTTATATGGGCTGATAAATGTGACATTGCCTTTGCAGAATTAAAATGGCTAGTATCAACAGCCCTAGTACTATGGGGCCCAAACTGGGATTTACCATTCCAAATTTCATTCGATGCATCAGATATGGCCATTGGAGCAGTTCTTGGCCAAGAAGAAGACAAGAAACCCTATGTGATATACTACATCAACGAAAACTTAACTCCTTCTGAGTTTAATTACACAGTGACTCAGAAAGAGTTTCTAGCTGTAATCTATGGTATTAACAATCTTAGACACTATATAACAGGATACCCTATGGTCCTATATACTTATCACTCTGCTATCAAATATTTAGCTAATAAAGCTATTATGAACAGAAGAGTGACACGATGGTTAATCCTTTTGCAGGAATTTGACATAACGATCGAGGATCGACCAGGAAAGGAAAATCTAGTGGAAAACTTCCTCTCACATGTGCCAAGAATAGACAACATAGTGGCGGTAGAAGACCAGTTCCCTAATGATCACATGTTTGCTGTGACCATGAAAGCACCGTGGTATGTAGATGTACCAAATTACTTAGCAGTGGGAAAACTACCCAAACACCTGATGCCCAGAGAATGAAAATTAATAGTGCAGCATAGCACTCATTCTCTTGGATTAGAGGTCACCTCTTTCACATAGTAGCCGATATGCATATCCATAGGTGTATTAGGGAAGACGAAATCTACGATATCCTAAAAGCCTACCAAGATGGACCTTGCAGTGGAAACTTTGTAAACCACAGGAATGGACATAAAATATTATAGATGGGCTATTATTGGCCCACGATTTTTAAGGACACCAAGAAATTTTTCCAAGCATGCAATAGTTGCCAAATAATGGACCACCCTGGCCAATCTAACGAGATGCCCCTACATCCACAGTAAGTCATCGAACCTCTTGAATGTTGGGCATTAGATTTCGTTGGCCCAATAAATCCATCATCTAATCAAAAGTCATATATACTCGTTGCAACGGAATACGTGACTAAATGCGTGGAGGCGGTAGCATTACCAAGAGCAAGAGAGGAAGCAGTAATCAACTTTCTTTTCAAAAAGTTTGTGCGGTATGGCTTGCCAAGAGAAATAATTACAGATGGAGGGCCACAATTTGTAGGCCATAAGATTGCTGCTACAATAAAAAATCATCACATTTTTCACAGAACCGCATCTCCATATCACCCGCAGGCAAATGGCCTGGTAGAAAGTACCAACAAACTAATCGAAGCCATTCTAACAAAGAAAGTCACCTCGCATAGACGTGACTGGGCTACCCGATTGCTAGAAGCCCTGTGGGCATATCACATGACTTGGAGGAATACCACAGGATACTCCCCATATCAACTGGTGTTTGGTAAGGAACCTATCTTCCCCATAGAATTTGAAATTCAAACATTGAGGATAGCCGAAGAAGTAGGGTTGGATTTGAATGAAGCACAGATTAACGGATTACAACAAATATATGAATTGGATGAAATCCGGCTATCGTCTCTTCAACATACTACACTTATTCAACAACAAAGAGAAAAATGCCATGACGCCCTCATCAAGAAAAAGATATTCCTTGAAGGCGACTGGGCACTTTTGTACTATTCCAGGTTCCAGGATTTCCTAGCTAAACTACAGACTAGATGGTTAGGTCCCTAAGAGATAAAATAGGTGCACGATAATGGTACCCTTACATTAGCCACCATTGATGGGCCTGGCTACTCTTTTAAATCAAATGGGCATCAGGTATGCCTATCCCACAAACCGCTTACAAGGTAATCCTTTTGCCAACAGATACACGAAGATTCTACAATACAAATTCTCGCTGCAGAAGGCAACTCTTCAACAACACCTGTCCTGTAAAGAATTTATTTTTGAAACTTGTACATACAATTGTTTTTCTATTTTTTTCTATTCAATTGCATTTTCTTAGAATAGTAGAGATGATTGTTCATCACATTTTTTCCTTGTTTTCCTTTGTTGTTCCGTACAGGGAACAACTACTGTTACTTATAGGGAACAACACTTTTCAAGTATGTTTTTCATTGTTGTTCCCTACAGGGAACAACTGTTGTTCCCTACAGGGAACAGCTGTTGTTCCCTATAGGGAACATCACTTTTTGCATGTATTTTTCTTCATTGTTCCCTATAGGGAACAACTTTTGTTCCCTACAGGGAACAACTTTTGTTCCCTACAGGGAACAACACTTTTCGCGTATGTTTTTCTTTGTTGTTCCCTACAGGGAACAATTGTTGTCCCCTACAGGGAACAATTGTTGTCCCCTATAGGGAAAAACACTTTTTGTGTGTGTTTTTATTTGTTGTTCCCTACGGGGAACGGTTGTTGTTCCCTATAGGGAACATAACTTTTTGTGTGTATTTTTCTTTATTGTTCCCTACAGGGAACAACTGTTGTTCCCTATAGGGAAGAACACTTTTGCGTGTGTTTTCTTTTGCTGTTCCCTTCAGGGAACAACACCTTGTGAGTATTTTTGAGAACATCCTTTCTTCCCCTTGCATGATCATTAATAGCCCATCCCAATTCACTCTTTATGATCCTCTTTATGGCATAAAATTACAATACATATCTAAGGACAACAAGTATGGAGTCTACGGAAGCAGGCAAATATCTTGAATATTATCATCTTTAACAAGATTGCTTTGTGATGATCAAAAAAGAAAGGACACAATTACCTATATCACTTCACTGTCCTCATTTCTGCTACAAATGAAACTGATTAATTATCTTTACCATGTTAGTTCTCCCCCGTCTCATATAATTCTCTCTGTTTATTATTAATAAGATTATGAGATATTTTTTTCTATTTATATGTTCAAACTTCTTCTGCCATCCCTACTCTTAATGAGTACTGAGCCACCTTCTATATATAAAATGGGGAGCATTCAATATATATATATATATATATATATATATATATATATATATATAGATATTCCCTAACAATTTTATGATTTTTTTTCCACAAATGGAGGATAGGGCGTCTCATTACAAGCCAACCTACAATGATCATAAGGAACGAGAGAACAAATTCCTTGGAACATGAGGTCTCATCACGAGTCAGCGTGACCACTTTTTCTACTTCCTAGCGAATGGCAATGTGTTCATCTGGTTACCATGCCAGCACATTGGTCTCTACTATGGACATCATAATGTACTTCCCCAATTATACATAGAGGACCATGGCTCCCTAGGGTTAGAAAGAAACTCTGTCGAGGCTATAGATGCGTGCAGGCAAAAGAATCTCTGCTTATGGTATTGGAGTTTTATTTTCTACATCAATAATTATTACAATGCCCTCTTCTTATTTTTCTATTTTTTTCTATGGAGAGATTATTTCCCTAACTTACCTTGAACCTTTATGCATAAGTTAATCTTTTAAATTCAATCACAACATTTTCAAGTGGAATAACAGCAATACGATATCATCTCCTGCGTATGCTGTCCTTTTTATTTATCGCATCACCTCATGACATCTTTTCACTTATTAATAATTCTCGTTACACGCCTTGTTTTCATTACTCCAATATCCTTTTATGATCCTTTAATTAATATACATACCATGCCGCTTATTACCCAATCCATCACCCTTGTACTTCGTCGCTAGCATGTCATCTTTTCACCATTTGATCATAGGCGACCTATCAGTTCAAGAGGAGATGAGGGCCTCCAGTATACTAATCGTTTGCAGAAGAGGGAAGAAATCAAGCATCATGGGAGGAAAAATAGAGCACTGAGAACCTTTAACACTGGTTGTCTCTAATGAAGCCAAGGAAATTCTAGCTCGCATAGGATGGATAGCATATTTTACAAAAATTCAACCCCTGAGTGAGGAAATTGCCATTGAATTTTTACAGCATCTATAGAATGGAAAGTCCTTGGTGAGAGGTAGACAAATCACTATAATAGATGCTCTGATAGCATAAGTCTCTGGGTTGCCAGCAGAAGGACCAGTATGTGCTCACAAGTGATTAAGTCTACATGACGCTATGGATATTTTTAGGGACAAAGGACAAGGGCTAATCAAGAAGGGTAAAGGCATTTGGCCATCTTCTCTCGGAGAGCCATGGGGAGAATTGGCACGAATTTTCCAAAACTATATTACCTGCAATGGGTGTCGAGATGTGGTAAGGCTGCGATAACTCAAACTTTTAGCAGTTTTAAAACAAAAATGCTACGTTAATTTTCGTGCACTGTTGAATTAATTATTGCATGACACTGCCAAGAGGATGAGATGGTCTTAACATCCAGAAAGAGTAGTTAGCCACCATTATCTAATCATGTTAATAGTTAGTCACAACCTTTCCCAACAACAATCAATCTGGTATGATCTCATATCAACCCTCGAAAGAGGTGAAAACCTACCAGCACCTAACCCTGTTCCAAAATAAAAAGGACTACCCTTTCAGGAAGAAAATCTCACAAACACAGATGATCAACAAGGTTGAATTCAGACCAAGGAACATCTGAAAATCCTCAAGGCAGTGCTATTCAACCCATAGAATTATCCATCCTGGTAAATGTACAAGACTTGCAACCAAAGTTAAGAGGACAAGATAATCCTGAACCAGAACTTGAGGAAGGAGCAGGGCATCGTGAAAATGAATGGAAAATGAAGTGGGGCCTCCTCCAACACCAAATATGAGTTCTCAAGATGATCTTTTGCATTATTTCGAGGCAGGGATAGCCTAGGTCCTTGCCAACACGAACGTCTACATGTAGCCTGAAGAACTGATTAACATAACTTAAGAGAAACCCAATCTCTAGGGAATTGTGTCTATACCATAATTATATCTTCCTCGAAAGATACAAACCGCGAAGCGGAAACAGATACAGAGGCTATTCAGGAATTAGAGAACCAATCTAGTGACAGGCTCCCAGTGGAAAACAGTCATGAAGGTCTAGACACAAAAAACATAGGCCTAGAAGAGGAAGCAGAGACAGAGGTTATTCGGGAGTCCGATAATCAATCTAGAGACATGGTCTTATTGGAACAAATCCAAGGTGAATAACCAAGCTCTTTAGAGACAGAAGCTATTAACGAGACTATTAGGAGACTAGTTACTCCTTAGAAAAGGCACAGAGCGAGAACAAAATTGCAGAAGCTAAGAAAAGAACACCAAAAGCCTTGTAAGATGGTCAAGAGGCTCTGAAGAAAAACAAAAGAAATCACAATGGGAAAGGTTCTGGACAATACCCATGAGGTAGTAAATGTGGCCATGAAAACAGAGTTATGTAAAGATAGGGCTACAGGAGCTCAAATTGAGCTCATACCTACTCAAACAATCATCAGTCAAGAAGGACCGCATGCAGATTTAGTAGACATAGCTACTTAGATGGAGGTTTGGACCTCCTACAATAAATAGGTATAGACATAACATATCCGCTCTTATAGCATAGGCACTCAGACACACATACAAGCCAAAGACATTATGATACACCATGACCCCATTCTACTAAATCTTCAGGAGGGATTGGCACAAGCTTGGCTCACGTTGGAATGATTTGAACAAGAGATTGTTTCCCGACAAAAATATCAAGAGCTGCAGAAACAGCTTTAGGAACTGACTATAACAAAGAACAAGACTTTTGACAGGTGTAGAAAGGCGGAAGAAAAAATGGAGAAGATCGAGTCTGAGCTAGATAGAGTAATAAGTTAGACAACCACCATCTGCTCACTGTATTCAGATGTCATGATGTGCGGGTCTCCCACCACCAATTATGCCTTGTTTCTATTAGAACGATACCGATTATTGAAAATCAAGCTGTAAGAGCTAGTAAACCAACTGAATTAGGGAGAATTTGAGATTTTATAAATTTCTAAAAGAAACATGGTGTAAAGGTCCAAAGGATTCTTTGTGAGTTTTATTTGCACAATTTCGTATTAGAAAACGAGGTGGAAAAGAACCCTAACGCTTTTGTAGGATATGTTCAATTCGAGGCTTTTATTTCATTTGCAGTTAACCAACTCAAATGGTTTAAAGATTATAATGCATTCCAAAGACAGGAACATGGATTGGATATTTGGGTGAGAAGTGAACCTAAAAACCCCTTACAAATGTTTTCGAGCCATAAGATTCTGATGAAATGAGAAGGGATGATTAAAACTTTAGGGCCCATACATAAGGAGATTGTGCAGAAAGTAATATCATATTTCCTCTCCATTCAAGAAATATCTCTAGCTGCATCTAAGCTTAGATGGACGATCTCTACTAATAATGTGAAAGATAGGGAACCATTTAATTAAAAAAAAATTAAAGTTGCTGTGGCCCATATGGTCACCTACAACAATCTTATTTTGAGAGAAGGACCTTATTGGTTAGGATGTCGGTTTCGAAGTCCCATTATTTGGTATCCTCCTAAAGGGTATCGAGCTACTACGAATTGCCTGAAGGACAGGAAGGGCCCGCCTTTGGGCTCCTCACTCAACATCATAGTTTTAGACCAATTTTTGATGCTTTCTCTCGAGCCTACTCTTTAACTGCACTGCATAAGAACTATTTACTTTTCATGAGGACAGGAAACAGGGTAAGTAGGGGAGTATGTTGATTTATGCAATGGGTATCTATTTACTCTTAATTCCATCACTTTTTTCCTATTTTCTTATCTCTTTCATATCTTGATACCCTAACATATTGATGGATTATGATAAGAAATGAATGAACTACTCTCGATTAAGATTTATCCACCTTAACTAACTCTTATTCCTTTTTATGCAGAGAAACAATGAAAGGGATAGTTTTTGTTCCCTAAAGATGGAACAACATAAACCAACAAAGGAAGAATGAGGTGTGTTGGTTGTGGTCAAGTCAGAGGATGAATCAGGAGGATCAACGCTAAATATGAAGGGTGTCATCATTTCTGAATCCCTTAGGATCTCCTGATCCTGAGGGATCGCATTTATCTTCTACCTCTTTTTTACTGTAAAAGTAAAAATTGTAGGAGGAAAGGGAATCAAATTTTTGTTCATTTCAAATAGTAATTTTATAGTACAGACTCTTCCTTTGGAGGAACCCGACCATACTGTAATGAGAATTGAGTTCAATGGCTAAGGGTGTGGCCTTTGGTAACTCTTGCTTTGGAGGAAGGCGACCATATTGTAATGAGAATTGAGTTCAATGGCTAAGAGTGTGGCCTCTGGTAGATCAAATAGCTACCTTTTTGTTATGTATTTCTAATTCACGCAAGTTTGATTGATTTGAGTTTTTTCCCATTTTCTGTGGGTTTACCTTATTTTCTATTTACCGATTTCCTATGCTTAAGTTAGTACATTTTCTTTACATGCTTCTTAGCATTGTCATTTGATTCTATTTATGCTTATTGTAGATTAAATTAATTAGAAGTTAAGATAGTGAACCTTATTGATTACAATAAGAGTGTGGTTAGTATCTAATGAGCTGAAAGAGTCTGATTATTGCTACTAAAATTTCAGTTGACATCATTTCCATTTGAATTTCCAATTTGAGATCTGATTACGGTTTTAGTGGAAGATTAAGTCTTGATGTAATATTTCCATTAACAACAGTTGTAGTTTTTGAGTTGTATCAAAGTTTTATATTTCATTTTGAAGAAACATTACTCTCTAGATGCATAGCATGCACATATTGTGTACACTCTTGGAATAAAAGGACTTGCTTAGGTTGATGATTAATGTGAGGTAATTAGATGTTTTAAAAGAAACATATTAGCACCCAACATTGAAATTATACATATTGATTTGTGTGGACTAGTAAGGAATAAGTCTCAAAATAAGGATAATAAAATCAAGACCAAAATAATTCTACAATCATTATCCATAAAAATTTATTTTTGGAAAGATTCATTGATGGTTTTTATTACATGTCTACCAAAGCCTAAAGGATGGAATCACATCATGGTGATGGTATTTCAACTCACAACGTATGCCCATCTCTCTCCCTCTCTCTCTCTCTCTCTCTCTCTCTCTCTCATTTTAACAAAATTACAATAACTATAGGATATATGGAAACTATTCAAAATCTACATGGAATATCGAAGATTATTGTAAATGATAGAGATCAAATTTTCACTAGTGATTTTTGAACTAAATCATTTTCTTATTGGGTTAATAAATTATCTCACCAGTTTTATTATGAGCCTCAATCCATTGGAGAGTTAATATTGTGATGAATTGTATAAAGCATATATATGTTTATTTTCATTTGGTAAAAGGACATAATGGGTCAAATGGTTTCATTTCATATCTTTCGACTAAATCATTTTCTTATTTGGTTAATAAATTATCTCACAAATCCTATTATGAGTCTCAATCCATTAGACGCTTAATATTATGAGAAATTGTATAAAAAGATATATTTGTTTAGTTTCATTTGGTGAAAGGACATGAAGGCACACTTATTTTGTTTCTTCACATCTTCCACATTCTCTAGAAGAAGATATTAAGAGATTTTATTGGGAGTGCAAAGTTGTTTAATTATATCTTCCAAAAAAAGGTAACCTTAATCAAATTTCCTTGATTTGAAAAAAATGGTTAATCAAGGTAGTATAAGTCACCACATACAAAAAAACATTCATTCATTTTGATATATTTAAAGAACCTTAACAATTTTTTTTATTTTTTTGTTGAGAAAAGAGCATAGATTAAGTTTGTGTATGAAGGTTAGTAGGCATGATGGCATATTACCATGGTCCATCACCTTGTCAGTATTTATGGTCAAGTAATGGAACCCATAATATAACTCTTTAGGAAGGAGACATTTTCTTGGACTCAACATAAACTAAAGGTTTCGAAAAATTTAAGGCTATGTGCACAACTCATGTCCTCTTTAGGCCTAACTTCACAAAAAAAAATTATTGTTGTTGTTTTAATGGAAGATCAAAGCCAGTTTTCTTTGAAAGCAACCATTTAAAGGAAAGAACATACTCAAAAACATTTATGAAAGGGAAATATTTGCCATACTAAATGTAGTTTAGATTCGGCACCCTTAGCTTATAGGAAGGCACTTTGAGTTTATAAATCATGAGAATTATAATTTAAAATCAAAATATATTTCCTAAAATACTATAGCATCATTATCAATAAAATTAACATCAACCTATAGAATATGAAGATAAAAAACATATATGAAAAAGAGGTTATAATTATGTGTGTTGAGGTTGTCCATGAATGGACTATGAAAGAACCTATAGTGTTCATCATTTAAGACCTCCTCAATGTACCAAAGACCCCATTCCAACTAAATTACTTTCATTAAAAGATTTTCTACATCATTGTTTCACTCCCTCTCCCTCTAAATATGAGTGCACCAAAAATAAACATAAGAAACTAGGACCATTCTTCTTTTTTTGTAGTATTTTGGTTTCAGCTGGAAAACCAAATATTTTAGCCATATATCCATTTCAATAGAGAGAAATGGAAATAAATTGATGAGATTCCTTACTTCATAATGTGCCAAATTTTAGGTTAAAATTGAATATTGTTTAGCTATTAATCAGCATGCTAGTATTTATTCCAAACAGATTATTGATATCATATACCGAATTTAGCATAACAAGGCCAATCTGCTACTTGTAAAGAATGTAAAAGAAACACGAAGAATACTGGTCTCATCCCTGGCTAAGCATGGAAGAATGGAGAGGTAGACCCATTTATAAAAACAACAAAGGATATCGATTATATGCACCCCTCACCAAATTCACAAAACGAAGCCCGAGTCCAAATGACTCAGGATATATGTAACATCATCTTAATCTTCATAATTATGTTCATGGTCATTGCTGATATATATAACATCATCTTGATTTTCATAATTATGTTCATCATCATTACCGCCCTGCTCATCATCTGTAGTTTCTTCTTCCTCATCACAATCACAATTATCATCCCATGGAATTCCACATTTATAGAAAAATTCGTTACCACACCTGAAAATAAACAAAATTTAATATTAGAACATAAGAACCTATTTAAAAAAATAAAAAACCTAAGCACTTTCTTATTACATTATGATTAAATTCTCATAAACAAAATCTCCATTGCTCAGAAACCGTGTACCTGCAAACTATGTGCATGCAAACTTGGGTGCGTTCCATCATATGTTTGCAGTTGGGACACCGCTTCCACTTGTTGTGCTCTGCAAGCAAATTCAACTCTCCATTTACAGCGCCCAACTGAGGAGCATATTCTTGGCAAGACATGTCTGTGTGCCAAGGAACGTGCACTCAATACAAAACAAGCGGGAGCATTTCTGACATTTTGTTGCTGCTATTGTTGTTGTTGTTAGAGAAGAATGTGATGAGGAAGAAAAGGGAGAAGGAACTTGTGAGCACTTATTTAATTCCGATAAAGCCATAAAAAACGAACAATCAGGATATGGGCAATATACTTTCTCTAAATCTGCAATTCTTTCCTCTTCAAACCTTTTCATAAAAATCTCTAACCATTTAGATGACAAAAATTTCTCACAGCCATATTCAGTGAGCTTGGAATTACACCAGAGATGTGGGCATTTAGGCACACCGCCATAATCGGCCATCATGGACTCAATGTATCGACCCATACAACGAAGACAATATCTATGATGGAAAAACATATTTTTGTGCATCCCATTCACATTCACATCCTCAAAGCACATATTGCATTTCTCCTTCACGTCAGCGCCTCCAATTACTGTCACCTCCACTTGATAATCAGGAGGTCTAAAATTTATCATTAACATCACCACCGGTTATGCTACTGGTTTCGGGCTGGTCACTACCCACTGCTCGGAATGTTATATCCATGTCGAAATTCTGCAATGCTGGTTCACGACTTGTGCGAAGAAAATTGAATTTATATATTTATAGCAGAGCATAGGTATATCACGCCCGTCGGTCGAATTAGAAGCCCCTTACGTTCATCATATGTGCACCAACTTACCATGTTCTCCATGTTAACATGGTATTTTGGGGCCTTTCACACGCAGAGTGGCAATGATGGTGTTATTTTCTCTTATCCTCATTTTTATCCGGAAATTTTATTGTTTTTCTTCCGAATTATTATTGTTTTGTTCTTCTCTCAACCGTTGTTTTTTCAACACGCGTTTCATTGATGTTCTCTTATTTATTTTTAAACTTAATTTACTAGTTTTGAACACACGTTTCATTGATTTTCTTAATGTTCAATAATATTACTTGATTATTTTCTTAATTCCATTTATTTTACCCATAAAGTAAACCACTTTTTTTAAATATGGAGTGTAATATTTAGTTTTATTTTCTATTATATAAATTAGTGTATTTATATAAATTATATGATTAATAAATGTTAAGAGACATTATAATACTTATGTTATAATACATTTATATTATCAAAATCATAAAAAAATATAAATATATTATAATGTTATTTTAAATCACTTATTATTAATAATTATAAAAAAAATTTAATATGAAATATATATATATATATATATATATATATATATATATATAATGAAATTTTTAACTATAGAGGTTTATTTATCTTAGAGATTCTTAACATGTCAATAAGTTTTGATTCAATAAAATGACTTATTAATACCACACGCCCAAAAACCATAATTCGTGTTAATAGGGCACGTATTCATATGCTATATTTTTTTTAATTAATCAAATGAAGTATATTTTTTTTAATTAATCAAATGAATTGAAAGAGGAAAAGGACATCACTATTTTTGAGATAAATCTCAAGCTTTGATTAATAACTACTATAAAAAATGTTGTAGAATATTACATGGAGGTTAAATCCCTACCATTCACTTAATTGTTGCTGATAATTAAATTAAATCTTACAAACCCTATTTCAAAATAGACACAACCATCTTCTTAAATATATAACTTATTATATGTAAGTTTATAAATGGAGAATTACCATCTATATAACATTTTTTATTTACATTTATAAGGAAAGCATGTGCAGAATTGATTGTCTTGTGAGGGGGTTGAGATAAAGTGGTTAAGTTTGACTGAATATTTTGGACCAATTTTGATCAAGTCAATAATATTACTTTTAATTTACCTACACATGGTAATGCCCTTGGTAAATGGGCTCAGATTATGTCTACATACCTATCTATATATAGGTGGAATCCAAGAGGATTTGGGTTGGCTAATTTTTGGATTATGATTGTAAGAGAAATGTTCTAAGCATGATTTTTGTTGTAATGTTGTAATGGTGTTTTGGATAAGCTCGCGAACCCAGCTAGGGTAAAGGAGTATGTTGTAATATTTCACTCAATTGAACTAAGAAATATCATGGTATGTTCCTTGATGTGCCTCAACACATCGTTGTATTGAACAATAGAAACACCATACCAATTCCCATCGCATTTAGGAGCTTCATATATATCTATTTTTCATCTCTAGCAACAAGTGGTTCTTCACCATTAACAAACAATTGAGGGTTGGAAGAGAATACATCCACTAGTACAAATTGACTAACTAGTTACTAAAAAAATGACTAAATTTGCATATAAATGACGAACAATAGTAGTTAATTTACAATTTCTTATAATGTGACCAACTTTTAGTCGTTCTTAGCTTAGGCATTAATTGGATGTCTCAATTTTATCATCTAGTAATATATTTAGTCATTAATTTTGTCATTAATTGAGTCGTTGATTTAGTCATTAATTGCCAAAATTAATGACCAAATATACAACAAAATATATTACTATATGATCATATTAGAAAATCAATTAATGACCAAAGAAATATGACTAAAATGTTGATCGTGTTATAAAATACTGTAAATTAGCTACTAATAATAATTATATGCAAATTTTAGTCATCGTTTGAAACCAATTAATGACCAAAGAAATATGACTAATTTTTTGTTGTGCTATAAGATACTGTAAATTAACTACTAATAGTCATATATATTCAAAATTTAGTCATCACTTGAAACTAGTTAGTGACAAAAGAAATATTACTAAATTTCAGTTGTATTATAAGATATTGCAAATTAGTGATTAATAGTTGTATATATGCAAAATTTAGTCATCATTTTTAATCAAAAATTTATCATTTGCATTAATCATTTATCTTTTCTTCGTAGTTTCATATTCATTATATAAACAACTAATTATATATTGATTTCATTTAGTTTCATTAATAATCATTATAAACAACTAATTTAGTCATATATTCATTTTAATTATGTTTATCATTATTCAGTATAAACTAATAATTTAGTAATTTTATATTGATTTTATGTGTTCATTATTAATCAACATAAGTTAATTAATATGATTGCGACTAAATGAAAAAAAAATGTCATACACTATCATACAAAGTTACATATGTTAATTACAATACCAAACAATATCAAGTGCAACCATAAATAATTCCAACCAAAAAATATATATTATATGAAATGTCAAGTATTAAAATATGAGTTTCCAGCTTAATATTGGTTGGACTACAATTTACACATGAAATATTGTTTCATCACATCAAAACATTATCATTTTATTCCCAAGGAATTGCACGTGAATTCATGAACTCTGAATAGTTGACCATCAGTCTCTATGTGTGTGTCTTGTGCGGGATATTGGCTCTAAGGGTATCACTAGCCCAATTCTCTTCTCTGTCTCTTTTTTTCATTTGTCACTCCAACGTTATATTTGTTTTCTTCTTTCTTCATTTCGTGCTTCTTACCATCAATTCTGAGTTCCTTTTCTAAAAACAAAATAAGATACAATATATAGTATAAGACATGAAAGATGATGAAAACTATAATATAAAGTAAAGTAAACTATAAAATATTTATACGACATATACCTCAACATCAGCAATGTTAAAGCTAGTTTTTCCCCATAAAGGCAAGAAAATCGAACAAGTTTTCTTCAGTTGGGTGATAAAGGTCGCTATGTGGCCAGATGACCTGTATAAACATAAGAAATAAAATTTCATCATAGAAAATAACACCTTAGTAACTTAGTATTCAACCTTCAAGGAAATATTAGGCACAATCATGTCAACTAAGTTACATGCTAAAAAATCAAGTTGTAGATACCTTGTGAAAACAAATAGTCTGAAGTGTAATGTCTAATCCTTGGCATTTTATTCGCAACAACATTTCATTATCTTATGCATGAACTTGGTCAAGTATATAAACAAAATGTGCTCAAATAACAACATGAAATTAAACTTTTCTAATAGTCATGAAAATATTTTAACACTAAACAACTAAAATGATTTCAATCAATTAAGTGTAATACTAATTTCATATTCAAGCTTTGGTTGTTGTTTAAATGGACATGATACCAAGTATTTTCAATTTCATTGTTTAAAGACAACAAAATCAAAAGAAACATTCAAAATTCAATCAAACAATAAAGAGAGGATATCATGGAATGAACATTGCAATTATAAAAAAAAATTGTTTGCCTATTCACCGATGTCTTGTTTGGCATTCCTAAAATGTTTTCTTGCCCAAAATAACCATGAGGTGAAATAATCACAACATTAAAAACCATAGGAAACCCCATTAGAAACTTGAACATTTTTTTTTTAGCTGGGAAATAATGGCCACCATGTGGCTAGATGACTTGCATAAAGAAAGAAAATAAAATGTCACCATAGATAAGAACACATTAGGAATTTAGTATTCAACCTTAAAAAAAAAGCTTAGGCATAATCATGCAAACTAAGTTACATGTTCTAAGGGCCAAGTGTTGAATTAACATAGCATATTTCAAGCTCTCCATTTTTTATTGCACCAAACCGGGTAATATCTAATCCAAAAATCCAATAATTTTCATAATAGTGGATCAAGAAAGTTTCTACAAGAAGCTTCTTAAAAATAACCTTCTCCATTCTCCACTCAAGAGGAAAATTCAATTCCCGATAAATATGAAGATCCCCTTTTTGGCTACTCTCTGGAATCATGTATATCTGCATATGCAAAACAACAACGTAAGAGGAAATTGTGCAGAAAAAATATCTATAAAATTGAAAATAGATGACAACGATGACACAATGAGAAAAGTGAATGAAAATTAAGAAACTTGATTTATTTGGATAAGGAAAATGTTAGGGAGAAATCAAAAGTGAATCTCAAGGTTTACATAAGAAAAATGCCACCCTTCTTACCATTTTGTTAATACTAGTGCTCCTAAGCATCATCAAGTTTTTGTTACTAAAAAGTGTTGCTATTTTAAAGTGTACCCTGAAGAGGATGATAAAGGAAGAAATGCACATGATTTCAAACTAACAAATTTAAAACATGCAAACAAATAATGTTGATCTTTCCAGGTTCCTGAAACATTTTTTCAATATTAACAACCTTTTCTACAAAGCAAAGATGAATTAACCAAAATCCCAAGGAATGCATTTGTTCTTTCACCGCATCACAATTTTTTGCTCTAAAAGCTTACCAATTAATCCTAATGTCGCTCAAAAATTTCACAAAATCATTTACTAAACAAGTTGTCTCATTTATATTTGACAACATGAAGTTTGAAAAGTGCAAATTGATTTTGAATTAGAGTTGGTAAGACTCAGAGCATGAACATAATTAGGTGTTTATTATGCAACCGTGTTCTCATCATGGATTATGAGTTTAACACCAACCACTTTGAGCACTCTATATTACAATCACCATGACCTGAGACTTTTCCATGATCACAATGGGGAGGGTGAATGGTAAAACCCCATTAACTGACCTATACATACCCTAAGGAGAGTACATGTCCTACCCATTTAGGTATTGGCTCATTGAGCGTGTAAATATCAATAAAATAGAAGAGAAAATGCAAACAAAGTTTGTAAGAAATGCATGTATTAATAAGACTCTTATACTTAAAGTGAGATCATAATTGTGTAGAAGTTACCTAGATTTAAAGAAGTCAACTTTTAGTTCTAATTAAACAAGAACCCAAATGAAACATCCTTCACTTCCAAACATATGTTTATGAAATCACATTGATAAGATTATATTTCCTCACCTACCTATCATAGTGAAAATCATAAGGATAAGAAGGATGAAACTCTTCATCTAAAGTAATGCCTAAATGTTGCGAGGTGGCTCTTGATTAATGTTGTTTTCCACGCCAATGTCCCCTCACATTGCGATAGTATTCTTTGTCTCAATGAATAGGTACATAACATCTCCCATTACATCAACACCATATGGATCATTTTTATGTTGAATAAGCTAACTACCATCCTAAGTAATTCAATTGAAAATTTTCAATCCTACGCTAACTATCTAGAAACCATATAACAACTTGTAGTTTTAGTATTCTACCACAATTAACCAAACAGACAAATAGAAAAGCATTGAAACATGGTCCACCATTATGATCCAATCCATTAAGCTTCAAGAAATATAGAGAATAAATAGTTGGAACATTTTCACAAAGCATCAAAGTTTGATCCTACATACTTTATTAAGATGTGCTTCCATTTATTGAAGGTCTTATGTGAAAATGGAAAACTCAAAAAATAAGAGGGCAGTTATAATAGCACCTAAGATACAATTTCCATATCCTTTATAAGTTTGAAAAAATGAATGCATGGGAACAACGAGACAAATGTCAGACAAATTAAATGGAAAAGCATAGAAGCATGGTCTGCCACTGTCCTGATCCATCAAACTCCAAGAAATATAAAGAATAAATAATCGGTTCATTTTCACAAAGCCTCAAATTTTGATCCTACATATTATATTGAGGTGTGCTTCCATTTATTGGAGGTCTTAAATGAAAATGGAAAACTCAGAAAATAAGATGGCAGGTTTAATAGAACCTGAGATACAATTTCATATCCCTTTTACTATAGTTTATAACTTTGAAAAACGAAATGAATGGGAAGTAAAGGGGCAAGGAAAATGTGAGGTAAATTAGTAACTAAAGAAATTTTGCATGGTGAACCCAAGGAGAAAATCAAGGGAGGAAAGTAAAATGATGTCAACTTTCAAATGATAACAGGAAAAGAGGGGAAAATCTCTAACTTTTTAAGAAATAAATACACTACATACAAAATCCTACAACTTGTGAACAACTTGGGCTATTTTTCATGGTGTTTCAGGGATAGGGGCGACGGGGATGGCTAGAAGTTAACCCAAAATTTCAATGGGACAACCAAACGTAATTTTAAAAAATAAAATTTTAAAGTAATATAAAATTTAAAAACGAAGATTCTAGAACATAGTGATATAATATAAGTCAATAAAAGTAACCGCCATAGATAATAGATCTAATGTAACTCAATAAAAGTAACAAGTCTTGGATAATATATCTTAAATATCTTATCTACATAGATATTATAACTCTCCCAGAAGAAAGAGTTGATATAGGATACACAAACCTACCAAACATGGGAGTGAGAATTGTGAAGGAAATGAGCCCTCATTACAAAAACATACTATATCTTATTTAGGAAAGCAATGCTTAGATAACCTTGGTCCATGTTTGAATGCAGAACAACTTGGTGAATACTTTTATTTAAGAGTTGGAACTAAATGGGCACTATTTTCGATAGTGGCTATTCAAATGTCCTCAAAACCATCCCAACGAATCTCCCAAAACTCCCTGTTTTTGGAAAGAACCATCTAGAGGATCTGAGATAAGTCCCAAAAAACCATCATAAGATGTATCCCAAACATCCCATTTTCTAGAAAGAAGCATTTAGACAATGTGGGAGAGGATCACACATCCTAAGAGATGTCTCGTTCAAAATAGGGACTTTCCCCTTGCAATCCCCAAGGAGGGGAAAATCCAAAGGATGCAACCGAGATGTAGAGACAAGTCCCCCCATGCAACATCATCCTCGGTGCATAATCCAAATGATACAATATAAAGTGATCTAAGAGAGTGACAGACTAACATATGAACTCATGACCAAGTGTAGAAATTGACCTATATATCCATAAGAAGAATGTATGTAAGGAAATTATGAAATCATTACATGCACGCATGGAAGATAACATTTATCATATCTAATTAAATTTTAATACTATCATCCCTACAATTGTAGTGCCTAAATTAAGGAAACAATCGAAAATAAAACTTATAACTCGATATATCTATTATACTTCCAACAAAATGAAAGTAGATTGTGGATTACAAATTTATAATCATGATTACATAAGAACTACTTACAAGTTTCAGGGGACCCATACTCATGGGGTTCGGAGCAGTAATGAACTGTTTTGAAATTTCAACTAATGGCTTTGGGAGCATCCAAAACATTCCAATTTCTCCATTCTCATATTCACACCACTATTTTGGGTTCTTCTTAGAAACAACCAACATTAGGGATAGTTTGGACACTACTTACTTGTGTATCCCTACATGTGACACCACTATTGGGCATTTAAATGCTACCTACAATTGCTGTCACTGAACCCTGCAGGTAAGTTTATTAATTTCCTGCTGATAATCACAAAAGTAGGTCAATGGTACTGAAGAAGAGTGCAGTCAATATGACTACAATGTAGGAGTGCAAGTGCATATCCTAGAAAAAATGTTAAAAGTAACATATAGAGAAAGGAATTAGTGGTAATTTTGTTGCAACACGTATATAAGAGACCGTTGTATAATAGAATATACTGAATGGCCTGCTAAAACGGAATGAGTAAGCGATATGGTAAGGTGTTGCAGTGGAGCCAGATGTGTCAGGGGCTCCTGATTCTAATGACTAATGGCAAGGAAGGTGAATTGGGTACAGGGGCACTGCCAACATCCCTTGGGGCCAACAGTGGATCTAATCGTATGATCCTAGGGGAGGTGTACGAGAGAGTGATACTCTTATCATATGTGGTCAAAAGGAAGAAACTGTGAATAGGTATTTGGCCACTCCTATGGGATTGGGATGTAGCCAGACATGTCAGGAACACTTTGCTCTGGACCTATATGGAGTTGGTCCTTCTAGTACTCTAAGAACATGTGAAATTGATGCATGGTTCAACATCATTAAACTAGTCTCAATGGTATTTGTTGATCTCCCCAATGAGAAGGATGAGAAGAGACCCAAGATCTCACCCTTTTAAGTATCTCCATTTTCTGCAAAGGATCACCATCATTGTTTAAGGAAGCTGCAAGTAGTATAGTAGTTTTAGAAGTTGACTAGGAAAAAAAATTACATTTTAAATTAAGCAAAATCAAGAATACTTTTAAAGATAAATGTTCAACATAGGAGATGAGTATTCTAGTGTGCATGTGTCTACTTATGGTTGGGTAGCTATAAAAATTGACAGAAAAGTACAAAAATGCCATATTTATTTCCCCTTCTATTCAAAATCTCAATATCTATAGGGAAGGAAAACAATCTTTGGAGTTCCATAAATTTTGTTGGGTTGGATTTTCTTCTATTTATATACTTGGTCCTTGGTTAATCCCTCATATTATAAATATAGGGACCCATTTCCAATATGTCGTTGGATTGTGGTGATTTCTTGGATAGTTTGGCTTGTCTTCTCTATTTATGCAACTAATGATTCCATAAGTTAGATGCCATTTAAAAACTACATACTGCAATTTCTTCCTACTATTGAGTGGATTATGACTGGAGATTTCAATATGGTGGAATGGGATAAAGATAAAATTGGCACAAGACCAGGCACAAAGGTCCTTCAATATTTATTAGCTTAATATCATGGAATGCGAGGGATGCTTCTAGAGAAGGAAGGCAATATTTGATATGGGGTGCCACCCATTCTATTATGTTGGAAATTCTTCTATTATGCAGGAGTTCAAGATAATTGAGTTAGACCTCTCGCTAAATCAAAAGTTAATATGGATGTACAGTCCCTAATGAAGCAACACATATTCAAGGTTAAGTTGTTGGTTTCTCCCTAGATGAAAAGTTATGATGGATGTACACTCCCTAATGGTGCAACACACATTCAAGGTCAAATTAGGGAAATCCTCATGTTTAAAGAGCTAACTTATTAATATGCCCTCTAATGGATCTAAACTTGGGCCAAAACTTACACAGGATTTAGTTGAAGAACAATGTAGTGCCTTGACAATTTTGCTCTAGCAACAAGTATTGTTGTGGGTTATGATATTCACTAAAAAGGTGACATAACCATCCCTATATCTTGTAGTATCTAAGACAACAAAAGAAAAATGTTTCATCTTAATATCTTCTATATGTTAATTACAAAATCCTATTCTCTTGAGGAATCTATTGTTTAGCCTCCACCAAAGCCTATGTAACCACACTAAAAACTAGCCCAAATATATCTTAGAGTGCATGAATCTAGTGTCACAAAAAGGGGATCAAACAAAGAGGACATATCTCTAATAAATGCATAGAAGGTCATCTTAGGCTTCCATCCTCCTAGTGATTCAAGCCAAGAGACCTAGAAATATTACTTGTATATGTCATCTATGATGAACGTGTTCATAACATGTTTATTCAACAAAATATGTCCAAGAATATCCAAAGTATACTTGAAAGCAGGGAGGAAATCCATCAGCAAAATGACCATAGCAAGACATGAGAACTTTGAAAACCAAAAACTGTGATGCCACCCAATAGGTGTAGTTAAGGTCATAGCCGCAAAGGATGTCATAATAAATATGAAAGTTCCTCTCAACTATCAAGTCCAGAACTCCATATATTAGGATCTATAGATGCTGATAAGGATGTGCTCTTTTTCACCTTATAACATGTGATATTGATCTAACAGACATATTGCAGTCTATATCAGCCACTAACGTCAGTGGCATATCAGAACCCGCAATATTCTAAAACCTTCCAATCTCATTTCTCAACTATCCATACTCCCTTACTTGTATATATCAGTAGGAAAAAAAACTATCCCTAACCATGCAGAATACATCCAAATCACATTTAGCCTTGCCCGTGGTTTTTCCTCTACAGTCAATTTGACATTGTTATGATTGCTCCAATTTGATGTGTTAAATATTAATCTACTACACATGGAAAGGACTTGAAGCATTAATTTCTTTTTGAAACACAGAAGCTTCCATGATCTTCAAAGGAAACATAATGCTGAGTAGTATGATTAATTTTCACTATTCGAGTATATTTTCTTTAAACTAAAAAGAAAAAACATATAAAACATAGTAGCAATCCTTAAGCAGCAAGAATATTATTAATTATTTCTTCCTGGAGATGGGTAGGTTGAATATTTGAATCATCACTCGTTCACAATTCCAACTTTCCCTGTGAATAGTTCTACCCATTCCCATGGACCAGGCAACAATCACTAGGATTTTGTGTGGTGCATGATGTTTGCCAGCAATGATGCCAAGTCCTGAAAATAAGAGTTGCTTTGCATTTTAATTTATGGCATCCATTGGCTCATCAACGTTGTTGGGGATCTCCTCCTTACACCATCATTATGGGATGTGTGCCAAAACTGTATGTGAGACCAGGATTACATGGAGATTCTATAATGGTTCTATTTGAAGCAAGGTTCAAGCCTCCAGACCAAGGGGGATGGTTCCTGCAACCCTGTGCATACAGGAGTCCAAAATCGACTAGCAGCAGCCCGAAAACAATGCATGATAAGCACACATCCTTAGGCCATGACAATGCCATGAAAGCCGTGAATGCACATGATTTACTACTGGAATACCTTATGGGAACACACAATAAATAGAGGATGTAATAGACCACATGTGCACAACAAGCATGGACAGAACCCAAGATAGGCACAAACCA
This sequence comes from Pinus tabuliformis, assembly GCA_031772625.1. Lineage (NCBI taxonomy): Eukaryota > Viridiplantae > Streptophyta > Pinopsida > Pinales > Pinaceae > Pinus > Pinus tabuliformis. The sequence goes on along the minus strand of CM062804.1, from coordinate 491,917,193 downwards.
AAACATTATGTGTCGAAAGTGAAAAATTATGGCCACAGGAATGAAGAAACTATGAGTATGAAAATCAAGGTAGTCACCTATAGTCAGTAGGACAAAATTTGGAGTTTAGAGATAAAGATCCCATAAATGTTTATTTTTTGGTATAGAAGAAAATTAAAATTCTTTGGAATGTGCCAGCATAACAAATTTTCGGTGATAGAACAGTTTGGAGGTTGATGTATTTATATCTCCATTTGAAGTATATTTTTACTATATCGAAGCTTGGTATTTATTTATTTCATGGAAAAAATGACAATACTCTTGAAGTTTATGTTGAAGCCCGCTCATAAATTTAATGGGCATAATTTGACCAAATGGAAACAACAGATGATCCTTTTTTTCCCATTCATGTGTCCACTGAGAAAGGCGGCCTAGAAGGTGGTATGGAAACAAGACAATATTGATCAATTTCAAAAACAGTCAAACTAGGTAGCCATTGAATAAGATGGATATGACTACAATAAAAAATATGTAGTGATACTGATGAAAATTCCAGTGACAGAAAATAATTCCACAAGATTAAGATGGGTAATTTGCATGCATAATATGAAGGCATCCACGGGGAATGAATGGAGTCCTAGATAAAGGTAGATAAGATAAGATCATTTTACTAATGTCCAACAAAGACCACAAAAGTAGGTCAATGGGACTAAAATGGTAAATACAATATAAGTGCAAATCCAGAGTGTGAAAGAAACTCCAAGAATGCTATTGAAAGCAGAAAAATATAAATAAACAAGTGTCTAGATTGAAGTTAAGTGTCTGCCTAAGAAAATATATAAAATAAAGTGCAAGTGCAAGAGAGACACTAGAAACTAGTAAGTCTCACTTTTGAACAGAAAAGTGGATACCCATGCCTACTAGAGCTAAAACTCATTGCCAATGATGAATGAGGGGGTCAGAGCCCCCAACAGAGGATCCTAATTAGAGACATTTTTAATTGTGAAAGGACCAATGCACTGGCCAATTATATTCTTTGGGGAGAGTCTAGGTGATCTGACCAAAACTCATACCAAAGTTTCAAAGTGCTATGGATGTCAAACTTATCAGAAATAACCTCTAAACAATGGAAATATGTGGTCAGCATAGAGCAACGAGGACCCTCGGTCAACACATGTAGAACGTTGGCCCATGGTAACCGCATGCTAGCACAAATTGGCAAACAGGAAGTCAGATCCAAAAAGGAGGCAGTTTCACATATCGCAGGGCATCCCCCTCAGTGAAGGAAAGCCTGGAGCACTTGGTCACGAGGAAAAGCATAAAACCATAAGGAAATTGCTAATTCCTTCAGAAGGTGGTCCCTGCACTAAAACCAATAGGATATTAGAAGGACCTCAAGCGGTAAGTGGCTTCGACCAAGTCCTGCCTGATGCCATACAATGGGTGACACATGTCCGACAAATGAGAGAGAAAACCACTCACATCATGTGGGTAAAGAGCATGCTATATACTCGCCCGATATGGGCGAAGATTGTAGGATCTGGAGGCCCCAAATCAATGGCAGAGAAGAAATCCAATCGATGACATGATTCAACAGGGAAATAGGTTGAGGCGGATAAGATTTGAGATTTGGCATGAACGATGAGTTGGCAGAGGAAACATTTTCACAAGCAATCTTGGAGCAACAAGAATAATGACCGTTCAAAGATAACCGACACTCAGTTCGTGAGGAAATAGGTGGCCACCTCTCTGTGAAGTGTAACAGTGATGATGATGTAGAGGAGGGGAATTCCAGTGAATAGAAGCAGGAGATCCAGAGAGCCGAGAAGAAGAAACAAATAGTTAGGGAGTAGATTGGCTTTAAGGCACGAATAGGTAGAGAGAGAAAAGAAGGATGAGAAGCAGGAAAAGAGAGGAAAGAAAGAAAGAAAAGAAAAATTTAAGAGAATAGAGAAGTCAAGCTAACCTACAAAGTAAAGGCAACATCAAGAAAACAGAGACAGAGAGAGTCCAAGAGTTTGTGAACTCCAGGGAAGGCTTGAGAGGTTCAAGCAACTCTTCTGTGTATACCTGTCACGTATTGAGTACCAAATTGGACTCGTACCATTGAAACCAATTGAGGTCAAGATTCAATAAGGGGAGTGTGTGTACTCTAGAGACTTGCGGGATCTAAGTATAGTCCTACTGATCATTATCTATTGAGTGAGGCTCAAATTGAGCTCACTGTTGTAAAACTCTACTTTATAAGACACAATAGAAAGGCCAACATTGAAGGCTGGACCAAGAGATGTAGCCCAAGAGGATTGGGTGAACTGTTTATTAAGCTTGTTGTGTTTTATGTGATTGCTTACTGTGTTATCTTACTGTTTCAGTGCCTGCGTATTTCACAATCTTATCGATCTGTTTCATAAAATAACATAGGCATACCCTAGCACATAAGTCTATAATACCTTCATTAATTAACGAAGATCATTCACAAGTGATGTTAGATCACTAGGAATGAGATCCCTTTGTTATATCATCCTAGGGGGAGAACAATAGCAAGGAAGCCCAATGATCCTAACATGTAGGGTAGTGGGGAAGAGGCTCTAAATGGAGCTTGGCTGCCTGAACGACGCTGAGAAATAAAGATGGTTTTTTCCTTAAAATCATGTCTTTTTCAATGCAAATGAAGGAAGGAGAATCAATTTCATAACATTTCTGTTGGCATTATGATTCAGGTGTTGTCCTTGATGGCAAACCCATTCAGGTGATAAATCAAGAAGGACGCAGGAAATATGTTCAGAAAGTGCGTCCCCGCAGGTATACCATACAGAACCCGCGTCCAGGGACGCAGGCCAGCCGTTCAGGAGGTGCGTCCGCCCAGTGCACACATTTCAAGGCAGAGAAAAGCACGTGGGGGTTTCTTGTGTGGTATCTAGCCGACGGTTTTGTGTTTCTATGGTGTCGGCTCGTGGTTTTGTTCCATGTTTTGGGGAGAAGCTTGCCTATATAAAGCAAAGGAGTTCATTTGGATTAAGCATCATCTTGGTTGAACATCTTTTGGTGAGATCTAGTCCAGATCTATGAAGGCGAATCTTCTAATGGACTGTGATCTCTATGGCGCATGATCAGATCTGTGGATCTGAGTGTTTGGGTTGGTTCTGAAGTCCTCATATCTTTTATATCTGAAGGGACGCAGGTTCAGTGAAGGGAAAGTGCGCCGGGACGCAGTACAGTAAAGGCTCAGGTGCGTCTCTGAGGCAGAGGACGCGGCGCGACTGTGTTATTGGGTGCATCTCTGAAGCAAAAGACGCGGCGCGATAGTGTTTCTGAGTGCGCCGGTCGCAGCAAAGCATAGAGGAACAGTGCGTCGGCACGCAGAACAGTGGAAGGTAGACTGCGTCCAGTCGCAGGTCACAGAAAGAAAATATGCGTCCCTGTCTTAAGATGATCTGTTGACTGTATATTTCTGTTCATAAGGTGTTCTGGGTTATTTCTGTAATTACTGATCTGATATCTGTAGTGGACTGTATCTGTTGTATACTTGTTGATCATTTGATTCTTCATGAAAAGTAGTAGGGGGTTGTAGCTCCCTTCCAGGAGAGACTGGAAAACGAGAGAGAGTTGTAGCTCTCTGCAGGTTGCAGCCTGCGTGCTGGTAAAGGACTGCACCAGTACAAAATCATTGTAAAAAGAATTTCTTGAAAGAAGATAGAGACATATTGCAGCAGGTGGTTTTCTCCCGCATTGGGTTTCCACCTTACATCTTGTGTTCTTTGGTGTGACTGTCTATTTTCTTTATTCATGCTCATTATTTTATGGTACTGATATGCAAGAATAATTCAAAAGATCAAATAAGGAAGATTTGGTAAATTGCTTGATAATACTGATTCACCCCCCCTCTCAGTATTATTTCCAACAATTGGTATCAGAGCAGGTCCTTCAGAAAAGATTGATCGCTTGAAGGTAGATCGTTCATCATGAGCAACTACGAGAGAGAAGCATCAATCAGGCCACCAGTTTTTGATGGGACAAACTTCAATTATTGGAAGGTAAGAGTTACTGCATATCTTCAATCTCTTGGTACTGAAGTTTGGGACATTGTAGAAACAGGCTATGCTTTTCCTTCAGCTACTCCTACAGATCCAGCTGAGAAAAAGAAGTATGAAACAAATGCAAAAGCAGTCAGTACTCTATTAGGAAGTATATCCCAAACAGAATTCATGAAGGTAATGCACTTCAAATCAGCAAAAGAAATATGGGACAAAATGATCACAAGCTATGAAGGAGATGAACAGGTAAAACAAGCCAAACTTCAAACTCTCAGAATTCAATATGAAACTCTCAAGATGTATAATGATGAAAGTGTGGCTAATTATTTTCTTCGGGTAGATGAGATTGTAAATTGTATGAAAAATTTGGGTGAAGAAGTAAAGGAGTCTCTAGTAGTTCAAAAGATTCTAAGATCATTATCCCCCAAGTTTGAATCCAAAGTATCTGCAATAGAAGAAAAAGAAAATCTCCGTGTTCTTACTATGTCTCAGCTACATGGAATTCTAACTGCTTATGAAATGAGAAAGGGAGGACCATCAGACAGAAGGGAGGCTGCTTTTAAAGCATCAGGCAAAGAAGATTACTATGAAGCAAGCCATGATCCAGAAGAAGAGGAAGAAGAATCAAATTTTGTCAGAAATCTTCAAAGAGGTTCTGGAAGGTTCAGAGGTAAGCTACCTTTCAAATGCTTTGCTTGTGGAAGAGTAGGTCATTATGCTGCAAAATGCTCTTATAAGGATAAAGGAAAGGAACCAGTTAGATGGAACAAGAAACAAAGCGCAAATAAGAAAAGCTACTACACCCATGAAGATAGTGATGGCTTATCAAACAGTGATGAAGATGAACAAGGTAATAAATATAGGTTGTTAATGGCATTTGAAGATGATGATTATGAGGATGCTGTAGATGTGGATAACCTTTATGATGAAATTACTAGACTCAAGAGATGCATAGAAGAAAAGAACATGATTATTGATACTCTACAATTCCAAATTGATGAAAAGGAAAAACATCTTGAAAAATTAGAAGGTGAAATTGTTGGTCTTAGAAAAGAAATTGAGAAAACAAAAACTATTAATCTCAAGTTTGTCAAAGGATCTGAAACTTTGGATGAGATTATCAGTGTGCAGCGGTCTCCACTAAATAAGACAGGTTTGGGCTATAATGGAGAAACTTCTCAAGCATCCACTTCAAAAAGTTATCTTGATGCAGCAAGAAGAAATGAGCAAGAGCACAAGGAAGATCATCAGGTAAAGCAGGGACAAATGTCAAGCAGAAACTATCAGGGGCAATCCAGCTTAAGGGTGAACAAAAGCCACAACCAGCCACAGGTAAAATCTTCTCAATTTGGTTCAAGAATAGATGAAAATAGAAATTACAATCAGTTGGCTGGTAGATCCAATAATCGCAGAAGCTTCTTCAATGGACAATGCTTTTCTTGCCATAACTTTGGTCACAAAGCAGCTCAATGTGTTGCGTATAAAACAATCATGACTAGGGAAGCTCAAAAACAAAGAAGTATGACAGGGATTACAAAAAGGACCTATAACAACTTTTCAGCTCTTGAAAATGAAGTTGAATGTTCTATTTGCAATAATTTTGGACATAAAGACTTTGAATGCAGAAGCAGGTTTCCGGAAAGAAAGGTACAAGAGCAGAAAAAGGAACAAGCCTCAGGCGCCAAAACATGGAGAATAAAGGAACCTCAAACAGAAAGATGTGGGATAGCTTTTTATGCAGAAGGAAAAGAAAATCTATGGTACATTGACAGTGGATGTTCGAAGCATATGACAGGTGATAAAGAAAAACTTGAGTCTTATTCTAATTTAGAAAAGGGAAAGAAAGTCTCTTTTGGAAATGATACTCCTGCAACTATAAAAGGAAAAGGTATCGCTCCTTTAAAAGAAGATGTTAAGGCTGGAAATGTTTTGTTTGTTGATGGATTGAAGCATAATCTACTAAGTGTCAGCCAGATGTGTGATCAAAGAACCGAGGTTATATTCAGATCAAATGGATGCCTTGTTCGTGATCTTGATACAGGTAAAACAGTTCTCAAAGGAAAGAGAACTCCAAATAATCTATACATATTTGATGAAGGACAACAACAATGCTATCTAAGTAAGAATGAAGAGCACTGGTTATGGCATCGAAGGTTGGGACATCTAAGCTTCTCACAAATAAGGAAAGCTTGCAAATATCAGGCAGTTCGCGATCTTCCAGATATCAGAATTCCTGACAACACCATATGCAGATCATGTCAGTTTGGAAAACAAACCAGAACTAACTTTCCAGAGAAAGAAGGATCAGCCAGCATGCCTCTTGAGCTAGTACATACAGATGTATGTGGACCATTCAGAAAAAGAACACCTAGAGGAGAGGAATACTTGATATTAATTATTGACGATTTCTCCAGGTTTGTTTGGTTAGGTCTTATGAAGCACAAAGATGAAGCATTCGAAAAATTCAAAACCTTCAAAGCCTTGGCTGAAAATGAATCAGGTCACAAAATTAAGTGCCTCAGATCTGACAGAGGTGGGGAATTTACTTCAAATGAATTTTTCGATTTCTGTGATGAACATGGGATAAGGAGAGAATTCTCTACAGCTAGAACGCCTCAGAAAAATGGAGTTGTTGAAAGAATGAACAGAACAATCCAACAAATGGCTCGTGCTATGCTTGATGAATCAGGAACCCCCGCAACCTTCTGGGGTGAGGCTGCACATACTGCGGTTATTATTCTCAACAAGACGAATGTCCGGGTGAACAGCACTCAAACCCCTCATGAGCTCTGGAGTGGTAAAACTCCTTCGGTAAAGCACTTCAAAATATTTGGGAGCAAATGCTATATCAAGAATACTGAGGAGCAGCTTGGCAAACTTGATCCTAGAGCAGATGAAGGCATTCTTCTTGGCTATTCTCCACATAGCAAAGCATACAAATGCTACAATAAAAGACTTGGCAGAATTGTTGACAGCATTGATGTAGTGGTTGATGAAAAGGGATATATTCCTAGGCAAATACATCGTGAAGACATCGAAGAAGATGAGAGCTACCCTCAAAGACAGAATGATGAAGAAGAAGAACCTCAAGAAGAATCTCAAGAAGAACCTCACGAAGAAGCAGAAGAACGGACAAGAATAGAAGAAAAGACTCCATCCAGATATGTTCAGAAGAACCATCCAGAATCTCAGATCATGGGACAAAAAGAAGCAGGTATACAAACTAGAAGAACAGTTGCAGAAGCTTCAAGCTATTTGGCATTACTTTCCTCCACCGAACCACAAAATGTGAAAGAGGCATGCAAAGATGAATGTTGGGTGAAAGCAATGGATGAAGAACTTGAGCAAATCGAAAAGAACAACACTTGGGAGCTGGTTCCTAGACCAAAAGATAAGAATGTTATTGGAACAAAATGGGTCTTCAAAAATAAATTGAATGAAAATGGAGAAGTAATTAGAAACAAAGCCAGACTCGTCTGTAAAGGGTATGCGCAGCAAGAAGGAATAGACTTTGAAGAAACTTTTGCTCCTGTTGCAAGACTTGAGGCCATCCGAATGTTCCTTGCTCTCTCAAGTTTTCAGAACTTCAAAGTATTTCAAATGGATGTGAAATCAGCCTTTTTGAATGGAGACTTGGAAGAAGAAGTGTACATTGAACAGCCAGATGGGTTCATTCTTGGAAATGATCCAAATCTTGTATGCCGATTGAAAAAGGCTCTCTATGGTCTCAAACAAGCTCCAAGGGCTTGGTACTACCGGTTGGACAAATATCTTCATCAACAAGGTTTCTTAAAAGGTTCAGCAGATAGTAATCTGTATATAAAAGTTGAAAATGACAAATTGCTAATACTTGTTGTGTATGTAGATGACATTATTTTTGGCAGCAATGAAGAAGCTATGAGTCAAAGCTTTGCCTCAGTCATGCAGAAAGAATTTGAAATGTCCTTGCTAGGAGAACTGACATATTTCCTTGGTTTGCAAATCCAACAGAAGGAAGGAGGAATCTTTTTATCTCAAACCAAGTATCTCAAGCAGATTTTGAAGAAATATGGCATGGAAGATGCAAAACCAGTATGTACACCGATGGTCACAGGATGTAGTCTCAGTGCAAATGATGAATCTGCAGCAGTACATCAACCAACCTACAGATCTATGATTGGAAGTTTACTATATTTGACAGGTACCCGACCAGACATCATGCATGCAGTTGGAATAGTTGGAAGATTTCAGGCAAATCCGAAGGAGACTCATCTTCAAGCAGTGAAGAGAATTTTCAAATATCTTCAAGGGACTCAAAATTATGGCTTATGGTATCCTAGAGATACAGATCTTACTCTTCATGCCTATACAGATGCAGATTGGGCCGGAAGCGTGGATGACAGGAAAAGCACAAGTGGTGGTGCGTTCTTTATGGGTCCCAGACTGGTCTCTTGGTTCAGCAAGAAACAGAGTTCAATTGCCTTGTCTACAGCTGAAGCAGAATATGTTGCTGCTGCATCTTGTTGCACCCAACTCCTTTGGATGATGCAGAATTTGCAGGATTATCAAATCACTTGTACTCCTCCAATCCCTATCTTATGTGACAACACAAGTGCAATCAGCATCTCAAAGAATCCGGTTATGCATTCAAAAACCAAGCACATACCAATCAAGTACCATTTTCTCCGGGAACAAGTACTTGAACAGAAGGTCAAGTTGGAGTATGTTCCTTCTAAGGAACAAGTTGCTGATATTTTCACCAAACCGTTGCCCAGGGACACTTTTGAATACCTCAGGCAAAAGCTGGGGGTTGTTGATGCATCATCTTACTGTTGATCATCTTCCTATTGGTGGTATAGGCTCAGGGGGAGCACATAATGCATTGTTGGCATTATGGAGAAGGAGATCTTGGAAATAGCTGCAATATGTCTCTATCTCCTTCATGATGGATTTCTGGTTATAGATCTGGAGATGCATGAGCATAGGGGGAGCATACCCTTTGCCCTTGATGTCAAAGGGGGAGAATGAAGCTGAAGATTATGTGGTTGCCATCAAGTCCAAAGGGGGAGATTGTTGGCATTATGATTCAGGTGTTGTCCTTGATGGCAAACCCATTCAGGTGATAAATCAAGAAGGACGCAGGAAATATGTTCAGAAAGTGCGTCCCCGCAGGTATACCATACAGAACCCGCGTCCAGGGACGCAGGCCAGCCGTTCAGGAGGTGCGTCCGCCCAGTGCACACATTTCAAGGCAGAGAAAAGCACGTGGGGGTTTCTTGTGTGGTATCTAGCCGACGGTTTTGTGTTTCTATGGTGTCGGCTCGTGGTTTTGTTCCATGTTTTGGGGAGAAGCTTGCCTATATAAAGCAAAGGAGTTCATTTGGATTAAGCATCATCTTGGTTGAACATCTTTTGGTGAGATCTAGTCCAGATCTATGAAGGCGAATCTTCTAATGGACTGTGATCTCTATGGCGCATGATCAGATCTGTGGATCTGAGTGTTTGGGTTGGTTCTGAAGTCCTCATATCTTTTATATCTGAAGGGACGCAGGTTCAGTGAAGGGAAAGTGCGCCGGGACGCAGTACAGTAAAGGCTCAGGTGCGTCTCTGAGGCAGAGGACGCGGCGCGACTGTGTTATTGGGTGCGTCTCTGAAGCAAAAGACGCGGCGCGATAGTGTTTCTGAGTGCGCCGGTCGCAGCAAAGCATAGAGGAACAGTGCGTCGGCACGCAGAACAGTGGAAGGTAGACTGCGTCCAGTCGCAGGTCACAGAAAGAAAATATGCGTCCCTGTCTTAAGATGATCTGTTGACTGTATATTTCTGTTCATAAGGTGTTCTGGGTTATTTCTGTAATTACTGATCTGATATCTGTAGTGGACTGTATCTGTTGTATACTTGTTGATCATTTGATTCTTCATGAAAAGTAGTAGGGGGTTGTAGCTCCCTTCCAGGAGAGACTGGAAAACGAGAGAGAGTTGTAGCTCTCTGCAGGTTGCAGCCTGCGTGCTGGTAAAGGACTGCACCAGTACAAAATCATTGTAAAAAGAATTTGTTGAAAGAAGATAGAGACATATTGCAGCAGGTGGTTTTCTCCCGCATTGGGTTTCCACCTTACATCTTGTGTTCTTTGGTGTGACTGTCTATTTTCTTTATTCATGCTCATTATTTTATGGTACTGATATGCAAGAATAATTCAAAAGATCAAATAAGGAAGATTTGGTAAATTTCTTGATAATACTGATTCACCCCCCCTCTCAGTATTATTTCCAACAATTTCATGAAGTTGAAATACATTAGGGATCAAATTTTGGATATAAGAAGATAAGTACATGAAGAAGGAAAGGTTGTAATTTAGATGGTCTCCCTCCATCATTTGCAAACTTTGTGAAAACTGTAAACATAATTTTCAAATCCACTAATGCAATTTTTGAGAAGCTGTCAAGTCAGTTGCTAGTATTAGCTACTAGGTTTTCTTGTAGCATTGATGATCAGTCATGGAAAAAATTGAGCACCTGTTCAAGGACACCATATCAATGTATTTTGTCTTTCATCCAATGTACATTCATACAGTGCCCGTGATCACTCTTCTTGATTGATTGACATTAATAGCAGTTTTTGGTTCTTGTCTAACTTTGAGGAGGGATGTATCTCATTATGTATTCCTTCTCTCCAAAGCCTCTTCTTACTACTGTAACCCTAACCCAAGGTGTTACAATCCCAATTCATAAGATATATAAGACTACAAGTGATTTTTCTAAGACTTATGGCAACCATACTTGGATAATATAAAATATGGTATAAAATATGAAACGTGGTTTGAATATTAAGTTTTGGCAGCATAATAATTCTAGGCAGTCATGCATCTATATGGTCAGCATTAAGCAACATTAACTAAACTACAAGTAGACAATGTCTTAACTTCACATCACATGGTAAATGCTCGAGCTCACCTTCAATGACATAGTTTTCAAGGGTGGCCTTGATCTATGAATACTAAGCATGCCCAGAATTCATCCATGTACCTTGACAACTTATTCCTCCAAATTTTTCACTTAACTAAATTTTTCTATGTGATTCATGAACTTATAGTTCAAATAATAAGAGTGAATTACAGTCTAATTCTACTCGTAGCAAATGACACCAATCTAAATAGTTTGAACACATCAAATAAGAAACCTTTCATTAATTGGATAGTAAGAGAACATTTTGACCTTTTATCTAAGTCTGAACTAATTTTCAGTGGCTAGAGATGCAATAATAAACTTCCACATGTACCTAGAGTTATGCTAGGATGTTGACCCTTGGTTCCCTTCCAATTTTTATCATTCCAACACTAATACCTATCTAGCACAATGACTAACTCATATTTGTGTGCACTCAGGGACTCATTTTAATGTGTTTTTATGTGTCGTGACCTCAGTGAACTTGTCCTTGTCATTCAACTTCCTAGAAAATAATAGCAACAACCCTGACCATTGAGTGAGAGGATGGAAGTATGGGAACAACTAGCAAGTGCACCTTCTATATTGGGCAAAGAAACCCTACAATTTTTTTTCACCTATGTAAAACTTAAGAAATTAAGCACTGATAGATTATATGCTTTGGGAAGAGTCTGGGGATGAGACCACCTAGCTATAGAATCGTAGGGGGAGCACAATAGCAAGGAATCCCAATGATCCTAACATCTAGGGTAGCGACAAAAAGGCTCTAAATCAAGCTTGGTTGCCTGAACGACACTGAGAAATAGAGATGATTTTTTCCTTAAAAGCATGTCTTTTCCAATGCAAATGAAGGAAGGAAATTCAATTTCGTAACATTTCACGAAGTTGAAAGACATTAGGGATCAAATATTGGTTGTAAGAAGACAAGTACATGAAGAAGGAAAGGTTGTAATTTATATGGTCTCCCTCCATCATTTGAAAACCTTTTAAAAACTCTGAACATAACTTTCAAGTCCACTAATGCAATTTTTGAGAAGCTGTCAAGTCAATTTCTAGTATCAACTACTAGGGTGTCTTGTGGCATTGATGATCGGTTATGGAAACAATTGAGAATTTTTTCAAGGACTCCATATCAATGTATTTCATCCGATGTACATTCATACAGTGCTCCTGATTACTCTTCTTGACTGATAAACATTAATAGCAGTTTTTGGCTCTTGTCTAGCTTTGAGGAGGGATGTATCTCATTATCTATTCCTTCTCTCCAAAGCCTCTTCTTATTTCTCTAACCCTAACCGAAGGTGTTATAGTCTCAATTCACAAAATATATAAGACTATAAGTCAGTTTTATAAGACTTATGACAACCATACTTCGCTGATATAAAATATGGTATAAAATATGAAACCTCGTCTGAATATTAAGTTCTAGCAGCATAATAATTCTAGGGAGTCATGCATCTATATGGTCAGCATTAAGCAACATTGACTAACCTACAAGTAGACCATGTCTTAACTTCACATCACATGTAAAATTCTCCAACTCACCTTCAATGACATAGTTTGCAAGGGTGGCCTTGATCTATGAATACGAAGCATGCCTAGAATTCATCCATGTATTTTGACAACTTATTCCTCCAAATTTGTCACTTAACTGAATTTCTCTATGTGATTCATGAACTTGCAATTCAAATAATAAGAGTGAATTACAGTATAAGGCTACTAGTAGAAAATGACACCAATATAAACATATTGAACACATCAAATAAGAAACTTTTCATTCATTGGATAGCAAGAGAGCATTCTGACCTTTTGTCTCGGTCTGAAATAATTTTCACTGGCTGAAGATGCAATAATCAACTTCCACATGTACCTATAGTTGTGTTGGGATGCTGACCCTTGATTCCCTTCAAATTTTTATCAGTCCAACACCAATACCTATCCAGCACAATGACTAACTTAGCTCTGTGTGCATTCAGGGGCTAATTTTAATGTGTTTTTGTGTGTCGCGACCTCAGTGAACTTGTCCTTCTCATTTAACATCATAGAAAATAATTGAAACAGCACCAGCCATTGAATTAGAGGATGGAAGTATGGGTATAGCTAGCAAGTACACCTTCTATACTGGGCAAAACAACCCTATAATGTGTTTCCACCTATGTAAAAGTTCAACAAGTAAGCACCGGTAGATTATATGCTTTGGGGAGAGTCTAGGGATGAGACCAATTGGCTATATCATCCTAGGGGGAGCACAATAGAAAGAAATCCCAATGCTCCTAACATCTAAGGTAGTCGGGAAGAGGCTCTAAATGAAGCTTGGCTACATGAACGACACTGAGAAATACAGATGATTTTTTCCTTAAAAGGATGTCTTTTTCAGTGCAAATGCAGGAAGGAGAGCCAATTTCATAACATTTCACGAAGTTGAAAGACATTAGGGATTAAATATTGGTTGTATGAAGAATAAGGAAAGGGTGTAATTTATATGGTCTCCCTCCATCATTTGAAAAGGTTTTAAAGACTTTGAACATAACTTTCAAATCCGCTAATGCAATTTGTGAGAAGCTGTCAAGTGAGTTGCTAGTATCAGCTACTAGGTTTTCTTGTGGCATTGATGATCAGTCATGGAAAAAATTGAGCATCTGTTCAAGGACTTCATATCAATGTATTTCATCCAATTTACATTCATACAGTGCTCTTGATCACTCCTCTTTATTGATTGACATTAATGGCAGTTTTTGGCTCTTGTCCAGCTTTCAGGAGGGATGTATCTTATTATGTATTCCTTCTCTACAAAGCCTCTTCTTACTTCTCTAACCCTAACCCAAGGTTTTACAGTCCCAATTCACAATACATATAAGACTATAAGTGACTTTTATAAGACTTATGACAACCATACTTGGTTGATATAAAATATGGTATAAAATATGAAACCTAGTATGAATATTAAGTTCTGACAGCATAATAATTCTAGGCCGTCATGCATCTATATGGTCAATATTAAGAAACATTGACTAAACTGCAAGCAAACCATTTCTTAACTTCACATCACACGGTAAATGCTCTAGCTCACCATCAATGACATAGTTTGCAAGGGTGGCCTTGATCTACGAATACTAGCATGCCTAGAATTCATCCATGTATCTTGACAAATTATTCCTCCAAATTTTTCACTTAAATAAATTTGTCTATGTGAGTCACGAACTTACAATTCAAATAATAAGATTGAGTTACACTCTAATGCTACTGGAAGTAACAACACCAATCTAAATAGATTGAACACATCAAATAAGAAATTTTTCATTCATTGGATAACAAGAGAGAATTATGACCTCTTATTTAAGTTTGAACTAATTTTCAGTGGCTGAAGATGCAATAATCAACATCCACACGTACCTAGAGTTATGCTAGGATGTTTACCCTTGATTCCCTTCCAATTTTTATCAGTCCAACACCAATACCTATCTAACACAATGACTAACTCAGCTATGTGTGCATTCAGGGGCTAATTTTAATGTGTTTTTGTGTGTCGCGACCTCAATGAACTTTTCCTTCTCATTTAGCTTCATAGAAAATAATAACAACAGCCCCAATCATTGACTGAGAGGATGGAAGTATGGGTACATCTAGCTAGTGCACCTTCTATACTAGGCAAAAAATCCCTACAATTTGTTTTCACCTATGTAAAACTTCAGCAAGTAAGAGAAGTGAGTTGCTCTCCACATTATCCTCTAACCTATTGGTAGAAATAATTTTTACACACATAATCAGCCTCAACGCGGGTGTTATGTGGATAACGTGGGTGTGTAAGTGTATGCATAAATCACCAGAGGCACCTATGCCCAACTACCTAACTAGTAAGGGCTCTTCAGTTACATTTCGTAGCAAATGCGTCATGTTTGTGCCATGGGTTTTCTATGTGATAGCCTAATATAATATGTAATGTCTCTGCAATCCATTTTATACAATTAGCCTTTAAGCATCGAGATTATATGTTTTCATTACAATAGGTTCTGAATGAACCTCTATCTGCAAGGGTCAGTTCCTGACTTATCCTATCTGAGTTGACAAGACGCTCCTAATTGTCATCCACTAGTCCACCTCTTTAATTAACTCCAATGCCAAGACACAAGTATTGTGAATATGTACCCTTACATAGATGGGTATATTGCAATTAATAAAATACCCAACAATCAATACATAGTAGAAACCTTGAAGAGAGAGATATTTCATAATCAATATAACAATCAACAATTTGTAATATAGACTGGGCATTGGGTACCCTATCATGATGCAAAAATTAGAAATTGAAATGCCCTATAGTTAAACCAATGTATGAAATAGGGCACATATCTTTCCTTTTTTAATAGGGATGTGTCCAAGTATTATTCTGACCTTGAGGCTCTTGAATTTTAGGTCAACATTAAGGGAGTTGTATGTAGTCATTCTAGAGTTCACTTCTTTAACCCTGCCTAAAAACATGGCAATGTAAGCTTGTAGCCTTTTTTAGATGTATAGGGAAAACCAAGACTTTAAGATATTTAATATTGTATGACCTGGGGTGGACAATGGGACCAAGCTCACTATTCTCCTCCCAATCACTGACAAACTACTAGTAATTTCATTGTCACCCCCTAGCATGTGGAACCCATCCCATTGACTAGACCTCCAGATGTACTTGGGATTCCATAGGTTCCTTCCACACCTCCACCATTCTACATTAAGGATGTTTAGTTTACAGGCATATTCTGGGATTCCAAAGGAGGTCTTACTCCACCTAGGAGTCATGAGCACTCTAGAGGAGATCTTCCTCCACCTAGCTATCATGAGGGATTCCAGAGGAGGTCTTCCTCCACCAAGCAATCATGGAGGATTCCAGAGGATATCTTACTACACCCAGTTATCATCAGGGATTATAGAGGAGTTCTTCCTCTACCCAGCAATCATGAGGGATTCCAGAGGAGATCTTCCTCCACCCAACTATGACACAATTGGGCCTCTCCCTTTATAGCTTCATCTAAATAAATACCATCAAGGTTTCATCATCATTCTCATTTTCGAAAACCTACAATCATGATATTCCATAAAATTCCATCTCTCTCCGCGATGTTATTTCAAACACTTGGAAATCATCCCTAATGCCCCACATCTCATTATTGAGCCATGGCTCCTACCACCTTATTCTAGATATTCTTCTAAGAAATTATATGTTGGAACACTACTACAAAAGGGAAACATATGTGTTAGAGTGGATTTGGATCATAATGTCTAGGAATTTCAAATTTTGTTTTAGTTATCTCTATCTACAATCTAGTTTTTTTAGTTATCATTTAGCCCAAGGGCATATGTGAGATATGTTTATCAAAATCTAAATTCAAAGACTAATACAAATGTGTTTAAAATTTTATTTTAAGAAAAATATTCAAATTTTGGGATGGGAATTCATACAATACATTCTTTTGCAAAAAATGTTTAGAACCAAATGTCATATGTCTTTCTTTCTTTTTTCAGAGGAAAAAAACATAGCTTATTTATATAAATAAATAAAATTTCATTTTGTAAATACAAAAACAAAGTGTGTATTCATGCAATATCTACCATATTCATGTATTGGACACAAAAACATACCAACTCTCCCTTTAAAAAAACATACATCTATACATCATTTGACCAGAGGAGTCCACACAAAAAAAAATACAAAGAGTAGAGTTTAAAAATCATGAGAATTATAATTTAAAATCAAAATATATTTCCGAAATTACTATAGCATCATTATCAACAAAATAAACATCAAACTATAGAATATGAAGATAAAAAAACATAGATGAAAAAGAGCCTATAATTATGCTTGTTGAGGTTGTTCATGAAAGGACTATGAAATAACCTATAGTGTTCATCATTTAAGACCTCCTCAATGTACCAAGACCCCATGCGAACAAAATTACTTTCTTTAAAAGATTTACTACATCACTGTTTCACTCCCTCTCCCTCTAAATATGAGTGCACAAAAAATAAACATAAGAAAGCTTTATCCTTTTTAAGTTGTCCAAAATTTGATTAAGTTGCAAGCAGTAACATTGTTGAATATCATTGACCCAATTTATAACTATCAAGGAATCACTTAACACTTAGAGGTGATCACAATCCTTATCACAACCAAAATCCATTAATGGGTGATGAGATAATAGCTCTCCCAAATATTTTGAACCCCTCCCAATCTCATATTGACTTTAAAATAGTGTTTATATGATAAATAAATAACAGAGCAGCCACTACATGAGAAATTTCCCTCTTGATCAACCCCATAAAAGAACCACATGGAAAAGATTTGTTAGTTTCCTCTAGAATCTTCATCCTATTCCAGGAAGGGATAGAAGGATGTTGAAAATGAGAAAGAATGGGAAACACTTCAATAGCCACTCAATCTTGGCAAGAGTGCTAGTTATGAAAAATTTCCTCTTTTCTTAGATAAACACCCAAATAGATAAGAAAAAGGAAAAATGATTGTTAGATGCATCCCACAAGCATTTAAAACAAATACTTATAGATCTTTCTAAAACTCCGCTAAGAATGCAAGTGACTGAAATCCAAAACACAAAAATAACATCTAGGATTGATTTGAGCAAACCTAGTCTCCTTTCCCTTGACAACCACCTTAGGCTCCAAGTGGTTAGTCTTTTTTCCAACTTAGCTATTAACTAGGACCATTCTTCTTTTTTTGTAGTATTTTGGTTTCAACTGGAAAACCAAATATTTTAGCCATATATCCATTTCAATAGAGGGAAATGGAAATAAATTCATGAGATTCCTTACTTCATAATGTGCCAAATTTTAAGTTAAAATTGAATATTGTTTAGCTATTAATCAGCATGCTAGTATTTATTCCAAACAGATTATTGATATCATATGCCGAATTTAGCATCACAAGGCCAATCTGCTACTTGTAAAGAATGTAAAAGAAACACGAAGAATACTGGTCTCATCCCTGGATAAGCATGGAAGAATGGAGAGGTAGACCCATTTATAAAAACAACAAAGGATATCGATTACATGCACCCCTCACCAAATTCACAAAACTAATCCCGAGTCCAAATGACTCAGGATATATATAACATCATCTTAATCTTCATAATTATGTTCATGGTCATTGTTGATATATATAGCATCATCTTGATTTTCATAATTATGTTCATCATCATTACTGCCCTACTCGTCATCAGTAGTTTCTTCTTCCTCATCACAATCACAATTATCATCCCATGGAATTCCACATTTATAGCAAAATTCATTACCACACCTGAAAATAAACAAATTTAATATTAGAACATAAAAACCTATATAAAAAAATAAAAAACATAATCACTTTCTTATTACATTATGATTAAATTCTCATAAACAAAATCTCCATTGCTCAGAAACTGTGTACCTGCAAACTATGTGCATGCAACCTGGGTGCGTTCAATCATATTTTTGCAGTTGGGACACTGCTTCCACTTGCTGTTCTCTGCAAGCAAATTCAACTCTGCATTTACAGCACCCAACTGAGGAGCATATTCTTGGCAAGACATGTCTGTGTGCCAAGGAACCCTGCACTCAATACAAAACAAGCGGGAGCATTCCTGACATTTTGTTGTTGTTGTTGTTGTTGTTGTTAGAGAAGAATGTGATGAGGAAGAAAAGGGAGAAGGAACTTGTGAGCACTTATTTAATTCCGATAAAGCCATCAAAAATGAGAAATCAGGATATGGGCAATATACTTTCTCTGAATCTGCAATTCTTTCCTCTTCAAACCTTTTCATAAAAATCTCTAACCATTTAGGTGACAAGAATTTCTCACAGCCATATTTAGTGAGCTTGGAATTACACCAGAGATGTGGGCATTTAGGCACACCGCCATAATTGGCCATCATGGACTCAACGTATCGACCCATACAACGAAGACAATATCTATGATGGCAAAACATATTTTTGTGCATCCCATTCACATTCACATCCTCAAAGAACATATTGCATTTCTCCTTCACGTTAGCGCCTCCAATTACTGTCACCTCCACTTGATAACCAGGAGGTCTAAAATTTATCTGAGCGCTTGAATTATCACTAACATCACCACCGGTTATGCTACTTGTTTCGGGCTGGTCACTACCCACTTCTCGGAATGTTATATCCATGTCGAAATTCTGCAATGCTAGTTGACGACTTGTGCGAAGAAAATTGAATTTACAAGTCGAAATCCAAATCAAATATATATCTATAGTAGAGCATAAGTATATCACGCCCGTCGGCCGACTTAGAAGCCCCTTACGTTCATCATATGTGCACCAACTTACCACTTGTTATTTATAAAAAAAAATTAATATGAATTATATATATATATGAATTATATATATATATATATATATATATATATATATATATATATATATATATATATATATATATATATATATATATATATATAAATGTAATTAAATTTTTAACTATAGAGATTTATTTATATTAGAGATTCTTAACATGTCAATAAGTTTTGATTCAATAAAATGACTTATTAATACCACACGCCCAAAACCCATAATTAGTGTTTATAGGGCACGTATTCATATGCTATATTTTATTTTTAATTAATCAAATGAAGTATATTTTTTTTAATTAATCAAATGAATTGAAAGAGCAAAAGGACATCACTATTTTTGAGATAAATCTCAAGCTTTGATTAATAACTACTATAAAAGATATTGTAGAATATTACATGGAGGTTAAATCCCTACCATTCACTTAATTGTTGTTGATAATTAAATTAAATCTTACAAACCCTATTTCAAAATAGACACAACCATCTGCTTAAATATATAACTTATTATATGTAAGTTTATAAATGGAGAATTACCATTTATATAACATTTTTTATTTACATTTATAAGGAAAGCATGTGCAGAATTGATTGTCTTGTGAGGGAGTTGAGATAAAGTGGTGAAGTTTGACTGAATACTTTGGACCAATTTTGATCAAGTCAATAATATTACTTTTAATTTACCTACACATGGTAATGCCCTTGGTAAATGGGTTCAGATTAGGTCTACATACCTATCTATAAATAGGTGGAATCCAAGACGATTTGGGTTGGCTAATTTTTGGATTATGACTGTAGGAGAAATGTTCTAAGCATGATTTTTGTTGTAATGTTGTAATGGTGTTTTGGATAAGCTCGCGAACCCAGCTAGGGTAAAGGAGAAATGTTGTAATATTTCACTCAATTGAACTAAGAAATATCATGGTATGTTCCTTGATGTGCCTCAACACATCATTGTATTGAACAATAGAAACATGATACTAATTCCCATCACATTTAGGAGCTTCATGTATCTATTTTTCATCTCTAGCAACAAATGGTTCTTCACCATTAACAAACAATTGAGGGGTGGAAGAGAATACATCCACTAGTGCAAAATGACTAACTAGTTACTAAAAAGATGACTAAAATTTGCATATAAACGACGACCAATACTAGTTAATTTACAATATCTTATAATGTGACCAAATTTTAGTCGTTCTTAGCTTAGGCATTAATTGGATGTCTCAATTTTATCATCTAGTAATATATTTAGTCATTAATGTTTTCATTAATTGAGTCACTGATTTCGTCATTAATTGCCAAAATTAATGATCAAATATACAACAAAATATATCACTATATGATCATCTTAGAAAATCAATTAATGACCAAAGAAATATGACTAAAAAGTTGATCGTATTATAAAATATTGTAAATTAGCTACTAATAATCATACATATGCAAATTTTAGTCATCGTTTGAAACCAATTAATGACGAAAGAAATATGACTAATTTTTTGTTGTGTTATAAGATACTGTAAATTAACTACTAATAGTCATATATATTCAAAATTTAGTCATCACTTGAAACTAGTTGGTGACCAAAGAAATATTGCTAAATTTCAATTGTATTATAAGATATTGCAAATTAGCGATTAATAGTTGTATATATGCAAAATTTAGTCATCATTTGTAATCACAAATTTATCATTTTCATTAGTGATTTATCTTTTCTTGGTAGTTTCATATTCATTATATAAACAACTAATTTAATAGTTTATATTGATTTCATTTACTTTCATTAATAATCATTATAAATGACTCATTTAGTCATATACTCATTTTCATTATGTTTATCATTAATCAGTATAAACTAATAATTTAGTAATTTTAAATTGATTTTACGTGTTCATTATTAATCAACATAAATTAATTAATATGATTGTGACTAAATTTAAAAAATGGCATACGCTGTCATACAAAGTTACATATGTTAATTACAATACTAAACTATATCAAGTGCAACTATAAATAATTCCAACCAAAAAAATTATATTATATGAAATTTCAAGTATTACAATATGAGTTACCAACTTAATATTGGTTGGACTACAATTTACACATGAAATATTGTTTCATCACTTCAAAACATTATCATTTTATTGCCAAGGCATTGCACGTGAATTCATGAACTCTGAATAGTTGACCATCAGTCTCTATGTGTGTGTCTTATGCGGGATATTAGCTCTAAGGGTATCACTAGCCCAATTCTCTTCCCTCTCCCTCTTTTGCATTTTTCACTCCAACGTTATATTTGTTTTCTTCTTTCTTCATTTCCTGCTTCTTACAAAATCAAAAGAAACATTCAAAATTAAATCAAACAATAAAGAGAGGATATCATGGAATGGGAATTGTAATTTAAAAAAAAAAATTGTTTGCCTATTCACCGATGTCTTGTTTGGGATTCCTAAAATATTTTCTTGCCCAAAATAACCATGAGGTGAAATAATCACAACATTAAAAACCATAGGAAACCCCATTAGAAACTCGAAAAACTTTTTTTTAGTTGGGAAATAATGGCCACCATGTGGCTAGATGACCTGCATAAAGAAAGAAGATAAAATGTCACCGTAGAAAAGAACCCCTTAGGAATTTAGTATTCAACCTTCAAAAATCTTAGGCATAATCATGCAAACTAAGTTACATGTTCTAAGGGCCAAGTGGTGAATTAGCATACCATATTTACAGCTCTCAAATTTTTATTGTGCCAAACCGGGTAATATCTAATCCAAAAAGCCAATAATTTTCATTATAGTGGATCAAGAAAGTTTCTACAAGAAGCTTCTTAAAAATAACCTTCTCCATTCTCCACTCAAGAGGAAAATCCAATGCCCGATAAAGATGAAGATCCCCTTTCTGGCTAATATCAGGAATCATGTATATCTACATACGCAAAACAACAGCGTAAGAGGAAATTGTATAAAAAAAATATCTATAAAATTGAAAATAGATGACAACGATGACATAATGAGAAAAGTGAATGAAAATTAAGAAAATTGATTTATTTGCATAAGGAAAATGTTAGGGAGAAATCAAAAGCAAATGTCAAGGTTTACACAAGAAAAATGCCACCCTTCTTACCATTTTGTTAATACTAGTGCTCCTAAGCATCATCAGGTTGTTGTTACTAAAAGGTGTTGCTATTTTAAAGTGTACCCTGAAGAGGATGATAAAGGAAGAAATGCACATGATTTCAAACTAACAAATTTAAAACAAGCAAAGAAATAAAGTTGATCTTTCCAGGTTCCTGAAACATTGTTTCAATATTAACAACCTTTTTTACAAAGCAAAGATGAATTAACCTTGAAAAGTGCAAATTGATTTTGATTTAGAGTTGGTAAGACTCAGAGCATGAACATCATTAGGTGTTTATTATGCACCCGTGTTCTCATCATGGATTATGAGTTTAACACCAACCACTTTGAGAAATCTATATTGCAATCACCATTACCTGAGTTCCATGATCACAATGGGGAGGGTGAATGGTAAAACCCCATAACTGACCTATACATACCCTAAGGAGAGTACATGTCCTACCCATTTAGGTATTGGCTCATTGAGCATGTAAATATCAATAAAATCGAAGAGAAAATGCAAACAAAGGTTGTAAGAAATGCATGTATTAATAAGAATCTTATACTTAAAGTGAAGATCATAATTGTGTCGAAGTTACCTAGATTTAAAGAAGTCAACTTTTAATTCTAATTAAACAAGAACCCCAATGAAACATCCTGCACTTCCAAACATATGTTTATGAAATCACATTAATAAGATTATATTTCCTCACCTACCTATCATAGTGAAAATCATAAGGATAAGAAAGATGAAACTCTTCATCTAAAGTAATGGCTAAATGTTGCGAGGTGGCTCTTGATTAATGTTGTTTTCCACGCCAATGTCCCCTCACATTGTGATAGTATTCTTTTTCTTAATGAATAGGTACATAACATCTCCCATTACATCAACACCATATGAATCATTTTTATGTTGAATAAGATAACTACCATCCTAAGTAATTTAATTGAAAAATTTCAATCCTAAGCTAAATATCTAGAAACCATATAACAACTTGTAGTTTTAGTATTCTACCACAATTGACAAAACAGAAAAACACAAAAGCATCGAACATGGTCCACCATTATGATCCAATCCATTAAGCTTCAAGAAATATAGAGAATAAATAGTTGGAACGTTTTCACAAAGCATCAAAGTTTGATCCTACATACTATATTAAGATGTGCTTCCATTTATTGAAGGTCTTATGTGAGAATGGAAAACTCAAGAAATAAGAGGGCAATTATAATACTACCTAAGATACAATTTTTATATCCTTTATAAGTTTGAAAAAATGAATGCATGGGAACAACGAGACAAATTTCAGACAACTTAAATGGAAAAGCATAGAAACATGGTCTGCCACTGTACTGATCCATCAAACTCCAAGAAATATAAAGAATAAATAATTGGTTCATTTTCACAAAGCCTCAAATTTTGATCCTACATATTATATTGAGGTGTGCTTCCATTTATTGGAGGTCTTAAACGAAAATGGAAAACTCAAAAAATAAGATGGCAAATTTAATAGAACTCGAGAAAATCAAGGGAGGAAAGTAAAATGATGTCAAATTTCAAATGATAACAAGAAAAAAAGGGCAAATCTCTAATTTTTTAAGAAATAAATACACTACATACAAAATCCTACAACTTGTGAACGACTTGGGCTATTTTGCATGGTGTTTCAGGGATAGGGGCAACGGGGATGGCTTGATGTTAACCCAAAATTTCAATGGGACAACCAAATGTAACTTTAAAAAATAAAATTTTAAAGTAATATAAATTTTAAAAACAAAGATTCTAGAACATAGTGATATAATATAAGTCAATAAAAGTAACCGCCATAGATAATAGATCTAATGTAACTCAATAAAAGTAACAAGTCTTGGATAATATATCTTAAATATCTTATCTACATAGATATTATAACTCTGCCAGAAGAAAGAGTTGATATAGGATACACAAACCTACCAAACATGGGAGTGAGAATTGTGAAGGAAATGAGCCCTCATTACAAAAACATACTACATAGTATTTAGGAATGCAATGCTTAGATAACCTTTGTCCATGTTTGAATGCAGAACAACTCGGTGAATACTTTTATTTATGAATTGGAACTAAATGGGCACTAGTTTCGATAGTGGCCATTCAAATGTCCTCAAAACCATCCCAACAGATCTCCCAAAACTCCCGGTTTTTAGAAAGAACCATCTAGAGGATCTGAGATAAGTCCCAAAAATTCATCATAAGACGTATCCCAAACATCCCATTTTCTAGAAAGAAACATTTAGACAATGTGGGAGAGGATCACACATCCTAAGAGATGTCTCGTTCAAAATAGGGACTTTCCCTTTGCAATCCCCAAGGAGGGGAAAATCCAAAGGATGCGTTCGAGAAGTAGAGAAAAGTCCCCCCATGCAACATCATCCTCGGTGCATAATCCAAAAGATAGAATATAAATTGATCTAAGAGAGTGACACACTAACATATGCACTCATGAACAAGTGTAGAAATTGACCTATATATCCATAAGAAGAATGTATGTAAGGAAATTATGAAATCATTACATGCATGCATGGAAGATAACATTTATCATATCTAATTAAATTTTAATAAGTTATCATCCCTATAATTGGAGGGCCTAAATTAAGGAAACAATCGAAAATAAAACTTATAATTCGATATATCTATTATACTTCCAACAAAATGAAAGCAGATTGTGGATTACAAATTTATAATCATGATTACATAAGAACTGCTTATAAGTTTCAGGGGACTCATACTCATGGGCTTCAGAGCAATAATGAACTGTTTTGAAATTTCAACTAATGGCTTTGGGAGCATCCAAAACATTCCAGTTGCTCCATTCTCAGATTCACACCATTTTTATATGTGGGGAGAATATTAATTGGTTAGTGTTGCCAATTATTCGGGTGCTTCTTACACACAACCAACATTAGGGATAGTTTGGACGCTACTTGCGTATCCCTACATGTGACACCACTATTGGGCATTTAAATGCTACCTACAATTGTTGTCACTGAACCCTGCAAGTAAATTTATTAATTTCCTGTTGATAATCACAAAAGTAGGTCAATTGTACTGAATAAGGGTGTAGTCAATATGACTACAATGTAGGAGTGCAAGTGCATATCCTAGAAAAAATCCTAAAAGTAACATATAGAGAAAGAAATTACTGGTAATTTTGTTGCAACACGTATATAAGAGTCTGTTGTATAATAAAATATACTCAATGGCCTGCTAAAAAGGAATGAGTGAGCGATATTGTAAGGTCTTGCAATGGAGCTAGATATGTTAGGGGCTCCTGATTCTAATGACTAATGGCAAGGAAGTTGAATTGGGTACAGGGGCACTGCCAACATCCCTTGGGGCCAACATTGGATCTAATCGTATGATCCTAGGGGAGGTGTATGAGAAAGTGATACTCCTATCATATGTGGGCAAAAGGAAGAAACTTTGAATAGGTATTTGGCCACTCCTATGGGATTGGGATGTAGCCAAACATGTTAGGAACACCTTGCTCTGGAACTATATGGAGTTTCTCCCTTTAGTACTCTAAGAACCTATGAAATTGATGCATGGTTCAGCATCATTAATCTAGTCTCAATGGTATTTGTTGATCTCCCCAATGAGAAGGCTGAGAAGAGACCCAAGATCTCACCATTTTAAGTATCTCCATTTTCTGCAAAGGACCACCATCATTGTCTAAGGAAGCCTCAAGCAGTATAGTAGTTTTAGAACTTGACTAGGATAAAAATTACATTTTAAATTAAGAAAAATAAAGAACACTTTCAAAGATAAATTTTCAACATAGGAATTGAGTATTCTAGTGTGCATGTGTCTACTTATGGTTGGGTAGCTATAACAATTGACAAAAAAGTACAAAAATGCCATATTTGTTTCCCTTTCTATTCAAAATCTCAATATCTCTAGGGAAGGAAAACAATATTTCGAGTTCCATCAATTTTGTTTTGTTGGATTTTCTTCTATTTATATACTTGGTCCTTGGTTAATCCCTCATATTATAAATATAGGGACCCATTTCCAATATCTCGTTGGATTGTGATGATTTCTTGGATAGTTTGGGTTGTTTGCTCAATTTATGCAACTAATGATTCCATAAGTTAGATGCCATTTCAAAATTACATACTGCAATTTCTTCCTACTATTGAGTGGATTATGAATGGAGATTTCAATATGGTGGAATGGGATAAAGATAAAATTGGCACAAGACTAGACACTAAGGTCCTTCAATATTTATTAGCTTAATATCATGGAATGCGAGGGATGCTTCTAGAGAAGGAAGGAAATATTTGATATGGGGTGCCACCCATTATATTATGCTAGAAATTCTTCTATTATGCAGGAGTTCAAGATAATTGAGTTAGACCTCTCCCTAAATCAAAAGTTAATATGGATGTACAGTCCCTAATGAAGCAACACATATTCAAGGTTAAATTGTAGGTTTCTCCCTAGATCAAATGTTATGATGGATGTACACTCCCTAATGGTGCAACACACATTCAAGGTCAAGTTAGGGAAATCCTCATGTTTAAAGAGCTAAATTACTAATATGCCATCTACTGGATCTAAACTTGGGCCAAAACTTACACAGGATTTAGTTGAAGAACAATGTAGTGCCTCCATAATTTTGCTCTAGCAACAAGTATTTTTGTGGGTTATGATATTCACTAAAAAGGTGACATAACCATCCCTATATCTTGTAGTATATATCACAACAAAAGAAAAATGTTTCATCTCAATATCTTCTATATGAAAATTACAAAATCCTATTCTCTTGAGGAATCTATTGTTTAGCCTCCACCAAAGCCTATGTAACCCCACTAAAAACTAGCCCAAATATGTCTTAGAGTGCATGCATCTAGTGTCAAAAAAAGGGGATCAAACAAAGAGGACATGTCTCTAATAAATGCATAGAAGGTCATCTTAGGCTTCAATCCTCCTAGTGATACAAGCCAAGAGACCTAGAAATATTACTTGTATATGTCATCTATGATGAACGTGTTCATAACATGTTTATTCAACAAAATATGTCCAAGAATATCCAAAGTATACTTGAAAGCAGGGAGGAAATCCATCAACAAAATGACCATAGCAAGACATGAGAACTTTGAAAACCAAAAACTATGATCCCACCCAATAGGTGTAGTCAAGGTCATAGCCGCAAAGGAGGTCATAATAAATATGAAATCTCCTCTCAACTATCAAGTCCAAAACTCCATATATTAGGATCTATAGATGTTGATAAGGATGTGCTCTTTTTCACCTTATAACATGTGATATTAATATAATAGACATATATGCAGTCTATATCACCCACTAACGTCAGTGGTATACCAGAACCCGCAATATTCTAAAACCTTCCAATCTCATTTCTCAACTATCCATACTCCCTTACTTGTACATATCAGTAGGAAAAAAAACTATCCCTGACAATCCAGAATACATCAAAATCACATTTAGCCTTGCCCGTGGTTTTTCCTTTACAGTCATTTTGACATTGTTATGATTGCTCCAGTTTCGTGTGTTAAATATTAATCTACTACACTTGGAAAGTACTTGAGGCATTAATTTCTTTTTGAAACGCAGAAGCTTCCATGATCTTCAAAGGAAACATAGTGCTGACTACTATGATTAATTTTCACTATTCGAGTATATTTTCTTTAAACTAAAAAGAAAAAACATATAAAACGTAGTAGCAATCCTTAAGCACGAAGAATATTATTAATTATTTCTTCCTGGAGATGGGTAGATTGAATATTTGAATCATCGCTCATTCACAATTACAACTTTCCCTGTGAATAGTTCTACCCATTCCCAATGACCACGCAACAATCACTAGGATTCTGTGTGGTGCATGATGTTTTCCAGCAATGATGCCAAGTCCTGAAAATCAGAGTTGCTTTGCATTTTAATTTATGGCATCCATTGGCTCATCAACATTGTTAGGGATCTCCTCCTTACACCATCATTATGGGATGTGTGCCAAAACTGTATGTCAGACTAGGATTACATGGAGATTCTATAAAGGTTCTATTTGAAGCAAGGATCAAGCCTCCAGACCAAGGGGGATGGTTCCTGCAACCCTATGCATACAGGAGTACAAAATAGACTAGCAGTAGTCCCAAAACAATGCATGATAAGCACACATCCTTAGGCCATGACAATGCCATGAAAGTCGTGAATGCACATGATTTACTACTGGAATACCTTATGGGAACACACAATAAATAGAGGATGTAATAGACCACATGTGCACAACAAGCATGGGCAGACCCCAAGATAGGCACAAACCAAAACATTATGTTCGAAATTGAAAAATTATGGCCACGGGAATGAAGAAATTATGAGTATGAAATTCAAGGTAGTCACCTATAGTCAATAGGACAAAATTTGGAGTTTAGAGATAAAGATCCCATAAAATTTTATTTTTTGGTATAGAAGAAAATTAAAATTCTTTGGAATGTGCCAGAATAACAAATTTTAGGTGATAGAACAATTTGGAGGTTGATGTGTTTATATCTCCATTTGAAGTATATTTTTACTATATCGGAGCCTAGTATTTATTTCTTTCATGGAAAAAATGACAATGCTCTTGAAGTTTATGTTGAAGCCCGATCATAAATTTAATGGGCATAATTTGAACAAATGGAAACAACAGATGATCCTTGTTTTCCCATTCATGTGTCCATTGAGAAAGGTGGCCTAGAAGGTGGTATGGAAACAAGATGATATTGATCAATTTCAAAAACAGTCAAACCAAGTAGCCATTGAATAAGATGGATATGACTACAATAACAAATATGTAGTGATACTAATGAAAATCTCAGTGACAGAAAATAATTCCACAAGAGTAAGATGGGTAATTTGCATGCATAATATGAAGGTGTCCATGGGGAATGCATGGAATGCCAGATAAAGGTAGATAAGATAAGATGAGTTTACTAATGTCCAACAAAGACCACAAAAGTAGGTTAATGGGACTAAAATGGTAAATCAATTATAAGTGCAAATCCAGAGTGTGAAATAAACTCCAAGAATGCTATTGAAAGCAGGAAAATATAAATAAACAAGTGTCTATATAGAAGTTAAGTGTCTGCCTAAGAAAAGATATAAAATAAAATGCAAGTGCAAGAGAGACACTAGAAACTAGTAAGTCTCAGTTTTGAACAGAAAAGTGATACCCATGCCTACTAGAGCTAAAATTCATTGTCAATGATGAATGAGGGGGTCAGAGCCCCCAACAGAGGATCCTAATTAGAGACATTCGTAATTGTGAAAGGACCGATGCACTGGCCAATTATATTTTTTGGGGAGAGTCTAGGTGATCTGACCAAAACTCATACCAAAGTTTCAAAGTGCTATGGATGTCAAGCTTATCAGAAATAACCTCTAAACAATGGAAATTTTTGGTCGGCACAGAGCAACGAGGACCCTCGGTCAACACATGTAGAAAGTTGGCCCATGGTAACCACATGCTAGTGCAAATTGGAAAACAGGAAGTCAGATCCAAAAAGGAGGCAGTTTCACATATCGGGCATCCCCCTCAATGAAGGAAAGCCTGGAGCACTTGGTCATGAGGAAAAGCATAAAACCATACAGAAATTACTAATTCCTTCAAAAGGTGGGCCCTGCACTAAAACCAGTAGGATATTAGAAGGACCTCAAGCGGTAAGTGGGTTCGACCGAGTCGTGCATGATGCGATACAATGGGTGACATAGGTCCGAGAAATGAGAGAGAAAACTGCTCACATCGTGTGGGTAAAGAGCATGCTACTTACTCGCCGGATATGGACGAACACTGTAGGATCCAAAGGCCCCAAATCAATGGCAGAGAAGAAATACGATGGATGACGAGATTCAACAGCGAAATAGGTTGAGGCAGATAAGATTTGATATTTGGCATGAACGATGAGTTGGGAGAGGAAACAATTTCACAAGCAATCTTGGAGCAACAGAAATAATGACCATTCAAAGAGAACTGACACTCAATTCGTGAGAAAATAGGTGGCCACCACTCTGTGAAGCGTAATAGTGATGATGATGTAAAGAAGGAGAATTCCAGCGAACAGAGGCAGGAGATCCAGAGAGCTGAGAAGAAGAAACGAATAGTTAGGGAGTAGATTGGCTTTAAGCCACAAATAGGTAGAGAGAGAAAAGAAGGAGGAGAAGCAGGAAAAGAGAGGAAAGAAAGAAAGAAAAGAAAAATTGTAGAGAATAGAGAAGTCAAGCTGAGCTGCAAAGCAAAGGCAGCATCAAGCAAATAGAGACAGAGAGAGTCCGAGAGTTTGTGAACTGCAGGGAAGGCTTGAGATGTTCAAGCAACTCTTCTGTGTATACCTGTCACGTACTGAGTACCAAATTGGACTCATACCATTGAAACCAATTGAGGTCAAGATTCAGTAAGGGGAGTCTGTGTACTCTAGAGAATTGTGGGATCTAAGTACAGTCCTACTCATCATTATCTATTGAGTGAGGCTCAAATTGAGCTCACTGTTGTAAAACTCTACTTTATAAGACACAATAGAAAGGCCACCACTGAAGGCTGGACCAAGAGACGAAGCCCAAGAGGATTGGGTGAACTGCTTATTAAGCTTGTTGTGTTTTATGTGTTTGCTTATTGTGTTCTCTTACTGTTTCAGTGTCTGTGTATTTCACAATCTTATCGATCTCTTTCATAAAATAACATAGGCACACCCTAGCACATAAGTCTATAATACCTTCATTAATTAACTGATATCATTCACAAGTGATTTTAGATCACTAGGAATGAGACCCCTTGGCTATATCATCCTAGGTGGAGAACAATAGCAAGGAAGCCCAATGCTCCTAACATGGAGGGTAGTGGGGAAGAGGCTCTAAATGGAGCTTGGCTGCCTAAACGACACTGAGAAATAAAGATGGTTTTTTCCTTAAAATCATGTCTTCTTCAATGCAAATGAAGGAAGGAGAGTCAATTTCATAACATTTCATGAAGTTGAAATACATTAGGGATCAAATTTTGGATATAAGAAGATAAGTACATGAAGAAGGAAAGGTTGTAATTTAGATGGTCTCCCTCCATCATTTGCAAACTTTGTGAAAACTCTAAACATAAATTTCAAATCCACTAATGCAATTTTTGAGAAGTTGTCAAGTCAGTTGCTAGTATTAGTTACTAGGGTTTCTTGTAGCATTGATGATCAGTCATGGAAAAAATTGAGCACCTGTTCAAGGACACCATATCAATGTATTTTGTCTTTCATCCAATGTACATTCATACAGTGCTCCTGATCACTCTTCTTGATTGATTGACATTAATAGCAGTTTTTGGCTCTTGTCCAACTTTGAGGAGGGATGTATCTCATTATGTATTCCTTCTCTCCAAAGCCTCTTCTTACTACTCTAACCCTAACCCAAGGTGTTACAATCCCAATTCATAAGATATATAAGACTACAAGTGAGTTTTCTAAGACTTACGGCAACCATACTTGGCTAATATAAATTATGGTATAAAATATGAAACCTGGTTTGAATATTAAGTTTTGGCAGCATAATAATTCTAGGAATTCTCACATGTCTTAACTTCACATCACATGGAAAATGCTCGAGCTCACCTTCAGTGACATAGTTTTGAAGGGTGGCCTTGATCTGTGAATACTAAGCATACACAAAATTCATCCATGTATCTTGACAACTTATTCCTCCAAAATTTTCACTTAACTAAATTTGTCTATGTGATTCATGAACTTATAGTTCAAATAATAAGAGTGAATTACAATCTAATTCTACTTGCAACAAATGACACCAATCTAAATAGATTGAACACATCAAATAAGAAACCTTTCATTAATTGGATAGCAAGAGAACATTTTGACCTTTTATCTAAGTCTGAATTAATTTTCAGTGGCTAGAGATGCAATCATCAACTTCCACATGTACCTAGAGTTATGCTAGGATGTTGACCCTTTATTCCCTTCCAATTTTTATCATTCCAACAACAATACCTATCCAGCACAATGACTAACTCATATTTGTGTGCACTCAGGGACTCATTTTAATGTGTTTTTATGTGTCGTGACCTCAGTGAACTTGTCCTTGTCATTCAACTTCCTAGAAAATAATAGCAACAACCCTAACCATTGAATGAGAGGATGGAAGTATGGGTATAGCTAGCAAGTGCACCTTCTATATTTGGCAAAGAAACCCTATAATTTGTTTTCACCTATGTAAAACTTCAGAAATTAAGCACTGGTAGACTATATGCTTTGGGGAGAGTCTAGGGATGAGACCACCTAGCTATAGAATCGTAGGGGGAGCACGATAGAAAAGGAATCCCAATGATCCTAACATCTAGGGTAGCGAAAAAAAGGCTCTAAATCAAGCTTGGTTGCCTCAACGACACTAAGAAATAGAGATGATTTTTTCCTTAAAAGCATGTCTTTTCCAATGCAAATGAATGAAGGCAATTCAATTTCATAACATTTCACGAAGTTGAAAGACATTAGGGATCAAATATTGGTTGTAAGAAGACACATACATGAAGAAGGAAAGGTTTTAATTTATATGGTCTCCCTCCATCATTTGAAAACTTTTAAAAAACTTTGAACATAACTTTCAAATCCACTAATGCAATTTTTGAGAAGTTGTCAAGTCAGTTTCTAGTATCAATTACTAAGGTGTCTTGTGGCATTGATGATCGGTTATGGAAACAATTGAGCATTTTTTCAAGGACTCCATATCAATGTATTTCATCCAATGTACATTCATATAGTTCTCCTGATTACTCTTCTTGATTGATAGACATTAATAGCAGTTTTTGGCTCTTGTCTAGCTTTGAGGAGGGATGTATCTCATTATCTATTCCTTCTCTCCAACGCCTCTTCTTATTGCTCCAACCCTAACCCAAGGTGTTATATTCTAAATTCACAACATATATAAGACTATAAGTGAGTTTTCTAAGACTTATGACAACCATACTTCGCTGATATAAAATATGGTATAAAATATGAAACCTGGTCTCAATATTAAGTTCTGGCAACATAATAATTCTAGGCAGTCATGCATCTATATGGTTAGCATTAAGAAACATTGACTAAACTACAAGTAGACCATGTCTTAACTTCACATCACATGGAAAATTCTCCAACTCACCTTCAATGACATAGTTTGCAAGGGTGGCCTTGATCTATGAATACTAAGAATGCCTAGAATTCATCCATGTATTTTGACAATTTATTCCTCCAAATTTGTAACTTAACTGAATTTGTCTATGTGATTCATGAACTTGAAATTCAAATAATAAGACTAAATTATAGTCTAAGGCTACTAGTAGCAAATGACACCAATATAAACAGATTGAACACATCAAATAAGAAACTTTTCATTCATTGGATAGCAAGAGAGCATTCTGACCTTTTATCTCAGTCTGAAATAATTTTCAGTGGCTGAAGATGAAATAATCAACTTCCACATGTACCTAGAGTTATGCTAGGATGCTGACCCTTGATTCCCTTCCAATTTTTATCTGTCCAACACCAATACCTATCAAGCACAATAACTAACTTAGCTTTGTGTGCATTCGGGGGATAATTTTAATGTGCTTTTGTGTGTCGCGACCTCAGTGAACTTTTCCTTCTCATTCAACTTCATAGAAAATAATAGAAACAGCCCCAACCATTAACATAGAGGATGGAAGTATGGGTATAGCTAGCAAGTGCACCTTCTATACTGAGCAAAACAACCCTATAATGTGTTTTCACCTATGTAAAAGTTCAACAAAGAAGCACTAGTAGATTATATGCTTTGGGGAGAGTCTAGGGATGAGACCAATTGGCTATATCATCCTAGGGGGAGCACAATAGAAAGGAAGCCCAATGCTCCTAACATCCAAGGTAGTCGGGAAGAAGCTCTAAATGAAGCTTGGCTGCATGAATGACACAGAGAAATAGAGATGATTTTTTCCTTAAAAGGATGTCTTTTTCAATGCAAATGCAGGAAGGAGAATCAATTTCATAACATTTCATGAAGTTGAAAGACATTAGGGATCAAATATTGGTTGTACGAAGACAAGTACATGAATAAGGAAAGTTTTTAATTTAGATGGTCTCCCTCCATCATTTGAAAAGTTTTTAAAGACTTTGAACATAACTTTCAAATCCACTAATGCAATTTGTGAGAAGCTGTCAAGTCAGTTGCTAGTATCAGCTACTAGGTTTTCTTGTGGCATTGATGATCAGTCATGGAAACAACTGAGCATCTGTTCAAGGACTCCATATCAATGTATTTTATCCAATTTACATTCATACAGTGCTCTTGATCACTCCTCTTGATTGATTGACATTAATGGCAGTTTTTGGCTATTGTCCAACTTTCAAGAGGGATGTATCTCATTATGTATTCCTTCTCTCCAAAGCCTCTTCTTACTTCTCTAACCCTAACCCAAGCTGTTACAGTCCTAATTCACAATATATATAAGGCTATAAGTGACTTTTCTAAGACTTATGACAACCATACTTGGTTGATATAAAATATGGTATAAAATATGAAACCTAGTATGAATATTAAGTTCTGGCAGCATAATAATTCTAGGTCGTCATGCATCTATATGGTCAATACTAAGCAACATTGAATAAACTACAAGCAAACCATGTCTTAACTTCACATCACATGGTAAATTCTCTAGCTCACCTTCAATGACATAGTTTGCAAGGGTGGCCTTGATCTACGAATACTAGCATGCCCAGAATTCATCCATGTATCTTGACAAATTATTCCTCCAAATTTGTCACTTAAATGAATTTGCCTATGTGACTCATGAACTTACAATTCAAATAATAAGATTGAGTTACAGTCTAATGCTACTGGAAGTAACAACACCAATCTAAATAGATTGAACACATCAAATAAGAAAATTTTCATTCATTGGATAACAAGAGAGAATTATGACCTTTTATCTAAGTTTGAACTAATTTTCAGTGGCTAAAGATGCAATAATCAACATCCACACGTACCTAGAGTTATGCTAGGATGTTTACCCTTGATTCCCTTCCAATTTTTATCAGTCCAACACCAATACCTATCTACCACAATGACTAACTCAGCTCTGTGTGCATTCAGGGGCTAATTTTAATGTGTTTTTGTGTGTCGCGACCTCAATGAACTTGTCCTTCTCATTTAGCTTCGTAGAAAATAATAACAACAGCCCCAATCATTGACTGAGGGGATGGAAGTATGGGTACATCTAGCTAGTGCACCTTCTATACTAGGAAAAAAATCCCTACAATTTGTTTTCACCTATGTAAAACTTCAGCAAGTAAGAGAAGTGAGTTTCTCTCCACATTATCCTCTAAGCTATTCATAGAAATACTTTGTACACACATAATCAGCCTCAACGCAGGTGTTAAGTGGATAAAGTGGGTGTGTAAATGTATGCATAAGTCACCAGAGGCACCTATGCCCAACTACCTAACTAGTAAGGGCTTTTCAATTACACCTCGCAGCAAATGCGTCATGTTTGTGCCATGGGTTTTCTATGTGATAACCTAATATAAGATGTAATTTCTGTGCAATCTATTTTATACCATTATCCTTTAAGCACCGATATTATATGTTTTCATTACAATAGGTTCTGAATGAACCTCTATCTGCAAGGGTCAGTTCCTGACTTATCCTATCTGAGTTGACAAGACGCTCCTAATTGTCATCCACTAGTCCACCTCTTTAATTAACTCCAATGCCAAGACACAAGTATTGTGAATTTGTACCCTTACATAGATGGGTATATTGCAATCAATAAAATACCCAACAATCAATACATAGTGGAAACCTTGAAGAGAGAGATATTCCATAATCAATATAACAATCAACAATGTGTAATATGGATTGGGCATTGCGTACCATCTCATGATGCAAAAATTAGAAACTGAAATGCCCTATGGTTAAACCAATGTATGAAATAGGGCACATATCTTTCCTTTTTTAATAGGGATGTGTCCAAGTACTATTCTGACCTTGAGGCCCTTGAATTTTAGGTCAACATTAAGGGAGTTGTAATCTTGCCTAAAAACATGGCAGTGTAATCTTGTAGCCTTTTTTAGATGTATAGGGAAAACCAAGACTTTAAGATACTTAATATCGTATGTCCTGGGGTGGACAATGGGTCCAAACTCACTATTCTCCTCCCAATCACTGACAAACTACTACTAATTTCATTGTCACCCCTAGCATGTGGAGCCCATCCCATTGACTAGACCTCCAGATGTACTTGGGATTCCATAGGTTCCTTCCACACGTCTACCCTTCTACATTAAGGATGTTTAGTTTACAAGCATATTCTGGGATTCCAAAGGAGGTCTTACTCCACCCAGGAGTCATGAGGGCTCTAGAGGAGATCTTCCTCCACCCATCTGTCATGAGGGATTCCAGAGGAGGTCTTCCTACACCAAGCAATCATGGAGGATTCTAGAGGATATCTTACTCCACCCAATTATCATGAGGGATTCCAGAGGAGGTCTTCCTCTACCCAGCAATCATGAGGGATTCCAAAGGAGATCTTCCTCCACCCAACTATGACACAATTGGGCCTCTCCCTTGATAGCTTCATCTAAATAAATACCATCAAGGTTTTATCATGATTCTCATTTTCGAAAACCTACAATCATGATATTCCATAAAATTCCATCTCTCTCTGCGTTGTTATTTCAAACACTTGGAAATCATCCCTGATGCCCCACATCTCATTATTGAGCCATGGATCCTACCACCGTATGCTAGATATTCTTCTAAGAAATTATATGTCAGAACACTACTAAAAAAGGGAAGCATATGTGTTAGAGTGGATTTGGATCATAATGTCTAGGAATTTCAAATTTTGTTTTAGTTATCTCTATGCACAATCTAGTTTTTTTAGTTATCATTTAGCTCAAGGGCAGATGTGAGATATGTTTATCAAAATCTAAATTCAAAGACTAATACAAATGTGTTTAAAATTTTATTTTAAGAAAAAATTTAAAATTTTGGGATGGGAATCCATACAATACATTCTTTTGCAAAAAATGTTTAGAACAAAATGTCATATGTCTTTCTTTCCTTTTTTCAGAGGAAAAAAGCATAACTTATTTATATAAATAAATAAAACTTCATTTTGTAAATACACAAACAAAGTGTGTATTCATGCAATATCTACCCATATTCATGTATTGGATACAAAAACAGACTAGCTCTACCTTTAGAAAAACATACATCTATACATCATTTGACCAGAGGGATCCACACAAAAAAAATACAAAGGGTAGAGTTTACAAATCATGAGAATTGTAATTTAAAATCAAGATATATTTCTGAAATTACTATAGCATCATTATCAAAAAAATCAACATCAACCTATAGAATATGAAGATAAAAAAACATAGATGAAAAGGAGCCTATAATTATGCTTGTTGAGGTTGTTCATGAAAGGACTATGAAAGAACCTATAGTGTTCATCATTTAAGACCTCCTCAAGGTACCAAAGACCCCATTCCAACTAAATTACTTTCGTTAAAAGATTTCCTACATCACTGTTTCACTCCCTCTCCCTCTAAATATGAGTGCACAAAAAATAAACATAAGAAAGCTTTATCCTTTTTAAATTGTCCAAAATTTGATTAAGTTGCAAGCAGTAACATTGTTGAATATCATTGACCCAATTTATAACTAGAATGGAATCACTTAACACTTAGAGTTGATCGCAATCCTTATCAAAACCAAAATCCATTAATGGGTGATGAGATAATAGCTCTTCCAAATATTTTGAACCCCTCCCAATCTCATATTGACTTTAAAATAGTGTTTATATGATAGCCTTTTGGTATCTATTTGTTTCTTGAGGTCTAGAAGGTTCTCTCTTAACAGTGTAGGTTCTTGCTGCCATTTGTCCTCCCAAAACAAAGCAAGATCACCCTCTCTGATTTCCTAGCAACTATTTTTTTGAACTAATCCTCTATTCCCCGAGGCCTTATTCCAGATGTGTGAGCCCTTTATACTGCTAGATTCTAGCCCACTTCGCCTTTGGGTCTGCC
Source organism: Pinus tabuliformis (assembly GCA_031772625.1). NCBI lineage: Eukaryota > Viridiplantae > Streptophyta > Pinopsida > Pinales > Pinaceae > Pinus > Pinus tabuliformis. The sequence goes on along the minus strand of CM062804.1, from coordinate 491,878,734 downwards.
ACCCAGCGCCACCATAATTTTGCCCCTAAGACTTTACTTAGTATTTCCAGATCATCCAGTCCAAGACCCCATGATTTTTAGGTTTGCATATCTTCTCCCAAGCTACCAAGGCCCTTTTATTTCTTTCCTCCCCTTTACCCCAAAGAAAGTCTCTTTGAATGGTTTTAAAAAGTAGTAAAACTCCTTTTCGAGCTGCAAGGGCTGATAACATGAAGACAGGGATTGATTGGAGAACAGATTTTGTAAGCACTAACCGACCATCCAGGTTTAACGATCTAAAGCTCCATTTCTTGATTTTACCCTGCATCTTATTAATCACCGGCTCCCAAATGCCTTTGTGCAAAGGCTTATCAGTAAGAGGAACTCCCAAATATTTGGAGGGAGGGACATCCCTTTGAAAGACTAGAATCTTGGAGATATTTTTCTAAATAGCTATATTGGTGTTAAAGAAAAAAAATCTTAGATTTGGAGAGATTAACTTCCATACCTGTAGACATGGAAAAGTGAGAGAGGATATGTTTGTACACTACAACTTCTCTGACCATGGGGATTCCCTATAGCATGGTATCATCAAAATAATGTTGATGGGTGAAAGCCTAACCAGTATCTGAGAGTTGGAGTCCTTTGATATTACCAACTTCTTTCGCATGCTTGATAGATCGACCCTGACCTTCCATCATGAGGATGAAGAGATGGGGAGAGAGTGGATCACCCTGCCTGAGGCCTCTAGAAGGATTGCAAGTCTTGGAAGGAGAACCATTAACTAGAATTGAAAAGCTGGAAGAAGTTACCAGGGCCATAACCCATCTAACCCAGTTATGATCCAACCCAAAAGAAATAAGGACCCTCCTTATATATGACCAATTCATCTTATCATAAGCTTTGGCTATGTCCTCATACCAACCATCTTATTGCTTGTCAATGAGTGCACCACCTCATGCGCTTGAATGATGTTATTGATAATTTGTCTACCCTCCACATATCGAGATTGCTCTACAGACACTAAAGTAGGAAGAAGTGGTTTGATTCTGTTAGCAACAACCTTGGATATGATCTTGTAAACCACATTTCACAAGGCTATGGGTCTAAGCCTGTCTGGAGTCTGAGCATTGTCCTATTTCGGGATCAGGGAGATGAAGGAAGTATTCAGCACCTTCAAAATAGTTCTACTCAACCTGGAATCTTCCACTACTTTCAGAATATCTTGTTTCACTATATTCCAGCAAGCCTTAAAGAAATCCACATTGATACCATCAGGGACTAGTGCTTTACCATTCTACATTTCTTTGATTACCTCATTAACCTCCTCTTCTATCACTGGCCTTTTGAGATTGAAATTATCCTCTCTAGTAACCAATCTAGGAATATGCCCGGTTAAATCCCTGATAAAATGCTCTCTATCTGAAATGGTTTCCTGTGCTATTCCACGAAAGTGTTGTACTAACACATTTTATATATCTTCATGGGAGTTAAGAAGATGACCGTCCTCATCCTTGATCGAAGAGATCCTATTATGAGATCTATTTGCAATGGTTGATCTGTGGAAAAATCTAGTGTTGTGCTCCCCTTCTTTCAGGCATTGAACTCTAGATTTTTGTCTCCAAAATATTTCCTCTTGTTTACATACATTCTCTCAGTCTTGATGCTATTTGGTGACTTGGTCATTTCTATCTTTATCAAAGCCCTCTGAGATAAGGTTTTGATTGAGTTCCCGCATTTTGTCTTGAACGAATTTTTTGGCTTCAAAAATATTGCCAAATTCATTCTTGTTCCAATATTTAAGTCTTAGCTTGATGTGCTTTAGTCTTTTGTGTAGTTGGAACATAATTGTACCCTGAATATGCAAATCTTTTGTCCACCAATTTGTAATGTTACTGACGAAGTCAAGGTGTGTGAGCTAGATATTCTCAAATTTGAAAGGTTTGTTCTTGGGGGTACCAATGCCCTGAACATCAAGTTGAATAGGCCAATGATCCAAACCTCCAAAGGGGAGAATTCTCGCTATCATTTCCTTGTTGCTAAGCATAAGGTCCTTTGAGATTAGGAATCTCTCTAGCTTTGAGGCTACTTGAGAATCTCCTCCTCTTTTATTGTTCCAAGTGAAGAGACTGTTATGAAACCATCTCAAGAAAAGATAGAAAAGATAGATCAACGCCTTAGAATTCAGCCTCTTCGAGGGGGCAACCTCCTTTACATTGCATAAATGAACAATTCTTGGATGATACAAATGAAAAGACCTCCTTTCTATATATAGGAGTCTAAGGGGTCATAACATAATCATAGCCGACATAACAATAATAATGTAAGGGCACAATAATAACAATAGTGGGCTTCTATGGAGCACAATAGTAACAATATGGGCACTACGTGGGTACATAAATATAATAATTGGGTTTTACTAATATCAATAAGGGGCTACACTAGTAGTATTGGGGCCTAACATGTCCCTCTCCTTCAAAAATCGTTGTCCTCAACGCTTGAGTAGTTCTTGATGCTTCTATATAAAATTCTTGTCCTCCCATGTGGAATCTTCATCGGGTAAGTTCTTCCACTTGATGAGATACTCTGAAATTGATCGATTTTGTAGTTTTTGAGTTCTTGTTTCTGTGACTGCTACAGGTTCCAATATGATTTTTCCTTCCTCTTCAATTTCTGGCAATATTGTTTGAATTGGGACCTTTTGCAACTTTTGAATAAGTGGCCATACTTCTTCATCCTTCTTCCATTCATCACTTGCTTTGTTTATCCAATATGGTTGGATAATAGAAATAGCATAAAACAATGCTTCCACATCCTCATCTTTGAATAGTCTTCCCATTCGGTAAGGTCGCCATTTTTTAAGTGTAGGTAGTATTGCCAACATTTCCTTCTCATAAATAGCTTTCTTGAGATGTAGTAGTAAAAATACCCATTCACCTCCATAAAAACATTTTTCACTACAATGTTGATCTACCTGTTGTTTCCTTTGATTTTGCACCGAAGTGGCGTTATCCTTTAAAAGTTGGAGAACTGGTTGTTGATGCTCGATGTGATATTTCGCTGCTTCAACATTTTTCTTCTTGATATGTCCTTCTATCTCTAGAGTTTTAGGAGTGGTTATTTCTTCCAATCCTTTACAAGATATGGTCGGATTCATTTCTTGATGCTTGATGTGATCTTTCACTTCTTGAACATTTTTCTTCTTGATATGTCCTTCTATCTTGATAGTTTGAGGAGTGGTAATTTCGACCAATGAATTACAAGATATGGTTGGATTCATTTCTTCTTTCTCGATGTGATCTTTCACTTCTTGCACCTTTTTCTTCTTGATATGTCCTTCTATCTTGAGAGTTTGAGAAGTGGTAATTCTTGCCAATGCTTTACAAGATATCGTCTCATTCATTTCTTCTTTCTCTGGGATGGGGTCCTGGCGCATATCTTCTTCTTTTGATGTTTCTTGATCCTTTTCTTCCTCCTCTTCGTATTCCATGTAAAATAATTTCTTCTCAGCACACTTATGAACTTTAACGCATTTTCTATCACAATTGTAACAAAGCCCTTTTTCTCTTTCTTCTTCCAATTTTTGTGGTGTAACCCTTGTAGGCTATGGAAGGCTAGAAGAAACAACACTTCCATATTTATAGTTGTGAGGGGTATGCTTCCTGGTTTCCATAATTTTGCTTTCCATTATGTCACAAAGCCCTTTTACTCTTTCCAATTGTTGTGGTTTTGCTCTAAAGAAGGTGTTGCTCTTTGTATCCTCATAATGTGCTATCATTTCCTCCATGAAAATTTACCACGTAACAGGTTTTTTACGAGAACAAAGCTCCTCATACCATAAAATTTGATCTGGTTCTAAATATGAAGATGCAATACATACCTTTTGTAATAGTTGCACCTCATGTAGATCGAAATATTTCTCCATCTGTAGTATCCAATTTACCAGATCCTTGCCATCAAACTTCCTCATCTCGCTTTTTCTTGATTTTAGGAGCTCGAGCTTGAAACGACTGTAACTTTGTACTTTCAGATCTTTAAGTTCTGAAATTGTGGCATATATTAGCCATCTGTGTCCTCTTTCCAATGCCACAAGTCTGACCCAATTTGGATTCTCCAATGAAGAGTTATGTGAAATCTCCCACAGTGACTTGATTATAGACTATTTCAGTAGAGCGAACTTGTACAACGTGCCACGAAAATTGCATACAAGAAAACAAAGTCTGTCGTCGTTTTGTAACTTCTTACGAAATTTCAATCTGATCCCCAGAGAGAAAGTTATGATGATTTTCCCCAGGTCACCTATTTTGAATGTAATTCAGGAGTCTGCAAAAAGACCAACTTCCTCAGATCATATCTCCGCAAATATCATGCGAAAAGCTCTGAAATTCGGTTCCAAGGTTCCACGCGATTTCTTCTCAAATGGGTTTTTTTTTATAGCGAAAATGCCACAATGACCTGTTTGGAGCAGCAAAACCCTAGAATCCAAAGCTCTGATACCAAATGTTATGAAACCAGCTCAAGAAAAGATAGAAAAGATAGAGCAATGCCTTAGAATTCAGCCTCTTCAAGGGGGCAACCTCCTTTACATTACATAAATGAAAAATTCTTGGATGATACAAATGAAAAGACCTCCTTTATATATATAGGAGTCTAAGGGGTCATAACATAATCAGAGTTGACATAACAATAATAATGTAAGGGTACAATAATAACAATAGTGGGCTTCTATGGGGCACAATAGTAACAATATGGGCGCTACATGGGTACATCAATATAATAAGTGGGTCTTACTAATATCAATAAGTGGTTACACTAGTAGTATAGGGGACTAACAGAGATCATTACTCATGTGAGTATCAACAAGCTTCATATCATCTATAAAATTATGAAAAGTTGTTGTTATAGACATTTTTGTGCCTTGCATCACTGAGCATGAAATGTCAATAATCAAGGGATCCAAAGTCCCTAAACATGTTGTTCCTACCCCTAGAGGAACAAGGCCAGTAAACCACAACAATTCATAGAAGTTCTCCACCTGAAAACACTCAAAAACAAGGCAATTCTGGATCATGTCAACTGCTCCATTGAGCATCTGCGTTGAATGTCAACTACTCCACTGTCTACCTACGTTGAATGTCAACTGCAACAAAGGCTACCTGCGCTGAGCGTAACTGGACAAGTGGCAGGCTCATTCCTCAAGGTGTCAATGCCCAGCAAGCTTCCAAAATGACACTTGCATCAGGGAATTCGACTGGTGATGAGTAAGAGGTTCCAAATCTCCAAGTGGAAGAAAGAACCTCCAAGTGGACTCAAGAACTGAAAGAGGGAGAGGACACTAGTCAGTTTCATACCAGCCTCAAGCTGACTCATCCTCTCTCCAATATCCCTATATATAGATCTCTCCTACATGAGATCAGGGAGGCTGGAATTTGGTATTTGCAAAGAATTGTTGTTGGTTTGTGGCTAGAAACATTGGGTGTGTTATGCTTTGAAGGGAGCTGAAGAAGGAATTCCATTCTGCTGGGAAGGAGATGCTGGATTGGAGCCCTATGGATTGTATCTCTTCCTGAACCCTGTTACTTTCAATAAAGCTATCTTGATTATTTCCTATATGCTGGTGTATTTTGTATGAGTGCATTAGTATATTTGATTTACTTCTAATCCTGAATCATTTATGAATATGTATATTTGTCTTTGTATTGTGTTCTTCTCTTGTCGCAAGTAGCTGTTCTCTTGTCACAGGTAGCTGTTCTCTTGTGATCTCGTGGGATTCAAGTAGTTGTTCTCTTGAGCAAGCGAGGAGGCAAGTAGCTGTGGACACACAAAGAGAAGAGGATCTAGTTCAAGGGACAACCAGAAGACAACGGTAAGTCTGCCGATCTCCCCTCTTTTACATTTCATAAAGGAAGAAATCATAATAGTTGTATTCGTTTGTTGCTAAGGCGCTGTCACACCTTAGGTGGATAGGATCGTCCTGCATAGGCATTTTTCCCCACAAAAAATTGGCGACTCCACTGGGGAAGAACTTGTTTATTCATTTCATTTGTGTTTCTGTCATTTGTTTACTTCATAGACTTGACAGCTACTATTGAACTGCATCTTTCCCGGATGCAAAGTAAAAGTTGCTTCTTTGATCCAGTTTGTTGGACTTGTCTATGGTCTAAACTAGATGCACAAATGATTTGGTGATCCTTGTGATAGTCTTTAGTACCCTATCAAAGCATCCCTCTATTTATACCTTGCTTGTGTTTCTGATTTGGCCTGAAACAGTTGATTTTTGAGCATTTTGTGACCCAGAAACCAAGGGAAACGAGAGTTTCTCTCTTCAGCGCAGGCACTGTGAAGGCAGTCTGCATTTCAACGCAGGTCCCGAAGGGGCTACCTGCGCTGAATGTCAAACTGACAGTATTAGACCTGCACTGAACCAGTGTGGCCTTGTGCAGCTGGGGTTCTTTGTCCTCTTTTGCCCTGTTTTGATCTCTGTTTTTGCAGCCTTTAACCAGCATAGGTGCCAGTCTGATAACCCTTTCTTTTTTTTTCTTGAATTCCGCCTCATTTTTGTACAAAAATATTGTGAATGCTTTTATGTGTTTTTGGCGTCATTTACAGTCTTCCTTTACATGAGTAAAGTGATCATCCTGTAGCCTTTGATTCAGATCTGATTGATAAGTGATCTTACAAGAGAGTTCATTGGTTGTTTGTTCAGATTGATTATAGTTTTACTTTTGCTTATTGGTTTGAATTTGTCTCTTTTCAAAGTATCAAAACGAGTCTTTATTTTCAAAATCACAAAGTGATTGTAATCTCTTCTACCCTTGTTGATTTCGAAGAAAGTGAACTTGTTTATATTGATCATCTTAAAAGCAAATTCAAAGTTGTGCAAAAAGATTTCTTTGTAGGCATTTATACTAAGAAAGTTGAAAACAAACACCTGCATTGTGCATTTTGCATTTGATAGTTTGCATGTTGGATTTAGGGAAAGTGCATTAGAGTGTGCTGATTGCTCTTTGAGAAAAGATAGTCGCTCTCTTTTCCCTTAGTAGCTAGGATTTTCAAAGTTGAAAGATTGTAAAGCTTGCTTATCATCTTAGACTGCATTTAGGAAGTTGTATCATACATCTCGTGGTGAACCTTGAAAGGAAAACTTTAAAAAGATCAACCTAAAATAAACTGAATGAACCTAACAACGCTTTGTAACATAACGCACAACATAGAGGTCTAGGCTAGAGACATGTTTCGGCATCGTTAAGCCTAGTGACTGTCGATCTCTAATAAGGTGGGTCATTCCTCCTGAGAGACGGTAGCGCTAGTACGGATTTGTGCTCCCACGTATCGTCACGTATATATTGGGAGACCCCTATAGGCATATATCTTTTATCCTTAGGAAACCGTGTCGGTCGCCCTACTGATCGCAATGCAGTGAACACAGCATTCACGAAGATCGACCACCCGTACCGTAAAAAGTATTCTGTGGTTTTGCGAAAAGTTTGGCACACCCTCTGCCTAGATCTCCAGAGCAGTTTCTTTTGGCCTTTTTACGACTCTATAACAGAAAAAGTCCATCCAAGCATTTATCACTTCGGGCTTATCAATAGCAACTCGTTTTACTTTTAGTTCAGGCTTCTTTTCATCAGCTATAGATTTATATTGGAAATACCAATTTTGGGGTAATTCAGTAGGGTCATATAGTACTCCCTCAACTTGGGCATTAGATAGACCAACAGTAACACAATCTTTAAGTACAGGCTGTTTCAGCTTTGGATGTGCAGTATTCGTAAGCTGAAAGGAAGCTTGTCCTATCACAGAGAGATATTCACTTTCTTCTGCCATAGTTAGCCCTTGAACCCCAGTTAATAATTTCCAACAGTCTTTCAAATGTACATCATTCAGGCTGATGGCATAGTCAGGATATATTGTTCCATATTGACAACCAGTAGCAAGGTTTCCCATAATAGTACCAATCCTAGCATGATCATAATTTTGATGACGGGTATCAAACAGTTCAGCAATGCAAGGAGTATTTATTCCATGACGGAATAGTGGTGCAAGTCCTATCCTTATTCCTCCAAAATGAAGATAAAAATATTTTCCTTCTTTAGCATACTAAACATCGAAGGAGACTAGAGTCATCTTTAGCTTTTTCTCGACTCTTTAAAAGTGAAAAATCAAGTTGTATCTAAAAGCGTCTAATAAAATTCATTCAGTTCGGAAACACAAATTTCCCCTTTTAATATTTTGGTTGATCGAGTAATCCGCAATCGTGGAAGAAATTCAATTGAAACCCCATCGTTCGCGGAGACTTACGAGTCAACCGTCTTTGTCTCCGGAATCGAAAACAGTACGGGCAAAGCGAACTCGTTTAACTGGTTCAAAATCTCCTATCAAAGTTAGAACTAGTGTTCCAACTACATCTGAGATTCAGGTTACTCCAAACATTTCTGGAAACCCTGCCTCTATAGAAGAAGTTCAATAGCCACAGAGGGACAGTAATACTGATCCTAGTCTGGGGGCAAATACTTGTGTAACTGAACCAGTTCCATCTGTAACCGGTCTAGAGAGTTTTGTTCCTCAAACATCTGTCGTTGTCGAAACAACCCCTTCTTCGGCACCAGAAATATTTTACGGACCTGACGGTCTTCCTCTTCCACCTGGTTTGATTGAGATAGAGGAAATTGTAGAGGATCCGCAAGCAAGTACTCCAACCCATTTTGGAGTCGGGGTCACTCTATTTCCTTCATCAGAAGTTAATCCACCACAAGTGGAGGTTCCTGTAGAATCGCTAGGCAATCTATTGGATAAACTTAAAATGTCTGAACAACCGTCATCATCTAGGACTGTGTCAAACGACACAGCGATAGCAGAAGCCCCTGCCGTCACTCCAACAATGTTTGCCGGCATACCATCTATCCCAACTAGCTCACAACTGCTAGAAGGAGTCCACCAAGGGACTATTTCGACAGTGTGGTCTGTTCCAGTTTGTTCATCCGGAGTAATATCCGGCAACTCTTATGTTGAGACTCGCCAAATTGATCCATTTGGAGGACAATTTGGGCAATCCAGTCCTAAAGGACAATCAATCCCCTTGAGTTCCGGATTGCTACCATATGGGGGGCAGTATGCCCTTTTATTACCCCCTCCGGGAGGGTACCCATACGGGAGTTCACAACAGTATTTGGGTTATACTGGAATTACATCAAGTGGTTGGGTACCTATGCTACCTCAACAACCAAGGGTTGTATATACAATGCAACAATGTGTACCTATGACAAACATCCCAACCACACCGGCTATTGTAACAATGTCACAAGTTCAAGCGATGCCTGTTGCATGTCAACCTCAAATTTCTCAGGTTGTAATGCAACAGCCCCTTGACCATGGGTCACAACCACAATCGCCAACTGGTGGGGCGACACAGGTCCAAACGGGTACAATTACCCCACACCTTGGTCGAATGGTTAGCATGGCACAACAGAACATGGCTTCACAACCATGGCTAGTGCAATACCAACAACCACAATTCCAGCAAGTGTACCAAGGTTCTCAGCAACAGATCTTTGCGAACAGTGGACAACCGTATATCCAAAATGGTCAAAACCAACCACTTTACAGTGGTCAAGTCAACCAACCGTATCAGTCATACCAACATCAATTACATTATGCTGGTATGCAAAGGCCCACTGCTCAAGTGATTCCATCGTACCCTGGTTATGCTTCACCTAACCTGAATCAACAGTTACCATTCATGGCAACTTTAGAGTTACCCGATTTACACCGGTTAACCAACGATTCGATTGCTTACGCCCCTTGGTGGCCAGCGATTCCTCACAAACTTCCATCTGACATTCCTAAATTCAATGGAAATCCAGGTGAAGACCCATCGAATCATGTGATGACTTTTCATCTGTGGTGTTCGTCGAACACCCTGAACGACGATTCGATAAGGCTTCGCCTTTTTCAGAGGACATTGACAGGTCCAACGGCTAAATGGTATATTGAATTACCTAGAGCCTCGTTCGACAATTTTAGTTCCCTAGCCACGACTTTCTTAACCCATTTTCAATTACCGATAAGGTATGAAATGGGAACAGAAATATTAACCAACTTCAAGCAGACAACTGCCACTCATATATCTGATCATATACATGAGTGGCGTCGTCGTCGTAGGATGGCGAAAACATACATTCCCGATCAGCTGTTAGCTGAATGCTTTATAAAATCGTTACTTCTTGCTATAATGGAAGATGTGGCGAAGGGGGGAGTCATAACAGAGGAGAAAGTTATTGCTCGTGCAAAATATCTAAGCTTAGTATATACTCAGTCTGGCACGCTCTACGACAAAATACCTGACGCCACTAGACCGGAATTTTCAATTCCTCCTCCTCCTAAATCCAATAGTGACTCTCATGCCGGTGATGGCGTGATTGGCACAACAAACACGAAATCGATAAAGGCTTCGTCTAAGAAAGCCCGTAAGAATTCGGATCAAAATGCAAAAGAAGAAATTCTTGCTTCGGAAGTAAATACCGTATCAGCAGATAAAGGCAAAGAAACCAATCAACCAGGAAGCAAGAAGAAGCAAAACAAATGGAAGAAGAAGAAATAGGGTGAATCATCTCCTGGAAAGAATTCTTCAAACCCTCCTGGGAAAGGGAAACCAAATTATCCATGTTAAATATGTGATGACGAGAATCATTATACAAGGAATTGTCCATTCAAAGCTGAGTTAAAGAGGTTCTTTAAAAGTTCCCAAACCTCAGCTGTGTTAACTGATCCATTTCCCAACCCAGGTCAAAATCTGGTTGATAGTGGAAATGCTTCCCCGTTGCAAGTGCTTATGTTGTCGGTTTCAAAACAACAGAATGATGCTTTGATTTCGACAAGGAACAAAGATTATGGGAATCTGCAGCTGTCGAACGACAAAGGTAAAGATCAACCAAGTAGTTCGACAACAACTTCGACAGAAGTTGTACCGCCCATCATTCCTGAATTAACAATAAAACCGCCAAAGGGAGTAGTACACAAGTCGACATTTAATCCTCGTGCCAGAGCGGCACAGCATTATAACATAGTGGAAGATTTGGCCCAATCGCCATCCGCTATGTCGACTCTTGAAGTATTACAAAATTACCCATCCCAAAGGCAGGCTTTGTTATCGGCTATTGGTGGGGTTGATCCTAAGGATTCCAATCTTGTATCCTTTGATCACAAAGGATACGATCCTCAGTTACCAGCTCAACTAGTTTTCCTTATTCAAGTGAAAGCCCTCAACAAGACTGTTCACAGAACAATTATTGATGAGGAGGCATCTACATGTATTATGTCGATGAGTTGCTGGAAAACTTTAGGATCTCCAACCTTGTCACAATCTTCGACGACATTAAAAGGATTCGACGAAAGGACTTATACCCCGTACGGTATCCTTAATAACTTGAAGGTTGAACTGGGAGGAAAAACAGTGGAAATTGATGTTGAGGTCATCGATGGGAATCTTGACTACAACATCCTACTGGGTAGACCATGGATCTATGCCATGGCAGCTGTTGTGTCGACTTATTTTAGGAATATCGCATTCCCATTTGAAGGAGGGATTATGGTCGTCGACCAACAATACTTCCTCCCTAATGGTTCACAAGTTACAGGAAGCATTCCCATGATCCATGGGAGCAACCATTCAATTCAAGATATCGGAGTAGGCCTATTGAAAGACCCCCCAATGATGGGAACTTTTGCGCTACCACCTCCTATTTACATAGGAAATATACCGTTTGTAGCAACATGCAACATGATATCTTCCACGAAAGTCGCAGAAGACAAAGTCAACATGGATCATGCAATGGTTTTCCCCCAAGCCCTATAGAAATATTGTAGCAATCAATGTTTCGGGCATGGGAGGCGAACCCAAATCAATGCTCGTCAAGCGTTTGGGTAGATAGATCTAGAGAATATGGTACCCCATTAGATCCTTGGTCGAAAGTACATGGGACTGACGAAGGAATCTTACAATCATTGTTGATTGAGGGGGCACCATGGAATAATCACCACCATCGTTCCCTTCTTCCAGAATATGAAGAAGATACTCAACATGACCTTTATCACCCTTCGGTTTTTGAATTTCCATCTGTTGTGGGGAAAAGTATCCGATGCGGATGACCCTATCCCTACTCTAAAGGTGACAGTCTTTAGCAACAACTGAAAGTAAAGTTTTGATGATTTCCTTTATGAAAGTACAGAGAGAATGAAGAAAGATTAACCAACCTGGTGTCTTTCGCTTAGTCGATCCTTGTCCTCTCTCTTTGTCTCTTGTTCCCAGCTCCTTGCTCTCTTTGCCGGTCCAGCTACACACAGATCCTGCACAAAACAAGAGAGCAAACTATAAGATACAAGTACTCATATACTCATAACTGATACATGGATTAGAGTGAATCAAATATACATGTAAATACAATACATCAATGCAATACAAGTATATAGGAGAACATGCAAAACTTTATTGATAGAAGTAACAGGGTTCTGAGAAGGTTACAACCAATGATGGCTCCAATCCAGCAGCACCTCCCCAGCAGCAAGAACTCTCCTCTTCACCTCTAGTAAAAAAATCACCCAATAGCTCTAACTGTAAACCAACAGCACCTCCTTGCTTTACACAAAATTCCTGCCCCCTTAGACCTCATAGAAGAGCTCTATATATAGGAGAGAAGAAGAAAGGATGAGTCAACTTGAGACTGACATGAAGCTGCCTTGTGTCCTCTCCCTCTTCAGTTAATCTTCAGTTCTTGAGTCCACTTGGAGATCCTTGCTTACACATGGTGATCAAGTACCTCTTACTCATCACAGGGCGAATCTCATGAACCAAGTGTCAGTTTGGAAGCTTCCTGGGCAGTTGACATCTTGCAGGATGACTGTGCCACTTGGCCAATCTCGCCCAGCGCAGGTAGCCTTCATTAATCTTGACTTCCAGCGCAGGTACAAGGAGGGACAGTTGCATTCCAGCGCAGAAGCTCAGTGGAGCAGCTGACATGATCCAAAATAAGCCTGTTTTGAAGTGTTTTCAGGTGGAGAACTGATTGGAAGTGCTGTTGTTTGATGACCTTGTTCTTTTAGGGGTAAGAACAACATGTTTAGGGACTGAGGATCCCTGTGATTATTGACATTTCATGCTCCATGATGCGAGGCACAAAAATGTCTATAACACCATCAAATACTGTAAATACGGTGGACTCCGAGCAAACTTATCCAATATTGAAGAGACTATAGCCATAAATATATCGGCTAAAACAAATGTTGTAGAGAATATTTATGTCGGCAAAGGTTGTTCCCCTTCAGAACTGGAAATATATAACGCTCTTTTTCGCGAGTTCAAAGATGTCTTTGCTTGGTCATATGATGAAATGCCAGGCGTAGACTCGAGTATCGTTGAACATGAAACTAAAATGTATCCTGATCTCAAACCAGTAAGACAACGGCTTCGACAGGTGCACCCCAAGAAAGCCGCTGCCATTAAGGCAGAAGTTGAAAAACTTCTCCATGCTGGATTCATCTACCGCTTCCTCTAACCGATTGGGTATCGAATATTGTCCTGTTATGAAGAAACAAGGGACAATTAGAGTTTGTGTCGATTATAGGATGTAAATCAAGCTTGTCTGAAGGACAACTACCCTACACCCTTCATCGACCAGATAATTGATGAATGCGCCGGATGTGAAATCTTTTCATTTATGGATGGATTTTCTGGGTATAATCAAATAAATATCTGCCCACAGGACCAGTCAAAGACTGCATTTATTTGTCCGTGGGGCACATTCGCTTATCAAAAATTACCCTTTGGTTTGAAGAACGCAGGGGCGACATTTCAGAGGGTAATGAATTATGCCTTCCATGACATCAAGAACATTCTTCAACCTTATCTCGACGACCTTCCGGCTCATTCGCGAAAGCAGAATGATCATCCGCAGCATTTAAGAGCGATATTTCTACGTTTCCGACATTACAAGATAAGACTCAATCCACACAAATGTGTGTTTTGCGTCGGTTCTGGTCGTTTACTTGGCTTTGTAGTCTCTAAGGATGGGATTCGTCTCGACCCTTGCAAGGTTTAGGTAATCATTAATCTGCCTCCACCTTTAAATTTGCTTCAGATTCAGAAACTCCAAGGGAAAGCAAACTTTCTGAGGAGGTTCATTCCAAATTACACAGAACTTGCTAAAGGTTATACTCGTCTTTTGAAAAAGGATGTACCTTTCGTCTGGGACCAGGTGGCGCAAGCTTCCTTTGATGCTCTGAAGGATTGTCTAGTAAAAGCATCATTAATGTACGCCCCAGACTATCAAAGAGATTTTAACCTGTATCTGGCTGCAACAGATATGACCATTGCGATGGTTTTAGATCAAGAAGTCTATGGAATTGAACATCCTAACTATTATTTAAGTAAAAACTTAAATGATACAGAAAGAAAATATTCTTATGTTGAAAAACTAGCGCTTGCAGCTGTCCAAGCGATTCAAAGATTTCGACATTATGTCCTCTTTCGGAAAACTACCATTTTGTCATATTGCAACCCCATGACTTATATACTGTCGCGACAGTTGCTGGGGGACAAATATTCAAAATGGATAGCGATCCTTCAAGAGTTTGATCTGGAATTTGTAAAATCCAAATCAAAGAAAGCTCTAGTTTTCGCAGAATTATTGTGCGATCTCCCATCGTCGTCCAACGATGAAACATCAGAAGAGTCAATCGTGGAAGAAAGTTTATTTCTGATATCTACAAGCAATGAGTGGTATGGAGATATCATAATTTATCTCCAAACCCAAAAATTCAGGCCTAACACCTCTCACTCTGAACAGAAACGTATATGATACCAAGCAAAAGACTACATGATCGTCGGTGATACACTTTACCGTCGTGGTATCCATACAGTTCTGAGGAGGTGCCTTAACCATGAGGAGGCCGAAAAAGCCCTGAATGAGTGTCATTCAGGCGCGTGTGGGGGGCATCAATCTGGATATGCAACAACACAAAAAATCTTACGAGCAGGTTACTTCTGGCCAACTATGTTCAAAGATTGCATAATCGCAGTCAGAAGTTGCCATGCTTGTCAAATTTTTGATAGCAAAACCAGAAGACCGCCCACCCCTTTACAGCCAATAGTTGTTGTTGGGCCTTTCGCCAAATGGGGCATCAATTTCATGCAATGTAACCCCACCTCGATCGGGGGGCATGGGTATATTATAGTCGTTGTTGACTATTTTACCAAATGGGCCGAGGCGATGCCTACATTGGATAACACTGGTGAAACCGCTGCCCTTTTATTTTTCAATCATGTAGTCGCCAGGTTCGGCGTACCACAGGCTATAGTTACAGATCATGGATCGCATTTTTGCAATCACATGATGGTCGAATTAGCTGCCAAGCTAGGGCTATCTCATGATAGCTCTACCCCGTATTATCCGCAAGCCAATGGACAAGTTGAAGCAATCAACAAGGTCCTGAAGCGTATGTTGCAAAGGATGATCGTGGTTCATAAAAGAAGGTGGCACCTAATCCTGTACTCAGCCTTGTGGGCTTACCGAACGTCGGTAAAGAACGCGACCAGGTTCACACCTTTCCAACTGGTGTATGGCCTGGAAGCAGTCTTGCCAATCCAGTGCGAAATTTCGTCGCTTAAACTCGCAATTGGTCTCCTCCCCTGAACTTCAGAAGAAGAGGCTCGTTTCTTGGAATTAATCCAGTTGGATGAAACCCGTCGTGATGCCGCTCTGGCTAACGAAGCCCATAAGAAACAAGTCAACGCGGAGTTCGACAAAAATGTCAAACCCCGTGTCTTCTCAGAAGGTGATTTGTTCTTGCTTTATGACCAAGAATCCGAAAAATTGGGAGCAGGTAAATTTAATTCCTTATGGATGGGCCCCTATATTGTTAAAAGGGTGTTAGCAAAAGGAGCCTACGAGTTAATGGATTATGACAGAATTCCATTGGCGCAACCCCGCAACGGGTTGTACCTCAAGCGTTACTATGCTTAATAGTAACCTGTATGCTTTTGTTGTATTTTGTTTTCGCTAAAGTATTTGTTCTGGTCAAGTGATAAACCTTTTTCATTTGTTGCATATGTCAAACCTTCTGGAGACATGTGTTGGATATGCCGACGGAGCGAGTCGTAGTACGCGGAACCTATCCTCCGCGGCCTGGGCCATTTTTGATCCAAGCGGTGAGTTAGTAAGTTTCAGAGGTGTGTGTATTGGGCAATCAACGAATAACATCGCTGAGTATAGCGCGTTGATAGAACTACTCTCTGATGCCATCACACGTGGCATACGCCGACTAATTGTCAGGCTAGACTCACAGCTCGTAATACTACAACTCAATGGTATATATTTCGTTCGCAACACAGCTATTTATCGCATGTTCCTAAGGG
This sequence comes from Pinus tabuliformis, assembly GCA_031772625.1. Lineage (NCBI taxonomy): Eukaryota > Viridiplantae > Streptophyta > Pinopsida > Pinales > Pinaceae > Pinus > Pinus tabuliformis. The sequence goes on along the minus strand of CM062804.1, from coordinate 491,862,344 downwards.
TTAAGATTTTGGAAAGGCAGTTTGATTCAATTCAATACCAGCATATTTCCAGAAACTTAAACACATTAACCGACTCATTAGCAAATTATGTGTTAGATAGACATTTGCAACATTTATAAAAGAGACACGTCATCAATGATTGTACATATGGATCATATAACTCAACCAGAATAAAACTCGAAAATCAAAATATATATAAGTTGTTCATAGTTCATACATAATGTTCTGTAACCAAGACAAAATCGGTCATATGACCCAAAAAATCGAAATGCTAGGGGGCACCCTAGTGTAGTGATGCTCATGATAGCACGTCACGACCTGTGCAATCATGCGCAAGAGACGAGTCCATCGTCTAGGCACACCAGTAGTATGTCGCTGCAACTGTAAAGGTAACTCGTCAATCCTCACATCGGGAATGCCGAGTGTAAGGCTCTCAACCTACTCCTGCACAGCTTTAAGAGTCTCTGCCACATCAAGGTCGCAGAGAATAACTCTCCCAACAGTCTCCCTTGCTGGGGCAACAACTGGCGCTTTCAGGCGAGCTGCTGGACGAACAGGACCAACATCTGCATGCACACATGAGTTTGATTAAAGTCTTGATAGAATAAATCACAAGGACATTATAAGTAAGAACAGTAAACAGTAATATGGTCATAAGTTTTACCAATAGCGCCCCACTGTTCGCCATCCGATAGCACCAAATCCGGATCACCTCGGAAATCCATGCCAACATATGGGTACTCGGAATAGACCATCTCCTGGCGCTCGAACCACCTAAAAAAGGTATCAGTGAAAGTAATCTGAGATTGACCGGCATGCCTAGACATGTGATCAACCGATCTCTGCATGCGTGGCTCGGTAGGAGAAGGAAAGTCGAGAGCGATATACTGAGGCTGCATCAGTTGTATTTTCTCCAAGGTAAAGGCATTCAGAATACAACCATACCCAAAGTTCTTCAGCTTCCCGTCCTTTACCTTGGTCAACTGACTTTTCATCTAAGCAAGTACTACATCACACCAGTTGAATACTTTCGGATGGAGACACTCCAAGGCATGCTGCACATCAGATCTGTTGGCAACATGTAGAGATGCGCTACCAGCCATCCTACCAATAGTATACAGAATGGACCTAAGAGACCTGTCAGTGATCTCACGGATAACAACCTTGCCGTCTCTGCTCAGCTCGGAACCTTCCCTGCAATACTAGCGGACATAATCTCTCATGGAGTCACTCCGCCAGGCCGAACCTGAGAAAGAAATGGGGGCACCCCGCCTTGACAATCCAGTCAAGAAGTAAATGTCCTCTATGGTCAAGGGGATGGACTTTCCCCTAATCTGGAATACTTGGTTAATGGGATCCCAAGCATCAAGCATATACTGCAGTAGAGAGATCTGTGCTCTCATGCTAGAGATATGGAAAAACTTTAGCAGGCCACGGTTCCGCAGCGCATTCACCGTGACAGGGTCATGGAGGGCAATCATGTCCTCCTCTTCACGTTCTCGTTCTCGCCATGTAAGGGACATTTTGCTCAAAGATCCCTGCAAAACAAACAAGAGGAAGAGTAAGTTCCTGAATTTGATGAGAAACTGGCAAAATTTCATCAAAAAACTGTGCATAGGACTGTTTTTCTGAGATCAGCGTAGTTGGCAAGTGTCCTACCTGCGTTGGAAGTCAAACTGCCTTAAGGCAGCTTGACATTCAGCGCAGGTTTCGAATGGACTGCCTGCGCTGATGCCAGAGTGCCCTAACAAAACCCCAGGGGCTCATGGGGGCAGGAAAACAGGCACAAAATTGGAAAAAGAAAGCATGAAAAGAAAGAGCTAGAGTTTAGCTCCTACCTGGTCCGGATGGCGCTGAAAATTGTCCGCAGAATCTCCCGGAATCAACTGGTGAAAATCAAAGGGGAAGAGGCACCTCCAGAGCTCCAACAAACCAAATTCAAATGAAATGGTAAAATGAGAGATAAAAACACCTTTTAATGGCTTTTTACGGAGTTCAAAGAGAAATATTAGGGTTATAATCTCATTTTCATGCAAATATTATTCATTTCTAACAAAGTTTGTTGCAACAATTGAGAATGCAGTACTATCCTTGAAAAGAGAAAAGCTATTTATGGTAAAAAACAAAATTTTGACTATATAATCGAGCAGTTTTAGCATAAAATTCATGCTCGTTAAAAAATAAACACAAGATCCGAGCAGTTTTAACGGAGTCTTCATGCTCATTAAAAAATAAATATAAGCAGTGAGCAATGTTTCCTCCAGAGTTTAAGCTCATTTTTAACTAAAAAATGAACCTATCCCGGTAAATAACCGTTGTGATCATAAATTTATCAGCCATAAAAATCCTTGGTCGTGTTTGCACCTGCCACCTCCACTTTTCATTTGGCCGATCGTTCACCTCCATTTGATTGTTTACCCATTTTGAGGAATAGCTGCGAAGAGTGATTTCACCTAGCCATCCTTGTGCCGCTGCCGTGATTGGAAAATTCCAACCTGTACCTGGAATCAGTTGCTATCCCTGTTTATCACTCGTTCCTCGAAAGATGAGTCTTCTTTAAGCTCTTTTCAACTGACTCGTAAAATATGAAAAGATTTTAAGTATGGGGGTTTTACGCAGTGCATTATATTAGATATCATTTTGGGATTCAACTGCGTTAAGTAAGTCATTCAGGTATGACCATTTCCATGAGAGGTAGTCGTAACTGACTAATTTCTCATGATTTTTGAATAGTTCACTTAGCACTCATTGCATCAGGTGATGCTCACAGGGGTGAAGAAGTGGGATTGAAACTAGTGAAATGAATCACATAGCATCAATCATCACTTTCGGGTCTTGCACCCGGTAACCAGGACTTCCCAGGAGGTCACCCATCCCAGAACTCCTCTGGCTCAAGCGCGCTTAACTGTGGAGTTTTCCCCACAATCAAGCCCACTTAGCGTACTACCCAATTTGCAAAACCTTAGCAAGTATTGTGCCTCATGAACCATTCAAGTAGAGATCCCTTGACTCTTTTTGAATTTAAGTATGGGGGTTTTATGCAGTCCATTATATTAGATATCATTTTGGGATTCAACTACGTTAAGTAAGTCATTCACGTATGACCATTTCCATGAGAGGTAGTCGTAACTGACTAATTTCTCATGATTTTTGAATAGTTCACTTAGCACTCATTGCATCGGGTGATGCTCATTCAAAAATCATGAGAAATTAGTCAGTTACGACTACCTCTCATGGAAATGGTCATACGTGAATGACTTACTTAACGCAGTTGAATCCCAAAATGATATCTAATATGAAAAGATTGCCGAGTTTTGGCCTTCCATCTCGTTAAAGGACAGGAAGAGCTATCCGTCCTCTAGATTTTAATATTTTTTGACCTGAGGGATTATTGCACAAAAAGATCGAGCGCTTGTTTTGTTCGGCTCGTTAAAGATATTGAAAACTCATCCCTTTTGTATTGTTTTATACTTTTTCGGACTTAAGGGATTAGATGACGAAAAAGGAATTTTGGAGTTAACTTTATGTACCTTTTCAGACTCTCTAAAAATGAAAAGGACCGAGTTATCCTTGTCGTTAGACTCGTTAAAATTATTAAATAGCGACAAACTTGTCTTTAGACGAGAACGAATTTCACTATCGCTAAGCACGTTAAAACATAGTGATGGGCTTGCCCGAAGGGCAGGTTATAGAACAAGCATATGTTATCCTCCTCAAGCTTGACAAAAATAAAGAGGTACTGGTCAGCAATGACTGGGGAAAAATTGGGAAAAAATCAAGAAAACTTTGATGGTAGCAGGTCGCTCTTGAACATGACACTTTTCCTCCGTACCACAATCGGGTTGGGTTGTTTCATTCACCGGTCACATCACCATGGTCTTGCCATACCATCCATATTTGGGGTAATGCTACCGATCCATCGCATCAATGTCGCCATATGTTCAAGAGAAGTTGTTCAGAAAGAGTCAACCGGGTCCCATCCACTGCCATATATTATCCTTCATCCATTCATGACCGCCACCCTGAATCATATGTCACATATTGTTTTCACCACCACTAAAATCATTAGCTCCGTTCTGTGTCACTGATGTGGGATTCATTAAGGCCCTCCTTTGACGGATCACTCCTTGTCGACATTAGCTCATTATCCAAGGAGTTGATCTAGGAACAACCCCCTTCAGTACTTTGAAGCTTGCATGCCTCAATGGCAACTTTCTCACTTCCGGCGACAGGTATACATCAATGACCTTCGACCAGAAGATTTTGCGTGGTGTTCAATGCCAAGTCGTTTATTCACACCACGTGAATTGTACTGCAGTACCTAGAGGGACATTATCATTATCGGTGATTCCTCTCGCGCTTGTTAATGGTTTACATCATTGACCGGTAATCAAGCGATGTCTTTCCATGTTCGACTTCAGCGCAATTCTCACATGGATCGACTTGTACTTATAGTGAAGATTGAACGAGTTTGAAGACCCCGGATCTAGTTTCATCCATCCGGGCTGCGATATATATTCAGGAAAGATAAAGACATTTGACATGTACATCATTGCAGCAGATGATCATACTACTCAAAGGATGATAATTTCACCAAAATTATCAGTCTATCATCAGACGATCGTCTGTTCTATGTACAAAAATGAATTTATAAAGTTGAGCATGGGAATGCCCACCTCAGCTCGATCATGAAAACAGTATGAATCATAATGTATTGTATTGTATCTTTTTACAGGTCTCCTCCCAGCAGAGGGATGAACTTCGGGCCCTCCTGGGTAAAGCATTTCACCCGATAAACGGCCTCATACTTTAGGGGGCAACTGTTATTGACATTTTTGTACCTTGCATCACTGAGCATGAAATGTCAATAATCAAGGGATCCAAAGTCCCTAAACATGTTGTTCCTACCCCTAGAGGAACAAGGCCAGCAAACCACAGCAATTCACAGAAGCTCTCCACCTGAAAACACTCAAAAACAAGGCAATTCTGGATCATGTCAATTGCTCCACTGAGCATCTGCGCTGAATGTCAACTGCTCCACTGTCTACCTGCGTTGAATGTCAACTGCAACAAAGGCTACCTGCGCTGAGCGTAACTGGACAAGTGGCAGGCTCATTCCTCAAGGTGTCAATGCCCAGGAAGCTTCCAAAATGACACTTGCATCAGGGAATTCGACTGGTGATGAGTAAGAGGTTCCAAATCTCCAAGTGGAAGCAAGAACCTCCAAGTGGACTCAAGAACTGAGAGAGGGAGAGGACACTAGTCAGTTTCATACCAGCCTCAAGCTGACTCATCCTCTCTCCAATATCCCTATATATAGATCTCTCCTACATGAGATCAGGGAGGCTGGAATTTGGTATTTGCAAAGAATTGATGTTGGTTTGTGGCTAGAAACATTGGGTGTGTTATGCTTTGAAGGGAGCTGAAGAAGGAATTCCATTCTGCTGGGAAGGAGATGCTGGATTGGAGCCCTATGGGTTGTATCTCTTCCTGAACCCTGTTACTTTCAATAAAGCTATCTTGATTATTTCCTATATGTTGGTGTATTTTGTATCAGTGCATTAGTATATTTGATTTACTTCTAATCCTGAATCATTTATGAATATGTATATTTGTCTTTGTATTGTGTTCTTCTCTTGTCGCAAGTAGTTGTTCTCTTGTCACAGGTAGCTGTTCTCTTGTGATCTCGTGGGATTCAAGTAGCTGTTCTCTTGAGCAAGCGAGGAGGTAAGTAGCTGTGGACACACAAAGAGAAGATGATCTAGTTCGAGGGACAACCGGAAGACAACAGTAAGTCTGCCGATCTCCCCTCTTTTACATTTCATAAAGGAAGAAATCATAATAGCTGTATTCGTTTGTTGCTAAGGCGCTATCACACCTTAGGTGGATAGGATCGTCCTGCATAGGCATTTTTCCCCACAACAGTTGTGGAGTCTCTACTTAATGTTCTAGTTGCCTCTTTTTTCTCTGAAAGTGTTTTGATCATGTTCAAGTCCCCACACAAGATCCATGGTACATCTACGTGTCTATCTCTAAGCTCCATAAGAGAATCTAGAAACCTGAGTTTATCATCCATTCTTTGAGGGCCATCTACATTCGTGACCAGATAGGTCTCCCTATCTCCCACCGGCTGTATAACCACTGACACATAATTTCTAGATGCTGCATCATCTATTATGCCAATCTTTTGGGCATTCCAAAGAGTAAGTATGCCCCATGCTGAGTTATCTGCTTTGACTTTTAGAAACTTAAATCTATTGAGCCATTTGTTGTGTATTTCTTTTATTTTCTGAATGGAACATTTCGTTTCCTAGATAAATATCATATCCGGAGCTTCTTGTTTCATTCTATTACTAAGAATTATTTGTTTCCTTTTACTACATAGACCTCTGATATTCCAAGATGTAAAATTCATTATTAAAGATTCGTAAAGGAGTAGCTGGTTAGATATTTCATCTTACCTGAATCTATCATTATCTTTCCACATTCCATCAATAACTCGTTCTACTTTTTCCTGCCTATCTTCTTACATGGGTTTCTGCGAGCTAATCCAAGAGTGATCTTCATAGTTTTCACACCTTTGTTGCCCTGCCTTTCATTTTTTCCTTGCCTGTCCAACCCTTTGTCATGAGTTTTCCATAGGAATAGCTATTGTACTCTATTGAAATCTTTTGGCGGTAATATTCTACCCCCCTCATGTTCCCCTATTTCAAGAACCCTTCCAGATGTAAGTGTTCCCTATCAAGAATCTCCTGTAGTTCATGATCCTCCATTTCCATCTCACTCTGGTTCATTTCTTGGTCTATCTCCAGTTCTACATCGCTCAGCATAGCCTCTTTCTGCTTGTCAATATGTTGTGCTTGTACTCTATCTTCTTCTTTCTCCTTCTCCATTGTGCTTCCTTCCATTACCTGATATTCTTTTGTTGTTTCTTCTTCTTCTTCTTCGAGTACTTGGAACTTATTCAGATTAGCCTGTTGCCCTTTTGTTTGTTGTTGCTTTGGCTCCTTCTTGCCTCCTTTTCCTCTATGTACCACTTTGTGAAATCCTTCAATATCTTTCATTGTGGTTGCTTTACTTATGTTCTCTATTCTACTGAGAGGGTAGTCTCTAAATAGGCGCCCATGCTCATGGAATCTTCGACATATGAAAGGAATATGTTCATAGTCTACTGTTTTCACCAATTCTTCATCAAAAACTTCCAAGATGACCTCATCTGGTAGAGCTCCAGAGAGATCCATATCCACACATATTCATGAAAAGGAAGTGTACTTACCCCTTTTAGTGGCCTGAGAAGTTTTGACAAAACGCCCTAATTTGTTTCCTATGGCAGATAATGATTCTGGTTTCCAGTGATCAATAGGTAGAGAGTAGAGTCTTACCCAGACTGGGACCGAAGTGAAAGTTTATCGGTCAGGGACAAAATTCATCATCCACGGTCGCATGTATGGGCCTACTGCTGCATAGAAGTAGGGTCCTCCTTCGAACAGTCTATCTTTATCCTCAATATTTGTGAAGACCACAGTGAAGAAACCCTTTGACCCGAGATGTAGGTCTATGCTTCCTTTTGGTTTCCAATGGTATTTGATCCATGTCTGTAAATCCTTTTCAGTGGGCCATAATCCCATGAATTTACAAATGATAGCATATGTCCCCATGTGTTTGCTGTGTGCTTGCAGAGCTGGGTCATTTAAAACTACTCTATGTGTGACCTCAGCTTTGGGTTTACATGGTCCCTTATGTGCTTTGCTTTTCACTCCTTGTACCTTGTCTTCTTCCTCATTTTCTTTATTGTTGTTATTCTCCCTTGACTTATTAGATTCTTGCTCCTTCTCTTTGTTCCTTATCCCTTCTCCTGAAGGACCTTTGACACTCTGTAATGGTTTCTTGCCCCGGCTAGCTGCTTCCTGCCTGAAGGAGGGAGTGGAGCTCCCCCCTTTACGCCCTTCCATGGATATAAACACCTGCAGACACCTGAAAACCCTAGCTCTTCCCTCCGCGAGTCCATTCCCTCCACACCTTCATAAATTCATAAATTCTTAATTGTATACTATACTATTAATTAAAAATTATATTATTTAAATAATGCAGTTAAATTATATAATAGCATGTAATTAAGGAGTGTTCTTGGACTCCAACAACTACCCAAACTAACCCAAGCTTAATCACCAGGATTAGCTATCTAACAAATATCTTATCAATAGTGAGAGTTGGAAGGACAGGAGAGAGCCATGGCTAGGGTTTCCGAAACTGTGACTTGCGTCAACACCGCCCTGCAAATCAAGGATGGGAGCTACATGGGATCAAAACGAACCCCACATAGGAAATCAGTAGAAGGGTGAGCTGCTGTTGACCCTCCGGCAGTGCTATGGCTTGGTTTCAGAATAAGAAATGGGTTTTTTGCACAAAATGTTTCTCCCTCAAGCTAGGTGTGGCAAGGGTTCTCAAGGAAAAACCCTTCCACAAAATCAACCGAGCCATCATGGCAGAGTTTGGTTGCAACAGAGCAGGTTACACAGGAGGGCCAAAGATGGCCATGATCAAGCTTAAGTTCTAGGCAATCGAAATGTCGAAGGTGGCTAATAGTGAAAACTCACTGATACTTGAACCCAGGATGGAAGGGGCTTGGACCCATTGGGGCCAGCTTCTTTCACTTAGATCTGCCGACGAGTGATATGATATGGAAGCAAGGATATGATTTGTCTCTATCAATCTGCCTACACAAAATCATGAGAATGGCGTCAACAAGGCAGCCAAATTGACCTGCTTGGATTTGGCTACCTGGAAAAACACGGATCTGAATGAGTAGTCTTTATTTGGGGACCAAGGGACCGACATCGCATAAATAGAGAAACCAATCAAGGCTTTGACAAATGGATGGGAACACGCAGAGGATCAGAAGGCAGTCAGGGCAATGACACCCCTGCAACGACCAGACTCTACCATTGATCGAATTGTTGTTCCGAAGCAAATCGAAGGAGAAGCCGTCAGACAAGATAGGGTGGCACATATAGGATTGAGGACTGCATGGCTTGCTAAACCACCATCCTCTTTGGGACTGGCGTGTGTTAGCTAATCTACGGTACTCAGATAAAATAACAAAGGAGAGACCGACAGGAAAGTTAGGAATGTGCAGGATGGGTCGAGGGTAGTGAGACTTGATGTGCCCTTGTTCTCCCCTATACAAGCATGGGTTAATGACTGCAAATAGAAAGTGAGGTTCATGGCATGGATTCTCCTTACCAAAATAGTCATGAAAATCAATCTCGGCTAACCTGAATAGGAGATGACAGGATACAGACCTTCCAAAATTTGCGGTGCTCTTAGGGAGGCAAAGAAGGCATATCCAACAGATTGAGGCCTAGACAATGTGGATCCGCCAGGTATGGACGAAGATCTAATGCAAATTTTTATTAGATCGATAGGAGGCAGAAATTATTACATATAGATCAACAAGAGGTTTAGCATAAAGGATTTTAAAAAAGATACACAAATAAATCTGGGAATCCCAACAACATACCAAAATCTGATATATTTAGGCTACAGTCTGTAGGATAATCACATGCTTCATGACTATGGAGTTAACAAAGATTCAACCATCATACTAAATCTGAGACTAAGAGGTCGATGCAAGGGAGCCAGCTCCAAAACTTTAGGCTATTTTCGTGATGCAGTCAAAGGAAAGGAACAGATGAATAACAAACCAGCACCAACATCCAATCTACCAGGCCCCTACATTATGGAACAGAAACCAAAAGCCCCAATTCTCATAGTGTCTCTGCGGGAGGTATGTGATCTATACATAGATTTAGCCCAAAAGTCTGTTATTTATAGATTTAATGGTTTCTGGCCAAAGTCTCATGCATTGCATCAATGGATCTTCTCCACATGGTCAACAAAATATGAAATTTATTTATGCCAAAAAGGGTTCTTCATAGTTAGATTCAACACCAAACAAGATCGAGATAACATCATCAATCAGGGGCCTTGGTTTTGGGATAATTGTGGTCTCTTCATCACCCCCTGGTTTCCGAGATTCAATGCTAATACCATGGTAGTTTCAACAATGCAAGTTTGGGTAAGACTTCATAACCTCCCTCTACATTTCTAGCATCACAAAGTTCTTATAGCCATTGGGAACTCCTTGGGGAAGTTTCTAATATCGGATGATGATAGGATTACCCGGGGAATCTTCACATATGCTAGAATATGTGTAGCAGTGGATCTAAGTCAAGGACTACTAGATCACATCACATGGAATTTTAATAATTCACTGTCGACACACCCACTTGATTATGAGAGCACAAAATTCAGATGTCGCGGATGTTTCCAAACAAGGCACCTCCAATACACCTGTCCACTAGCTAGGAAGGAGCCTAAAGGAAATAAAAAACATTCAAAAATACCCAAAGGCTGGCAGCATACTGAACCGCTAGAAGAAGAGGAATTGAAGATAGAACCTACATGTGAGCAAATGGGATAGGAAAACTTACATGAAGAAAAGACCCTGGAGACTGACTTAGGGCATGAACAACAACAAGAATCTCAACTGGAAATAAGTGGAACCAAACAAGATCATGGCTCAGAAGGATCAGAATCATATAAAGAACAACCAACGAATACAATGGAAAACCAGCTTGCCATTATTGATACCACTCCCAACGCTGGAGGTTGGCGAAGAGTGGAGAAGAAGGGAAGGAAAGCATAGGCCATTTGGATCATTTATTTCTTTCCTTGTTGTTTTCCTATTTTCAGGAGAAACTTTTTCTCGTTTTTCTTTGATAGGATAGTATATCCTACATCATGTGGGCTCTATGATCTGCGCATCATATAGCAAAATGAATGCTTAATGCATATACTATGTAACTTTTTATCTCGGTTAATAAAAAGTTCAATTTTTTCTTTAAAAAAAAATAACATGTAATTAATATAGTATATAAAAATAAAATAAAATAATATGTAAGTAACTACCTTTACTTTAAGGAATGCCACCTCAACCATTCGAGATGATGGCATCCCCTAGAATCTGTTTTCTTCTCATAAAGTGAATTTTGATTGTAGAATTTCCTTAGGATACACATTTTAGACCCAAAAATTCCCCTAATACACTCAATAACTAAAAATTGCTGTGGTTATTAGATGAATTTATGGTAAAATGATTCACTCTAACAACAAGAACATCTATCATTTTGTAAGCCTATTCCAAACCCAAACATAAAATCCTTTTGTAATTCAAAACTTTTCCTATAGGAGGAAATTTAGGGTTCCTAAAAAATTACCACAATAACAAGAAATATTTCTTTATGAAGGTGTTCAAACCATTATTTAGTTTTTTTCGCTAAATGTTTGGTTTTCCATCAAAATAAGGAAAATACAATCAAGACCACAAGCATTCTACAATCATTATTAATACAAAGTTATTGTTGGAAAGAGGCATTGATGGATTTTATTACATGTCTACCAAATCCTAAAGGAAGGAATCATAACATGGTGATGGTATATCAACTCGCAATGTATGCCCATCTCCCTCTCTCTCTCTCATTCTCTCTCTCTCCATTTTAACAAAAGTGTAATAGCTATAGGATATCTAGAAACTATTCAAAATCTACATGGAGTATCAAAGATTATTGTAAGTGATAGAGATCAAATTTTCACTAGTGAGTTTTGGACTAAATCATTTTCTTGTTTGGTTCATAAATTATCTCACAACTCCTATTATCAGCCTCAATCCATTTGAAAGTTAATATTGTGAGCAATTGTATAGAAGGACATATATGTTTCTTTTCATTTGGTAAAAGGACATAATGGGTCAAGTGGTTTCATTTCATATTTCTAGACTAATCATTGTCTACTTTGGTGAATAAATTATCTCACAAATCCTATTATAAGCCTCAATCCATTGAACAATTAATTTTGTGAGAAATTTTCTAAAACTCTAAATTTGTTTATTTTCATTTGGTAAAAGGTCATAATGGGTCAAGTGGTTTCATTTCATATAATTATGATACAACACATTCTTCCCTACTTCATAAAAAATTGTCCCCGTTTATAGTACTCTATGGTTATCATCCTTCATCCATCACACCAAACTTGATAGGAAAAGTGAAAGTTAAAGCAATAGATCACGACATAGAGCACCAAGAAGATATTTTACAAGTATTAAAGGGAAATTTGGTTATGAAGTGAAATGGAATGAAAGAACTAGTAAATCAAAATTGTAGTGAAATAGAATTTGAAGTGAGGGTTGTATATTTTTAAGGATATAACTATACAAATAGATGTCCTTCAAGAAACAAAAGAATGATCTAAATTATGACCCACTTACCATGATCATTAAAAGGTGTTATAAAGGATTGAAAGTATGGCTTACAAATTGGTATTTTCTCGATCTTCACATGTCCATATATTCTTCCATGTTTCTCGCTTAATATGGTAATACATGACAAAATCTTAGTTCATAATATTTCACCTAAGATTAATGAAGAAAGAAAAGAATACTAGAAATGGAAACAATCATTAAAACATGGTTTACATAACTATAGAATCAAGAAATTGTTGACTATATCATCAAGTGGAGAAAACTACTAGTAGAAGAGGTGACATAGGAAAATGATTACTTCATGTAAAAATGTCCACATCTAATCAATTATTGAGGGAAACACATGTTTGAAAGGGAGAGGTATGTTAAGCACTACATATTGAGTTATTGAATTTTTATAGTTATATTAGATTTTTCCTTATTGGTTAACTAAGCCTTAATGATTTGCTAAACCCTTTAAATATTATCACACCATAGTCTAACATATATACCGAGGAAACCAAATTTTAGATATCATCTCATATTATGGTTACAACATTCCTAAAGTAAATTTAGGAATATTATTAAAATATTATAATACATTATTTCCTAAACTATAAAGAAAAGGTAAAGGGAGGGGAATGAAACACATTCATCCTTCTTTTTCCTGAGACAATGAGGGAATGATTGTGGTCCTAGTTCTAGGGAGAACCAAACACCTCTAGCTACTGCAACCTAACGACTTTAGGTATGTCATGGTTCAAGTGTTCTTCTTCTTGGGCTACCTTCATGAAGGCTAGATCTCTGGAGGAAGAAACATATGGATGGGTCTCCTTGTATTCCTGGCGGGTACACATTGGTGCCATTTTTTGGGTAAAAGGAATTGGAGGAATTTTGAGGCAGTCTTGAGTATTTTGATGGAGTTTCATGTAGGAATGTCAAAAAAGAATCAGAAATGTTGCAAGAGGATAAACACGTAGAATTTTCATATAAGGAAAGCACATACAGAATTCATTGGCTTTTGAGGCAGTCGAGATAAAGTGGTTAAGTTTTACTGAATATTTTAGACTAATTTTTATCGAGTCAATAATATTACTTGTAATTTACCTACACATGGTAATGCCCATGGTAAATTGGGTTGGATTAGGTTTACATACCTATCTATAAATAGGTGGAATCCAAGAGGATTTGAGTTGGCTAATTTTTGGGTTATGATTGTAGGAGAAATGTTCTAAGCATGATTTTTATTGTAATGTTGTAATGGTGTTTTGGATAAGCTGGCAAGCCCAACTAGGGTAAAGAAGCATTGTTGTAATATTTTACTGAATTGAACTAAGAAATATCATGGTATGTTCCTTGATGTGCCTCAACACATCGTTGTATTGAGCAATAAAAACATGATACCAATTCCCATCATATTTAGGAGCTTCATATATCTATTTTTCATCTCTAGTGACAAATGGTTCTTCACCATTAACAAACAATTAAGGGGTGGAATGGAATACATACACTAGTACAAAATGGCTAATTAGTTACTAAAAAATGACTAAAATTTGCATATAAATGACCATTTTTCAGTCGGTGACCAAAACTAGCTAATTTACAGTATCTTATAATGCGACCAGCTTTTAGTCGTTCTTAGCTTAGGCATTAATTGGTTGTCTAAATTTTATCATCTAGTAGTATATTTAGTCATTAATTTGGTCATTAATTGAGTCATTGATTTAGTCATTAATTGCCAAAATTAATGACCCAATATACTACAAAATATATTACTATATGATTACCTTAGAAAACCAATTAATGACCAAAAAAATATGACTAAAATGCTTGTCATGTTATAAAATACTGTAAATTGGCTACTAATAGTCATATATATGAAAATTTTAGTCATCGTTTGAATCCAATTAATGACCAAAGAAATATGACTAATTTTTTGTTGTGTTATAAGATACTGTAAATTAACTACTAATATTCATATATATGCAAAATTTAGTCATCACTTGAAACTAGTTAGTGACCAAAGAAATATTACTAAATTTCGGTTGTATTATAAGCTACTGCAAATTAGTGACTAATAGTCGTATATATGAAAAATTTAGTCATCATTTGTAATCACAAATTTATCATTTGCATTAGGCATTTATATTTTCTTGGTAGTTTCATATTCATTATATAAACAACTAATTTAATAGTTTATATTGATTTCATTTAGTTTCATTAATAATCATTATAAACAACTAATTAGTCGTATATTCATTTTAATTATGTTTATCATTATTCAGTATAAACTAATAATTAGTAATTTTAGATTGATTTTATGTGTTCATTATTAATCAACATAAATTAATTAATATGATTGTGACTAAATTAAAAAAAATGTCATACACTGTCATAGAAAGTTACATATGTTAATTACAATACTAAACAATATCAAGTGCAACCATAAATAATTCCAACAAAAAAAATTATATTATATGAAATGTCAAGCATTACAATATGAGTTTCCAACTTAATATTGGTTGGACTACAATTTACACATGAAATATTGTTTCATCACTTCAAAACATTATCATTGTATTGCCAAGGCATTGCATGTGAATTCACCAACTCTGAATATTTTACCATCAGTCTCTGTGTGTCTTATGTGGGCTATTGGCTCTAAGTGTATCACTAGCCCGATTCTCTTCTCTCTCTCTTTTTGCATTTGTCACTACAACGTTATCTTGAAATGACTATAACTCTGTAATTTCGGTTCTTCTAGTTCTGAAATTGTGACCTGCAGTAGCCCTCTGCGTCCTATTTCCAATTCCACTAGTCTTATCAAATTTAGATTCTCCATGAAAGAGTTATGAACAATCTCCCAAGATGACCTGATTATATACCTTTTCAGAAGATCGAACTTGTATGGAGTGCCACGTGTCACTGTGTTAACCTTAGGATCTAAAAAATATACACAAGAAACTACAGTCTGTTCTCTTTTTGTAACTTCTTACAAAATTTCAATTTGATGCTCAAAACAAAAGTTATGACGATTTTCCCCAGGTCATATATTTGGAATGTAATTTAGGAGTCTTCAAAAAGACCAACTTCCTCAGATCATATCTCCACAAATATAGCATGAAAAGCTCTGAAATTTGGAACAGAGTTTCGGTGCAATTTTGTCTTAAATGGGTTTTTTTTGTTCACTTCTGAAACATTGCAGAAAAAATTATAGCAAAAAGGCCACAATGACCAATTTGGAGCAATGAAACCGTAGAATCCAAAGCTCTGATACCAAATGTTATGAAACGAGTGCACAAAAATATAGAAAAGATAGATCAACGCCCTGGAATTCAGCCTCTTCGAGGGAGCAACCTCCATTACATTACACAAATGAACAATTCTTGGATGATACAAATGACAAGACCTCCTTTCTATATATAGGAGTCTAAGGGGTCATAATATAATCAGAGCCGACATAAAAATAATAATGTAAGGGCACAATAATAACAATAGTGGGCTTCTATGGGGCACAATAGTAATAATATGGGGAACACATGGGTACAAAAATATAATAAGGGGGTTGTACTAATAAAAATAAGGGGTTACACTAGTAGTATAGGGCCTACGTAACGAGCTAGTAAATTTCTTGTTCCTCCACCCGCTTTTCAACACAACTACAAAAAGGTAAAGTAGGTGTTTGATGTTTTTCCACTGGGAAAGAACTAGGTTTTAAAAAATGGAGGGTTGGAACCTGTGTATGGAGCATGTAAAATTCCTATTCCCCCACCTGCTTTCTAGCAGAATTGTTAGGAATTTAAGGTAGAAATAAACATTTGAATTTTTGCATGAATGACTAAGAAGAAAAGATGAGAAAACAATACAATCCCACACCCTAAACTTGAAAAATCGAAGGGACTGGTGACCCTTGGATGATCAAACTTTATCGCCGACATCTTAAGAAAAGCTAAATCTAAGCTATC
Organism: Pinus tabuliformis; assembly: GCA_031772625.1. Lineage (NCBI taxonomy): Eukaryota > Viridiplantae > Streptophyta > Pinopsida > Pinales > Pinaceae > Pinus > Pinus tabuliformis. The sequence goes on along the minus strand of CM062804.1, from coordinate 491,846,081 downwards.
AATAGGTCCCCAAACCATTCCTTCTATACATCCTAATGTCTCCCTTTGGACCACACGCTCACCATTTATAGCCTACGCTGAAGGGACTAAACATAGTTTTCAAGATATTGAAAATTCGCGATCAATTCCCTCACAAGAAGGGATTTCTTGCAATGTCCGTGAAGGAGAAGGAGAAACATGGGAATCCGAGGTTAAACTAGTAGAACCAAGATCTCCTCAAGTAGTAATTGAGCAAAGGACACCAAGTATCCCAGATCAAGGGAGTGTTGTTAGGATCATTCCCGTCTCTTCTAGACATCCTAGGGAAAACTCTCTAGATCTAGAGATCCCAGAAGGATACTGGCATATCTTTAATCCAATGGCCAATAATCCACAAACACCCCAGAACTCTACATTATAGTATCCTATTGTTGACATAGTTGTTAATGCCCTAATGAAAGCTATCCCTCTACAAAATATTCCCACCTTTCATGGAATCACTTCAGAAGTTTTGAATGCATTCCTATTTGGATTCTACGTCCTATGTTGAGGTTATGATTACACCACCGACCCCCAAAAACTGAAGTTGTTTCCCTCCACTTTAAAGCGAGTAGCCCTGCATTGATTTATTGGACTGGGTGGAGGCACCATCAATGATTGGGACCAAATGAAAACTGACTTCCTTAAAAAATATCAAGATTATTGAAAATCTAGAGAACTAAAAGATGAGATATTCCAAATGGTAGCAAGGCCTAGAGAAACTTTGGAAGACTATGTGGAGCGTTTCCAATATAACCTCCAAGGGTCTCCCTACCCAAATCTGCCTGATAATGTTCTAAAAGCCATGGTGATTAACGGGATGAAAGACCAATGGATAGAGACACTAAATATCATGGGTAAATGTGATACCTATGAAGAAGACTATGCTAACATTATTGATTTGTGTATTAGGTGCTCGAGGGGCAGTACAAGGCTGAAACCAGCTGAACGCGATGCGATCACCAGGGACAACAAATTCTCTAGCGGAAGCATTACTCGTACTGAAATAAAAAACCTGATGGAATATTTCAAAACGTATATCCTAAGAACCTTGACAACACAATTAGATATCATGCAAACCAAGCAGAAGCAGGTCAAAGCAGAATAGAACCTGGTTGTTTTTTGCCCTCAATGTAGCAAGAACCATAGTCATAAAGAATGCCCAATGGATATGGTACAGACCTGTGCCATATGCACTAAAGAACATGCCACAGAAAATTTCCCATCACCCCCAGGATTAAAAGTGGTCTTCGAGGAGGCAAAGGAAGAAGGAGAACCAGTCACCTATTAAACCAATGTCACAAAAAAGAAGTATGCATACCGACCCATCTTAACTCTTTCAGCCTTCACAATATAATTCTCAACGATACACAAGAGCTACATGGCAGATCCAGCCAGCTTTTCCTAATTGGTCACCACAAGCATTTTCTATGCCACCTTGGTCCAATCAGTCAAATCCAAACAATAGTTGGCCAAATTCCTCTTACTTTCCATCATCTTGGCAGAACAATCCATATCCATCTCAATGGTCCCCCTCCACTTAACAAAACCAAAACTGGCAATCAAGATAGCAAAGACCTAAGAACCAACCAATAGGGACACTCCCCCTACCTCAACCTACACTACTAGCACCTTACACTTTGCAGCAGAATCCTCAACCCAATCTACGTCTGAAACTCCCAACCCAGCCCAACCCAAATCCTAACAATAGACCAGTCCAGTCGTTACAAATTATTGAAGGTTTGGATCCAAAAATTGAGTTCAGAGAATCTAATGAAATCAAATTGAGGTCTGGACGAATAATCACGCTAGAGGATGATAAAAATATGCAATTGGAAGAACCACTACCTATAGAAGAAACACCTCAAAGTGAGAATACAGTCAAGCATAAAAGCCACAAATAGAATATTACCTCTTCTCTGCCATTCCCAGAAAGATTGATTATACCTCGCGCAATCAAATATCCCGACTTTGATATCTTGGGAGAATTAAAAAATATTTGTGTAAAAATACCCCTCCTCCAAGCTATTCACGATATTCCAATCTATGCAAAAACCATTAAGGAATTGTGTATCAAAAAGCCTATGAGGAAAATAAAGGTAACACCAACTGTCCACGTAGTCAGAACTTTGTCTGATTTATTATTAGGCAGAGAGATACCAGTGAAATATGAAGACCTAGGAAACCCTATTGTCATAGTACAAATAAATGGATGCTCCTTTCCCAATGCGTTAGTCAATCTAGGGGCATCCATTAATATTCTCTCAACAACAACATGTCAGAGACTTGGCATCACAACCTTAGATCCAATTACGACCTTGTTGGAACTTTCTGACCATTCAGTTATTAAACTAGAAGGGACATTTCAGGATGCAATGGTGTCTGTAGATTCTTGGTAGTACCCAGCAGATTTCTTGATTATTAATCCTAGAAACCAGCTAGATGGACATCCTCTAATATTAGGAAGACCTTAGCTAGTGACCACAGATGCTTATATAAGCTGTCCAACAGATAGTATGACTATAGTCATAGGAAATGAGGTGAAGAACCTAGCTTATACCCTCCATCTCAACCAAGCCTAACCATAATAAAAACTAGGAAGCAACCTGTAACATATTTAATAGAAAATATTTGATCACCACTTACTGTAACATATGCTCTTGAATTTAAGAACAAAACAGAAGATGATATTATTAACACTTACATTAATCACCCAGGTGTCGTCTCTAATCTAAAATGTCACATGATTGAAGCAGTGCTTGATAATGAAATTGAAGAAGATCCTTTAAAATATATCAATGACCAAAAAATACCAACAACAATTGTCTATAACAACAAACCTATTGAAATTGGGCCAGGGAAAGTTCTTAACATTAACAAAAACTTGAGTGATGACCAGCAGCAGAAGCTTATTCAAATCCTTAGAAAATATAAAGGGGCTTTCACTTGGGATTACCCATATATGAAAGGGATTTACCCCTAATTATATATGCACCACATCTACACTGAAAGGATGTGAGACCCATTCGACAACCTTAGCGAAGATTAAACCCTAACCTAATGGATGTTGTTAAAGACGAACTACAGAAACTGTTAGATGTAAATTTCATCTATCCTATATTTTATTTTAAATAGGTTTCTCCATTAGTTTTGGTTCCTAAAAAGAATGGGAAATGGCATATATGTGTCGATTACAAAACAAGCGGGAGCATTTCTGACATTTTGTTGCTGTTGTTGTTGTTGATAGAGAAGAATGTGATGAGGAAGAAAAGGGAGAAGGAACTTGTGAGCACTTATTTAATTCCGATAAAGCCATCAAAAACGAGCATTCAGGATATGGGCAATATACTTTCTCTGAATCTGCAATTCTTTCCTCTTCAAACCTTTTCATAAAAATATCTAACCATTTAGATGACAAGAATTTCTCACAGCCATATTCAGTGAGCTTGGAATTACACCAAAGATGTGGGCATTTAGGCACACCGCCATAATCGGCCATCATGGACTCAACGTATCGACCCATACAACGAAGACAATATCTACGATGGCAAAACATATTTTTGTGCATCCCATTCACATTCACATCCTCAAAGCACATATTGCATTTCTCCTTCACGTCAGCGCCTCCAATTACTGTCACCTCCACTTGATAATGAGGTCTAAAATTTATCTGAGCGCCTGAATTATCACTAACATCACCACCGGTTATGCTACTGGTTTCGGGCTGGTCACTACCCACTGCTCGGAATGTTATGTCCATGTCGAAATTCTGCAATGCTTGTTGACGACTTGTGCGTAGAAAATTGAATTTACAAGTCGAAATCCAAATCAAATATATATTTATAGCAGCGCATTAGAAGCCCCTTACGTTCATCGTATGTGCACCAACTTACCACGTTCTCCATGTTAACATGGTATTTTGGGGCCTTTCACACGCAGAGTGGCAATGATGGTGTTATTTTCTCTTATCCTCATTTTTATCCGGAAATTTTATTGTTTTTCCTCCGAATTATTATTGTTTTGTTCTTCTCTCAACCGTTGTTTTTTATTATTGTTTTGTTCTTCTCTCAACCGTTGTTTTTTCAACACGCGTTTCATTGATGTTCTTTTATTTATTTTTAAACTTAATTTACTAGTTTTGAACACACGTTTCATTGATTTTCTTAATGTTCAATAATATTACTTGATTATTTTCTTAATTCCATTTATTTTAGCCATAAAGTAAACCACTTTTTTTAAATATGGAGTGTAATATTTAGTTTTATTTCCTATTATATAAATTAGTGTATTTATATAAATTATATGATTAATAAATGTTAAGAGACATTATAATAGTTATGTTATAATACATTTATATTATCAAAATCATAAAAAAATATAATTATATTGTAATGTTATTTTAAATCACTTATTATTAATAATTATAAAAAAAAATTAATATGAATTATATATATATATATGTAATTAAATTTTTAACTATAGAGATTTATTTATCTTAGAGATTCTTAACATGTCAATAAGTTTTGATTCAATAAAATGACTTATTAATACCACACCCCCAAAAACCATAATTCGTGTTTATAGGGCACGTATTCATATGCTATATTTTTTTTAATTAATCAAATGAAGTATATTTTTTTTAATTAATCAAATGAATTGAAAGAGCAAAAGGACATCACTATTTTTGAGATAAATCTCAAGCTTTGATTAATAACTACTATAAAAAATATTGTAGAATATTACATGGAGGTTAAATCCCTACCATTCACTTAATTGTTGTTGATAATTAAATTAAATCTTACAAACCCTATTTCAAAATAGACACAACCATCTGCTTAAATATATAACTTATTATATGTAAGTTTATAAATGGAGAATTACCATCTATATAACATTTTTTATTTACATTTATAAGGAAAGCATGTGCAGAATTGATTGTCTTGTGAGGGGTTTGAGATAAAGTGGTTAAGTTTGACTGAATATTTTGGATCAATTTTGATCAAGTCAATAATATTACTTTTAATTTACCTACACATGGTAATGCACTTGGTAAATGGGCTCAGATTAGGTCTACATACCTATCTATAAATAGGTGGAATCCAAGAGGATTTGGGTTGGCTAATTTTTGGATTATGATTGTAGGAGAAATGTTCTACGCATGATTTTTGTTGTAATGTTGTAATGGTGTTTTGGATAAGCTCGCGAACCCAGCTAGGGTAAAGGAGTAATGTTGTAATATTTCACTCAATTGAACTAAGAAATATCATGGTATGTTCCTTGATGTGCCTCAACACATCGTTGTATTGAACAATAGAAACACCATACCAATTCCCATCGCATTTAGGAGCTTCATATATATCTATTTTTCATCTCTAGCAACAAATGGTTCTTCACCATTAACAAACAATTGAGGGGTGGAAGAGAATACATCCACTAGTACAAAATGACTAACTAGTTACTAAAAAATGACTAAAATTTTCATATAAACGACAACCAATAGTAGTTAATTTACAATATTTTATAATGTGACGAACTTTTAGTCGTTCTTAGCTTAGGCATTAATTGGATGTCTCAATTTTATCATCTAGTAATATATTTAGTCATTAATTTTGTCATTAATTGAGTCATTGATTTAGTCATTAATTGCCAAAATTAATGACCAAATATACAACAAAATATATTACTATATGATCATCTTAGAAAATCAATTAATGACCAAAGAAATATGACTAAAATGTTGATCGTGTTATAAAATACTGTAAATTAGCTACTAATAATCATTATATGCAAATTTTAGTCATCGTTTGAAACCAATTAATGACCAAAGAAATATGACTAATTTTTTGTTGTGTTATAAGATACTGTAAAATAACTACTAATAGTCATATATATTCAAAATTTAGTCATCACTTGAAACTAGTCAGTGACAAAAGAAATATTACTAAATTTCAGTTGTATTATAAGATGTTGCAAATTAGCGATTAATAGTTGTATATATGCAAAATTTAGTCATAATTTGTAATCACAAATTTATCATTTGCATTAGTCATTTATCTTTTCTTGGTAGTTTCATATTCATTATATAAACAACTAATTATATATTGATTTCATTTAGTTTCATTAATAATCATTATAAACGACTAATTAGTCGTATATTCATTTTAATTATGTTTATCATTATTCAGTATAAACTAATAATTTTGTAATTTTATATTGATTTTATGTGTTCATTATTAATCAACATAAGTTAATTAATATGATTGCGACTAAATGAAAAAAAAATGTCATACACTATCATACAAAGTTACATATGTTAATTACAATACTAAACAATATCAAGTGCAACCATAAATAATTCCAACAAAAAATATTATATTATACAAAATGTAAAGCATTACAATATGAGTTTCCAACTTAATACTGGTTGGACTACAATTTACACATGAAATATTGTTTCATCACTTCAAAACATTATCATTGTATTGCCAAGGCATTGCACATGAATTCACCAACTCTGAATAGTTGACCATCAGTCTCTGTGTGTGTCTTATGCGGGATATTGGCTCTAAGTGTATCACTAGCCTCATTCTCTTCTCTCTCTCTCTTTGAATTTGTCACTACAGCGTTATCTTGAAATGACTATAAATTTGTAATTTCGGTTCGTCCAGTTCTGAAATTGTCACCTGCAGTAACCCTCTGCGTCCTATTTCCAATGCCACTAGTCTAATCAAATTTAGATTCTCCATGAAAGAGTTATGAAAAATCTCCCATGATGACCTGATTATATACCTTTTCAAAAGATCGAACTTGTATGAAGTGCCACGTGTCACTGTGTTAACCTTAGGATCTAAAAAATATACACAAGAAACTACATTCTGTTCTCTTTTTGTAACCTCTTACAAAATTTCAATTTTATGCTCAAAATAGAAGTTATGACGATTTCTCCCAGGTCACCTATTTGGAATGTAATTTAGTAGTCTCCAAAAAGACCAACTTTCTCAAATCATATCTCCACAAATATAGCACGAAAAGCTCTGAAATTTGAAACAGAGTTTTGATGCAATTTTGTCTTAAATGGGTTTTTCTGTTCACTTCTGAAACGTTGCAGAAAAAATTATAGCAAAAATGCCACGATGACCAATTTGGAGCAATGAAACCATAGAATCCAAAGCTCTGATACCTCTGCACAAAAAGATAGAAAAGATAGATCAACGCTTTAGAATTCAGCCTCTTGGAGGGGGAAACCTCCTTTACATTACACAAATGAACAATTCTTGGATGATACGAATGACAAGACCTCCTTTCTATATATAGGAGTCTAAGGGGTCATAATATAATCAGAATCGAAATAACAATAATAATGTAAGGGCACAATAATAACATTAGTGGGATTCTATGGGGCACAATAGTAATAATATGGGGAATACATGGGTACAAAAATATAATAAGGGGGTTGTACTAATAATAATAAGGGGTTACGCTAGTAGTATAGGGGACTATGTAACGAGCTAGTAAATTGCTTGCTCCTCCGCCCGCTTTTCAACACAACTACAAAAAGGTAAAGTATTTGTTTGATGTTTGTCCACTCAGAGATAACTGGGCTTAAAAGATGGAAGGTTGGAACCTGCGTATGGAGCAAGTAAAATGCCTACTCCCCCACCTGCTTTCTAGTAGAATTGCTAGGAATTTAAGGTAGAAATAAACATTTGAATTTTTGCATGAATGAATAAGAAGAAAAGATGAGAAAACAATACAATCCCACACCCCAAACTTGAAAAATCTAAGGGACCGGTGACCCTTGGACGATCAAATTTTATCGACGACATCTTAAGAAAAGCTAAATCTAAGCTATCAGTAGGTCCCCAAACCATTCCTTCTAGACATCCTAATGTCTCCCTTTGGACCACAGGCTCACCATCTATAGCCTACGCTGAGGTCTACAGTAAAATTGAAGGGACTAAAAGGAGTTTTCAAGATATTGAAAATTCGCGATCAATTCCCTCACAAGAATGGAATTCTTGCAACATCTGTGAAGGAGAGGGAGAAACATGGGAATCCGAGGTTAAACTAGTAGAACCAAGATCTCCTAAAGTAGTAATTGAGCAAAGGACACCCAGTATCCCAGATTAAGGTAGTGTTGTTAGGATCATTCCCGCCTCTTCTAGACATCCTAGGGAAAGCTCTCTAGCTCTAGAGATCCCAGAAGGATACTGGCATATCTTTGATCCAATGGCCAATAACCCACAAACACCCCAGAACTCTACATTATAGTATCCTATTGTTGACATAGTTGTCAATGCCCTGATGAAAGCTATCCCTCTACAAAATATTCCCACCTTTCACGGAATCACTTTAGAAGTTCTAAATGTGTTCCTATCTGAATTCTACATCCTATGTCGAGGTTCTGATTACACCACCGACCCCCAGAAACTGAAGTTGTTTCCCTCCACTTTAAAGCGAGCAGCCCTGCATTGATTTATTGGACTGGGTAGAGGCACCATCAATGATTGGGACCAAATGAAAACTGCCTTCCTTAGAAAATATCAAGATGATTGAAAGTCTAGAGAACTAAAAGATGAGATATTCCAAATGGTAGCAAGGCCTAGAGAAACTTTGGAAGACTATGTGGAGCATTTCCAATATAACCTCCAAAGGACTCCCTATGCAAATCTGCCTGATAATGTTCTAAAAGCCATGATGATTAACGGGATGAACGACCAATGGATAGAGACACTAAAAATCATGGGTAAAGGTGATATCTATGAAGAAGACTATGCTAACATTACTCATTTGTGTATTAGGTGCTCGAGGGGAAGTACAAGGCTGAAACTAGCTGAACGCGATTTGATCACCAGGGACAACAAATTCTCTAGCGGAAGCATTACTCGTACTGAAATTGAAAACCTGCTGGAAGATTTCAAAATGTATATCCTCGGAACCTCGACAACACAATTAGGTATCATGGAAGCCAAGTAGAAGCAGGTCAAAGCAATAGAACCTGGTTATTTTTTGCCCTCAATGTAGCAAGAAACATAGTCATAAAGAATGCCCAATGTATATGGTACAGACCTGTGCCATGGAGTAAAGAACATGCCACAGAAAATTTCCCATCACTCCCAGGATTAAAAGCAGTCTTCAAGGAGGCAAAGGAAGAAGCAGAACCAGTCACCTATTAAACCAGTGTCGCAAAAAAGAAGTATGCCTACCGACCCATCTTAACTCTTTGAGCCTTCAAAATATAATTCTCAATGATACACAGGAGCTACATGGTAGAACCAGCCAACTTTTCCTAATTGGTCACCACAAGCATTTTCTATGCCACCTTGGTCCAATCAGTCAAATCCAAACAATAGTTTGCTAAATTCCTCTTACTTTCCATCATCTTGGCAGAAAAATCCATATCCATCTCAATGGTCCCCCTCCACTTAACAGAACCAAAACTGGCAATCAAGATAGCAAAGACCTACGAACCAACCAGTAGGGACACTCCCCCTACCTCAACCTACACTACTAGCACCTTACACGTTGCAGCAGAATTCTCAAGCAAATCTACGTCTGAAACTCCCAACCCAGCGCAACCGAAATCCTAACAATAGACCAGTCGAGTTGGTACAAATTATTGAAGGTTTGGATCTGAAAATCGAGTTGAGAGAATCTAATGAAATCAAATTGAGGTCTCGACGAATAATCACGCGAGTGGATGATAAAAATATGCAATTGGAACAACCACTACCTGTAGAACAAACACCTCAAAGGGAGAATACAGTCAAGCATAAAAGCCACAAATAGAATATTACCTATTCTCTTCCATTCCCAGAAAGATTGATTATAACACGCCCAATCGAATATCCCGAATTCGATCTCCTCGGAGAATTAAAAAATATTTGTGTAAGAATACCCCGCCTCCAAGCTATTCAAGACATTCCAATCTATGCAAAAACCATTAAGGAATTGTGTATCAAAAAGCCTATGAGGAAAATAAAGGTAACACCAACTGTCCATGTAGTCAGAACTTTTTCTGATTTATTATTAGGCAGAGAGATACCAGTGAAATATGAATACCTAGGAAACCCTATTGTCATAGTACAAATAAATGGATGCTCATTTCCCAATGCGTTAGTCAATCTAGGGGCAACCATTAATATTCTCTCAACAACAACATGTCAGAAACTTGGCATCACAACCTTAGATCCAACTACGACCTTGCTGGAACTTGCTGACCATTCAGTTATTAAACTAGAAGGGACATTTCAGGATGCAATGGTGTCTGTAGATTCTTGGGAGTACCCAGCAGATTTCTTGATTATTAATCCTAGAAACCAGCTAGATGGACATCCTCTAATATTAGGAAGACCTTAGCTAGTGACCACAGATGCTTATATAAGCTGTCGAACAGGCAGTATGACTATAGTCAAAGGAAATGAGGTGAAGAACCTAGCTTTATACCCTCCATCTCAACCAAGCCTAACAATAATAAAAACTACGAAGCAACCTGTAACATATTTAATAGAAAATATTTGATCACCACTAACTGTAACATATTCTCTTGAATTTAAGGACAAAATAGAAGATGATATTATTAACACTTACATTAATCACCCAACTATCGTCTCTAATCTAAAATGTCACATGATTGAAGCAGTCCTTGATAATGAAATTGAAGAAGATCCTTTAAAATATATCAACGACCAAACAATTCCAACAAAAATTGTATATAACAGCAAACCTATTGAAATTGAGCCAGGGAAAGTCCTTAACATTAACAAAAACTTGAGTGATGACCAGTAGCAGAAGCTTACTCAAATCCTTAGAAAATATAAAGTGGCTTTCACTTGGGATTACCCATATATGAAAGGGATTGACACCCAATTATATATGCACCACATCTACACTGAAAAGATGTGAGACCCATTCGACAACCTCAGTCAAGATTAAACCCTCACCTAATGGATGTTGTTAAAGACGAACTACAGAAACTGTTAGATGTAAATTTCATCTATCCTATATTTGATGTTAAATAGGTTTCTTTATTAGTTGTGGTTCCTAAAAAGAATGGGAAATGGCATATATGTGTCGGTTACAAAGAGCTTAAGCTTCTGTGGAGGTTTCTTGTAGCTTCATGATCCGGATTATCCACAGTTTCTAGTTCATTCTGCCAACGTTTCAAACCCCAAAGGGGGTCCATCATCAGGACAAATCAGAAAGAATATGAATGAAAAATTATTGAGAGAAGAGAGCCAGCGACCTGGATATAAATAAACCAAGAACCCTAATTTTTATAAAGGCCAAAACATGATTCCTAACAATTAATGATAATTATTTTATTTTAATTTTTTTTTTCCCTTGGGAAAAAGTCGTAATTTCTATTAATATTAAGAAATTACATTTTGTAGATGCCGAAGCATATTCATATGGAGGCTGCTGAGCCTGTCGAGTTCATAGTCTATAGATCTGAAGAAAAAAGTTTAGAAGTCTCCACGCAGGGAGCCTACAAAATCTATAACTAGCAGTGATCAAAAAGTTAAGTCCCGCTCTATGCAGAGAGCGTCATATAAACTATATGCTACCTTAAGAAGAGTTGATACTCATGTTTGAATAGTAGATATATATACATGCTTAATATCAAAAAATAGTACTGTTGTATGAGGGCCTTATAGCCCATTTCCTATCAGATCATCAAAGGGTCTGTGGTAATGCTGGTAGAAAGTTCTGTCTATCCCGTCCTGTATCAACCATTCATTTCCTTGTTTGTGTGCTACCTCGTTGGATAGCTGGTCTGCGACTGTGTTAAGTTCCCTTGCCAGTTTTTTAAGCTTGGATAGTGTGAGGTGAGGGATTGCCAAAATTCTAAAGCAGTACTGCATTTTAGGAAAATATGTTTTGTGCTTTCTTCTTCCCCACGGCATAAGTGGCATCGGAAGGGACCATAAAATGATCTCTTCATAAGATTGGTTTCGATAGGTATCTTGTCAAAAAGAATGTTCCACATCAATAAGCATGCGCATGGTGCTGCCTTAAGCTTCCAGAGCATTTTCCAGGTGGGGAGGATATCCCGAGGCTTGAATGATTCCATGAGCCTTAAATATCCCTCTCTCGGGGTGTATATTCCATGCTTGGCAAAGGCCCAGATGATCTCGTCCGGTCCTTCTGTGAGTCTGATGTGTGCCTGGGTGAGGGCGTCCGTATACTCCTGCCATTCGTGATGCCACTGTATAGGAATCTCCAATGCTTCTGCTGATGTCCATGCCTGTTGGAGAAAGGTGGAATTTTCATTATCGCCAATGTGCTTGATGTGAGATACCCCTCTGCCATGTAGATATCTTATAAGGTCTGCAGATAATCTATGGGCATTGCCACAGCCAAACCATGGGTCCAATCCAATTCGAACTACATTACCTTCCCTTATACGCCAAGTTATTCCTTCTCGCAGCAGTGGCAATGAGCCTATGACTGCTTTCCAGATATTGGATATGTTATGGTTTGTTCCATGCTGCAGACAGAACCAGTCCATTACATTCAGTGGTTTGATGTATTTTACATGTGCAACTCGAGTCCAGAGACTATTAGTGGTGAGGAGCTGCCACCCAAGTTTGGTTGCTAATGCTCTAGAGAATAGATCAAGCCTCTTTATGCCCCATCCTCCCCATATTTTGGGTTTAGCAATGGTGTCCCATTTGACCCAGGCAAAAAGCTTCCCCGGTTGGTGACCTTTCCATAGAAATCTACAACAAATACTTTGGAGGCGACTCAATATACCTTTTGGTATCCAGGCCAAGGTCATACAATAGAATGGAGTGGCTTCAATAACTGGTTTAATGAGAACCAATCTGCCTGCTCGAGAGAGATATTTTTGGTACCATACCTGTAGCCTTTTTTCCACTTTCGCTATTAGCCAAGTCCACTCTGCTATCCTGTATCCGAGAGGTTTTAATATAAAACCCACGTACTTAATACCTTCCGTCAAGTTCAGGGAGGTGAAAGGGAAGCGCTGTACTGCAAAAGTGAATTCATGTTGAGTACATCCGACTAAGGTGATCGTGGACTTGCTATCATTGATCCTCATACTTGTAGCATGATGGAAAAGAAGGATTAAGTTCTGAAGAGTAGTGGTATCCCCAATGCTGCCATTTAATAATATCAGAATGTCATCAACAAATAATAGATCAGTGAGATAAAAATTATCTGCAATTTTAATGCCAGTCAGTAGATTCCTATCTCGAGCAGATGTAATAATCCTACTTAATCCTTCCATAATAAGCAAGAATAGTAGGGGTGAGAGCGGACATCCCTGTCTGAGTCCCCTTTCTGAAGTGAAGAAAGAAGTAGCTTCACCATTGAGAAGTACACTATAGGATACATCTGTAATGCAGCTCATTGTCCATTTGATGTATTCGAAGGGAAAACCAAGATGAGTTAGAAATAGTCTTATATAGAGCCAGTTTGTTCTGTCAAAAGCCTTTGATAGGTCCACTTTTAATATCATCTGTTTCTCTTTTATGAGCTGCATGGAGTGTTGAGCTAATTTGTGGTCCTAAATTAACACAATTATTTCTTATCAATCTGGGTTGTTTATGCTTTGAGGCAATTTCACTATATGTGAAGATCAGATATAATCAAACCTTGAAAGATAAGTTATTCAAAAGCTAAAAGTAGTACATCTTATAACTCTAATTCAATCAGCTTAAAAAGAGAGAAATATTGAAAGGGTTCTTGACCTCAAGAAGTCCACCTTCACCTCAATTATCACTTAATGAATCAGAGATCGAAACCAAAAGCTTAAGATGGATAGATTATTAATGAAAGAAGATCTTAACTTAAGAGACACATAAGATATTCCATCATAATTCATTCATCTCAATATCCAAATCTTAATGAAAATAAAACTACTTGCATGCAAACAAAATAAACTAGTTTTGATTCATCATTTTAGCAGAAGGGATGCGCAACTTGAACACCTGTTTTTCCAACTCAATAAAGTGATGAATAAGATATTAACTAATGAAATGAATCACTATGCATGAACCATAAAGCAAACTTAACTAAATCTTTGAAAAACTAGTGCTACAATCAACCAGATTACAAGGAAATGAAACTAGTTAACAAGGAAGTGTACTTAGCTTAGAATGGGGGCCCTCCACCCTTGCCTTGCACAATTTGAGAGGTGATATCAGAAGCTTAAATCAGTCACACATCCATAGCATTGCACAGCAAAATAATAATAACACAAGTCTTCAAATTAACTCCTCAATCCAGAGATGTCACAGCATAAAAGTATATCACAAAATCAATACATAAGCCATCAAAGTTTTGGCTTTAAATAAGAAGTCTCATGAAAAAACTTATCTATATTCACTCAAACAAACCCATCTACTCTCATCCACCTATCTAAGTTGAATTCATTATCCCCATCCCAAGAAAGATGACCATTCTTATGAAATCTCAAAACTGCCCTATTTCTATGGGATTCTTGCATGACTAGTCATGGTTGACTAGCACCAAATGGGCCTAATAAAGCTTGTTCTGTTCGAAATAAGCATTGTTGGCTTAGTCCTAGTTCCCAAGCTGTCCATCCATGCATTCCATTCGTGCCCAAGTGTACTGCAACCATATCAACCATAGAACTATTACGGGAATTTCTGAACCTGCCAATTTTGCACTAAAAACCAAATTTTCATAAAAACTTTAGAAATTGAAAAATTAAAATTAAATACCTGAATGGATATCAAATATACATCAAAATGGGATAAATGAAGGGAAAATGGATGAAAAATAGATGGATAAGTAAGTTTCTTTGAGCAAAAATAAGACCAAAACTAAGGCCCAACATCTCTCCCTTTCTTATCATCAAGCATGTCCCCATGCTTGCTTGCTCCTCTTTGACCTTCACCTTGCTGTAGTAGATGTTGTACCTGTAGATGCTTCCTGTTGTGCTACCTTGGCCAAACAATCCAGATCTGTATCATGTCTCTCCCTAAACAAAGCTCCTTTGACCTTTTGTTTTTCATATTTTGCCTGCCACATGTTCTTTTTCTTCAGCCATTTAAATGCTTGCTTAGAAAGTAGATCATTTTTCCTTTTCAGCCTCCCCAATTCTTCATTCAGTTTCTCATTTGCCTTAACCAATTTAGCATTATCTTTCTTATTTGCCTTGTTTTCTTCTTTTAATTGCTTCTCTAAGATTTTTCTAATTTCCAATTGGTTAGTTAAATCCCTGATTCTTCCCAAATTAAGTTCTCTCTCAAAATCTTGTGTTGTTTTCATTAGTGATGCTGCTGCTGCATCATCATATGAAGAATCCTTCTCAAATGCCTCTTGTGCAATATCATTCTCTACTTGCTGCCTTGGGGAATATGTTTCTACTTCCTTCTCTAAATCAATGGGACTCTTATTCCTAAATCGTTTAGGAATAGACATAACAGATGTTTCATTTTCTTGCATGGCCATGTTGTTCTGTTGTTTGGCTCTTGTTCTAGGATACAAGGGTGAGTTCGTCAATCCTCTGTTTTCCTGCTCTGTTTTATCCTGTACCTCATTAACCTATTCAATGAATTGATTTTTAGACATGAATTCTCGCGGCACTATGCCCTGTGATCTCATCTGATACTCAACTAGGATTTTGATTAATCCTTGGTGGTATATCTGTCCTGCTTTAGGCCTCTGTTCATGTTTGACTGTTTCAATCATTCTCAGAAGGCTTCTATATAGGAAATAAGGCAAGTTAATCCTATCATCCCCTTTTATATGCTGTAGAATTCTGACATGATACAAGTGAGCCATGCTATACCCCCTATCATAGGTCAAAAACTTTTGGATAACCAAAACCAACTCACCCCATGGTTCATTAAACCATTCCCTGGGTATCCCTTTTGTTCTGTCAAATGTCCCTTTCCAATTCTTCTCAAGAAAGAAAGTCCAGGCTTTCTCCTTGAAGTGCAGGCCTTTGTAATACTTCTCACCTATCATGGGCAGATCTAAAGCTTGGGAAAGATATTCCTGGGTTACAGGAATAATGACATCTCCCACCCGTGTCTGGTCTTGATTGAAATTGTTTATAAAATACCTGGTTATTTGTTCAGAGTGGCCATCAAATTTTTGTAGGAAACTTATCATCCCTGCTTGGTAAAGTTTTTCTATAGTTTCCTTCCCCCAACTCTCTATCTAGAATTTTGGCTCTACTCTGACTGACATTGCTTCTGTAAACCAATCAATGAATTCCTCTGTTGTTACTAATTTAATTTTGAAAGAAATATATAATTATTTGTTTGATTCCAAAATGAAATTTTTTAAGGCAAAGAACCTTACCTTCCTCCTTTCAATCAACTCAATTCTCCTCTGTTTGACTCTGCTCTCTGCAACAATACTATTTTAATTCCCTGTTCAATGCAAACAAACGCCTGTATACCCTGTCAATATGCTGCACTCTGTTTTTGAAAACAAAAATACATATACAAACAATGTTCATACATGCTCTTGGCCTTATTTTGTTAACCAAAATTCAAATGATTGCTTACTGTATATGTTTAACCAGAAAACTGTGTAGTGCGCATGCATATGGCTCTCGGCCTCATCAACAAATATTAAAGATACTCTCGGCCTAACCAAAAATATTTTTTAAAAAAACTTTTGACTGATCAACAAAAATTTTCACTGTGTAGTGCACCAAAGTTATGCACACGGCCTTAATTAACAAATCAAATACTACACTCAATTGCAACAGAACTATGAGCACGAAGGCACTTAGCCTTAGCATGGGAAATCGAGGGCTATACTCATATGCTCAGCCTCTCAAAAACAAATGAACACGGCGCATTTGGCTATATTATAGCACTTGGAAATTGGAATCATGCTTGCGGCCTTATCATAAAAAAAATTGCAAATACTCCCGGCCATAAAAATTTGCAAAACACATCTCTCGGCCCATCAAAACTTTTACAAAAACTGCTCTCGGCTGTCTCATAAAAACTTAAAAACTCTCAGCCTCAAAACACAGATAAAAACAAATAATAGCACATTTAAGTTCGATTTAAATGGCTCAGCAATAAATCTTTCTTTGGCAATCAGAAATTTCACAAGGCATTATTCATTCAATCATCAGGCATGTCAATCCCCTGTTTTGGTGCAAATGAAAACAACAGTGCGCAACAATGGTTATGGACGCATGTCATTTCATAGCAGTTCGACTGTTTGTTTTAATGTTTAACAACGACGCACAAGAAAACAAGGTGTGACAACAACAAAGCGTAGTGCGCATTCTACAGAACTTCACATCTTAATTACCACCCACCGCCATTTAACATAACATGCCATAACAGCTTAAGTTTTGTGCCTCCTCTGTTCATAGATTTCATTGTTAACACGGCATGCCATAACAACTCCACATAACAATGCCAAACACTAACGTGTTAACCATGCAATGCATTCACATTTAAGTGAAGTGTGATCCACTAAGGATTCATACCAACATTCACGTAGCAAATCAACGACTTGGAGGCTACAATTTCGGCTTACCTTAGATCATCGGGCACTTGGAGGGATATCGGGCGCTCCAAATCTTGGTTTAACTGCTCAATTGACTGGTGGCATGGCAAAGCAATCGTTACCATTAATAACTGATAGTTTATGACCGATATTCACTATATGTCGAGCTTCAAACAATGCCTTACCTGATCGAATCCCCAAAACTTTGCTATCCTGAACGTCAAACACAGAATGATTTGTTTAAATCCACCCAACTCAGTCCACTCTTCTTTTCACCAGGCTGCGGCTTCAATCACCATTTCTCTGAGCTATTCACCGATGGGATTATGGTTTGAACAGCGCGGATTATTGTTTTAACAGTGATGAGAGTTATGGCTTTGAATCAGTGATAAGCTAATCGGTTCATGACCGTTTCAGGGGCTGTACTGCTCTCTATAGCTATTCGTGTCTGCGCTGCGTGGTTTACATGGTCGTCCTGTTTGACCAGTCGCCCGACTGTGTCATGAGGATGGCCGAATCATGTTCACATACGCATGCCTCCTGCACCGTAGACTATCCAATGACCATAAGTCATCATGCCACCGTGTGCATATTCGTACCTGTGTGCTGGCTGGTTTTCGCTTTGTTGATGGCGTTTCATTTGGTCTCTTAACTTCGGGCTGTATATAATATAATTACCACCATCGTGCGTATGCAATGATATTTAACCAATGCACTTTGTTTTACAATGAGTTTGGAGGATGGATAATTATCGAGTTTGAAGCCTTACACAATACTCCCTACCACATATGCAATCATGGTTTCGTGTTTTGCATACGGTCATGCCATATGGTTTGCAGTCGTTCCCTTATATGCGTACCTTCCCTTTATCATATGCAATTGCACTTTGATTTATATCATTTGCCTTCCCTTTATATCATATGTACATTTGCGCTTGGGTTATGATATATCATATGCGCTCTTCCTTTATAGGCTATGTATATTTGCATATTATTTTTATTGCACCATCTTGACCATAGCACATAAATATTTGCATATGGCATATAGGGATTGTTAGATAACACATGATTTATATGCATATCTTTATAATTATAAAATGACCATCTTAGGTCATATTTAAAATTATCACCATGACTAATGCTTGAGCTGTATGTGCAGGTTGAAAGTTGTCCCAGTTTGGCCTTTTTAAGCTCGCAAAGAAAAATACTTAGGGGTAGTAGGGTTAATGAAAAGACGGAATATGAATGGAAATGAAAGGGAATAGGGTTATAATGTATAAGGGTTATAGGAATATAGGATATAAATGATAATGAATATCCCGAGGTACTAATTTCATCTTAACAAAAACTAAAAATTTCTAAGAAAAATTTGAATTTTTAAAGCACAAAATGACCACATATACTCCCCTGGATGATGGCTGTACAAGTAGGATGAAATCAATTGTTCAGATGTTGCAGATGGATTCAAATGTAGACTTTATCACTGCTCCTTGTTCTTCATGTTCTAATTCTTGAATTGATAATCAGGTCCCTCTGTAATGATTCATTGTTTCAGGTCCCTTTTTCTGCTTACAAAATATGCACATGTTGTGTTGACATTGGCAGGTCTTTCAGGTCCCTTGGCAATGATTTGTTATATTAGGTCCCTCTATTGACAATACAAGCTTTGTTTATATTCCAGCATTCCAGCTAAAGAGCTTGATGTTTGCAACTTGAGCTGTCCACTTAAAGAGCAAATGCAAGTCTCCCCCCTTGTTGAAGATATGACTTGTCCTCAAGTCATTGGTTGGTGGAGTGTACCTGCAGTAAATGTATCTAAGAACAATAGAACAAGTAGGAAGAATTCATAGAGTCCAAGTTTCCCTGGTTTTCCCCTATGAATTCGTGCTTGCAATGTGTCAGTTGCCTAGTTTTCACTTGCAAACAATTTATTTATTTTTTATGTTGTTTTTTTTTTTTTTTTTTTTTTCAGAGATGGTTTACTCAACTAGTAGACTGGAAGATGGCAGATCATGTACCATAAGCTCCAGTTCTGTGTCTTCGATCAGTTGTTTCATAAATGCTTCTTTACTGATAGGCCTATTGTAAACTTTGAGCCTATTTCCATTCACTATAAATGCGGTGGAATCCTAGTTGATTGTCTTGATCCTTACTGCTCCATTTTCAAAGATTTCGTCAATTTCATATGGACCTAGCCAGTGTGTTGTGAACTTTGCTTTGAAGTCTTTGAATTTGGAGTCGAAAAGCAATGCCCAGTCTCCCTTGTGAAATGTCTTTGTTTTGATATATCTGTCGTGCCACTTCATTCTTTGTTGTTGCACTAATGTAGTATGTTCCATAGCTTGTTGACGATGCTCATCTAACTGATTCAGTTCCATGATCCGCTATTGTTGTGCTTCTGTCAAGTCAAGTCCTAGTTCAGCTGCTAGTCTGTATGTATGTATCTAAAACTCTATAGGCAATAGAGCCTCCTTCCCATATACTAACTGGTATGGACTGAAACCAGTTGTTGTTTTCCAAGTGATCCTATAGGCCCAGAGCACATCTTTTAATTTTTCAGACCAGTCTTTTCTATTCATCTGTACTGTTTTTGTCATAATATTTTCCAGGACTTTATTTGTTGATTCGACTTGCCCATTTGCTTGTGGATGATATGGTGTAGATTTCCTATGTTTGATCTTGTATTTCTCCGTTAGATCTCGTACCAGCTTTGATGTAAACTGTGTTCCTTGATCTGTTACAATTTGTCTAGGTACTCCATATCTGACAAAGATTTCTTCAAAAAGAAAGGTGACCATTGTATCTTCTGTTGCTCTATTAACTGCTTTTGCTTCTGCCCATTTGGTTACATAGTCTGTACATACTAAGATGTACCTCTTCCCATTTGATGGTGGATTGATAGGTCCAACAAAGTCAAGTGCCCACTGCTCAAATGGTTCTATGAGAACCTATCGCTTCAGTGGCATTTCATCTGATGTTATTGGTCATCCTGTTCTCTGGCAGTTGTCACATTGCTTGACATATTTCTTAGAGTCCCTGAAGATGGATGGCCAGTAATAGCCTAGTTGCAGCACCTTATGCGCTATTCGTTTATCTGCAAAATGGCCACCATAGGGTTCATCATGACATGCTCTTAAAATGTCTAATATTTCATCTTCCCGTACACATTTTCTAATTATCAGGTCTGAACCAGTATAAAATAAATCACCATTGACCCATGTATATCTAGAGCTTGCTCTAACAATTTTGTATTTTTGCTTTTTAGTGAATTGAGCTGGAAACCTTCCAGATGATAAATAGTTTGCAATATCTGCAAACCATGGTGTTTTGACTGTGATGGCAAATAGATGTTCATCTGGAAAGTTATCTACAACTGGATTTGGATCGGGGGGTGAGTGTATGCGGGACAGAAAGTCAGCCACTTGATTTTCTTTACCTGGCCGATCTTGTATTGTGATATTAAATTCTTGCAGTAACAGTAACCATCTTGTGATTCGTCCATTGGTGATGGGTTTATTCATCAAGTATTTGATTGTTGAATGATTAGTATGAATGAAAACTTGATATCATGTTATATAGTGCCGAAATTTATTTACTGCATGTATAACAGCTAACATTTCTCTTTCTGTGACTGTGTAGTTCATTTCTGCAGGTGTTAGATTTTTGCTTATGAAGTATATTGCATAAGTGAACAAGTTCTCTTTCTGTCCAAGAGAGGCACCTATCGTGGTATCAGATGCATTAGTTGAGATATGAAATGGTAAAGACCAGTTTGGCCCACGAAGAATGGGGGCAACTCACAATTCTCTTTTAGAATTTGAAATGCATTTTGACAATCATTTGTCCAGTGAAATTCAATATCTTTTGCTAATAGTTTGAACAAAGGTTGGGTTATTTTACTAAAGTTTTCAATGAATCGTCTATAATATCCTGCATAACCTAAGAAACTTCCTACCTCTTTCTGTGTTGTAGGAGGCATTAAGTTCACTAAGACTTGGATCATGGCTGGATCCACCTTTATTCCTGAAGCAGAAATGTGGTGTCCCAGAACTATTCCTTCTGTCAACATCATATAGCATTTCTCATTGCTTAATGACAAATTTGTTTCAATGCATCGTTTCAAAACTTTCTCAAGGTTGTTTAAACAATCATTGTATGTGTTCCCGTAAACTGTGAAGTCATCCATATAGGCCTCTACACATTCATGAATTAGATCAGCAAATATTGCAAGTACTTCTCGTTGGAAAGTTGCAGGTGCATTGCATAGACCAAATGGAAAAACGTTATATGCATAGGTTCCCCATCGGCAAGTAAATGATTTCTTGTCTTGGTCTTCTTCTGCTATTCTTATCTGGTTGTATCCGCTAAACCCATCTAAGAAGGATAAAAATTTCTTGCCAGCTAATGAGTCTAACACTTGGTCAATGAAGGGTAGAGGAAAATGATCTTTGAGTGTAGCTTTGTTTAATTCCCGGTAGTCCACACATACCCTCCACTTTCCATTTTTCTTTGGCACAATAACCAGTGGAGAAACCCATTGACTATCTGAAATAGGATAGATGAATCCAACTTTTAACAATTTTTGCAGTTCTTCTTTCACTATTTCCTTCATCATGGGATTCATTCGTATTTGAGGTTGTCTTACAGGTTTAAGCTGGTCATCTGTATAGATGTGGTGGATACATGTGCTAGGATGAATTCCTTGCATATCAGTGTAATCCCAGGCAAAAGCTTTTGAATATTTCTGTAATAGTGCAAACCTATTTCTCTTGTGCTAGTTGTAATTCATTTCCAATGTTTTAGATGTTTTCCAGGATGAACCTCAATTGTTTTGATTGTTGGCTTGGAGACTGTTTTTACAGGAAAGATATCTATAAAAGATTTTTGCAAGGTTTGAATTGTACATGTTTTCTGAAAACATTGATTCAAAAGGTTACTTGCAGCTTCATATTGAGTTTTCCTAAGCTACTCTGAAATACTTGGTTCTGAAATGAAAAGATCCATTAAGTCCTCATTCCCTTCTTCTTCTATAAAATCAAAGAATTGATTTATACTTAAAACTGATTTTGTTTGCTGATTTTCTTGAGTTTCAAGTATTGATTCTAAAGAAGTGAATTGTGCAGGTGAATAAAGAGTGATATGTTTCCTTTCATCTCCATGTGAAATAATCATGCTTCCAGATCTGCATCCTATGAGGGCATCAACAGTAGCTAACCATGGTCTGCCTAAGATTATAGGATGTCCTCCAAAGTTTGTCTTTGGTTGCAAGATCAGGAAGTCAACATGATACTCCCATGAATCCAAAGAGACTATGATATCTTCTAATATTCCTTCAGGAACAACTTTAGATCTATCTGCTAGTTCCAAGATTGTGGAAGTTGATCTAATGTTGTTTAATTGCAAAGTTTTCGTTGTCTCCATTGTCATTACGTGTATAGCTGCTCCCAAGTCTATTAATGTATTTGGTACTGAGAAATTATTTATTGATATGGTAACCATTGGGATACCAGGATCAATATAATTTTCTACTATGGTTTGTGTAGACATGAGGCTTGCTAACTTACCAATGACTTGGATTATAGTAGGATCCTTTTTCTTTTTCTCTGATTTCCAAATACACAATTCCTTTATTGTTTTAGCATATATTGGTATTTCTTTAATTGCCTTCAACAAAGGAATTTTTACGTAAGCATTTTTTAACTCATCTAAGATATCAAATTCAGGAAGGATTATTTGGTTTTGTTGCTCCACTAACCTTTCAGGATAAGGTGGTGTTTGTGATGTAACATTTGTTCCTTTCTGATTTTGTACCTCAGTTTGTGACGTTTCAGGTGATTCTCCTTGTTCAAGTGGTTCTTCTATAATTGGAGGAGAATCCTTTTTAAGAATTTTTCCAGACCTTAGATGGACATCATTAAGAGGAAGGATCGAATATGTAGGAAAACATGTTGCTTCCTCCATAGTGTATGCAGATTTGTCCACCTTATTATTTGGATTGGCCATTGGTTGGGCTGGTAGTTGAGTTGGTCTGGGTTGGTTTGTAGGTAGCTGTAATTGTTGTGGTTGGGTCAACAACGATGGAAGATTCTGTGGTGGAAATGGGATGGATTGTGGATATACAGAATGTTGTTGTTGAAAGGGTATGGATTGCAGATATTGTGGATATGCGAATGGTTGTTGGTATTGTTGCTGGTATTGTTGTTGATACTGTTGAGGTTGTTGGTTTCCATAACCATATCCTCTCCAACCTTCTGCAGGTTGTTGTGAATATTGTTTTGGAGGCCAAGCTTGCCATGGCATTGGAGGGGTCCAAGGATTATGAGGTGGATAGGAATAATTTGGTTGAGAGAATTGTTGCTGATTTGGTTGAGGCATCCTAGGTTGCCATGGTCTTCATTGTGTAACATAATAGAAACCTTCCGTCCCTGGCACTTCTTCCATTGAGTTCATTTGTAACTCTTTTAATTTTAGACAATTCTCTGTGGAATGATTGCCTGTACAAAGACCACAAACTTGAATACTATCCAAAGGACATTCTCTCAAAGGATGTTTCTTTTTACATTTGGAACAGAAGATTGCTAGAGCTTGTTCTTGTTCTCCTTTCTTCTTGTTTGCCTTTAGCACATCGACTTGTGTCCCTAATGTGCTCAAGAGATCTGTTTTGAAATTTTCCAATAGACTTCCTATTTTAGCTCTTGTTATCCCTCCTGTGGCTGACTTTGCTGCTTTTGAACTTACTTCCCTTCTTCCGGTTTTTGATCTTCCTCTAGAATATTTCTGACATAACTCGACAATCATCAAATGGAAGGTTTGAAATATCTCCTTTACCAATCACATTCAAAATGTCAAGGTATTCATCCCTTACACCTTTGAGAAAGATTGTGCGAACAGTTTCTTGATTTAGAGAATGTTGTTTAGATTTCTGAAGATTATATGCGAATCTGTCCAAATATTCTTCTAAACTTTCATCTTCTTGTTGTGTCATTCTAAAAACATCTTCCTTTGAATCTCTAGATCTATAATAAGCTTGATATTTCTTAAGGAAGACAGTTCACATATCATCCCAAGAGGCTATTGTTTGTTCTCCTAAACCCATAAACCAATTTAAAGCTATTGCTTTTAATGTTGCAGGGAAAAGACGAAGTTTATGAACGTCATCAGTATATCCGTATGTTCTACATAGGATATCAAATTCGAACATAAATGCATCAGGATCTTCTGTAGACATTCCATAAAAGTTTGGCAATACAGAAGGTGGAATATTTTTCATTTTTACTTCTTCTCCCAATATTGCACTTGTATCTACTATTGGAAAACCAAAAGTAGTTTCTTGATCATTTCCATCTTCTTGTCTTTTCCAGTCGTTTTCTAGCTTCCTATCATTTTCTTGTTTTTCCTCTTCCTCTCTCTTTCTTCTCCATTCTCTCTGTTGTCTTTCATATTCAGCCCTTTGTTTTTCAGGAGTGAGAATAACGGATCCATGTCCCTCTTCTGCCATTGTTTGATTTATTTCAATTTCAAGTGGAATCTCAAGTTGTTGGAAGATAGGAGGATTTATGGATGGAAAAACAAGTTGTTTTCCTTTTTCTTTTTGTTTTCTGGAAGTGGAGAATTGTTTTTGTTTTGCATCCCAAGCTAACAAAGTTTTCCTTTCATTCAAGGTTAATCTTTGGCCAGTTCTTTGTTTTTCTACCAACTCCTCAATTGTTGGATTACCAGTAACTGGAGTGTGTGATGATCCTATTTCTACTTGTGGGGGGTTTTTGATAAATCTACCTTGAGGATCTCTATATCTAGGCATAAAGAAACATAAATTAAATGAAATGTAACTAATGTTTTTGTAGTTTTCAAATTTATCTTTCTATTGACTATGTCGATATTTGCCTCCCCAGCAACGGCGCCAAAATGTTGAGCTAATTTGTGGTCCTAAATTAACACAATTATTTCTTATCAATCTGGGTTGTTTATGCTTTGAGGAAAGTTCACTATATGTGAAGATCAGATATAATCAAACCTTGAAATATAAGTTATTCAAAAGCTAAAAGTAGTACATCTTATAACTCTAATTCAATCAGCTTAAAAAGAGAGAAATATTGAAAGGGTTCTTGACCTCAAGAAGTCCACCTTCACCTCAATTATCGCTTAATGAATCAGAGATCAAAACCAAAAGCTTAAGATGGATAAATTATTAATGAAAGAAGCTCTTAACTTAAGAGACACGTAAGATATTCCATCATAATTCATTCATCTCAATATCCAAATCTTAATGAAAATAAAACTACTTGCATGCAAACAAAAGAAACTAGTTTTGATTCATCCTTTTAGCAGAAGGGATGCCCAACTTGAACACCTATTTTTCCAACTCAATAAAGTGATGAATAAGCTATTAACTAAGGAAATCAATCACTATGCATGAACCATAAAGCAAACTTAAATAAAACTTTGAAAAACTAGTGCTACAATCAACCAGATTACAAGGAAATGAAACTAGTTAACAAGGAAGCGTACTTAGCTTCGAATGGGGGCCCTCCACCCTTGCCTTGCACACTTTGAGAGGCGATATCAGAAGCTTAAATCAGCCACACATCCATAGCATTTCACAGCAAAATAATAATAACACAAGTCTTCAAATTAACTCCTCAATCCAAAGATGTCACAGCATAAAAGTATATCACAAAACCAATACATAAGCCATCAAAGTTTTGGCTTTAAATAAGAAGTCTCATGAAAAAACTGATATATATTCACTCAAACAAACCCATCTACTCTCATCCACCTATCTAAGTCGAATTCATTATCCCCATCCCAAGAAAGATTACCATTCCTATGAAATCTCAAAATTGCCCTATTTCTATGGGATTCCTGCATGACTAGTCATGGTTGACTAGCACCAAATGGGCCTAATAAAGCTTGTTCTGTTCAAACTAAGCATTTCTGGCTTAGTCCTAGTTCCAAAGCTTTCCATCCATGCATTCCATTCGTGCCCAAGTCTCCTGCAACCATATCAACCATAGAGCTACTACGAGAATTTCTGAATCTACCAATTTTGCACTAAAAACCAAATTTTCATAAAAACTTTAGAAATTGAAAAATTAAAATTAAATACATGAATGGATATCAAATATACATCAAAATGGGATAAATGAAGGGAAAATGGATGGAAAATAGATGGATAAGAAAGTTTCTTTGAGCAAAAATAAGACCAAAACTAAGGCCCAACATGGAGTGCATGAGCTCTTGTGCTGTGGCAATAGCTTCATGTATCTGTCTGTGATGAAGAAAGGCGAATTGCTCTGGAGATATGTGCCGAGAAAGAATAGGCTTCAGACGGTTGGCTATAATCTTGGCAATGATCTTGTAAAGGCAGTTACAGATGGAAATGGGGCAGAAATCATCAAAGGAGCGAGGATCGTTCGATTTAGGGATAAGAGCAATGAATGTGGATTTGATGGCTGAGGATATTCTGCCCCTCCTTCTGCTGTTCTATACAATCTTAAGTAGGTCGTTCCCCAGGGTTTCAAAGAAAACAATCTAAAACTCAATGGTCCATCCATCTGGGCCTGGGTTTTTATCTTTTTTAAACCATTTTAAGGTTGCCTCCAATTCCTCCATAGTCACTTCCTTCAGTAGATCTTCCGAGTCTTCTTGTAGTACATACCTGGGAAAATGCTCGGCCACCCTCATGATCTCCATGATATTTATATCTCCAAGAGCTTTGTAAATACCTCTGAAGTGCTCTGTAGCTAACCTGGCCAGGTTCTTCTGAGATGATACAGGATGTCCTCGCTCATCCCGTAGTTCCCAAATAGTATTGATGGATTTGCGCCCATTGGAAAATTTATGATAAAACTTTGTGTTATCATCCCCCTCTGTGAGCCAAATTGCCCTGCTTCTTAGTCTCCAACTTTCTTCTCTTTCCTTTAGGATATGTGAGCACTTCGCAATAAGAGAGGAGTAGTGTTCTTTGCTCTCTGGGGTGGGGAAGGTCCCAATAGATGAGTCCTCGAATGCAGCAATGACTCTTTCAGCCTCCTTCAGAGTATTGTCATCACGAATACGCTTCTGATGTGCCCAGTTTTTTGATATCTGCTTTAGTTCAGATAATTTTCTAACGAAGCCCTCTGTGTGTTCCTCATTTTCCCTGATATGGTTGTTCTTCCAATAGTTAGTTACCAACAATATGTAAGAAGGGTCCTTTAACCAAGAGGCATTAAATTTAAAGGGGCCCTTGATCTTATGATTAATGTCCACCGCTTCTAAAAAAATTGGACGATGGTCCCATATGCCTCTAGTTCGAACCCATTGACGAATTCGAGGGAGTCTGTTGTGAAGTGTCTCTTTGATGAGGAATCTGTCAAGTCTTATAGCCAAGCTTTATTCTCCGCTGCGGTTGTTAGAACAGGTATACTGTATTCTGGCTGATGGAATATCCACCCATTGGTGTTCCTCCAGTAGATTGGATAACATCTCTGATAAGGAGTCTACCTGCGCCAAGTGCCCCCATGATTCATAGAATACCAAAGAGAATTTTAAATCGCCTCCAAGAATAATGTTATCTGCCTGAAGTAATTCTGATTCCAATAAGGTTCTCTAATAATTGGCTTTGTCAGCACAAGGGCCATAGACATTGATGATGTGTATATCCATTTCAACGGAATAAGCAAATATGTCTAGACCAATGAATCCTTTGCCTCCCCAATGTTCCGAATCTCCATTGCTCTGTTACTAATCCCAATGGCCAAACCTCCGGATCTCCCGGACGCATCCAGTGCCTGAAAGGTCCAATTGGGAAGCCAGGAGTTAAGAGTATGGATAAGAGGTTCGGCTAAGTAGAGGGATTCTTGAAGAAAAATAATATCCGGTTGTGAAGAGGTTAGCAATCTCATGAGCGCTATTTTTTTGGCCAAACTAGCAAACCCACGGCAATTATAGGATATAATCTTCATGAAGGGTGAGAGCGGGGGCCGTTCTTCACTCTAAGGGCCCTGAAAATAGTTTGTTGTTGCCCGAGGGGAACTTCTTCATCAGTAGTATGTCTAGCTTTGGTGATGCAAGAGGGTCGGCCACAAGAGTTCTTATGAGTTATAGGGGCGACCTTAGAGTCAAGTCCAACGGCATCGAATCCTCTATCCTTCGATTGGGATCAAAGGGAATATCGGGGAGATACCGTAGAGGAAGGAATGGAGAGGGATGCGAGGGAAGATGATATCAGATATGGCCGGCAAGGGGAAGTCACCGGAGAAGGGAGCGGGATGGAGCAAATGAGGGAGGGATGAGGGGGGATGTCCCGGGGATAATGATAAGTCATCGATGTCGATGGAGCAGAAATAGGAGATGTGTTTATAATGTGATGAGATGAAATGCCAACAGTTATGCAAGAAACAGGAGGCAAAGGAGAGGGGGATGAATTTAACATACTCGTCATCACGTTGCCCTCCTCTTCAGTTGTTGAGTGTACAGGAGCTGATGATGTAGGTTGAGGAGCAGTGGATACTATAGCAGCGTCTGCTATACTTGGAGTGCTTCGGGGATCTCCATCTTCATGTGCATGAGCTTGTTCCTTTTGATTCTTCTCTGGATTGTGCCTGGGGGGGTGTTCCAGGGGATGCTCGGACTCTCCATCCTGTACATTTCCCTTTGCTTTTCGAAGGAGTGGACAATCCCTGTAAAGGTATCCCACTTTGTGACATCTACGGCAGCGATACGGGATGCCTTCGTAGTCAATAATTTGTTTGCGTGCCGTGTCTCTCCATTGTATGGTAATGAATTCTTGTAGTCCTCCCATGGTATCCAGATTGATAAGAATCAGAGCATAAGCCATCATGCCTGTATGCTGGTAGGACTTGTCATAGTCCATGTAGGTGCCAATTGCATTGCCAATCCTCTTGAAGATATCTTCTAACCAGTATTGTAGAGGTAGTCCTGGGAGTCGAATCCAAACAGGCCCGATGCCATTCTGCTCTGTCTCGGGGTCGAATAAGGGAGTCCATCGCTTGAGGAGCACCGGGGCATGTTCAAAGTGCCAGTAAGAGGACAAGACCCAATTGGTATGATCAGCACGAGCGAAGCTCAAGGCAAGCCATCCCCTCACGAAGGTTTGCACGAAGGGGATGTCCACCAAATGATGACCCTAAACTTTAGCTGCCCAGGTCTTCAAGCGTGCATCCGAGTAGTTCCGACCTATGATGCACCCAACCAGTACTCGATCAGCAAATTCCATTGTCTCACCCCACTGAATGTCCTCCTCAAGCCTGAGAAAGATGTCATGCGCCTTTGATTTGAAACACCTGTACTTCTTTTTAGGGCCCTGTGAGGGAGGCAGGATATGTGGTCGGCTCAGGGGAGGGGCAGTAACAATTGGCGGTGAAGGAGTCTGGTACGATGAGGAGGGATCACCGATGCCAGTTACAGGGGGGGACCAGAGAGCGGGGTCACGGTGGTGAAGCTTCCCGACAAAAGACCGAGTGACCCAGAGAAACCGGCCGAGACAGTGGGCAGTGAAGGGGTTAATAACGGCCAGGAAATGGAACCAGATGTCGATGGATCTAAACCAGGGTTAGGGTTCAAGCATCCGGAAACGAAACCGAGGGTAGCCGGAGAGTGAGGGGGGGTAGAGAGCACAGGCCAAGTAGGTGGTACATACGGAAGGACCACAGGATATGACCTTGACTGTTCCCCAAGCGAAAACGGAGAGTAGATTTCGGAGAGGCCCGAACTGTACATACCTTCTAATGTGGAGAAGGATGAGCGCCAGATGGATACCCCCTCCAGCGGGTCTTAGGAGTAATCGACAGCTTCTAGGTACTCCATGTCGCCAGCTGCGCCTTGGAGCGGCGGACACCTCGGAAAGTAGTGAAAACTGGGGAAAATGACAGATCTCAGGATAACGGACCGAGCTGGGTAGGTAGCGAACCGTCACGGGGTTTCAACCAGAAGGCGTGGCACTGTAACCCTTCCTTCTTAATAGTCAACCAGCTCGAAACGATGAAGGTGCTAACGGCGGCAGAGGTGAACAACAGCTATGCATTGTGGGTAACGGAAGTCCGACACGGTTCAGTAGATTGCAGAGGGTTTCTGAAACCCTAACCCAAACCCTCGTGCGTCTCTTAATTTTATTTATATAAATCTTAATTAATTAATTCTTTTTTATTTAATTAATTAATTATTGATTAATCAATTAATTAATTAATTAATTAATTGATTAATTAATTAACTAATTACTTAACTCATCAAATTAATTTATTTATTAATTTTATTCTTTTATTTTTATTTGATTAATAAATTGGTTAGTTAATAAATTTTGTTTTTAATTAATAAAATAAATTTGTTTTTTAATCAATTAATAAGACTCTATTAAATTTCATTAAAATTTTCATTAAAATCCAGTTAAATTTTTTAAAGAAATTAATTAATAATACCAAAGCTCTAATTCTTATTTCTTTTAAAATTTTACTTAAAATTTTTTTAATCCAAATGAATTTTTATTTGATTAAAATTATTATTTCATTTAAAAATTTTTATACCAATTGAATTTTTATTTGATTAAAATTTTTTATTTGATTACCGATTGAATTTTTATTTTTATTTGATTAAACTTATTTAAAAATTTTAATTGAATTTTTATTTGATTAAAATTATTATTTCATTTAAAAACTTTTTATTTATTTTTAATTTCATTAAATTTTATTTTTAATCTCATTAAAATTTTTAAATTTTTTTTAAGATTAAATCAAATTAATTTATTAATTTATATTGATTAAAAGATTTTGATATTTTAATATAATTAAAATTAATAAATTTTGGATTATTATTAATCATTTGATTTTTATATATATGATTAACTTCAAATTTTATTTCTTTTTATTTAAGAATTAAATCATTAATTTAATTTTATTTAATTAATAGAATTAATTAATTAAATTAAATTAATTAAATTAAATTAAATTAATTAGATTAATTTGATTTAATTGTTTTAATTAATTAATTAAACTTACGGAATGAAAGACCTCTTATTTCTGATCTTATGCTTCCAAGGGTCTAGGGGGGTTTATTTGCTTGATCAGAGGAAGCCAATTTCCACTGATATCACTCCCATTGTCCCTATTGAGGTTCTGAGGAAATTTCATAATTTCAATGGCCTCTCTGATTTTCCTTTTATGATAGTTGTCCTCTCTTGCAATTACCTTGGCGTCTTCCAAACACACATGATGTTTGGTCTTGGATGAGTGCTTCGCAAGGGCCGATGTGCGGGATCTTTCATTCTTTATGTCAGCGGCATGCTCTTTAAGTCTTATTTTTCAGAGACCGACCTGTTTCCCCAATATAACTCTTGCCACATGAGCAATCGATCTTGTATACTCCCTTAATACAATCTTTAAATAAAGACGACCAGAAGTAGCTAGCACGCAATATCTTTTGGGCTGTGGCAAACCCAGACATATGACCACCACATGCTCCAGAGTGACAGTCATTTAGAACCCTTTCAGCTTCCTCCTAAGTTAAGCAACGTCGAAAAACAGAGACTGCCCCACGACGATAAAGAGTATCTCCAATAATCCTGAATTGTTGGGACTGGAATCAAATTTTTCAACGTTCTAACCTTGAAATTTCTGGCCGAAAGGATTGGGTCTGCAGATAAATAATGATATCCCCATACCAAGGATCTAAAGTTCTGATTAGAAACAAGGATTCGTCCGCAATGGGCTCCTCTTCCAAAGTTTTCGTGTCAGCATGCGGGAAGTCACATATTAACTCCGCAAAAACTAAAGATTTCTTAGACTTAGATTTCTCAAATTCCAAGTCGAACTCCTGCGGGATAACAATCCATTTAGAGTACTTTCCCCCTAGAAATTGCTTGGTCAAAACGTAGATCATAGGGTTGCAATCCGAAATTACTGTAGTTTTACGTAGTATAATGTAGTGACGAAAACGTTGGATAGCTTGAATGGCTGCCAATGCCAATTTCTCCACATGTGAGTATTTTAGCTCAGTTGGATTTAAAGTTCGACTAAGGTAGTATATCACATGTTCAGTTCCGAATTCATCTTCCTGAACTAAGACCATTCCAATGGTGGAATGAGAGGCGACGAGATACAAGAAGTAATCCTGGTTGTAGTTGGGAGGATGCAACAACGGTGCATGGGTCAACGCGTGTTTGAGTGCATCAAAAGATTTCTGAGCTATCTCATCCCAATAGAATGGAGTATTTTTCTTCAACAACCGGCTAAAACCCTTTGTAACCTTGGCGTAGTTAGGAATGAATCATCATAAAAAGTTTGCTTTCCCTTACAAACTTTGGAGTTGGTGAAGACTCGAAGGAGGAGGCAATTTGATGATAACTTCGACCTTTGAGGGATCGACGCGAATGCCGGATTTCGAAACTACAAACCCCAGCAATCGACCTGTTTCTATAGAGAAGACGCATTTGTGTGGGTTCAACCGAATACGATAATGCCTATACCTCATAAAGATTGCTCGTAAATGGACGAGGTGATCAGCTCGATGTAATGAATGAGCAGGCAAGTCATCGAGATAGGGTTGCACAGTGTGCTTGATGTCATGAAACGCATAAGACATCGCCCATTGAAAAGCTGCTCCGGAATTCTTAAGTCCAAAAGGTAACTTGCAATAAGAAAATGTCCCCCATGGACAAATGAAAGCCATTTTTGGTTGATCGACATTTAGAATATTGATTTGATTGTATCCGCAAAAATCGTCCATGAAGGAGAATATTTCGCTGCCGGCACAATCATCAATGATTTGATCGATATAGGGAGTTGGGTAATTGTCCTTTGGACAGGATTGATTAATATCCCTATAGTCGATGCATATTCTTATTTTTCCCTTCTTTTTGGGAACCGGAACAATATTCGATACACAATCCATTAACGGGACCAGATAAATGAAACCTGCTTTCAATAATTTTTCAACTTTTGCTTTAATTGCAGTAGCTTTTCGTGGGTGAATCTGGCGCAAACGTTTCCGGAAAAGTTTAGCGTCCGGGTAAGTCTTGATCTCATGAACAACAATCACAGGATCAATTCCTGGCATCTCCTCATAGGACCAGGCAAACACGTCGCGGAATTCTTGAAATAGGGCCTTATATATATGAATTTAGTCATTTGTACACGAGGCACCTATATGAATGTTCTCAACAATTCCAGGTTTAACTGAAATGTCAATAGGAATAGTTCGAGATATGTTTCCAAAATTTAACTCTGAATCGGGATGTTTCATTGGATTTAGAGGTTCCTTGACATATTCAGTTGTAAAAGTTGATGAGAAATCATTTTCAAAACGATCATCCTCAGGTAAAAACGAAGATCTGTGATGGAGATCTTCCCATGGTAAATCATCTACACATAGGATTTCACGAATTTTCTCATCAGAGTGAACAAGTTCAGAAAACGTGGTTAAATTCGAGGTTGATGTGAAAAGTGATTCCTCATGGACGACATTCATTAAGTCATTTTCGGTTGAACATGGGTCGGCAAACAACTGCACGGCTTCATAGGCAATTTCATATGGACACAAAGGCATGGCATTGCGAAATGAGTCTATCTCAGATTCAGAAGGAACGATACAACGATCATCGTAAACAATGGTGTTTGATGTAATCATATGAATGGTTGCAAATGAAGATGATGCGTTGATTGGAGGAAAAGGAAAAGTTCCTAGTAAACCAGCATCTTTAACTAGTCCTACTCCAACATCCTTATATGGGATAGTCGTTTTACCAACATGCTGAATACTCTCTGAAGAGGCTCGGTCAGATGAAAAGTAAGCCAGCTGGTCTATTGTTACAATCTTTCCATTATGTGGAAACTTTATTACTCGAAAGACCGATGAAACGACCGCTGTCATAGCATAAGACCAACTTCGACCCAAGAGAAGGTTGTAATCTAGAGGGGCATCAACCACCTCCACATCTAGACTAATGGTTTTTCCTTCAACCCCTATAGGCAAATCTTGTAGAATGCCAAAAGGATGAAACCCGTGGCCATCAAAGGCCTTTAGAATCATCGGGGATTGATTTAGTGAACGAGAACCAAGCGATCTCCAACACTGTATCAAAATAATACACGTTGAGACTCCCTCATCAATTACAGTCCGATGAATAGGTCACTTTTTGACTATTACTGGTATCTAGAAAGCCATTTTATGAGGCAAACATGGTGTACTATTTTCTAGATCGAAAATTATTAGGTTTGGGTCCTGAACGTCAACAGCTCCTATAGCCGACAAAAGTAATTTACGTTGTGTTGGACATTATTGCAGCACTTCCAAAGCCGACATTGCTGAGGGTGAAACAGCAAAATCCTCAACAATGTTATAATTCCGAGCTGCTCTCGCATGTGGATTGAAAGCTAACTTTTGAAGTATACCCTTGGCGGGCGGTTTGATTACCAAGTCTGGATTAGGTTTCTCAATCTGTAGTGGATCAGAACCGAGAGCTGAGGTTGATGAATTAGAATGAGAAGATTCTACTTCTTTACCATCAACAAGACTTTTACTACCATAATCTTGCGACCGAGTCGCAATCCTAACATGGGACATCATCAGTATGGGTTCTTCATTAGCATTCGAGGATGAACTTATCATCTTATTGTCTTGAGCCGGAAAAGGATCCTTCAAAACAACAGGAGTTTGGGAACCCTTGACAATCTTCGCAACCTCTGCATGATTAGGGCAGTCTCTTGTAAAATGTTCATCGTCACAAATGAGACAAGGATAACGAGGTTTATGCTTTTCGTCATTGGATTCCGCATTTTCAGGTTTCTCCTTTGAACTTTTGTCTGTTTTATTCTTCTTCTTTCCTTTCTTCTTCCCACTTGATATTGATTTGGTTGTAGATGACTCTACAACGTCAATATCGGCGGAAATCTCTGCAGAAGAATCTCTTGTTGGGGAATCAGGCAAGGTTATGATAGGGGAAGAATTCTTGGAAGACTTCTTCTTACTTTTAGTGTTAACCGTGCCAATCATACCATCGCCGGCATGAGATCCCGAAGGAGCTGCAGTGATTTGATTTTGCTTGGTAAGATCAGGGATTTTTTCGTGTAATGTACCTGACTGAGTATAGACCAAGTCAAGGTACTGTGCTTGATAAATTACTTGCTCCTTAGTAACAACTCCGGATTTAGCAACATCTTCAGTGATCTTTGGCAACAAAGATTTTACAAACCACTCGGCCAAGATCTGATCTAGAATAAATACCTTCACTAAATGTCGTCGACGTCTCCACTCATGAATATGATCTGAAATGTAAATGGATGTCGATTTTTTTAACGAAGTTAACAATTCGGTGCCATTGTCTTATCGGACTGGCAACTGAAAATGAGTTAAAAATGAGGTAGCTAACTGACTAAAATTATAAAAAGTGACTCACGGTAACTCATTGTACCACTTGGCCGCGAGACCAATTAGAGTGCGCTGGAAAAGTCTAAGATGGATTGAATCATCTGTAATGGAGTTAGATGCACATCAGATGTGGTAAGTCATCACATGGTTCGACGGGTCCTCTCCTAATTTACCGTCGAACTTGGGAATGTCACTGGGCAACTTATTCGGCATTGGCGGCCAAAACAGAAGATAATTAATGGGATTGTTTGTTAGGTGCGACAAGTCAGGTAAGTCCAAAGTTGCGATAAACGGTAACTTCTGATTAAGATCCCTAAAACTCTGGGTCATGAGACCAGCCCCAGGAGGAGGATATCCAAGATAACTAGGAATAGGAATCGCGTTCGGGATACTGTATCTTCCCGAAAAACCAGGATTAACCGGACGGTACTGGGGTTGTTGAGGTTGTTGATAAGTGTACCTAGGGTACGGTTGATACTGATAGACTGGCTGCTGCACAGCAGGACCGAATTGGTACTGTCCCTGGTACGGTTGATAAGTAAATTGCGGTTGACTTGTGACAACCGTACTTGAACCAGGTTGTCTTACAGGTATCTGAACCGAAGTTTGAATCGTAGATCCAGACGGTGGTAAATATGTCTGAGGAGTAGATACAGGAATAGTAGAAACTGGAGTTGTCGATACTCCAGAAGTAGGTGGGGTAGATTGAACAGATGTTGCGGAAGTTGTAGCAGTCGTTTGAGGCAGAGTACAAGGTGTACTAGGCCCAGGCTGAGAAACTACCGGAGGTACAGAAGTTTGAATGTTAGACTGGACTGGTTGCTGGGGTGAACCAGAAACTAAGGGTTTTCCATTTTGAGATGACAACTGTACCCTTGGCTACAATACCTATTGAGCTTGCGATGGATCCCACAATATATTCATTCTGGGGTTCTAACCCATAACCGGTTGAGAATACTGAGGACCATAACCGGGTTGAGGGTAGGATTGATAATTGAAAGGTAGATTTCCCATTCCTTGAACATACATTTGACCAGAGGGTGGTTGGAAACCCTTGTTCGAGTATTGACCTTGGGGTTGATACCCTTGAGGCACATACTGATACTGGGGTTGACCTTGAGGTATAAATTGATACTGGGGTTCACCTTGGGGTACATATTGAGTCCGGGGTTGACCTTGAGGAATGTACTATCCCATAGGTATGTACTGTCCTTGAGGTTTCCCCCCAGATGCAAACTGTGTACCTTGAGGTTGCCCCCCAGGCGTTAATGGAGGCTGCCCCCCAGGCGGTAACTGGCCACCTTGAGGTTGAGGATTGGGAATAGAACCTGACATCATAAGAATGTCTTCTATGCTCAACGGCTTAGTACCATTTTTTCCAGTTAATAACCCTTGCTCAATGGGTTGAGGAGATGCTCCCGAAAAAGTACCAAAAAGTGACTGATACCCAGAGGGAACAGAAGGACCACCGTACAAAATGGATTCAGGCGATTGAGTAAACATGGATGACTGTCCTGACATATTTACGGGAGTATAAAAACCTCTAGGTGTTGGGTGATAAGGAGCGCGAGGTGGTTAAAAACTTAACCATGAGTTTTCTAAGAAATTAGTCAAAGAAAGATACCAAGAACTACTCCTAGGCGGACTGTAAAAAATTGATTCATGCTCCCTTAGTTCAATAACAGGTTGATTTTCAGGGATAGGGATGCCTACTTCTTCTTCTGGAGCAAGTTCTTCAATAGCACTAAGTCCAGAAGGAAGATCTTGGGTGATTACTCTTTCTACCCTAGGTGAACCAGGACCACTAGAAGTTGGAGAAACAAACCCCGATGTCGGAGTAGCAGCAAACTCACTTTCATGCTTGGATATTTCAGTTTCCTTACCTATATCACTAGTAGATGAAAAGCTACCAGTAATTTTGGAAATAGACACTGACTGTGGATTATAATCTGCTACTAACGGTTGAAAATCATGATGTACTATCAGAGAAGATTCTCCTTCTTCAGGTGACCCAACTCTATTGTCTCTAGGAGTTACGAGGACTTTCAAGCCTTCAAGCTGGCTCGGTACTTCTTCAGGAGGTTGGCCCCTAAGTCTACGGGACTTCCTCAGTAACTCAGCCATGTTTACAAACTCAAGAGACTGGCCCCGAAGTCTACGGGACTGCCTTGGTAATTCAGCCACAGTTGAAAACTTTTAACTACTTCACACGCAAACAAAGTAAAATCTGAATGAAAAGCACCTAAAGTCTCTAAAGAATCAAAAAAAATTGAATCACACACCTAAAGAATCTAGGAGATCAAACAGACACAAATAGTAACTTTCTGTACTGAAAACACTAGTTGGTGATGAAATCTAACGTTGCAGAGTTCAATACAGAAATGGCGGTTGGAACAGTTACCCCAGCAACCTTCTTAATGAATATACTGGCACAAGTTCCTCCACTTAACTATCTCGAGTGAAGATAACCCCCCAGAAAATCCAAGAGAGTCTAGCCGACATCCGCTCCAGGTACAGTGGGATCTTCCCACCACTGTCACCTCAGGAACAGTTCTAAAGAATATGGCCACTAAGGTTACCACCTGAAACAAATATACCTAGGGGAACAATCTACGATCCGATACGCATGCAAGGGTAGAGTAGCAAGCTCAATCCCCTTGAAGGTGTTGGAAATAATACTGAGAGGGGGGGGTGAATCAGTATTATCACATTAATAAGACTTTTTCATTCCCATAATCAGA
Organism: Pinus tabuliformis; assembly: GCA_031772625.1. NCBI lineage: Eukaryota > Viridiplantae > Streptophyta > Pinopsida > Pinales > Pinaceae > Pinus > Pinus tabuliformis. The sequence goes on along the minus strand of CM062804.1, from coordinate 491,807,485 downwards.
TTCATATATCCTACTACCACAACTTCTTATGATTAAGTTAATCATTCTTCAATGAGTGCATTAGAGCATTATCAACCATATTATCAGTTAACAGATGCAGTAACATAAAGTAGATCATCACACATAAGGCACACACATGAACACAATGATATAAGGTGGAAACCCAATGCGGGAGAAAACCACCTGCTGCAAGTCATCTCAATCTTCTTCTTAATAAGAAAAATTCTTTTACAATATTTGTACTGGTGCAGCCTTATACCAGTACGGGAGTTACAACCCCCTTTGCTCTTGCACTAGCCGATCCATTTACTAGTACGCAGGCTACTACCTGCTACAATGCTCCAAAGATTTCCTTTAGCTCTTGTACTAGCTTAGATACTAGTACGTAGGCACCGGCCTACAATCTTCTCTCCTTCAGGGACCACGTTTCATCAATTTTCATACTGGATACACTGAAGCACAACCCATAAACTGAAAGGCCACATTTCATCCAATTTTCATACTGGACCCAACAACAACATTGAAGCTCAAACAACCTTCTGAAACACCCAATCAACTGAAATAACCAGATCAACAATAATAGGACCAAACCCAGAATACAACAATGATAAACAAAGATTTTAAGAGAAGGAAGCACCCTGCTCAACTGCTAGCCTGAGTCCGGACTCACCCTGCTCAACTGCTAGCCTGAGTCCTGGACTCACCCTGCTCAACTGCTAGCCTGAGTCCCGGACTCACCCTGCTCAACTGCTGGCCTGAGTTCCTGGACGCACCCTGCTAAACTGGTAGCCTGCGTCCCTCGCACTGAGTCTACTAAACTGCCTGCGTCCCGGCGCACCTGAACCCTTCTGTGCCTGCGTCCGGCGCACCTGAAACTCTTCGCTCCTGCGTCCCGGACGCACCTGAACCCTTATTGCACCTACGTCCCTCCGGGCATAGATAATTTCAAGACTTTAGAAGTAACCCAGACAATCATATCCACAGATCTGAACATGCGCCAAGAGATCTCGGTCCATTAATAGATTCGTCTTCATTAGATCTAGACCAGATCTCACCTCATAAGATATTCAACAAAAGACATACATAAACCAAATGATCTCCTTTGCTTTATATAGGCAAGCTCCTCCCCAAAACATGGAACAATACCATGAGCCGACACCATAGAAACACAAAACCGTCGGCTAGATACCACACAAGAAACCCCCACGTGCTTTTTACTGCCTTGAAATGTGTGCACTGGGTGGACGCACCCCCTGAACGGCTGGCCTGCGTCCATGGACGCAGTTTCTGCATGGTGTACCTGCGGGTATGCACCTTCTGAACTGGCTTCCTGCGTCCTTCATAATTTTTCAATAAAATGAGAGCTGATCATCAACTTCTGCTGCTGACTTGAAGAATAGTGAACTACCACCTGAATGGGTTGCCATCAAGGACAACACTTTAGCCATAATGCCAACAATCTCCCCCTTTGGACTTGATGGCAAAGCTTACTAAGAACTTGCCATTTGATTCCTTTGAGCTGTCCTGCATCTATGTATTATGTTACATCTGATATCTCTTCTGAATGTATATAAGTGAGATGGTCTTCTATGAGGGGGGGTTGCCATCAAGTACAACACATGCATCATAATGCCAACAATCTCCCCCTTTGGACTTGATGGCAACAACACCAGATCACTCTCCCCCTTTGACATCAAGGGCAAAGGGGTATGCTCCCCCTAAGAACATGCTCCCTTTGACTATAAACCAGATCTGCTGAAGTCTCTGAATGAGCTCCCCCTTTGAATATGACATGGTGCTCCAATCTGATAATGGTCTTTCTGAGAACAAGCTGAGATGTCTGCTCTGCTATATAGTGTTGTTCATGCTCAAGCTCCCCTGACTGTAAGCAAGGTCTGCAAAAAGATGTTCTACAAGAAGAACATGACTCTATAAAATACATACATCCATCACCCATCACAATAAGGATCATCCATCCAACCAAGAAATATGAAAACCAAATACATTACATCTTCATCCTATGCATAGTGGGGGGACATAGGCCGTTACATGACCTGAAGAGATGACGATAATAGATAGACTATTACAACATGAGTCTTGCTACTACCTTCCAAACATCTAAAGATCATGACAAACAACAGCACTGTATAATCTGCTCCATAGTATCTGTCAACATCAACTCATAACCATCCAGATCTACATGAATCAAGAGCCATCAAATGAAAGCATCAGCATCAATCAACATATGTATGAATAATCATCCCTGTATCCAGCCAACAATCCTCATCCATTTGTGCCAAGAAAGAAATCATGCATCTTGCTCATGTCAACATCATCATGAAATGCATATGAGTAACTCATCATCATCATGTCTCCAACAATGAGACTTTGAATAATCATCCACGAAATCAGCCAACCTCATCCATATATGTGCCAAGGATAATAAAGACTTCATGCAAGCATCATTAGAGAATCAACCATACATCTGATCATGTGACCAACTCATAATAGCAAGATGAATCATAAGCAATGTCACCAAGGACCATAATGCCAACAATGAATTTAGGACATATGCTCCCCCTGAACCAGTGCCATCTGTTAAATCTGATCATGCATATCAAGAAGAATCAGCCAATAAATGCTTTGAGACAGGTACGCACTTCATCTTCTACTGCGCTGCGTCCTGTTGCTGCAGGGACGCACCCAAAAACACTATCGCGCCGCGTACTTTTACTCAGGGACGCACCCAAAATTACTATTGCGCCGCGTCCTTTTGCTTCAGGGACGCACCTGATCCTCAGTTGCTCTGCGTCCCCACGCAGATCTTCAGTTACTGAAGTGCGTCCTGGACGCACCTGGACCTGGTCTGGCCTGCGTCCGCACACAGGTCTCCTGTTACTGCACTACGTCCTGTACTTTCAGCTTCCTCAGATTCTGGTATGTCTGTACATTGTACTGTGCCATCCTTTTCTGACTGTACTTCCTTTTTCCTCCATATCTTCAAGCGTGATGATGACATTTTCTCCTTTTGATATGGTGCCCAAACTTTGTTCCTGCATTCCTTGGCTATATGTCCAAGCTTGTTACATGCATAACATCTTACATGTTTCATATTCCTCCTGTAACAATCAGTAGCTTTGTGACCAAACATATTGCAAGCAAAGCAATATCCATAAAAGTACCTTGATTGAGATGACCTTTCTGCATAATGGTCTTGAACTCTTCTTCTTCTACATCTAGCTGCAACATGTCCAAGATTATGACATACATAACATTCAACATTATTCATAGGAGGAGTAAAGGATTTTCTTTGAGGAATCTCTTTCCTTGGTTGATGATGAGATTGATCTTTCACTTCTTCGTTGATCACTTTAGATTTCCTTTTAGAGTTTCTTGCCTCACCTTGTGAACTAGATTCACCTTCAACAGATTCATGGAAACCAAGACCAGTCTTTATAGCAGGGGACCTTTGACTACTAAGAATATCATCCAATACTTTAGAGCTATCTTGAAATCGTAAAAGCTTATCCTTTTCTTCTAGTTTATTTTTCAAGATATTTACCTCAACCTGAAGCTGTTCTTCCTTTTCAAGAGATTTCTCTTTCAAAACTTCTTCAGCGTTCCTTCCTTCTTCCATTTGTTCCCTTAGTTTGAGAATTTCTTTTTCTTGTTCTTCATACAGATCCTGCTGCATTTGAAGAACTCGGAAGGCACATTCCAGTTGAGATTTTAAGCTGGTGACTTCGTTTTCCTGTTTTGCAATAGTTTGGAGTAGATCTGTATTCTGCTTCTTTGATTCTTCAAGATCTCCTTTTAGTGAGAGGATTGTAGCTTCAAGATTTTCATAGTAGCTGGATCTATCTTTGAGTTTCTTGATGGTTGTGCTTCTTTCGTTGACTTCTTTTCTTAATGATGTCACTTCATGCTGCAATTTTTGACATTGGTCTTCCTTGACCTTGAGTAGCTTTCTTACCTTGTTTCCTTCTTCTAGTTGTGCCCTTAGTTTGGTAGCTTCTTCTTTGAAATCACATTCCTTTTTGTTTAATAGATCTTGTTGATCTCTAATTTTGTCTGTCAGCCTTTTAAATTCTGCCTCTATTTGATATCTTTCTTGTTCACCCATAAGAGCAAATTCAGTAGTTTCGCTATCACTTTCATCTCTTTCACAAGGAAATATAGCTGGAACATCAGAGGATAACACATTCATACCTGATAATGACTCTGAATCTGATTCTGAATCTGAAGAGCTTCTTATGCCTAATCCCCAATCGATTCTTCCACTGTCATAGTTCTTCTGAGATGACTTCTTTTTCTTATGAGCTTTCTTCTTAAGCTTCTTTCCCATTGTTCCATGGATCTCCTTCAAGCGATCAAGCTTCTATCAAAGGACCTGCTCTGATACCAATTGTTGGAAATAATACTGAGAGGGGGGGGTGAATCAGTATTATCACATTAATAAGACTTTTTCATTCCCATAATCAGATTCATATATCCTACTACCACAACTTCTTATGATTAAGTTAATCGATCTTCAATGAGTGCATTAGAGCATTATCAACCATATTATCAGTTAACAGATGCAGTAACATAAAGTAGATCATCACACATAAGGCACACACATGAACACAATGATATAAGGTGGAAACCCAATGCGGGAGAAAACCACCTGCTGCAAGTCATCTCAATCTTCTTCTTAATAAGAAAAATTCTTTTACAATATTTGTACTGGTGCAGCCTTATACCAGTACGGGAGCTACAACCCCCTTTGCTCTTGCACTAGCCGATCCATTTACTAGTACGCAGGCTACTACCTGCTACAATGCTCCAAAGATTTCCTTTAGCTCTTGTACTAGCTTAGATACTAGTACGTAGGCACCGGCCTACAATCTTCTCTCCTTCAGGGACCACGTTTCATCAATTTTCATACTGGATACACTGAAGCACAACCCATAAACTGAAAGGCCACATTTCATCCAATTTTCATACTAGACCCAACAACAACATTGAAGCTCAAACAACCTTCTGAAACACCCAATTAACTGAAATAACCAGATCAACAATAATAGGACCAAACCCAGAATACAACAATGATAAACAAAGATTTTAAGAGAAGGAAGCACCCTGCTCAACTGCTAGCCTGAGTCCGGACTCACCCTGCTCAACTGCTAGCCCGAGTCCCGGACTCACCCTGCTCAACTGCTAGCCTGAGTCCCGGACTCACCCTGCTCAACTGCTGGCCTGAGTTCCTGGACGCACCCTGCTAAACTGGTAGCCTGCGTCCCTCGCACTGAGTCTACTAAACTGCCTGCGTCCCGGCGCACCTGAACCCTTCTGCGCCTGCGTCCGGCGCACCTGAAACTCTTCGCTCCTGCGTCCCGGACGCACCTGAACCCTTACTGCACCTGCGTCCCTCCGGGCATAGATGATTTCAAGACTTTAGAAGTAACCCAGACAATCAGATCCACAGATCTGAACATGCGCCAAGAGATCTCGGTCCATTAATAGATTCGTCTTCATTAGATCTAGACCAGATCTCACCTCATAAGATATTCAACAAAAGACATACATAAACCAAATGATCTCCTTTGCTTTATATAGGCAAGCTCCTCCCCAAAACATCGAACAATACCACGAGCCGACACCATAGAAACACAAAACCGTCGGCTAGATACCACACAAGAAACCCCCACGTGCTTTTTACTGCCTTGAAATGTGTGCACTGGGTGGACGCACCCCCTGAACGGCTGGCCTGCGTCCCTGGACACAGTTTCTGCATGGTGTACCTGCGGGTATGCACCTTCTGAACTGGCTTCTTGCGTCCTTCATAATTTTTCAATAAAATGAGAGCTGATCATCAACTTCTGCTGCTGACTTGAAGAATAGTGAACTACCACCTGAATGGGTTGCCATCAAGGACAACACTTTAGCCATAATGCCAACAATCTCCCCCTTTGGACTTGATGGCAAAGCTTACTAAGAACTTGCCATTTGATTCCTTTGAGCTGTCCTGCATCTATGTATTATGTTACATCTGATATCTCTTCTGAATGTATATAAGTGAGATGGTCTTCTATGAGGGGGGGTTGTCATCAAGTACAACACATGCATCATAATGCCAACAGAAGGCTCCTTGACATAATCCAAGGTTTACCAACAAGTGACCCTAGGCTCCTCGACAATGGTTAATCCGAGGTTTACCATTTTTAATACGTGAATATCTGGCGTCATTCCCAATGAGGAAGGATTGATTCCCACACTGTTTTGGACACGATCTCGTGCTTCACCTTTAAGAGGAGCTTTCCGAGAGCATAAATGCAACAATTGGATTTCTTCCCTACCACAAGATATAACTACTTGTTTGTTTTTACTGTCTTGGAGAGTTAATTACTTTCCTACTCCAAGACACTAGCCTAAGCTAAGTTTTTGTATCAAAGCCCTAGAAATAAAAACGTTACTAGGTGAATTTTACTTTAAGCGTTACTTTTAGTGGTTTTTGTTTAAGTCCAAAGGTGCAGAGACAAAACTCGTGGTATGAAGACTCGACTCAAAATCACTAAAAATGCACCTAAGATGATTTAAACAATCTTTTTTCTCTTCGATGAACGTCTAAACTAAGAAAGAGTTTGAGAATGAAAATACTTTGTAAACACAAATCCTTCTCAATTAAACAGATTAAAAGAAGAGCTTTTGTCCTTTTTAAAGCACTCAAAACTAGACAACTAGTTATTTCACAAAAATTTCCCTTTTTCGTTTCAAAGCACTCAACCATTACAAAAAACAAACTTTTTCACAAGAGATTTTTATATTTTTTAATAAAAGACTCAAAACTATGAAAATGACTAACTTTGAGATCTACAAATTATAAAAACCTACTTGAAGTCAAAGCCTACTAAAAGTCTTTTATTAAGGATGTTTTACTTAGCTAGATGTAAGCTAAGGACCAATTTATGCAAAATCACAAATAAGTCAAGAACAACCAATTTTGTTTTCTTTTTCAAAATGAAAATCCAAACTCTCAAACACAAGCTTTTCAAAGTTTTGTAAAGAGAAAACTCAAAGCGGATTCCTCAACAAGGGAAGATTTCATAAATGGTCAGACTCATAAGAAGGTTGGTAGACACTAAGGTGATTTGAAGTCCCTACACCTTCTAAGCTCAGAGCCACTACACAACCAAAATGAAAAACAAACCCAACAAGCAAAACTCCTAGGAATTTCACTTAAAACCCTAACACTAACGAAATCAACCTAAGAGAAGCTTCTGACAAGTTATATGCAGGTCTGGGCAGTGAATAACAATTTCTAAACAAAAACTAAGCTGACTAACGGAGGAAATCTTAGGTTTTTCAAAATTTTGACAGGGTGCGCAGGCCCACAGTTGACACAGGTGCGGTCCCGCTCTGTGCTAAAATCCAAGCTGCGGGTAGGTATGCACTGTGTCAAACGGCTAGGGTGTGGTCCTCTCCCAAAGATATGAAGAACAAAAAATAACCCTGGACATACAAACTCTACCCAATTTTACAACACAACAAGCCAAAAATAGAAACAAAAACACAGTTTCTTATGTCAAAGTAAAACCAAGGAAAACAATCAAGTCCCCAGCAAAGTCACCATTTTGTCACACAGAATAAGTCAATCTTGCGGACAAGATAGACCTTCCTAGAATATAAAGAAGACTTAATGAAAACCAAACCAACCAGACACTATCTTTCTCTAAATATGCTTTGATAAAAAATGGAAAACAAGTGTTTTTAGGGCCTACCTTAGGTCCAACACAAGCTTGTGGATGCCCTCGCTCCTTCGATCCAAATGAGCTCCTTTGTCGCGAATCTACAAACACAAACAAGGCTAAGAAATTAAATAGCACATGAAAAGCCAATTGCATAAAACATATTTAACATGAAAGTCAAGGAGTCCATGAAACAAATAACATGAGATACTTGTTGATAAAAATGAGTTTGATTGTATTAATTCAAAAGAAGAAGAACTTTACAACCTGTGCCTTGACACTGTACAAGCTCCTCCTAGGGTCCAGCAATAAGTCTCCTCTACTTTGAAAAGTTTCACTCACTCCCCAATGAAGCCAAAAAGGTATGTGATCTCTCCTCTTAAGCTCAACTAGGAAGTCTTGATTTCACCAGCATTTACCCTCAAAAATGTTCAGTTTCTAACCTCCTTAGCAACCAGCCCAATGCCTGTATTTATAGTGCAATGAAGGGAGATTACTAGGTCCTCCTTCAAAGGGATAAAGCCCTCCTTCAAAGGGATAGCTCCTCTCATCAAGGGATTAGCTCCTTCTCTTTTGGGATGCATGAACCACCTCAGAGTGAACAATCCACGTCAAAATTCCTTCTAGAAACCTCTAGAATTAACCCAAAGTGAATTTTTTAAGATAAAACTTGTGCCTTTTCACTTTCACAGGGGTCCGCACCTACACCGTTAGGGACAAAGCGGGCAGGTCCGCAGTTTTTGAACACAGAAGGTGCGGGACCGCAAGTGATAGTGAGAGAAAGTGTGGAACCAGAGTTACTTTGATTTTTAATGTCTTTCTCTCATTTTCAAAGCTTGACTTGAAGCGCTGAGGTCTGAGACTTACTTAGGAGGACAGTACAAGTGATGATAGACCCATACTGACTGCAAATAATCATGGTGAAGATATTTTTGTGTAACAAACACCTTGTGAGTATTTTTAAGAACATCCTTTCTTCCCCTTGCATGATCATTAATAGCCCATCCCAATTCACTCTTTATGATCCTCTTTATGGCATAAAATTACAATACATATCTAAGGACAACAATTATGGAGTCTACTAAAGTAGGCAAATATCTTGAATATTATCATCTTTAACAAGATTGCTTTGTGATGATTAAAAAAGAAAGGACAAAATTATCTATATCACTTCACTGTCCTCATTTTTGCTATAAATGAAACTGATTAATTATCTTTACCATGTTAGTTCTCCCCCGTCTCCTATAATTTTCTCTGTTTATTATCAATAACATTATGAGTATATTTTTTTCTATTGATATGTTCAAACTTCTACTACCATCCTTACTCTTAATGAGTACTGAGCCACCTTCTATATAAAATGGGGAGCGTTCAAATATATATATATATATATATATATATATATATATATATATTCACTAACAATTTTATGATTTTTTTTTCCACAGATGGAGGATAGGGCGTCTCATTACAAGCCAGCCTGCCATGATCATAAGGAACGAGAGAAGTGGAATTCCCACTATGGCCACCACACCAGGGATATGATCCAATAGATGTTTCAAGAAACAAATTCCTTGGAACATGAGGTCTCATCACGAGTCGGCCTGACCACTTTCGCTACTTCCTAGCGAATGGCAATGTGTTCATCTGGTTACCATGCCAGCACATTGTTCTCTACTATGGACATCATAATGTAGTTCTCCAATTATACATAGAGGACCATGGCTCCCTAGGGTTAGAAAGAAACTCTGTCGAGGCTATAGATGCCTGTAGGCAACAGAATCTCTGCTTATGGTATAGGCGTTTTACATCAATAATTATTACAATGCCCTCTTCTTATTTTTCTATTTTTTTCTACGGAGAGATTATTTCCCTAACTTACCTTGAACGTTTATGCATAAGTTAATATTTTAAAATCAATCACAACATTTTCAAGTGGAATAACATCGGTAAGATATCATCTCCTGCGTATGCGGTCCTTTTAATTTATCGCATCACCTCATGGCATCTTTTCACGTATTAATAATTCTCGTTACACGCCTTGTTTTCATTACTCCAATATCCTTTTATGATCCTTTAATTAATATACATACCTTGCTGCTTTTATTACCCAATCCATCACCCCTGTACTTCACCGCTAGCATGTCATCTTTTCATCCATTTGATCATAGGTGACCTATCATTTCAAGAGGAGGTGAGGACCTCCAGTATACTCATGGATGTGCTGTCATCTTTTCATTTGATTTTGTAGAATAATACGACATCCCATAATCACAGAGCATGTGGTATTATAACAATCCTCGATTTAACGGTATTTATGTTTATAAAACATCACCTGATAGATCCATTACAACCATTTTCTGTTCCATCTCTCAACTCTGTTCGTTTTTGTGCTTTCTCCACTGCACTAATTGTTTGCAGAAGAGGGAAGAAATCAAGCATCATGGGAGGAGAAATAGTGCACTGAGAAGATTTAACACTGGTTGTCTCTAATGAAGCCAAGGAAATTCTAGCTCACGCATGATGGACAACATATTGTAGAAAATTTCAACCCCCCAGTGAGGAAATTGCCATTGAATTTTTACAACATGTATAGAATGGACAATCCTTGGTGAGAGGTAGACAAATCACTATAATAGATGCTCCGATAGCATAAGTGTCTGGGTTGCCAGAGGAAGGACCAGTATGGGCTGACAAGAGATTAAGTCTGCATGACGCTATGGAGATTTTTAGGGACAAAGGACAAGAGCTAATCAAGAAGGGTAAAGGCATTTGGCCATCTTCTCTCGGAGAGCCATGGGGAGAATTGGCACGAATTTTCCAAAACTGTATTACCTGCAATGGGTGTAGAGATGTGGGAAGGCTGCGATAACTCAAACTTTTAGTAGTTTTAAAACAAAAATGCTATGTTAATTTTCCTGCACTATTGAATTCATTATTACATGACACTGCCAAGAGGCTGAGATGGTCTTAACATCCAGAAACAATAGCTAGCCACCATTATCTAATCAGGTTAATAGTTAATCACAACCTTGCCCAACAACAATCAATCTGGTATGATCTCATATCAGCCCTCAAAAGAGGTGAAAACCTGCCAGCACCTAACCCTGTTCCAAAAATAAAAAAGGACTACCCTTTCAGGAAGAAAATCTCACAAACACAGATGATCAACAAGGTTGAATTCGGACCAAGGAACATCTAAAAATCCTCAAGGCAGCACTATTCAACCCATAGAATTATCCAGCCTGGTAAATGTACAAGAATTGCCACCAAAGTTAAGAGGACAAGATAACCCTGAAGATAACCCTGAACCAAAACCTGAGGAAGGAGCAGGGCATCGTGAAAATGAATGAAAAATGATGTGGGGCCTCATCCAACACCAAATATGAGTTCTCAAGATGATATTTTTCATTATTTTGAGGCAAGGATGACCTAGGTCCTTGCCAACATGAACGTCTACATGTAGCCTAAGGAGCTGCTTAACACAACTTAGGGGAAACCCAATCTCCGGGGAATTGTGTCTATATTAGAATTCTATCTTCCTCAAAAGATACGAACCATGAAGAGGAAACAGATACAAAGGCTATTCAGGAATTAGAGAACCAATCTAGTGACACGCTCCCAGTGGAAAACAGTCATGAAGGTCTCGACACAAAAAACATAGGCCAAGAAGAGGAAGCAGAGACACAGGTTATTCGAGAGTTGGATAATCAATCTAGAGACATGGTCTTATTGGAACAAATCCAAGGTGAACAACCAATATCTTTATAGATAGAAGGTATTAACAAGACTATTAACAGACCAATTACTCCTTAGAAAAGGCACAGAGCCAGAACAAAATTGAAGAATTTAAGAAAAGAACACCAAAAGCCTCGTAAGATGGTCAAGAGGCTCTGAAGAAAAACAAAATAAATCACAATGGGAAAGGTTCTGAATAATACCCCTGAGGTAGTAAATGTGGCCATGCAAATAGAATTATGTAAAGATAGGGCTACAGGAACTCAAACTGAGCTCATACCTACTCAAACAATCATCACTCAAGAAGGACCGCATGTAGATTTAGTAGACATAGCTACTCAGATGGAGGTTTGGACCTCCTACAATAAAGAAGAATAGACAGAACATATCCGCTCTTATAGCATAGGCACTCAGACAGATACAAGCCAAAGACATTATGATGCACCATGACCCCATTCCACTAAATCTTCAGGAGGGATTGGCACAAGCCTGGCTCACGTTGGAACGATTTGAACAAGAGATCATTTCCCAACAGAAATATCGAGAGCTGCAGAAACAACTTCAAGAACTGTCGTTTGTTTAGTTTTATCTTTTATTATATAAATTAGTGTATTTATATAAATTATATGATTAATAAATGTTGAGAGACATTATAATAGTTATGTTATAATACATTTATATTATCAAAATCATAAAAAAATATAATTATATTATAATGTTATTTTAAATCACTTATTATTAATAATTATAAAAGAAATTAATATATATGTAATTAAATTTTTAACTATAGAGATTTATTTATCTTAGGGATTCATAACATGTCAATAAGTTTTGATTCAATAAAATGACTTATTAATACCAAATGCCCAAAAACCATAATTCGTGTTTATAGGGCACGTATTCATATGCTATATTTTTTTAATTAATCAAATGAATTGAAAGAGAAAAAGGACATCACTATTTTTGAGATAAATCTCAAGCTTTGAATAATAACTACTATAAAAAATATTGTACAATATTACATGGAGGTTAAATCCCTACCATTCACTTAATAGTTGTTGATAATTAAATTAAATCTTACAAACCCTATTTCAAAATAGACACAACCATCTGCTTAAATATATAACTTATTATATGTAAGTTTATAAATGGAGAATTACCATTTATATAACATTTTTTATTTACATTTATAAGGAAAGCATGTGCAGAATTGATTGTCTTGTGAGGGAGTTGAGATAAAGTGGTTAAGCTTGACTGAATCTTTTGGACCAATTTTGATCAAGTCAATAATATTACTTTTAATTTACCTACACATGGTAATGCCCTTGGTAAATGGGCTCAGACTAGGTCTACATACCTATCTATAAATAGGTGGAATCCAAGAGGATTAGGGTTGGCTAATTTTTGGGTTATGATTGTAGGAGAAATGTTCTAAGCATGATTTTTGTTGTAATGTTGTAATGTTGTAATGGTGTTTTGGATAAGCTCGTGAACCCAGCTAGGGTAAAGGAGTAATGTTGTAATATTTCACTCAATTGAACTAAGAAATATCATGGTATGTTCCTTGATGTGCCTCAACACATTGTTGTATTGAACAATAGAAACATGATCGTGTTATAAAATACTGTAAATTAGCTACTAATAATCATATATATGCAAATTTTAGTCATCGTTTGAAACCAATTAATGACCAAAGAAATATGACTAATTTTTTGTTGTGTTATAAGATACTGTAAATTAACTACTAATAGTCATATACATTCAAAATTTAGTCATCACTTGAAACTAGTTAGTGACCAAAGAAATATTACTAAATTTCAGTTGTATTATAAGATATTGCAAATTAGCGATTAATAGTTGTATATATGCAAAATTTAGTCATCATTTGTAATCATAAATTTATCATTTGCATTAGTCATTTATCTTTTCTTGGTAGTTTCATGTTCATTATATAAACAACTAATTTAATAGTTTATATTGATTTCATTTACTTTCATTGATAATCATTATAAATGACTGATTTAGTCATATACTCATTTTCATTATGTTTATCATTAATCAGTATAAACTAATAATTTAGTAATTTTAAATTGATTTTACGTGTTCATTATTAATCAACATAAATTAATTAATATGATTGCGACTAAATTTAAAAAATGGCATACACTATCATACAAAGTTACATATGTTAATTACAATACTAAACAATATCAAGTGCAACTATAAATAATTCCAACCAAAAAAATTATATTATATGAAATGTCAAGTATCAATATGAGTTTCCAACTTAATATTGGTTGGACTACAATTTACACATGAAATATTGTTTCATCACTTCAAAACATTATCATTTTATTGGCAAGGAATTGCACGTGAATTCATGAACTCTGGATAGTTGACCATCAGTCTCTATGTGTGTGTCTTATGCGCGATATTGGCTCTAAGGGTATCACTAGCCCAATTCTCTTCTCTCTCTCTTTTTTGCATTTTTCACTCCAACGTTATATTTGTTTTCTTCTTTCTTGATTTCTTGCTTCTTACCATCAAGTCTGAGTTCCTTTTCTAAAAAAAAAATAAGATACAATATATAGTATAAGACATGAAAGACGATGAACACTATAATATAAAGTAAAGTAAACTATAAAATATTTATACGACATATAGCTCAACATCAACAATGTTAAAGCCATTTTTTCCCCATAAAAAGCAAGAAAATCGAACAAGTTTTCTTCAGTTGGGTGATAATGGTCACTATGTGGCCAGATGACATGTATAAACATAACAAATAAAATGTCATCATAGAAAATAACACCTTAGTAACCTAGTATTCAAATTTCAAGGAAATATTAGGCACAATCATGTCAACTAAGTTACATGCTAAAAGATCAAGTTGTAGATACCTTGTGAAAAAAAATAGTCTGAAGTGTGATGTCTAATCCTTGTCATTTTATTCGCAAAAACATTTCATTATCTTATGCATGAACTTGGTCTAGTATATAAACAAAATGTGGTCAAATAACAACATGAAATTAAACTTTTCTAATAGTCATGAAAATATTTTAATACTAAACAACTAAAATGATTTCAATCAACTAAGTGTAATAATAATTTCATATTCAAGCTTTGGTTGTTGTTTAAATGGACATGATACCAAGTATTTTCAATTTCATTGTTAAAAGACAACAAAATCAAAAGAAAAATTCAAAATTCAATCAAACAATAAAGAGAGGATATCATGGAATGGACATTGCAATTATAAAAAAAATTGTTTGCCTATCCACCAATGTCTTCTTTGGCATTCCTAAAATATTTGCTTGCCAAAAATAACCATGAGGTGAAATAATCACAACATTAAAAACCATAGGAAACCCCATTAGAAACTCGAACAATTTTTTTTTAGTTGGGAAATAACGGCCACCATGTGGCTAGATGACCTACATAAAGAAAGAAAATAAAATGTCACCATAGAAAAGAACCCCTTAGGAATTTAGTATTCAAACTTCAAAAAAAATCTTAGGCATAATCATGCAAACTAAGTTACATGTTCTAAGGGCCAATTGGTGAATTAGCATGCCATATTTGCGCGAAACCGGGTAATATCTAATCCAAAAAGCCAATAATTTTCATTATAGTGGATCAAGAAAGTTTCCACAAGAAGCTTCTTAAAAATAGCCTTCTCCATTCTCCACTCAAGAGGAAAATCCAATGCCCGATAAAGATGAAGATTCCCTTTCTGGCTACTCTTAGGAATCATGTATATCTGCATATGAAAATCAACAGCGTAAGAGGAAATTGTGTAGAAAAAATATCTATAAGATTGAAAATAGATGGCAACGATGACATAATGAGAAAAGTGAATGAAAATTAAGAAACTTGATTTATTTGCATAAGGAAAATGTTAGGGAGAAATCAAAAGCAAATCTCAAGGTTTACACAATAAAAATGCCACCCTTCTTACCATTTTGTTAATACTAGTGCTCCTAAGCATCATCAAGTTGTTGTTACTAAAAAGTGTTGCTATTTTAAAGTGTACCCTGAAGAGGATGATAAAGGGAGAAATGCACATGATTTCAAACTAACAAATTTAAAACAAGCAAACAAATAATGTTGATCTTTCCAGGTTCCTGAAACATTGTTTCAATATTAACAACCTCTTTTACAAAGCAAAGATGAATTAACCAAAATCCCAAGGAATGCATTTGTTCTTTCACTGCACCACAATTTTTTACTCTAAAATCTTACCAATTAATCCTAATGTCACTCAAAAATTTCACAAAATCATTTACTAAACAAATTGTCTCATTTATATTTGACAACATGAAGTTTGAAAAGTGCAAATTGATTTTGATTTAGAGTTGGTAAGACTCAGAGCATGAACATAATTAGGTGTTTATTATGCACCCGTGTTCTCATCATGTATTATGAGTTTAACACCAACCACTTTGAGCACTCTATATTGCAATCACCATGACCTGAGATGTTTCCATTATCACGATGGGGAGGGTGAATGGTAAAACCCCATTAACTGACCTATACATACCCTAAGGAGAGTACATGTCCTACCCATTTCGGTATTGGCTCATTAAGCGTGTAAATATCAATAAAATCAAAGAGAAAATGAAAAAAAAGGTTGTAAGAAATGCATGTATTAATAAGAATATTATACTTAAAGTGAGATCATAATTGTGTAGAAGTTACCTAGATTTAAAGAAGTCAACTTTTAGTTCTAATTAAACAAGTACCCCAATGAAACATCCTTCACTTCCAAACATATGTTTATGAAATCACATTAATAAGATTATATTTCATCACCTACCTATCATAGTGAAAATCATAAGGATAAGAAAGATGAAACTCTTCATCTAAAAGTAATGCCTAAATGTTGCGAGGTGGCTCTTGATTAATGTTGTTTTCCACGCCAATGTCCCCTCACATTGTGATAGTATTTTTTTTTCTCAATGAATAGGTACATAACATCTCCCATTACATCAACACCATATGAATCATTTTTATGTTGAATAAGCTAACTACCATCCTAAGTAATTCAATTGAAAAAATTCAATCCTAAGCTAACTATCTAGAAGCCATATAACAACTTGTAGTTTTAGTATTCTACCACAATTGACCAAATAGACAAATAGAAAAGCATCGAAACATGGTCCACCATTATGATCCAATCCATTAAGCTTCAAGAAATATAGAGAATAAATAGTTGGAACATTTTCACAAAGCATCAAAGTTTGATCCTACATACTATATTAAGATGTGCTTCCATTTATTGAAGGTCTTATGTGAAAATGGAAAACACAAAAAATAAGAGGGCATTTATAATAGAACCTAAGATACAATTTTCATATCCTTTATAAGTTTGAAAAAATGAATGCATGGGAACAACGAGACAAATGTCAGACAACTTAAGTGGAAAAGCATAGAAACATGGTCTGCCACTGTCCTGATCCATCAAACTCCAAGAAATATAAAGAATAAATAATCGGTTCACTTTCACAAAGCCTCAAATTTTGATCCTACATATTATATTGAGGTGTGCTTCCATTTATTGAAGGTCTTAAATGAAAATGGAAAACTCAGAAAATAAGATGGCAGGTTTAATAGAACCCGAGATACAATTTCATATCCCTTTTATTATAGTTTATAACTTTGAAAAACTGAATGAATGGGAAATAAAGGGGCAAGGAAGACGTGAGGTAAATTAGTAACTAAAGAAATTTTGCATGGTGAACCCAGGGAGAAAATCAAGGGAGGAAAGAAAAATGATGTCAACTTTCAAATGATAACAGGAAAAAAGGGGCAAATCTCTTATTTTTTAAGAAATAAATACACTACATACAAAATCCTACAACTTGTGAACAACTTAGGCTATTTTGCATGGTGTTTCAAGGATAGGGGCGACAGGGATGGCTAGAAGTTAACCCCAAATTTCAATGGGACAACCAAAAGTAATTTTAAAAAATAAAATTTTAAAGTAATATAAAATTTAAAAACAAAGATTCTAGAACATAGTGATATAATATATGTCAATAAAAGTAACCGCCTGTTGAAGCCCCGAAAATCGGGTCGACAATAAAGGGGATACCCACCCGATCTGGAACTTGATTGGAAGCTCATTATCCGTTTGGTATAGCGGGTCCGATTGGGGATAATGGGACCGGTTTCCCAATCTAAGGGGTGTGCGCGTGTGTAGAGTTGGATGATGCTGATCTAGGAGTATTTTAAGCTAATTTAATTCAAACTTCTAAACTAACTCTATGCTATTGTAATCTAATGAGAAACAACACATCTAATCTACACTAACCCGGTGTGTATTTCTTCTATTATGCGATCTAAAGAGATTTCGAACAATAACTGGTAATAAAGATCATTCAGCTATCATAAGAATAGAAATCAATTAAGATAAACCATTCTGCATAAAAAGTTAAGCAAAACAGTTGTGAACAGCATATCGCATAATAAGTTATTCATATATCAAGCACAAATAAATGACTCCACCGTCGAGAAGAGCCAAATGGTAACCCACACATTCATGCATTAACATATAAACAACTGAAAACTGCATATCACTTTAAGAATATAAGCAGAAATTGGTCAAGAGATAAAAGTACCATTTATGACTGGTTCCACTCATAAGCTTCAAGCAATAACGATTTATCTCTACTTGTTCTAACATCTACTAAGAGTAACAAAGTGCAACATTAGTAGCAGACATTAAATGCAAACATTAATAAATCTCGATCCATCCATTCATCAAAAACCCCCTCCGAGGGTGCAAAAGTGCATGTTCCGAGGACAAGTTTTTTGACAAATTTCCGGACCCTTCTCCAAATGCCTGAGAAGGGTTTAAATACTGCTAACTAATTAATCTTAATTACATAAATTTAGGACATGGTTTCAAATGACCGCCCTTCTACTAAAGAAAATTTATTTCTAAAAATTGAATCTAATTTCTGACCGTTTCTGTATTTGCTCCTTAGTGCTATAAGCAATGCAACATTCACCTGGGAAGAGTCGGTTGGTTGTCTTCTCCTTTCGTTTGAGCTACGAAAATAGAAATAACAAGAGCTGGCACCACTTTCTGACAAACTAGAAGATATTTTCCTATGGCTTGGTGTATTCACTGTGTGTATACTTGGTAATAACCCAAATTTCTCTTAAGCTGATTGTGTTGTTCCTATTTCTGTTTCCGGCCTTGCGAATGACTGAATAAGTTAGAGACTTTGCTCTCTGAACAATTTTCTGTATTGAAAACTGCTTCCGTTCTTTGTTCCAGGATTTTCTGGTGCGTTTTCCTTCTTTAGCGTTTTCTTTTTTCTTTACCCAGTCTAAGCTTCAGGATCTTTTGTAAACATGCTGCTTTTGTGCACCTTTGACTCTGAGTCTTGGATAGTCTATTGCCATCAGTATCTGTTGAGTGATACTCTGGAATCCGCGGTCCTTCTACATGCGGCATTCGTTTGCGAAGGCATCTCTTCTCTGTTCTCCGAGTATTGACGCTTTCCCCTTTTCCTTAGATGTTTTTTTCACATTGCTTTATGTTAGTTGCTGTCTTACAGTTTACGCAAAGGAAAAGAGTAATGACGAAAAGATTGACATGAAAGCTTTAAGCTCTAATGAATGCATAATCATGACACTCATAATGAACTGACTCTTCGAAAAACACAACACAATCCTTCTTGGATACTTTGGTGTACAATCATTAATTTCTTTTAAGGCGCGCGCCCAATTTTGGTCTACAGACAGCTTTCCTTGAACACTGTGTCGACGACATTTTACGATGAGTGATTTCTACGACTCGCATCGCAGTGTTGAGGATTGGATCGTCAAGTTGTGTCATTGCAGGAATTGATGATCGCATTCATCGCAAATCGCAATATCGCAGATCGCAAATCATAGATCGAAATATCGCAGATCGCACCTTAATCATCCAATCATTGTGTGCTACTTACGCGATGTTGCGATATGCGACGTCACATATCGGCCGTCGGCGATTCCTTAAGTTTTTCATTTAAGGGCGCCTGACAATATAGGTGATGCGATGAATTTCGCGTCACTTCTTCGCAGCTTATTATGCACATAGGAAAACGTCTCACACTCTTCTCGCGATGCGATATAGCTTTAGGGAGTTAAAATACAAAAAATTTGATAAAACGTTTTTTTTGGATTTTTTGTTAAGGGTCCCCATTTGCTTGGTTTTATTGCTAATACCAATCGAAGAGGGGGTTGTTGGTGACCACAACAATGGCGATTCACTGTGAAGAACCAGTTATCTTTGTTTTTCTATATTGAATTTTAACTTCCGAAGCAGAAAAATTTTCATATGTCTAAATTTTGTTATGGACAGATAGAGTATATTACGCCTTATCCTATCAATGATACTTCGTCTCAACCTTTTCATATTCCAATTGTTTGTTTCATCAGGCTTAGTTCTTGTATTCAAACCAGACATTACTTGGTCTTTTAAAGATAAAATAAGGTCTTCTCTGCGTGCTGGATTTTAAAATATGCTCATTTGTCGTAGGTAGAGCCTCTGCTGCCCGCAAGCATCCATAGCATCGACAAGGTTACCTGTTACCCAGCAATGATCCTTTATCCCGCTTGAGGTTATTTACAACTTTTCAGAGGAAAACCCTTTTTTGACACTTTTTCCTTTTTTATTCTCTAAAGAACAATGTCTTGGTTTGGTGGCCAAATTATGACACAGTCATTCACTTGATTTACACTTTTGCTGAACAAGCTGGCTCGTAATGACACCCCTTGTCTTTTGATTGCAACAATATTGAGTCATTGCCCTGTTTTGGTAGACAATATTGGCAAAGTTAGCAAGTTATAATATTTGTGATCATGATAAGCCGGCTCGTGATGAGACCTCTTATTCTTTGAGATACAATGTTTTCTCGAATTGTTCCTCTGAACGCTGTGATTTCGTTTAGCAGGGAGGAAGTCATTGTTTTCCCTTAAGAAAGATCTGGACGACAATAATAGAGTTTGAAAACAGCAGCCTTACAGAGAATATTTATTTTATTATTGATACCTTTCATTGTGCTGATATAAAACAATTTCTTACCAAAGGTTGCTTTCATCACATTTTTGAAGTTGAAACTAGTATCATGTCTAGGCTAAAGTTAACTCTACCTGTCAATAATAAAGATCAAATTTTTCGAAAATTTTTGCTACTTGTACAAGTGAAAAGCTCAAAATCTGATAGAGTCGGTGTCTTTTTCATGAACCCTTTTAGTGATCATTATGCAGCCCAGGCTGCTCCCAGGCCGCTTCTACCACGATCCTTCGATCACCATGCATATAAAAGCTTGTTTCATGGCGTTGTAATCTCATGATTTACAAACCATGCTTGTTCAACACGCAGGCTCTTCACACAATTCCTAAAAGAAACATATCAATAATGGGCATGCGTATTCAATATATTTATATGTATTTACCTACGCACATTCGTAGGATGTTTTCCCCTTGCTTTGATATCGCCGCTGGTTATAGCCTGGCCCTTACTCTAAACACAGGCTCGTATGGATATATGCACCGATTTACCACAGGCTCGCATATATATCTCTGTCCCTATGCTGCTTTCGGTCAATGGATATATATAATTGCAATTGTTCGACCAAACCACGGCTCTATACAATTACACGTAACCTTCTAATGTGTCGCCAGTCCCGTTGTTCGGCGATGCTCAAACCTTCACTTTCGCTCCTCCGGAACTGATACTCCCATATGCACTGGTTAACATTTCTGTGGTCCCGCTATTCGGTGATTGATTTAACTAGCCATAGCTCCACCTCCGAATGACAGACCAGGCGATCCATATATATTACAATTTAAATCAAATCGTTCCCAATTTCCAGAACTCGCCTTTCAATCATCCGCAGTCTATCCTCGTGGTTACCTTGATATGGCGCAGCTTTTCAAGGACTGCTTGCCACATATACTCGCATTAATTAACTGTTGAACTTGTTATCAATTAACAGTTAACACAGCGCTTCCATGTGAGGGAAAGTAGAACCATCAGCACCCATGCAATTCCAACGTTATATAACATTGATTTCTGCAACCATGTGCAGAATAACATCTCAGAAATTTTTAAACGCAACCATGTCCATACAAATCGAATTCAACATATTCATATTCACATAAAACAAGTATTCACACAGAGCTTTCTATTCATGGCCAGATATGCAAATCTATGGCCCTTTTACAAACTGCCCGAAGGCTCCCAAGGAGAACCCTTGCTCACTCCTCACACTCACTCCTCACACACACCCAATGCCTTTGAGGCTTCCTAATTTATTAAACTTAGCATGATCTAAAAATCCTAAAATCACTCAACTAAAGATCATGCAATGCATACATATGGCAAAAGCATCCCTTCAGCTTTATTCTATCTTTTTCCCTTGTTCTAAAATAAAAAAGCTTTCCTTATCACTTAATGGTCCACATCCATTCCTTTTATGCCTAAAAGCTCTCCTAGTTTTATTTATTTATTTTGAAAATATCTAATAAATGCCTAAATATTAAACTAATTCCACAACTGTATGAACCCTATGTCTATTATTTACAATAATTTCCTTTTTGGGTTAGATGCTCCCGCATCAGATCATCTACAACTTGTTTTATTTATAAGAAAGAGAAAAACAAATAAAAACTAAAACTATCCTACAAAAATAGAAGAGTGATCTTCTATGGAAAATATATTTTAAGAATCTGTCCATTAACAGGCAAAGAATCTCTTCTACCTGCTAAACCTTGCAACACAAACGTTGATGGGCCTATGACTTCTACAATCTTAAAAGAAATAAGCCACAGTTTTGTGAAATTTCGTATGTTTGCCCTTTTCTTCATGAGCCTTATCCCATTTCAAAACTAAATCTCCCATCTGAAAATTCTTTCTGGTCATTATGCTTGAGTCAAAAGAGGATTTTATCAGCACTTGGTGATGAGCATGGGTTTTCTTAGCTTCTTCTCGTCGTTCTTCTAATTTAATTATTTCCATTTGTCTTAGTTGTATGGAGGAGCTAGATACCTCATCGATGTGTTGTACCAAAGACAAAGAGGGGATGACTAAGTGAGTTGGAAGAACCACTTCTTTCCCATAAACTAAATTAAAGGGAGAGGTGCCGATTGAAGCTTTCTTCATTATTCTATCTGCCCATAAAGCATTTACCAATGCTTTGTGCCAATTCTTTTGGTTTTGGTCGATTGTTCTTTTAATAATCCTGATCAAGTTTTTGTTTGTTGATTCAGCCAATCCATCACCCTGCAGATAGTAGTTGGCCGAATATTTCAGTTTGAACCATCTTTTAAGTGCAAACTCAGTCATTGTATTTCCAGAAAAGTATGAAGCATTATCAAACATTAAGGCCATTGGCAATCCAAACCTAGTGATTATAAATTGATCTATGAATTCAATAATGTTTTCAGAATTAGCTGTCTTGAGAGGAACTACTTCTACCCAATTAGTAAAATAATCTGTTGCCGTAAGGATGTACCTATGCTGCTTAGAAGAGTGAGGAACGATCTCACCTATTATGTCCAAGCCCCACTGACTGAAGGGTTGCTCGATGTTTACCGGTTGTAGTGGCATGGGCGGTTTCTTTTGTTTCCCTGCAGCAGTCTGGCAGACTTGGTATTTCCTCACGTAACTGTGTGAGTCTTTGAACAGCGTGGGCCAATAATATCTTGCACGTAAGACTTTATGTGTAGTAGCATCTCCAGCATAGTGTCCGCCTGCTGGTCCATCGTGGAGTTCCTGCAAAACATTTTCGGCTTCAGTTTTCTCAGACACCTAAGAAGCACGAAATCGTAATTCCTTTTAAACAGAACATCATTTATGAGCTGGTATTGTTTAGCTTTCAATCTCAGAGCTCTTTTCTTGGTGTGATCCAGGTGTGATGGAGCATACCCGTTCTTAAGATAATAAATGGTGTCAGCATATAATGATTCTGCATCGTTTAGGCTTACCTCATACATATGTACCTTTTCAGATGAATTCTCAGGAATTTGCGATGCTCCAGCCAACATTTTGCAGAAGCCTTGACCTCTTACAATGTTTGCTGGTTTGATCTCAAGATCGTATTCTTGTAAAGCGGTGATCCAATTTGCTCTTTTTTCGCCCACATCCTTCTGTATCAGCAGGTTTCTTACCGCTGGAAACGGTACTATGACCTTAGTATGGGCTTTAAGTAAGAAAGGTCTGAAATATTTGATCGCTTTGAAAACAACATATGCCTGTTTCTCCACGTCTAAATAGTTGTGTTCAGAACCTTGTAAATTCGAGCTAAAAAATGCGATTGGAGCTTCCGCTTTCTCTTGATTTGCTTGAGTTAGAATCGCGACATAATATTTCTCTGAGGCGAACGTGTATAAGATAAAAGATTCTGAAAAATTTGGGGTCGCTAAAGATGGAGCGTTAATGATAGCTTGTTTGATTAAGTTGAATGCTTCATGCTCATCTTGACCCCATTTAAAATTTGAATTCTTTTCAATCATATTTTGCAAAGGAGAAACAATACGTGAGAAATCTAGGACAAATCTCTTCACAAAATTGATTTGACCAAGGAAAGATTGCATGGCTTTTTTGTTATGAGGCATGGATATTTCAAAAATTTCTTTGATTCTGTCAGGTTCAATGTGAATACCAGATTTTGACACTATGAATCCTAGAAGTTTTCCTTCACTTAATGTGAAAAAAGATTTCTTTGGGTTAAGTGAAATCCCATACCTTAAACATCGTTGAAAGATTTGTTTCAAGTCTTTGAGATGGTCGCTTCGCTTCTTGGAGTACACTGTTATATCATCCAGGTAAATCACTACAGATTTATTGACTAAACCTTTGAATGCGATGTCCATGGCTCTCTGAAATGTAGCGCCGACATTGATCAAACCAAATGGCATCTTCCGATATGCGTATGTGCCCCATTTATTTCGGAATGTGGTTTTTAACTTATCATCGGGATGTACCAACACTTGATTGTATCCTGAAAATCCATCCAAAAAAGACATTAATTCTGAGCCTGCTACTGCCTGTAATATCTGCTCCATAGGTGGGAGGGGAAAATTGTCTTTTTGACAGGCTTTGTTGAGATTCCGGAAATCGATACAAATTCTAATATCTTCGTTTTTCTTTCTAACGGGTACTATATTGGAGACCCATTTGGAATGTCTGACAGGGAAAATTATTCTGGCTCTTAATAACTTATTTAGCTCAGTTTTTATCTGATTTTCTAAATTGGGGTGGATTTTTCTGAGTTTCTGTTGGACAGGTTTTTCATTGTCAATCATAGGGATAGCATGTTGAATGATAGAAGTGTCGTATATCTTCAGCTCATCGTAATTCCAGGCAAAAACATTTTTGTATTGTCTCAAAAGACGGATATATGCTAATTTTTCATCAGGGGCTAGGCCGTGCCCTAGATTAACTTTTTGTGGTTTCTCATCGGTTCCTAGGTTTACTAATTCGTAGTTCAGAGTCGAACTGTAGAGCTTAGAATTGGTAGACCTTTTAAACCGACTTTTCAAATCATATAAGTCTTCTAACTTAACCACCAATTTAGGTATAGCATTGTCGTGCTATTTTGTTGTATTTGGTGGTCATGATTATCTTTGTTAATTATTTGATTTGAGTAAGATCCTTCAGAAGTGAGGAAATTTACAATGTCTCGATCGTCATTGAAAACTCTCCAGTTTGTAATGTTTTCAGGGATGGACGGTCTAAAAATTAATTCTATTGAGAATCTATCTGGACTAAAATCTTCGGAGGGAATAAGTCTAGAGGCCACGTTAGCTAACAGGTCTGCGCTCGCATTTTGGAGTCTTGGGATTGATGAAATATTGAATGCTATGAAATGTGCCGTCAGATCTTGTACTAAAGATTGATAGTGCTTCAAATGAGCTGATAGGCAATGCATGGTGTTACGTACCTGTTTGACGATAATCTCAGAGTCTCCGAAGACTTGAAGGTACTTAACGTTCAACCCGATTGCTTTGTATAGGCCTTGCACCAAGGCCTCATATTCTACTGTATTGTTTGTGCAATCGAATTCAAGTCTGCACGTAAGCATGGTCTTATTTCTGTCTGGGCTAATCAGAACGCATCCTACTCCTGCTCCCTCGTTAGATTTAGAGCCATAAAAATATCATTTCCAAAACAAAGATGTATTTACAGGTTTATCTAAAAAATTAACACCCTTCGAGTTATCAGTTTGGGAAAAATTTTCGACTTGGGACAAAACTGAATTTTCTAAGTAAGGTGAGGTATGAGCATTGAAATTGTCGAGGAAAGAATCTACCAAGTAATTTCCTATGATACTGCTGTTGTATGCTATTGCTTCATTTTCTCCCTCCAATTCCGTCACTATGTACTTTTGGTGTAACTCTCGTTCAACCTTTATTTGATTCGGTTTACCATTGTAGGGTAACCACATGTACGACCAGTCAGTTGAGAAGTATCCATGGAGTTTTTCGGACCAATCCCTGCTAAGAATTAAGCCATAGAATTCAGGGATATCAGCTACTAGAATGTCAATAACCTAACATACCTTCGGGTTAGACGACAATCTTATGGTCACTTGATTAAGTTCACCAATCACTTCGACTTGAGATCGATCAAGCTGAACTATGCGCACTGCGGATTTTTGTGGTTGAACATTCAACTTGGCACATATTGATCTAGGTAAAATATCCATTGAAGCACCAGAATCTACCAAACAATTGTGCACGTTTTTGTTGAAAATTTCATAAGTGAGAAGAAAAAGAGGAGTGTGAGACCTTGATATTCCTCCAATCAAGGCGATGTCATTTGGGTCAACCTTATTGATCGTGTTGGTTGGAGGTTTTCCCATGTTGTGGGAAGCTACAACTGTAGGCAAAGATGTAGTAAGCACGGCATGTAATTCTTTCATCATTATCTTCTGTTGATGTTTCAATTTGCTCAACTCATAAAGAGTGATATTAGCCCTAATATTTTTCATGTCATCAATAATGTTGTACTCCATTTCATCCGACACAATCAGTGTTCTTGATGGAGGTGTTTGATCTGATTGGACTGGGCTAGATTGAGTCGCTTTAGCGGTTGTTTTCTTTGTTGCGACTTTATCTTTTGCTGCAGGGCTTGCGCCCTTCTGCTTAGGGGTAGTTTGGGGAGGATCAAGTTGATTTTTGCTTCGTGTGCTAACCGGAAACGCTTCTTGATCTTCTTCTTGCGGGAGGATGAAATCCCACATTCCTTGTAGTTCCACAACTTCTTCGTCATCAGTCTGCCCTTCAGTGGTATTCTCTTCTTCTTCTTCTCCTTCGGATTCGACGTTTGAGATAGCGTTGGGTGGTTTCACCTCCATTGAAGGATTTCTTTTAAAAACTCGGTACGGATTTTTCGAAGAAGTTTCTGCTACTTGTTTTTTTATGTCAATCATCTCATTGGACATGGTTTTTAACACTTTTTGTAATCCTTCCAAATCGAAAGGATCTTTCAATTGTTTCTTCTTGGGGTATTCCTTGTAGGAGATTTTCTTAGATTTGCGTTCCTCTATTGCAGATCTTTTTTCCAGGGCTACTACGCATTTCTCTATTGTTATCGCCTCTGTCAAGTTTTCAACTAAGGTTGTCTTATTTGCCCTATCCACGAAGATTGCCAAGTTCACTGGTAAGGCCATAATATACCACTCACATCTCACTTCTTCGTTGGGCTGGGAAGCAGCAGGAATTTTATTGAGGATTTTATTGAACCGTAAATTGAAATCTTTGATGGGTTCTCTAGCCTCGACTTTAAGATTGGATAGGTCATTTATTAACGTCGCCGTTGATCTGTCATCACCAAACTTGGTAAGGAATTGACTTTGAAAAATGTCCCAACTTGTGATAGACCCGGAAGGTAATGAAAAGTACCATGACCCAACTGTTCCTTGCATTGTGTAGGGAAAAAGCCAGAGAACAACATCCTCGTTGGTAACTCCGTTGAGATTAACAGAAAGCATGAAATTATTAATATGCTCTTCAACTAGCATTCCTGCCTCTGGATTGAATTTGGGTAGCCATTTCTCAGGATGGGTCGGTATTGGGCTCAGGGGTGGAGGCATTAAAACTGCCCCAGGATTGTTCCATGGAGACTGGGCCATCGTTGAGCTGCTAGTAAATGAAAGCGCAGAGGATGATCCCGAATGCTGGGAAGATGAAGATATCATGATCTTTGATGATTGAAGAGGAGGGGTTGTGGAAGATGGATGAGTGATTTGGAATGAAGATGTGGGTGGCTGACTTCCTGGTGAGGGAGTTGAAATGGACGACGTAGATGAAAGAGTCTCACTATCAGACTCTGGTGGTGTTTTCCTTGCTCTTTTCCTGGTGGGAAGAGGGAATTCAGTTGGCTGGATGGCAAATTTTTCACTCTTTAATCTGGTCAGGGGATGAGCAGGATTGTACTGCGAAGTCACGCTGCTTTGAGATTTATCAGACTTCTGGGTAAAAATAGAAAATCCCTGGAGTTTGTGAATCAGAGTTTGAACTTCAGGGGGTTGAATGATAAATTGGTCTGAAATATTAGGGTATGTAGCAGCGGTTGATAATTGAGCGATTTCTGACTCTGGATTTAAACGTACTGGGGAAGTCAGGGGAGTTGATGAGGGCGATTTACTCATAGAATAGTATTTAGATTTTGATTTAGGTGCCATTCATAGTTCGGGCCCTCCTTCTAGCGCCAAATATGTTGAAGCCCTGAAAATCGGGTCGACAGCAAGGGGCATACCCACCTGGTCCGGACCTTGGTTGGCAGCTCCTTATCCGTTTGGTATAGCAGGTCCGACTGGGGATAATGGGATCAGTTTCCCAATCTAAGGGGTGTGTGTGTGTGTGTAGAGTTGGATGATGCTGATCTAGGAGTATTTTAAGCTAATTTAATTCAAACTTCTAAACTAACTCTATGCTATTGCAATCTAATGAGAAACAAAACATCTAATATGCGCTAACCCGGGGTGTATTTCTTCTATTATGCGATCTAAAGAGATTTCGAACAATAACTAGTAATAAAGATCATTAAGCTATCATAAGAATAGAAATCAATTAAGATAAACCATTCTGCATAAAAAGTTAAGCAAAACAGTTGTGAACAACATATCGCATAATAAGTTATTCATATATCAAGCACAAATAAATGACTCCACCATACAAAAGTGCCAAATAGTAACCCACACATTCATGCATTAAAATATAAACAACTGAAAACTGCATATCACTT
This sequence comes from Pinus tabuliformis, assembly GCA_031772625.1. Classification (NCBI taxonomy): domain Eukaryota; kingdom Viridiplantae; phylum Streptophyta; class Pinopsida; order Pinales; family Pinaceae; genus Pinus; species Pinus tabuliformis. Next base: position 491,778,769 of record CM062804.1, on the reverse strand, counting down.
TAAGAATATAAGCAGAAATTGGTCAAGAGATAAAAGTACCATTTATGACTGGTTCCACTCATAAGCTTCAAGCAATAACGATTTATCTCTACTTGTTCTAACATCTACTAAGAGTACAAAAGTGCAACATCCGTAGCAGACATTAAAAGCAAACATTAATAAATCTCGAACCATCCATTCATTAAAAACCCCCTCCGAGAGTGCAAAAGTGCATGTTCTGAGGACAAGTTTTTTGACAAATTTCTGGACCCTTCTCCAAATGCCTGAGAAGGGTTTAAATACTGCTAACTAATTAATCTTAATTACATAAATTTACGACACGGTTTCAAATGACCGCCCTTCTACTAAAGCAAATTTGTTTCTAAAAATTGAATCTAATTTCTAACCGTTTCTGTATTTGCTCCTTAGTGTTGTAAGCAATGCAACATTCGCTTGGGAAGAGTCGGCTGGTTGTCTTCTCCTTTCATTTGAGCTATGAAAATAGAAATAACAAGAGCTGGCACCGCTTTCTGACAAACTAGAAGATATTTTCCTCTGGCTTGGTGTATTCACTGTGTGTATACTTGGTAATAACCCAAATTTCTCTCAAACTGATTGTGTTGTTGCTATTTCGGTTTCCGGCCTTGCGAATGACTGAATACGTTAGGGACTTTTCTCTCTGAACAATTTTCTGTATTGAAAACTACTTCCATTCTTTCTTCCAGGCTTTTCTGGTGCATTTTCCTTCTTTAGCGTTTTTCTTTTTGCTTTACCCAGTCTAAGATTCAGGATCTTTTGTAAACATGTTGCTTTTGTGCGCCTTTGACTCTGAGTCTTGGATAGTCTATTGCCATCAGTATCTGTTGAGTCATACTCTGGAATCCACGGCCCTGCGGCATGCGGCATTCGTTTGTGAAGGCATCTATTCTCTGTTCTCCGAGTATTGCCACTTTCCCCTTTTCCTTAGATGTTTCCTGCACATTGCTTTATGTTAGTTAATGTCTTATAGTTTACGCAAAGGAAAAGAGTAATGACAAAAAGATTGACATGAAAGCTTTAAGCTATAATGAATGCATAATCATGACACTCATAATGAACTCACTCTTCGAAAAACACAACACAATCCTTCTTGGATACTTTGGCGTACAATCATTAATTTCTTTTAAGGCGCGCGCCCAATTTTGGTCTACAGACAGCTTTCCTTGAACATTGTGTCAAGGACATTTTGCGATGAGTGATTTCTGCGACTCGCATCGCAGTGTCGAGGATTGCATCGTCAAGATGTGTCATCGCAGGAATTGATGATCGCATTCATCGCAGATCACAATATCGCAGATCACAAATCGCAGATTGCAATATCGCAGATCGCACTTTAATCATCCAATCATTGTGTGTTGCTTACGCATTGTTGCGGTATGTGACGTTGCATATCAGCCGTTGGTGATTCCTTAAGTTTTTCATTTAAGGGCACCTCACAATATAACCGATGCGATGAATTTTGCGTCGCTTCTTCACAACTTGTTATGCGCATAGGAAAACGTCTCACTCCCTTCTCGCGATGCGATACAGCTTTAGGGAGTTAAAATACAAAAATTTTGATAAAATGTTTGTTTTGCATTTTTTGTTAAGGGTCCCCATTTGCTTGGTGTTATTGCTAATACCAATCAAAGAGGGGGGTTGTTGGTGACCACAACACCGCCATAGATAATAGATCTAATGTAACTCAATAAAAGTAACAAGTCTTGGATAATATATCTTAAATATCTTATCTACATAAATATTATAACTCTCCCAGAAGAAGGAGTTGATATAGGATACACAAACCTACCAAACATGGGAGTGAGAATTGTGAAGGAAATGAGCCCTCATTACAAAAACATACTACATAGTATTTAGGAATTCAATTCTTAGATAACCTTTGTCCATGTTTGAATGCAGAACAACTTGGTGAATACTTTTATTTATGAATTGGAACTAGATGGCCACTAGTTTCGATAGTGGCTATTCAAATGTCCTCAAAACAATCTAGAGGATCTGAGATAAGTCCCAAAAAACCATCATAAGACGTATCCCAAACATCCCATTTTCTAGAAAGAAGCATTTAGACAATGTGGGAGAGGATCACACATCCTAAGAGATGTCTCATTCAAAATAGGGACTTTCCCCTTGCAATCCCCAAGGAGGGGAAAATCCAAAGGATGCATTCGAGAAGTAGAGACAAGTACCCCCATGCAACATCATCCTCGGTGCATAATCCAAATGATACAATATAAAGTGATCTAAGAGAGTGACACACTAACATATGGACTCATGACCAAGTGTAGAAATTGACCTATATATCCAAAAGAAGAATGTATGTAAGGAAATTATGAAATCATTACATCCATGCATGGAAGATAACATTTATCATATCTAATTAAATTTTAATACTATCATCCCTACAATTGGAGGGCCTAAATTAAGGAAACCATCGAAAATAAAACTTATAATTCGATATATCTATTATACTTCCAACAAAATGAAAGTAGATTGTGGATTACAAATTTATAATCATGATTACATAAGAACTACTTACAAGTTTCAGGGGACCCATACTCATGGGATTCGGAGCAGTAATGAAATGTTTTGAAATTTCAAATAATGGCTTTGGGGGCATCCAAAACATTGCAGTTGCTCCATTCTCAGATTAACACCACTCTTTTGGGTGCTTCTTACACACAACCAACATTAGGGATAGTTTGGAAACTGCTTACTTGCGTATCCCTACATGTGACACCACTATTGGGCATTTAAATGCTACCTACAATTGTTTTCACTGAACCCTGCAGGTAAATTTATTAATTTCCTGCTGATAATCACAAAAGTAGGTCAATGGTACTGAAGAATAGTGCAGTCAATATGACTACAATGTAGGAGTGCAAGTGCATATCCTAGAAAAAATGCTAAAAGTAACATATAGAGAAAGGCATTAGTGGTAATTTTGTTGCAACACGTATATAAGAGACCGTTGTATAATAAAATATACTCAATGGCCCGCTAAAAAGGAATGAGTGAGCGATATGGTAAGGTCTTGCAATGGAGCTAGATATGTCAAGGGCTCTTGATTCTAATGACTAATGGCAAGGAAGGTCAATTGGGTACAGGGGCACTGCCAACATCCCTTGGGGCCAACAGTGGATCTAATTGTATGATCCTAGGGGAGGTGTATGAGAAAGTGATACTCCTATCATATGTGGTCAAAAGGAAGAAACTGTGAATAGGTATTTGGCCACTCCTATGGGATTGGGATGTATCCAAACATGTTAGGAACACCTTGCTCTAGAGCTGTATGGAGTTGGTCCCTTTAGTACTCTAAGAACCTATGAAATTGATGCATGGTTTAACATCATTAATCTAGTCTCAATGGTATTTGTTGATCTCCCCAATGAGAAGGCTGAGAAGAGACCCAAGATCTCACCCTTTTAAGTATCTCCATTTTCTGCAAAGGACCACCATCATTGTCTAAGGAAGCTGGAAGCAATATAGTAGTTTTAGAACTTGACTTGGAAAAAAAATTACATTTTAAATTAAGAAAAATCAAGAATACTTTAAAAGATAAATGTTCAACATAGGAGATGAGTATTCTAGTGTGCATGTGTCTACTTATGGTTGGGTAGCTATAACAATTGATAGAAAAGTACAAAAATGCCATATTTGTTTCCCTTCCTATTCAAAATCTCAATATCTCTAGGGAAGGAAAACAATCTTTGGAGTTCCATAAATTTTGTTGGGTTCGATTTTCTTCTATTTATATACTTGGTCCTTGGTTAATCCCTCACATTATAAATATAGGGACTCATTTCCAATATGTCGTTGGATTGTGGTGATTTCTTGGATAGTTTGGCCTGTTTTCTCAATTTATGCTACTAATGATTCCATAAGTTAGATGCCATTTCAAAACTACATACTGCAATTTCTTCCTACTATTGAGTGGATTATGAATGGAGATTTCAATATGGTGTAATGGGATAAAGATAAAATTGGCACAAGACCAGACACTAAGGTCCTTCAATATTTATTAGCTTAATATCATGGAATGCGAGGGATGCTTCTAGAGAAGGAAGGCAATATTTGATATGGGGTGCCACCCATTCTATTATGCTAGAAATTCTTCTATTATGCAGGAGTTCAAGATAATTGAGTTAGACCTCTCCCTAAATCAAAAGTTAATATGGATGTACAGTCCCTAATGAAGCAACACATATTAAAGGTTAAATTGTAGGTTTCTCCCTAGATCAAAATTTATGATGGATGTACACTCCCTAATGCTGCAACACACATTCAAGGTCAAATTAGGGAAATCCTCATGTTTAAAGAGCTAAATTATTAATATGCCCTCTACTGGATCTAAATTTGGGTCGAAACTTACACAGGATTTAGTTGAAGAACAATGTAGTGCCTTGACAATTTTGCTCTAGCAACAAGTATTGTTGTGGGTTATGATATTCACTAAAAAGGTGACATAACCATCCCTATATCTTGAAGTATATAAGACAAAAAAATAAAAATGTTTCATCTCAATATCTTCTATATGAAAATTACAAAATCCTATTCTCTTGAGGAATCTATTGTTTAGCCTCCACCAAAGCCTATGTAACCGCACTAAAAACTAGCCCAAATATATCTTAGAGTGCATGCATCTAGTGTCGCAAAAAGGGGATCAAGCAAAGAGGACATGTCTCTAGTAAATGCATAGAGGGTCATCTTAGGCTTCAATCCTCCTAGTGATTCAAGCCAAGAGACCTAGAAATATTACTTGTATATGTCATCTATGATGAACGTGTTCAAAACATGTTTATTCAACAAAATATGTCCAAGAATATCCAAAGTATACTTGAAAGAAGGGAGCAAATCCATCAGCAAAATGACCATAGCAAGACATGAGAACTTTGAAAACCTAAAACTGTGATCCCACCCAATAGGTGTAGTCAAGGTCATAGCCGCAAAGGAGGTCATAATAAATATGAAAGTTCCTCTCAACTATCAAGTCCAGAACTCCATATAATAGGATCTATAGATGCTAATAAGGATGTGCTCTTTTTCACCTTATAACATGTGATATTGGTCTAACAGACATATATGCAGTCTATATCACCCACTAATGTCAGTGGCATATCAGAACCCGCAATATTCTAAAACCTTCCAATCTCATTTCTCAACTATCCATACTCCCTTACTTGTACATATCAGTAGGAATAAAATCTATCCCTAACCATGCAGAATACATCGAAATCACATTTAGCCTTGCCCGTGGTTTTTACTTTACAGTCATTTTGACATTGTTATGATTGCTCCAATTTGATGTGTTAAATATTAATCTACTACACTTGGAAAGGAATTGAGGCATTAATTTATTTTTGAAATACAGAAACTTCCATGATCTTCAAAGGAAACATAATGTTGAGTAGTATGATTAATTTTCACTATTCGAGTATATTTTCTTTAAACTGAAAAGAAAAAACATATAAAACGTAGTAGCAATCCTTAAGCACCAAGAATATTATTAATTATTTCTTCCTGGAGATGGGTAGGTTGAATATTTGAATCATCACTCATTCACAATTCCAACTTTCCCTGTGAATAGTTCTACCCATTCCCAAGGACCAGGTAACAATCACTAGGATTCTATGTGGTGCATGATATTTGCCAGTAATGATGCCAAGTCCTGAAAATTAGAGTTTCTTTGAATTTTAATTTATGGCATCCATTGGCTCATCAACGTTGTTGGGGATCTCCTCCTTACACCATCATTATGGGATGCGTGCCAAAACTGTATGTCAGACCAGGATTACATGGAGATTCTATAACGGTTCTATTTGAAGCAAGGTTCAAGCCTCCAGACCAAGGGGGATGGTTCCTGCAACCCTGTCCATATAGGAGTCCAAAATAGACTAGGTGCAGTCCTAAAACTATGCATGATAAGCACACATCCTTAGGCCATGACAATGCCATGAAAGCCGTGAATGCACATGATTTACTACTGGAATACCTTATGGGAACACACAATAAATAGAGGATGTAATAGACCACATGTGCAAAATAAGCATGGGCAGACCCCAAGATAGGCACAAACCAAAACATTATGTGTCAAAAGTGAAAAATTATGGCCACAGGAATGAAGAAATTATGCGTATGAAAATCAAGGCAGTCACCTATAGTCAGTAGGAAAAAATTTGGAGTTTAGAGATAAAGATCCCATAAATTTTTATTTTTTGGTATAGAAGAAAATTAAAATTCTTTGGAATGTGCCAGCATAACAAATTTTAGGTGATAGAACAGTTTGGAGGTTGATGTATTTATATCTCCATTTGAAGTATATTTTTACTATATCGGAGCCTGGTATTTATTTCTTCCATGGAAAAAATGACAATGCTCTTGAAGTTTATGTTGAAGCCCGATCATAAATTTAATGGGCATAATTTCACCAAATGGAAACAAAAGATGATCCTTGTTTTCCGATTCATGTTTCCACTAAGAAAGGCGACCTAGAAGGTGGTATGGAAACAAGATGATATTGATCAATTTCAAAAACAGTCAAACCAAGTAGCCATTGAATAAGATGGATATGACTACAATAACAAATATGTAGTGATACTGATGAAAATCCCAGTGACAGAAAATAATTCCACAAGAGTAAGATGGGTAATTTTCATGCATAATATGAAGGTGTCCACAGGGAATGCATGGACTGCGAGATAAAGGTAGATAAGATAAGATGATTTTACTAATGTCCAACAAATACCACAAAAGTAGGTCATTGGGACTAAAATGGTAAATCCAATATAAGTGCAAATCCAGAGTGTGAAAGAAACTCCAAGAATTCTATTGAAAGCAGGAAAATATAAATAAACAAGTGGCTAGATAGAAGTTAAGTGTCTGCCTAAGAAAAAATATAAAATAAAGTGCAAGTGCAAGAGAGACACTAGAAACTAGTAAGTCTCAGTTTTGAACAGAAAAGTGGATACCCATGCCTACTAGAGCTAAAACTCATTGTCAATGATGAATGAGGGGGTCAGAGCCCCCAACAGAGGATCCTAATTAGAGAAATTTGTAATTGTGAAAGGACCAATGCACTGTCCAATTATATGATTTCGAGAGAGTCTAGGTGTTCTGACCAAAACTCATACCAAAGTTTCAAAGTGCTATGGATGTCAAGCTTATCAGAAATAACCTCTAAACAATGGAAATTTGTGGTCAGGACAGAGCAACGAGGACCCTCTATCAACACATATAGAACGTTGGCCCATGGTAACCGCATGCTAGCGCAAATTGGCAAACAGGAAGTCAGATCCAAAAAGGAGGCAGTTTCACATATCACAGGGCATCACCATCAGCGAAGGAAAGCCTCGAGCACTTGGTCACGAGGAAAAGCAAAAAACCATACGGAAATTGCTAATTCCTTTAGAAGGTGGGCCCTGCACTAAAACAATTAGGATATTAGAAGGACCTCAAGCGGTAAGTGGGTTCGCCCGAGTCCTGCCTGATGCCATACAATGGGTGACACACGTCCGACAAATGAGAGAGAAAACCACTCACATCGTGTGGGTGAAGAGCATGCTACTTACTCGCCCGATATGGACGAAGACTGTAGGATCTGGAGCCCCCAAGTCAATGGCAGAGACGAAATCTGATGGATTACCAGATTCAATAGGGAAATAGGTTGAGGATGATAAGATTTGAGATCTGGCATGAACGATGAGTTGGCAGAGGAAACAGTTTCACAAGCAATCTTGGAGCAACAGAAATAATGACCGTTCAAAGAGAACCGACACTCAGTTCGTGAGGAAATAGGTGGCCACCTCTCTGTGAAGCGTAACAGTGATGATGATGTAGAGCAGGGGAATTCTAGTGAACAGAGGCAGGAGATCCAGAGAGCCGAGAAGAAGAAACGAATAGTTAGGGAGTAGATTGGATTTAAGGCACGAATAGGTAGAGAGAGAAAATAAGGAGGATAAGCAGGAAAAGAGAGGAAAGAAAAAAAGAAAATAAAAATTGTAGAAAATAGAGAAGTCGAGCTGACCTGCAAAGTAAAGGCAACATCAAGCAAATAGAGATAGAGAGAGTCCGAGAGTTTGTGAACTCCAGGGAAGGCTTGAGAGGTTCAAGCAACTCTTCTGTGTATACCTGTCACGTATTGGGTACCAAATTGGACTCCTACCATTGAAACCAATTGAGGTCAAGATTTAGTAAGGGGAGTCTGTGTACTCTAGAGACTTGCGGGATCTAAGTACAGTCCTATTGATCATTATCTATTGAGTGAGGCTCGAATTGAGCTCACTGATGTAAAACTCTACTTTATAAGAGACAATAGAAAGGCCACCATTGAAGGCTGGACCAAGAGACGTAGCCCAAGAGGATTGGGTGAACTGCTTATTAAGCTTGTTGTATTTTATGTGTTTTCTTACTGTGTTCTCTTACTGTTTCAGTGTCTGTGTATTTCACAATCTTATCGATCTGTTTCATAAAATAACATAGGCACACCCTAGCACATAAGTCTATAATACCTTCATTAATTAACTGAGATCATTCACAAGTGATTTTAGATCACTAGGAATGAGACCCCTCGGCTATATAATCCTAGGGGGATAACAATAGCAAGGAAGCCCAATGCTCCTAACCTGTAGGGTAGTGGGGAAGAGGCTCTAAATCGAGCTTGGCTGCTTGAACGACGCTGAGAAATAAAGATTGTTTTTTCCTTAAAATCATGTCTTTTTCAATGCAAATGAAGGAAGGAGAGTCAATTTCATAACATTTCATGAAGTTGAAATACATTAGGGATCAAATTTTGGATATAAGAAGATAAGTACATGAAGAAGGAAAGGTTGTAATTTAGATTGTCTCCTCCATCATTTGAAAACTTTGTGAAAACTCTAAAGATAATTTTCAAATCCACTAATGCAATTTTTGAGAAGCTGTAAATTCAATTTCTAGTATTAGCTACTAGGGTTTCTTGTAGCATTGATGATCAGTCATGGAAAAAATTGAGCACCTGTTCAAGGACACCATATCAATGTATTTTTTCTTTCATCCAATGTACATTCATATACTGCTCCTCATCACTCTTCTTGATTGATTGAAATTAATAGCAGTTTTTTGCTCTTGTCCAACTTTGAGGAGGGATGTATCTCTGTTGTTGGGAAAAGTATCCAATTCAGAATGCCCCTATCCCACTCTAAGAGGTGATAGTGCCTTAGCAACAAACAAGGAAAACTATCTGAGTATTCTTCTTTATGAGATGAAAAATAGAGAAAGAAGGATGTAACTAACCGGTGTCTTCCGCTAGTTTGTCGATCCAATCACTCTCTCTTTTGTTCACATCCCGCTGCCTGCTCTTTCACTGGTCCAGCTTCACCCAGTTCCTGCAAGATCACAAGAGAGGAAAACTACACAAAACATATAGATTCACATTCATAACTAGTTTAGGATCAGATATAAACTAAATATGAAAATATAACAAAAGATCATTGAAATACAAGCATATAGGAGAAACTCAAGCAGCTTTATTGATATGATAACAAGGTTCAAGAGGAGATACAACCAAATGAGTCCGGATCCAGCATCTACCTCCCAGCAAAAGAATCCCTTCCTCTCCACCAACAAAGCATAAATCACCCAATGTACTAATCTCAATCTCAAACCAACAACAATTCTCTGCAAAGTACAAAATTCCAGCCTCCTAAACCTCTAGGTGAGAGATCCATATATAGATGTAAGCAGAGAGGATGAGTCAGCTTATGTTTTGACTTGTGGCTTCTCTCTGTCAGTTCTTGCTTCCACTTAGAGGTTGAGAACCTCTTACTCATCACTTGGTCGAATTCATTGAGGCAAGTGTCATTGAGGAAGATTCTGGAAGCTTCAAGGGTCTTTCCACCTCTTTGAATGAACTTGCCATTTGTCATTTCCCGCTCAGCGCACCCTGGTAGTGCTTCTACCTGCGTTGTAGTGCACCTAGCCAGTGCAATCTCTGCATTTCAGCGCAAACAGCTAGTGGAGCCTCTGAATTGATCCTGAATTGACTGTTTCTGAGTGGGTTTTGGTGGAGAAATTTTGGGAGAAGCTGTCTCTTCTTGACCTTGTTCCTTTAGGGGTAGGAACAACTCATTTAGGGACGTTGGATCCCTTGGATTATGGACATCTAATGCTCAATGTTGTAAGGCACAAAAATGTCTATAACAATCTCATTATGTATTCCTTCTCTCCAAAGCCTCTTCTTACTACTCTAACCCTAACCCAAGGTGTTACAATCCCAATTCATAAGATATATAAGACTACAAGTGAGTTTTCTAAGACTTATGGAAACCATACTTGGCTAATATAAAATATGGTATAAAATATGAAACGTGGTTTGAATATTAAGTTCTGGCAGCATAATAATTCTAGGTAGTCATGCATCTATATGGTCAGCATTAAGCAACATTAACTAAACTACAAGCAGACCATGTCTTAACTTCACATCACATGGCAAATGCTCGAGCTCACCTTCAGTGACATAGTTTTCAAGGGTGGCCTTGATCTATGAATACTAAGCATGCCCAAAATTCATCCATGTATCTTGACAACTTTTTCTTCCAAATTTTTCACTTAACTAAATTTGTCTATGTGATTAATGAACTTATAGTTCAAATAATAAGAGTGAATTACAATCTAATTCTACTCACAACAAATGACACCAATCTAAATAAATTGAACACATCAAATAAGAAACCTTTCATTAATTAGATAACAAGAGAAAATTTTTACCTTTTATCTAAGTCTGAACTAATTTTTAGTGGCTAGAGATGCAATCATCAACTTCCACCTGTACCTAGAGTTATTCTAGGATGTTGACCCTTGATTCCCTTCCAATTTTTATCAGTCCAACACCAATACCTATCCAGCACAACGACTAACTCAGATTTGTGTGCACTCAGGGACTCATTTTAATGTGTTTTTATGTGTCGTGACCTTAGTGAACTTATCCTTGTCATTCAACTTCGTAGAAAATAATAGGAACAACCCTAAACATTGATTGAGATGATGGAAGTATGGGTACAAATAGCAATTGAACCTTCTATATTGGGCAAAGAAACCCTATAATTTGTTTTCACCTATGTAAAACTTCAAAAATTAAGCACTGGTAGATTATATGCTTTGGGGAGAGTCTGGGGATGAGACCACCTAGCTATAGAATCGTAGGGGGAGCACAATTGCAAGGAATCCCAATGATCCTAACATCTAGGGTAGTGACAAAAAGGCTCTAAATAAAGCTTGGTTGCCTGAACGACACTGAGAAATAGAGATGATTTTTTCCTTAAAAGCATGTCTTTTCCAATGCAAATGAAGGAAGGCAATTCAATTTCATAACATTTCACGAAGTTGAAAGACATTAGGGTTCAAATATTGGTTGTAAGAAGACAAGTACATGAAGAAGGAAAGGTTGTAATTTATATGGTCTCCCTCCATCATTTGAAAACATTTTAAAAACTCTGAACATAACTTTCAAATCCACTAATGCAATTTTTGAGAAGCTGTCAAGTCAGTTTCTAGTATCAACTACTAAGGTGTCTTGTGGCATTGATGATCATTTATGGAAACAATTGAGCATTTTTTCAAGGACTCCATATCAATGTATTTCATCTAATGTGCATTCATACAATGCTCCTAATTACTCTTCTTGATTGATAGACATTAATAGCAGTTTTTGGCTCTTGCCTAGCTTTGAGGAGGGATGTATCTCATTATCTATTCCTTCTCTCCAAAGCCTCTTCTTATTGCTCTAACCCCAACCAAAGGTGTTATAGTCTCAATTCACAACATATATAAGACTATAAGTGAGTTTTCTAAGACTTATGACAACCATGCTTCGTTGATATAAAATATGGTATAAAATATGAAACCTAGTCTGAATATTAAGTTCTAGGAGCATAATAATTCTAGGAAGTCATGCATCTATATGGTTAGCATTAAGAAACATTGACTAAACTACAAGTAGACCATGTCTTAACTTCACATCACATGGCAAATTCTCCAACTCACCTTCAATGACATGGTTTGCAAGGGTGGCCTTGATCTATGAATACTAAGCATGCCTAGAATTCATCCATGTATTTTGACAACTTATTCCTCCAAATTTGTCACTTAACTGAATTTTTCTGTGTGATTCATGAACTTGAAATTCAAACAATAAGAGTGAATTACAGTCTATGGCTACTAGTATCAAATGACACCAATATAAACATATTGAACACATCAAATAAGAAACTTTTCATTCATTGGATAGCAAGAGAGCATTCTGACCTTTTATCTCAGTCTGAAATAATTTTCAGTGGCTGAAGATGCAATAATCAACTTCCACATGTACCTATAGTTATGATAGGATGCTGACCCTTGATTCCCTTCCAATTTTATCAGTCCAACACCAATAACTATCAAGCACAATGACTAAATTAGCTCTGTGTGCATTCAGGGGCTAATTTTAATGTGTTTTTGTGTGTCGCGACCTCAGTGAACTTGTCCTTCTCATTCAACTTCATAGAAAATAGTAGAAACAGCCCCAACCATTGACTTAGAGGATGGAAGTATGGGTATAGCTAGCAAGTGCACCTTCTATACTCAGCAAGACAACCCTATAATGTGTTTTCACCTATGTAAAAGTTCAACAAGTAAGCACTCGTAGATTATATGCTTCGGGGAGAGTCTAGGGATGAGACCAATTGGCTATATCATCCTAAGGGGAGCACAATAGAAATAAAGTCGAAGGCTCCTAACATCCAAGGCAGTCGGGAAGAGGCTCTAAATGAAGCTTGGCTGCCTGAATGACACTGAGAAATACAGATGATTTTTTCCTTAAAAGGATGTCTTTTTCAATGCAAATGCAGGAAAGAGAGTCAATTTCATAACATTTCACGAAGTTGAAACACATTAGGGATCAAATATTGGTTGTACGGAGACAAGTACATGAATAAGAAAAGGTTGTAATTTAGATGGTCTCACTCCATCATTTGAAAAGTTTTTAAAGACTTTGAACATAACTTTCAAATCCACTAATGCAATTTGTGAGAAGCTGTCAAGTAATTTGCTAGTATCAACTACTAGGTTTTCTTGTGGCATTGATGATCAGTCATGGAAACAATTGAGCATCTATTCAAGGACTTCATATCAATCTATTTCATCCAATTTACATTCATACAGTGCTCTTGATCACTCCTCTTGACTGATTAAAATTAATGGCAGTTTTTGGCTCTTGTCCAGCTTTCAGGAGGGATGTATCTCATTATGTATTCCTTCTCCCCAAAGCCTCTTCTTACTTCTCTAACCCTAACCCAAGGTGTTACAGCCCCAATTCACAATATATATAAGACTATAAGTGACGTTTCTAGGACTTATGACAACCATACTTGGTTGATATAAAATATGGTATAAAATATGAAACCTAGTATGAATATTAAGTTCTGGCAACATAATAATTCTAGGCCATCATGCATCTATATGGTCAATATTAAGAAACATTGACTAAACTACAAGCAAACCATGTCTTAACTTCACATCACACGGTAAATGCTCTAGCTCACCTTCAATGACATAGTTTGCAAGGGTGGCCTTGATCTACGAATACTAGCATGCCCAGAATTCATCCATGTATCTTGACAAATTATTCCTCCAAATTTGTCACTTAAATAAATTTGTCTATGTGAGTCATGAACTTACAATTCAAATAATAAGATTGAGTTACAGTCTAATGCTACTGGAAGTAACAACACCAATCTAAATAGATTGAACACATCAAATAAGAAAATTTTCATTCATTGGATAACAAGAGAGAATTATGACCTTTTATCTAAGTTTGAACTAATTTTCAGTGGTTGAGGATGCAATATTAAACATCCACACATACCTAGAGTTATGCTAGGATGCTTACCCTTGATTCCCTTCCAATTTTTATCAGTCCAACACCAATACCTATGTAGCACAATGACTAACTCAGCATTGTGTGCATTCAGGGGCTAATTTTAATGTGTTTTGGTGTGTCGAGACCTCAATGAACTTGTCCTTCTCATTTATCTTCGTAGAAAATAATAACAACAACCCCAATCATTGATTGAGAGGATGGAAGTATGGGTACATCTAGCTAGTGCACCTTCTATACTAGGCAAAAAATCCCTACAATTTGTTTTCACCTATGTAAAACTTCAGCAAGTAAGAGAAGTGAGTTGCTCTCCACATTATCCTCTAACCTATTCATAGAAATACTTTGTACACACATAATCAGCCTCAACGCGGGTGTTAAGTGGATAACATGGGTGTGTAAATGTATGCATAAGTCACCAGAGGCACCTATGCCCAACTACCTAAGTAGTAAGGGCTCTTCAGTTACACCTCGCAGCAAATGCGTCATGTTTGTGCCATGGGTTTTCTATGTGATAGCCTAATATAATATGTAATGTCTGTGCAATCTATTTTATACCATTAGCCTTTAAGCACCGAGATTATATGTTTTCATTATAATAGGTTATGAATGAACCTCTATCTGCAAGGGTCAGTTACTGACTTATCCTATCTGAGTTGACAAGACGCTCCTAATTGTCATCCACTAGTCCACCTCTTTAATTAACTCCAATGCCAAGACACAAGTATTGTGAATTTGTACCCTTACATAAATGGGTATATTGCAATCAATAAAATACCCAACAATCAATACATAGTAGAAACCTTGAAGAGAGAGATATTCCATAATCAATATAACAATCAACAATGTGTAATATAGATTGGGCATTGGGTACCCTCTCATGATGCAAAAATTAGAAACTGAAATGCCCTATAGTTAAACCAATGTATGAAATAGGGCACATATCTTTCCTTTTTTAATAGGGATGTGTCCAAGTACTATTCTGACCTTGAGGCTCTTGAATTTTAGGTCAACATTAAGGGAGTTGTATGTAGTCATTCTTGAGTTCACTTCTTTAACCCTTCCTAAAAACATGGCAAAGTAATCTTGTAGCCTTTTTTAGATGTATAGAGAAAACCAAGACTTTAAGATACTTAATATTGTATGACTTGGGGTGGACAATGGGACCAAGCTCACTATTCTCCTCCCAATCACTGACAAGCTACTAGTAATTTCATTGTCAACCCTAGCATGTGGAACCCATCCCATTGACTAGACCTCCAGATGTACTTGGGATTCCATAGGTTCCTTCCACACCTCCACCCTTCTACATTAAGGATGTTTAGTTTACAGGCATATTCTGGGATTCCAAAGGAGGTCTTACTCTACCCAGGAGTCATGAAGGCTCTAGAGGAGATCTTCCTCCACCCAGCTATCGTGAGGGATTCCAGAGGAGGTCTTCCTCCACCAAGCAATCATGGAGGATTCCAGAGGATATCTTACTCCACCCAGTTATCATGAGGGATTCCATAGGAGGTCTTCCTCTACCCAGCAATCATGAGGGATTCCAGAGGAGATCTTCCTCCACCCAACTATGACACAATTGGGCCTCTCCCTTGATAGCTTCATCTAAATAAATACCATCAAGGTTTCATCATCATTCTCATTTTCGAAAACCTACAATCATGATATTCCATAAAATTCCATCTCTCTCTGCGATGCTATTTCAAACACTTGGAAATCATCCCTAATGCCCCACATCTCATTATTGAGCCATGGCTCCTACCACCTTATTCTAGATATTCTTCTAAGAAATTATATGTTGGAACACTACTACAAAAGGGAAGCATATGTGTTAGAGTGGATTTGGATCATAATTTCTAGGAATTTCAAATTTTGTTTTAGTTATCTCTATGCACAATCTAGTTTTTTTAGTTATCATTTAGCTCAAGGGCAGATGTGAGATATGTTTATCAAAATCTAAATTCGAAGACTAATACAAATGTGTTTAAAATTTTATTTTAAGAAAAAATTTCAAATTTTGGGATGGGAATTCATACAATACATTCTTTTGCAAAAAATGTTTAGAACCAAATGTCATATTGTTATAGACATTTTTGTGCCTCACATCATGGAGCATGGAATGTCAATAATTACAGGGATCCTCAGTCCCTAAACATGTTGTTCTTACCCCTAAAAAAACAAGGTCATCAAACAACAACACTTCCAATCAGTTCTCCACCTGAAAACACTTCAAAACAGGCTTATTTTGGATCATGTCAGCTGCTTAACTGAGCTTCTGCACTGTAATGCAACTGTCCCACTCTGTACCTGCGCTGGAAGTCAAAAGTAATGAAGGCTACCTGCGCTGGGCGAGATTGGCCAAGTGGCACAGTCATCCTGCAAGGTGTCAACTGCCCAGGAAGCTTCCAAACTGACACTTGGTTCATAAGATTCGCCCTATGATGAGTAAGAGGTACTTGATCACCATGTGTAACCAAGGATCTCCAAGTGGACTCAAGAACTGAAGATTAACTGAAGAGGGAGAGGACACAAGGCAGCTTCATGTCAGTCTCAAGCTGACTCATCCTCTCTTCTTCTCTCCTATATATAGAGCTCTTCTATGAGGTCTAAGGAGGCTCGAATTTTGTGTAAAGCAAGGAGGTGCTGTTGGATTACAGTTAGAGCTATTGGGTGATTGTTTTACTAGAGGTGAAGAGGAGAGTTCTTGCTACTGGGGAGGTGTTGCTGGATTGGAGCCATCATTGGTTGTAACCTTCTCAGAACCCTGTTACTTCTATCAATAAAGTTTTGCATGTTCTCCTATATACTTGTATTGCATTGATGTATTGTATTTACATGTATATTTGATTCACTCTAATCCATGCATCAGTTATGAGTACTTGTATCTTGTAGTTTCCTCTCTCGTTTTGTGCAGGGCTTGTGTGTAGCTGGACCGGCAAAGAGAGTAAGGAGCTGGGAACAAGAGACAAAGAGAGAGGATCAAGATCGACTAAGCGAAGGATACCAGGTTGGTTGATCATTTCTTCCCCCTCTCTGTACTTTCATAAAGGAAAACATCAAAGCTTTACTTTCAGTTGTTGCTAAAGACTGTCACCTTTAGAGTAGGGATAGGGTCATCCGCATCGGATACTTTTCCCCACAACAAACTGGCGACTCCGCTGGGGAGCCTAGTATCTTGTTGGTGTTTGTAGTATTTTGCTATTCATTTCTTGAAGAAAAGAGTACCAAATCGAAAAGCTTTTGACTATATCAAAAGCGAAGTAGAGGGACTGCTACTCTTGCTCATTTGCTGAGCAAATTCAAGATTTGAAGAGCTTATCTACAAAAGACTCTTTACTCTTTGTGATAGATCTTCATCCTCTTGATCATACCTTAGCCTGTACTTGACCTATAGCTTTTTATTTCATCAAAAACAGTGCATTTTTGAGCTTTTTATGACCCGGAAAACTTTGTAGACGAAACTCTCGTGAGTCAGTGCAGGCTGTACACAGGCAGCCTGCATTACAGCGCAGGTACTCCCTTCGGGAACTGCGCTGAGAGTGAAATTGGCAGACTAGAACCTGCGCTGGTCCAGTTAGCCCTTGTCTTGCTCAGTCTTCCTATTGTGTCTTGGCCCTGTTTGCACTTGTTTTTGGCTGATTGCTTGCTGGTTATTGTACTTGCTGTAAGCCACTTCTCCTTGACATTATTCCACCTCAGTTGTGTGATGAAACTGTGAATGTTCTTTCAGTATTTCTTGTTGCAGTTACAGTTTCCCATTGTGAAAAGCGAACCAGTATAGCTGTGGCCTCTTAGATCCTGAACTGTAAAAGTGTCTTTGGGATCTGAAGAGTTAGTTTTATTACTGTTCATGGCTGTTTGAGTTTGTTTGTTTTTCACTTTATGGTTTGAATTCATATATTTTTAGTGTTGAAACAAGTACCTGTAAAGCGTTTTTTTTCATTTTAGAAAAAATTGGTTTGTTTACACTTCAAATTGAATTCGAAAGTCATACAACAGTTTTCCTTTTGTCTACATCAACATTAAAGGGAAAGAAAAGAAATACATGCATCTTGCATTTGCATTTTGATAAGTTTGGGTGTCTGATCTAGGAGAAAGTGCATTAGTTTGTGCTTGGTGCTCTGTGTGGAAAGATATTGTTTTTCTCTCCCCTCAGTAGTTAGGATTTTCAAAGCTAAAAAGATTGTGAAAGCTTGCTTATCATTTTAGCTGCATTTAGGAATTTGTACCAATACATCTCGTGGTGATCCTGAAAGACAAACTGATAAACAAGATCAACTTAAAATATATTGAATGAATCTAAAAACGCATTGTAACATAACACTCACAATAGAGGTCTAGGTAGAGACGTGTTCCAGCGTCGTTAAACGTAGTGACTGTCGATCTCTACGAAGGTGGGTGATTCCTCCTTAGGGACGATAGCACTAATACGGACTTGTGCTCCCGCGTACCGTCGCGTATATTGGGAGACCCCTATAGGCATTTATCCTTTATCCTTAGGAAGCCGTGTCGGCCGCCCTACTGATCGCGATGCAGTGAACACAGCATTCACGAAGATCGACCACCCGTACCGTAAAACGTATTCTGTGGTTTCGCGAAAGGTTTGGCACACCCTCTGCCTAGATCTCCAGAGTAGTTTCTTTTGGCCCTTTTCAAACTCTATAACTGAAAAGGTCCAACCGAGCATTTGTCACTTCGGGCTCGTTAATACATCGAAGGCGACTAGAGTCATCTTTAGCTTTTTCTCGACTCTTAAAACATGAAAAAGCAAAGTTGTGTCTAAAAGCGTCTAATAAAATTCATTCAATACGGAAACATAATTCCCCTTTTTGTATTTTAGTTGATCAAGTAATCCGCAACTGTGGAGGAAAGTCAATTAGAACTCCGTCGTTCGAGGAGACTGGCGAGTCAACCGTCTTTGTCTCCGGAATCGAGAGTAGTACGGACGAAGCAAACTCGCTTGACCGGGTCAAAATCTCCCATTAAAGTTAGAACAACAGTTCCAACTACATCTGAGATTCTGGTCACTCCTAATATTTCTGGAATCCCTGCCTCTATTGAAGAAGTTCAACAGCGACAGAGGGACAGTTGTACTGATCCTAGTCTGAGAACAAGTACTTGCATAACTGAACCAGTTCCATCTGAAACCGGTCCACAGAGTCTTGTTGTTCAAACAACTATCGCTGTCGAAGCAACCCCTTCTTCGGCACCAGAAATCTATTACGGACCTGACGGTCTTCCTCTTCCTCCTGGTCTGATTGCAATAGAGGAAATCGTAGAGGACCAGCAAGCAAATACTCCAACTCATTTTGGAGTAGGCACCACTCTTTTTCCTTCTGCATCAGAAGTTTGTCCATTGCCACAGGAAGTTCCTGTAGAATCGTTAGGCAGTTTATTGGATAGACTTAAAATGTCTGAGCAACCGTCAACATCTAGGACTGTGCCAAACGACACAGCGACAGCAGAAGCTCCTGCTGTCAATCCAACGATGTTTGCCGGCATACCAGCTGTCCCGACTAGCTCTCATCAGCTAGAAGGAGTCCACCCAGGGACTATTATGACAACTTGGTCTGTTCCAGTTTGTTCTTCCGGTATAATACCCGGTAATTCTTATGTTGAAACTAGACAAATTGATCCCTTTGGAAATCAGTTTGGGCCATCCAGTCCTCAAAGGCAATCTATACCCTTGAGTTCCGGATTGTTACCATATGGGGGGCAATATTCCCTTTCACTTCCCCTTCCGGGGGGATACCCATACGGCAGTTTTCAACCACATTCAGGTTTGACTGAAGTAACGACGAGTGGTTGGGTACCTATGTTACCCCAACAGCCAAGAGTTGTATATTACATGCAACAATGTGTACCTATGTCTAGTATCCCGACGACGCCAGCAATTGTAACCGTGTCGCAAGTTCAATCGATGCCTGTTGTATGTCAACCCCAAGTTGTAATGCAACAGCCTATTGACCCTGCAACACAACCACAATCGCCAACTGCCGGGACGACACAGATACAAACGGGAACCATAACCCCGCATCTTGGTCCGTCGGTTAGTGTCGCACAGCAAAACATGGCTTCACAACCATGGATGGTGCAATACCAACAACCTCAGTTTCAACAGGTGTACCAGGGATCTGAGCAACAGATCTTTGCAAATAGTGGGCAACCCTATATTCAGAACGGGTTAAACCAACCACTTTACAGTGGCCAAGCCCACCAACCATATCAATCATATCAACATCAGTTGCATTATGCTGGTGTGCAAAGACCTACTGCTCAGGCGATTCCATCATATCCTGGGTACGCCTCGCCAAACCTGAATCAGCAGTTGCCATTCGTGGCGACCTTAGAATTACCAGATTTACATCGATTGACGAACGATCCAATCGCCTATGCCCATTGGTGGCCAGCGATTCCTCACAAACTTCCTTCGGACATTCCTAAATTCAATGGAAATCCGGGCGAAGACCCGTCGAATCATGTGATGACATTCCATCTGTGGTGTTCGTCGAATACCTTGAATGATGATTCGATAAGGCTTCGTCTGTTCCAGAGGACATTGACTGGTCCGGCGGCCAAATGGTATATTGAATTACCTAGAGCCTCTTTCGACAATTTTAGTTCCCTAGCCACGACTTTCTTAACACACTTTCAGTTACCTATAAGGTACGAAACTGGAACCGAGATCTTAACCAATTTCAAGCAGACAACGGCCACACATATATCAGATCATATACATGAGTGGCGTCGTCGGCGCAGAATGGTAAAAGCCTATGTTCCAGATCAGCTTTTAGCTGAGTGGTTTATAAAGTCGCTTCTGCCTGCTATAACAGAAGATGTGGCCAAAGGAGGCGTCGTAACAGAGGAGCAAGTTATTGCTCGTGCTCAATATTTGGACTTAGTATATACTCAGTCGGGCACGCTCTATGATAAGATACCTGACGCCCCCAGACCAGAATTTTCAATCCCTCCTCCTCCCGGATCAAATAGTGACTCTCATGCCGGTGATGACGTGATTGGAACTGCAAACGCTAAGTCGACAAGGGATTCAGATAAGAAAGCCTGTAAGACTTCGAATCAAAAAGCGAATCAAGAGATTCTTGCTTCGGAGGTAAATGCTGTATCTACGGATAAAGGCAAAAACTCCAATCAACCAGGAAGCAAGAAGAATCAAAACAAAGGGAAGAAGAAGAAACAAGGAGAGTCATCTCCTCGAAAAACTTCTTCAAGCCCTCCTCGAGATAGGAAACCACCTTATGGGTGTCAGATATGTGATGAGGATCACTGGACGAGAGAATGTCCATACAAAGCTGATCTAAAAAGATTCTTAAAGAGTTCGCAAACTCCAGCTGTGTTAACTGATCCGTTTCCCGATCGAGGAAAAAATCTGGTTGGTAGTGGAAATGCTTCACCGTCGCAAGTGCTTATGTTATCGATATCGAAGCAACAGGATGATGCTTTAATTTCGACAAGGAACAAAGATTACGGGAATCCACAGGTGTCGAACGATAAAGGTAAAGATCAACCTAGCAGTTCGACAACAACTTCGGCAGAAGTTGTACCCCCCATCACACATGAATTAACAATAAAACCGCCAAAGGGAGTAGTACACAAGTCGACATTTAATCCTCGTGCCAGAGCGGCACAACATTATAATATAGTGGAAGATTTGGCGCAATCGCCATCTGTTATGTCGACTCTTGAAGTACTACAACATTGCCCATCCCAAAGGCAGGCATTGTTATCAGCAATTGGTGGGGTGGATCCTAAAGATTCCAATCTTGTATCCTTTGATCACAAAGGATATGATCCTCAGTTACCAGCTCAACTAGCTTTCCTCATCCAAGTGAAAGCCCTCAACAAAACTGTTTATCGAACAATTATTGATGAGGGGGCATCGACATGTATTATGTCGATGAGTTGCTGGAAAACTTTAGGATCTCCAACCTTGACGCGATCATCAACAACATTAAAAGCATTCGACGGAAGGACATATACCCCTTACGGTATCCTTAGTAACTTGAGAGTTGAACTAGGGGGCAAAACAGTAGAAATAGATGTTGAAGTCATCGATGGCAATCTTGACTATAACATCCTACTGGGAAGACCATGGATTTATGCCATGGAAGCTGTTGTGTCGACCTATTTTAGGAAAATCGCATTCCCCTTTCAAGGAGAGATTACGATCATTGACCAACAAAATTTCCTCCCTAATGGTTCACAAGTTACAGGAAGCGTTCCTCTGATCCATGGAAGCGACCATTCGTTTCAAAATATCGGAGTAGGTCTCCTAAAAGACCCTGCCTTAATGGGTACTTTCGCCCTACCGCCTCCAATTAATCTGGCGGAAGTGGCCACGGTGGAAACCTACAAAATGAAATCTAATCCAATCTTCTGGTTGGATTCGGAAGATTCCTAGATATTTGGTCGGCATCGAGGATAGTTCCTATCTCAGGTCAACCTCGTTAAAAAATGAAAAATCATCGAGGATAGTTCCTATCTCAGGTCAACCTCGTTAAAAAATAAAAAACCATGAGGATAGTTCTTTTACTATGTCAACCTCATTAAAAAATGAAACAATCCCCTTTCCAGATCTCAATGGTAAACCTTCATTCCAATCAACAAAGTTGAATGCAATGAAGCTTGGGGGGCATGCACCTCGGTTGCATTATTATGCTGGGGGCATAACGAGCAGTTTTAGCACATAGTTTATGCTCGTTAAAAAATAAACGCAAGATCCGAGCAGTTTTAGCGCATAGTTCATGCTCGTTAAAAAATAAACATAAGTTGTGAGCAATCTTCCCTTAGAGTTCAAGCTCACCCAGAAAAAATGAACCGGTAAATAACCTTGGTAAATGTAACCTTTGACAGCCATATTAAAGCCCTTGGTCGTGTTCTTGCAGTCTCACCTCCATCCGTTCATTTGGCCAATCGTTCATCTCCATATGTTTGTTTACCCATTTTGAGGAACAGCTGCGAAGAGTGATGCCACTAAGCCATCCTTGTGACACTGCCGTGATTGGAATATTCCAACCTGTACCTGGAATCTGCTGCTGCCCTGTTAATCACTCGTTCCTCGAAAGACGAGTCGTCTTTAAGCTCTTTTCACTGACTCGTAAAATATGAAAAGATTGCCGAGTTTTGGCCTTCCAGCTCGTTAAAGCGACCGGAACGCTATCCCTCATTTAGACTTTAATCTTTTTGGACCTGAGGGATTATTACACAAAAAGATCGAGCGCTTGTCTTGTTCGGCTCGTTAAAAGTACCGAACACCCATCCCTTCTGTATTGTTTTATACTTTTTCGGACTTAAGGGATTAGATGACGAAAAAGGAATTATGGAGTTGACTTTCTGTACCTTTTCAGACTCTCTAAAAATGAAAAGGACCGAGTTTTCCTTGTCGTTAGACTCGTTAAAATGATTAAATAGCGACAAACTTGTCTTTAGACGAGAACGAGTTTCCCTATCGCTAAGCTCGTTAAATCATAGCGATGGGCTTGCCCGAAGGGCAGGTTATAGAACAAGCATATGTTATCCTCCTCAAGCTTGACAAAAATAAAGAGGTACTGGTCAGAAATGACTGGGGAAAAATTGGGAGAACATCAAAGTTTAATGGTAGCAAGTCACTCTTGAACATGACACTTTTCCTCCGTACCACATCGGGTTGGGTTGTTTCATTCACCGGTCTCATCACCATGGTCCTCGCCAAACCATCCACATTTGGGGTAATGCTATCGATCCATCGCATCAGTGTCGTTATATGTTCAAGAGGGGTCATTCTGAAAGTGTCAACCGTGTCCCATCCACTGCCATACATTATCCTTCATCCATTCATGATCGCCACCCTGAATCATATGTCACAGTTTGTTTTCACCTCCACTAAAGTCATTAGCTCCGTTCCGTGTCATTGATGTGGGATTCATTAAGGCCCTCCTTTGACGGATCGCTTCTTGTCGACTTCAGCTCATTATCCAAGAAGTTGATCTAGGAACACCCCCATCAGTACTTTGAAGCTTGCATGCCTCAATGGCAAGTTTCTCACTTCCGGCGACAGGTATACATCAATGACCTTCGACCAGAAGATTTTGCGTGGCGTTCGACGCCAAGTCCTTTATTCACGCCACGTGAATTGTACTGCAGTACCTTGAGGGTCATTATCATTATCGGTGATTCCTCTCGCGCTTGTTAACGGTTTTCATCATTGACCGGTAATCAAGCGATGTCTTTCCATGTTCGACTTCAGCGAAATTCTCACATGGATCGACTTGTACTTAAAGTGAAGATCGAACGAGTTTGAAGACCCCGGATCTAGTTTCATCCATCCGGGCTGCGATACATATTCAGGAAATATAAAAGCATTTGTCATGTACATCATCGCAGCAGATGATCATCCTACTCAAAGGATGATAATTTCAGCAGAAAATTATCAGTCTACCTTCAGACGATCGTCTGTCATATGTACCAAAATGTATTTATAAAAGCTGAGCATGGGAATGCCCGCCTCAGCTAGATCATGAAAATAGAATGAAAAATAATGTATTGTATTGTATTGTATTACAGGGCGCCTCCTCAGCACTGGAATGAACTTCGGACCCTCTAGATAAAGCATTTCACCCGATAAACGGCCTCATACTTTAGGGGGCAACTGTTATAGACATTTTTGTGCCTCGCATCATGGAGCATGGAATGTCAATAATTACAGGGATCCTCAGTCCCTAAACATGTTGTTCTTACCCCTAAAAAAACAAGGTCATCAAACAACAACACTTCCAATCAGTTCTCCACCTGAAAACACTTCAAAACAGGCTTATTTTGGATCATGTCAGCTGCTTAACTGAGCTTCTGCGCTGTAATGCAACTGTCCCACTCTGTACCTGCGCTGGAAGTCAAAAGTAATGAAGGCTACCTGCGCTGGGCGAGATTGGCCAAGTGGCACAGTCATCCTGCAAGGTGTCAACTGCCCAGGAAGCTTCCAAACTGACACTTGGTTCATAAGATTCGCCCTATGATGAGTAAGAGGTACTTGATCACCATGTGTAACCAAGGATCTCCAAGTGGACTCAAGAACTGAAGATTAACTGAAGAGGGAGAGGACACAAGGCAGCTTCATGTCAGTCTCAAGCTGACTCATCCTCTCTTCTTCTCTCCTATATATAGAGCTCTTCTATGAGGTCTAAGGAGGCTGGAATTTTGTGTAAAGCAAGGAGGTGCTGTTGGATTACAGTTAGAGCTATTGGGTGATTGTTTTACTAGAGGTGAAGAGGAGAGTTCTTGCTACTGGGGAGGTGCTGCTGGATTGGAGCCATCATTGGTTGTAACCTTCTCAGAACCCTGTTACTTCTATCAATAAAGTTTTGCATGTTCTCCTATATACTTGTATTGCATTGATGTATTGTATTTACATGTATATTTGATTCACTCTAATCCATGCATCAGTTATGAGTACTTGTATCTTGTAGTTTCCTCTCTCGTTTTGTGCAGGGCTTGTGTGTAGCTGGACCGGCAAAGAGAGCAAGGAGCTGGGAACAAGAGACAAAGAGAGAGGATCAAGATCGACTAAGCGAAGGATACCAGGTTGGTTGATCATTTCTTCCCCCTCTCTGTACTTTCATAAAGGAAAACATCAAAGCTTTACTTTCAGTTGTTGCTAAAGACTGTCACCTTTAGAGTAGGGATAGGGTCATCCGCATCGGATACTTTTCCCCACAACACATATGTCTTTCTTTCTTTTTTTCAGAGGAAAAAATCATAACTTATTTATATAAATAAACAAAATTTCATTTTGTAAATACACAAAAAAAGTGTGTATTCATGCAATATCTACCATATTCAGGTATTGGACACAAAAGCAGACCAACTCTCCCTTTAAAAAACATACATCTATACATCATTTGACCAGAGGGGTCCACACAAAAAAAATACAAAGAGTAGAGTTTACAAATCATGAGAATTATAATTTAAAATCAAAATATATTTCCGAAATTACTATAGCATCATTATCAACAAAATCAACATCAACCTATAGAATATGAAGATAAAAAAACATATATGAAAAAGAGCCTATATTTATGCTTGTTGAGGTTGTTCATGAAAGGTTTATGAAAGAACCTATAGTGTTCATCATTTAAGACCTCCTCAATGTACCAAAGACCCCATTCCAACTAGATTACTTTCTTTAAAAGATTTTCTACATCACTGTTTCACTCCCTCTCCCTCTAAATATGAGTGCACAAAAAATAAACATAAGAAAGCTTTATCCTTTTTAAATTGTCCAAAATTTGATTAAGTTGCAAGCAATAACATTGTTGAATATCATTGACCCAATTTATAACTAGCAAGGAATCACTTAACACTTAGAGTTTATCGCAATCCTTATCACAACCAAAATCCATTAATGGGTGATGAGATAATAGCTCTTCCAAATATTCTGAACCCCTCCCAATCTCATATTGACTTTAAAATAGTGTTTATATGATAGCCTTTTGGTATCTAATTCTTTCTTGAGGTCTAGAAGTTTCTCTCTTAATAGTGTAGGTTCTTGCTGCCATTTGTCCTCCCAAAAAAAAGCAAGAGCACCGTCTTTAATTTCCTAGAAGCTGTTTTTCTGAATTAATCCTCTATTCCCCGAGGCCTTATTCCAGATGTGTGAGCCCTTTATACTGCCAGACATTCTTATTAGATCATTATCTTCCCAATTGTTGGCATTTTTTCTTTCCAGATTCTAGCCCACTTTGCCTTTGGGTTTGTCACCCAACGCCACCATAATTTAGCCCCTAAGACTTTACTTAGTATTTCCAGATCATCCGGTCCAAGACCCCCATGATTTTTAGGTTTGCATATCTTGTCCCAAGCTACCAAGGTCCATTTCTTTCTTTCCTCCCCTTTACCCCAAATAAAGTCTCTTTGAATGGTTTTAAAAAGTTGTAAAACTCATTTTCGAGCTGGAAGGGCTGATAACATGAACAAGAGGATTGATTGGAGAACAGATTTTGTAAGCACTAACCAACCATCCAGGTTTAAAGATCTAAAGGTCCATTTCCTAATTTTAGCCTGCATCTTATTAATCACCGACTCCCAAATGCCTTTGTGCAAAGGCTTATTAGTAAGAGGAACTCCCAAATATTTGGAGGGAAGGACATCCCTTTGAAAGACTAGAATCTTGGAGATATTTTTCTAAATAGCTATATTGGTGTTAAAGAAAAAAAATCTTAGATTTGGAGAGATTAAATTCCATACCTATAGCCATGGCAAAGTTAGAGAGGATATGTTTGTACACTACAACTTCTTTGACCATGGGGATTCCCTATAGCATGGTATCATCAAAATATTGTTGATGGGTCAAAGCCTAACCAGTCTCTCAGAGTTGGAGTCCTTTGATATTACCAACTTCTTTCGCATGCTTGATAGATTGACCCTGACCTTCCATCATGAGGATGAAGAGATATGGAGAGAGTGGATCACCCTGCCTGAGGCCTCTAGAAGGAGTGAAAGTCTTGGAAGGAGAACCATTAACCAGAATTGAAAAGCTGGAAGAAGTTACCAGGGCCATAACCCATCTAACCCAGTTATGATCCAACCCAAAAGCAATAAGGACCCTCCTTATATATGACCAATTCAGCTTATCATAAGCTTTGGCTATGTCCAATTGCATAATCATACCAACCTTCTTATTGCTTGTCAATGAGTGCACCACCTCATGCGCTTGAATGATGTTATTGAGATTTTGTCTACCTTCCACATAACCAGATTGGTCTACAGACACTAGAGTAGGAAGAAGTGGTTTGAGTCTGTTAGCAACAACCTTGGATATGATCTTATAAACCACATTGCACAAGGCTATGGGTCTAAGACTATCTGGAGTCTGAGCATTGTCCTATTCGGGGATCAGGGAGATGAAGGAAGTATTGAGCACCTTCAAAATAGTTCTACTCAACCTGGAACCTTCCACTACTTTCAGAATATCTTGTTTCACTATATTCCAGCAAGCCTTAAAGAAATCCACATTGAAACCATCAGGGACTAGTGCTTTACCATTCTGCATTTCTTTGATGACCTCACTAACCTCCTCTTCTATCACTGGCCTATTGAGATTGAAATTATCCTCTCTAGTAACCAGTCTAGGAATATGCCCTTTTAAATACCTGATAAAATGCTCTCTATCTGAAATGGTTTCCTGTGCTATTCCACGAAAGTGTTGTACTAACACATTTTCTATATCTTCATGGGAGTTAAGAAGATGACCGTCCTCATCCTTGATCGAAGAGATCCTATTATGAGATCTATTTGCAATGGTTGATCTGTAGAAAAATCCAGTGTTACGCTCCCCTTCTTTCCACCATTGAACTCTAGATTTTTGTCTCCAAAATATTTCCTCGTGTTTACATACATTCTCCCAGTCTTGATGGTATTTGGTGACTTGGTCATTTCTATCTTTATCAAAGCCCTCTGAGATAAGGGTTTGATTGAGTTCCTTCATTTTATCTTCAACGACTTTTTTGGCTTCAAAATATTGCCAAATTCATTCTTGTTCCAACATTTAAGTCTTAGCTTGATGTGATTTAGTCTTTTGTGCAGTTGGAACATAATTGTACCCTGAATATGCAAATCTTTTGTCCACCAATTTGTAATGTTACTGACGAAGTCAAGGTGTGTGAGCTAGATATTCTCAAATTTGAAAGGTTTGTTCTTGGGGGTACTAATGCCCTGAACATCAGGTTGAATAGGCCAATGATCCAAACCTCCAGAGGGGGGAATTCTCGCTATCATTTCCTTGTTGTTAAGCATAAGGTCCTCTGAGATTACGAATCTCTCTAACTTTGAGGCTACTCGAGAATCTCCTCCTCGTTTATTGTTCCAAGTGAAGAGACCATTACTCATGTCAGTATCAACAAGCTTCATATTATCTATAAAAGTTTGAAAAGTTGTGGAGTCTCTACTTAATGTTCTGGTTCCATCTTTTTTCTTTGAAAGTGATTTGATCATGTTGAAGTCCCCACACAAGATCCATGGTACATCTACATGTCTATCTCTAAGCTCCATAAGAGAATCTAGAAACCTGAGTTTATCATCCATTCTTTGAGGGCCATCTACATTCGTGCCCAGATAGGTCTCCCTATCTCCCACCGGCTGTATAACCACTGACACAATTTCTAGATGCCGCAGCATCTATTATTCCAATCTTTTGGGCGTTCCAAAGAGTAAGTATGCCCCCTGTTGAGTTATCTACTTTGACTTCTAGAAACTCAAATCTATTGAGCCATTTGTTGTGTATTTCTTTTATTTTCTGAATTAAACATTTCGTTTCCTGGATAAATATCATATCCGGAGCTTATTGTTTCATTCTATTACTAAGAATTATTTGTTTCCTTTTACTACATAGACCTCTGATATTCCAAGATGTAAAATTCATTATTAAAGATTCGTAAAGGAGTAGCTGGTTAGATCTTTCATCTTACCTGAATCTATCATTAGCTTTCCACATTCCATCACTAACTCATTCTACTTTTTCCTTCCTCTCTTCTTACATGGGTTTCTGGGAGCTAATCCAAGAGTGATCTTCATAGTTTTCACACCTTTGTTGCCATGCCTTTCATTTTTTCCTTGCCTGTCCAACCCTTTGTCATGAGTTTTCCATAGGAATAGCTATTGTACTCTATTGAAATCTTTTTGTGGTAAATATTCTAACCCCCTCATGGTCCCATGTTTCAAGAACCCTTCCAGATCTCAGTGTTCCCTATCAAGAATCTCTTGTAGTTCATGATCCTCCATTTCCATCTCACTTCGGGTCATTTCTTGGTCTATCTCCATTTCTACATTGCTCAGCATAGCCTCTTTCTACTTGTCAATATGTTGTGTTTGTACTCTATCTTCTTCTTTCTCCTTCTCCATTGGGCTTCCTTCCATTACCTGATATTCTTTTGTTGTTTCTTCTTCTTCTTCTTCGAGTACTTGGAACTTATTCAGATTAGCCTGTTGCCCTTATGTTTGTTGGTTGTTTGGCCCCTTCTTGCCTCCTTTTCCTCTATGTACCACTTTGTGAAAGCCTTCAGTATCTTTCATTATGGTCGCTTTACTTATGTTCTCTATTCTACTGAGAGGGTAGTCTCTAAATAGGTGCCCATGCTCATGGCATCTTCGACATCTGAATGGAATATGTTCATAGTCTACTGTTTTCACCCATTCTTCATCAAAAACTTCCAAGATGACCTCATCTGATAGAGCTTGAGAGAGATCCATCTCCACACATATTCATGAAAAGGAAGTGTACTTACCCCTTTTGGTGGCCTGAGAAGTTTTGACAAAACGCCCTAATTTGTTTCCTATTGCAGAGAGGTGGAGAGTAGAGTCTTACCCAGACTGGGACCGAAGTGAAAGTTTCTCGGTCAGGGACAAAATTCATCATCCACGGTCGCATGTATGGGCCTACTGCTGCATAGAAGTAGGGCCCTCCTTCAAACACTCTATCTTTATCCTCAATATTTGTGAAGACCACAGTGAAGAAACCCTTTGACCCGAGATGTAGGTCAATGCTTCCTTTTGGTTTCCAATGGTATTTGATCCATGTCTATAAATCCTTTTCAGTGGGCCATAATCCCATGAATTTACAAATCATAGCATATGTCCCCATGTGTTCCCTGTGTGCTTGCAGAGCTGGTTCATTTAAAACTACTCTAGGTGTGACCTCAACTTTGGGTTTACATGGTCCCTTATGTGCTTTGCTTTTCACTCCCTGTTCCTTGTCTTCTTCCTCATTTTCTTTATTGTTGTTATTCTCCCTTGACTTATTAGATTCTTGCTCCATCTCTGTGTTCCTTATCCCTTCTCCTGAAGGACCTTTGACACTCTCTAAAGGTTTCTTGCGTCAGCTAGCTACTTCCAGCCTGAAGGAGGGAGTGGAGCTCCCCCCTTTACGCACTTCCATGGATATCTACACCTATAGATGCCTGAAAAACCCTAGATCTTCCCTTCGTCGGTCCATTCCCTCCACACCTTCATAAATTCATAAATTATTAATTGTATACTATACTATTAATTAAAAATTATATTATTTAAATAATGCAGTTAAATTATATAATAACATTTAATTAAGGAGTGTTCTTGGACTCCAATACTACCCAAACTAACCCAAGCTTAATCACCAAGATTAGCTATCTAACAAATATCTTGTCAATAGTGAGAGTTGGAAGGACATGGGAGAGCCATGGCTAGAGTTTCCGAAACTGTGACTTGCGTCAACATAGCCCTGCAAATCAAGGATGGGAGCTACATGGGATCAGAACGAACCCCACATAGGAAATCAGTAGAAGGGCAAGCTGCTCTTGACCCTCCGGCAGTGCTATGGCTTGGTTTCAGAATAAGAAATGGGTTTTCTGTCATGGAATGTTTCTCCCTCAATCCAGGTGTGGCAAGGGTTCTCAAGGAAAAACCCTTCCACAAAATCAACTGAGCCATCATGGCAGAGTTTGGCTGCAACAGAGCAGGTCACAAGGGAGGGCCAAAGATGGCCATGATCAAGCTTAAGTTCTAGGCAATCGAATGTCGAAGGTGGCTAATAGCAACAACTCACTGATATTTGAACCCAGGATGGAAGGGGCTTGGACCCATTGGGGCCAGATTCTTTCACTTAGATCTGCGGACGAGTGATATGATTCAGAAGCAAGGATAGGATTTGTCCCTATCAATCTGCCTACACAAAATCATGAGAATGGCGTCAACAAGGCAGCCAAATTTACCTGCTCAGATTTGGCTACCTAGAGAAACACAGATTCGAATGAGCAGTCTTTATTTGGGGACGAAGGGACCGGCATCGCAGAAATAGAGAAACAATCAAGGCTTTGACAAATGGATGGGAACATGCGGAGGATCAGAAGGTAGTCAGGGAAATGACACCCCTACAATGACCAGACTCTACCATTGATCGAATTATCATTCCCAAGAAAATCGAAGGAGAAGTCATCAGACAGGATAGGGTAGCGCATACAGGGTTGAGGACTGCGTGGCTTGCTAAACCGCCATCCTATTTGGGACTGGCGTCTGTTAGCTAATCTGCGGTTCTCAGATAAAATAACAAAGGAGATACCAACAAGCAAGTTAGGAATGTGCAGGATGGGTCGAGGGCAGTGAGACTTGATGTGCCCTTGTTCTCCCTTATACAGGCATGGGTTAATGACTACAAAGAGAAAGTGAGGTTCATGGCAAGGATTCTCCTTGCCAAAACAGTCATGAAAATCAATCACGACCAGCCTGAATAGGAGATAACAGGATACAGACGTTCCAAAATTTGCGGTGCTCTTAGGCAGGAAAAGAAGGCATATCCAATAGATCGAGGCCTAGACAATGTGGATCCGCCAGGTATGGACGAAGATCTAATGCAAATTTTTATCAGATCGATAGGAGGCAGACATTATTACATATAGATCAACAAGAGGTTGAGCATAAAGGATTTAACAAAAGAGATCCAAATAAATCTGGGAATCCCAAAGATTCAACCATCATACTAAATCTGACACTAAGAGGCAGATGCAAGGGAGTGACCTCCAAAACTTTAGGCTCTTTCCGTGATGCAGTCAAAGGAACGGAACACATGAATAAAAAACCAGCACCAACATCCAATCTACCAGGCCCCTACATTGTGGAACATAAACCAAAAGCCCCAATTCTCACAGTGTCTCTGCGGGAGGTATGTGGTCTATACATAGATTTAGCCCAAAAGTCCATTATTTATAGATTTAATGGTTTCTGGCCAAAGTCTGATGCATTGCATCAATGGATATTCTCCACATGATCAACAAAATGTGAAATTTATTTATGCCAAAAAGGGTTCTTCATAGTCAGATTCAACACCAAACAAAATCGAGATAACATCATCAATCAGGGGCCTTGGTTTTGGGGTAATGCTGGTCTCTTCATCACCCCCTGGTTTCCGAGATTCGATGCTAATACCATGGTAGTTTCAACAATGCCAGTTTGGGTAAGACTTCACAACCTCCCTCTACATTTCTAGCATCACAAAGTTCTAATAGCCATTGGGATCTCCTTGGGGAAGTTTCTAATATCGGATGATTTTAGGATTACCTGGGGAATCTTCACATATGCCAGAATATGTGTAGAAGTGGACCTGAGTCAAGGACTACTAGATCACATCAGATTGAATTTTAATAATTCACTATGGACAAAACCGCTTGATTATGAGAGCACAACATTCAGATGCCGCGGATGTTTCTAAACAAGGAACCTCCAATACGCCTATCCACTGGCTAGGAAGGAGCCTAAAGGAAATAAAAAACATTCAGAAAAACCCAAAGGCTCGCAGCATAATGAACCGCTAGAAGAAGAGGAATTGAAGATAGAACCTACAGGCGAGAAAATGGGATAGGAAAACTTAGATGAAGAAAAGACCCCGGAGACTAACTTGGGGCATGAACAACAATAAGAATCTCAACTGGAAATAAGTGGAATCAAACAAGCTCATGGCTCAAAAGGATCAGAATCATATAAAGAACAACCAACCAATACAATGGAAAACCAGCTTGCCATTATTGATACCACTCCCAACACTGAAGGTTGGAGAAGAGTGGAGAAGAAGAAGGGAAGGAAAGCATAGGCCATTTGGATCATTTATTTCTTTTCTTGTTGTTTTCCTATTTTCAAAAACAACTTTTTCTCGTTTTTTTTTTACAGGATAGTATATCCTACATCTTGTGGGCTCTATGATATGCGCATCATATAGCAAAATGAATGCTTAATGCATATACTATGTAACTTTTTATTTCGGTTAGTAAAAAGTTCAATTTTTTCTTTGGAAAAAAATAACATGTAATTAATATAGTATATAAAAATAAAATAATATAATATGTAAATAATTATCTTTACTTCAAGCAATGCCACCTCAACCATTCGAGATCATGGCATCCCCTAAAATCTGATTGCTTCTCATAAAGTGAATTTTGATTGTAGAATTTCCTTAGGATACTCATTTTAGACCTGAAAATTCCCCTAATACACTCAATAAATAAAAATTTCTTTGGTTATTAGATGAATTTATGGTAAAATGTTTCACTCTAACAACAAGAACATATATCATTTTGTAAGCCTATTCCAAACCCAAACATAAAATCCTTTTGTAATTCAAAACTTTTCCTATAGGAGGAAATTTAGGGTTCCTAAAAAATTACCACAATAACAAGAAATATTTTTTTATGAAGGTTTCCAAACTAATATTCAGTTTTCGAGAGATTTTTCGGCGAAAATCACATGGAATACCATTTGTCGACGTGTTTCGAACCAACTAGTGTGGTTCATCGTTAGGACAAGTTGAAGAAACAGATCCAGCTTAGCATGATAAATAGTCTCAGCAGAGTCTCCAACGGCTAAATTGACTAACGGCTAATTTTGACCTTAGGACCCAGGTCAAATCCTTATTTATTAACTTAATGTTATTATTATTATTGTTATTATTATTATTATTATTATTATTATTATTATTATTATTACTTTTCTTATGGAAATAAGTTAAATTAGGTAAAATGGTTGGTTTTAGAAAGGGAATTTATTTATTTTAATTAATTATATATATATATATATATATATATATATGTGTGTGTGTGTGTGTGTGTGTGTGTGTGTGTGTAGAATACCAATAATAATTATTTAATAATTTGAATAAATAAATAAATGATCAAACCAACCATTAAAATTATTAATCCTACCTTAATAACCTAATATTATATATATATATATATATATATATATATATATATATATATATATATATATATATATATATATTAATTTAAATAAATAAATAAATTCCCTTTTTAAAACCAACCATTTTATCTAATTTAACTTATTTCCATAAGAAAAATAATAATAATAATAATAATAATAATAACATTAAATTAATAAATAAGCATTTGACCTGGGTCCTAAGGTCAAAATTAGCCGTTAGTCAATTTAGCCGTTGGAGAATCTACTCAAACTATTTATCATGCTAAGCTAGATTTGTTTCTTCAACTTGTCCTGACGATGAACCACACTAGTTGGTTCGAAATGCATCGAAAAATGTTATTCCATGTGATTTTCGCCGAAAAATCTCTCATAAACTTGATATAGATCACAGAAGCCTGAACTCTATAATATTCAGTTTTTTTGGCTAAATGTTTGGTTTTCCATCAAAATAAGGAAAATACAATCAAGACCACAAGCATTCTACAATCATTATTCATACAAGTTATTGTTGGAAAGAGTCGTTGATGGATTTTATTACATGTCTACCAAAGCCTAAAGGAGGGAATCATATCATGGTGATGGTATATCAACTCGCAATGTATGCCCATCTCCCTCTCCCTCTCATTCTCTCTCTCTCTCCATTTTAACAAAAGTGTAATAGCTATAGGATATCTAGAAACAATTCAAAATCTACATGGAATATCAAAGATTATTGTAAGTGATAGAGATCAAATTTTCACTAGTGAGTTTTGGACTAAATCATTTTCTTGTTTGGATAATAAATTATCTCACAACTCCTATTATTAGCCTCAATCCATTGGAAAGTTAATATTGTGAGCAATCGTATAAAAGGACATATATGTTTCTTTTCATTTGGTAAAAGGACATAATGGGTCAAGTGGTTTCATTTCATATTTTTGGACTAATCATTGTCTACTTTGGTGAATAAATTATCTCACAAATCCTATTATCAGCCTCAATCCATTGAACAATTAATATTGTGAGAAATTCTCTAAAACTCTAAATATGTTTATTTTCATTTGGTAAAAGGTCATAATGGGTCAAGTGCTTTCATTTCATATAATTATGATACAAAACATTCTTCCCTACTTCATAAAAAAATGTCCCCATTTATAGTACTCTATGGTTATCATCCTTCATCCATCACACCAAACTTGATAGGAAAAGTGAAAGTTAAAGAAATATATCACGACATAGAGCACCAAGAAGAGATTCTCCAAGTATTAAAGGGAAATTTGGTTATGAAGTGAAATGGAATGAAGGAACTAGTAAATCAAAATTGTAGTGAAATAGAATTTGAAGTGAGGGTTGGATATTTTTCAGGCTATAACTATACAAATAGATGTCCTTCAATAAACAAAAGAATGATCTAAATTATGACCCACTTACTATGATAATTAAAAGGTGTTATAAAGGATTGAAAGTATGGCTTACAAATTGGAATTTTCTCAATCTTGACATGTCCATATATTCTTCCAGGTTTCTTGCTTAATAAGGTAATACACGACAAAATCGTAGTTCATAATATTTCACCTAAGATTAATGAAGAAAGAAAAGAATACTAGAAATGGAAACAATCATTAAAACATGGTTTACATAACTATAGAATCAAGAAATTGTTGACTATATCGTGAAGTGGAAAAAACTACTAGTAGAAGAGGTGACATAGGAAAATGATTACTTCATGTAAAAATGTCCACATCTAATCAATTATTGAGGGAAACACATGTTTGAAACGAAGAGGTATGTTAAGCACTACATATTGAGTTATTCAATTTTTGTAGTTATATTAGATTTTTCCTTATTGGTTAACTAAGCCATAGTGATTTTCTAAACCCTTTAAATATTATCACACCATAGTCTAACATATATACTGAGGAAACCAAATTTTAGATATCATCTCATATTATGCATTTATTATATTGTGAAAAGAGATTTCTTCTCAAATAGGCTTCTTGTCCATTCTTCTATTTCATGCTCAATGCATAAAGTCCTTTTGTTATATCCCTTTATTTACCCATGTCCACATTAAGGATAATGCAATGCACCTAGTGGTTATAGTGATAGTGGATGGCATGGTGCACCTAGTAGTTACAATGGTAATGGTTGAAATTTACACCAAAGCAAGTATGAGCACATCCAAGTTGAAAACTACATACAAAAAAATAGACATTTTCATATAATTTAAATGATAAAAAAGTATTGGATTTTTAACATTAAAAAATCATATTAAAAAGAAATATCATACACCATTCTGATACAATATCCCCAAGTCTGAGTACACCAAACTTACCAAGATACCTAGATATGGTTCCTAATCCAAATAATTATTATGGTTACAACATTCCTAAAGTAAATTTAGGAATATTATTAAAATATTATAATACATTATTTCCTAAACTATAAAGAAAAGGTAAAGGGAGGGGAATGAAATGCATTCATCCTTCTTTTTCCTTAGAGACAATGAGGGAATGATTGTGGTCCTAGTTCTAGGGAGAATCAAACACCTCTAGCTACTGCAACCTAACGACTTTAGGTATGTCATGGTTCAAGTGTTCTTCTTCTTGGGCTACCTTCGTGAAGGCAAGATCTCTGGAGGAATAAATGTATGGATGGGTCTCCGTGTATTCCTAGAGGGTACACATTGGCGCCTTTTTTGGGTAAAAGGAATTGGAGGAATTTTGAGGCAGTCTTGAGTATTTTGATGGAGTTTCATGTAGGAATGTCACAAAAGAATCAGAAATGTTGCAGGAGGATGAACACGTAGAATTTTCATATAAGGAAAGCACATGCAGAATTGATTGGCTTTTGAGGCAGTCGAGATAAAGTGGTTAAGTTTGACTGAATATTTTGGACTAATTTTTATCGAGTCAATAATATTACTTGTAATTTACCTACACATGGTAATGCCCATGGTAAATGGGGTCAGATTAGGTCTACATACCTATCTATAAATAGGTGGAAT
Organism: Pinus tabuliformis; assembly: GCA_031772625.1. Lineage (NCBI taxonomy): Eukaryota > Viridiplantae > Streptophyta > Pinopsida > Pinales > Pinaceae > Pinus > Pinus tabuliformis. The sequence continues at coordinate 491,741,150 of CM062804.1, read as the reverse complement.
CCAAGAGGATTTGAGTTGGCTAATATTTGGGCTATGATTGTAGGAGAAATTTTCTAAGCATGATTTTTATTGTAATGTTGTAATGGTGTTTTGGATAAGATGGCAAGCCCAACTAGGGTAAATAAGTAATGTTGTAATATTTTACTCAATTGAACTAAGAAATATCATGGTATGTTCCTTGATGTGCCTCAACACATCGTTGTATTGAACAATAAAAACATGATACCAATTGCCATCATATTTAGGAGCTTCATATATCTATTTTTCATCTCTAGTGACAAATGGTTCTTCACCATTAACAAACAATTAAGGGGTGGAATGGAATACATACACTAGTACAAAATGGCTAATTAGTTACTAAAAAATGACTAAAATTTGCATATAAATGACCATTTTTCAATCGGTGACCAAAAGAAGCTAATTTACGTATCTTATAATGCGACCAACTTTTAGTCGTTCTTAGCTTAGGCATTAATTGGTTGCCTCAATTTTATCATATAGTAGTATATTTAGTCATTAATTTGGTCATTAATTAAGTCATTGGTTTAGTCATTAATTGCCAAAATTAATGACCAAATATACTACAAAATACATTACTATATGATTACCTTAGAAAACCAATTAATGACCAAAGAAATATGACTAAAATGTTTGTCGTGTTATAAAATACTGTAAATTGGCTACTAATAGTCATATATATGAAAATTTTAGTCATCGTTTGAATCCAATTAATGACCAAAGAAATATGACTAACTTTTTGTTGTGTTATAAGATACTGTAAATTAACTACTAATAGTCATATATATGCAAAATTTAGTCATCACTTGAAACTAGTTAGTGACCAAAGAAATATTACTAAATTTTGGTTGTATTATAAGATACTACAAATTAGCGACTAATAGTCGTATATATGAAAAATTTAGTCATCATTTGTAATCACAAATTTATCATTTGCATTAGGCATTTATTTTTTCTTGGTAGTTTCATATTCATTATATAAACAACTAATTTAATAGTTTATATTGATTTCATTTAGTTTCATTAATAATCATTATAAACGACTAATTAGTCGTATATTCATTTTAATTATGTTTATCATTATTCAGTATAAACTAATAATTTAGTAATTTTAGATTGATTTTATGTGTTCATTATTTTTTTTTCTCAATCTGGCTACTTCTATTATTGATACAAAAAGGTTACAGCAAGGCCATGGCCTTGAGAGTTCTGCCCTGTGAATGGCATATTACAACATGAGTTCAAAACAGTGTGAACCTTCATCAGTATGCTGACTTCATCTTCGACACAACACAGATTTGAACAAAAGCGGAGACAATACATTTGAACAACATGCCACAATGTTGAGTGTAAACGACACATGGACAGACAGAGACCTGAGACAAACAGTAACTGCGCGAAACAATACATAGTCATGATAAGTATAAACGACACATTCACAGTCAGAGACCTAAGACAAACCATAGCTGCGAAAAAAAAACATAGTCATGTTGTATCAGTCATCGTCAGTAGTATAAGGCTCCTCGACGACTCTACACCCGTATTAAACAGAGTCCTCCGAGTCAGAATGTGGAGCCAACGATCCTGTGGGTTCACCACGAACAGGGGCACCTGGGCCTGCAGGAACAACCTGGTTCAACATCGAAGCACTCCCCATGACCGAGCGCAGGTTATCCACTGGATTCACATTCCTTTGTTCTCCAAGTGCTTCAGGATGGACGGCTCCCAGGTCCCTGTTATCTTCACATTTTTCTATGGTGACAGAGACTATGAAAGTGGAATTAGCGAGAGAGCATGGAATGCGATAACGCACAGTGGGATGAGCAACATGCTCACATTCAACCCTCCCAATTCTCCACGACCCCTGCCTCTTCTGCTTCTTCTGGCCGGTGGACTGCTCCACCCAGGTTCCAGTGTTTCAGAATATCGCTGAGAGGCCGCTCGGCCACCAGAGCCACCTTGTCTGCTCAATAACCTGAGCCTTTCACGCGGCATTGCAGCGTTCAGAGAGTGAATGCAAATATAAGAGTGCTCTGAACGAGACAAAAACAGAACATGAAATGGATCATAAGAACCCGACGCACTAATGGGCCTATGTTTGCTAGCAGAGAGACTCAGAAAAATGCACAGCGCTGCAATCCAAGAAGCTGCAGAGGAATGCAACAAAGCCGCGGGAGCAGTTCGCTTATGGAGCACCATGGCACTATTAACCTTGCAACGGATGGATTAAGTTAATGTCTTCATTAATGAGCTTGTGCGAGCCCAACTCGCCTGACCTGCATGATTACTCGTGGCGCATGGGGGCTGACACCTACCCATGTGATACGCCTTCCACATATCCTTTGAGTTGTTAACCACCCGAATCTGGGGGATTTTATGTGTTCATTATTAATCAACATAAATTAATTAATATGATTTTGACTAAATTAAAAAAAAATGTCATACAAAGTTACATATGTTAGTTACAATACTAAACAATATCAAGTGCAACCATAAATAATTCCAACCAAAAAAATTATATTATATGAAATGTCAAGCATTAGAATATGAGTTTCCAACTTAATATTGGTTGGACTACAATTTACACATGAAATATTGTTTCATCACTTCAAAATATTATCATTCTATTGCCAAGGCATTGCACGTGAATTCACCAACTCTGAATAGTTGACCATCAGTCTCTGTGTGCGTCTTATGCGGGATATTGGCTCTAAGTGTATCACTAGCCCGATTCTCTTCTCTCTCTCTTTTTGCATTTGTCACTACAACGTTATCTTGAAATGACTATAACTCTGTAATTTCGGTTATTCCAGTTCTGAAATTGTGACCTGCAGTAGCCCTCTGCGTCCTATTTCCAATGCCACTAGTCTGATCAAATTTAGATTCTCCATGAAAGAGTTATGAACAATCTCCCAAGATGACTTGATTATATACCTTTTCAGAAGATCGAACTTGTATGAAGTGCCACGTGTCACTGTTTTAACCTGAGGATCTAAAAAATACACACAAGAAACTATAGTTTGTTCTCTTTTTGTAACTTCTTACAAAATTTCAATTTGATGGTCAAAACAAAAGTTATGACGATTTTCCCCAGGTCATCTATTTGGAATGTAATTTAGGAGTCTTCAAAAGACCAACTTCCTCAAATCATATCTCCACAAATATAGCATGAAAAGCTCTGAAATTTGGAACAGAGTTTCAGTGCAATTTTGTCTTAAATGGGTTTTTTCTTTTCACTTCTGAAACGTTGCAAAACAATTTATACCAAAACTGCCACGATGACCAATTTGGAGCAATGAAACCATAGAATCCAAAGCTCTGATACCAAATGTTATGAAACCAGCGCACAAAAAGATAGAAAATATAGATCAATGCCTTAGAATTCAGCCTCTTCGAGGGGGAAACCTCCTTTACATTACACAAATGAACAATTCTTGGATGATACAAATGACAAGACCTCCTTTCTATATATAGGAGTCTAAGGGGTCATAATATAATCAGAGCCATCATAACAATAATAATGTAAGGGCACAATAATAACGCTAGTGGGCTTCTATGGGGCACAATAGTAATAATATGGGGAATACATGGGTACAAAAATATAATAAGGGGGTTGTACTAATAATAATAAGGGGTTACACTAGTAGTATAGGGGCCTACGTAACGAGCTAGTAAAGTGCTTGCTCCTCCACCCGCTTTTCAACACAACTACAAAAAGGTAAAGTAGTTGTTTGATGTTTGTCCACTGAGAGAGAACTGGATTTAAAAAATGGAGGGTTGGAACCTGCGTATGGAGCAACTAAAATGCCTACTCCCCCACCTGCTTTCTAGCAGAATTGCTAGGAATTTAAGGTAGAAATAAACATTTGAATTTTTGCATGAATGACTAAGAAGAAAAGATAAGAAAACAATACAATCCCACACCCCAAACTTGAAAAATCTAAGGGACCGATGACCCTTGGACGATCAAATTTTATCGACGAAATCTTAAGAAAAGCTAAATCTAAGCTATAAGTAGGTCCCTAAACCATTCCTTCTAGACATCCTAATTTCTCCCTTTGGACCACAGGCTCACCATTTATAGCGTACGCTGAGGTCTACAGTAAAACTGAAGGGACTAAAAAGAGTTTTCAAGATATTGAAAATTCGCGATCAATTCCCTCACAAGAAGGGAATTCTTGCAACGTCTGTGAAGGAAAGGAGAAACATGGGAATCCTAGGTTAAGCTAGTAGAACCAAGATCTCCTGAAGTAGTAATTGAGCAAAGGACACCAAGTATCCCAGATAAAGGGATTGTTGTTCGGATCATTCCCGCCTCTTCTAGACATCCTAGGGACAACTCTCTAGCTCTAGAGATCCCAGAAGGATACTAGCATATCTTTGATCCAATGGCCAATAATCCACAAACACCCCAGAACTCTACATTATAGTATCCTATTGTTGACATAGTTGTCAACGCCCTGATGAAAGCTATCCCTATGTTGAGGTTATGATTACACCACCGACCCCCAGAAACTGAAGTTGTTTCCCTCCACTTTAAAGCGAGCAGCCCTGCATCGATTTATTGGACTGGGTGGAGGCACCATCAATGATTGGGACCAAATGAAAGCTATCTTCCTTAAAAAATATCAAGATTTTTGAAAATCTAGAGAACTAAAAGATGAGATATTCGAAACAGTAGCAAGGCCTAAAGAAAATTTGGAAGACTATGTGGAGCGTTTCCAAACCTCCAAAGGTCTCCATACGCAAATCTGCCTGATAATGTTCTAAAATCCATGATGATTAACAGGATGAACGACCAATGGATAGAGACACTAAATATCATGTGTAAATGTGATATCTATGAAGAAGACTATGCTAACATTATTGATTTTTGTATTAGGTTCTCGAGGGGCAGTACAAGGCTGAAACCAAGTGAATGCGATGCGATCACCAAGGACAACAAATTCTCTAGCAGAAGCATTACTCGTACTGAAATCAAAAACCTGCTGGAATATTTCAAAACGTATATCCTAGGAACCTTGACAAAACAATTAGAGATCACGCAAACCAAGCAGAAGCAGGTCAAAGCAAAATAGAACCTGGTTATTTTTTTCCCTCAATGTAGCAAGAAACATAGTCATAAAGACTGGCCAATGGATATGGTACAGACCTGTGCCATATGCACTAAAGAACATGCCACATAAAATTTCCCATCACTCCCAGGATTAAAAACGGTCTTCAAGGAGGCAAAGGAAGAAGCGGAACCAGTCACCTATTAAACCAGTGTCGCGAAAAAGAAGTATGCCTACCAACCCATCTTAACTCGTTCAGCCTTCACAATATAATTCTCAACGATACACAAGAGCTACATGGTAGAACCAGCCAGATTTTCCTAATTGGTCACCACAAGAATTTGCTATGCCACCTTGGTCCAATCAGTCAAGTCTAAACAATAGTTGGCCAAATTCCTCTTACTTTCCATCATGTTGGTAGAACAATCCATATCCATCTCAATGGTCCCCCTCCACTTCACAAAACCAAAAATGGCAATAAAGATAGCAAAGACCTACGAACCAACTAGTAGGGACAATCCCCCTACCTCAACCTACACTACTAGCACCTTACACGTTGCAGCAGAATCCTCAACCCAATCTACGTCTGAAACTCACAACCTAGCCCAACCCAAATCCTAACAACAAACCAGTCCAGTCGGTACAAATTATTGAAGGTTTGGATCCGAAAATAGAGTTGAGAGAATCTAATGAAATCAAATTGAGGTCTGGATGAATAATCACGCCAGAGGATGATAAAAATATGCAATTGGAAGCACCACTACCTGTAGAACAAACACCTGAAAGGGAGAATACAGTCAAGCATAAAAGCCACAAATAGAATATTACCTCTTCTCTGCCATTCCCAGAAAGATTGATTATAGCTCGCCCAATCAAATATCCCGACTTTGATCTCTTGGGAGAATTAAAAAATATTTGTGTAAAAATACCCCTCCTCCAGGCTATTCAGGACATTAACCATTAAGGAATTGTGTATCAAAAAGCCTATGAGGAAAATAAAGGTAACACCAACTGTCCACGTAGTCAGAACTTTGTCTGATTTATTATTAGGTAGAGAGATACCAGTGAAATATGAAGACCTAGGAAACCCTATTGTCATAGTACAAATAAATGGATGCTCCTTTCCCAATGTGTTAGTCAATCTAGGGGCAGCCATTAATATTCTCTCAACAACAACATGTTATATACTTGGCATCACAACCTTAGATCCAACTACGATCTTGCTGGAACTTGCTAACCATTCAGTTATTAAACTAGAAGGGACATTTCAGGATGCAATGGTGTCTGTAGATTATTGGGAGTACCCAGCTGATTTCTTGATTATTAATCCTAGAAACCAGCTAGATGGACATCCTCTAATATTAGGAAGACCTTAGCTAGCAACCACAGATGTTTATATAAGCTGTCGAACAGGTATTATGACTATAGTCAGAGGAAATGAGTTGAAGAACCTAGCTTTATACCCTCCATCTCAGCCAAGCCTAACCATAATAAAAACTAGGAAGCAACCTGTAACATATTTGATAGAAAATATTTGATCACCACTAACTGTAACATATGCTCTTGAATTCAAGAACAAAACAAAATATGATGTTATTAACACTTATATTAATCACCCAGTTGTCGTCTCTAATCTAAAATGTCACATGATTGAAGCAGTCCTTGATAATGAAATTGAAGAAGATCCTTTAAAATATATCAACGACCAAAAAATACCAACAACAATTGTCTATAACAGCAAACCTATTGAAATTGAGCCAGGGAAAGTCCTTAACATTAACAAAAACTTGAGTGATGACCAGCAACAAAAGCTTATTCAAATCCTTAGAAAATATAAAGGGGCTTTCACTTGGGATTACCCCTATATGAAAGGGATTGACCGCCAATTATATATGCACCACATCTACACTAAAAGGATGTGAGACCCATTTTACAACCTTAGTGAAGATTAAACCCTCACCTAATGGATGTTGTTAAAGACGAACTACAGAAACTGTTAGATGTAAATTTCGTCTATCCTATATTTGATGTTAAATAGGTTTCTCCATTAGTTGTGGTTCCTAAAAAGAATGGGAAATGGCATATATGTGTCGATTACAAAGAGCTTAACAAGAAACACAAAAATATCTTTTTCCCCTTCTGTTTATTGACCAGTTTCTAGACACATTGGTAGGTAAAAAATTCTTCTCTTTCCTGGACGGCTTACATGGCTACAACCAAATCCAAATTTCCCATGAAGACCAAGATAAGAATACCTTCACCTTCCCATATGGGACATTTTCTTACAGGGTATTACCTTTCGGACTATGCAATGCACCTACTACATTCTAGAGAGCCACACTAAGTATTTTTTTCGACTTGATAAACAAGGGATTAGAGGTGTACATGGATGATTTTACACCCTATGGAGATGACTTTGAGCAGGAATTACAGACACTAGAGAAAGACCTGGAAAGATGCATTGCTACTAGGCTCTTCTTAAGCCGCGAGAAATGCCACATGATGATGACAGAAGGCCTAATCCTAGGTCATTACATCTCAACAGCTGGAATTCAGGTAGATCCATCAAAAATTCAGGTAATCCTCTTACTAGCTACCTTCTGCACTCAAAGAGAGGTACGTATTTTTTTTGGGATTTTCTGGATATTATCAGAGATTTATAAAGAACTTCGCCCAAATTATTGCACCATTATATGCTTTGACAGGAAATATCGATTTTATATGGACTGATAAATGTGACATTGCCTTTGCAGAATTAAAATGGCTAGTATCAACAGCCCTAGTACTACGGGGCCCAAACTGGGATTTACCATTCCAAATTTCATCCGATGCATCATATATGGCCATTGGAGCAGTTCTTGGCAAAGAAGAAGAGAGGAAACCCTATGCGATATACTACATCCACGAAAACCTAACTCCTGCTGAGTTGAATTACACAGTGACTGAGAAAGAGTTTCTAGTTGTAATCTATGATATTAACAACTTTAGACACTATATAACAGGATACCCTATGGTCCTATATACTTATCACTCTGCTATCAAATATTTAGCTAATAAAGCTATTACGAACAGAAGAGTGACACAATGGTTAATCCTTTTGCAGGAATTTGACATAACGATCGAGGATCGACCAGGAAAGGAAAATCTAGTGGCAAACTTCCTCTCACATGTGCCAAGAATAGATGACACAGTGGCGGTAGAAGACCAGTTCCCTAATGAGCACATGTTTGTTGTGACCATGAAAGCACCGTGGTATGTAGATGTACCGAATTACTTAGCAGTGGGAAAACTACCCAAACACCTAATGCCCAGAGAAAGAAAATTAATAGTGCAGCGTAGCACTCATTCTCTTGGATTAGAGGTTACCTCTTTCACATAGGAGCCGATATGCATATCCACACGTGTATTAGGGAAGACAAAATCTACGATATCCTAAAAGCCTACCATGATGGACCTTGCAGTGGAAACTTTGTAAACCACAGGAATGGACATAAAATATTATATATGGGCTATTATTGGCCCACGATTTTTAAGGATGCCAAGAAATTTGTCCAAGCATGTGACAGTTTCCAAATAATGGACCACCCTGGCCAATCTAACGAGATGCCCCTACATCCACAGTTAGTCATCAAACTGTTTGAATGTTGGGCATTAGATTTCCTTGGCCCAATAAATCCATCATCTAATCAAAAGTCACATATACTGGTTGCAATGAAATACGTGACCAAATGGGTGGAGGCGGTAGCATTACCAAGAGCAACAGAGGAAACAATAATCAACTTTCTTTTCAAAAAGTTTGTGCAATATGGCTTACCCAAAGAAATAATTACAGATGGAGGGCCACAATTTGTAGGCTATAAGATTGCTGCTACACTAAAAAATCATCACATTTTTCACAGAACCCCATCTCCATATCACCAGCAGGCAAATGTCCTGGTAGAAAGTACCAACAAAGTAATCGAAGCCATTCTAACAAAGAAAGTCACCTCACATAGACGTGACTGGGATACCCGATTGCTAGAAGCCCTGTGGGCATATCACACGACTTGGAGGAATACCACAGGATACTCCCCATATCAACTGGTGTTTGGTAAGGAACCTATCTTCCCCATAGAATTTGAAATTCAGATATTGAGGATAGCCCAAGAAGTAGGGTTAGATTTGAATGAAGCATAGATTAATGGATTATAGAAAATAAATGAATTGGATGAAATTCGGCTATCGTCTCTTCAACATAATGCACTTATTCAACAAAAAAGAGAAAAAATGCATGACGCCCTCATCAAGAAAAAGATATTCCTTGAAGGCGACTGGGCACTTTTGTACTATTCCAGGTTCCAGGATTTCCCAGGTAAACTCCAGACTAGATGGTTAGGTCCCTAAGAGATAAAAGAGGTGCACGATAATGGTACCCTTACATTAGCCACCATTGATGGGTTTGGCTACTCTTTTAAATCAAATGGGCATCGGGTATGCCTATACCACAGACCACTTAAAGGTAATCCTTTTGCCAACAGATACACGAAGATTCTACGATACAAATTCTCGCTACAGAAGGCAACTCTTCGACAACACCTGTCCCGTAAAGAATTTATTTTTGAAACTTGTACATAAAATTGTTTTTCTATTTTTTTCTATTCAGTTGCATTTTCTTATAATAGTAGAGATGATTGTTCATCACTTCTTTTCCTTGTTTTCCTTTGTTGTTCTGTACAGGAAACAGCTACTGTTCGTTATAGGGAACAACACCTTTCAAGTATGTTTTTCTTTGTTGTTCCCTACAGGGAACAACTGTTGTTCCCTACAGGGAACAACTGTTGTTCCATATAGGGAACATCACTTTTTGCATGTATTTTTCTTCATTGTTCCCTATAGGGAACAACTTTTGTTCCCTACAGGGAACAACACTTTTTGCGTATGTTTTTCTTTGTTGTTCCCTACAGGGAACAATTATTGTCCCCTATAGGGAAAAAAATTTTGTGTGTGTGTTTTTCTTTGTTGTTCCCTACGGGGAACGGTTGTTGTTCCCTATAGGGAACAGAACTTTTTGCGTGTATTTTTCTTTATTTTTCCCTATAGGGAATAGCTGTTGTTCCCTGTAGGGAAGAACACTTTTGTGTGTGTTTTCTTTTGTTGTTCCCTTCAGGCAACAACACCTTGTGAGTATTTTTCAGAACATCCTTTCTTCCCCTTGCATCATCATTAATAGCCCATCCCAGTTCACTCTTTATGATCCTCTTTATGGCATAAAATTACAATACATATCTAAGGACAACAAGTATGGAGTCTACTGAAGCAGGCAAATATCTTGAATATTATCATCTTTAACAAGATTTCTTTGTGATGATCAAGAAAGAAAGGACACAATTATATATATCACTTCAGTGTCCTCATTTCTGCTATAAATGAGACTGATTAATTATATTTACAATGTTAGCTCTCCCCCGTCTCATATAATTCTCTCTGTTTATTATCAATAAGATTATGAGCATATTTTTTTCTATTGATATGTTCAAACTTCTTCTTCCATCCCTACTCTTAATGAGTACTGAGCCACCTTCTATATATAAAACGGGGAACGTTCAAATATATATATATATATATATATATATATATATATATATATATATATATATATTCACTAACAATTTTATGATTTTTTTCTCCACAAATGGAGGATAGGGCGTCTCGTTACAAGCCAGCCTACCATGATCATAAGGAACGAGAGAAGTGGCATTCCCACTATGGCCACCACACCAGGGATATGATCCAATAGATGCTTCAAGAAACAAATTCCTTGGTACATGAGGTCTCATCACGAGGCGGCCTGGCCACTTTGGCTACTTCCTATCGAATGGCAATGTGTTCATCTGGTTACCATGCAAACACATTGGTCTCTACTATGGACATCATAATGTACTTCCCCAATTATACATAGAGGACCATGGCTCCCTAGGGTTAGAAAGAAACTCTGTCGAGGCTATAGATTCCTGCAGGCAAGAGAATCTCTGCTTATGGTATTGGAGTTTTATTTTCTACATCAATAATTATTACAATGCCCTCTTCTTATTTTTCTATTTTTTTATATAGAGAGATTGTTTCCCTAACTTACCTTGAACCTTTATGCATAAGTTAATCTTTTAAAATCAATCACAAAATTTTCAAGTGGAATAACAACGGTAAGATATCATCTCCTGTGTATGTTGTCCTTTTTATTTATCAGATCACCTCATGGAATCTTTTCACTTATTAATAATTCTCGTTACACGCCTTGTTTTCATTACTCCAATATCCTTTTATGATCCTTTAATTAATATACATACCCTGTCGCTTTTATTACCCAATCCATCACCCCTGTAGTTCGCCGCTAGCATGTCATCTTTTCATCCATTTGATCATAGGTGACCTATCAGTTCAAGAGGAGGTGAGGACCTCCAGTATACTCATGGATGTGCTGTCATCTTTCATTTGATTTTGTAGAATAATACGACATCCCATCATCACAGAGCATGTGGTATTATAGCAATCCTCGATTTAACGGTATTTATGTTTATAAAACATCACCTGATAGATCCATTACATCCATTTTCTGTTCCATATCTCGGCTCTGTTTGTTTTTGTGCTTTCTCCACTGCACTAATCGTTTGCAGAAGAGGAAAGAAATCAAGCATCATGGGAGGAAAAATAGAGCACTGAGAACCTTTAACACTGGTTGTCTCTAATGAAGCCAAGGAAATTCTAGCTCGCGCAGGATGGATAACATATTTTACAAAATTTCAACCCCCCAGTGAGGAAATTGCCATTGAATTTTCACAACATCTATAGAATGGAAAATCCTTGGTGAGAGGTAGACAAATCACTATAATAGATGCTCTAATAGCATAAGTGTCTGGGTTGCCAGCAGAAGGACCAGTATGGGCTGACAAGCGATTAAGTTTGCATAACGATATGGAGATTTTTAGGGACAAAGGACAAGAGCTAATCAAGAAGGGTAAAGGAATTTGGCCATCTTCTCTCGGAGAGCCATGGGGAGAATTGGCACGAATTTTCAAAAATTGTATTACCTGCAATGGGTGTAGAGATGTGGTAAGGCTGCGATAACTCAAAATTTTAGCAGTTTTAAAAAAAAATGCTATTTTAATCTTCCTACACTGTTGAATTGATTATTGCATGACACTGCCAAGAGGCTGAGATGGTCTTAACATCCAGAAACAGTAGTTAGCCACCATTATCTAATCAGGTTAATAGTTAGTCACAACCTTACCCAACAACAGTCAATCTGGTATGATCTCATATCAGCCCTCGAAAGAGGTGAAAACCTGCCAGCACCTAACCCTGTTCCAAAAATAAAAAGGACTACCCTTTCAGGAAGAAAATCTCACAAACGAAGATGATCAACAAGGTTGAATTCAGACCAAGGAACATTTGAAAATCCTCAAGGAAGCGCTATTCAACCCATAGAATTATCCAGCCTCGTAAATGTACAAGACTTGCAACCAAAGTTAAGATGACAAGATAACCCTGAACCAGAACCTGAGGAAGGAGCAGGGCATCGTGAAAATGAATGAAAAATGAAGTGGGGCCTCCTCCAACACCAAATATGAGTTCTCAAGATGATCTTTTGCATTATTTCGAGGCAGGGATGGCCTAGGTCATGGCCAACATGAACGTCTACATGTAGCCTGAAGAACTGCTTAACGTAACTTAGGAGAAACCAAATCTCTAGGGAATTGTGTCTATACCAGAATTCTGTCTTCCTCAAAAGATACAAACCGTGTAGTGGAAACAGATACAAAGGCTATTCAGGAATTAGAGAACCAATCTAGTGACACGCTCCCATTGGAAAATAGTCATGAAGGTCTAGACACAGAAAACATAGGCCTAGAAGAGGAAGCAGAGACAAAGGTTATTCGGGAGTCTGATAATCAATCTAGAGACATGGTCTTATTGGAACAAATCCAAGGTGAACAACCAAGATCTTTAGAGACAGAAGCTATTAACAAGACTATTAGCAGAGTAGTTACTCCTTAGAAAATGCACAGAGCGAGAACAAAATTGAAGAAGCTAAGAAAAGAACACCAAAAGCCTCGTAAGATGGTCAAGAGGCTCTGAAGAAAAACAAAAGAAATCACAATGGGAAAGGTTCTGAACAATACCCCTGAGGTAGTAAATGTGGCCATGCAAAGAGAATTATGTAAAGGTAGGGCTACAGGAACTCAAACTGAGCTCATACCTACTCAAACAATCGTCACTCAAGAAGGACCTCATGCAGATTTAGTAGACATAGCTACTCAGATGGAGGTTTGGACCTCCTACAATAAAGAAGTATAGAGAGAACATATCCGCTCTTATAGCATAGGCACTCAGACAGACATACAAGCCAAAGACATTATGATACACCATGACCCCATTCTACTAAATCTTCAGGAGGGATTGGCACAAGCTTGGCTCACGTTGGAATGATTTGAACAAGAGATTGTTTCCCGCCAAAAATATCAAGAGCTACAGAAACAACTTTAGGAATTGACTATAACAAAGAACAAGACTTTTGACAGGTGTAGAAAGGCGGAAGAAAAAATGGAGAAGATCGAGTCCAAGCAAGACAGAGTCATAAGTTAGACAAACACCATCTGCTCACTATATTCAGATGTTTTGACGTACAGGTCTCCCACCAGCAATTATGCCCTGTTTCTATTAGAACGATACCTATTATTGAAAATCAAGCCGTAAGAGCTAGTAAACCAACTGAATTAGGGATTGAAGATTTTATAAATTACTACAAGAAACATGGTGTAAATGTCCAAAGGCTTCTTTGTGAGTTTTATTTGCACAATTTCATATTAGAAAACGAGGTGGAAAAGAACCTTAACCCTTTTGTAGGATATGTTCAATTCGAGGCTTTTATTTCATTTGCAGTTAACCAACTCAAATGGTTTAAAGATTATAATGCATTCCAAAGACAGGAACATGGATTGGATCTTTGGGTGAGAAGTGAACCTAAAAACCCCTTACAAATTTTTTCCAGCCATAAGATTCTGATGAAATGAGAAGGGGTGATTAAAACTTTAGGGCCCATACAAAAGGAGATTGTGCAAAAAGTAATATCATATTTCCTCTCCATTCAAGAAATATCTCTACCTGCATCTAAGCTTCAATGGACGATCTGCACTAATAATGTGAAAGATAGGGAACCATTTAATTACAAAAATTTTAAAGCTGCTACGGCCCGTATGGTCACCTACAACAATCTTATTTTGAGAGAAGGACCTTATTCGTTAGGATGCCAGTTTCAAAGTCCCATTATTTGGTATCCCCCTGAAGGGTATCGAGCTGACTACGAATTGCATGAACGACAGGAAGGGCCCGCCTTTGCGCTCCTGGCTCAACATCATAGTTTTAGACCAATTTTTGACACTTTCTCTCCAGCCTACTCTTTAACTGCACTGCATAAGAACTATTTACTTTTCATGAGGACATGAAACAAGGTAAGTAGGGGAGTATGTTGAGTTATGCAATGGGTATGTATTTACTCTTAATTCCATCACTTTTGTCCTCTTTTCTTATCTCTTTCATATCTTGATACGCTAACATATTGATGGATTATGATAAGAAATGAATGAACTACTCTCGATTAAGATTTAGCCACCGTAACTAACTCTTATTCCTTTTTATGCAGAGAAACAATGAAAGGGACAGTTTTTGTTCCCTAAAGATGGAACAACATAAACCAACAAAGGAAGAATGAGGTGCGTTGGTTGTGGTCAAGTCAGAGGATGAATCAAGAGGATCAACGCTAAATATGAAGGGTGTCAGAAGATAGAATTCAGTTGTGAATCCCTTAGGATCTCCCTATCCTGAGGGATCACATTTATCTTCTACCTCTTTTTTAATGTAAAAGTAAAAATTGTAGGAGGAAACAGAATTGAATTTTTGTTCATTTCAAATTGTAATTTACAGTACAGACTCTTGCTTTGGAGGAACACGACCATATTGTAATGAGAATTGAGTTCAATGGCTAAGGGTGTGGCCTCTGGTGTATCAAATAGCTATCCTTTTTGTTATGTATTTCTAATTCACGCAAGTTTGATTGCTTTGATATTTTTCCCATTTTTTGTGAGTTTACCTTATTTTCTATTTACTGATCAGCTGAAAGAGTCTGGTTACTTGACATCATTTCCATTTGAATTTCCAGTTTGAGATCTGATTACGGTTTCAGTTGAAGATTAAGTCTTGATGTAATATTTCCATTAACAGTTGTAGTTTTTGAGTTGTATCAAAGTTTTATATTTCATTTTGAAGAAACATTACTCTCTGGATTCATAGCATGCACATATTGTGTACACTCTTGGAATAAAAGGACATGCTCGGGTTGATGATTAATGTGAGGTAATTAGAAGTTTTAAAAGACACCTTTTAGCACCGAACATTGAAATTATACATATTGATTTGTGTGGACTACTAAGGAATAAGTATCAAACTAAGGATAATAAAATCAAGACCAAAATAATTCTACAATCATTATCCATAAAAATTTATTGTTGGAAAGATTCATTGATGGTTTTTATTACATGTCTACCAAAGCCTAAAGGAGGGAATCACATCATGGTGATGGTATTTCAACTCACAACGTATGCCCATCTCTCTCTCTCTCTCTCTCTCTCTCTCTCTCTCTCTCTCTCTCTCTCTCTCTCTCTCTCTCTCTCCATTTTAACAAAATTACAATAACTATGGGATATATGGAAACTATTCAAAATCTACATGAAATATCAAAGATTACTGTAAATGATAGAGATCAAATTTTCACTAGTGATTTTTGAACTAAATCATTTTCTTATTGGGTTAATAAATTATCTCACTAGTTTTAGTATGAGCCTCAATCCATTGGAGAGTTAATATTGTGATAAATTGTATAAAGGATATATATGTTTATTTTCATTTGGTAAAAGGACTTAATGGGTCAAATGGTTTCATTTCATATCTTTGGACTAAATCATTTTCTTATTTGATTAATAAATTATCTAACAAATCCTATTATGAGTCTCAATCCATTAGACACTTAACATTATGAGAAATTGTATAAAAATATATATTTGTTTAGTTTCATTTGGTGAAAGGACATTAAGGAACACTTATTTTGTTTCGTCACATCTTCTACGTTCTCTAGAAGACGATATTAAGAGATTTTATTGGGAGTGAAAATTTGTTTAATTATATCTTCCAAAAAAGGTAACCTTAATCAAATTTCCTTGATTTCAAAAAAATTGGTTAATCAAGGTAGTATACGTCACCACATACAAAAAAACATTCATTCATTTTGATATATTTAAAGAACCTGAAGGATTTTTTTAATTTATGATGGGATATTACCATGGTCCATCACCTTGTCAGTATTTATGGTCAAGTAATGGAACCTATAATATAACTCTTTAGGAAGGAGACATTTTCTTGGACTCAACAAGAAACTAAAGGTTTTGAAAATTTTAAGGCTATGTGCACAACTCATGTCCTCTTTCGGCCTAACTTCACAAAAAAAAATTATTATTGTCTTTTTAATGGAAGATCAAAGCGAGTTTTCTTTGAAAGCAACCATTTAAAGGAAAGAACATACTCAAAAACATTTATGGAAGGGAAATATTTGCCATACTACATGTAGTTTAGAATCGGCACCCTTCACTTATAGGAAGACACTTTAAGGTAAATTTTAATCATAATTTTCTAAATTACTGGTTGAAAAACAACTATATTTAAAAGAGACAAATAAAATGGGTTACAAAGATTCAGGTTTATGAATTTGAAACTATCTACAAGAAAGGGAAACAAAACATAGAAGTAGATGCACTTTAAAGGAATAAGACACATAGATTTTACTCTGTATCGTTTCCATTCTACCTATGTTTGGGTGAAAGAATCATGGTTCAAATGAAATAAATATTATAAGGCAATAAAAATCACTCAATAACTAAAAATGGCCCTTGGTTATTAGATGAATTTATGGTAAAACTATTCACTCTAGCAACAAGAACATCTATAATTTTGTAAGCTATTCCAAACCCAAATATAACATTCTTTTGGAATTCAACACATTTCCTATAGGAGGAAATTTATAATTCCTAAAAAAAAATAGATTTTGTTTTAGTTATCTCTCTGCACAATCTAGTTGTGGCTGCACAATCTAATTGTAGTTGCACAATCTGATGATATCCTCATGGGAATTGATTGAATGATTTTGCAAATAGTTGTTGAACTAAACAAGGGATGTAAATGATCACTCACATATTGAATACTAGTGTGGAGATACTTAAATATGTTTATGTGAGAAATACATAGAAAAATTCTCTAAAATCTTCTGAGTACAAAGAAAGTCAATACTTAGACAAATTTTTTGTTAACCATGATGTCTCAAATAAATGTTCAACTAATTGTCACTTTAGAAAAGAGGTCTGAATGGTAAGGATGTATGGTAAGGATATTTGGGGTTGTAGGCTATTTCATAACTTTATCATTTAGCTTAAGGGCAGATGTGAGATATGTTTATCAAAATCTAAATTTGAAAGAATTAATACAAATGTGTTTAAAATTTAATTTTAAGAACAAAAAGAGTGTGTATTCATGCAAGATCTACCCATATCCATGTATTGGACACAAAAAACAACCAGCTCTCCCATAAAAAAAGCATACATCTATACATCATTTGACCAGGGGTCCACACAAAAAAAAATACAAAAAGGAGTAGAGTTTATAAATCATGAGAATTATAATTTAAAATAAAAATATATTTCCTAAAATACTATAGCATCATTATCAATAAAATTAACATCAACCTATAGAATATGAAGATAAAAAACATAGATGAAAAAGAGCCTATAATTATGTGTGTTGAGCTTTTCCATGAATGGACTATGAAAGAACCTATAGTGTTCATCATTTACGACCTCCTCAATGTACCAAAGACCCCATTCCAACTAAATTACTTTCATTAAAAGATTTTCTACATCAGTGTTTCACTCCCTCTCCCTCTAAATATGACTGCACCAAAAATAAACATAAGAAACTTTATCGTTTATAAATTGTCGAAAATGTGATTAAGTTGCAATCAGTAACATTGTTGAATATCATTGACCCGATTTATAACTAGTAAGGAATCACTTAACACTTATAGTTGATCACAATCCTTATCACAAGAAAAATCCATTAATGAGTGATGTGATAATAGCTCTTCCAAATATTTTGAACCCCTCCCAAGTTTCATATTGACTTTAAAATAGTGTTTATATGATAAATAAATAACACAGTAGCCACTACATGAGAAATTTCCCTCTTGCTCAACCCCATAAAAGAACCACATGGAAAAGATTTGTTAGTTTCCTCTAGAACCTTGATCCTATTCGAGGAAGGGATAGAAGGATGTTGAAAATGAGAAAGAATGGGAAACACTTTAATAGCCACTCAATCTAGGGAAAAGTGCTAGTTATGAAAAATTTCCTCTTTTCTTAGAAAAACACCCAAATAGATAAGAAAAAGACAAAATGATTGTTAGATGCATCCCACAAGCATTTAAAACAAATGCTTATAGATCTTTCTAAAACTTTGCTAAGAATGCAAGTGACTAAAATCCAAAACACAAAAATAACATCTAGGATTGATTTGACCAAATGTAGTCTCCTTGCCCTTGACAACCGCCTTAGGCTCCAAGTGGTTAGTCTTGTTTCCAACTTAGCTATTAACTAGGACCATTCTTCTTTTTTTGTAGTATTTTGGTTTCACTTGGAAAACCAAATATTTTAGCCCTATATCCATTTCAATAGAGAGAAATGGAAATAAATTCATGAGATTCCCTACTTCATAATGTGCCAAATTTTAAGTTAAAATTTAATATTGTTTAGCTATTAATCAGCATGCTAGTATTTATTCCAAACAAATTATTGATATCATATACCGAATTTAGCATAATAAGGCCATTACACTACTTGTAAAAAATGTAAAAGAAACACGAAGATTACTTGTCTCATCCCTGGCTACGCATGGAAGAATGGAGAGTAGACCCATTTATAAAAACAACAAAGGATATCGATTACATGCACCCCTCACCAAATTCACAAAACCCATCCCAAGACTTAGGATATATATAACATCATCTTAATCTTCATAATTATGTTCATGGTCATTGCTGATATATATAGCATCATCTTGATTTTCATAATTATGTTCATCATCATTACCGCCCTGCTCATCATAAGTAGTTTCTTCTTCCTCATCAAAATCACAATTATCATCCCATGGAATTCCACATTTATAGCAAAATTCATGACCACACCTGAAAATAAACAAAATATAATATTAGAACATAAAAGCCTACATAAAAAAGAAAAATCATAACCACTTTCTTATTACATTATGATTAAATTCTCATAACAAAAACTCCATTGCTCAGAAACCGTGTACCTGCAAACTATGTGCATGCAACCTTGGGTGCGTTCAATCATATGTTTGCAGTTCGGACACCGCTTCCACTTTTTGTTCTCTGCAAGCAAATTCAACTCTGCATTTACAACGCCCAACTGAGGAGCATATTCTTGGCAAGACGTGTCCGTGTGCCAAGGAACCCTGCACTCAATACAAAACAAGCGGGAGCATTTCTGACATTTTGTTGTTGTTGTTGTTGTTAGAGACGAATGTGATGAGGAAGAAAAGGGTGAAGGAACTTGTGAGCACTTATTTAATTCCGATAAAGCCATCAAAAACAAGCAATCAGGATATGGGAAATATGCTTTCTCTGAATCTGCAATTCTTTCCTCTTCAAAACTTTTCGTAAAAATCTCAAACCATTTAGATGACAAGAATTTCTCACAGCCATATTCAGTGAGCTTGGAATTACAGCAGGGATGTGGGAATTTAGGCACACCGCCATAATCGGCCATCATGGACTCAACGTATCGACCCATACAACGAAGACAATATCTATGATGGAAAAACATATTTTTGTGCATCCCATTCACATTCACATCCTCAAAGCACATATTGCATTTCTCCTTCACGTCAACGCCTCCAATTACTGTCACCTCCACTTGATAATGAAGAGGTCTAAAATTTATCTGAGCGCCTGAATTATCACTAACATCACCACTGGTTATACTACTGGTTTCGGGCTGGTCACTACCCACTGCTCTGAATGTTATATCCATGTCGAAATTCTGCAATGCTGGTTCATGACATGTGCAAAGAAAATTGAATTTACAAGTCGAAATCCAAATCAAATATATATTTATAGTAGAGGATAGGTATATCACACCCGCCGGCTGACTTAGAAGCCCCTTACGTTCATCATATGTGCACCAACTTACCACGTTCTCCATGTTAACATGGTATTTTGGGGCCTTTCACACGCAAAGTGGCAATGATGGTGTTATTTTCTTTTATCCTCATTTTTATCAGGAAATTTTATTGTTTTTCTTCTGAATTATTATTGTTTTGTTCTTCTCTCAACCGTTGTTTTTTATTTATTTTCAAACTTAACGTACTAGTTTTCAACACGCGTTTCATTGATGTTCTTTTCTTTATTTTTAAACTTAATGTACTAGTTTTGAACACAAGTTTCATTGATTTTCTTAATGTTAAATAATATAAGTAATTATGACATCCATCTATTTAACGAATTAATAAAATATATTCATATATTCATTATGAAAGTCATATATTCATTTTAATTATGTTTATCATTAATCAGTATAAACTAATAATTTAGTAATTTTAGATTGATTTTACGTGTTCATTATTAATCAACATAAATTAATTAATATGATTGCCACTAAATTAAAAAAATGTCATACACTGCCATACAAAGTTACATATGTTAATTACAATACTAAACAATATCAAGTGCAACTATAAATAATTCCAACCAAAAAAATTATATTATATGAAATGTCAAGTATTACAATATGAGTTTCCAACTTAATATTGGTTGGACTACAATTTACACATGAAATATTGTTTCATCACTTCAAAACATTACCATTTTATTCCCAAGGCATTGCACGTGAATTCATGAACTCTAAATAGTTGACCATCAGTCTCTATGTGTGTGTCTTATGCGGGATATTGTCTCTAAGGGTATCACTAGCCCAATTCTCTTCTCTCTCTCTTTTTTGCATTTGTTTTCTTCTTTATTCATTTCTTGCTTCTTACCATCAATTTTGAGTTCCTTTTCTAAAAACAAAATAAGATACAATATATAGTATAAGACATGAAAGACGATGAACACTATAATGTAAAGTAAAGTAAACTATAAAATATTTATACGACATATAGCTCAACATGAACAATGTTAATGCCATTTTTTACCTAGAAAAGCAAGAAAATCGAACAAGTTTTCTTCAGTTGGGTGATAATGGTCACTATGTGGCCAGATGAGCTGTATAAACATAACAAATAAAATGTCATCATAGAAAATAACACCTTAGTAACTTAGTATTCAACGTTCAAGGAAATATTAGGCACAATCATGTCAACTAAGTTACATGCTAAAATATCAAGTTGTAGATACCTTGTGAAAACAAATAGTCTGAAGTGTGATGTCTAATCCTTGTCATTTTATTCGCAACAACATTTCATTATCTTATGCATGAACTTGGTAAAGTATATAAACAAAATGTGCTCAAATAACAACATGAAATTAAACTTTTCTAATAGTCATGAAAATATTTTAACACTAAACAACTAAAATGATTTGAATCAATTAAGTGTAATACTAATTTCATATTCAAGCTTTGGTTTTTGTTTAAATGGACATGATACCAAGTATTTTCAATTTCATTGTTAAAAGACAACAAAATCAAAAGAAACATTCAAAATTCAATCAAACAATAAAGAGAGGATATCATGGAATGGACATTGCAATTATAAAAAAAAAATTGTTTGCCTATTCACCGATGTCTTCTTTGGCATTCCTCAAATATTTGCCTGCCCAAAATAACCATGAGGTGAAATAATAACAACATTAAAAACCATAAGAAACCCCATTAGAAACTCGAACAATTTTTTTTTAGTTGGGAAATAATGGCCACCATGTGGCTAGATGACCTGCATAAAGAAAGAATATAAAATGTCACCATAGAAAAGAACCCCTTAGGAATTTAGTATTCAACCTTCAAAAAAAATCTTAGGCATAATCATGCAAACTATGTTACATGTTCTAAGGGCCAAGTGGTGAATTAGCATACCATATTTCCAGCTCTCCATTTTTTATTGTGCCAAACCGGGTAATATCTAATCCAAAAGGCCAATAATTTTCATTATAGCGGATCAAGAAAGTTTCTACAAGAATCTTCTTAAAAATAACCTTCTCCATTCTCCACTCAAGAGGAAAATCCAATGCCCGATAAAGATGAAGATCCCCTTTTTGGCTACTCTCAGGAATCATGTATATCTGCATATGCAAAACAACAACGTAAGAGGAAATTGTGCAGAAAAAATATCTATAAGATTTAAAATAGATGACAACGATGACATAATGATAAAATTGAATGAAAATTAAGAAACTTGATTTATTTGCATAATGAAAATGTTAGGGAGAAATCAAAAGCAAATCTCAAGGATTACACAAGAAAAATGCCACCCTTCTTACCATTTTGTTAATACTAGTGCTCCTAAGCTTCATCAAGTTGTTGTTACTAAAAAGTGTTGCTATTTTAAAGTGTACCCTGAAGAGGATGATAAAGGAAGAAATTCACATGATTTCAAACTAACAAATTTTAAATAGGCAAACAAATAATGTTGATCTTTCCAGGTTCCTGAAACATTGTTTCAATATTAACAACCTTTTTTACAAAGCAAAGATGAATTAACCAAAATCCCAAGGAATGCATTTGTTCTTTCACCGCATCACAATTTTTTGCTCTAAAAGCTTACCAATTAAGCCTAATGTCGCTCAAGAATTTCACAAAATCATTTACTAAACAAATTGTCTCATTTATATTTGACAACATGAAGTTTGATTAGTGCAAATTGATTTTGATTTAGAGTTGGTAAGACTCAGAGCATGAACATAATTAGGTGTTTATTATGCACCCGTGTTCTCATCATGGATTATGAGTTTAACACCAACCACTTTGAGCACTCTATATTGCAATCACCATGACCTGAGACTTTTCCATGATCACAATGGGGAGGGTGAATGGTAAAACCCCATTAACTGACCTATACATACCCTAAGGAGAGTACATGTCCTACCCATTTAGGTATTGGCTCATTGAGCGTGTAAATATCAATAAAATCAAAGAGAAAATGCAAACAAAGGTTGTAATAAATGCATGTATTAATAAGAATCTTATACTTAAAGTGAGATCATAATTGTGTAAAAGTTACCTAGATTTAAAGAAGTCAACTTTTAGTTCTAATTAGACAAGAAACCCAATGAAACATCCTTCACTTCCAAACATATGTTTATGAAATCACATTAATAAGATTATATTTCCTCACCTACCTATCATAGTGAAAATCATAAGGATAAGAAAGATGAAACTCTTCATCTAAAGTAATGCCTAAATGTTGCGAGGTGGCTCTTGATTAATGTTGTTTTCCACGCCAATGTCCCCTCACATTGTGATAGTATTCTCTGTCTCAATGAATAGGTACATAACATCTCCCATTACATCAACACCATATGAATCATTTTTATGTTGAATAAGCTAACCACCATCCTAAGTAATTCAATTGAAAAAATTCAATCCTAAGATAACTATCTAGAAACCATATAACAACTTGTAGTTTTAGTATTCTACCACAATTGACCAAATAGACAAATAGAAAAACATCGAAACATGGTCCACCATTATGATCGAATCCATTAAGCTTCAAGAAATATAGAGAATAAATAGTTGGAACATTTTCACAAAGCATCAAAGTTTGATCCTACATACTATATTAAGATGCACTTCCATTTATTGAAGGTCTTATATGAAAATGGAAAACTCAAAAAATAAGAGGGCAGTTATTATAGCACCTAAGATACAATTTTCATATCCTTTATAAGTTTAAAAAAATGAATGCATGGGAACAACGAGACAAATGTTAGACAACTTAAATGGAAAAGCATAGAAACATGGTCTGCCACTATCCTGATCCATCAAACTCCAAGAAATATAAAGAATAAATAATCGGTTCATTTTCACAAAGCCTCAAATTTTGATCCTACATATTATATTGAGGTGTGCTTCCATTTATTGGAGGTCTTAAATGAAAATGGAAAACTCAGAAAATAAGATGGCATGTTTAATAGAACCCGAGATACAATTTCATATCCCTTTTACTATAGCTTATAACTTTGAAAAACTGAATGAATGGGAAATAAAGGGGCAAGGAAGATGTGAGGTAAATTAGTAACTAAAGAAATTTTGCATGGTGAACCCAAGGAGAAAATCAAGGGAGGAAAGTAAAATGATGTCAACTTTCAAATGATAACAGGAAAAAAGGGGCAAATCTCTAATTTTTTAAGAAATAAATACACTACATACAAAATCCTACAACTTGTGAACAACTTGGGCTATTTTGCATGGTGTTTCAGGGATAGGGGCGACGGGGATGGCTAGAAGTTAACCCCAAATTTCAATGGGACAACCAAAAGTAATTTTAAAAAATAAAATTTTAAAGTAATATAAAATTTAAAAACAAAGATTCTAGAACATAGCGATATAATATAAGTCAATAAAAATAACCGCCATAGATAATAGATCTAATGTAACTCAATAAAAGTAACAATTCTTGGATAATATATCTTCAATATCTTATCTACATAGATATCACAACTCTCCCAAAAGAAAGAGTTGATATAGGATACACAAACCTACCAAACATGGGAGTGAAAATTGTGAAGGAAATGAGCCCTCATTACGAAAACATACTACATAGTGTTTAGGAATGCAACGCTTAGATAACCTTTATCCATGTTTGAATGCAGAACAACTTGGTGAATACTTTTATTTGAGAATTGGAACTAAATGGGCACTAGTTTCGATAGTGGCTATTCAAATGTCCTCAAAACCATCCCATAGGATCTCCCAAAACTCCCTGTTTTTGGAAAGAACCATCTAGAGGATCTCAGATAAGTCCCAAAAAACAATCATAAGATGCATCCCAAACATCCCATTTTCTAGAAAGAAACATTTAGACAATGTGGGAGAGGATCACGCATCCTAAGAGATGTCTCGTTCAAAATAGGGACATTCCCCTTGCAATCCCCAAGGAGTGGAAAATCCAAAGGATGCATCCGAGAAGTAGAGACAAGTCCCCCCATGCAACATCATCCTCAATGCATAATCCAAATGATACACTATAAAGTGATCTAAGAGAGTGACACAGTAACATATAAACTCATCACCAACTGTATAAATTGACCTATATATGCATACACAGAATGTATGTAAGGAAATTATGAAATCATTACATGCATGCATGGAAGATAACATTTATCATATCTAATTAAATTTTAATAGTATCATCCCTACAATTGGAGGGCCTAAATTAAGGAAACAATCGAAGAAAACTTATAATTTGATATATCTATTATACTTCCAACAAAATGAAAGTAGATTGTGGATTACAAATTTATAATCATGATTACATAAGAACTACTTACAAGTTTCAGGGGACCCATACTCATGGGCTTCGGAGCAGTAACGAAATGTTTTGAAATTTCAACTAATGGCTTTGGGAGCATCCAAAACATTCCAGTTGCTCCATTATTAGATTCACACCACTCTTTTGGGTGCTTCTTACACACAACCAACATTAGGGGTAGTTTGGACACTACTTACTTGCATATCCCTACATGTGACATCAATATTGGGCATTTAAATGCTACCTACAATTGTTGTCACTGAACCCTGCAAGTATATTTATTAATTTCCTACTGTTAATCACAAAAGTAGGTCAATGGGACTGAGGAAGAGTGCAGTCAATATGAGTACAATGTAGGAGTGCAAGTGCATATCCTAGAAAAAATGCGACAAGTAACATATAGAGAAAGAAATTAGTGGTAATTTTGTTGCAACTCGTATATAAGAGACTGTGGTATAATACAATATACTCAATGGCCTGCTAAAAGGGAATGAGTGAGTGATATGGTAAGGTCTTGCAATGGATCTAGATATGTTAGGGGCTCCTGATTCTAATGACTAATGGCAAGGAAGGTGAATTGGGTACAGGGGCACTGCCAACATCACTTGGGGCCAACAGTGGATCTAATCGTGTGATCCTAGGGGAGGTGTATGAGAAAGTGATACTCCTATCATATGTGGTCAAAATGAAGAAATTGTTAGTAGGTATTTGGCCACTCCTATGGGATTGGGATGTAGCCAAACATGTTAGGAACACCTTGCTCTGGAACTATATGGAGTTCGTCCCTTTAGTACTCTAAGAACCTGTGAAATTGATGCATGGTTCAGCATCATTAAACTAGTCTCAATGGTATTTTTTGATCTCCCCAATGAGAAGGTTGAGAAGAGACCCAAGATCTCACCCTTTTAAGTATCTCCATTTTCCACAAAGGACCACCATCATTGTCTAAGGAAGCTGCAAGCAGTATAGTAGTTTTAGAACTTGACTAGGAAAAAAATTACATTTTAAATTAAGCAAAATCAAGAATACTTTCGAAGATAAATGTTCAACATAGGAGATGAGTACTCTAGTATGCATGTGTCTACTTATGGTTGGATAGCTATAACAATTGACAGAAAAGTACAAAAATTCCATATTTGTTTCCCTTTTTATTCAAAATCTCAATATCTCTAGGGAAGGAAAACAATCTTTGGAGTTCCATAAATTTTGTTGGGCTGGATTTTCTTCTATTTATATAATTATTCCTTGGTTAATCCCTCATATTATAAATATAGGGACCCATTTCCAATATGTCGTTGGATTGTGGTGATTTCTTGGATAGTTTGGCCTGTTTCCTCAATTTATTTAACTAATGATTCCATAAGTTAGATGCCATTTCAAAACTACATACTGCAATTTCTGCCTACTATTGAGTGGATTATGAATGGAGATTTCAATATGATGGAATGGGATAAAGATAAAATTGGCACAAGACCAGACACTAAGGTCCTTCAATATTTATTAGCTTAATATCATGGAATGCAAGCGATGCTTCTAGAGAAGGAAGGAAATATTTGATATGGGGTGCCACCCATTCTATTATCGATCTGATATGAAAATATAAGACAATGCAAATAAACCCAAGAAATAACAAGATCTGAATATAGGTAGAAATGATTGACTTTATTAATCAAACCCTTAAGGTAGGGCAACACCAAATATTCACTCCTTAAGGAAGGAGAACACTCCACAAGCCATATGCCTATTCATACAACAATCCTTCACACCCTTCAATGTGGAGTCTCTAGCCTCTTTATAGGCCTCATACATACAATACCATGGATCATTACCATGGTTCCCTCAATACCATCTATCTAATACCATGAGCCCATTACATTATTACTAACTACTTGTAGTCCCTTACATGATATGGATTAAGCACCTTATTTATTACTATGGCCCATCCCATTATTACATTATTCCCTTGTGTACATCCCTTTGTACCCCATTTTATCCCCCCTAGGTATATAATATTCCACCCCCCTTAACATGTTTCATCCTTGAAACATCAGGAGAACACAAATAATAAGATCTACTCAAAAGAGTAGTCCACTGGTACCATGCACATGCATCTAGCCATCCAAGAGAAAGGTTAACCCTCGATCTCACTGGTGCCTCGCTCGCTTGAGATGGAAGTTGACCGTGGTAGCTCTTCTGTGTTAATGTGTAGTAGGTGGATCTTCGCTCCTCTCTATATGTCATGCGGGGGTTGTTGTCCTTGTGGCTAATTGGTTGCCATTTTGTTGGTTGTTTTCTTGCGGGGTGATGTAGGTGATGATATGTTGAAGTTTTTACCCACAGTGTCTTTTTATTTAATTGACCCTGTTGTGGTGCCTGCTGTGGTGTCTTATCTTCCAATATTACTTCAACCACTGAGCCCTCATCTGATGTATTGTTATAGACATTTTTGTGCCTTACAGCATTGAACATGAAATGTCCATAATCTAAGGGATCCAAAGTCCCTAAACATGTTGTTCCTACCCCTAGAGGAACAAGGCTAACAAACCACAGCAATTCACAGATGTTCTCCAACAGAAACTGCTCAAAAACAAGTCAATTCAGGATCATGTCAATGGCTCCACTGACTGTCTACGCTGAATGTCCATGGCAACACTGGCTACCTGCGCTGAATGTCAAAGCCAACACTGGCTACCTACGCTGAGCAAGAGTGGACATGTGGCAAGCTCATTTCTCAAGGTGTCAAAACCCAGGAAGCTTCCAAAATGACACTTGCCTCAGGGAATTCCACTGGTGATGAGTAAGAGGTTCCAAATCTCCAAGTGGAAGCAAGAACCTCCAAGTGGAATCAAGAACTGATAGAGGGAGAGGACACTAGTTAGATCTCAAGCTGACTCATCCTCTCTCCAAACATCTATAAATGGATCTCTCCTCCATGAGATCTAGGGGATGGAATTTTGTTATTGCTAAGAATTGCTGTTGGTTTGAGACTGGAATCATTGGGTGCTTAATGCTTTGAAGGGAGGTGAAGATAGGAATTCCATTTTGTTGGGAAGGAGATGCTGGATTGGAGCCCTCTGGGTTGTATCTCTTCTTGAACCTTGTTATTCATCAATAAAGCTATCTTGGTTTTCTCCTATATACTGATGTATCTTTGATGTATGATTGCATTAGTATGTTTAGTTTACTTCTAATCCTGAACTAGTTATGTTTATGAATCAATGTCATTGTGTAGTGTTCTTCTCTTGTAATCTTGCAGAGACCTGTTGAAGCTGGGCGAGCGAGAAGGCAAGTAGCTGTTAACACCCAAAGAGAAGAGAGACCGGATCGAGGGACAAACAGAAGACGTCGGTTAGTCCATCTATCTCTCTTCATTCTTAATTCATAAAGGAGGAATACTAGAATAGCTGTCTCTGTTTGTTGCTAAGGCACTGTCACACCTTAGGTGGATAGGATCGTCCTGCATAGGCATTTTTCCCCACAACAAATTCGTGACTCCGTTGGGGAGATTTTTTTTAGTCATTTTATTTGTGTCTCTATCATTGTTTGTTTCATAGACTCAACAGAAACAATCGAACTGCTTCTGTTATTCTCAGTTGCAAAGTAGATAGTTGCTGCCTTGATCCAATCACTGGATTTGTCTATGATCTGAACAATGGACTCATAAATGATTTGATGATCCTTTGTGATAGATCTTAGTACCCCCTCAAAGCATCCCTTTGATTGTACCTTGCTTGTTGCTTTTATTTGGCCAGAAACCGTTGATTAATTAGCAATCTGTGACCGAGAACCTAGTGAGAAACTCTCGTTTCTCCTTCAGCGTGACCACTGTGAAGGCATTCTGCATTTCAACGCAGGTCCCGTGAAGGCTACCTGCACTGAATGTCAAAACCACAGTGTTGAGGTTGCATTGAACCAGTTTTGCCTTGTGCAGCTGGGGTTCTCTGCTCTCTGTTGCCCTGTTTTGATCTCTGTTTTTGCAGCCTGTAACCAGCATAGGTACCAGTCTGATAGTTCCTTTTCTCTGCTTAAATTCTGCCTGCTTTTGTACAAAAAGACTGTAAGTGTTTTTATGTGTTTGTGGCGTCATTTACAGTTTTCCTTTGCATGAGTGAAATAATCATCCTGTAGCCCTTGATTCAGATCTGTTGACTGTGATCTTAGGAGAGAGTTCATTGGCTGTTTACAGCTGATTATACATTTGCGTTTGCTTATTGGTTTGAGTTTGTCTCTTTTAAGTGCCGAAGCAAGTGTTCCTTTCGAAAGTCGCAAAGTGTTGTAATCTCTTCTACCCTTGTTGATTTCGAAAAAGTAAACTTGTTTGTACTTGTCATTTAAAAGCAAATTCAAAGTTGTACAAAAAGCTTTCTTTGTAGGCATCAATACTAAGAAAGCGGAAAACAAACACCTGCATTGTGCATTTGCATTTTGATAGTTTACATGCTTGATTTAGGAAAAGTGCATTCGAGTGTGCTGAGTGCTCTTTGAGAAAAGATGGTGTCTTTCTTTTCCCTTAGTAGCTAGGATTTTCAAAGTTGAAAAGATATAAATCTTGCTTATCATCTTAGACTGCATTTAGGAATTGTACCATACATCTCATGCTGATCCAGAAAGGCAAACTTCTAAAAAGATCAAGTTAAAATAAACTGAATGAACCTAACAACGCTTTGCAACATAACGCACAACATAGAGGTCTAGGCTAGAGACGTGTTCCGGAGTCGTTAAGCCTGGTGACTGTCGATCTTGTGGAAGGTGGGTGATTCCTCCTGAGGGACGATAGTGCCAGTACGGATTGTGCTCCCACGTACCATCGCGTATATATTGGGAGACCCCTTTAGGAATTTAACCTTTATCCTTAGGAAGCCGTGTCGGCCGCCCTACTGATCGCAATGCACTGAACACAGCATTCAGGAAGATCGACTGCCCGTACCTTAAAAAGTATTTTGCAGTTTTGCGAAAAGTTTGGCACACCCTCTGCCTAGAACTCCAGAGCAGTTCCTTTTTGCCTTTTTCAGACTCTATAACGGAAAAATTCCATCTGAGCATTTGTCACTTCGGGCTCGTTAAAACATCGAAGGAGACTAGAGTCATCTTTAGCTTTTTCTTGACTCTTTAAAATTGAAGAAGCAAGTTGTGTCCAAGCATCATTAAAATTTATTTTAAATGGAATAATCATCACCTTTCCTTCGTTGATCTTCGAAGTTAGTCTACCTTCATCACAAAGTTCTTGTAGAATCGCTAGAAAATCTTTTGGATAGACTAAATATGTCTGAACAACCGTCGACATCCAGGACTGTGTCATCCGACACAGCAGCGGCAGAGCCTCCTGCCGCCACTCCAACGATGTTCGCTGGTATACCATCTGTCCCGGCAAATTGTCAACAACAGGCTGGAGTCCAATCAGAGACTGTTTCGACGACATGGTTAGTTCCTATTTCTTCATCTGTTTTATCATCTGGTATTTCTTATGTTGAAACTCAAAAAATTAATCCAATGTGTCTTCAAAGGCCAATCTACCCTTTAAGTACTGGATTGCCACCATATGGAGGGCAGTATGCCTTTTCATTGTTTCTCCCCGGAGAATAACCATATGGGAGTTTACAACAAAGTTCAGGTCAAACTGGAATTACATCCAGCGGATGGGTACCGATACTGCCTCAGCAACCAAGGGTTGCATATTCAATGCAACCAGTCCACCCTGTGTCGAATGTTTCCACTATACATGGTCTGGTGATTGCGTCGCAAGTACAAGCGCTACCTGTTGTATGTCAACCCCAAGTTTCTCAGGTTGCCATACAATAGCCTCTTGTCTCGACAACTCAATCACAACCTCCAGTTAGTGCCTTCTTATCTGGAGCGACTCAGGCTCAAACAAGTACTAGGACTCCTCATCTTGGTCAATCATCCAGTATTGGACAACAGAAACTGGCCCAACAACTAGAGCTGGTTCAAACTCATCAACCCCCATTCCAGCAATCATATCGAGGACCTGAGCAACAAGTCTTTGTAAGTAATAGGCAATCGCATTTACTAATCGGTTACCAACAACCATATTATAATGGTTATGCCCATCAACCTTGTCAAAGTTGCCAGCATCAAATACATTATGCTGGTATTCAAAGACCCACTGCTCAGGCGATTCCATCTTATCCTAGGTATGCTTCGCCTAACCTGACTCAACAGTTGCCCTTTGTAGCAACTCTACAATTACCAGATCTAAACCGGCTGATGAATGATCCAATTGCTTATGCCCCTTGGTGGCCAGCGATTCCGCATAAACTTCCGTCAGATATTCCTAAATTTAATGGAAATCCGGGTGAAGATCTGTCGAATCATGTGATGACCTTTCATCTGTGGTGTTCATCAAACACCCTAAATGATGATTCGATTAGGATTCGCCTTTTTCAGAGGACGTTAACTGGTCCAGCAGAAAAATGGTATATCGAATTGCCTAGAGCTTCATTCGACAACTTCAGTACCCTAGCCACGACTTTCTTAACCCATTTTCAATTACCCATAAGGTATGAAACGGGAACGGAACTCCTAACCAACTTCAAACAGACAACGGCCACTCACATATATGATCATATACATGAGTGGCGACGTCGTCGTAGGATGGTAAAAACGTACGTTCCCGATCAGCTATTAGCTGAATGGTTTATCAAGTCATTACTTCCTGCCATCACGGAAGATGTGGAAAAGGGGGGAGTCGTAACGGAAGAGCAAGTCATCGCTCGTGCGCAATATCTGGACTTGGTTTACACTCAGTCCGACACGCTCTACGACAAAATACCTGATGCCCCTAAACCGGAATTCTCAATTCTTCCTCCTCCTAAATCAAACAATGACTCTCATGCCGGTGATGGCGTGATTGGCGCAACAGACATGAAATCGACAAAGGCTATATCTAAAAAGGCCCGTAAGATTTCCGGTCAAAATGCAAATGAGGAACTTCTTGCCTTGGAAGTAAGTGCCGTGTCGGACGACAAGGGCAAACAACTGAAGCAACCAGGGGGCAAGAAGAAAAAGAAAGGGAGAAAAAGGAAACCCCCTGCGAGGTGTTATATATGCGATGAGGATCATTGGACAGCAGATTGTCCATACAAAGTTGAGCTTAAAAGATTCTTTACGAGTTCGAAAACCTCAGCTATGTTGACTGATCCGTTTCCAAGCCCGGGAACTGAACTGGTTGCTAATCAAAATGCTTCCCGATCCCAAGTGCTTATGTTGTCTGTATGAAAGCAGCAAAATGATGCTTTGATGAGGAATAAAGATTACAGGAATCCAAAGCTGTCGAACAACAAGGCTAATGAATAACCTAGTAGTTCGACAACAACTTTGACCGAAGTTGTGCCACCCATCATTCCTGAGCCAATGATAAAGTCGCGAAAGGGAGCAGTACAAAAATCGACATTTAATCCTTGTGTGAAAATAACATAGATAGAGGACCTGGCCCAATCGCCGTCCGCTATGTCGACACTTGAGGTACCGCAAAATTGCTTCTCCCAAGAGCAAGCTTTATTATCAGCAAGAGGTGGGATTGACCCAATGGATTCCAATCTTGTGGCCTTTGATCATGAAGGATATGACCCTCAGTTACCAGCTCAACTAGCTTTCCTTATTCAAGTGAAAGCCCTCAACAAAACTGTTCATCGAACAATTATTGATGAGGGGGCATCTACATGCATTATGTCGATGAGTTGCTTGAAAACTTTAGGATCTCCAACCTTGTCGCGATCTTTGACGAAATTAAAAGCATTCGACGGAAGGACATATACCCCATATGGTATCCTAAGTAACTTGAAAGTTGAACTAGGAGGGAAAACGGTAGAAATAGATGTTGAAGTCATCGATGGGAATCTTGATTATAACATCCTACTAGGAAGACCGTAGATCTATGCCATGGCCACAGTTGTGTCGACCTACTTCAGGAAGATTGCATTTCCCTTCCAAGGAGGAATTACAATCGTCAACCAACAAACTTTTCTCCCCAACAGTTCACAAGTTACGGGAAGCATTCCAATGATCCATGGAAGCAATCATTCGCTCCAAAATATCGGAGTAGGTCTCCTAAAATACCCTGCTTTAATGGGTACTTTTGCCCTACCGCCTCCAAGTAATCTGGCGGAAGTGGCCACAGTGGAATATGAAACCTTCTACATCTAATGGATTTGGACTCCGAGGACGGTTCTTATCTAGTGTCAACCTCGTTAAAAAATGAAACAAGGAGTCATGAGGATAGTTCTTTTACTGTGTCAACCTCATCAAAAAATGAAACAAATCCCCTTTTCAAATCTCAAAGGTAAACCTTCATTCCAACCACCGAGTTGAATGCAATGAAGCTTGGGGGGCATGCACCTCAATTTGCGTTATTATGCTGGGGACATGCAAACTTATCATCGAGTAGTTTTAGCACACAGTTCATGCTCGTTAAAAAATAAACGCAAGATCCGAGTAGTTTTAGCGCATAGTTCATGCTCGTTAAAAAATAAACATAAGTTTGAGCAGTGTTTTTCCACGTTCAAGCTCGTTAAAAAATGAACCTATTCCGGTAAATAACCACAGTGAATGTAACTTTATCAGCCATTAAAGCCTTGGTCATGTTTGCACCGTCACCTCCACTTTTCATTTGGCCGATCGTTCACCTCCATATGATTGTTTACCCATTTTGAGGAACAACTGCGAAGAGTGATTTCACCTAGCCATCTTTGTGACACTGCCATGATTGGAAAATTCCAACCTGTACCTGGAATCAGCTGCTAACCCTGTTTATCACTCGTTCCTCAAAAGACGAGTCTTCTTTAAGCTCTTTTCAACTGACTCATAAAATATGAAAATATTGTCGAGTTTTGGCCTTCCAGCTCGTTAAAGCGACCGGAAGTGCTATCCCTCCTCTAGATTTTAATCTTTTTGGACCTGAGGGATTATTGCACAAAAAGATCGAGCGCTTGTTTTGTTCGGCTCGTTAAAACTATCAAAAACTCATCCCTTTTGTATTGTTTTATACTTTTTCGGACTAAAGGGATTAGGTGACGAAAAAGGACTTTTGGAGTTAACTTTATGTACCTTTTTAGACTCTCTAAAAGTGAAAAGGACCGAGTTATCTTTGTCGTTAGACTCATTAAAATCACTAAATAGCGACAAACTTGTCTTTAGACGAGAACGAGTTTCACTATCGCTAGGCTCGTTAAAACATAGCGATGGGCTTGCCCGAAGGGTAGGCTATAGAACAAGCATATGTTATCCTCCTCAAGCTTGACAAAAATAAAGAGGTACTGGTCAGCAATGACTGGGGAAAAATTGGGAGAAACTCAAGAAAACTTTGATGGTAGCAAGTCGCTTTCGAACATGACACTTTTCTTCCGTACCACAATCGGGTTGGGTTGTTTCATTCACCGGTCACATCACCATGGTCTTGCCATACCATCCATAATTGGGGTAATGCTACCGATCCATCGCATCAGTGTCGCCATATGTTCAAGAGAAGTCGCTCAGAAAGAGTCAACCATGTCCCATCCATTGTCATACATTATCCTTCATCCGTTCATGACCGCCACCCTGAATCATATGTCACAGATCATTTTCACCTCCATCAAAATCATTAGCTTCGTTCCGTGTCATTGATGTGGGATTCATTAAGGCCCTCCTTTGACGGATCGCTTCTTGTCAACATCAGCTCATTATCCAAGAAGTTAATCTAGGAACAACCCCTTCAGTACTTTGAAGCTTGCATGCCTCAATGGCAAGTTTCTCACTTCCGGCGACAGGTATACATCAATGACCTTCGACCGAAATATTTTGCGTGGTGTTCGACGCCAAGTCCTTTATTCACACCACGTGAATTGTACTGCAGTACCTTGAGGGTCATTATCATTATCGGTGATTCCTCTCGTGCTTGTTAACGGTTTACCTCATTGACCGGTAATCAAGCAATGTCTTTCCATGTTCGACTTCAGAACATTTCTCACATGGATCGACTTGTACTTAGAGTGAAGATCGAACGAGTTTGAAGACCCCGAATCTAGTTTCATCCATCCGGGCTGCGATATATATTCAGGAAAGATAAAGACATTAACATGTACATCATTGCAGCAGATAATCATCCTACCCAAAGGATGATAATTTCATCAAAATTATCAGTCTACCATCAGACGATTTTCTGTTCGATGTACAGAAAATGAATTTATAAAGCTGAGCATGGGAATGCCCGCCTCAGCTAGATCATGAAAGCAGTATGAAAAATAATGTATTGTATTGTATCTTATTACAGGTCTCCTCCCAGCATTGGATGAACTTCGGACCCTCCTGGATAAAGCATTTCACCCGATAAACGACCTCATACTTTAGGGGGCAACTGTTATAGACATTTTTGTCCATAATCTAAGGGATCCAAAGTCCCTAAACATGTTGTTCCTACCCCTAGAGGAACAACGCTAACAAACCACAACAATTCACAGAAGTTCTCCACCAGAAACTACTCAAAAACAAGTCAATTCAGGATCATGTCAATGGCTCCACTGACTGTCTGCGCTGAATGTCAATGGCAACACTGGCTACCTGCGCTGAATGTCAAAGCCAACACTGGCTACCTGCGCTGAGCGAGAGTGGACATGTGGCAAGCTCATTTCTCAAGGTGTCAAAACCCAGGAATATTCCAAAATGACACTTGCCTTAGGGAATTCGACTGGTGATGAGTAAGAGGTTCCAAATCTCCAAGTGGAAGCAAGAACCTCCAAGTGGAATCAAGAACTGACAGAGGGAGAGGACACTAGTCAGATCTCAAGCTGACTCATCCTCTCTCCAAACATCTATAAATGTATCTCTCCTCCATGAGATCTAGGGGCTGGAATTTTGTTATTGCAAAGAATTGTTGTTGGTTTGAGACTGGAATCATTTGGTGCTTAATGCTTTGAAGGGAGGTGAAGATAGGAATTCCATTTTGTTGGGAAGGAGATGCTGGATTGGAGCCCTCTGGGTTGTATCTCTTCCTGAACCTTGTTATTCACCAATAAATCTATCTTGGTTTTCTCCTATATACTGATGTATCTTTGATGTATGATTGCATTAGTATGTTTAGCTTACTTCTAATCCTGAACTAGTTATGTTTATGAATCAATGTCGTTGTGTAGTGTTCCTCTCTTGTAATCTTGCAGAGACCTGTTGAAGCTGGGCGAGCGAGAAGGCAAGTAGTTGTGAACACCCAAAGAGAAGAGAGACCGGATCGAGGGACAAACGGAAGACGCCAGTTAGTCCATCTATCTCTCTTCATTCTTAATTCATAAAGGAGGAATACTAGAATAGCTGTCTCTATTTGTTGCTAAGGCACTGTCACACCTTAGGTGGATAGGATCGTCCTGCATAGGCATTTTTCCCCACAACATGTATCAACACCTGTATCATTTTCTGCTTGAGCCTCTGTTTGTGTTTGATCGTCGATCACTAATGGCTCATCATCTCATATGTTAGTCCCTAGAACATCTTCTGCATCAACCTTCATGGACTCTGCTTGTTTATTGATGGAAATATCCTGTAATGTAATTTTCTTCTTTTTATACAAGAGCTTTAGGAATTTCTTCTGCACATTAATATTAATAGTACCCACAGATTCCATCCAAGGATATCCTACAACAACATCCATATTATCCATCTCTGAAGTATAAAAATCACCATGCAACACATACTTATCCATAGAAATCTTCAAATCCTTATACACTTGAATATCCTCATCATCCACTTGTGTGTTTTCAATGTGTTTTGCTAGAACTTGCAATTTTTTTACCAAATTAACATTCATAAAAGTATGCTTGCAACTAGGATTTATAGATACAACGATTTTCTCCTTCTGAATCAATCCATGAACCTGTAATAAGGAGACACCCGTAGAAAATAACCCTTTACGTGTCTCATTCTCCTTTTTTCTAGTCCGAGACCATTTGTTTAAAAGGACTCTTTCAAATTTTGCATCTGAAAGTTTGGACAACTGCTTGTCGTCAAGTGAGAAATACCGTTTGTAAGCCTTATCTATGAAATTAAGCCACAATGAATCCTTCCAATTTTTTTCCCATATTGACTTAGTTTGCTTTATGTATTCTTCAATAGTAGGACCATTATCTTTTGCTATAAAACATAGAACCGCCATGAAGAGGGTTTTGAAAAAAATTCACTTACTTGGTGAAAATTTGAAATGGCCACAATTCTATCAATATTGCTCAGAATCCCTATTATGACCTGTTTTCGGAAATCGAACAACCATTCTGCATCTTCCCATGTGGTAGAAATCCTGATCTAGGATATTGAATTGCCGATCCACGCTGCAATTGTCCCGCCGTCACAAAAAATTGCCGAAAATAGCTGATTTTAAATCAACGATATCTCCCTCATCCGGACTCCGATTCGATTGATTGTTTTTTTTGAAATAGGGTATTTTTTCATAGATAATCCAGATCTACAATTAGATTCTATAGATCTTGCACCAGGATGTCCAGATTTGTGCCGCAAACTCGCTTCCCTAAAAAATTGTCTTCAAAACCACTGATTTTTAGATCAGCAATATCTCCTTCATCCGGACTCCGATTCAGCCCTTTTTTTTTGAAATCGGGTATTTTTTCACAAAGAGTCTAGATCTACAATTAGATTTTGTGGATTTTTCACCAGAACATCTAGATCTACATCACAAACTCGCTGCCCTGAAAAATTGTCTACAACACCACTGATTTTTAGATCAGCGATATCTCCCTCATCCGGGCTCCAATTTAGTCGATTTTTTTTTTTAATTGGGTATTTTTCACAAAGAATCTAGATCTGCAATTAGAGTTTGCATATTTTTCCCCAAAACCTACAGATCTGATCTGAAAACTCACCACCCCAAAAAATTCCTGCAAAAAATTAAAAAATTCTCCACTTTTGCCCAAGAAAGTGCTCTGATACCAATTGATATAGATCTGATATGAAAATATAAGACAATCCAAATATACCTAATAAATAACAAGATCTAAATATAGGTAGAAATGATTCACTTTATTGATCAAACCTTTAAGGTAGGGCAACACCATATATTCACTCCTTAAGGAAGGAGAACACTCCACCAGCCATATGCCTGTTCATACAACAATCCTTCACACCGCTCAATGTGGAGTCTCTAGCCTCTTTATAGGCCTCATACATACAATACCATGGGTCATTACCATGGTTCCCTCAATACCATCTATCTAATACCATGGGCCCATTACATTATTACTAACTACTTGTGGTCCCTTACATGATATGGATTAACCACCTTATTTATTACTATGGCCCATCCCATTATTACATTATTCCCTTGGGTACATCCCTTTGTACCCCATGTTATCCCCGTAGGTATATAACATAGGAGATGAGTATTCTAGTGTGCATGTGTCTACTTATGGTTGGGTAGCTATAACAATTGACAGAAAAGTACAAAAATGCCATATTTGTTTCCCTTTCTATTCAAAGTCTCAATATCTCTAGGGAAGGAAAACAATCTTTGGAGTTCCATAAATTTTTTTGGGTTGGATTTTCTTCTATTTATATACTTGGTCCGTGGTTAACCCCTGATATTATAAATATAGGGACCCATTTCCAATATGTCGTTGGATTGTGGTGATTTCTTGGATAGTTTGGCCTGTTTTCTCAATTTATGCAACTAATGATTCCATAAGTTAGATGCCATTTCAAAACTACATAATGCAATTTCTTCCTACTATTGAGTGGATTATGATTGGAGATTTCAATATGGTGGAATGGGATAAAGATAAAATTGGCACAAGACCAGACACTAAGGTACTTAAATATTTATTAGCTTAATATCATGGAATGCGAGGGATGCTTCTAGAGAAGGAAGGAAATATTTGATATGGGGTTCCACCCATTCTATTATGCTGGAAATTCTTCTATTATGCAGGAGTTCAAGATAATTGAGTTATACCTCTCCCCAAATCAAAAGTTAATATGGATGTACAGTCCCTAATGAAGCAACACATATTCAAGGTTAAATTGTAGGTTTCTCCCTAGATCAAAAGTTATGATGGATGTACACTCCCTAATGGTGCAACACACATTCAAGGTCAAATTAGGGAAATCCTCATGTTTAAAGAGCTAAATTGTTAATATTCCCTCTACTGGATCATAACTTGGGCCAAAACTTACACAGGATTTAGTTGAGGAACAATGCAGTGCCTTGACAATTTTGCTCTAGCAACAAGTATTGTTGTGGGTTATGATTTTCACTAAAAAGGTGACATAACCATCCCTATATCTTGTAGTATATAAGACAACAAAAGAAAAATGTTTCATCTCAATATCTTCTATATGAAAATTACAAAATCCTACTCTCTTGAGGAATCTATTGTTTAACCTCCACCAAAGCCTATGTAACCCCACTAAAAACTAGCCCAAATATATCTTAGAGTGCATGCATCTAGTGTCACAACAAGGGGATCAAACAAAGAGGACATGTCTCTAATAAATGCATAGAAGGTCATCTTAGGCTTCAATCCTCCTAGTGATTCAAGCCAAGAGACCTAGAAATATTACTTGTATATTTCATCTATGATGAACATGTTCATAACATGTTTATTCAACAAAATATGTCCAAGAATATTCAAAGTGTACATGAAAGCAGGGAGGAAATCCATCAACAAAATGACCATAGCAAGACATGAGAACTTTGAAAACAAAAAACTATGATCCCACCCAATAGGTGTAGTCAAGGTCATAGCCACAAAGGAGGTCATAATAAATATGAAAGTTCCTCTCAACTATCAAGTCTAGAACTCCATATATTAGGATCTATAGATGTTGATAAGGATGTGCTCTTTTTCACCTTATAACATGTGATATTGATGTAACAGACATATATGCAGTCTATATCACCCACTAACGTCAGTGGCATGTCAGAACCCACAATATTCTAAAACCTTACAATCTCATTTCTCAACTATCCATACTCCCTTACTTGTACATATAAGTAGGAAAAAAAACTATCCCTAACCATGCAGAATACATCTAAATCACATTTAGCCTTGCTCATGGTTTTTCCTTTACAGTCATTTTGACATTGTTAAGATTGCTCCAATTTGATGTGTTAAATATTAATCTACTACACTTGGAAAGGACTTGAGGCATTAATTTCTTTTTGAAACAAAGAAGCTTCCATGATCTTCAAAGGAAACATAATGCTGAGTAGTATGATTAATTTTCACTATTTGAGTATATTTTCTTTAAACTAAAAAGAAAAAACATATAAAGCGTAGTATCAATCCTTGAGCACCAAGCATATTATCAATTATTTCTTCCTGGAGATGGGTAGGTTGAATATTTGAATCATCACTCATTTATAATTCCAACTTTCCCTGTGAATAGTTATACCCATTCCCAAGGACCAGGCAACAATCACTAGGATTCTGTGTGGTGCATGATGTTTGCCAGCAATGATGCCAAGTCCTGAAAATCAGAGATGCTTTGCACTTTAGTTTATGGCATCCATTGGCTCATCAACGTTGTTGGGGATCTCCTCCTTACACCATCATTATGGAATGTGTGCCAAAACTGTATGTCAGACCAGGATTACATGGAGATTCTATAATGATTCTATTTGAAGCAAGGTTCAAGCCTCCAGACCAAGGGGGATGGTTCCTGCAACCCTGTGCATATAGGAGTCCAAAATGGACTAGCAGCAGTCCCAAAACAATGCATGATAAGCACACATCCTTAGGCCATGACAATGCCATGAAAGCCGTGAATGCACATGATTTACTACTTGAATACCTTATGGGAACACACAAAAAATAGAGGATGTAATAGACCACATGTGCACAACAAGCATGGGCAGACCCCAAGATAGGCACAAACCAAAACATTATGTGTCAAAATTGAAAAATTATGGCAACAGGAATGAAGAAATTATGAGTATGAAAATCAACGCATCCACCTATAGTCAATAGAACAAAATTTGGAGTTTAGAGATAAAGATCCCATGAATTTTTATTTTTTGGTATAGAAGAAAATTAAAATTCTTTGGAATGTGCCAACATAACAAATTTTAGGTGATATAACAGTTTGGAGGTTGATTTATTTATATCTCCATTTGAAGTATATTTTTACTATATTGGAGCCTGGTATTTATTTCTTTCATGGAAAAAATGACAATGCTCTTGAAGTTTATGTTGAAGCCCGATCATAAATTTAATGGGCATAATTTCACCAAATGGAAACAACAGATGATCCTTGTTTTCCCATTCATGTGTCCACTGAGAAAGGCGACCTAGAAGGTGGTATGGAAACAAGAATATATTGATCAATTTCAAAAACAG
This sequence comes from Pinus tabuliformis, assembly GCA_031772625.1. Classification (NCBI taxonomy): domain Eukaryota; kingdom Viridiplantae; phylum Streptophyta; class Pinopsida; order Pinales; family Pinaceae; genus Pinus; species Pinus tabuliformis. The sequence goes on along the minus strand of CM062804.1, from coordinate 491,699,137 downwards.
TCAAACCAAGTAGCCATTGAATATGATGGATATGACTACAATAACAAATATGTAGTGATACTGATGAAAATCTCATTGACATAAAATAATTCCACAAGAGTAAGATTGTTGGGTCCCTATAATACTAGTGATTACCCCATTACTATTGTAGTTATACCCCTTATTTATATTTTTGTGCCCCTATTACCCCCATGTTGTTATTTCTGTGCCCCATAGAGTCCCTCTATTGCTACTTTTTGTGGCTTTATATTATTATTGTTAGGTCAGCTGGATTATATTGTGACTCCTTAGACTCCTATATATAGAAAGGAGGTTTTGTCATTTGTATCATCAAAGAATTGTTCATTTATGTAATGTAAAGGAGGTTTCCCCCTCGAAGAGGCTGAATTCTAAGGCGTTGATCTATCTTTTCTATCTTTTCTTAAGCTGGTTTCATAACATTTGGTATCAGAGCTTTGGATTCTAGGGTTTCGCTGCTCCAAACAGGTCATCGTGGCATTTTCACTATAACTTTTTTCTGTGACGTTTCAGAAGCCACAAAAAAACCCATTTGAGAAGAAATCGCGTTGAACCTTGGGTCTAAATTTCATAGCTTTTCGCACGATATTTTTGTAGATATGATCTGAGGAAGTTGGTCTTTTTGCGGACTCCTGAATTACATTCAAAACCGGTGACCTTGGGAAAATTGTCATAACTTTCTCTTTGGGGATTGGATTGAAATTTCGTAAGAAGGTACAGAAAGAGGACGGACTGTAGTTTCTTGTGTGTGTGTTTCAGATTCAAAGGTTGAAACAGTGACTCGTGGCACGTCGTACAAGTTCGCTCTACTGAACTAGTCTAAAAGCAAGTCACTATGGGAGATTTCACTTAACTCTTCCTTGGAGAATCCAATTTGGGTCAGAATTGTGGCATTGGAAATAGGATGCAGAAGGCTACTACAGGTCGCAATTTTAGAACTGGACGATCTGAAATTACAGAGATACATCAGATTCAATATCAGGCTTCTATAAAGTGAAAAAAGGTCTGTAGTTTTTTTAAAATTTTTGTGTAAGCTTGGTTTAACGGAATTCAAAAGTCATAGTAAAGCATTATTATCGGTAACTGATGCCCCGAGGAAAGAAAATACAAACACCTAGTAAGGAACCTGAAAGCTCTAACATGACTCATGAAGAAGAGGAAGAAATTCTACATGATATATCAAAATTACAAGAACAGGTGCAACAAATGTCACGCTCACAAAAGCTAATAGAAGCTAAGATAAGTGGCATGGAATCTAAGATAAATGGCATGGAATCTAAGATAAATGGCGTGGAATCTAAGATAAAGGGCATGGAAGCTAAGATGGATGATTCGAAGATAGGTTTGAAGAGAGACATGGCAGATTTGAAGACAGATTTGAAGACAAACATGGCAGATTTGAAGACAGATTTGACAAATTTTCTACAAGAAATACTTACTAATGGTGAAAAGGCTGTAAAGGAAACTCATGATGTGAAAAAAATAAATGTTAATCATGATTCCATAGATGCTAATGTTGGATAAAAGACCCACGATATTCCAAAAATCGATATGAGGAAGTTTGATGGCAAGGATACCGCAACATGGATATTACAGATGGAGCAGTTCTTCGATCTCAATAATGTGCAAAACACACAAAAGGTACGTATGGGAACTGTATATTTGGAACCAAATCAGTTTGTATGGTATCAATAGCTTTGCTCTCGTAAAAAATTTATCACTTGGGCAATTTTTACGGAAGAATTGATAGCAAATTGATAAGTCTCAAACAAAAGGGTTCAGTAATGAAGCACATTGAGAAGTTCCAAAAATTGAAAATAAGGGTAAAATATATTCTAGAGGAGCATAAGATTGATGTGTTCATAGAGTCTCTGAAGGATAATATCCAACATGATGTCCGCCTTTGGGAACCTGATTCATTAGAGAAGGCATTCAGGTTAGCAAGAAAAATGGAAAGCAAAATTATGGCAACCAGGAAGCATACCACTCACAACTATAAAAATGAAAGTGTTGTTGCCCCTAGTCTTCCACAACCTATAAGGTTGACACCACAACAATTGGAAGAAAAAATAGCAAAAGGGCTTTGTTACAGTTGTGATAGCAAATACACTAAAGGTCATAAGTGTGCTGAGAATAAATTATTCTACATAGATTGTGAAGAGGAAGAAGAAAAGGAGCACGAAAGGTCAAAAGAAGAAGATATACTCCAGGAACATAGTCTAGATGAAGAACAAATAAATCCGACCATATCTTGTAATGCATTGGCGGAAATTACCACTCCTCAAACCATCAAGATAGAAGGACAAATCAAGAAGAAAAAGGTAATAGTGTTGATTGATTCAGGAAGCACCCACAATTTTATTCATTGTAGGGTAGCAAAAGAATTGAATTGCTTCCTATATCCAGCACCAGAGTGTTAATTGATGATTGCAAATGGAGGAACAATAAATTGCTCTGAAAGGTTCCATAATATCAAGCTATCCATGGGAGAATATGTATTGACTAGCCCAATGCTTTCCATTCCAATGGGAGGTGCTGATGTTGTACTAGGAGTCCAATGGCTACAATCCTTGGGTACAATAGCTTTTAATTTTCAAGAAATTTTCATCAAATTTTCTATGGAAGGAACGGAAGTTGAATTAAGGGGTATTGTAGGGAAACCAGGAAAGATAATCAGCTCTAACGGTATGACAAAGCTTCTAAAAAAGGAGCAAAGAGGTGTAATTGCACAATTATGTTCACTAGATGTTTCCACAAAGGAATCATCTATTTCTCCAGATCTTCAAAAAGTCCTGGACAATCATTCCAAGGTATTTGAGACTCCCAAAGGTCTCCCACCTATGCATGATCATGATCATGCTATTCATCTGATTGCAGGAAGTGTTCCTCCAAACAACAGGCCATACAGATATCCCTATCTCCAAAAAAGTGAAATTGAACGTATGGTTGCAGAAATGCTAGAGGCTGGTATAATTCAACCAATTCAAAGTTCTTTCTCTTCTCCAGTAGTATTGGTGCACAAGAAGGATGGATCATGGCGCATGTGTCCGGTTTATAGGGAGCTCAACAAGCTCACTATTAAAGATAAGTTCCCCATTCCTGTCATTGATGAATTACTAGATGAATTGCATGGATTAATTTACTTCACCAAGTTGGATCTTCGTTCGGGATATCATCAAATCAAAATGAAGATTGAAGACATTCCAAAAACGGCATTTAGAACTCATGGGGGTCATTATGAATTTTTGGTCATGCCTTTTGGCCTTACTAATGCACCTTCAACATTTCAAGGCTTGATGAATTCAATTTTCAAACCATTCCTTAGAAAATTTGTGTTAGTATTTTTTGATGATATACTAATCTATAGCAAGTCTTGGAAGGATCATGTTGAACATGTTGACAGGGTGCTACAACTATTGGAGGAGAAACAATTATATGCAAAAAGATCCAAATGTTTTTTGGAGTCCAGGAGGTGTAATATTTGGGTCGTATTGTATCTCATGAAGGAGTTAAGGTAGACCCTAGCAAAATTAAAGCCATTAAGAAATGGAAAATCCCCACATTCATAAAGCATCTGCGAGGATTTCTTGGGTTGACAGGGTATTATCGCATGTTTGTTAAGAATTATGGGAGAATAGCAGTACCTCTAACAACATTATTGAAGAAAGATGCATTTTCATGGACTCCGGAAGCAACAAAGGCCTTTTAACATCTTAAAGAGGCAATGTGCCAAGCACCGGTCTTAGCTACACCGGACTTCCAAAAATGCTTTATTGTGGAATGTGATGCTTCAGGAAATGGAATTGGTGTTGTTCTAATGCAAGATGAAAGACCCATTGCTTTTGAAAGTCGTCCAATCAAGGGAAAGTTTTTAAGCAAATCTATTTATGAGAAGGAAATGTTGGCAATACTCCATGCACTTAATAAATGGCGACCCTACCTAATGGGAAGACACTTCAAGGTAAAAGCGGATCATGATAGCCTTAAATAGTTTTTAGAACAAATATTATCCTCTGAAGAGCAACAAAAGTGGGTCACAAAGATGTTGGGTTATGACTTTGAAATTATCTATAAAAAAGGGAAGAACAATGTGGTGGCAGATGCACTCTACAGAAAGGATGAGGATGTGGAAGCATTGTTGTGTGCCATTTCTATTATCCAACCAGATTGGATAAATGAAGCAAGGGAGGAATGGAAGAATGAGGAAGAAGTGTGGGCACTTATTCGAAAGCTACAACAAGATTCCAGTACGTTTGATACATTTAGCTGGCAAAATGATTCATTATGGTACAAAGATCGCTTATACGTCTGTAAGAATTCCCAATTAAAACAAAAGATTCTTATGGAATTGCACACTTCTCCCTTAGGAGGGCACTCAGGATTTTTAAAAACTTACCACAGGGTTAAGAAGGAATTTTTTTGGGATGGCCTTAAATCATATATTCAAAAGTTTGTGGCGGAATGTTTGGTTTTACAACAAAATAAAGTTGAAACAATTAAGGCACTTGGTCTATTACAACCTTTATCCATTCCAAGGCAATGTTGGGAGGAGGTTTCAATGGATTTTATCACAGGTTTACCCAAGTCTGAGGGAAAGAGTGTCATCATGGTGGTAGTTGACAGACTTACCAAGTATGCACATTTTTGTGCATTATCACATCCATTTAAAGCCAGTACAATTTCTACTACATTTATGGAAACAATTCAAAAGCTACATGGAAACCCAAAGATTATTGTAAGTGACAGAGATCCCATTTTCACTGGAAATTTTTGGACAGAATTATTTTCTTGTCTTGGTACTCAGTTAGCTCATAGCTCATCTTATCATCCTCAATCTGATGGGAAAATTGAGATAGTAAACAAATGTTTGGAAGGATATTTTCGTTGCTTTGTATTTGATAAACAGACACAATGGGTCAAATGGTTGCCTCTGGCTGAATGGTGGTATAACACTTCCTTCCATACAGCAACAAAAAGGACACCATTTATGGCACTTTATGGGTATCAACCACCATCCATCACATCATATTTAAGAGAAAATTCTAAGGTTCAGGCAGTGGAACATCACATCGAACATCAACAACAAGTCCTCCAACTCTTAAAGGATAACCTCGTGTTGGCACAAAATAGAATGAAACAACAGGCAAATCAACATCGCAATGAAAGAAGCCTTGATGTAGGTGATTGGGTATTCCTACGGTTACAACCATATAAGCAAATGTCGCTAAACCAAGCTAAGAAGGATAATAAATTATCACCAAAGTATTATGGTCCGTACAAGGTGTTGCAAAAGATTGGTACTATGGCATACAAATTGGAGCTTCCTACAGCTTCTCGATTGCACCCAGTTTTCCATGTTTCATGTTTAAAAAAGGTTATAAGCGACAAGCTCCCAATGCAAAAAATATTGCGAGAACTTGATGAGGAAGGAAAAATTATATTGGAACCGGAAGCAGTCACAGAAACAAGAACTCGACAGCTACGAAATCGATCAATTTCAGAGTATCTTATCAAGTGGAAGAACTTATCCACTAAATATTCCACTTGGGAGGATGAGAATTTTATGCAGAAGTATCCAGAACTACTCAAGCATTGAGGACAACACTTTTTTGAAGGAGAGGGGCATGTTGGGTCCCTATAATACTAGTGATTACCCCATTACTATTGTAGTTATACCCCTTATTTATATTGTTGTGCCCCTATTACCCCCATGTTGTTATTTTTGTGCCCCATAGAATCCCTCTATTGTTATTTTTGTGGCTTTATATTATTATTGTTAGGTCAGCTGGATTATATTGTGTCTCCTTAGACTCCTATATATAGAAAGGAGGTTTTGTCATTTGTATCATCAAAGAATTGTTCATTTATGTAATGTAAAGGAGGTTTCCCCCTCGAAGAGGCTAAATTCTAAGGCGTTGATCTATCTTTTCTATATTTTCTTGAGCTGGTTTCATAACAAAGATGGGTAATTTGCATGCATAATATGAAGGTGTCCACGAGGAATGCATGGACTGCCATATAAAGGTAGATAAGATAAGATGATTTTACTAATGTCCATCAAAGACCACAAAAGTAGGTCAATGGGACTAAAATGGTAATTCCAATATAAGTGCAAATCCAGAGTGTGAAAGAAAAAGTGGGGAAGAAACCAGAGCCGCGAGCTAGGGTTTATGCGATCCAGCATTTGTGACAGGGCTGGAACACCACAGATTCATACTGGCAGCATTGTTTCGAAAGGGGCAATTGCTGTCGGAATGGATAGGAGCAGAGGGGTCCAGTGGGACCCCAACGTTTAAGCAGATTGTCTTGCAGAAACAACAACAGAAAATGAAAGAAGGAGTCATAATAGAGGGAATGAACAACACGATGCAGAATAGCAGAAAAAACAAGGAAAAAACACCAATGATGCCTGACAAGACAGAAAACACCTCAGAAGTTAGGAATAAAGAGAAGTAGAACCGAGCAAACACAAAAGACAAAACGGCCGCAAAGTTTCAACCCTCAGAAAACGAGGAGGAACGACCAAAAGAAGACAAAGAGCCAAAAAACAAAAGCGAGGTCCAACCGAAGAAGGAGGGGGAGTCCAGCGCGAACCCCAACAGGACCCCTATGACCAACAATGCATGTAAGCCAAAGAAAAAAGACAACCTACGGGTGACAATCACTGACCCTGAAATCCAGGCCTACAGGGAGCACATGGCTGAACATGCCATCATTTGTAAATTTATGAGAGTCTGGCCGTCTGAAAGGACTCTGTGCCAATGGATAAGACAGCAGTGGAAGCCGAAAGGAGATGTGCAGTTACATCTGGGGGCCAAAGGATTTTTCACTGTAGTCTTTACAAGTCTAGAAGATAAAGACAGAGTTTTCGAAGGTGGCCCTTATTTTCTAGCAGCAACAGGCTTGTATATGAGACCTTGGAAGCCAAACTTCGTCCCGGAAAAGGAATCTTTCACTCAAGTACCGGTTTGGATTAGACTTTTCTCTCTCCCAATAGATTATTGGGGATTGAATGCCTTAAAGCAAATAGGGGATAAGCTAGGCACCTTTGTTAAAGCCTCGGAGGCAACCATGCAGAAAAGATATACCTCCTATGCTAGAATCTGTGTGGAACTGGATGTGTCTGGCGCACTACATGAAGGTTTGTGGCTCGAGTACAGGGATGAGGAATACTTTCAGGCTTTAGACTATGAGAAAATACCTTTCAAGTGTTGGAAATGCCACGAGCATGGACATCTGATAAGGGACTGTCCATTGAACAGAAAGGAGGCAGAAGACGAGAAAATACAAAACAACGAAGACAAGAACAACTTCACCAAACCAAAGAACAGGCAGCGCGCCAATAGAGGAAGGAATACTAAAGGTAGCACAGAAAGAAACTACTTCAGTAACCCCTTTGAGATCCTAGATCTGGAGACTGACTCGGAGGAAAAGCAAAACATACCAAATGTGGAGGCAGGGCAAGAAGGACAGGAAGAACCTACAGGGGAAGGAACCGCGGAAGGAGAATTCAATGGTGAAATCCATATGCAGGATAGAACAGCAGAAACGGACGAAGAAACAAAGATGTTAACAAGTGAAGCAGGGAGTGAGGATCTGGAGCTCAAAGAGACCCTAGCTATGGAAGGAATGGACCTTACGGCGCTTGTAGAAAGCTGGAGAGCCAGAGGGATTGAAGCAGTACCAGAGGAAGAAATCAGGAAGGTCAATGACCTCTTCATTGCATGGCAGAAGGCAGTAATAGAGAAACATAAGAGAAAGTTAGGAATAATCAAAGGAAGCAGCCCACGCTACAAAGCAATACTGGGAAAAACCTCTGGCTCGAGGCACAAACGCCGTAGAGGCCGCAAGTCAAGCGGAGAACACCTGCAGGAGCTTGGAGATATGCTGATCAACGCAGGTAAGGTCAGGCAGCTAAGTGATTATCCGTCCTTCCAAATAATTGTTTAAATATGAAGATTGTATCATGGAACGCAAGGGGGATGAATAGCCAGGCCAAACAGAGGATTCTGAAGCGGCAGATGCAAAAATACAACCCAGATATGTTGTTTCTACAGGAGACCAAATGTAACAGAGTTCTCATAGATCGGCTACGAGTTAAGTTAGGAAGAAATTTTGAAGTCCTAGAGATCGGAAGCAAAGGGCGAGAAGGAGGCTTAGCTACTTTCTGGGACACAAGGAGATACCATATTCTAACAGCTGAAGCAAGCAAAAACTACTTAGCACTGGAAGTGCAACCTACAGGTAATTCTATATCTTTCCTATGCATCAATGTCTATAGTCCTCAGAAGTTAGAAGACAAGATTAGTTTCCTAGCGTCTTTAACCAAATTTATAGAAAGGCACCCTGATGCTAAATACATATTGGGGGGAGATTTCAACATGATCACCTCCCTCCTGGAGAAAAAAGGAGGCCTCAGAAAACTAAACAGGGATGCGGAGGTCTTCATAAGTTTCATTGATAATGGAAGAATGGTAGATGTATACCCTAAGAGTGGGAAATTTACATGGAACAACAGAAGGGGGGGGTGAAAGGCTAATATCTTCTAGACTGGATCGTTTCTTAGTCTCGGAAAGCTTAATTTTAGATGGAACGGTAGTTGAGTCGAACATCCTCCCAAGTGGAGGGTCGGACCACTGGCCGATCTCACTAGCCGTCGAGCTTCAGGGTACCCCCAGGAACAAACCCTTCAGGTTCGAAAAGTTCTGGATAGAACACCCCAACTTCCTCACAATGGTGGAAAAATGGTGGTCAGAACCTTTAGATGAAGAAGGATCCAAAATGTTCAATCTTCAAAAGAAACTAAAAAACATCAAAATGAGATTAAAGGACTGGAACAAAACAGTATTCGGAAATATATTTCAGGAGAAAGCTATCATCGAAAACAAGCTGGAACAAATTCACAAGGATGGTGCGGCAGGCTGCAGAAATGAAGAAACCCGTGAACAAGAAAATGAGCTTACTCAATAATGGCACAATAGATGCAAGCAGGAAGAATCTTTATGGAAGCAGAAATCAAGAATCCTTTGGTTGAAGGAAGGGGAGAAAAATACTAAGTTCTTCCATAGATCAGCCATGGACTATAGAACTGCCAACAAAATCCTAGAACTAAAAAACAGTGAGGGAGAACTCCTTAGAAATCGCAACGAGATATCAGCCTCCCTATCGGATCACTTCAGCTTCATAGCGCAAGAACCAGGGATCAATAGAGAGAAAGCCATCAAAGAAATTACCAATGTCATACCCAAGTCCATCACAGAGGCTCAGAACTGGGCCCTAAGAAGAACAATCACTATGGAAGGAGTCGAGGAGGCAGTTAGAAGCATGCCGAGTGACAAAGCTCCTGAACCGGATGGACTTACCATCAACTTCTATAAAGCCTGCTGGAACATTGTAAAGCAAGACATATGGGAGATCGTGGAAGACTCAAGACGTTCCAAAACGATCCTAAAATCTCTAAACTCAACTTTCATTGCTCTTATACCCAAAGTGGAGGAAGCTAATACACCAGAAAAATTCAGACCCATAGCCCTCTGCAATGTCATCTACAAGATCATTTCTAAAGTCATAGCCAATAGGCTGAAGGCGATCCTCCCTGGCATCATCTAGCAAGAACAGTCTGGCTACGTGGAAGGTAGGCAAATTCTAGACAATATTTTGCTTGCACAGGAGATGATTCACTCTCTTCATTCGCGGAAAGAAGCCGGAATGCTCATGCAGTTAGATCTTTCCAAAGCTTATGACAAGGTAAGTTGGTCTTACCTGGAAGCAGTTTTAGAGGCTTTTGGTTTCAGTAGACAATGGATCAAATGGGTTTTAGCCCTAATAAAATCTCCTAGATACTCTATCCTTGTGAATGGCGCCCCTTCTGCTCCCTTCAGCCCTTCGAGAGGCATCAGACAGGGGGACCCCTTATCCCCTTTCTTGTTTGACATTCTAATGGAGGGCCTAAGCAGATTAATTTCCAAGAAAAAAGCAGAAGGTCAAATTAGAGGTCTGCAACCTATCAGATCCATTCCAGCCACAACTCATCAACAATTTGTAGATGATACCATGTTACATGGCACTCCAACAGTAAAAGAAGCTTTAGCTTACAGAGGCATTCTCAATCTTTTTAGCAAAGCTTCTAGAATGGAGATTAATTTTTCCAAATCTACCATTTTCTTCTTCAACACGCATCAGGCTATCCAATCTCATATATCTAGGCTTCTGGGGTTTAAAATTGGCTCCTTACCTTCAAGATATCTTGGTGCCGCCCTAACTCTCAAACCCTGGCAAAAAGTTCATTGGGAGAAAGTCCTAGCCAGTATGGAAAGGAAGTGCAAACATTGGACTAACAGGGCTCTGAATTTTGCAGGTAGATTAATACTAACAAAAGCGGTCTTGCAGGCTATCCCTCAGTATATGCTATCAATTCTTCCTGATCCAAAAGGAATCTTAAATCAAATGAGAATCATCCAGTGCTCCTTTTTATGGAATGGAAACAGTGAAAAGAAAAAATGGTCTTTGGTTGCCTGGCAGAAACTGTGTAAACCTAAGGATAGTGGGGGTCTAAATTTGGTTGATCCCTCAGTGGTAAATAGAATCTGCCGGGCCAAAATATGGTGGAAATGGGTCTCTGACACAAGCCTACCTTGTGCCATTCATTGGAAGGAAAAGTACAGGCCGAATAACACCACTCTAGAACTAATAAGAATGCAGGACGCTCCCAACAGATCGCCAATATGGAACCATGCCAAAGACAATAGAAGTATTGTTCAGGACTATAGCTTCTAGGAGATACGAAATGGAACTCAAGCACTCTTCTAGGAGGATGCCTGGCAGCAGTCCCCGAAATTGGAAACCCCTCAACTTCTACCCTTGAAGCAAAACAATCAAAATGAGGGCAAATTCAGAGTCAATCAATACTGGAACCCAACCAGTGAAGACCCGGATTGGCGGGAATGGACAGTTTTCAACTATACCCACAACGAAGACATTCAGGAAACCATTCAAGCTTTAAATCAACAAATACTCAAAAGAAAAATCTGAATTGCTGCTGAAAATGATAAGCTTAGATGGGGTCCGAAAGGAAACGGTGATTTCTCCCTGAAAGAAGCCAGGAGCATCATAGAGAGGGAAGAGCAGCCTGATATAATGCCCTGGACAGATGAAGTATGGGACAGTCTTCAATGGCCAAAGGTTAGAACTTCTCTATGGATTCTTATGCAGAAGAAAACTCTAACTTGGAAAAACTTATTGAAAAAAAGGTTCAGGGGATCTTCTAGATGTCCTATGTGCATGGAGGAGGCGGAAACAATGAATCATATTTTTAATTCCTGTGAGTGGGCTTCCCAGCTTTGGCACTGGATGGAAGAAGTTCTTGGAGCTTCTGATCGAAACAGAGACTCCATTCAGGGGACCATCATCAACTGGAGGAGAAACTTTTCTAGAATTCGAAGAGCTGAAAGTATATGGAAGTGTGCCCCAGGCTTTATCGTATGGACAATATGGAAAGAGCGTAATCGGAGGATATTCCAGGAGGAAGTCAGAAACATAGAATTTGCAAAAGATTCAATCACAATTAACATCAAACAGCTCATACAGGAAAAATGCAAAGAAGAACCGAATGAAAAACGTTCGGATTAGGACTTACGCATATTAAAGAGTTTTCAATTGGAGGCCTCCAGCAATCAACCGACTGGGGGAAACAGGTCACAAGCTTCATCGCAACTCCTAAGATGGAAATGCCCGCCAGAGGGAGGCCTGAAATTGAATTTTGACGGGGCTTTGAGGGGCAACCCAGGCACAACAGGTATCGGAGGTGCAATTCGCAATCAGGCTGGTGACATTGTTTATATATACTGCAGGGCGCTTGGAGAAAGCACAAACAATGAAGCAGAGTTTGTTGCGCTTGAGCAAGGCTTGAAAATTCTAAGAACAATTCGACGAGGGAATGTCATAGTTGAGGGGGATTCCTCCTTGGCTATCACGGTGGCCAAACGTTTACAAGCAGGCACAAGAGCCAGTAAGGCCACCAAACATTGTAGGCTGGCTAAGGCCACTGAGAGTATAGCGGAGATGATAGCAGAAATGAGAGGCATGGTTTTCCAAACAATAAGAAGAAAAGCGAATGGGTTGGCAGACTTTTTGGCAAACCATGGTGTTGACAACCCGAACAAAATTATGGACAGCTGTTGGCAGGAGGTAGACTGCCCAATCCTCAAGGTGACATGTGCACAACTGGCAGAGAAGAATTTAAACCAAGCCGATCCAACCTAGCAGGTGACGGTTTCGGGTTACGTTACCGGAAGTTTGATGAAACCGGTAAAAGCAGTAATAATAACCAAGACAACGGAATGACAGGACTTCTCTGGCGGTGTAATTCATGGCGGCGGTAGGCCAGCCAGACGAGTGATCATTACAGATCGAGCCACATAGCATATAGCATCAACAATATCAAAATTAAGACACATGGAAGGGTTCCATATAGGAAGGCATCAATAACATTTATGGTGATCTCAAAAGAGGCGTGTTGGATCGAGGCACAGCATAGGAAGACCAGACATGCAGGCAAACAGGGTATTTCAAACACCACTATCAACCATAGCAATGGATCAAACGTACAGGACACTTGGCATAATTTCAATTGGATTATGAGGAGCCACTTTCATTCCAATTCAACCTGCAACGGCTTTGCTTGTGCGAACCTCAATCAAATTTATTGCAACAGTACTCCCACCTCTAGCGGGATTAAGACTAACCTCAAGAGGGTTCACAAACGAAAACACTATAAAGCAGAGGGCAGACACCCTGTTTTCTCCACAGTTTCTCATCATAGTGTCGATCATGGATCCGTGAACGACAATTGCATTAGCTGGGAGGAGCACAGAGAGTTAGATATGGACGCAGGAGGGCATCATTGTGCTACTGCAAATCAGGACCTTCAAGAGGCAAAGAGAGGCTATGAAACCCGAACGGCAACTAAGAACAAACGAAAAGTTGCTGAACTGGAAGCCAAGGCTAAGCAGGAGGAAGAGGGGCGCATGGAGGAGGATATTGCAGAGGAGGTGGATTGGATGAAGGATCCGGGCACCCCCTCGAAGAGGGCAACTCATTTTGTTAGAACAAAGGTAGAGAGTTAGCGAACGAAGACTCTCATCGCCAAAGCTCTGGAATCGATCGAGAAGGAGAAGCAGCAAATTGTGACTGAGGTGAACCTCACGGAGGCTCAAATGGCAAAAATAATCGACTACAACAGTTCGCTGGACGGCGGAATCACCACTGTGCATGAGGCCGTTCAGACAGTCAACAGGAAGCTTACTCTGCTCATCAGGCTACTGAGAGATACTGTAAACCCAGCTCCCGTGACTCCGCAGCCGGCCACAACTCAGGTGTAGGAGAACGAATCAATTGCAGCCATGCAAGCAAGGGTGGACAATCATGTTCGGGAGATGGGTCCGGACACTATCAGTCAAATGGGCAAGTTCATCTAGGGTAGTCCCTTATGTTGCTCACTTCGTCTTTATCTATGTTTCGGCCTCATTCTATCTATGTTAATGTCATGAACTGTAATGTCTCGGTAGTCTCGGTTTTTAGGAACAATCTTAGCTCGGGCCACCCTGCGCGGTGTGCATTTTGCAGTCTCTTTTTTCTGAACTCTCTGAGCATGTGATAAGTTATGGTCCATTGTACATCCCTGCTTTCGATCTACTTCTGCTGATTTTTTGTACTATACTTTGTGATATAATATAAACATCTAACTTACACAAAAAAAAAAAAAATCCAGAGTGTGAAAGAAACTCCAAGAATGCTATTGAAAGCAGGAAAATATAAATAAACAAGTGTCTAGATAGAAGTTAAGTGTCTGCCTAAGAAAAGATATAATATAAAGTGCAAGTGAAAGAGAGACACTAGAAACTAGTAAGTTTCAGTTTTGAACAGAAAAGTGGATACTCATGCCTACTAGAGCTAAAACTCATTGTCAATGATGAATGAGGGGGTCAGAGCCCCCAACAGAGGATCCTAATTAGAGACATTCGTAATTGTGAAAGGACCAATGCATTGGCCGATTATATGCTTTGGGGAGAGTCTAGGTGATCTGACCAAAACACATACGAAAGTTTCAAAGTGCTATGGATGTCAAGCTTATCAGAAGTAACCTCTAAACAATGGAAATTTGTGGTTATCACAGAGAAACGAGGACCCTCGGTCAACACATGCAGAACGTTGGCCCATGGTAACCGCATGCTAGCACAAATTGGCAAACAGGAAGTCAGATCCAAAAAGGAGGCAGTTTCACATATCGCAGGGCATCCCCCTCAGTGAAGGAAAGCCTCGAGCACTTGGTCACGAGGAAAAGCATAAAATCATACGGAAATTGCTAACTCTATGTCAGGCAGAAAGAGTCGATTGTGCGGACACAACCAACCTCCCTAGGATCCTAAGACTCTGTAGTGACAAACAAGACAAACAAGAGCAATCCTTCTCTAAACATGCATTTACTATATGGGAAATCAAGTGTTTAGATCCTACCTGTAGTCCAACGCTGTTGTAGCAGTCCAGCTCCGCTGATCCGGATGAGCTCCTCCTTCACTTTGAAACCTGCATACACTAACAATCAAACGATTAAATAGCACTTGATAATCTCATAGAATAAAACATATTTAACACATAGACCAAGGAGTACATGAAACAACTCATAAATAACAAGTTATTGAGAAGAATGGACTCATTTGCATTAATAGGTAACAAAAGGAACAAATACAACCTGAGCCTTGGTGTTGTGCAAGTCCCTCCCAGGGTCCATCAAGAGTTCTCCTTTACTTTGACAAAGCTCACCCACTTCCAAATAGAACAAGCAAAGATGGCAATCTCTCCTCACAAGCTTCTAAATGGGAGTCCTAATTCCTGCAGCATTTACCCTTAGAAATGTATAGCTTCCAACCTCTCCTCCTTCTGGCCCAATGCCTGTATTTATAGTGCTCAAGAGGAAGTTAATCAGGTCCACCATTAATGGGATAATCCCCTCTTTGGATGGGATAGCTCCCTTATTGATGGGATAAGTTCCTCTTTGGTAGGAGTGCATGAACCATCTGGAGGCGCTCAATACACGTCGAGCAACCTTCTAGAATGCTCTAGAAATGACCAAAAGTAACTTTTTAAAGATGAAAGTTGCGCATTTTAACCTTTACAGGGGGACGCACCTGCCCCTTTACATACAGAGCGTCCAAAGACGCAGCTTTTGTGAACATTGGGTGCGTACCCGCAGGTAAGGTTGAGAGAACCTGCGTCCCCAGAGATAAATACATTTAGAAAGACTTTCTCTCTTTTTTGGAGTTTGACATGGAGAGCAGAGGCATAAGACTTGCCTAAGAGGGTAGCATGACTGTTGATAGAGCCATACTAACTGTAAATGGTCATGGTGACATTTTTTAGTGTAACAGATTGCCCCCTAAAGTGCGAAGCCTGTAATAGATTAGGGTTTTGTATTATCTAGGAAGGGTGAAGCGCTTTATCATTTCAAGGATTATCTCGTGGAGAGCCTGGTCAGAACCTGCAATTTTCAACACAAAATACATGTATAAGATTATATCCTCACTGAGGTAGGCATTCCCATACTCAGATTAAAACTTTAACTAACAGACTAACTACTCTGATACAGGAATGATCTTGCAGTACATCATAATCATAGACTTTTGTAGACACAGTATGGGCGCAGCCATCTGTTTATGATTAGTCTACTTAGATAATGAATACAAAACTCCTCGCAGCATGGATGGTGGAAACTAGATCCAGGGTCTTCATTTCTACTTCCCGAATTGGTACAATTCTAGCCATGTGAATAAATGAGTCGATGTCGAACATGGTAGAAACCACTTGATTACCAGTCGATGATGTAAACTGTTAACAAGTGTGAGAGAGACCACCAGTAATGTCAATGGTTCCCAAAGTACCCAGTACAATCCATGAGACGTGAATGAATGAGTTGATGTCGAACATTTCACGGAATCCTTCGATCGAAAGTCAATGATGTAAACTGACGTCAAAGGCGAGAAACCTGCCATTGATGCATGCAGACTTCAAGGTACTGACGATTTCTAAGTCATCTCTCTAGATAATGTGCTGATGTCGATAGAAAGCGACCCGTTGCAGGCAAGCCCGCAACACGAAATCATTGTTCAAGTTGAAGAAATGTTGTTGTAAGGACTGACTCAGGGATG
The DNA here is from genome assembly GCA_031772625.1 of Pinus tabuliformis. Lineage (NCBI taxonomy): Eukaryota > Viridiplantae > Streptophyta > Pinopsida > Pinales > Pinaceae > Pinus > Pinus tabuliformis. The sequence continues at coordinate 491,682,917 of CM062804.1, read as the reverse complement.
GTCAAATGGATGACAAGTATTTTGCAGATGAAAGTTTTGTTTGCAGACCTCTTGAACACATAACGACACAATAGATGGCTTGGTGATAAACGACTCAAAGTTAATCCCCGGAACCCGGCTGAAGACTTTCAAAGTGGTTTGATCAACTGTGAGGTAAAGGATTTCCCAACCCAGGTGAATGAAAAGTGTCATGTTCAAGAGTGGTAATAAAGTTTCTTCTGAGACAAAAGGTAACAAATAGGCTCATTCTTCTCTCTTTTCCCCCACCATTTCTGGCAAGTACCTCTTTATTTTTAACAAGCTTGAGGAGGATAACATATGCTTGATTATAAGCTCATCCTTCGAATGAGTCAAACCTAGTTTTGATTCGAACCCTAGGAAGGAGCGGTTCGTTCCTGTTTGTAATTGAACAGGTCCTTTATTGTGAAATGTTTAACGAGCCCAGTATAGGAGAAACTCGGCGTTTTTCAATTTTAGAGAGTCTGAAAAACTTAAGAAGACTCCAAGTTGAACTTTTTCGTAGATTTGTGTCCCTCAAGCCCAAAAAAGTATAAAATAATACCTAGGGGAACCGCTTGATCTTGCGACCAAGGAGTACTTTCATAATTAGTGTCACTGACCTGAAAAGTAAAAAGTGGTCAAGGACACGTCGTTTTATTTCCGTATCGAGTTCGAAACGACAAAAACCCGGCAATCTTTTCCTGATTTTACGGTCAGAAAAGAGCTATAAGGGGACCGTCTTTTGATTCCGTTTTAACGAGTGTAAAAGAAACGCTCGGCAATATTTTCATTCTTTAGGATTCAGAAAAGGGCTTAAAAGATGACTCTGATATTTTGGTTTGTGAAAAATGACAATTTTCCCTCTAAATCCCTTTGTCCTGCACAAAAACGACACATTACTCATACCTGTTTAAGATAGGCAAAAATACATCGAAAAACATCCTTCCATGGTGAAAAATGAAGAAATTCATCCAAAAAACCTATAAAAAGACTTTTTACCATGTCATTTTTACCATTTTACTGTTGAGGTTGAAAAAAGGGCTTTTGGCAAGAAACTTCCCGTGGTCGCTGCGGAAAATCCGACCGTCAGAATCGAACGCCGTCTCTTCCAGGTATTTTACAACATCCTCCTCTTCAATTTCATCCGTTTAGAATTGTGTTTTAGGTTTTAGTTTTGATTTTTGGGGGGTTTTGGGTTTCAAAGTGCGCTCTGTGAGGGACGCAGGTGCCCTTCGGGTGACCACGTTCCCCGACTTTTTCCTGTACAGGAAAAAGGTCGGGGGACGCAGCCCACCTTCAGGCCAGCTGCGTCCCGACGCTCTGTGTTCTGAACGCGGGGTGCGTCCCCCGCGAAAGGCGGAATTTGAAACCCCAAACTCCACCAATAACCATTAAAAATTTCCCAAATTAATTCTAATATCCGTTTCTTGGTGTGTAGGGCACTCACCATGTTGGATTGGAGAGAAAGAGAGCACGAAGACGTTGATTTAGCCGCAATTGAACATCAACCTTCCATTGATGCCCTAAAGGCATGCGGGCTATATAAATACTGGGCCATACCTGGCATGAGGGCTCAGGTAAGGTTCTTGGAATGGCTGGTTGAGAGATGGAACATTCAAGAGCAATGCTTTTACATAGGAGGGCACCAGCTCGAGATAGAGCCCTCTGACGTATACTTTCTCACTGGCTTGCCAAATAGAGGCGAGCAACTCAATCTAGCCGGGAGTAGGCCGGGTGGCCAATCCCTTGCTAGTCTCCGGGCAGATTGGTGCACACCATGCGAAAGGCGTGGAAATCAAACACATCTCTCTGCGTGAACTCAAAGTTATAGCTTTCACGGTTACCAGAATTTGCGGCGCAGCCGCTTTACATATTGCCTCCGGGTCCCAAATGCGGATGGTGATTGACTGTTACCAAGGCACCATTTTCAACTGGTGTGATGCTGTGTCGGCTAATATGAAGAGCCAACTGACTAGCGTAAAGAACGGACAACTGAACACCTTTGGATATGGGCCTCTAGTTGTGAGCTTTGCCTTAGAGAGAGTTCCAATGCTGATCCCACAACAACTCACTGTTGATATCTTGGGTCCTCGGGAGCCAAAGCTGATACGATGGGTTACGGTGATGGCCCGACATCCTGACGAGGGTACAACGATTGTTCGATTCTCTGATAGTTATTTTCACTGGTTAGAGGACCAGGTTTTTTCGATCCAGGACTTTCCGTATGCCAGAGTAGATTTTCGAGGTGATCCGGACATGGTTCTTCCACAGGGAGAACAATGGGACGACAGAGGTACTTTATTTTTCACAAGTTTTCAAATTATGTATTTTTTTGTTTTTTATATATATCGTCTCAAAACTGACAGTAAAAATTTTCAAAATGTAGATGTTGGTCCACAGCGCCCAGCCAACCTCCGGCCTTTTGAGAGGAGACATCCAGTTGCACTGGTACCGACCCCACAGGACGCGGCTGCAGAGTCACTAGCTGAGTTGGAGCAGGATCTAGAGCGTCTGACGGCGGATATGCCTGAGACTACCATAGATGATATTCCTATCAGACTTCAGCGCTATGTAGTCGCAGTCCCTGGACCGTTTAGGAGATTTTTGTGTAAGGTAGCTCGTGCAGTGGTGTCGTATAGGGAGCACCACCAGTGATTGGCTAGTCACTTTGTAGACACATGTGACATTTTTGACTTTTTGTACTTTATCATTTTTGCTGATCATAAGGTGTTTTTCAACCTATGATCGAAGACGATGTATATTTTTTGACACACTCCTATTTATATATATATCACTATTACCGGCTTATCTTGTTTAACATATGTGATGAAATGTTTTTAAATTTACTTGCATGATTATCGTAAATGTCTGTCCAACATTCGAGTAGCAATTACATCTGCTAATGTATTTAAAGACCTTGGAATATGCTGATATTCAATGTAATCAAATTCACGTTCCAAGAGACGCACTCTCAAAAACAACCTTAATAACACAGGATTTCTAATGCCATAAACTCTATTAAGCTGTAATACAACAAGTTCAGAATCTAACCTCACTATCAAACATCGAATTCCAAATGAAATAGATTCGGATAATAATTCAACCACTGCACTGTATTCCGCAATGTTGTTCGTTGTTTGACCGAGGCTTACCCCATGCATAGAAACTAACTCGTCAGAGGGTGAATAGATAACCCAAGCTGCAGAAGAGATATTCTGTGTACTACGACAAGCACCATCAGCAAATCCAATGTATGTTTGGAGAGGCGTCGACATCTGCAATATCAAGAGTAAAACCAAGACAAGCCAGAGTAATGACGAAAAACACACTCTCTAAGCTAAGCAGACTGGCTACTAACAAACATACTAGCTAGAAAGAAAACCTAACCTAACTAAAAATTCTCCATACCCACCATTTAAGCATAATACCTCTTTAGGTAAAGTCCATTTCTGGGTTTACCCAAAGAGTCCCCATCAAAATCTACCAGCTCATAAGCCCCTTTTGCTAGCTTTCGCTTTACAATGTAGGGTCCATGCCACATAGGAACGAATTTTCCAGCACCTAGCTTATCGTTAGCTTGATCATATAATAGCACTAGGTCTCCCTCCGAAAAACTTCGAGGGGTCACATTTTTATCATACTGAGCTTTCATTCGCTTCGCGTGAGTCTCGATTGCCAATGCAGCGTCACGTCGAGTCTCATCTAATTTAGCTAAGTACAATAAACGTTTCTCCTCTTCGGATGTAGCTGGAAGTAATTCGACAGCCATTTGAAGTGATGGGATTTCGCATTCAATGGGTAACACAGCTTCCAAGCCATAAACTAGCTGGAAAGGAGTGAACCCTGTTGAAGTTTTTACTGAGGTTCGGTATGCCCATAGCGCTGAAAATAACATGTTGTGACAATTCGACCGATGAATACCAATGGTTCATCGGATCATGATAACCGGAACTTTGTTGATAGACTCAACCAAACCGTTGGCTTGTGGATAATAAGGAGTAGAGCTATCGTGGCGCAAACCAAGCTGGCTTCTAAGCTCAGTCATCATGATGTTTCGAAAATGGCTCCCATGGTCAGTAATGATTGCTTGTGGGACACCAAACCTAGTTATAATATGATTGAATATGAAAACTGCAGTTGTTTTGCCGCTTGCGTCGAATGTAGGCATCGCCTCGGCCCATTTAGTGAAATAATCAACCGCGAGGATGATATACGCATGCCCCCCGGCCGAGTGAGGGTTACAAGTAATAAAGTCGATACCCCATTTGGCGAATGGACCAACGGCAATTATAGGGTGGAGAGGAGCAGGTGGTGCGTGCATCTTGCGATCAAACACTTGACAGTTGTGGCACTTCCGGACTGCAATGATACAATCTTTAAACATAGACGGCCAGAAATAGCCAGCACACAACACCTTCTGAGCTGTGGCATACCCAGACATATGACCGCCACATGCTCCAGAGTGACAATCATTCAAAACCATCTCAGCCTCTTCGTTTGTTAAACAACGTCGAAAAACTAAGTCTGCCCCCCGGCGATAAAGTGTATCTCCAATAATTTTGTATTGCTGGGATTGAAACCGAATTTTTCGACGTTCCGCCTTTGAAGCTTCAGGCCGAAAGGTTTGGGTTTGGAGATAGATGATTATATCCCCGTACCACGGATCTAAAGTACTGATAAGAAACAAAGATTCGTCCGCAATGGACTCCTCTGCCACAGTCTCTGTGTCAGCACGAGGGAAATCACACATCAATTCCGCAAAAACCAAGGATTTCTTAGACTTGGACTTCTCGAATTCCAAGTCAAACTCTTGCAGGATAACGATCCATTTAGAGTACTTGCCCCCTAGCAATTGTTTTGTCAAAATGTAAATCATAGGGTTGCAATCCGAAATAACTGTAGTTTTACGGAGAAGAATGTAGTGACGAAAACGCTGGACAGCTTGAACGGCTGCCAGGGCCAATTTCTCCACATGCGAATATTTTAGCTCAGTGGGATTTAAGGTCCTACTGAGATAATACATCACATGTTCCGCTCCGAATTCATCTTCTTGAACTAACACCATTCCAATGGTGGAATGCGAAGCTGTGAGGTATAAGAAGTAGTCCTGGTTGTAGTTGGGAGGATGAAACAACGGTGCATGGGTCAACGCGTGTTTAAGTGCATCAAAAGATTGTTGGGCAATCTCGTCCCAAAAGAATTGAGCGTTCTGTTTCAACAACCGTGTAAAACCTTTAGTGACCTCGGCGTAGTTTGGGATGAATCGGCGTAAAACGTTCGCTTTCCCTTGCAAAATTTGGAGTTGGCGCAAACTCGAAGGAGGAGGCAATTTGATGATAGCTTTGACCTTCGAGGGATCGACGCGAATGTCGGCTTTTGAAACAACAAATCCCAGCAATCGACCTGTTTCTATACAGAAAACACACTTGTGGGGATTCAACTGAATTCGATAATGTCTACACCTCATAAAGATTGCTCGTAAGTGGACAAGGTGATCAGCTCGATGTAATGAATGAGCAGGCAAATCATCGAGGTACGGTTGCAGAATGTGCTTGATGTCATGAAATGCGTAAGACATCGCCCGTTGAAAAGTGGCCCCGGCATTCTTAAGCCCAAAAGGTAATTTGCAATAAGCAAATGTCCCCCATGGACAAATGAATGCCGTTTTTGGTTGGTCGGCAGGTAGAATATTGATTTGATTATAACTCGAAAAACCATCCATAAAGGAAAACATTTCACTTCCGGCACAATCATCAATAATTTGATCGATATAAGGTGTACGATAGTTGTCTTTTGGACAAGCTCGATTTATATCCCTATAGTCGATACAGATTCTTATCATTCCTTGTTTCTTGTTGACCGGAACAATATTCGATACCCAATCCGTTAACGGGATCGGATAAATGAAACCTGCTTTCAACAGCTTTTCGACTTCTGCTTTAATCGCAGCCGCTTTTCGAGGGTGAATCTGACGCAACCGTTGTCGAACGGGTTTAGCATACGGGTAGGTCTTTATTTCATGAACAACAATGGCAGGATCGATTCCCGGCATTTCCTCGTAAGACCAGGCAAACACATCGTGGAATTCTTGGAATAGGGCCTTGTAAGTTTGGATTTCATCTTCTGTACACGCGGCACCTATATGAATGTTCTCCTCAATTCCGGGCTTCACTGAAATATCAATGGGAATAGTGCGAGAAATATTCCCTAAATTCAACTCTGAATCAGAATGTTTCGTTGGATCCTGAGCGTCTTTGACATACTCAGCGGTAAAAATAGATGAAAAATCATTTTCAAATGCATCATCCTTAGGTAAAAACGAAGATCTGTGATGGAGATCTTCCCATGGTAGATCGTCTACACTTAGGATTTCGCGAAGTTGTTCGTCAGATGACACGACTTCGGGAAACGCTATCCGTTCTAAGGTTGAGGTGAAAAGTGATTCTTCACTGACCACATTCATTTGGTCGATTTCGGTTGAACGCGAGTCGGTAAAAGACATGACAGCTTCATAAGCAATTTCATATGGACTCAAAGGCATAGCATCATCGAATGAGTCTATCTCAGATTCAGATGGGACAATCCAAGGATCATCATAAATAATGTTTTCTGATGTAATCATATGAATTGATGCAAATGAAGGATCTACGCTGAGTGGAGGGAGAGGAAAAGTTCCCAGTAAACCGGAATCTTTAACTAAACCTACGCCAACGTCCCTATAAGGGATTGTCGTCTTACCGACATGCTGGATACTCTCTGAAGAGGCTGGGTCGGATGAAAAGTATGTCAGCTGATCAATAGTCACGATCTTACCGTTATGTGGAAACTTAATTACTCTGAAGACCGATGAAACGACCGCCGTCATAGCATATGACCAACTTCGACCCAAAAGAAGGTTGTAGTCTAGAGGGGCATCAACCACTTCCACATCCAGACTAACGGTTTTACCTTCTACCCCTATAGGCAATTCCTGTAGAATACCAAACGGACGGAACCCACGGCCATCGAAGGCCTTAAGGATGGTGGGGGATTGGTTCAGCGAAGGAGAACCAAGAGATCTCCAACATTGAATCAACATAATACACGTAGAGGCTCCCTCATCAATCACAGTCCGATGAATAGGCCTGTTTTTGACTATCAATGGGATTTGGAAAGCCATTTGATGGGGGAGACGTGGTGTACTATTTTCTAGATCGAAGATTATTAGATTCGGGTCCTGAACATCAACAGCTCCGATAGCCGACAAAAGTAATTTTCGTTGTGCTGGGCATGATTGCAGCACTTCTAACGCCAACATTGCTGAGGGTGAAACAGCTAAGTCCTCAACAATGTTGTAATTCTGGGCTGCCCTCGCATGTGGATTGAAAGCAGACCTTCGAAGTACACCCTTGGCGGGCGGTTTGATTACTAAGTCCGGGTTAGGTTTTTCGATCTGTAGTGGATCGGAACCAGGAGCTGAGGTTGATGGATTAGAGTGAGAAGATTCTGCTTCCTTACCATTAACAGGATTCTTACTACCATAATCTTGCGATCGAGTCGCAATCCTCACATGAGACATCATCAAAATGGGTTCTTCACTGGCATTCGAGGAAGAACCTATCATCTTATTCTCCTGCTCCGGAAATGGATTTTTTAACACAGCACGAGTGGGAGAACCTTTGACTATTTTCACAACCTCGGCCCGATGAGGGCAATCTCTCGTAAAATGATCCTCTTCACAAATAAGACAAGGATATCGAGGTTTGCGCTTTTCGTCATTGGTTTCCGACTTTTCCGTTTTCTCCTTCGGAGCCTTGTCCGCTTTAGCCTTCTTCTTTCCTTTCTTCTTTCCACCGTTTTTTGATTTGGCCGTAGATGACTCTACAGCGTGAATATCGGCGGTAAGTTCAGGAGAAGACTCTCCTGTCGGGGAATCAGGCAAAGTGATAATAGGAGTAGTTGAAGCCTTGGAAGACTTCTTCTTTCTCTTTGTATTCACGATACCAATCATACCATCAGTGGCATGAGATCCCGAAGGAGCAGCAGCGATTTGATTCGACTTTGGAAGATCCGGAATCTTCCCGTGTAATGTACCCGACTGAGTGTAAACTAAGTCAAGGTATTGCGCCTGAGCAATGACTTGCTCCTCAGTAACTACTCTGGCCTTAGCCACATCTTCAGTAATCTTCGGTAATAATGATTTAACAAACCATTCAGCTAAGATTTGGTCCGGGATAAAAACTTTCACTAGCCTTCTTCGACGTCTCCACTCATGAATGTGATCAGAAATATACGTGGACGTTGATTGTTTTAGTGAAGTTAATAACTCCGTGCTGTTATCGTATCTGACCGGCAACTGAAAGTGAGTTAAGAATGAGGTAGCTAACTGGCTAAAATTGTAAATAGAGGCCCGCGGTAACTCAATGTACCACTTGGCCGCGAGACCAATGAGTGTACGCTGGAAAAGACGTAAGCGGATCGAATCATCTGACATAGAATTTGAAGCACACCAGAGGTGGTAAGTCATCACGTGATTGGACGGATCCTCTCCAGACTTACCTTCGAACTTGGGTATATCACTGGGCAACTTATTTGGCATTGGCGGCCAGAACTGAAGATATTGAATTGGATCGTTCGTTAGGCGCGTCAAGTCTGGTAAATCCAAAGTTGCGATAAACGGTAACTGCCGGTTAGGATCTCTAAAACTCTGGGTCACAAGACCAGTCCCAGGAGGAGGATATCCAGGATAACTAGGAACAGGAGTCGCATTTGGGATATTATATCCTCCTGGAAAACCAGGATTAACCGGACCGTACTGGGGTTGTTGAGGTTGTTGATAAGTGTACCCAGGATACGGTTGATACTGGTAAACCGGTTGTTGGACAGCTTGCCCAGGTTGGTACTGTCCCTGGTACGGTGGTTGAACAAATTGAGGTTGAGTAGTGACAACCGTACTTATACCAGGCTGACTTGCAGGCATCTGGACCGTGGTTTGAATCGTAGATCCAGACAACGGTAAAGATGTCTGAGGAGTGGTTACAGAGACAGTAGAAACCGGAGCCGTCGATACTCCAGAAGTAAGTATGATAGATGTGGTGGTAGTTGCAGCAGCCGTTTGAGATGGAGTACTAGGTGCAACTGGCGGCTGAGTAACTACCGAAGTTACAGAAGTTTGAACATTTGACTAGACAGGTTGCGGTTGCTGGGGTGGACCAGAAACTACGGGTTGTCCAGCTTGAGGTACCAACTGTATACTTGGCTGCAACACCTGTTGACCCTGTGATGGATCCCATACTAACATTCCTGGGTATTGACCCGTAACAGGTTGAGGATACTGAGATCCATAACTGGATTGAGGATAGGATTGATAACTGTGAGGTGCAGTTCCCATACTTGGAACATATGACTGACCTTGAGGCGGTTGATAACCTTGACTCGAGTATTGACCTTGAGGTTGATAACCTTGAGGTAAATACGGATACTGGGGTTGACCTTGACCTTGAGGTTGGTACGCTTGAGGTTGGTACCCTTGGGGTTGATACCCTTGGGTTGCCATCCTTGAGGTTGATATTGATACTGAGGTTGACCCTGGGGTACATATTGAGGCTGGGGTTGACCTTGAGGGATGTATTGTACCATAGGCACATACTGTCCTTGAGGTTGCCCCCCAGACACGATTTGTGTACCTTGAGGTTGCCCCCCAGGCGTTAACTGAGGCTGCCCCCCAGGCGGTAATTGGCCACCTTGAGGTTGGGAAACGGGAACTGAACCTGACATCATGTAAATGTCTCCTACACCCAATGGTATATTACCACTATTTCCAGTTAAAAACCCATGATCAACGGGTTGAGGAGATGCTCCCGCAAAGGTACCAGAAAGTGATTGATACCCGGTGGGAACAGAAGGACCGCCGTGTAAGAAAGATTCAGGACTTTGAGTAAACACGGACGACTGACCTTTCATATTCACAGGAGTATAAATACCTCCAGGTGGAAATGGAGTACGAGGTGTAGAAAAACCTACCCCTGAGTTGTCTAACAAATTGGTTAACGAAAGGTACCAAGTAGTACTTCTAGGAGGACTGTAAAAGATAGATTCACGCTCTCTTAGATCAATAGTAAGTTGATCTTCAAGGTTAGGGACGCCTATTTCTTCCTCTGGAGCAAGTTCTTCGATAGCAATCAAACCAGTAGGAAGATTTTCGGTGATAATTCTTTCTATTCTCGGTGAATCTGGAACACTAGAAGTTGGAGTAACAGGTTCAGATATTTCAGGTTCTTCGCCTGTATCACTAGCAGACGAAAAACTACCAACAAGCTCAGAAACTGTAACATCTTCGGGATTATAACTTGTCTCTAAGCCTTGGTAATCTGAATGGACTACCAAGGAAGATTCTCCTTCTTCAGGTGAACCTACTCTACTGCCACTAGGAGGAGTTACAAGGACCTTTAAACCTTCTAGATTACCCGGGTCGTCTCGAGGAGGTGATCCCCTAAGTCTACGGGATCTTCTCAACAATTCGGCCACAGAAACAACTTCAAGAGACTGGCCCCGAAGTCTACGGGACTGTCTCGGTAATTCCGCCACAGCTAAAAACTTTTAACTACTACACACGAAAACAAAATAAAATTTCAAATCAAACCACCTAAACTCTCTAAAGAACGAAACAAATTTGAATCACACGCCTAAAGAATCTAGGGCGTCAAACCAAGCACAAACAGTAGTCTTCCAGACCGAAAACGATAGTTGGTGATGAAGCCCAACATCGCCGGATTCAGTACAGAAGTGGCGGGTGGAACAGTTACCCCGGCAACCTGCTTAATGAATAGACTGGACCAAGTTCCTCCACTTTAACCGTCTTGAGTGAAGTGAACCCCCCAGAAAATCCAAGTGAGTCTAGCCGACGTCTGCTCCAGGTACAGTGGGATCTTCCCTCCACCGTCACCTCGGTAGAATCCTAAAGATAATGGTCACTAAGGTTACCAACCGCAACAAATGCACCTGGGGAACATTCTAAACTCCGACAGCACGCAAGGGCAGAGTATCAAGCTCAATCCCCTTGCCGGCTCCTTGACAATAATCCAAGGTTTACCGACAAGTGACCCCTGGCTCCTCGACAATGGTTAATCCGAGGTTTACTGTTTGTAATACGTTCGTGTCTGGTGTCGTTCCCAACGAGGGGGGATTGATCCCCTCACTGGTTCAGACACGAGCTCGTGCTTCTCCTTTAAGAGGATCTTTCCCAGAGTACAAATGAGACAATTGGATTTATTCTATCACAAGATAAGCTACTTGTTTGGTTTTTTTGTCTTGGAGAGTTAATTACTCACCTACTCCAAGACACTAGCCTGATCTAAATTGGTGTTTCAGAGCCCTAGTAAATAAAAGTTACTACGTCGATTTTACTTTAAGCGTTAATTTTATGGTTTTTCTTAAAGACAAGAGGTAGCGGAAGTGAAACCAATGGTGTGTAGACTCGACTCAAACCACTACAAAGATGCACCTAAGATGATTTATGCTACTTTCCTTTTTCAATGAAATTCTTAACTAAGAGAGTTGAGAGATGCAAATTCTATAGAAAACAACTTTCTTAGTAAAGACAATCAAAGAAACAATTCTCTTTATCTTTTCAAGCATACAAACATGACCACTCCTTACGTGCACGAAAAACTCTTTTTCTTTCAAAACTTTTCAAAGCTACTTGAAAAAAAACTTTTCAAAGGAGATGTTTTTGTATTTTCTCTTTTTAATAAAGCATATAAACCTATTTTAACAAAGATCAATCTCAAAAGTTATAAAATCTATGAAAACTTCACTCACAAGCAAATCAAAAAAGAAATTTATTCTAAGTAAACCTAACAAGGCAAAAGCTCACAAAGATGATTCTAGGTTGTTTTACTTGACCAAAATCAAATCAAGGACCAGCTAATGCAGAATCAAAAGACTAGTCAAAACAAAATTCAAATCTTTTTGTTCTTTTTGTAAAATGGAATTCAAGACTCAATCAACAAGCACTTCGAAATTTGCCCAAAGAGACAACTCAATGGTAAGTTGCTCTCACAGGTAGACTTTATGACAGGTCTGACTTCTAAGAATGCTAACAAAACCAGAGAGATCTAAGGCTTGACAACTTCTACCGCCAAAATCACTACAAGACCTACTCAAAAAATCAAACCCTAGGGCTTAAACTTCTATGAAATCCACTAAAACACTCAATGCTATCAAAACAAGTTCAGGTGAAAATCTTTGACAAGGGACTAATGAATCTGGGCAGTAAAAACTGAGAAAAAGCAAAATCTAAGAGAAAAAATGCAAAAAATGGAATTTTCTCAAATTTTAGCAGGGGACGCAGGCAACCCGTTAAGACAGGTGCGGGCTCGCTCTGTTCCACAGCAACAGTGCGTCCAGGGACGCACTGTGCAATACTCAGAGGGTGCGTCCTACTGGAAAATTCAAGAAAAACCAAAATGAATCTAACCCTAAGCTAACCCACCCAAAGACAAAGTCACAGAGTCAAAAACCAGAAAAATAAACCAATTTTCTCAGAGTAAAGTTCATACAAAGGAAAAGACTTTCACATCAATGGAGTCCCCAGTGGAGTCACCAATTTGTCAGGCGGAAAGAGTCGATTGTGCAGACACAACGAACCTCCCTAGGAGCCTAAGACTCTCTAGTGACAAACAAGACAAACAAGAGCAATCCTTCTCTAAACATGCATTTACTATATGGGAAATCAAGTGTTTAGATCCTACCTGTAGTCCAATGCTATTGTAGCAGTCCAGCTCCGCTGATCCGGATGAGCTCCTCCTTCACTTTGAAACCTGCATACACTAACAATCAAACGATTAAATAGCACTTGATAATCTCATAGAATAAAACATATTTAACACATAGACCAAGGAGTACATGAAACAACTCATAAATAGCAAGTTATTGAGAAGAATGGACTCATTTGCATTAATAGGTAACAAAAGGAACAAATACAACCTGAGCCTTGGTGTTGTGCAAGTCCCTCCCAGGGTCCATCAAGAGTTCTCCTTTACTTTGACAAAGCTCACCCACTTCCAAATAGAAAAAGCAAAGATGGCAATCTCTCCTCACAAGCTTCTAAATGGGAGTCCTAATTCCTGCAGCATTTACCCTTAGAAATATATAGCTTCCAACCTCTCCTCCTTCTGGCCCAATGCCTGTATTTATAGTGCTCAATAGGAAGTTAATCAAGTCCACCATCAATGGGATAATCCCCTCTTTGGATGGGATAGCTCCCTTATTGATGGGATAAGTTCCTCTTTTGTAGGAGTGCATGAACCATCTGGAGGCGCTCAATACACGTCGAACAACCTTCTAGAATGCTCTAGAAATGACCACAAGTAACTTTTTAAAGATGAAACTTGCGTATTTTAACCTTTACAGGGGGACGCACCTGCCCCTTTACATACGGAGCATCCAAAGACGCAGCTTTTGTGAACATTGGGTGCGTACCCGCAGGTAAGGTTGAGAGAACCTACGTCCCCAGAGATAAATACATTTAGAAAGACTTTCTCTCTTTTTTGGAGTTTGACATGGAGAGCAGAGGCATAAGACTTGCCTAAGAGGGTAGCATGACTGTTGATAGAGCCATACTAACTGTAAATGGTCATGGTGACATTTTTTAGTGTAACACTCTTTCAGAAGGTGGGACCTCAAGCGGTAAGTGGGTTCGACCGAGTCCTGCTTGATGCCATATAATGGGTGACACACGTCCGGCGAATGAGAGAGAAAACCACTCACATCGTGTGGGTAAAGAGCATGCTACTTACTCGCCCGATATGGATGAAGACTGTAGGATCTGGAGGCCCCAAATCAATGGCAAAGAAGAAATCCGATGGATGACTAGATTCAACAGGGAAATAGGTTGAGGCGGATAAGATTTGAGATCTAGCATGAACGATGAGTTGGCAGAGGAAACAGTTTCACAAGCAATCTTGGAGCAACAAAAATAATGACCATTCAAAGAGAACCGACACTTAGTTCGTGAGGAAATAGGTGGCCACCTCTTTGTGAAGCGTAATAGTGATGATGAAGTAGAGCAGAGTAATTTCAGCAAAAAGAGGCAGGAGATCTAGAGAGCCAAGAAGAAGAAACAAATAGTTAGGGAGTAGATAGGCTTTAAGCCACGAATAGGTAGAGAGAGAAAAGAAGTAGGAGAAGTAGGAAAAGAGAGGAAAGAAGGAAAGAAAAGAAAAATTGTAGAGAATAGAGAAGTCGAGCTGTCCTGCAAAGCAAAGGCAACGTCAAGCAAACAGAGACAGAGAGAGTCCGACAGTTTGTGAACTCCAGGGAAGGCCTGAGAGGTTCAAGCAACTATTCTGTGTATACCTGTCACATATTGAGTAACAAATTGGACTAATACCATTGAAACCAATTGAGGTCAAGATTCAGTAAGGGGATTCTGTGTACTCTAGAGACTTGCAGGATCTAAGTACAGTCCTACTGATCATTATCTGTTGAGTGAGGCTCAAATTGAGCTCACTGTTGTAAAACTCTACTTTATAAGACACAATAGAAAGGCCACCATTGAAGGTTGGACCAAGAGACGTAGCCCAAGAGGTTTGGGTTAACTACTTATTAAGCTTGTTGTGTTTTATGTGTTTTCTTACTGTGTTCTCTTACTGTTTCAGTGTCTGTGTATTTCACAATCTTATTGATATGTTTCATAAAATAACATAGGCACACCCTAGCACATAAGTGTGTAGTACCTTCATTCATTAACTGAGATCATTCACAAGTGATTTTAGATCACTAGGAATGAGACCCTTGGCTATATCATCCTAGGGGGAGAACAATAGCAAGGAAGCCCAATGCTCCTAACATGTAGGGTAGTGGGGAAGAGGCTCTAAATGGAGCTTGGTTGCCTGAACGACACTGAGTAATAAAGATGGTTTTTTCCTTAAAATCATGTCTTTTTCAATGCAAATGAAGGAAGGAGAGTCAGTTTCATAACATTTCATGAAGTTGAAATACATTAGGGTTCAAATTTTGGATATAAGAAGATAAGTACATGAAGAAGGAAAGGTTGAAATTTAGATGGTCTCCCTCCATCATTTGCAAACTTTGTGAAAACTCTAAACATAACTTTCAAATCCACTAATGCAATTTTTGAGAAGTTGTCAAGTCAGTTGCTAGTATTAGCTATTAGGGTTTCTTGTAGCATTGATGATGAGTCATGGAAAAAATTGAGCATCTGTTCAAGGACACCATATCAATGTATTTTGTCTTTCATCCAATGTACATTCATACAGTGCTCCTGATCACTCTTCTTGATTGATTAACATTAATAGCAGTTTTTGGCTCTTGTCCAACTTTGAGGAAGGATGTATCTCATTATGTATTCCTTCTCTCCAAAGCCTTTTCTTACTACTCTAACCCTAACCCAAGGTTTTACAATCCCAATTCATAAGATATATAAGACTACAAGTGAGTTTTCTAAGACTTATGGCAACCATACTTGGCTAATATAAAATATGGTATAAAATATGAAACCTAGTTTGAATATTAAGTTCTGGCAGCATAATAATTCTAGGCAGTCATGCATCTACATGGTCAGCATTAAGCAACATTAACTAAACTACAAGCAGACCATGTCTTAACTTCACATCACATGGCAAATGCTTGAGCTCACCTTCAATGACATAGTTTTCAAGGGTGGCCTTGATCTGTGAATACTAAGCATGCCCAAAATTCATCCATGTATCTTGAAAACTTATTCCTCCAAATTTTTCACTTAACTAAATTTTTCTATGTGATTCATGAACTTATAGTTCAAATAATAAGAGTGAATTACAGTCTAATTCTACTCGCATCAAATGACACCAATCTAAATAGATTGAGCACATCAAATAAGAAACTTTTCATTCATTGGATAGCAAGAGAACATTTTGACCTTTTATCTAAGTTTGAACTAATTTTCAGTGGCTAGAGATGCAATAATCAACTTCCACATGTACCTAGAGTTATGCTAGGATGTTTAGCCTTGATTCCCTTCCATTTTTCATCAGTCCAACACCAATACCTATCCAGCACAATGACTAACTCAAGTTTGTGTGCACTCAGGGACTGATTTTAATGTGTTTTTATGTGTCGTGACCTCAGTGAACTTGTCCTTGTCATTCAACTTCATAGAAAATAATAGCAACAACCCTAACCATTGAGTGAGAGGATGGAAGTATGGGTACAGCTAGCAAGTGCACCTTCTATATTGGGCAAAGAAACCCTATAATTTGTTTTCACCTATGTAAAACTTCAGAAATTAAGCACTGCTAGATTATATGATTTGGGGAGGGTCTGGGGATGAGACCACCTAGCTATAGAATCATAGGGGAGCACAATAACAAGGAATCTAAATTATCCTAACATCTAGGGTAGCAACAAAAAGGCTCTAAATCAAGCATGGTTGCCTGAACGACACTGAGAAATAGAGATGATTTTTTCCTTAAAAGCATGTCTTTTCCAATGCAAATGAAGGAAGGCAATTCAATTTCATAACATTTCACGAAGTTGAAAGATATTAGGGATCAAATATTGGTTGTAAGAAGACAAGTACATGAAGAAGGAAAGGTTGTAATTTATATGGTCTCCCTCCATCATTTGAAAACTTTTTAAAAACTCTAAACATAACTTTCAAATCCACCAATGCAATTTTTGAGAAGTTGTCAAGTCAGTTTCTAGTATCAGCTACTACGGTGTCTTTTGGCATTGATGATCGGTTATGGAAACAATTGAGCATTTGTTCAAGGACTCCATATCAATGTATTTCATCCAATGTACATTCATACAGTGCTCCTGATTACTCTTCTTGATTGATAGACATTAATAGCAGTTTTTGGCTCTTGTCTAGCTTTGAGGAGGGATGTATCTCATTATCTATTCCTTCTCTCCAAAGCCTCTTCTTATTGCTCTAACCCTAACCCTAGGTGTTATAGTCTCAATTCACAACATATATAAGACTATAAGTGAGTTTTCTAAGACTTATGACAACCATACTTCGCTCATATAAAATATGGTATAAAATATGAAACCTGGTCTGAATATTAAGTTCTGGTAGCATAATAATTCTAGGCAGTCATGCATTTATATGGTCAGCATTAAGAAACATTGACTAAACTAAAAGTAGACCATGTACTAACTTCACATCACTTGGAAAATTCTCCAACTCACCTTCAATGACATAGTTTTCAAGGGTGGCCTTGATCTATGAATACTAAGCATGCCTAGAATTCATCCATGTATTTTGACAACTTATTCCTCCAAAATTTTCACTTAATTGAATTTGTCTATGTGATTAATGAACTTGCAATTCAAATAATAAGAGTGAATTACAGTCTAAGGCTACTAGTAGCAAATGACACGAATATAAATAGATTGAACACATCAAATAAGAAACTTTTCATTCATTGGATAGCAAGAGAGCATTCTGACCTTTTATCTCTGTCTGAAATAATTTTCAGTGGCTGAAGATGCAATAATCAACTTCCACATGTACCTAGAGTTATGCTAGGATGCTGACACTTGAATCCCTTCCATTTTTTATCAGTCTGACACAAATGCCTATCAAGCACAATGACTAACTTAGCTCTATGTGCATTTAGGGGCTAATTTTAATGTGTTTTTGTGTGT
Organism: Pinus tabuliformis; assembly: GCA_031772625.1. Classification (NCBI taxonomy): domain Eukaryota; kingdom Viridiplantae; phylum Streptophyta; class Pinopsida; order Pinales; family Pinaceae; genus Pinus; species Pinus tabuliformis. The sequence continues at coordinate 491,665,283 of CM062804.1, read as the reverse complement.
CATGACCTCAGTGAACTTGTCCTTCTCATTCAACTTCATAGAAAATAATAGAAACAACCCCAAGCATTGACTTAGAGGATGGAAGTATGGGTATAGCTAGCAAGTGCACCTTCTATACTGGGAAAAACAACCCTATAATGTGTTTTCACCTATGTAAAAGTTAAACAAGTAAGCACTAGTAGATTATATGCTTTGGGGAGAGTCTAGGGATTTGACCAATTAGCTATATCATCCTAGGGGAGCACAATAGGAAGGAAGCCCAATGCTCCTAACATCCAAGGTAGTCGGGAAGAGGCTCTAAATGAAGCTTGGGAGCCTGAACGACACTGAGAAATAGAGATGATTTTTTCCTTAAAAGGATGTGTTTTTCAATGCAAATGCAGGAAGGAGAGTCAATTTCATAACATTTCACGAAGTTGAAAGATATTAGGGATCAAATATTCGTTGTATGAAGATAAATACATGAATAACGAAAGGTTGCAATTTAGATGGTCTCCCTCCATCATTTGTAAAGTTTTTAAAGACTTTGAACATAACTTTCAAATCCACTAATGCAATTTGTGAGAAGGTGTCAAGTTAGTTGCTAATATCAGCTACTAGGTTTTCTTGTGGCATTGATAATCAGTCATGGAAACAATTGAGCATCTGTTCAAGGACTCCATGTCAATGTATTTCATCCAATTTACATTCATACAGTGCTCTTGATCACTCCTCTTGATTGATTGACATTAATGGCAATTTTTGGCTCTTGTCCAGCTTTCAGGAGGGATGTATCTCATTATGTATTCCCTCTCTCCAAAGCCTCTTCTTACTTCTCTAATCCTAACCCAAGGTGTTACAGTCCCAATTCACAATATATATAAGAATATAAGTGACTTTTCTAAGACTTATGACAACCACACTTGGTTGATATAAAATATGGTAGAAAATATGAAACCTAGTATGAATATTAAGTTCTGGCAGCATAATAATTCTAGGTCGTCATGCATCTATATGGTCAATATTAAGCAAAATTGACTAAACTACAAGCAAACCATGTATTAACTTCACATCACATGGTAAATGCTCTAGCTCACCTTCAATGACACAATTTGCAAGGGTGGCCTTCATCTACGAATACTAGCATGCCCAGAATTCATCCATGTATCTTGACAAATTATTCCTCCAAATTTGTCACTTAAATAAATTATTCTATCTGAGTCATGAACTTACAATTCAAATAATAAGATTGAGTTACACTCTAATGCTACTGGAAGTAAACAACACCAATCTAAATAGATTGAACACATCAAATAAGAAAATTTTCATTCATTGGATAGCAAGAGAGAATTATGACCTTTTATCTAAGTTTGAACTAATTTTCAGTGGCTGAAGATGCAATAATAAACATCCACACGTACCTAGAGTTATGCTAGGATGTTTACCCTTGATTCCCTTCCAATTTTTATCACTCCAACACCAATACCTATCTAGCACAATGACTAACTCAGCTCTGTGTGCATTCAAGGGCTAATTTTAATGTGTTTTTGTTTGTTGCGACCTCAATGAACTTGTCCTTCTCATTTAGCTTCATAGAAAATAATAACAACAACCCCAATCATTGACTGAGAGGATGGAAGTATGGGTACATCTAGCTAGTGCACCTTCTATACTACGCAAAAAATCCCTACAATTTGTTTTCAGCTATGTAAAACTTCAGCAAGTAAGAGAAGTGAGTTTCTCTCCACATTATCCTCTAACCTATTCATAGAAATACTTTGTACACACATAATCTGCCTCAATGCGGGTGTTAGAGAATGTGGACGGCTACGAGGCAGAGAGATTTGGTTATTTGTAGACTGTCTTCTTTCTTTTTACCTGTTCCCATTTATTTTCCGGATCTTCACTCTTTTCATTTTCATTTTCTTTTTTTGGTACATCTATTCGCAAAATGACCGTATTCATGACATACCTTGCATTTGAAGGGGTTTTGTTCATAATCCAGCTATTGTATGCGCATCCACTAGTCCACTTTGATTTTGATGGCTTTTGGTAGCCCTTTCCCAAGGTCCACTTCTACACATATTCTGGTGCATGCATGCATATTTTCCTTTGGATAGCGTCTATATATTTCCCAACTGTGTTTCCTATTTGTTTGACTGAATCATTAACCCAACAGTGAAGGGGAATGTGTGGCAATCTGACCCAAACGGGGACGGCATTGGGAACATCCATTTCTGGATCGAAATCCAGTGTCGATATGTTTAGATACAAACCCCTTGTATCCTTAAAATAAGGTCCATTCCTAAATATCAGATCTCGATCCTCCTTGATTTCAAAGAGGAAGGTGAAGTAACCTCTTCCACAAAACCTCATTGATATTTTCCCATCTATTAACACAGTCTAGTTCCTTTCTACCCATTTTTCCACAATTTTGGGTGATGGCCATAACCCAGTGAACTGCCCCACTAATCCACGCTCCGCTAGAGAAAGTGCTTCTCTGCGGGGAAGGGCAGGAGGGAGTGAGATTTTAGCAATGTTTTCCAGTCGTTTGAAAAACGTGGTGACTAATGGTTTGTTCTTTGTTGGGCTCATTGCAGAAGTGGGAGAGGCAGAAGCTTTTGCTATTCCTTCATTTTTCTTGCTGTTGATGTGAAGGAAGCTCTTCGTCCTCTAATGCATCCATGGAGCTCAAGCCCCAAAAACAGGGGCCCCTGGGGGTAGCTACGTGCAGCTACGAGCTTCTTGCTATGATCATTGGCTATGATTGCGCAGCTCCTTTAGCAAGCGCGCTCCATGCTACTAAAAAACCATTTCTTTTAAATTGTGTTATTAGGTATTAAACATAACTATTTCATTAATGTAATTTTTGAACCTTTTTTTTCTATTAAAATGAGTTTAAAAACATATTATGCAATTATGAGAATTTAATTATGATTATTAATGGGGTGAATAATGAAATCCAAGTTTACAATCTTGTCCTTTGTAAAGTATATTGCATTTCAAGGATATATTTGGTCTTTCTAAGATAATTAGTTTTACTCATATATTTAGAGAAATTAATAGCATTATGGATTCACTATTTATGGAAGCTTTGCACTTCTTTACAAAAGACATTATATGTGAAAGATATCTTTGGTCTTTCTAAGATAACTAGTTTTTACTCATATAGTTAGAGAAATTAATAGCTTGGTGGATTCAATAATTATGGAAGCTAAGCACATTGCTAAAAGTTTTTCTTGTGTCACATGAATTTAGTGATGGACATCTTGTTTCCTCAAGCTGGTGTAACTCTTTAAAATATTTACATATATGACCATTAATTTGTAACATGTAAATTAATGATAACACCTTTTAAATAGAATTTGTACACATTGAAAGTAAGTAAACCCACAATAATTATTTTTTTATATCCATTAGTTACACACCCAAACATTAGCTCTATGATGATCCATACATAGCTTTACTACATAGCTCTCCACCTATTCTCTTTACCATATAACATACCCCTCAAAGAAGGTGGGTCATCTATTAAAAAAGTACACTAACTATTTTTGATCATGTGATTTCATTTAATATTAAAAATACAAATATATTGATCATAAAAATAATTAATTAATTCCATCCTTTAATTGTTTATATCGCTTATTGATATTGATCTCACTTTATCTTGAGGTTTCATGTGATTTTGATATAAATACACTAAATCCTTTTGATATAAATACATTAAATCCCCTTAAAGGCTGGCCTGACGCAATTTCAAACATATTTAGAAGGACATCTAGCCCAACCATGAGAGCACTTATGAATTTTCAACACCATTGTTTCTTTTACAAATATAAACATATAAACATTGGACCTTGAGGAACCTCCACACCAATTTGTGGTCCCTTCTATGCCTCAGGATACTAAAACATTCAGTTAACCAATGTGTGGTCCCTTCTATGCCTGAGGGTACTAAAACATTGAGTTATGATGTTAGCTTGTTTGATGATGTTTCTAGACAACCCAAGATGCCCTTATTCTAACCTTATACGTACTTGATGGGTGTTCCCTCGTTTCGGAGTCCACATGAATATAGAGAAGTGGTGATTAGTGGTAGTATAAAAGACTACAGATAAGGGATTTTTGAAGCCATTTGGGAATACAACACTACTTGCAAAATTACCAATGGTTTCACCCCTATGAGCTAATTTGAGGAAAGAATGAAATACTATACATAAGGGATTTTTGAAGCTATTTGGGCATACAACAATATTTGCAAAACTACCAATGGTTTCATCTTTATGAGCTAATTTGTGGAAATAATGCTTTGTTATCAATTGATTGTGAATAAAACATATTGAGATTTTTGAATCCATTTGGGAATACATCATTACTTGCGAAACTAACAATGGTTTCACCCTTATGAGCTAATTTGTGGAAATAAGGCTTTGTTATCAATTGATTGTGAATAAGACATATTGAAAGTGACATCCCAACTAGATATGGATTTGAACATAGCACAGGTTGATAGGATACATCAACTAAATTCCTTGGATGAGTATAAGATGCAAGCTTTGTTACATATTATGGTAGTCTAGTTGCAGAGAAAAATATGGCATGATAAATACATTAGAACCAAGGCCTTCCAAGAAAGTGATTGGGATCGCTTGTATGACTCTACGGTAAAGGAATTCAAGGGAAAACTCATGACTAGATGATGTAGAGAAGCATTATGATAATGGCTTTGTGAATATCAGAACTATAGCTAAGTGACAAATACTACTGTTAGTGAATGGTTATCGATTAAATATTTATAGGAACTCCTTTTCTAGGTCTGAATTCATAGATTCAATAAAAAAGAAGAGTTGAAGTTCACTGATAGCATCTGAGTTCCCCATCTATCCATCCCTTGGTCAACAAAAAGAAAAAAGAAAAAAAGGCACGAGTGAGAACCTCCATTAAGAGGCTTCAAACAGATTCATTGGTTGAAAACCTCCGAGAAATAATCAATAAGTGTAAATAAAATGAAAATAGAATAAAGCCCAGAGATGACATCATTTAGAATCAATTTATGTATTTGGTGACTGGCTAGTCATCATCGACTGATAATGATAGATCATCCCCTGCTCCTACACTTTTATGCAATTGGATGTACAGAATCTACTTTTATGCACATCCCTTTCTCCTCCACTTTTATGCAATTGGATGTGCAGAATCCACTTTTATGCAATTGGATGTTCAGAATTGTTGGAATTCAGAGGCACAATAAATCAATTAAAACACACAACAGAATAAATCAAGCACATGAACACATTTTTTAACGTGCTTCACCCAACCAATCTGGGCTACGTCCACCAAACATAGGCATCAGGAGTTTATTAATAAAATTAGAAGATTACAGCATGAAATCCTCTCACTCTCTTGCAAACCATCCGAGTGGTTTCCTGTTATATAGCCTAGAGAATCTAACAGCCTCATAACTCCCTCACATCAAATATAGGAGGCATTAACTCCCTCCCAACAACCTGGAGCTAATCTAGGACCTGAATTCCTATTGTTGTCATCAGCTGAGATTTTTCCTATTTCATTACAAACAGAAAATCTCAACAATCTCCACCTTGACAACAATTCACCTGATGCCCTGTTATTATTATTTTATCTTTTCTGCAAGCCAAGAGAAGCTAAACACCAGCGTAGCTTCTCCAACAAAACTTGTTCCGTGAACATGTCTGCACAGTTTTCCTTTGTATGCACCCTTTCAAGAGAGACTCCCCTTTCAGTGATAACGTGTCTTACAAAATGATATTTGATTGGAATATGCTTTGACTTACTATGATAGGCCGGATTCTTAGGCAAATGTATTGCACTTTGACTATCACAAAGTAACCTGATGTTGTCCTGTAACCTACCAAACTCACCAAGCAAACCTTTCAACCAAACCGCCTCTTTGGAAGCATGAGAAGCAGCAATGTATTCCGCTTCAGTAGTGGATAAAGCAACAATGTTCTGTAGCTTTGACATCCAGCTTATAGCTCCACCTGCAAGAGTAAAGACGTACCCTGAAGTTGACCTTCTCTTATCCAAATCACCTGCAAAATCAGAATCAACATATCCGCAAACAAATTCAGTACTCTTATTGTAAGAAATACAATAACTATTTGTGCCTCTCAAGTACCGAAGCACCCATTTCACTGCTGACCAGTGTTCTTTACCCGGATTTGCCATGTACCTGTTGACAACCCCAACTGCATGAGAAATATCTGGTCGCGTACACACCATCGCATACATCAAACATCCTACTACATTGGCATAAGGAATTCGAGACATATAATCCTTTTCTTCATCTGTATTAGGACATAAACTCGAAGAAAGCTTAAAATGGGAAGCTAAAGGGATCGACACAGGCTTCACATTGTTCATACCAAACCTCAAAAGTATTTTCTCAACATACTTCTGTTGTGATAGCCACAGCTTACCATTGCTCATGTCTCTGAAAATCTCCATGCCCAAAATCTGTCTTGCGCTCCTAGATCTTTCATATCAAACGTCCTTGCCATCTGAGTCTTCAACCTGTTGATTTCTTCAATGCTTTTGCTTGCTAAAAGCATATCATCAACATATAACACTAAGATAATGAACATGCCATTATTTAACTGCTTAAAATAAACACAATGATCATATTCACTTCTTACATATTTCTGACTCAACATGAAAGAATCAAACTTCTTATACCACTGCCGAGGCGACTGCTTCAGGCCATATAATGACTTCTTGAGCCTGCAGACAAATTTCGCATTGCGATGCTGAACAAACCCTTCCAGTTGTTCCATATATATTTCCTCATCTAAATCACCATGTAGAAATGCAGTCTTAACATCTAACTGCTGCAACTCCAAATCAAACAAAGCCACTAATGCTAACACAATTCTAATTGAAACAATTTTAACCACTGGTGAAAATATCTCATGAAAGTCTATGCGAGCTTTCTGAGAAAACCCTTTTGCAACCAGCCGAGCTTTGTACCTGTCTTCCGTATCATTCACACCCCGTTTCAGCTTGAACACCCATTTGCATCCCACTGTTTTCCTGCCTTTGGGAAGTTCAACCAGATCCCACGTACCATTCTTACCTAAGGCCATCATTTCTTCCTTCATGGTTGCTTTCCATTTGTCACTATTTGAACCTTCTGCAGCTTCCTGATAACACAAAGGTTCATCATCATTAGCGGTCAAAGCAACTGAAGTAGCATGATCATCATACCTTCTCGGACGACGTTTGATTCTTGTAGATCTCCTTAAGAATGGTTCTGGTGCTTCCACAATTGGCTGTCTATCATCTGTAGAAACTTCTTCATGATCACCATCTGAGACCTGTTCATGTCCTCCATCTGAACCCTGTTCATAATCTGATTCTGAAACCTATTCATGACTAGAATCTGAACTATGGTCGTTATGACTATCATTAGAAATGTTGTCAAACTGAATATGCTGGAAATCAGATACATCATCCTGTTTCAATCTTCTATCTACATCTAACTGTACAAGAGAGGATTCATTAAGCTTCACATCTCTGTTGATGATGATTTTGCAGGTAGTAGGATCCCACAATCTAAATCCCTTTGTTCCATCACCATACCCAACAAAGACATACCTTTTCGATTTCAGATCTAATTTAGTTCGCTGATGTTTAGGCACTAGAGCATATGCATCACAACCAAACACTCTGAGTTTAGAATAGTCACAAGGGTGTCCTGTCCATACCTCTTGAGGAACCTTGCAGTCTATTGCCGTTGATGGAGATCGGTTTATCACATAACAAGTGGTTGCCACTACTTCCGTCCACAACTCCTTCGGCAACCCGGCGTTACTCAGCATACACCTTGCTCTCTCTAGAAGAGTCTTGTTCATGCGTTCAACAACTCCATTCTGTTGAGGAGTATAAACCGTGGTCTTATGTCTCTCGATCCCTGCATCCTTGCAATAGCTGTCAAACTTCTTGGAGGAAAACTCACCACCATTGTCAGTTCTTAAACATTTTATTGTTCTACCAGTGTTGTTTTCTACCAATGCTCTAAACTGCTTGAAAACTGTAAAAACATCAGACTTCTTTTTCAACATGAAGACCCAAACTTTCCGAGAAAAGTCATCAATGAATGATACAAAATAAGACGAACCACCATACGACGCTGTAGGGGCTGGACCCCAAACATCTGAATGAATATAATCAAGTATCCCTTTACTAGTATGTTTGCCTGTTTTAAACTTTTGTTTACTTTGTTTACCAAACAGACAATGTTTACAGAAATCCAATTTTCCAAATCTTAGATTAGGAAGTAACTTTCGGTCAACCAAAATTTTCAATCCTCTTTCACTCATATGCCCCAATCTTTGATGCCATAAGTGAATGGAACTACTCTCATGTTCACACACAGACACATGATCTGGCCCAGTTCTACCTTCTAACTGAAATAGATTTCCTACTTTCTTAGCTTTCATCACTAGTAAGATACCTTTATAGATTTTCATAACTCCACCTTGAATTACAGTTTTATATCCATTTGAATCAAGTGCTCCTACTGAAATCAAATTTTTCCTTAAATCTGGTACATGCCTCACATCAGTTAATATTTTGGTTGTGCCATCAAACATTTGTAGTTGTACACTTCCTATTCCAACAATACTGCAAGTGACATCATTACCCATGTACACGACTCCATCATCAACTGATCTATATGTTTTAAACCAATCTTTATGAATACACATGTGGTTAGATGCCCCGGAATCTAACAACCAATGTTGATCATGTTTTGAAATATTAACTGACAATACCTCATCAGTCATACCTGAACCTGATACTGAACCTGTATCTGTGGTGTTGGCTTCCTTCTTTTCTATCGAAGAGCCTTCTTTAGCAGCCTGCTTTCGCTTCCAACAATCCTTTTCTAGATATCCAACCTTGCCACAATGCCAGCACTTCACCTTTGGCTTCTTTCCTTTGGACTTCGAACGAGAGTCACTACGCTTTCCCCGGAGTGTCTCTCTCGTGAGTGACCTCTGGCCATCATTACCTCTGATGTAGAGGTGTCTGCATTCGACCTCTTCCTCGTCTCCTCAGCCAATAAGGCTCCAACAACATCGTCAAACTCAAGGATTTCTGATGTACTAAAACTTATGGAAGTAACAAAGTGATCCCAGTATTCAGGCAAAGAACATAATAGAGTTATTGCCTTATCCTCTGAATCAAATTTCACATCTAGACTTTTTAATTGCACCAACAAGGTATTAAAAACATTCAGGTGATCAGCAATTGAGGTATCTTCTTTCATCCGCAAATTGTAAAGCTGCCGTTTCAGGAGAATCCGATTTGTCAAAGATTTCGTCATATAGAGCTTCTCAAGCTTTGACCACAAGCCTGCGGCGGTTTTCTCTGACACAATGTTGAACAGAACATCGTCCCCCAGACATAACCGAATTGGGCTTAGAGCTCTATCGTCCATCTCATCCCATTCATCCTCCATCATGGAAGGAGGCCTTTTGTTTTTCCCCAACAATGCTTTCGCCACACCTTATTGAACCAGCAGATCGTGCATCTTGACCTTCAAGATCTCAAAATTATTCTTGCCATTAAATTTCTCAATTTCAAACCGGGCACTTTGAGTTTTCGCCATTTTTGTATCAGCAAAAAACACAATAATCTCCAATATCTAACCAGCAATTTAAAAAATTGCCTATACCTTTGTTTTTACATAACAAAAAACTCCCTATGCCTTTACAAAAAAAAACTGCCCTTTGCACTTATATTTAAAAAAAAAAACTCACTTTCTCCCATATGCATTTCACAAAAAAAAAAAAATTTCCTGGTTTACACTTGTTGTTTTTTATTTGCACCAATTAACCAATCTTATGAATGTTGTCACTGCCTTTTAAAAAAAAATTGACTAACTGGCCCTGCGTTTTCATTTGGCTTTCTGTGCCAACGAAACTCACTGGAGTCACTGCGTTTTAAAAAAAAATAAAATTGACTCGGGGTTGTATTTAAAATCTTTCATGTGCTCCTTGTAAGAGTTTGGATTAAACAAAAAACCGAGTTCTTGCTGCTTTCTGGTTCTTGAAAACTGTATCTAACCTGAGCAGAAGCCGCATCTGAATGTATCAAAGGAATCAGACTCGAGGTTTCGATCCCGGGACATGTGAATTATTTGGCCACCATGCTTCTGCGGCTCCACTCTAAATCGTTTTGTTACTTACTGAATTGTCAAGCTAGGATTTAACTATTTTAAAAAAATTTCTGTGCCAAATAACACTATCATCTGCGTTTTGTAGAATGCCAGAGGTAGTCTCTACAGAACATATAACACAATCATCAACGCGGGCGATTTCTTGTCACTATTTAGAGGCACATTTCAAGTTCTTGTATGTGACGCACAGAACTGGTATACAGACCGGTTTCAAGACATGTATCAATGTCGTATTAAAAAAAAACACATATCAACGTTGTTTGCTGAGCATACCTTTTTCAAGACACGCTGTTCACCACCGTTTGCAATTCATATACACATCGTGTTAGATACCACCGTTTGCAATTTATAACCATGCGCTCAGCCTTCACACGCTACGAGCAATATATAGCAGGCACCAAAACGCCCCAGCGTTACAGCTCCAGCAAACGCCCCAGCGTTACAGCTCCAGCAATCCACGCACAGAGCAATCCACGTCTCCAGCGCTCCACCTTCACCAGTGCGCTCATCCAACTTGTTGTGATACCAATTGTTGGAATTCAGAGGCACAATAAATCAATTAAAACACACAGCAGAATAAATCAAGGACATTAACACAGTTTTTAACGTGGTTCACCCAACCAATCTCGTCTATGTCTACCAAACATAGGAATCAGTAGTTTATTAATCAAATTAGAAGATTACATCATGAAATCCTCTCACTCTCTTGCAAACCATCCGAATGGTTGCGTGTTATATAGGCTATAGAATCTAACAGCCTCATAACTCCCTCACATCAAATATAGGAGGCATTAACTCCCTCCCAACAACCTGGAGCTAATTTAGGACCTGAATTCCTATTGTTGTCATCAGCTGAGATTTTTCCTATTTCATTAAAAACAGAAAATCTCAACAAGAATCAGAAAATTGAAACGCTCCTCATATCTTCTCTTTTGCTCATCATGATTACAGAGAACAAAACTCTTTGGCCGATGCCCTTTCTAAAATGGGCCTCATCACGCCGCTGGGACGATTCATAAATCTAGGGCTATATGCACAGTGCTGGGCTGGGACGTTTCCTTTCGTCTGAGTCTTCCTCTTTTTTTGGTGCGTTAGTTGACAAGATGATCCGTTTTAAAATTAGTTTTCCAACATTAGTTTTGAAAAAGATATAGTTGGTTTGTGCTCAAGACCTGTCATTCCTGATGTCAATATGAGACACAGGTTTTTGATTAAAAACCGATGGATGTTATGTAGTTATATTAGGATAAAATTTTGAATATTTTGAGAGTTTTCTAAAATTAAATAACTGAATTACAACGAGAATTAATATTACTGAATTCTATCGAAAAAGCTAAACAATTTCCTAGTCAGACTGCTTCATAAGGGAGAACTCTAGTTGTGTAAAGCATCCCTATTTCACCGAATCTATACTGTCTACCTTTTATTTGTTTGATTCCCACCGTGATAACAGTGGTACAGAAGCATTGGCCTGTATTGTTTTATTTTTATTCTATCCCTATTTCACCGAATCTATACTCTTTACCTTTTATTTGTTTGATTCCCACCGTGATAACAGTGGTACAGAAGCATTGGCCTGTATTGTTTTATTTTTATTCTATCTTTATCTTCAATATATTCAGTATATGTAATTCTAGTTTACAAATTGCATCAACGTTCCAAACATAAGTTGGATTCCTACTCACACTGTAATTTTTTTGGATATGCGTCACAATGCATCTCGAAAGCAATAAAACGAAATCAATTTTATTCGACTTTCTTCTATTAGGTATGCGAGACGTTCTTTACACCAAATTCCAGATAGTAGGTGTCATGAAGAATTACAGCACAAAGACTACATAAACATTTCAAAGAAAATGGTGTGTTAAAAAACCGTACCACAAAGATTGCAAAAGTTTTCAAAAGAGATGGCAGCGTTTTCGTAGCACAAAGGAGCCGTTTAGTGGATACACAATTCTTTGGTGTATTAAAGAACTAAAGCACAACGATTACAAACACATTTCGAAAAAGATTGTGAATTAAACAACTCTAAAACAAAGATTGCAGGAAGTTTTCCAAAGACATGCCAGCATTTTCGTATTAGTCGAAACAAATTTATAGGGTTGATTTTGGGATACAGTAGACAAATTTTTCAATAAACAAAACTCTAGGGTTAGGGACTGGAATTCCCATACCTGCAAATCATGTCGATGTAACCTTCAGAGCGTTCAATCATGCTTTTATAGTTCGGGCACATCTTCCAGTCGTTGTTCTCTGCAAGCAAACTCAACCCTGCATTTGCACCACTCAACAACCCTGCGTTTGCGCCACACAACTGAGAGGCATAGTCGTCGCATGTCATGTCGTTGTGCCAACTTCCAAGGAACCCTACATTCTATACAGAATAATCGATTGCATCTCTGGCATTTCGTTTTTGTTGTTGTGAAAGAATTTGTTGAGGAGGAGGAATCGGGATTTTCTACTAGGCACCCTTCTCATGTGGATAGAGCCATCAAAGCTGAGCAGTTAGAATAGGGGCAGTATACCTTCTCTGAATCTGGACTTTGGGCCTCTTCCAGCCACTTTGAAAAAATTGCAAGCAATTTCGGTGATAAGAATTTCTCACGATCATCTTTATCGAGTTGGGAAGAAGACCATAGCTGCGGGTACGGAGGCAGAAAGCCATTTGTAACCATATTTTTCTCCATAGTTATCAAATTCGAATGGGATTCAGGAAAAATTGGACCCTATAAAATTTAATATCGGAAAAATTAGACATTATACATATTACAAATACATAAAAAAAATTTTCAATTTAAATAAACAATTATTATATGAAAATTCATTAAATCTTTTTCTAAGAACGATATTTTTGTTTACATATTTCTAAAGGTAATATTATAGACATCTTCTCTCTAAAACCGCTTAGAAATAATGAGGATAAATTGGATAACATTAATTATCATGTAAAAGTAAAATCTAATAATATGAGTCACAACACACAAAGCTAGAGTTCAATGTAAAAATTTAGATATTGGATATTAAAAATATGATTTAAGTGATCGGTAAATACCATGAAATTTATGTCTAAAACACTAAATAGATCTATTTGAAAATGTACATGCCATCTACAAACATTGATACCACCCCTAAAGGGTCTTTTTGTAGATATCTACAAACTTCTAGAGAATCTTCTTGAAAGACAACAACAATGATATCCAATTTAAGATTCAAATACGAATTTAGATCATTTACTTCACGCTCATTTTGTATTATAGTTAAAAAATACAACAACAATGATATCCAATTTAAGGTTCAAATATGAATTTAGATCTTTTACTTCATGCTCATTTTGTATTATAGTGAAAAAAACAATGTTAGTTATAAAATAAACACTTTTAAACCTTATAAAACAATGGAATAAAAGTAACTAAGAATCATAACTAAGAATCATAATATGTCAAACTAGAACAATTCAATCATAAAATATCAAAAAGTCAAAACATAGTTTAAAACCTATGTGCTTATACAAAATGCTAAAAGAAATAAAAAATTTATGATCATTACCATAAATGAAGGGCCAAAATTATCTTAAGGTGTGTAGGTCATCTCATCTCCATTGTCCTCATCCACATCAGTGTATTCACTCATGAGAGAGGCATTATCACCACTAGCACTCTCATCTAGAATATCTCTGAGCAGGACATCATTTTCATTGATGTGATGTGTGGCTATAGAAGACGATCCCACAATGGGTGCTTGTGAGGTTGCACTAGATGCATTAAAAAAAGGGGAAACCTCTCGTACTATATTTGAAGTTGTTTTCTTCCCCTCCAAAGATTTCAGCCACAAGTTAAATTGCAATGAATGCTAGCCAAATCTACTAATTTTCTAGCTCCTAAATGTTTTCTTTTCTTACTATAGATGAACTCATGAGTGCTCCAAGTCCTTTCACATGCAAATGCACTAATGACCTATTTTTTTACATGAAAATAATATTACATTAGCATAATAATTTACATGGAATAATTTGCAAATATACATACAAAGTATAAATAATTATGATGCCTACATACCTCACTCAACACCCTGATTGCAAATGTTTGTAGTTTAGGTGTCGCATATCCATGGAGAAACCACCATTAAGTAGGAGTGACCTCTCGATGGTGCATATCTCGTAGTGCGCTAGTTGTACTGAAAGCATGACTAGTCCCTTGCCTATATGGTATTGATTGTATTCGTATTTGATATTGTATCTCAAGGTCATGATACATCCTCTCCATGAAAATTATAAAATCCCTCCATGATATCTCTATCCTTAGGAACGTGAAAATAATTAGGTGTTAGAAAAAGCCCCGTAACATGTAATGGCATATGCAACATACACCACCTTTTTTCCACAATTCTCCATATTGGATTATATATTGAACTATAATTCTTACATATCAATGATATGTGTTCTCTTACCCTATCCATGCCCTCATATACAAAACCCATACATGCAACATTAGAATCCACCATCCTCAATATTTGTACAATAGGCTCACAAATAGAGATGATTTTTTCTGCACATGACCAAAACATTTCATTGAAGATTGTTTTCTCTACTAGTTTACCACCTTCTGACCTTGACAAAGGAGAGTTCACCCACTCTTCATTACATACAAATGATTTTAATGCGTATTTTTTCTCTACCACCCTTTGTAGTGCAATAAAATGGGTGGCAAACCTAGTGTCACCTGGTCTCAGTAGATTCCTAGTTTTGTATTTTCTAAATATACTCAAACTCAATCGGTGGTTCAGAATGAATTTGACCAGTTTGCTTGCTTGAGATATATTTACCTGCACCCAACCTATTTTACCAATATCATGAAGGGCTAGATCAATACAATGTGCTTCACAAGGTGTCCAAAACAACTTAGGGAAATGCTCCATCAATAGCTCACCAGCACAAACACAATTGGATGCATTGTCAGTGAAAACTTGGACTACGTTGTCCTCTCCTATAGATAATATGGTGTCCTTTAGTATCTGAAATAAATATTCAGCAACCTTTGCTTTGTCCATACAGTCAATAGTAGACAAATAGATCACTCCCGGAGGACAACAAGCAAGTGTGTTCACAAGAGGTCTAGACTAGTGATCAGTCCAACCATCACTAACTAAAGTACATCTAGAAATAGCCCATGAATCCCTTATTGGTTTAATTATTTCATTTATTCTTTGTTTGCTCCTATCAATTCCTTTTGTCATAAGACTTTCATAGCTTGAAAGAACATATGAGGGACCAAAATGGCCAATATTTTTTAACATATCATGGAATAATGGGCTTTTGATAGCGTTGAAAGAGATATTATAACCAATGAAAAAATCATAAACTGCATCATCTACCTCATTTCACTCCAATGGCTTACAAGCTTTCTCCAATGTTTGTTGTGTTGGATCAACGTTTGGTCAAGTAGGTTCTCTTTGTGATCCAAAATATGTTGTAGATGCCACAGATGATGGGAAAGAGATTGGCGTTGAATTAATAACATTTTCTCTTCCCATGAGTGTACCTTGTGTTCTTTTTTTTCTTTCTTCTTGGACTACCTTTCCTTACTTATGAGCATTGACTTCTTCACTTAATCTTTCCTTCACACCTTGATCAATTTTAGTACATGCTACCACTCCTCCACTAGTTGCACCCACAATGCCAAGAAAATGACCTCTTGCTTGAGTCAGTGATGTCCCAAAAGTATTATTGCAGAACTTGCAATAAATTTTTCCATCACTTTTTGTTTCAAGATATTTCCATTCAGGAAGTTCCAATCTAGGTTCCATTAATGTTATTTAGAGGGTCTCCAACTATCTTATTTGTAAGAAAAAAAAATCATTCAAAATCAATGAACTATATTTGTACATATTTTGAAAAACAAAAATTTTCAAACTATAGAGAATACGAAAGAGACAATTCATAGAAGCCTACTTATGATATTGCTTATAATTGAATTAAAAACATGGCACTCTATGTGAAACTAAAACACATTAATTCCTAGGAATCTAGTAGAAAATTGCAAATATGGCCTCGATATACAATTTGAAAACTATTGCCAGAGTGATAATTGGGTTGATACAAGTAAATTAGTATTTACATGTATATTAACAACTAAGACGAAATATTTGATTGAAATTAATAAAAAAATAGTTTTCATTTAATTTCAATTTGTTATGTGTCTGATCTTATACAAATTTATTAGACAATATGTGGCAGTGCCCAAACTTTCTCGTTGACTATGGAAAATGAGCCCCTCTATTTGAATTCTACACCAGTGATTCTTGTTTTGAAATGGAATGCACTCCAAGAAATCACTATACTCCAACCTAGTAATCGATATCATAAACAAATCACGAGAATAAAAACAAAAATGTGATTTAAATATATTTGCATTTTTTTTAATATAAAACTTACAATTCCATATATTTTTTTAATTGCAAAAGTGTTTATTTGATGCAATGATCCAAAATTCTTTGTTGAAGAGAACAAATTCTTAATTCTAACTCTGTTTTGTTAATAATTTGACCAAGAATTCTTGATGGAATGAAATAAGTTTTCAATTATAATTTCTAAGTATACTTTGCTACTACATTAAGACATAATTCCATGTTAATTGTCATTACTTGTACAAGGTTTCCAAAAAAACAAGATTAGTCCGTAAACTAGCTTTATTGAAATTAAAAAAAAAAAATTACTTTCTATGTCATAATTTAAATTTAATATGGAAAAAAAATTCACAAGTGCCAACTTATAATTTTCTACCATTACTTTAATATAAAATTGAACATGTAAATTTAGTTTATTGTTTTTTCATATAAAACATGTAGCATGCAAATTTACTAAGCATACCAATCTTACTATACCATTTGTAACTATATAATTTTTTACATCCGATTTATTATTTTATTATTTTATATATAAAATTTAAAATATAAATTTACTTTCTATTCTATTCACAAGTGTAAACTTACCTTTATTACTATTTAATAGCTTTTTCATGAAAATTTAATTATTATTCTAAGCAAAACTTACCTTTTGCTATTTCCAATTGTACTTCAAAACAAAAATAACATAATAAATGTACATATTATTTTATTCACAAGTGCACACTTATTTTGTGTAAACTTAACTTTATTACTATTTTATACCTTTTTCATGTAAATTTAATTATTATTCCAAGCAAAACTTACCTTTACTATTTGCAATTGTATTTCATCATAAAAATAACATAATAAATTTACATATTATTTTATTCACTAGTGCACACTTATTTTTAGGTAATTGCAATTTCTTATTTTATATTTTATTTTTAGGTAACTGCAATTTCTTATTTTATATTCTTTTGTAATATAGAAGTTGCCATTTTTCTATACTTTTGTATAGGAGTTATGGATTTGCAACTACATTTTTTCATTATCTATATATATATATATATATATATATATATATATATATATATATTGGATTTATCCCTTTCTTATTTTCTCCATAAGAATTATCTATTTTAAAGTGAAAGTTGCCATTTTAAATTTTTTTGTAATACATAAGTTACTGTTTTTCTATTTTTTTATTCACAACTCCAAACTTATCTTTAGGTATTCTTATTTTATATTTTTTTGTAATATAGAAGTTGTCATTTTTTTATATATGAGTTACGGATTTGCAAGTGTAACTAAGGTTTCTATTTTATATTTTTATTATTTTTTTGATATTGGATGTATCCCTTTTTTCTATTTATTCATTTTAAATTGAATTTTGCAATTCTTTTGTATAAAAGTTGGGGATTTGCAAGTTTACCATTTTATATCTTTTATAATTTTTTCTAATATTGATTTAACTTTTTTCTATTTTTTTTGTAAGAGTTATCCATTTAACACTTAAATTTGTGAGTTTATAATTTTTTAGAATATAGAAGTTATGGTTTTTGGTTTTTTTTATAAGAGTTACTAATTCACAAAGAATATAATATTTTATAATGATTTTTAAAACATAAACTATCTTTTTTTTTGCAATTTTCCATTATATAGAATTCAAATATAGAAATTAGGTTTTTTGTTTTTTTATAAAAGACCGTACCAATTTGCAATCAATTCATTATTTTATAATTTTTGTTAAAATAGAAATTATATTTTTAAGTTGCAATTATATAGAAGAAATTACTTCACTTCTATTTAGCATTTTATTGAGAAATTTAATAAAAATTGTTTTTTAATAATATAAAAATTATTGTTCTTTATTTTATTTTTTATAAAAAAGATTGTTTATTTTTTTCCATTTTCTGATTGATCCTCATATAAAAGCATACATACCCGTATAAAAAAATTATAAAAACTAAAAAAATTAACCCTATAAAAAATTATAAAAAACTAAAAAAATAGCATTAAAGCTCCATTATTTCAATTTTCAGAGCTGCGTTATTTTTATAAAATCCGATTGTCCTGCGTATTTTTATAAAAAATAATTGAAACACTCACTTACTCTATGTTTTTATTACGCAGCGATTTGTCAGCATTCATATCAATGGTTACACAAAGTCCGAGCTTCCCACCCCTCGTGTTAGTCAGCATGAACGGTTAAGGGCTTAATCAGAACTAATGAAACACAAACACGACCAAGATAAATCAGTGAAGGGAAAATTTGGTGGTGAAGGACACCATGGGGAGATTCAATTTTATTGTTCTACAGCTACACTGTTCGTTAGCTCAGCGGGATTGTAATGCTCCTAGTGAAGTGATAATGTTAAGTAAGACAATAAATTTAACTGTGAATTAAAACTCTGTTTGGTAAATTATAATAACTCTGTTGTTATTGTTGTTAATTATTATGATAATTAATTGTGCTACCGCTTTTTAATTATGTATGTGATTAATTGTTGTTAGTAGCTGTTGAGGTAGTTGAAACAAGAGAAAAACCTAACTACCTTCATGTGACGGTTGAGAACCCCAGGAGGAAAAGGGGAATGCCAAGTCTGGTAAGGATCAGATGGCAGAGGAGTGGTGATGTGCTATGTCTGGTAGTGACCAGATGGCATGTGCTTGGAAGTGAGAGGCTCCTTGAACCTCTACGTCTGGCTAGGATCAGATAGCGTGACTCTGTCATAACCAGAGGGTTTGCCGACAGTGAAGATCTGCAGAAGTGTTTGGGGGTGGAAGATCGAGGAGGATCTTCCTACGGTCGGGAGGTTGAAAAGCACTACGAAAAGGTTTGCTACTGCTCAAGTACGGCTTACTAAAGCATTTAAGAATTCGTTTAAACTTGTGGAATTCATTTAAGGTCCTTCCATGATAGGCAGGTAAAGGTATTGGGAAAAGAGATTTAACCCTTTTTAAGATCCAGCCTCTGCGCAACTGACAGAGATGGAACTAGATCTTTCAATCAAAGAACAATAGCGAAACCATGTGGAATTAAAATTCCTGTAGCATAGGCGATAAAAAGAATGTAAAACAGGAAAAAAACTATTGTGTAAGTCATCTTTTGTAACCCAGACGAGAACTGAACAAGAGAATTCAACATTGTGCATAAACATTGGGTTTACATTTCGAACCGAGAACAACAGCAAATACCCGAAATTACCCAGACCTTCTACCAAAGAAAATGCAAGCAATTCGAATCGTCTGTGGAACAAAGCATATGTTTTCTTTGAAATTAACAATCCATTATCAAATATACAACTTCAACATTTAACAGAATATTTAAGCATGCAGAGAGAAAACGAACTGACGGAAGTACCCCTGTTTCCGAGGAACGGGGAAAGGACTGTGACCACCATGCATGCGTAATAAACATTAACCGATGCCCCAGCTCTGAATAGAATCGCTGAAGCTATACTTAAATATATATAGCCAACAGGGGCTTCTATTGCCAGATCCGTTGATACAAAAAGAATTAACCATAGAAGCGAATATACATTGGGAAAAATGAACCGAAATAAATGTTCAAAACTTATATTCACAGTAAAAGCTACAGAGAAGGCAAGTACGCCCAGAATACACCGATTAACAATACTAGAGTCAAATAAAGGTTTCCTTCAAAACCAGTAATAAATCTCTAACCGAAAATTAACTTGGAACACTATCATATAAACAAAACAGTAACAATCCGGAAGCATTCGTCCGCCTTCAAGACCGATAGTCCAATGTAAGGAAACAAATTATACAACACAAGTTGGGCATACAACGCCTCTTAACAGAGGTTTCCACCTGAATGCTGGCGGAGAAACCAGATAATTTACAAACAACAACATATGAGAGAGAAACGTAAATTTCCCCATGGAAGGAAACCCCTGTACATGGCGGAGGGATTCTGAAGCATGAGCAAACCCCGACATCCTGTCAAAACGGTCAGCGGCTCAGTCCGTTACCACGGAAAAGCCATGCGAGCCTACGAGTAGATACATAAAATTCTTACCCGGACATGGGATGGCGGAGAAGGCTTTCCAATGCCGCTGGTTTATCAACCGAACCTTCCTCCTGAGAATATTAACATAACCAAAAACTGTGAGATCTTTTTCAAAAAAATGCCGAGGAAGATGTATACAAAACTAGAAGAATCGTAACCATAACCGGAGTTGTGAAGTTCAAAAGCCTGTGAAGAACCTGAGCATGAAAACGAGAAGAGCGATAAACTTGAGTAATAGAAAATTCGATACCTGATCCGGTGATGGAAGGCAGAGACATCCTGCTGTGCACCAGACCGCTTAGAGGTAAGGAGTTCTGAGTAAGGCGGAGCGCCATGAAGCTGTGAGTTAGAGGAGGTCGCTCAACAATGAAAAAAAACAAGCTGAAGGAGTTAACCACACATTAAAAACCTTTAAAGCACCCACCGCCTCATGGCTCAACGACAACCCTTGATTTGGGCGGGCTCGTCTCCATCGTTGGATCACCGTAGTTGAACCGGGAAACCACTGTTAAATGGTAAGTTCGATAAATGTCAGACCGTATGGCTCCTGGAGCACCGAGCATGCGAAGGGCACATGGTAATCTGGTGGTCGGCCGCTCATCATGCCAAATGGACGATGCAAAGCAGGAGAGCTGGGTGAGTATCAGAGCCGGACAGGACTCGCGGCTTCAGCTAACCTCGGTGAAATAAACCAGCACGTATATATAGAAATTGCCATAAAAACATTTATGATTGAAGTACCGCTCATATCACTTTTGTACACACGTTTGAATTTCAACCGCTTGATTAACTCGAGACATATCATGAGCCAACTATTTTATATTCTTTAATGAATCATGGGCATGGATAGATGTTGGTATAGTGAATCATTTATCGACTTTTGTATGAGTGGGTAGGAGTATAAAACATAAGAATGTTTTAATATTAAGTGTTCCTTGTTATATTGTTCGACAATAATAATGTATATAACTTGTTTGTGATGCGAAGATCCAATGAACATGTATGCATGTTTATACAGGGGTAAAAAAAAGAATTTAGATCTGTAATGGTGTGTGACAAGTGGTATCAGAACCTAGGTTACAACTCTGTGACCTTGGGTTAATTTTAATAGAGATAGCAATGCATAAGTAGCGTCCTAACAAGCAAGGAGTATATTGAAATATAAAAATTACATCTGTTGAAATGAGCTAATTTTTTTCAGATGACAACAGAATGAGGAGAACAAGTAGCGCTCCTCATGGAAATTTGGATCGACCAGATAATGTTTCTCACCCTTAGGGGAATCCTGAGATATGGGTACAACTGGGAGAGGAAGTCCGCAACACTGATTTGACTATATTGAGGACAGTCCAGGAGCTGAAGGACGAAATGGCCCGTTTGCGTGAGGACAACGCAAGACTAAACATGGAACAAGAGAGGATTCTAAAAAGTTTATCTGATAAACAACATCAACAATGGTCTCATCCTAGGCCTGAGCATACACTAGTATCAGATGAACAAAGCTATCACACTGAACAGGAGGAGGCAGAAGAAAGGGTGGAGGCGCGAAGAGAGAAGTTTGTTAACGCTTCTGAATATCAAACTCCAAAGAGACCGCGGATAGAACTGCAAGGGGAGTTTCGGAAGATTAAACCACCCCATTTCGATGGGGAATCAGAAGAAGCTGCAGAGGCTTGGCTAATCAACATGAACAAGTATTTCCAAGTGTATGAGTATGATCACCATCTTAAGGCACGGCTGGCCATCTTACAGCTGCAGGCCAAGGCTACATTATGGTGGGAAGAAGTCAAGATGGTGTCGGGGGTGAGTGAGCAAGATGTGACTTGGGAGACTTTTCAAAGATATTTCAAGGAAAAGTACCTCACAGAACGCTTCTATGATGAAAAAGCACGAGAATTTCATGATCTGCGGCTTGGACAGCAGACCATAGATGAATTCATAACTAAATTTACATCTTTGCTTCGCTATGTACCGTACATTCGGGAGCAAAAGGCTAAGGTGCAGTGGTTTGTTAGCAGCCTACCCTAGGCAATGCGGAAAAGAATTGAATTTGATAATCCGAAAACGATGGACGAAGCAATCCGGAAGGCTAGAATATGTTATCAGCAAAACGAACAAAAAGGAGAAAATTCTGGAAAGCGCTAGGCGGATAAAAAGGGCAACAGAATGACTGTAGGAGTTAAGGGAACTCGTAGCAATTTTCACAAGGGATTCTCGAAAGGGGCCAACAACACAAACCCATCAAGGAATCAGATCAGATTTAAGCCACCTGTTGAATCTAAATATAGTGAACAGTCGGTTAGAGCTGATAATGAGGGCTCAGTTAGGCCATCGATTCAGTGTTGGGGTTGTGGCGGACCCCATTAGATTAAAAATTTGCCTCACCAGAAGGAAAGCGATTAGGTTTCCCAGATTTACGAAACCTCCACAGTGGAAGACATGGCTCGGTCCATACCTAGAATAAATGCCGCACTCGCGGATCGACAAGCTGATTACCAGCCAACAATGATATAATTTGAAGGTAAGATCCTTGATCGAACTGTTTCTATTTTAGTAGACCCAGGAGCTACTTTAAGCTACGTAAGTCCCAAAGTTGTGGAAAACTGTAGTTTGTAAACTATTAAGTTTAAGAATCCCTGGTTAGTACAGCTTGCCACCGAGGCCAAAAGACGAGTGCTGGCTAAGGTCAGCAACTTTCCACTAAGGTTAGCCGGTCAGACAGTAGTAACAGAATTGAATGTACTCCCTCTTGGTTCATATGATGTGCTGATAGGAATGGATTGGTTGGAAAAGCGGTGGTCTGTAATAAACTGCAAGACAAAAACAATCTCTTATCGAGATGAACTGGGAAAAGAAAAGGAAATTCAAGGTATCCAAAAACCGGTGCAGATCCGGCCAATTACGGCTTCACAGCTAGCTAAAAGTATCCGGAAGAAATGTCAAATATATGCAGTACAAGTAGGGTATGCTAGATCTAAAGATAAAATTACGACTGTGGAGAGTATACCAGTAGTGCGAGATTTTAAAGATGTATTTCCTGAAGAAATATTGGGGTTGCACCGGGTACCAATTCTATGGTGAAATCCAAATCTCTTTTGGGCGGTAGCCCACCATACCGGGTGAGTGTGCCAGAATTAACTGAGTTAAAGATGCAGCTGCAAGAGTTGTTGGACAAGAAGTATATTTGTCCCAGCGTATCCCCTTGGGGAGCCCCTATGTTGTTTGTTAGGAAAAAGGATGGAACTCTCCGTATGTGCATAGGTTATAGACAGCTGAATAAATTGATAGTTAAAAACAAATATCCACTACCCCGTATTGATGAACTGCTTGATCAGGTGAAGGGGGCGACAATCTTTTCAAAGATCGACTTGAGGTCGGGATATCATCAAATCAGAATTAAGGATGAGGACATAGCCAAAATAGCTTTTCGAACTCGTTATGGGCACTACGAGTTTGTGGTACTGCCTTTCAGGTTGACCAATGCACCTACGACATTTATATGCTTGATGAACAATGTATTTCATCAGTACTTAGACAAATTCGTGTTAATCTTTATTGATGATATACTTATATACTCCCGGAATATTAAAGAGCATGAGGAGCATCTCAGAGTAGTGTTACAGACACTACGGGAGCATCAACTATATGGTAAATTTAGCAAATGTGATTTTTATAAAGAACAGATCCAATATTTGGGACATATCATTACAAAAGAAGGTATAGCTGTGGACCCCAAAAAGATCAAAACTATAATGGAATGGCCAATACCCAAGGACGTGGAAGATATCAGATCTTTCATGGGGCTGGCTGGATATTATCGGCAGCTGTGGAAGGCTTCTCTAGGGTTGCATATCCTATCACCTCTTTGCAAAAGAAGGGAAAGATATTCAAGTGGACAGCACATTGTCAACGGAGCTTTGAACAGCTCAAAAACCTGCTCACCACTGCACCTTTGATGAGTGTTTCAGACCCAGAAAATGAGTATGTAGTTTGCACAGATGCAAGCAAAGAGGGTGTAGGAGGGGTGCTAATGCAGGAAGGGAAAGTGATCGCGTACGGATCCAGAAAATTGAAGGAGCATGAGCAGAAGTATTCTGCCTATGATCTGGAATTAACTACGGTAGTTCATGCACTGAAAATGTGGTGCCATTATTTGGTGGGGAGAAAATTCTTGCTAATGACTGATCACCATAGTTTAACTAGCTACTTTAGTCAACCAACCTTAAACGCTAGGCAAGCTAAGTGGGTGGACTTTCTGGGAAATTTTGATTTTGAAGTTAAGCACCTGAAAGGAAAAGAGAACAGGGTGGCTGATGCACTGAGTCGAAAAGTGCATTGCATTTATGAAATCGGTATTAGTGAAGGACAGTCCACCCTTGGCAAAGAAATTGAAGAGGTCGTTGCACAAGATCGAATTTACCTACAAAAGAAGCATCTGGTGCAGAATTTAAATACCCACATAATACAGCAAGGGTACGATTTGAATGCAGCCGGAATTTTGTGTTACCAGAAAAGAATTTATGTACCCAATCAGAGCGGTATTAAAGAAAATATTCTGGATGAATATCATAAAAGCCCTTATGCGGGACATCCGGGCTATCAAAAATTAATCTCTTTGCTTCGGAAGGAGTATCATTGGCCAGGCATGAAAAGGGATGTGGTAGAATATCTGGCGCGATGCTTAGAATGTCAACAGGTTAAGGCTGAACATCAACACCTTGCGGGTTTACTATAGCCATTACCCATACCAGAATGGAAGTGGGAGACTATCACCATGGACTTTATTACGGGATTACCAAAGTCCAAAAAGAACAATGACTCTATAATGGTTGTAGTAGACAAGCTCAATAAGTCAGCTCACTTCATACTGGTTCAATCTACATATCGTGCGGCTCAAATCGCAAATGTTTTCATGCAGAACATATTTAAACTCCATAGGCTGCCAAAAACTATAATATCCGATCGCGATGTCAAATTCACATCAGCCTTTTGGAAGACCTTGTTCGAAGGTCTGGGGACTCAATTGAATTTTAGCACCGCTTATCATCCGCAAACTGACGGGCAGACTAAGCAGGTGAATCAGGTGGTGGAAGACATGCTGAGGTCATATGTGATGCAACAAACTACTCGATGGGAGGAGTACTTACACCTTGTAGAGTTTGCTTATAACAATGGATATCATGCATCATTGCGGATGAGTCCATTCGAAGTACTTTACGGCCGAAAATGTCGTACGCCATCTACTTGGGGTGGACCGAAAGACAAACTCATGCTGGGTCCTGAAATGTTGGAAGAGATGGAAGCCATGGTCAAGAGAGTCCGGGCTAATTTTAAAATAGCTCAAGACAGACAAAAAAATTTTGCAGATCGGAAAAGAACCTTTAAAGAATATCAGGTGGGTGAACATGTATATGTCAGAATCCGGACAAGGAGATGTACTCTACAATGGAATGCTTGTGCCAAATTAGCACCTCGTTTTTGTGGGCCCTTCCAGATTTTAGCACGAGTGGGACCAGTAGCTTATCAGCTAGCCCTACCTAGCCATATCCGGGTCCATAATGTTTTCCATGTATCCGTCTTAAAGAAATATGTTTATCACCCTAAACACATAATAAGTTGGCAGGACATTCAGGTAAGAAGATGTTGTAGGATAAACATAAATCAAAATGGAATGTTAGAAAACAACTAATCTGAATATTATGTGTTTCAGGTGGAACTGGAAGGAGAGTTCCTGGTCGAGCCAGTGAACATTCTAGATCGGAGAAGAGTCGAGCTGCGGAAAAGGGTCATCAACCAGGTTAAAGTGCAATGGCAGCACTTTGGGCTAGATGAGGCCACCTGGGAGGATGAGCAGAGTATGAAAGAAGCTTATCCCGGATTATTTCTGGGTGAACAGCAACATCGGGATGATGTTGAACTTCAGGAGGGGGAGATGTAATGCTCCTAGTGAAGCGATAATGTTAAGTAAGACAATAAATTTAACTGTGAATTAAAACTATGTTTGGTAAATTATAATAAATCTGTTGTTATTGCTGTTAATTATTATGATAATTAATTGTGCTACTACTGTTTAATTAAGTATGTGATTAATTGTTGTTAGTAGCTGTTGAGGTAGTTGAAGCAAGAGAAAAACCTAACTACCTTCATGTGACGGTTGAGACCCCAGGAGGAAAAGGGGAATGCCAAGTCTGGTAAGGATCAGATGGCAGAGGAGTGGTGATGTGCTATGTCTGGTAGTGACCAGATGGCATGTGCTTGGAAGTGAGAGGCTTCCTGAACCGCTACATTTGGTTAGGATCAGATAGCGTGACTCTGGCATAACCAGAGGGTTTGCAGACAGTGAAGATCTGCAGAAGTGTTTGGGGGTGGAAGATCGAGTAGGATCTTCCTACGGTCGGGAGGTTGACAAGCGCTACGAAAAGGTTTTCTACTGCTCAGGTACGGCTTACTAAAGAATTTAAGAATTCGTTTAAACCTGTGGAATTCATTTAAGGTCCTTGATAGGCAGGTAAAGGTATTGGGAAAAGCGATTTAACCCTTTTTAAGATCCAGCCTCTTCGCAACTGTTAGAGATGGAGCTAGATGTTTCAATCAAAGAACAATAGCGAAACCATGTCAAATTAAAATTCCTATAGCATAAGCGATAGAAAGAATGTAAAACAGGAAAAAAATATTGTGTAAGTCATCCTCTATAACCCAGACGGGAACTGAACAAGAGAATTCAACACTGTGCATAAACATTGGGTTTACATTTCGAACCGAGAACAATAGAAAATACCCGAAATTACCGAGACCTTCTACCAAAGAAAATGCAAGCCATTCGAATCCTCTGCAGAACAAAGCATATGTTTTCTTTGAAATTAACAATCCATTATCAAATATACAACTTCAACATTTAACGGAATATTTAAGCATGCAGAGAGAAAACGAACTGACGGAAATACCCCTGTTTCCGAGGAACGGGGAAAGGGCTGTGACCACCATGCATGAGTAATAAACATTAACCGATACCCCAGCTCTGAATAGAATCGTTGAAGCTATACTTAAATATATATAGCCAGCAGGGGCTTCTATTCCCAGATCCCTCGATACAAAAAGAATTAACCATAGAAGCGAATATACATTGGGAAAAATGAACCAAAATAAATGTTCAAAATTTATATTCACAGTAAAAGCTACAGAGAAGGCACGTACGCCCAAAATACACCGATTAACAGTACTAGAGTCAAATAAAGGTTTCCTTGAAAACTAGTAATAAATATTTAACCGAAAATTAAATCGGAACAGTATCATATAAACAAAACATTAACAATCCGGAAGAATTCGTCCGCCTTCAAGACCAACAGTCCAATGTAAGGAAACAAATTATACAACACAATTTGGGCATACAACACCTCTTAACGGAGGTTTCCACCTGAATGCTGGCGGAGAAACCAGATAATTTACAAACAACAACATATGAGAGAGAAATGTAAATTTCCCCATGGAAGGAAACCCATGTACATGGTGGAGGGATTCCGAAGCATGAGAAAACCCCGACATCCTGTCAAAACGGTTAGCGGCTCAGTCCGTTACCACAGAAAAGCCATGCGAGACTACGAGTAGATACATAAAATTCTTACCCGGACATGGGATGGCGGAGAAGCGGAGAAGGCTTTCCAACGCCGTTGGTTTAACAACCGAACCTTCCTCCTGAGAATATCAACATAACGAGAAACGGAGAGATCTTTTTCAAAAAAACGTCGAAGAAGATGTATACAAAACTAGAAGAATCGTAACCATAACCGGAGCTGTGAAGTTCAAAAGCCTATGAAGAACCTAAGCAGGAAAACGAGAAGAGCGGTAAACTTGAATAATAGAAAATCGGATACATGATCCGGTGATGGATGGCAGAGACATCCTGCTGTGCACCAGACCGCTTGGAGGTAAGGAGTTCTGAGTAAGGCGGAGCGCCATGAAGCTGTGAGTGACAGGAGGTCGCTCAACAATGAAAAAAAACAAGCTAAAGGAGTTAACCACACATTAAAAACCTTTAAAGCACCCACCGCCTCATGGCTCAACGACAACCCTTGATTTGGGCGGGCTCGTCTCCATCGTTGGATCACCGTAGTTGAACCGGGAAACCAATGTTAAATGGCAAGTTCGAGAAATGTGAGACTGTATGGCTCCTGGAGCACCGAGCACGAGAGGGGCACATGGTAATCTGGTGGTCGGCCGCTCATCGTGCCAAATGGACGATGCAAAGCAGGCCAGCTGGGTGAGTATCAGAGCCGGATAGGACTCGCGGCTTCAGCTAACCTCGGTGAAATAAACGAGCACGTATATATAGAAATTGCCATAAAAACATTTATGATTAAAGTACTGCTCATATCACTTATGTACACACCTTTGAATGTCAACCGCTTGATTAACTCGAGACATATCATGAGCCAACTATTGTATATTCGTTAATGAATCATGGGCATGGATAGATGTTGGTATAGTGAATCATTTATCGACTTTTCTATGAGTGGGTAGGAGTATAAAACATAAAAATGTTTTAATATTAAGTGTTCGTTGTTATACTGTTCGACAATAATAATGTATATAACTTGTTTGCGATGCAAAGATCCAATGAACATGTATGCATGTTTATACTGTGGTAATTTTTTTTTTAGATCTGTAATGGTGAGCAGCACAGTTGACGCTGGCCATAAGCCGATAGAAAGCTTGGACCAAAATCATGCAACGCTGACCATACCGAATTGGAAACTGACGAATTATACGCTGTACCGAACCGAATCAGCGAATTTCCGAATTTTTTTTTGCGGATACACCCGAACTTGGTAACTATGTTTTGCTCAACGTATTGAGCCATACAAAAAAATACAATATCTATGATTGTAACACAAATTTTAATGCATTTGACTTACATTGACTTCCCGATGGCATATAACAGATTTTTCATTTTCTTCGCTTTCATATTCATCCCGTCTTTTTTTCTATCTCATTGCCTGAATTACCACCACCACCATCAGTGTTGTCACTGCTGCTGGATTGTATGGGTTTAACCCATCTCCAAATTCTCCATCCTTAGTGGGTTTTTCTCGTTAATGGGTTTAACAAAGAATTCAAATATCTAACAGGCGGCGTGGGTTTTGCTCGTTCAACTTGTTCTTCTGGCTTTCTGTCCCAATCCACCAAACGCAATACTGGTTGGTTTACTGTTGCCATTCAGACTGCATTTTCATAGAGCGCAAAACACGAACATACATTTCAGACGGCATACTCTAATAATCTTAGTATATAATCACAGCTTTTAACGCCTGCCCACCGACTTATAAAGCGTATTCAGCCTATCTCCCTCAATATATAGCGAACACCAATCATAACATTGGGCTTCTTGGTAAATTTGAACTTTCGTTCCAAGCTCTTTGACAGTTTCATTAATTAGTTATTTCATTGATTCCTTTTTATTAGTTATTTCATTGTTCTTGAGATATTAATCTCATTGTTGATTTGTGGTTGGTTAGGTTTCATTTTAATTGATTTATTTTTGCTAGGTGTTATAACCAGTTTAGTGTTATTTGAGTTTTACTTTGTGTGGAGTTTTATTTTAGTTATTTATTATTGATGTTTATAATGTAATCTATTTAATTATTCAGAATATTGAGAAGAACAGATAATTTCAGTGATTTGTTATTGATGTTGACAATGTAACTTATTTAATCCTTTAAAATATTGAAAAGAGAAATATCTATTTCACTTTCCAGTTTCTTTCTTAGTCATAGTATCAGAACTTAGATCAGAGTAGCTTATGTAAAACTCCTTGAGAGCAAACACAGAGAGACCAGTTTGCATAAAACTTTCTGATAGAGTAAAACCTTTGAAAGCAGAATTTAATAAGTGTGTGTATTCACAAAGAAAATTTAGAAATTAACGAAGTGAAAAAGCTGTGAGAGGAAGGTTTAAAAGAAAACCTGAAAATTTTTGTGCACATTGTCCAAGAATCAAACCAGTACGTTAGTAACACTCACTAACACTGGACAGTGAAACGATCAAGCCCATTAACGCTCCATCTAATAGTGCGTTAGTGCTCTAACGCAGGCCTTCACTCTTGACAAAGACTTTAGCACGCTGTCTAACCTTTCTTTCGGCCGCGTTAGGAAAAGTCAAACGATTGTTTAACGAGTTCACAAGGGATTTTTTTCAAAATCCGTTCACCTATTCATTTGTCTTCTGTATATATATATTTTTATTTTAAACCTTATGATATTGATATGCCCTGGTGAGAATCTGAGGCATTCATGAAGTTGAAAAGGTTCGCATACATCAATTCAAAAAGGTTTTTTTTTGGTTTTTTTTTTTTTTAAACGGAAAGAAAGGTTTTATAATTAAGAATTTAGAAAGAAAAAGGTTTATTGGGTTTGTATTTTTTTTAAGTTTTTTATTTTAAATAAAGATTTGCAAAGTAAATGAGATTTTTTTAAAAATTCTTTTTTGTAAAAATTTGAAAGTAAATGTAAAAAGATTTTTCTTATTTTTGTTTTACAAAAACTTAGAAAGGAAAACAATTGTTAAAAGAGATTTAAAAGAAAAGGCCGACATTTTGCATTCAATGAAATGACTTCTTCTAGTGTTTTGCCATAGACTCGAACTCTGTTCGGTAAAAATTATGATTTTTGGTTTTTGAGAATGATACACTTCAAACTGCATATGTAGATCCAACTCAAGAAGCATGGACAACCATGACTAATAATCAAAGGAATGCAGTGAATGAACTCAAAAAGAAATAATAGAGAGCTAAATGTTCGATTCAAAACTCAGTCGATGACTCTATTTTCGACAAGATAACAAGTGCATCCACAACACATGAATCTTGAGAAATCATGAAAGTTGTGTATCAAGGTAACGATACAATGAAGACAATGAAATTACACACATCGAGATACAGTTCGAAACCCTAAAGATGACTAACACAGAAAATGTGGCCCAATTCATGACAAGAGTTGTGGGAATAGTAGATCAATCAAGCTCATCGGTGAAACCATTTCAGATGAGAAAATTGTTCAGAAAGTCCTTCGAAGTCTTCCCAAGAAATATGATATGGTTGTAACAGCCATTGTAGAATCCAAAGATCTTACAACTTTCTTAGTAGAACAATTAACTGGATCACTTCTAGCACACGGAACAAGACTCAACTTGATAGAAGATTCCATGGAATAAGACTTCAAACCACAAATCTCTTTTGGCAGAGGCAGAGGCAGACGATATAGAGGTGAAAACAAGTGAGGCGTAGGTTGAAGTAGAGGCAGATTAGAACATCATGCAATAGAGCAGTGGGGACCTCCACAAAATCAAACTTAAATAAGCATACATTGGAGCAAATATAATGTCCACTGTTATTACGACAAGAAATTTGGGCATTATGAAATTGAATGCAAAAAGAAACAGTCAGATCAACAGAGAGGCAATGTCCATCTCTCCAGCAATGAAGGAGAATCCTTTGAAACAATGTTTCCTTCATGCAATTTTTCTAAAAACACTCACAAAAATGACCTTTGGTTGCTAGACAGTGGCTGCAAAAATCATATGACAAGTAACAAAAACCTAATTTCTTATATTGATGCTTCCATAATATTAGAAATTACTCTTGGAGATCATTCTTGCATTAAAGCTAAAGGAAAAGGTAATGTTCCTATTCTTACTAAACATAATCAACAGAAATACATTTCTGATGTCTATTATGTTCCAAATCTGAAGCATAACCTCATTAGTGTAGGACAACTGATGGAACATGGTTATGATGTAATATTTGAAGAGAACACATGTTATATCTCTAACAAACCACCCAGTAGAAGACTGATAGCTAAGGTTGAAAAAACCAAGAATAGGATGTTTCCTTTGACTCTTAGAAGTCAAAATCTTTCATAGTCTTTTGTACACAATGTGTCAAGAATAGATGAGTCTGAGCTATCGCATTCTAGATATGGCCACATATCGTTCAAAAGTCTAAGTGAACTTTAGGAATAATCAATAGTCATGGTCTCCCTACTATGAATGAGAAAGACTGTAATTGTGAAATTTGTGTTCTGTCCAAGCATAAAAGGGACAACTTTCCCACATCTTCCTCTAGAGCAAAACAACCTTTAGAGTTTGTCCATTCAGATATATGTGGCCCAATGCAGACATAGTCTATTGGTGGTAGTTTTTATTTTCTGACATTCATTGACAATTATAGCAGGAAGACATGGGTACATTTTTCAAAAACAAATCAGATACATTCTCAAGGCCCAAAGAATTCAAAGCAGAAGCAGAAAAGCATAGTGGAAAGCCTTTGAAAGTACTCAGATCCAATAGAGGAGGAGAGTACAACTCCAATCACTTGAAAGCATTTTGTTAGCAACAAGGAATCATAATGCAAAACACAACAAGCTATACTCCACATCATAATGGAGTAGTAGAAAGGAAAAATCAGTCAATCGTGAACATGGCGAGATGTATGCTTCATGAGAAGAAGTTGTTAAACAATTATTGGGTTGAAACAATTACGATAGTAGTGTATTTTCTCAATACATCTCCAACAACCACTCTCCAAGAAGCAGTTCCTCAAGAAGCATGGGATGGTAAAAAGATAAATTTATCTCACTTTATAATTTTTGGATCAATAACTTTTTCACATGTTCATGAGAAGCTAAGAAATAAGCTTGATGATACGAGTGAAAGATGTATTTTTGTAGGCTATAGTGAGAAGTCAAAGACCTACATAATTTATAATGCAGTTCAGGGAAAATTTTAAGGACCACCCTAAATTTATATGTATAATAAATGGGTGAATACCATGATACATAGGAAAAATGGGAGGTGATTTTATCAATAATATAATATGTATATATAATTTTTTTGGCGAATCTCTGGGCAGAATATATTATCTTCTAAATTCATGTCCAATATTTCACTAAATTATAAAATCTTGTAAGATCTTGGAAAATATTTCACTGAATAATAAAACATTGTGAAGTCTTGGCGAATGTTTTGTTAAAGAATGAAACCATATATGTTAATAGAAAAACATATCCATTAAACTGTAATATACTAACATACATGTTTGGAGAAAAGAAACAAAATTTTCTCTTCCTACAAACAATCAATGGTCGTGTTTGTCAAGCTTCTTACTATACACCTTCATATCCTTCTATTCGTTTTTATAATATTCCACAACAAAGTTCTTGTAGTTGTTATCTTGACCACCAGTTCTGTCAAGGTAGGAGAGATTAATATTTTCTCTACCACTTTTGTCAAGCTATCAAATTTATTTCTTATTCCATACACTCCAATTGCGAGATTAAAAAAAACAAAAAACATCAAGTTTGTTTACCCTAACACGCAAACAAGTAGCAAGCCCCAACTATATAATATAAGTAAGTAGTAGGTACCCCAAAGGCCTGAAGGGGATCTAATGGAAAAAAGTGACCATTGTCAGAGGCATTCCAATCAATATATAAATATAAATGTAGAATTTTTATTATTTTAATTGGAAATCTTTAATTAAATAATAAAATTTAATTATGTCTCTCTCAATATAAATTGCCTTTTAGCATAATTCACTACCTTCATACGTCTTGCATTTTTAACAGCATTGTAACATGTGGATTAATTTCCTTTTTGGTGCACAATCTACGCCTTTTAGGAAAATATGGTGTAGTGGCCCAACCCCTACAAATCATTATGACAAACCAAGAATAACAGATAAGATGCAAGGTTGTACAAACCAACATATTTTTCAGACAACTAATCCAACATCAGTACCTTAACGAACATATCATATTGAGAACGTTTGAAAAATGGTGGGAAATCTGGGTAGCAACTATCTCTCTTCTGTGAGGGTGATGCGGAAAGAGTGATAAGATTTCACTATTTTGATTTTTTTTGTTAAATCAGAAAAACCAATATTAATCGAGATATTTGTATTTTTTACTAAATTTTGTGAAGTAACTAAATGTAGCTTTAACCATTCACCTTAAGATGTTTTTTACAATATAATTTCCTAAGTCTATTTAATATCTTCATTATCATAAAAACCAGTCTATATCCATCTTAACTCCACATCTACCACTCTTAGAGGGATGAAATCTATTTCTCCCTCTCAGCACTTGGTAGACCCATAATGAAGATGGATCTAAACTGATAGAATTTCTCTTTTAAATAGTCTATGCTCACATGAATACCATGGTATTACCATGGGACAATACCATGGGTTATCATAAACCTGGAGCTTAAAAACTACTATTAGTAATTTATAAAATTTAATAAAATTAATAATTGATTTTTTCTTAATTTTTTTTTAACAAAGTTAAAATGTTTAATTGATATTAAATTACAAGATCTATTTTTACTCTTGATCTACGAAGTCAAATATTTTTTCACTCGATGCTAGTTTTCATATCACAATATTTGATCCCTCTCGGTGCTTAGTAGATCAAGAGTAAAGATGGTTCTATGATGGTTTAATTCCCCCATTTAAATAGGCTACATGCCACGTGAATACCATGGGTTAATACAATGTGCCATCTTTATTTTTATTAATACTAATATTAAGGTTAATAATGTTCTTTTGCATGGTATTAATTATAATTTGGCCTATGGTATTTGGCCCATAGGTTTCACCTAAATATAAAACATTTTTTGAGTGTTCTCAAATATAAGGTGACTTACACAATAGATATAAAAAATGTTTTATTTATTTACTATACCCCTACTTTATTTATATCTTTATTAATTTACTATACCTCTTTTATAAATATGGTATTTGGCCCATACGATTCACTTAAATAGAACCTGTAGCCTTCTTAGATAGAAAAAGGGTTATGGACTAAATATAAAAAAGGTTTTATTTATTTACTATACCTCTAGTTTATTTATATTTTTATTTATTTACCATACCTTTGGAGTAAGTATAAAAAGAGGTTTTATTTATTTTACATACCTCCACTTTATTTATATTTTTTATTTATTTACACCCTTGCGTGTTTGTAAATATAAGGTGACTTAGGGAGTAAATATA
This sequence comes from Pinus tabuliformis, assembly GCA_031772625.1. Taxonomy (NCBI): domain Eukaryota; kingdom Viridiplantae; phylum Streptophyta; class Pinopsida; order Pinales; family Pinaceae; genus Pinus; species Pinus tabuliformis. Next base: position 491,629,625 of record CM062804.1, on the reverse strand, counting down.
AAAAATTACTTTATTTATTTACCAAACCTCTCATTTATTTATATTCTTATTAATTTACCATACCTCTTTTGTAAATATGGTATTTGACCCATAGGATTCACTTAAATAAAACTTCTTTTTTTAGCCTTCTTAAATAGAAATAGAGTTATAGACTAAATATAAAAAGAGGTTTTATTTATTTACCATACCTCTAGTTTATTTATATTTTTATTTATTTACCATACCTCCACTTTATTTATATTTTTATTTATTGGGACCAAATACAACCTCCCAAACTAGAAAATGGACAATTGCAAATGAATTTAACATTGCAAATGAGAAAATCGGGTGATTGTAATGGAATATAACCTCCCAGACTTGGCGAATCAGGTCAAATGAGTATTTTCATAGTTTATCCGCCCTTTTTTTTGGCTAAAATTAAAAAATAATTATTTTTTTAATAAAAGTTTTGCTAAATATATGAAATGGGTGTTTTATAAAAATTTCATCCCTCTAAAATGAAAATCCCCTTAAATTTCACCCTTGGGGTAAAATTCGCCCCTAAAATCTACCATGATCCAGTTACACAAAAGTTTTTTTTAAGCAGAGATGTAAATTGTTTTGAAAATAAATCTTGTTTTGATCAAGTTGATGAAGCTTCAAGCTAGAATTTTTATCCACCACAGACACCAAGATTCTAGGTTGAAGAAGAGCCATACGATTCCGAAAATGGTACATCTTCAAGCAGTGAATCTACCAATGATTCAACATCTTCAGAAGACAATCAAAAAACAAGAAGCATCAGAGAAACATATGAGCAGGAGCTTGAGTTTGAGAAGCATAATATGTTTTCATTTCTTTCATCTCAACCAATTTATTTTTAAGAAGAAGTTAAAGAAAATCATTGGGTAGAAGCAATGAACCAAGAAATTGCTGCCATAGTGAAGAATCAGACTTGGGAATTAGTTGATCTTCCAAGAAACAAAACCATAATTGGTGTAAAATGGGTATATAAGACGAAGCTGAATGAAAAAAGAGAAATTGAGAAAAATAAGGCAAGGTTGGTTGCCAAAATATTCTCACAACAGTTTCGTGTCGACTATGGTGAAACCTTTGCTCTAGTAGCAAGGTTAGAGACTGTCACAACCTTTTTTTCCATAACATCTCAACAAAAATGGAAAGTCTATTAGCTTGATGTAAAATCTTCTTTCCTAAATGGTATATTGTAGGAAGAAGTTTATGTAGACCAACCTCCTGGTTTTGAAGTTCGAGGATAGGAGTATAAGGTATACAGATTGAAGAAAGCCTTGTATGGTTTGAAACAAGTTCCAAGAGATTGGTACAATCGCAATGACACCTATCTCATCAAAAGTGGTTTTTTCAGAAGCAATCATGAGCCAACCTTGTATACCAAAATGCATGAAGGTAAAATTTTGATTGTATTCCTTTATGTAGATGATATTCTTTATATAGGAAATATGATGTTAGAAGATTTCAAAACAGCAACACAAAAAGAGTTTGATATGATTGATCTAGGTGTCATGAAATAATTCTCAGGCATTTAAATTCACCAATCTGCTAATGGATTTTTTGTCGGTCAACAAAAATATGCCAATGATATCATCAAAAATTTCAGAATGACCAATTGCAAACCAACATATACACCAATTGATCAAGGCAAAAAATTGAGCAAAGAAGATGTAGCGCCACGGGTTGATTCCACATTGTATAAAAGTGTAGTTGGTAGATTTTTATATATCACTTCAACTAGACCTAATATTGTGTTTGTAGAAAGTTTTGTCTCTAGGTTTTTGCAATCACCTACGATTTCTCATTGGAGGGTTGAAAAAAGGATCTTAAGGTATATTGCAGGGACAATAGATTATGGTTTGTTTTATACACATTATGAAATTTTTTTCACTTTCATGTTATACAGACAATGATTATGCATAGAGTTTAGATGATCGCAAAAGCACCTCAGGGTATTCTTTTCATCTTGGACCCAATATGATTTCATGGGCATCCAAGAAACAGTCAATTGTTTTAATATCTTCTGCAAAGGTAGAATATGTAGCAGCAATTTTAGTAGCTTGTCAAGCTTCACGGTTAAGAATATTATTGAAAGATACTTCAAATATTCAGAAGGAGACAACTCCAATCTACTATGATAATAGCTCAACTATTTCCTTATCAAAAAATCATGTTTTCCACTAAAAGAGCAAGCACATTGACACTCGTTTTCATTTCATCCATGAGCTTGTCAATGATGGAGACATAGTACTTGCTTTTTGTGGTTCCAAAGATCAACTAGCAAATATTTTCACAAAGCCATTGGGCAAGAATGTATTTGAATTTCAAAGAGAAAAAATTCGCATTTTACGTTTTACTACATGTAACAGTTGAGATTAGGAGGGGATGTTGAGATATTAATCTCATTGTTAGTTAGTTGTTGGTTAGGTGTCATCTTAATTGATTTCTTGTCTGCTAGGTGTCATAAGCAATTTAGTCTTACTTGATTTCTACTCCATAGGTGTCGAGTTTTACTTTAGTTATTTATTATTGATGTTTACAATGTAGCCTATTTAATCATTCAAAATATTAAGAAGAGAAATCTCTACTCCACTTTTCAGTTTCATTCTTTTTCAATTGATTCCTTCTTATAAGCTTCATATAAGTTAATACCTAGACATGTGATAGGAGTAAGTGATTCTAAGAAGGAATTGTGGGTGGGTATTTTTTATCAATCTTATCAAGGTATACAAAAATTTATTTTATAAGTTGTGTTATTAGGTATTAAAGATAACTATTTCATTAATGAAAATTTGAGTATGGGAGTGTATTATTTTTTCTATTAAAATGTGTTTAATTTTTTTTTATCCAATTACAGGTATTTGGTTATGATTATTAATTGGGTGAATAATGAAACCCAAGTTTACAATCTTGGTCCTTTGCAAAGGACATTACATTTGAAGGATATTTTGGTCTTTCTAATATAACTAGTTTTGCTCATATATTTAGAGAAATTAATAGTTTTAAGAATTCACTAGTTATGGAAGCTATGTACTTCTTTAAAAAGGACATTACATTAGAAGAATATCTTAGTCTTTCTAAGATAACTAGTTCTACTCATATATTTACAGAAATTAATAGCTATATGGATTCACTATTTATTGAAGCTATGCAGGTTTTATGGAAGCTCTGTACTTCTTTACAAAGAACATTACACTGGAAGGATATATTTGGTCTTTCTAAAATAACTATTTTTATTCATATATTTAGAGAAATTAATAGCTTTATGGATTCACTATTTATGGAAGCTATGGCATTTGTTAAAAGTTTTCTTTTGGTTTTGTCAAGATCATGCAACCATTTAGAATATTTATTTCATTTGAGCATTGATTTGTAATCTGTAAACTAAAGATAACATCTTTAAATCAGAATTGTTACCCATTGAAAGTTGGTAACCCTACAAGAATTTTTTTTCCCTATTGGTCACAAAATCAAACATTAGCCCTATGATGATCCATACATATCTTTACTTCCTAGCTCTCCACCTATGCTTTGTCCCATCTAACATACTTCTTGAAGGAATATGGGTGATCAACTAGAAGGTAAAATAACCATTTCTTAATCATGTGCTTTTATTTAATGTTAAAGGCACAAAAATATGGATCATAGAAATAATTAAATGCTTCTACTTGTACCATTGTTTCCATACTTTAATTTCTTTTCTCATTATTGATGTTGATCTCACTTGGTATTAAGGTTATGTTTCATGTGGATTCATATAGATATATTGGATCTCCCTTAAGGACTAGCTTGACACAATTCCAACATATCTAAGAGGAGATCTGGTCTGACCATGAGTGCACTTATGACTTTCCAACACAATTTTTTCCCTTGCAAAGATAAGCATTGGAAATTGAGGATCTTCCACATGGATGTGTGGTCCCTTCTATGCCTCGAGATACTAAAACATTGAGTCATGACATTATCTTGGTTAGTGATTTCTCTAGATGACCCAAGATTCCCTTATTCTAGTTCTATACGTACTTGATGGGTGTTTCCTTGTTTTAGAGTCCAGTTGAATATGGAAATCACTTGGGATTCTTCAATATGGTTGGGATGCTCCCATTTGAGACTAACATTATGCTTTACGACTACCATGTCACCAAAGTGTGCCCTAGGAACATGAAAGAAGCCTTCTTGATGATGGATTCTTAGATAAGGACGTGTTACATATAGATGCACCCATTCATTTTTATGATGTCCTCCCAACTTACCATAATGGAGCTTATTGAGGTCAGTTTTCTGCAAAAATGACAACCTATAAAATCTTGCAAGCATGATAAAATCAAAATTAAAACCCCTACTAATCCAAAGAAAATAGGTAGGTGGAGACCACTAATAATCGGAATTTGGAAACACTCTTAGTAAGGTGATTGGTGGCAATAAGAAAGACTGGGAAAACGAGATTTTTGAAGCCATTTGGTCGTACAAAACTACTTGGAAAATAGCCAAGGGTTTCACACCTTATGATATAGTCTATGGAAAGAAGGCTTTGTTATCAATTGAGTTTGAATGAGATATATTAAAGACAACATCCCAACTAGATATAGATTTGACCATAACACATGTTGATAGGATATGACAACTAAGTTCCTTGAATGAGTATAGGATGCAAGCCTTGTCACATACTAAGGTAGTCTAGTTGCAGAGAAAAATATGGCATGATAGATATATCAAAACTAAGGTCATCCAAGAGGATGATTAGGCTCTCTTATATGACTCTACATTCAATGAATTCAAGGGAAAACTGATGACTAGATGGTCCAGACCTTATCTGGTGGATAAGTGTTATGATAATGGATCTTTGAAGACCATAACTATAGATGAGGGACAAATACCACTGTTAGTAAATGGTTATATATTAAATATTTATAGGAAGCCCCTTTCTAGACTTGAATTCATATATTTAATAAGCAAGGAGATGAGTGTGAATGATAGAATCAAAGTTCCCAATCCATCCATCCCATGAGCAACAAAAAGAAAAAGGAAAAACTATTTCAAGTGAAAACCTCCTTTGAGGTGCATGGAAAAATTTCATTGGTTGAAAAACTCCATGTTTTAGTCAATAATTTAGAATAAAATGAAAATAGAATAAATATCTACGTGAAAACCTCCTCCTGGGCACATGTAGTAGGTTCATTAGTTGAAAACCTCCATTAGGTAGGGAGAGGGAGAGAGGGAGAGAGAGAGAGAGAGAGAGAGAGGAGAGAGAGAGAGAGAGAGAGAGAGAGAGAGAGAGAGAGAGAGAGAGAGAGAGAGAGAGAGACGGAGGGAGGGAGAGAGAGAGAGAGAGAGAGAGAGAGAGAGAGAGAGGGAGGGAGAGAGAGAGAGAGAGAGAGAGAGAGAGAGAGAGAGAGAGAGAGGAAAATAAAAGGAAGAAAGGAAAGGAACAAAAACATTTTGGTCTCTCAGATTGGATTTTGTGTAGGTATAACAAGGACATAACAAATTAGGGGAGAGAGAGAGAGAGAGAGAGAGAGAGAGAGAGAGAGAGAGAGAGAGAGAGGGAGGAAAATAAAAGGAAGAAAGGAAAGGAACAAAAACATTTTGGTCTCTCAGATTGGATTTTGTGTAGGTATAACAAGGACATAACAAATTAGGTTAACCTGGAAGGACCAACATGCACCCCATTCTAATTCATTAACACATTTCCTCCAAGAATGACCAAAATGACATTCTTCTGCCATTTCCCACATCTTTTCATCAACATGAGGATCCTTCATCTTAGATCGTCCAATTCCTATGAGTTTTCTGCAACTTTCCTAAAATGTTACATGAAAGTCCAAAACTATTATAGAATGTACCATTCCATGAAAAAATTGGAAAATTGAAATGTATTTGGCCATATGGTCCAAGAAAGAGAACCAAAATTATCCTAACAATTGATATTTCTATGATAAACCCCTGCAAAAAAGTTTATATCTTTTGTTTGTCTTATTTCACCCTAGTATCTTGCTTCTTTCATTTTTTTTATCACAGTTGGACTCAAAATCCTATACATCCTAATTTTATCCATTCTCATGAATTATCAATCCACAAATTCCACTTAAGATACATTTTCATTAAGCTTGAGGGGCATGTGTTCCTGTTACAGGAAGCTACACAATCTTGTAGCAGGTTGTAGAAAACCAAAAGGCCCACGTTTCCCAGCACACAAAGAACTCTTTTACAGGAATTCATCCTCCGATAACTGAATAGATTTAATAACATCCTCAAGGAACTTACGAAGAAATCCTGAGAAACTACATGATCTCTTTCATACTATTGTAATATAAGTTACACATTGCACTCGACATTTGAAGACCCTTGCAAAAATGACATACAACAACACCCAGAAGGGTTTATTTTTTAACTTTATTCTCTCAAAGTCCTGTTGTCCACTCTATTAGAAGGGTTAAAGGCGATATTATCTTCATTCCACATTTTATCTAATGGAATGACCGAGACCCTAGGATTAGAATCAGATGGTTCTAGTGAAAGGAGGATTTACCATGGTAACTACCTCTCTCTCCCCTCAATTCGACCTCCAACCATTTGCAATTTTCAAATTATGAGAAATGTTGCTCTACAGTGGTCATTCATTGAAACTAGGTAAGGTTTCCCTACATTTTTCATTGCAAATAAATCATTTATTCTCATTTTTCGCAAGTGTTAATATTTTATTAATTTTCTAATCTGTTCACTAAATCCATGTGAGTTACTCCTTCATAGGAAGTTTCCCTCGATTAGGAGTTCTGGGCCTGGAATTGAATTACTAAAGTTCTCAACCCTAGATCTAGTTCCACGATAAGTTTAGCTTCTACAAATTCATTTTACTTCAAAGAGTTACAAGAGTCTTCTACAAGAAAGATATATCTTCCTTTTATAACTAGTTGTTACAAAGACTTGTAGAATATTCTCACAATATAAAAATTCCAAAAAACACATTCTATGGTTTGGAAATCACAAACTAAAATACTTATCTTTCTTCATTCGGGCATCTAGGAAAAATCACAAGGAGAAGACCACTCCTCCCAACAAATGAGCCACTCCTCCCAATAAATGAGAATGGAAATTACGTCTAGTCCTCCCAAGAGCCTTTCCATTACAGAACAACAGATAGATAGTGATATGAAAAGGTATGTTCTCTAGCATCAATACTACTCATTCCACTAGCTTCTAGTCCAACTCAAAAATATCATGACTCACAGTGCCCTACCCACCTTGACATCGTCTTGCTCAAGGATTCTGCATTTTTATTCTTCTTTAGTTTCTTCCTTTAAGATCCCTATGGCTTTTCATCTTCTTTTTTTCCTTGGTTTTTCCCAGTGAGATGATTTATCTCTAGGGAAGAGAGAAAGTAATTGTCTCTAACTATCTCGTAATTGAAATTTTCATTTAGTGTCTTTCCCCGTGGATTTCCAAGACTTTCCATAACCTTTTAAAATGAATTAATTTTATTTTAAATGCTAATGGTCCATGATTTACCAAGTCTTTGTAGTAAAAATAAATTAAATATTTACTTTTCACTAAGGGGTATTAGAGCATCATATATTATTAATAATATTATTTTTACATGTCATTTGTTACCGTCATATTATGTAGTAAAGGAATTACATATTTTCCTACTAAAAAGTAAATTATGTTGTTTTAATTTAATTAATTTATCTCTTTATATAACATTGATGTAAAATTAATAATGAAATTGAAGTATTTTATTTATGGCTAACATAAGAACATTCCCCATACTATTCCAAAAATAACAATAACAAAATTACAAAAAATTATATTGAGAACATTGATACTCATCTCAACGAAAAATATTGGAAATTATATCCCACTTAGCAATACAGAGAGAAGTTTAATCCAAAAACACATATTTTCGAAACAAGATTATAGAAAATAACTTAAGTATGAACATTCATAAATTTCTACAGAGTTGCATAAAATGTAGTTGTCTTTATAACCTCATAAGATAGCAGAAAGATGTTACAAATTGATCCATGTCGGTGTAGAGAAATATTGGATTAGATGAGAGGGTCACTGCCTTGGCAAAAAGAGGGAATGAAAATGAAGATCAAGAAGGGTTCAACTTGTAAAAATGGATTTCAGGAGGACTTGAAAGAGAGACAACATGGAGATGAAGGTCACCATGAATTTGAGTGAAACAAATTTTGCAGTCTAGTGGTGAGTATTTTTCCCCTCAATTTTTTTGATGTAATGCTGAGTGGTTAACTTGGCCAAGAAGTTTTAGGGTATAATACCATAGCAACCCAACATAAGAATAGATGTAGTTTATTTTTTTGGGTGGTCAAATGTGAGGATATCCATATAACTGTGTAAGATTCTTGGTATAAGTGATTTGTCTAAGTTATTATGTAGAAAACACACATGGTTTTAAAAGGTGTTTGATTGATATACACAGTAGCACTACAACAAAGAGAGTATACATCTAACATTGCTAGAGTCATGGTACATGCAATTTTCCTAGTTTATTATGTAGACAACATTCATAGTTTCATAAGGAGAGGGTGGTACAAAGCCATAAACAACAATAATAGAGTATACAAAGTAGGATTAATCTCTTGTTTTGTGAAAACCCATAAGGTACTCTAGATGCTAGTTCATAGGACTTCCAGTTGAGGTTTTTCGTGGTGGACTTGACACAATGTTTTCTACATGGGGGGAGGAGCTTCTAGGCAATCAAGAAGAAATTACCAAGGAAAGTATTGGTTCAAATTGTCAATATTGTTGGCTTTGGATCAACCTCCGATGGTGTCATTTATGCTCTTGCTATGAAGAAAACCTAATTGAGGGATATTAGATTTGATTGAAAACACTTTTTCCTCTTAGTGTTGCTCCATTTTTCCTAGTGATCACGCTTTCCGCCATGCATTTCAATCCTTGGATTGGAGCCAAAGCTCAATCACATCCAAATTCAAAATAAGAGACATTAATTAGTATGTTGGTGGTTGGTGCAATCAGATCTGAAACACATCTACCTGTCATTAATGAATTAAGGAAAGCAGACATGGTATGATAGTCTTTACATCTACCAAATAATATTGGGGATCCTGCTATAATGACTGACCACTATATTCTTCTCGTCGCCATCAAAAGGAAGGGAAGTATTAATCTCAACTCTTCATGAAGATTGATGAAGGGTCTAGCACAACCAACATGCATTTAAAGTGGAGTGGCCCAACTGATAGTTATCAACTGGTGTCCAATCATAGATATTGTGTAATCCCAAATAACCTTCCAATTGGACAAGACATATCAGGGTATCTAAAAATTCTTGGGATCAACTAATAAAATGTAGGAAAAACATTCCCACAACTATTAGCTGACACTGAATCCTACATCAAACCAATCACTAAACTCCATCGAAATTCAAAGGATTGGTTGTCAAGGGAAATTACAAGTCGGATTACTCTATGATGCTACCTCACAGAGTGACTCAAACAAGGTCCACATTGGTTGCCAAATCAACTAGTGGGACCTATCTCGGGCAGCCACTATTGTGGACTAGTCAAAATGACACTCGAGATTCAACAACAACTATGTATTTCCCACCTCCATAATTAATTGGTTGATTGCATGGAATTTTGCAATGGAATTTTTGACCCCCCCCTCTTCCTCGGATAAGGCGGTGACAATCAATATCATTGTTCAAGAAGAGTTTATTTACTTCCAGACCATTCTGCTAGAGGAAGAAATTGTGAGGAAGTGACATTGTGATCATCCTAAAACAATGGATCCTCCTAAATCATCGTATCCTCCCCCTCGAAATCCTCTTATTCCACATAAAAACAAGGCTATTAAAGTAGACATTCTGACTCAAGGTATGGTCATCAAGGTGGAAGGTTACTGGGAGGAATCCACTAAGCTTAAAAATTAGGCATTGCTTGGAAGACGGGTTTTTAGCCGATTAAATGACTCCCAAATATAAAGGTGAACGGAAACCTAGTGGCGACCCCTTCTTAAATACCGACCTCATATTAATGCCCTTAAAATAGATGGTACGCCTTTAATTTTCTCTCATCAATGGATGTTGATATGATTGTAGACTACCCCTGGGTCAAAGGACGTGGATATTTATCATTACAATGATGGACTTTCGACTTTGCTCTCATCATCAACTTGCCACGAAGGAACATCATTTCGGTAAACCTCCCGAGTATTCCTCTTGAATTATGGACTAGGAAAGAAATAACATATATTGCAAATTCCATAGGAAAATTATACTCCCACTATCAGGGTAACCTTAGAGGCATGGAAAAAAGTACATTGTGGGTCTTGGTATAAATATCGCTCATTAGTGGACTCCCAGTTGAAATTGATATATATTGGGGACCATGCTTAAGGAAAAAAATCATTGACTACTCATACATCTCATTTCGATGTATCTGCTACCACAAGATGGGCCACCTGATGACTCATTTCCCTGACAGGATTTCAAGGGCTTCCAGACACCACAATTTCTTCTCTATTAGGGAGCAGGAGAAGATATACTTCCACACTCTACTATCCTTCATGCAGGTTGTATAACCCTTCTCCCCTCTCTCCAAATTATAACATGATCGCCCCTTCGCGCCACTCATCTCTACAAAGTAATCCTATTATACATCCAGTTCCCTTTACTCTCCCCACTTATCCATCACTAAATCACCATACTCACTCTGCTACACGACAAAAATCTCTATCACCGTCATGATCTTCATCATCTAACATCCACCTAAACCTGGTTATTAAATCTTCCTCACTAGTTAAACACAAGCCCTTTCTCCTACCTTAAACAATCTCACTACACCTCCTACACAGAAACCTCCAGATGAAATGGCTTCCTTGATGGTACCCCAATAAACCAATGAGTCATTTGTGTCCTCCCTTATTAATTTGGGGCTCCTTCTCGGCAAATTTTCTCCCCATTTTCATAAGACATGGAGCTAGAGACACTAAACCATGAAACCCAAATTACTCTGGAAGCTTTGAATAGCAAAAAATCCTTCTTTGAGAAGAATGTTCCGTGCCTCATTTCTCATAAAAATCAGACCATACAAAGTAAAAAGGGGAAAAACACAAAAAAATCCCCAACTACAACATAGCCCAATCCAATATTTTAGAGCATTTCCAAGAGCTCCTTGTCAGCTTGACCTCATCCAACACCACATCTTACAGCACGGTTGAAAAATTGGTAATAAACCCTCCCAAATCTCGGGTCCTTAGAGTAGAGCCCCATGAATTTGACCTTCAAAATGCCTATTATGTCTCTTAACGTTAGGGGTTTAGAATCAACCCAAAAAAAGATCCCTAAAAATCGTAATTGGCATTCACAGCCCAAAAATAGTTTTTCTCCAAGAAACAATGACTTTCAAGGATAAGTCATGCATACATCTATTTCAGGTCTGTCCAAATTAGAATATATGTGCAATGAGTGCATTTGGATTATCTATGGGTATGAATTCAATGTGGAATCCATATATTTATAAATTTAATGATTTTGTTTCACCTATGGGTTTACTTATCACGAGGGTCCAAAGAGGTACAAAAATTCATCTTTGAATTATCAACATATATGCCCCATACTCAAAAAACAAGATATTCTAGAATAGGGCAGAACAAAGTGCCTTCCTTGATCTTGAAGCCTTGATTCTAGTAAGGGTTTTCAATTTCTCCTGTGACTTTTCAGAAATATTTGGCTCCCTCTTCCATCGAGATCTGTTGGGGACATATTTCAAGGGGATATTCAAGCTAAAATGCCTCATGGATATTAAACTAGTACCTATTAGGACAACATGGAAAAATGGGCTCCAGGGTTCTCAAAGAATAGAAAAATGTCTCGACTGTTTCTACATTCAAGAAGCAACTATCAACAAGCTAAAGGATTTGAAGTCATTGATCCTCCCAAATAAAATTTCAAACCACTTTCCTGTCCTGTTGAAATTGTATGAGGTACAATAAAAAAAGGCCCCTCCTTTTAAATTCAACCATTTATGGCTAAAGGACCCATACTTCATTGAACACATCCATTCTTTCTGTTGGCTCCATTTAGAGACTCGAGCTCCCAAAAGATGGATAATATTAACCACAATTTGAGAGTGTTGAAAGAATTGGTAGGAAAATGGGATCAGGAAAACAAGAGAGATCTGATTATCGAGTTAATCTGTATCAATCAATAGGTCAAAATATTGGAGGATCCATCTAATGCGATTTTTTTCTCTAGATCTCGCAAGCATGAGATACTTCAATTAGAGATTTGTAGATAAAAAATACTTCTTCACTAGTATGAATAAATGAAACAAAAGAGTCGTATCATGTGGATTGATATAGGAGATAAGAATAACAAGTTTTTCCACAAACAACTAAAGAAGACGCAACAAAGAAACTATATTTGGAGAATTGAAACTAACACGGGAGAGAAAGCTACCTCACAAAAGGACATTGAAAAGGAACCAATGAGCTATTTTCAAAATATTTATCAATCCAAAGAGTAGGTACCTCTCAGAAAATAGTTGGAAATATGTGAGGTGACTAACATAGAGGATAATTTGCAATTGGAATGCCTTGTCATAGAAGATGAAGTCATATCAATCATAAAAGAAATTGCTACCGGAAAATCCCTGACCTTGATGAATTAACCATTTAACTCTTCCCACACTTTCATGATATCATGATTCCAAAGCTTACCGAAATGGTGGATAAATCTTGTTGTCTAGTTTGGGTCTCTAGTGCAACAACTGCCACTTCCATTACCCTGATCCCAAAGGTTCCAACTCCTGTCTCCTCAAACTTTCATCCAATATCATTGTGCAAAACTATTTATAATCCCATCTTAAAAACCATTGCAAACTGACTCAGTCCGTTCTTGTCAAAACATATTTCTGCTGGAGAATTTGGTTTTTTAGAGCACTGACATGTTCATGATGTTGTGGAAATTGCTAAAGAGTGTCTTCATTCCATTAAGACCTCTAAACTGGATGCTTGGCTAACGAAAATCAACCTAAAAAACACCTTTTATTGTGTTAACTGGGATCTTCTGTGGATGGTCCTTCATAAAATGGGTATTGATCTCAAAATGTTAAACTTGATAAAAGCTTATGTCAAGAGTGAAACATCTGAAATATTTATTAATGGCTTCCCTATAGACTTCTTCTCAGTTTCTAGAGAACTCCAATAAGGTTGTTCTCTATCCCCTCTCATGTTCCTCATCATCATGGATGATCTTCCCAGAAAAAATTCAGATGCTTGTGAGAATGACCTCATTGCTGGATGCAAAATCATTGACAAGGTCCCCCTCACCCATTTAATGTTTCTAGATGACCCACTGGAAATTGGGAAATCCTACCCTATAGAATGGTAGATGCTTCATAACATCGTTTCCTATTTGGGATTTGTCTCGAGACTTTTCATGAACTAGAAAAAGTCCTTATTGATCTCCTGTGACCCTGGGATGAAATGGATTATGGAGATTGTCAGTTCTTCTTGGGTTAAATTATCCCATTTGGATGATTGTTTCTAGTATTTTGGTTTCTTTCTAAATCCAAATGGATACAAAACAAATATTAGTATTAGCTTCTCCTCAAATTGGTTAATCAACTCAGTCAATGGTCACATTCATGGATCTCATTAGGCGGACGTCTAATTTTAATCAACTCAGTCCTTCACAACATTCTTATTTACTCAATGCATATTTTTAGACTCCCAAAAGGAGTTATCCATAAGATCATCTCAATAATTTATAGATTCTTGTGGGATGGAACATAGCTAGATCACAAATTTCACTTTGCCAGTTTCGATACTCTTAACATTCCGATTAATAAAGGAAATTGGGGTTTAAAAGACACCTCCTCTTTCAATCTAACACTACTCCTAAAAAATATTTGGTGATCTATTAGAAATGATGCTCTCTGGAGTCAAATTATTAAGGCCAAATAACTTCAGAACAAAGATGTAATAGGCTGGATTCGTGTTGGTGCCCAGGATCCTCCCAACATCTCTTCTTCTTCGTGTAGCCTTCTCGTCATTAAACCTTGGTTTTTTTGGAATCTTAGATGGGAGGTTGGCTCCATGGAAACTTTTAGGGGCTAATATTCGCAAGTGGGCTAATTTTCCATAAGTTTTTCAAAAAAATATTGACAAATTTACATTTTTTTTCTAGAAATGATTTGCCCAAATTTTATCATATGAAATTATTTTATCTTGAAAATTGTCGAAATTGTATAAAGACTATATATAAAACTGTTAGAAATTTGAATGTTTTTTACAAATAGATTAACAAACATTTTATAATTTGCAATTTAGGGACTAGTAAGATTCACCAAGGTTTCTAAACTTTAAGACAACTTTTTATCCTTAAAATTTTCCTTGCTTGGCTCGGGATCTTCTAATCAGATTGACTTGGACTCTGCCTATAGTATGACAAGTCCACATTTACTTTATCCTCCGCTTATTACATTCCTGCACTTTCATGGTTATTTTGGGATTAAATAAATTGCTTCAGTTGATCTTTCCTCTTCATCTTTCACTCATTGGAAAGATACCACCGAGTTTGAAATTTCTAAGACATTCACTCTGGAATGGAATCCTACATAACTAACCTCAATCTTGATAGGATGTCCTATCAACAAAATAAGATAGGTTATTTTGGTTATGTGGCCCTCAACAGGGAAAGGTCATTGTTCATGAGGCCTATGAGATGATCTACCTGCCCTCCAAACAATTACCTTTTTTCTCTTGGCTAGCTAGATCCTGGAAATGCAATTTTCTACTGAAATTTAAATGCTTCTCTTGGTTGGTAGTTCACAACAGGATTTTGAATTGGGAAGTCCTTATTAAGAGATGTTATATGTGACTAGTTTGGTGTTGCCTTTGGTCATCTGCTGGAGAGGAATCCAACCACCTCTTTCTTCATTGTTCCTTTCTCTCTTTTGTTTGGACTTGTGTGCTACATTTGATCAACTCACCTGCTGATTGGGACAGTTAAAATATTGTCTCTTGTCTCAGCATTTGGACTGTGGATCATCAATTTCTTAGAACATTGGCCTTCTTCATCATTTGTGGAATTTGGTAGACTAGAAATTCCCTCATTTTTTACCATATGTTTCCTGACATGTATAGCTCTAGAATTCACTGATTCTATCTTGAACACTCCTCCAATCTGCCCCCTACTCCCAAATGTCTGCCTCCTCCTTGTAATATCCAATCTAACTTTCTGGTTGGATTTTTTGATGGGACCTCCTCCTTTGGACACTATGGCTGTGGAATGGCCATCCATCTTGGTCCTCGAACATTTTACAGATTCCACTAGCACTGTGGAAAGGGGTCCCACAATAGAGCTGAATTACTTGCACTCTAGGGAGTTCTGTACTGTGCTACTTAGATGGGCCTCTCGGTTCTCTTATTTTTTGGAGAATCTAAATATGGCATGGATTAGGAAAATGAAATAGTCTCTCTCAACTCTCCAAATATTGATGCCTGGAAATGCAGAACTCCATCTTTGATCAAAGAGTTTCACTCTAACTCTATTTCACATATCTACGACATCCAAAATGGCGAACCAAATTGTTTATCCTATGAGGGTTGTTGTTCGGAAGCTTGCAAGATTTTTTTTCTAGTTTTTTGGTTTTATCTTTTTGCAGGGGACAAGACATTTCACGATCTAATTGCTGGTGGCAGGCTCCATCTCCTACACTTTGTTTTCTTTTTGTATCTGCCTCCTCTGTTTCTTTAATAGGTCTTTCTACAAGTTAATATTTGTTTCTTTCACTCTACAATGGTGCATCTTGTCTCTTCACTATTAGGACTCTTTTGGTTGATATGGAGGTCGACCATAGAGATCGATTCGATATTACTCTAAGTAGGCTCCATCTCTTGCACTATGTTTCGTTAATTGGTATGTGCACCTTGCTCTTTCTCTGTTATGGCAATTTTTACTTATATGGAGGTCGCCACCTCTGTTTAGATAATAAGTCTGTCTACAAGTTCATGTTTGGATCTTCACATCTTGTCAACATACAAATAGAGCCGATAATGCCCTCTTAAAATCTCTAATCTCTAGATTATGTATTTGTTGGATCATGTTTTCTCATGACCATTGTACTTTCATTATTATCAATGGAAAATTTTTTTCCCCATTTTGAAGAAAAAATATTCACATTGAGATTTATGTTAAAAAAATAAAAAAGACACTATCTACATCGAGGAAAACAAAATAAACCTTTTTTTTTTAAATGAAAAGTATCATTGCACACAACATACTTTTAAAGTTAAGGACTCTATTTGAAGTACTTATTCTTCTAGTAACCTCAATGAAACTCAACATGAAAAAGAAGGAATAGAGCTTTTCCACATTAGATTCATTTCAAAACATACCAAAATAGATACTTTGTTTGATAGTGGATCACAAGAAAACATTATTTCATAATACATTGTTAAGAAATTAAATTTGGAAACCATTCATCATCCTAAAACTTATCGTTAAGGTTGGATATGAGACAACGCAAAATTGCATGTGACAAAGAGATACAAAATGAGATTTTCCATCACTGCAACCTTTATTAAGATGAGGTAGATCTTGATGTAATTCCATTTGACATTTGTGGTATTGTTTTGGGAGCCCATATCTATATGATATGAGAGCCATCTTTAGTCACCATGAGAACAAATATCACTTGTTTAAAAATGGGATTCAGTACATTGTTAGAGAACATAGCAAGAAGTTGAATTTATCACTTGTGAATGCTTTCCAAATGAAGAGGCTTGTTCATGCTAGTAAGAATTTTGTACTCTTGATGATAAAACCAAAGGAGAATGTTGAAAATTAAGCCTTCCAAGGATGTGATGCAAGATTAAAATCTGATTTGATTGAGGTTGTTAACACCTATGATAAGATGTTTCAGGAACCTGAAGGATTGCCTCCCAAAGTGGAATCCAACATGAGATCGAATCGCAACAACATTTTCCTCTGCCAAACATTGGCATGTACAGGATGTCAGTCACAGAGAATGAAGAAATCAAGAAACAAATCCAAGAGTTGCGTGATAAAGGGGTCATCAGAACAAGCACATCGCCATGTGGGTCTCCAATTGTTTTAGTACTAAAGAAGTATGTTACATGGCGCACGTGTGTGGATTTCAGATCCTTAAACAACATTACGGTAAAGAATTGTTACCCTCTTCCTTGAATTGAAGAATTACTTGATCAATTGAAATATGGTGTGTATTTCATGAAGTTGAACATGAGAAGTCGCTATCATCATATTAGTATTTCTAAAGGAGACATATGTAAGACATCTTTCGAAACAAAGCAAGGTTTGTTTGAATGGTTAGTTATGCCATTTAGTCTTTGTAATGCTCCTAAAACATTCATGAGAGTTATGAATGATGTTTTAAGAACTTTTATTGATGACTTTGTCATAGTCTATTCAGATGACATCTTGATTTTCAGAAAAACTCATGAAGCCCATGTCAAGCATCTTAGGCAAGTCTTATATGTCTTAAAGAAAGAATTAAAGTTTTCTAAATGTGAATTTGGAAAAACCTCGTTAGTTTATTTGGGCCATATTGCTGGAGGGGGTGAATTGAAGATAGATCCCTTAAAGGTCAAAGTGATTGTCGATTGGCCTAAACCCATAATGTAATAGAGGTTAGGAGATTGTTGGGAGTGGCCCAATATTGCAGAAGTTCATTTCTAACTTCTCATCAATTACAACTCCATTACATGCCTTGACAAGTGTGAAACAAGCTTTCGAGTGGGGAGGCAAGCAGCAGAAAGTATTCGATGAAATGAAAGGGAGAATCAGTACAACACCAGTACTTACACTTCCTGATTTAAGACAACCATTTGAGATACAAATTGATGCAAGTGATTGCATTGATGCAACATGGTATGACCATCTATTACCATTCTGAAACTTTTAATGGTGCAGTAGTTAACTATCTTACATATGACAAAGAATTGTATGCATTGGTCCAATGTGTGAAAAAATGGAAACACTGTTTAATGGTGAAGGAAACTATAATTCACACTGTTCATCAACCATTGCAATACTTGCAATCAAAAACCAAGCTACAAAAGCGAGACCATATAAATGGGTTTCCTGCAGCAATTCCACTTGGTGATAAGGTATAAGAAACGAATCTATAACAAATTTGTTGATATGTTATCTAGACCAATTTCTAGTGTATCAATTATTCTTTAACATAATTCTATCGTGCATGAGAGCTATGTTGAACAATATGATTTAGATAACGATTTTAAAGATGTATATGCAACTTTGTGTCAAGGAAAGCAAGTAAAGGAGTTAGATTACCATGTTCATGATAAATCATTCTATCATCTTGGTAAGTTATGCATTCCATAGGGTGAAAGAGTCAACATCATAAGGGAAGCACATACTTCTCTTATTGCTGGCCATTTTGGTGTAGGAAAGATGGTGGCACAATTACAAAGGTATTGTTATTGGCCTCATATGAATGAAGGTGTATCATGATATGCAAGAGGATGTTATTTATGTGCTACTAGTAAGCCTAGCAAGAGAAAGTTAGGGTTGTATACTCCAATTCTAGTTCCTTCCCATCCTTGGGAAAGTGCTTCTATGGACTTTGTAGGAGGGATAACTGTCTAGGAGAAATAATGATTATATTTATGTTTTCGTGGATTGTTTTAGAAATATGTGTATTTTTATGCCTTGTAAGAAGTAGGTTACAGTTGAAGAGACTTCAAAAATGTTCTTTCAAAATGTATAGGTGAATTTTGGGCTGCACAAATCTATTATTTGTGATTGAGATTCTCGATTTGTCGGCAAATTTTGTTCAAGCTTATGGGGACTCATGGACACCAAGTTGAAAAAGAGCACAAAATTCCATCCACAAACTGGTGGTCATAGAGAAGTGGTGAACATAATAGTAGTATACCTTCTTTGTGGTTATTGCAGCAAACGTCCTAAGCTTTGGGATAAACACTTACAATACATTCAATATGCTTACAACTAAGAAAATCATTGATCAGCTAAAACATCTCCATTTTAGGCATGCTTTAGATACTTAACAAAATCTACATTAGATTTTATCTTTGGGAAACATGTTGTTATTGATGGACATAATGAAACTGAGAAGATCAAGTGATTCATTGAAAAAGTTCAATTGGTGCATCAGGTGGTTCAAGAACAGTTGGAAAAGGGTCAAGAAAAGTACAAGACAAGGCATGACAAGCATCATTTTGACCACAATTTTCAAGTTGGAGATGAATTTTGGCTTTACATTACCAAGGAAAGGCTTAAAGGAGAAGGTAAAAAATTGAAACCAATAAGGTATTGACCCTTGAATATTTTAGAAAAGATTGGTAATAATGCCTTCTCATTGGATTTGCCTCCATCTCTGCAAATGTATGCAGTTTTTAATGTTGAGAATTTGAGATTATATGAGCCTCCTTTGATTGAATATCAAGGAGAGAATTTTCAGATTCCTTCAATAGAACATTTCTCTCCTAAATTTCTTGAAGAATTGTAGCAAGATACTATCCTTGACAAAAAAAATAAGAACTTCGAGAAGAGGAAATGTCAAGTACCTTTGTGTGGTGCTCATAGGCAAAAATCGAAGAAAATACAAATGGATTGAGGTTCGAAGGGTGAGGGAATTATACCCTCATCTGTTTGATGAATAAAAATAGTCTTTTGGAGGTCCAAAAGCTTCTAATGGGGTGGAGCCAAGGGATCAGTAATGTGCTCAAAATTCAAAGTGTTCAAAAGTTCTTGAAAATTTGTACAATAGGCTCACAAATAGAGATGATTTTTTCTGCACATGACCAAAACATTCCATTGAAGATTGTTTTCTCTACTAGTTTACCACCTTCTGACCTTGACAATGGAGAGTTCACCCACTCTTCATTACATACAAATGATCTTAATGCAGATTTTTTCTCTACCACCCTTTGTAGTGCAATAAAATGGGTGGCAAACCTAGTGTCACCTAGTCTCAGTAGATTCCTAGTTTTTTATTTTCTAAATATACTCAAACTCAATCGGTGGTTCTGAATGAATTTGACTTGTTTCCTTGCTTGAGATATATTTACCTGCACCCAACCTAGCTTACCAATATCATGAAGGGCTAGATCAATACAATGTGTTGCACAGGGTGTCCAAAACAACTTAGGGAAATTCTCCATCAATAGCTCACCAGCTTGAACACAATTGGATGCATTGTTAGTGAAAACTTGGACTATGTTGTCCTCTTATCTAGATAATATGGTGTCCTTTAGTATCTAAAATAAATATTTAGGAGCCTTTGTTTTGTCCATACAATCAATAGTAGACAAGTGGATCACCCCCTGAGGACAAAAAGCAAGTGTGTTCACAAGAGGCCTAGACTAGTCATCAATCCAACCATCACTAACTAAAGTACATCAAGAAATAGCCCATGAATCCCTTATTGGTTTAACTCCTTCATCTATTCTTTGTTTGCTCCTATCAATTAATTTTGTCCTAAGACTTTCATAGCTTGAAGGAACATATGAGGGACCAAAATGGCCAATATTTTTTAACATATCATTGAATAATAAGATTTTGATAGCATTGAAAGAGATACTATAACCAATGAAAAAATCATAAAATGCAACATCTACCTCATTTCGCTCCAATGGCTTACAAGATTTCTCCAATGTTTGTTTTCTTAGATCAATGTTTGGTTAAGTATGTTCTCTTTGTGATCCAAAATATGTTGTAGATGCCACAGATGATGGGAAAGAGATTTGCATTGAATTAATAACATTTTCTCTTCCCATGAGTGTACCTTGTGTTCTTCTTTTTCTTGCTTCTTGGACTACCTTTCCTTGCTTATGAGCATTGACTTTTTCACTTAATCTTTCCTTCACATCTTGATTAATTTTTGTACATGCTGCCACTCCTCCACTAGTTCCACCCACAATGCCAAGCAAATGACCTCTTGCTTGAGTCACTGATGTCCCACAAGTATTATTGCAGAACTTGCAATAAATTTTTCCATCATTTTTTCTTTCAAGATATTTCCATTCAGGAAGTTTCGATCTAGGTGCCATTAATGTTATTTAGAGGGTCTCCAAGTATCCTATTTGCAAGAAAAAAAAATCATTCAAATTCAATGAACTAAAATTGTACATATTTTGAAAAAACAAAAATTTTCAAACTATAGAGAATACAAAAGAGACAATGCATAGAAGCCTACTTATGATATTGCTTATAATTGAATTAAAAACATGGCACTGTATGTGAAACTAAAACACATTAATTCCTAGGAATCTAGTAGAAAATTACAAATATGGCCTGGATATACAATTTGAAAACTATTACTAGAGTGATAATTGGGTTGATACAAGTAAATTAGTATTTACATGTCTATTAACATCTAAGACAAAATATTTGATCAAAAATAACAAATAATAGTTTTCATTGAATTTCAATTTGTTATGTGTCGTATCTTATCCAAATTTATTAGACAATATGTGGCAGTCCCCAACCTTTCTCATTGACAATGGAAAACTAGCCCCTCTATTTGAATGCCACACTAGTGATTCTTGTTTTGAAATGGAATGCACTCCAGGTAATCACTATACTCCAACCTAGTGTCGATATCATAAAAAATTCATGAGAATAAAAACAAAAATTTGATTTAAATATATTTGCATTTTTTTAAATATAAAACTTACAATTCCTTATACTTTTTTAATTGCAAAAGTGTTTATTTGATGCACTGATCCAAAATTATTTGTTGAAGAGAACATATTCTTAATTCTAATTCTTTTTTGCTAATAATTTGACCAAGAATTCTTTATGGAACGAAATAAGTTTTCAATTATAATTTCTAAGTATACCTTGCTACTACATTAGGACATAATTCCATGTTAATTCTCATTACTTGTAGAAGGTTTCCAAAAAAAACAAGATTAGTTGGTAAACTAGATTTATTGAAATTAAAAAAAAAATTAGAACTTACTTTCTATGTCATAATTTAAATTTAATATGGAAAAAAAATTCACAAGTGCGAACTTATAATTTTCTACCATTAATTTAATATAAAATTGAACATGTAAATTTAGTTTATTGTTTTTTCATATAAAACATGTAGCATGCAAATTTACTAAGCATACCAATCTTACTATACCATTTGTAACTACATAATTTTTTACATCCCATTCATTATTTTATTTTTTATATATAAAATTTAAAATGTAAATTTATTTTCTATTCTATTCACAAGTGTAAACTTATCTTTATTACTATTTTATAGCTTTTTCATCAAAATTTAATTATTATTCTAAGAAAAAATTACCTTTTGCTATTTACAATTGTACTTCAACATAAAAATAACTTAATAAATTTAGATATTATTTTATTCACAAGTGCACACTTATTTTGTGTAAACATACCTTTATTACTATTTTATAGCTTTTTCATGTAAATTTAATTATTATTCCAAGCAAAACTTACCTTTACTATTTGCAATTGTACTTCAGCATAAAAATAACATAATAAATTTACATATTATTTTATTCACTAGTGCACACTTATTTTTAGGTAACTACAATTTCTTATTTTATATTTTATTTTTTATGTAACTGCAATTTCTTATTTTATATTTTTTTGTAATATAGAAGTTGTCATTTTTTTATATATGAGTTATGGATTTGCTATATGGATTCACTATTTATTGAAGCTATGCAGCTTTTATGGAAGCTCTGTACTTCTTTACAAAGCACATTACATTGGAAGGATATATTCGGTCTTTCTAAGATAACTAGTTTTATTCATATATTTAGAGAAATTAATAGCTTTATGGATTCACTATTTATGGAAGCTATGGAATTTGTTAAAAGTTTTATTTTGGTTTTGTCAAGATCATGCAACCCTTTAGAGTATTCATTTCATTTGAGCATTGATTTGTAATCTGTAAACTAAAGATAACATCTTTAAATTAGAATTGTTACCCATTGAAAGTTGGTAACCCTACAAGAATTTTTTTTCCTTATTGGTCACAAAGTCAAACATTAGCCCTATGATGATCCATACATAGCTTTACTTACTAGCTCTCCACCTATGCTTTTTCCCATCTAACATACTTCTTGAAGGAAGATGGGTGGTCAACTAGAAGGTAAAATAACCATTTCTTAATCATGTTCTTTTATTTAATGTTAAAGGCACAAAAATATGGATCATATAAATAATTAAATGCTTCTACTTGTACCATTGTTTCCATACTTTAATTTCTTCTCTCATTATTGATGTTGATCTCACTTGGTATTAAGGTTATGTTTCATGTGGATCCATATAGATACATTGGATCTCCCTTAAGGGCTAGCTTGACACAATTCCAACATATCTAAGAGGAGATCTGGCCCGACCATGAGCACACTTATGACTTTCCAACACAATTGTTTCCCTTGCAAATATGAACATTGGAAATTAAGGATCTTCCACATGGATGTGTGGTCCCTTCTATGCCTTGAGATACTAAAACATTGAGTCATGACGTTATCTTGGTTGATGATTTCTCTAGAGGACCCAAGATGCCCTTATTCTAGTGTTATACATACTTGATGGGTGTTTTCTTGTTTTAGAGCCGAGTTGAATATGGAAATCACTCAGGATTCTTCAATATCGTTGCAATGCTCTCATTTGAGACTAGCATTATGCCTTAGGTCGACCATGTCACCAAAGTGTGCCCTAGGAGGATGACAGAGGCCTTCTTGATGATGGATTCTTGGATAAGGAGGTGTTATATATAGATGCACCCATTCATTTTTATGATGTCCTCCTAGCTTACCATAATGGAGCTTATTGAGGTCATTTTTTTGCAAAAATGACAACCTATAAAATCTTGCAAGCATGATAAAATCAAAATTAAAACCCCTACTAATCCAAAGAAAATAGGTAGGTGGAGACCACTAATAATCAGAATTGGGAAACACTCATAGTAAGGTGATTGGTGGCAACAAGAAAGACTAGGCAAAATGGATTTTTGAAGCCACTTGGTCATACAAAACTACTTGGAAAACAGCTAAGGGTTTCACCCCTTATGAGATAGTCTATGGAAAGAAGGATTTGTTATCAATTGAGTTTGAACGAGATAAATTAAAGACGACATCCCAACTAGATATAGATTCGACCATAACACATGTTGACAGGATATGACAACTAAGTTCCTTGAATGAGTATAGGATGCATGCCTTGTTACATCCTAAGGTATTCTAGTTGTAGAGGAAAATATGCCATGATAGATATATCAAAACTAAGGTCATCCAAGAGGGTGATTAGGCTCTCGTATATGACTCTACATTCAATGAATTCAAGGGAAAACTCATGACTAGATGGTCAATACCTTACTTGGTGGATAAGTGTTATGGTAATGGATCTTTGAAGATCATAACTATAGATGAGGGACAAATACCACTGTTAGTAAATGGTTATAGATTAAATATTTATAGGAAGCCCCTTTCTAGACTTGAATTCATAGATTTAATAACTAAGGAGATGAGTGTGATTGATAGAATTAGAGTTCCCAATCCATCCATCCCATGAGCAACAAAAAGAAAAAGGAAAAAATATTTCAAGGTGAAAACCTCCTTTGAGGTGCGTGAAATTCATTGGTTGAAAACCTCCCTTTCTAGACTTGAATTCATATATTTAATAAGTAAGGAGATGAGTGTGATTGATAGAATTAGAGTTCCCAATCCATCCATCCCATGAGCAACAAAAAGAAAAAGGAAAAAACATTTCAAGGTGAAAACCTCCTTTGAGGTGCGTGAAATTCATTGGTTTAAAACCTCCATGTGTTAGTCTATAATTTAGAGAGAGAGAGAGAGAGAGAGAGAGAGAGAAAAATAAAAGGAAAAAAGGAAAGGAACAAAAACATTTTGGTCTCTCACATTGGTACAACAAGGACATAACAAATTAGGTTAACTTGGAAGGAACAATGTGCACCCCATTCTAAGTCATTAACACATTTCCTCCAAGAATGACCAAAATGAAATTATTGTGCCATTTCTTACGTCTTTTCATCAACATGAGGATCATTCATCCTAGATCATCCAATTCCTATGAGTTTTCTGCAACTTTCCTAAAATGTTACGGGAAAGTCCAAAACTATTATAGAATGGACCATTCCATGAAAAAATTGGAAAATTGAAATGTATTTGGCCATATGGTCTAATAAAGAGCACCAAAATTATCGTAACAATTGATATTTCTATGGAAAACCCCTGCAAAAAAGTTTATATCTTTCGTTTGTCTTATTTCACCTTAGTATCTTGCTTCTTTCTCTTTTTTTAATCACAATTGGACTCAAAATCCTGTCCATCCTAATTTTATCCATTCTCATGAATTATCCATCCACAAGTTCCACTTAAGAGACTTTTTCATTAAGCTTGAGGGGCATGTGTTCCTGTTACAAGAAGCTACACAATCTTGTAGTAGGTTGTAGAAAACCAAAAGGCCCAGGTTTCCCAGAACACAAAGAACTCTTTGATAGGACTTCATCCTCCAATAACCGAATAGATTTAATAACATCCTCAAGGAACTTATGAAGAAATCCTAAGAAACTACATGATCTCTTGCATACTATTGTAATATAAGTTACACATTGCACTCGACATTTGAAGACCCTTGCAAAAACGACATACAACAACATCAAGAAGGGTTTATTTTTTAACTTTTTCCGCTCAAAGTCCTATTGTCCACTCTATTAGAAGGGTTAAAAGTGATATTATCTTCATTCCACATTTTATCTAATGGAATGACTGAGACCCTAGTATTAAAAATCAAATGGTTCTAGTGAAAGGAGGATTTACCATGGTAACTTCCTCTCTCTCCCCTCGGTACGACCTCCAACCATTTGCAATTTTCAAATTACGAGAAAGGTTGCTCTGCAGTTGGTGAATTTGTGGTCATTCATTGAAACAAGGTAAGGTTTCCCTACATCTTTCATTTTAAATAAACCATTTATTCTCATTTTTTGCAAGTGTTAATATTTTATTAATTTTCTAATCTGCTCACTAAATCCATGTCAATTACTCCTTTGTAGGAAGTTTCCCTTGATTAGGAGTTCTGGGCCTGGAATTGAATGACTAAAGTTCTCAACCCTAGATCTAGTTCCACGATAAGTTTAGCTTGTACAAATTCATTTTACTTCCAAGAGTTACAAGAGTCTTCTAAAAGAAAGATATATCTTCCTTTTATAACTAGTTGCTACAAAGACTTGTAGAAGAGTTTCACAATACAAAAATTTCAAAAAACATATTCTATGTTTTGGAAATCACAAACTAAAATACTTATCTTTCTTCATTCATGCATCTAGGAAAAATCACAAGGAGAAGACCACTCCTCCCAACAAATGAGCCACTCCTCCCAATAAATGAGAATGGCAATCATGTCTAGTTCTCCCTGATAGCCTTTCCATTACAGAACAATAGATAGATAGTGATATGAAAAGCTATGTTCTCTAGCATCAATGCTACTCATTCCAACAAAGAATCTTTCAAAATAGAAGTCTTTCTCACGGTTTCCACTAGCTTCTAGTCTAACTCAAAAATATCATGACTCACAGTGCCCTGCCCACCTTGACATCGTCTTGCTCAAGGATTTTGCATTTTTATTCTTCTTTAGTTTCTTCTTTCAGAATCCATATGGCTTTTCGTCTTCTTTTTTTCCTTGGTTTTTCCCAATGAGATGATTTATCTCTAGGGAAGAGAGAAAGTAATTGTCTCTAACTATCTCGTAATTGAAATTTTCATTTAGTGTCTTTCCTCATGAATTTCCAAGACTTGCCATAACCTTTTAAAATGAATTAAAATATTTGTTTAAATGCTAATGGTCCATGATTTACCAAGTCTTTGTAGTAAAAGTAAATTAAATATTTACTTTTGACTAAGGGGTATTACAACATCATATATTATTAATAATATTATTTTTACATGTCATTTGTTACCTTCATATTACATAGTAAAGGAATCACATATTTTCCTACTAAAAAGTAAATAATGTTGTTTTTCTTTAATTAATTTATCTCTTTATATAAAATTGATGTAAAATTAATAATGAAATTGAAGTATTTTATTTATGGCTAACATAAGAACATTCCCCATACTATGCCAAAAATAACAATAAAAAAAATTACAAAAAAATTATATTGAGAACATTGATACTCACCTCAAAGAAAAATATTGGAAATTATATCCCACTTAGCAATACAGAGAGAAGTTTAATCCAAAAACATTTTCGAAACAAGATTATAGAAAATAACTTAAGTATGAACATTGATAAATTTCTACAGAGTTGCATAAAATGTAGTTGTCTTTATAACCTCGTAAGATAGCATAAAGATGTTACAAATTGATCCATGTCGGTGTAGAGAAATATTGGATTAGAGGAGAGGGTCGTTGCCTTGGAAAAAAGAGGGAATCAAAATGAAGATCAAGAAGGGTTAAACTTGTAAAAATGGATTTCGGGAGGACTTGAAAGAGAGACAACATGGAGTTGAAGGTCGCCATGAATTCGAGTGAAACAAATTTTGCAGTCTAGTGGTGAGTATTTTTCCCCTCAATTTTTTTGATGTAATTCTGTGTGGTTAACTTGGCCAAGAAGTTTTAGGGTATACTAGCATAGCAACCCAACAAAAGAATAGATGTAGTTTATTTTTTTGGGTGGTCAAATGTGACGATATCCATATAACTGTATAAGATTCTTGGTACAAGTGATTTTTCTAAGTTATTATGTAGAAAACACCCATGGTTTTAAAAGGTGTTGGATTGATATACACAGTAGCACTACAACAAAGAGAGTGTGATTGATATACATCTAACATTGATAGAGTCATGGTACAAGCAATTTTACTAGTTTATTATGTAGACAACATTCATAGTTTCATAAGGAGAGGGTGGTACAAAGCCATAAAAAACAATAATAGAATATACAAAGTAGGATTAATCTCTTGTTTTGTGAAAAACCATAAAGCACTCTAGATGTTCATAGGACTTCCAGTTGAGGTGTTTCATGGTGGACTTGACACAATGTTTTGTACTTGGGGGGAGGAGCTTCCAGGCAATCAAGAAGAAATTACCAAGGAAAGTATTGGTTCAAATTGTTGATATTGTTGGCTTTGGATCAACCTCCAATGGTGTCATTTATGCTCTTGCTGTGAAGAAAACCTAATTGAGGGATATTAGATTTGATTGCAAACACTTTTTCCTCTTAGTGTTTCCCCATTTTTCCTAGTGATCAGGTTTTCCGCCATGCGTTTCGATCCTTGGATTGGAGCCAAAGCTCAATGACATCCAAATTCAAAATAAGAGACATTAATTAGTATTTTGGTGGCTGGTGCAATCAGATGTGAAACACATCTACCTGTCCTTAATGAATTAAGGAAAGCAGACATGGTATGATAGTCTTTACATCTACCTAATAATATTGGGGATCCTACTATAATGATTGACCAGTATATTCTCCTCGTCGCCATCAAAGGGAAGTTTTAATGTCGACTCTTCATGAAGATTGATCAAGGGTCTAGTACAACCAACATGCATTTAAAGTGGAGTGGCCCAACTGATTGTTAACAATTGGTGTCTGATCATAGATATTGTGTAATCCCAAATAACCTTCCAATTGGACAAGACAGATCAGGATATCTGAAAATTCTTGGGATCAGCTAATAAAATGTAGGAAAGACATTCCCACAACTATTAGCTGACACTGAATTGTACATCAAACCAATCACTAAAATCCATCGAAATTCAAAGGATTGGTTGTCAAGGGACATTACAAGTCGGATTACTCTGTGATGCTACCTCACACAGTGACTCAAACAGGGGCCACATTGGTTGCGAAATCAACTAGTGGGACCTGTCTCGAGCGCTCGTTGTTGTGGACTAGTCAAAATGACACTAAGGATTCAACAACAACTATGTATTTCCCACCTCCATAATTAATTGGTTGATTGCATGGAATTTTCGATGGAATTTTTGACCCTCCCCTCTTCCTCGGATGAGGCGACGATCGTCAATATCACTATTCAGGAAGAGTTTATTTACTTCCAGACCATTCTGCTAGAGGAATAAATTGCGAGGAAGTGACATCATGATAATCCTAAAGCAATGGATCCTCCTGAATCATCAGATCGTCTCCCTCGAAATCCTCTTATTCCACATAAAAGAAAAGGCTATTAAAGTAAAAATTCTGACTTAAGGTATGGTCATCAAGGGGGAGGGTTACTGGGAGGAATACACTAAGCTTAAAAATCAGGCATTGGTTGGAAGATGGGTTTTTAGCTGATTAAATGACTCCCAAATAAAAAGGTGAACGGAAACATGGTGGCGACCCCTTCTTAAATACCAACCTCATATTAACGCCCTTCAAAATAGATGGTACGCCTTTAATTTTCTCTCATCAATGGATGTTGATATCATTGTAGACTACCCCTGGGTCAAAGGGCGTGAATATTTATCATTACAATGATGGAATTTCGACTTTGATCTCGTCATCAACTTGCCACGGAGGAACATCATTTGGGTAAACGTCCCAGGTATTCCTCTTGAATTATGGACTAGGAAAAACGGAATGGTTGCCACCGTTCCTGTAAAAAAACGTGTAAGAAACAGAAACCAGACGGAAACGCCATTTTTTACGGTTATTTTAGCTAACGTATTTTATTGGAAATTTTTTACGGATGGTAGTTCGCTCTTTTGCATATTATTCTCAGCGCTGTATTTTCACTCTTTATTGTACATTTCACTCATGTATTCATTCAATAACCTAGAGGCTTATGCCAAGTATATATAAAAGTTGATCATTTCTGTACTATTGTTTCTTTTTTAGTTGATTTTTTTTCCTTTAACATATATGGTTAAAATTCATAGTTTAAACACTATTCTATATGTGGCTCAAGAAATTCATATTTAATTGCAAATTCTATTTATTGTTTATATATATATATATATATATATATAATTATTTGGAATTTTTTTTAAGGAAACAATAATTAGCTGAA
This sequence comes from Pinus tabuliformis, assembly GCA_031772625.1. Classification (NCBI taxonomy): domain Eukaryota; kingdom Viridiplantae; phylum Streptophyta; class Pinopsida; order Pinales; family Pinaceae; genus Pinus; species Pinus tabuliformis. The sequence continues at coordinate 491,599,590 of CM062804.1, read as the reverse complement.
GGCGCAAAATGCATAAAAATGTATACACTTAATTGATTAGGAGGCATAAGAATGTATATATTTAATAGTCAATTTGAGTTTCTTATTTAAATTATTTAGGTTTTTAATAAAATTTGGGCTGGAAATTTAGTTGAAACTATATTGAAAATTGAAACTAACGCTGTATTTTTTATTTTTATTTTCATTTTCTCTCTCCTCGTTTCTTGAGTGCGAAACCTCCAAACTCCGTTTCTCATACCGTTTTCATTTCTCGTTTCGTTTCCCGTTTCTCGTTTCTGGTAACATAGCATATACTGCAAATTCCACAGGAAAATTATACTCCCACGATCAAGGTAACCTTAGAGGCATGGAAAAAAGCACATTGTGGGTCTTGATATAAAGATCGCTCATTGGTTGACTCCCAGTTGAAATTGATACATATTGGGGACCATGCTTAAGGGAAAAAATCATTGACTACTCATACATCTCATTTCGATGTATCTGCATTCTGCTGCCACGGGATGGGCCACCTGATGACTCATTTCCCTAACAGGATTTCAAAGGCTTCCAGACACCAAAATTTCTTCTCTGTTAGGGAACATGAGAAGATATCCTTCCACACTCTATTATCCTTCATGCAGGTTGTATAACCCTTCTCCCTTCTCTCCAAATTATAACATGATCACCCCTTCGCAACACTCATCTCTACGAAGTAATCATATTATACATCCATTTCCCTTTACTCTCCCCACTTATCCATCACTAAATCACTATAATCACTCCGCTACATGACAAAAATATCTATCACCGTCGTGATATTCATCATCTAACATCCACCTAAACCTGGTTTTTAAATCTTCCTCACTAGTTAAACACAAGCCCTTTCTTCCTACCTTAAACAATCTCACTACACGTCCTCCACAGAAACCTCCAGATGAAGTGGCTTCCTTGATGGTACCGCAATAAACGAATGAGTCATTTATTTCCTCCCTTATTAGTTTTGGGGTTCCTTCCGGGCAAACGTTCTCCCCATTTTTAGAAGACATGGAGCTAGAGACACTAATCCATGAAATCCAAATTACTCTGAAAGCTTTGAATATCAAAAACCCCTTCTTTGAGAAAAATGTTCCTTGCCCCGTTTCTCATAAAAATGAGACCATACAAAGTAAAAAGGGGAAAAACACCAAAAAATTCCCCAACTACAACATAGCCCAATCCAATCTTTTGGAGCATTTCCAAGAGCTCCCTGTCACCCAGACCTCATCCAACACCACATCTTACAACACGATTGAAAAATTGTTAATAAACCCTCCCAAATCTCGGGTCCTTAGAGTAGAGCCTCATAAATTTGACCTTCCAAAATGGCTATTATGTCTCTTAACATCACGTGTTTGGGATCAACCCCATAAAAAAAGATCCCTAAAAATCCTAATTGGCATTCACAACACAAAAATAGTTTTTCTCCAAGAAACAATGAATTTCAAGGATAAGACATGCATATATCTATTTCAAGTCTGTCCAAATTGGAATATATGTGCAATGAGTGCATTTGGATTATCTGGGGGTATGAATGTAATGTGGAATCCATATCTTTATAAATTAAAGGAATTATTTCACCTATGGGTTTACTTATCATGGGGTTCAAAGAGGTACAAAAGTTCATCTTCGAATTATCAACATATATGCCCCCTACTCAAACAACAAGATATTTTAGAATAGGGCAGAACAAAGTGCCTTCCTTGATCCCGAAGCCTTGATTCTAGTAGGGGTTTTCAATTTCTCCTGTGACTCTTCAGAAATATTTGGCTCCCTCTTCCGTAGAGATCTGTTGGGGCCATATTTCAAGGGGATATTCAAGCTGAAATGCCTCATGGATATTAAACTAGTACCTATTAGGACAACATGGAGAGATGGGCTCTGGGGTTCTTAAAGAATAGAAAAATGACTTGACCGTTTCTACGTTCAAGAAGCAACTATCAACAAGATAAAGGATTTGAAGTCATTTATCCTCCCAAATAAAATTTCAAACCACTTTCATATCCTGTTGAAATTGTATGAAGTACAAGAAAAAAAGGCCCCTCGTTTTAAATTCAACCACTTATGACTAAAGAACCCAGATTTCATTGAACTCATCCATTCTTTCTGTTGGCTCCATTTAGAGACTCGAGCTCCCAAAAGGTGGATGATATTAACCACAATTTGAGAGTGTTGAAGGAATTGGTAGGAAAATGGGATCAAGGTAAGAAGACAGATCTGATTAGTGAGTTAATCTGGATCAATAAATAGGTCAAAATATTGAAGGATCCATCTAATGCAATTTTTTTTGTCTAGATCTCGCAAGCATGAGATACTTCAATTAGAGATTTGTAGATAAAAGATACTTCTTCACTAGTATGAATAAATGAAACAAAAGAGTCGTATCATGTGGATTGATATAGGAGATAAGAATAACAAGTTTTTCCACAAACAACTAAACAAGACGCAACAAAGAAACTCTATTTGGAGCATCGAAACTAACGCAGGAGAGAAAGCTACCTCACAAAAGGACATTGAAAAGGCATCAATGAGCTATTTTCAAAATATTTATCAATACAAAGAGTAGGTACCTCTGAGAAAATAGTTGGAAATATGTGAGGTGACTAACACAGAGGCTAATTTGCAATTGGGATGCCTTGTCACAGAAGATGAAGTCATATCAGTCGTAAAAGAAATTGCTATAGGAAAATACTTGACCTTGACGAATTAACCATTTAACTCTTCCCACACTTTCATGATATCATGATTTCAAAGCTTACCAAAATGGTGGATAAATCTTGTTGTCTAGTTTGGGTCTCTGTTGCAACAAATGACACTTCCATTACCCTGATCCCAAAGGTTCCAACTCCTGTTTCCTCAGAATTTCATCCAATATCATTGTGAAAAACTATTTAGAATCTCATCTTGAAAACCATTGCAAACTGACTCAAGCCATTCTTGTCCAAACATATTTCTTCTGGAGAATTTGGTTTTTTAGAGCGCCGACATATTCATGATGTTGTGGAAATTGCTAAGGAGTGTCTTCATTCCATTAACACCTCTAAACTGGATGCTTGGCTAATGAAAAACAACCTCAAAAACACCTTTGATTGTGTTAACTGGGATCTTCTGTGAATGGTCCATCATAAAATGGTATTGATCTCAAAATGATAAACTTGATAAAAGCTTGTGTCAAGAGTGCAACATTTGAAATATTTATTAATGGCTTCCCTATAGACTTCTTCTCAGTTTCCAGAGAACTCCAACAAGGTTGTTCTCTATCCCCTCTCATGTTCCTCATCATCATGGATGACCTTCCCAGAAAAATTTCAGATGCTTGTGAGCACAACCTCATTGCTGGATGCAAAATCATTGACAAGGTCCCCCTCACCCATTTAATGTTTCTAGATGACCCACTAGAAATTGGGAAATCCTACCCTATAGAATTGCAGATGCTTCATAACATCCTTTCCTATTTTGGATTTGTCTCGAGACTTTTCATGAACTAGAAAAAGTCCTTATTGATCTCCTGTGACCGTGGGATGGAATGGATTATGGAGATTGTCAGTTCTTCTTAGGTCAAAGTATCCCATTTGGATGATTTTTTCCAGTATTTTGGTTTCTTTCTAAATCCAAATGGATACAAAACAAATATTAGTAGTAGCTTCTTCTCAAATTGGTTAATCGGCTCAGTCAATGGTCACGTTCATGGATCTCATTAAGTAGATGTCTAGTTTTAATCAACTCAGTGCATCACAACATTCTTGATTACTCAATGCATATTTTTAGACTCCCTAAAGGAGTTATCCATAAGATCATCTCAATAATTTATAGATTCTTATGGGATGGAACATAGCTAGATCACAAATTTCACTTTGCCAATTTCGATACTCTTAACATTCCAGTTAATAAAGGAAAATGGGGTTTAAAAGACACCTCCTCTTTCAATCTAACACTAATCCTAAAAAATATTTGGTGAACTGTTAGAAATGATGCTCTCTGGAGTAAAATTATCAAGGAAAAATAACTTCAAAACAAATATGTAACAGGCTCGATTCGTGTTGGTGCCCTGGATCCTCCCAACATCTCTTCTTCTTTGTCAAGCCTTCTCGTCATTAAACCTTGGTTTTTTTGGAATCTTATATGGGAGGTTGGCTCCATGGAAACTTTTAGGGGCTAATATTCACAAGTGGGCTAATTTTCCATAAGTTTTTCCAAAAAATATTCACCGATTTCCATTTTTTTCTAGAAATAATTTGCCCAAATTTTATGATATGAAATTCTTTTATCTTGAAAATTGTCGAAATTGTATAAAGACTATATATAAAACTATTAGAAATTTGAATGTTTTTACAAATATATCAACAAACATTTTATAATTTGCAATTTAGGGACTAGTATGATTCGCCAAGGTTTCTAAACGTTAAGACAACTTTTCATCCTTAAAGTTTTCCTTGGTTGGCTCGGGTTCTTCTTGTCAGATTGGCTTGGACTCTGCCTCTAGTATGACAGGTCCACATTTACTTCATCCTCCTCTTATTACATTCCTGCACTTTCATGGTTAGTTTGGGATTAAATAATTTACTTCAGCTAATCTTTCCTCTTCATCTTTTACTCATTGGAAAGATGCCACCAAGTTTGAAATTTCTAAGACATTCACTCTGGAATGGAATCCTACATAACTAACCTCAATCTTGACGGGATGTCCTATCAAAAAAATAAGATAGGTTATTTTGGTTATGTGGCCCTCAACAGGGAAAGGTCATTTCTCATGAGGACTATGAGATCATCTACCAGCCCTCCAAACAATTACCTTTTTTCTTTTGGCTAGCTAGATCCTGGAAATGCAATTTTCTGCTCAAATTTAAATGCTTCTCTTGGTTGGTGGTGCACAATAGGATCTTGATGGGAAGTCCTTATTAAGAGAGGCTATATGGGACCAGTTTGGTGTTGCCTTTGCTCATCTACTCGAGAGGAATCCAACCACCTCTTTCTTCATTGTTCCTTTGTCTCTTTTGTTTGGACTTGTGTGCTACATTTGATCAACTCACCTGTTGCTTGGGACAGTTAAAATATTGTCTCTTGTCTCAGCGTCTGGACTGTGGATCATCAATTTCTTAGCACATTTTCCTTCTTCATCATTTGGGGAATTTGGTAGACTAGAAATTCCCTCATTTTTTACCATATGTTTCCTGACATCTCGAAGTATAGCTCTAGAATTCACTCGTTCTATCTTGAACACTCCTCCAATCTGCCCCTACTCCCAAATGTCCGCCTCCTCCTTGTAATATCCAGTCTAACTTTCTGGTTGGATTTTTTGATCGACCTCCTCCTTTGGACTCTGTGGTTGTGGAATGGCCATCCATCTTGGTCCTCAAACATTTTACAGATTCCACTAGCACTGTGGAAAGGGGTCCCACAATAGAGCTGAATTACTTGCACTCTAGGGAGTTTTGTACTGTGCTACTTAGATGGGCCTCTCGAATATCTTATTTTTTGGAGAATCTAAATATGGCATGGATTAAGAAAATGAAATAGTCTCTCTCAACTCTCGAAATATTGATTCTTGGAAAGGTAGAACTCCACCTTTGATCAACGTGTTTCACTCTAACTCTATTTCACATATCTACGAGATCCAAAATGGCGACACAGATTATTTATCCTATGAAGGTTGTTGTTCGGAGCTTGCAAAATTTTTTTCCTAGTTTTTTGGTTTTGGCTCTTTGCAAGGGACAAGACATTTCAAAATCTAATTGTTGGTAGCAGGCTCCATCTGCTACACTTTGTTTTCTTTTTGTATCTGCCTCCTTTGTTTCTTTAATAGGTCTTTCTACAAGTTCATATTTGCTTCTTTCACTGTACAATGGTGCATCTTGTCTCTTCACTATTAGGACTCCTTTGTTTGATATGGAGGTCGACCATAGAGATCGATTCGATATTACTCTAAGTAGGCTCCATCTCTTTCTCTGTTATCTCTGTTTTTACTTATATGGAGATCGCCAGCTCTGTTTAGTTAACAAGTCTGTCTACAAGTTCATATTTGGATCTTCACATCTTGTCAACATACAGATAAAGCCGATACTGCCCACTTAAAATCTCTAATCTCTAGATTATGTATTTTTTGGATCATGTTTTCTTAGGAACATTGTACTTTCATTATTATCAATGGAAAACTTTTTCCCCATTTTGAAGAAAAAATATTCACATTGAGATTTATGTTAAAAAAAATAAAAAATACAGTATCTGCATCGACGAAAACAAAATAAACCTTTTATTTTTTAAATTAAAAGTATCATTGCACACAACATAATAGGCTAACACTGATTTTAAAATACACGAGGACACACTTTGAAATCCATGAATAAACATATAAACTAGCAAAAGCACATTTACTTATGTGGTTGATACACGTCGCGTATATGAAACACATATACAACCACATTTACCAATGTGGTTGATATGAACCAATAGACATATATCCTCCACTTACCACATTAATATATGTTAGATGTATTTTTTTAACGGCTAATTATTTATCATTATTAATAACTATATAAATAATAATAGCCATATTATTTTTTATTTATATAATTATACTTATTATAATGTTATTAACATTATTTGGTATATTAATATTATATTAGTTATTACATAAAATTTTGCGAATATATTAATAGTTATATTTAAAACTATAATATAATTAACATATAACATAATAATAGCATTTAGTTATTAATAATAATATGTATTTATCTCTACAATTATGTTATTGTCAATAATTACCATATATTTATTAATATAATTTTCAATATATTTTATATACTTAGTTAGAGTATCTTAATAATATTAACTATAGACTATATATTAAACTAAAATATATTATGCTATTACTTTGAATATATATATATATATATATATATATATATATATATATATATATATATATATATATATATATATATATATATATATGGGTTTATTATTTACTATTTATTTATCAATTATATATTAGGGGTTTAATTATTAATATTTATTAAAAAATATAAAATATTGGTTTTTCTAATTTATAATAATTATGGTTAATTAATTAAAACTAAGGGATCTATATTACACCCAATGATTAATATTATAAGCCTTATGAATAATATTACACTCTAGAAATATGAAACTCTAGATTAATAAACCAAAGAGATTGGTAATATAAACCCACGAGAATAATAAACCCAATGGGTAAATACTAAAACCAAAGGGATTATAAACCCAACAGAATAATATTACACCGAAGGGATTAATATGATAAACCAAGTGTATATAAACCCAAAAATAAATATTGTAAATCGTAGAATTATCATTGTTTACAATGATTGATTTTCAGATTGAGACAATCTTTGTGACAATGCGATGTTGCACCATGGTCGACCATGATCGATTTTCATATGCAGAAAAGTTTTGTAAAAATGCAACATTGGACCATGGTTGATTTTGATATTGAGAAAATCTTTTTCACAATGTGATGTTGGACCTTGATTGACAATGATTATAAACCAAGAGGATTTATACTAGGCCAAGTGATTAATATTATAAAGCCTATGAATAATATTAAAAACTAGGAATAAGAACCCTTGTATTAATAAACCCAAGGGAATAATAAACCAAAGGGATAAAATATTATAAACCCTAAAATAAACATGGTTGACCATGGTTTACCATGGTTGATTTTCATATTGAGATAGTCTTTGTCACAATGCGACATTGGACGATGGTTTATTTTTATATTGAAATAATCTTCATTATAATGTGACATCGGACCATGGTTTCCCATGGTTGAAAATGCTTGATTTTCATATTAAGACAATCTTTGTCATAATGTCAAATTGGAACATGGTTTACCATGGTTTATCATAATTATAAACCAAAGGGATTTATATTAAAAACTATGATTAATATTATAAACCCTATAAATAATATTTCGTTTTGAGACAATCTTTGTCACAATGTGAGGTTGGAGCATGGCTGACCATGGTGGATTTTCATATTGAGTCATTCTTTGTCACAGTGTAATGTTGCACCATGATTGACAATGGTTGACAATGATTGACTTTCATATTTAGAAAATCTTTGTTGCAATGTGACATTGTACCATAGTTGACCATGATTATAAACCAAGGGGATTTATGTTAGATCAAAGGATTAATATTATAAAACCTATGATTAATATTAAACCCTAAGAATAAGAACCCTAAGATTAATAAATCCAAAGGATTCATACTATAAACCAAAGGGATTCATATTACAAACCCAAGGGAATAATATTAAACTAAAGGGATAAATATTATAAACCCAAGGTATATAAACCCTAAGATAAATATTATAAAACCAAGGGATTAATATTAAAAACCCAGAGGATTATAAAACCAAGGGAATAGTATTATAGTGAAAGGATTAATATTATAAACCCAAGGGTCTGATATTACAAACCCATGGGATTCATATTATAAATCCATTGGAATAATAAACCCAAGTGATTAATACTAAAAACACAAGGAATTATAAACCCAAGGAAATAGTATTACACAGAAGGGATTAATATTATAAACCCATGGGATTGATAATATAAACCCATGATATTGACATTATAAACCCAAGGGATTGATATTATAAACCCATGGGAATAATAAACCCAATGTATTAATACTAAAAACCGAAGGGACTATAAATCCGAAGGAATAATATTACATTGAAGGGATTAATATTATAAACCCAAGGGATTGATATTATAAACCCATGGGGATAATAAACCCAAGGTATTAATACTTAAAACCCAAGGGAATAATATTACACTGAAGGGATTAATATTATAAACCAAGGTATAGAACCCAAAGATAAATATTATAAACTCTATAATAATCATGGTTGAACATGGTTGATTTTCATATTGAGACAAATTTGTAACAATATGGCATTGCAAGATGGTTGACCACGATTGATTTTCATACGCAAAAAATCTTTGTCACGATGCAACGTTGGACCATGGTTGATTTTCATATTGAGAAAATCTTTATCACAATGTGATGTTAGACCATGGTTGACCATGAATATAAACTAAGGGGATTTATATTAGACACAAGGATTAATATTATAAACCCTATGAATAATATTAAACACTAGGAATAAGAACCCTTAGATTAATAAACCTAAGAGATTCATATTTTGAACCCAAGGGAATAAGAAAGCAACGGGGTTAATACTAAAAACCTAAGGGATTATAAAACCAAGGGATAAATATTATAAACCCAAGGGATTCACATTATAAACCTAGGGGAATAACAAACCAAAGGGATTGATACTAAAAACCCAAGGGATTATAAACGTAAGGGAATAATATTAAACTGAAGGGATAAATACTATAAACCCAAGGTATATAAACCCCAATATAAATATTATCAAACTCTAAAATAAATATGGTTGACCATGGTTTACAATGATTGATTTTCATATTGAGATAGTGTTTGTCACAATGCTACGTTGAACCATAGTTGAGCATTGTTGACCATCGTTTATTTTTATATTGAAACAATATGCGTCACAATGTGGTGTTGGACTATGGTTGACCATGGTTGACAATGCTTGATTTTCATATTCATACAATCTTTGTCACAATATGACATTGGGACATGGTTGACCATGATTATAAATCGAAGGGATTTATATTAAACTGTAGCATTAGTATAATAAACCTTATGAATAATATTTTGTGTTGAGACAATCTTTGTAATAATGCGATGTTGGACCATGGTTGACCATGGTTGACTTTCACATCGCGACAACCTTTTTCATAGTGTGACGTTGCATCCTCGTTTACCATGGTTGGCCATGATATATTTTCTTATGGATACAATCTCTGTCACAATTCTACGTTGGACCATGGTTGATTTAATTATTGAGAAAATATTTGTCACAATGTCACGTTGGACCATGGTTGAGCATGATTTTAGACCAAGAGGATTTGTATTAGACCCAAGGATTAATATTATAAATCCTATGAATAATATTAAACCGTAGGAATAAGAAACCTTAGATTAATAAACCCAAGGGATTGATATTATAAATTGAGGGGAGTAATAAAACAAAAGGATTAATATTAAAAGCCCAAGCAATTATAAAGCTAAGGGAATAATATTAAATTGAAGGGATATATAGTATAAACCCAAGGTATATAAACCCGAAGACAAATATTATAAACCATAAAATAAACATGGTTGACCATGGTTGATTTTCATGTTGAGACAATATTTGTCACAATATGATATTAGATCACGGTTGACCATGATTATAAACTAAAAGGATTTATATTAAACCCTAGGATTAATCTTATAAACCCTCTAAATAATATTACAACTATTAATGCTAAGGTTAATATTATAAACCCAAGTGATTATATTTTAAATCCAAAGGATTAACAAACCCAAGGGATTAAGGTTAAATGCTATGATTCATATTATAAACCCTTGGATTAAGATTACAAACCATAAGATTAAAAAACCAAATATTATAGACCCCAATATTAAAAATCGAGATTGCAAACCCTAATACTAAATATAATATTATGAACCTAATATTATAAACCTAATAATAAACCATAATATTATAAACGCAATAGTAAACACAATATTTTAAACCCAATATTAGAAACACTAACATTAAACCCCAATTTTGTAATGTCACGTTGCGATGTTGAATAAATTGCAATGTAGTGCAAGGTTACGATTCATTATATTTTACCATGATAACCTAGGTTGACCATGTTTGACAATATTAATATTGGTTGGTGATGTTGAGCATGGGTTGGTAATGGGTTTGATATATTGATTATGGTACCAATGGTTGACCAGATTAGTAGATGTGGTTAACTAATTTTTAAATTTCACACTGCGACGTTTGATAAATTGGCACATTGTGGCATCGTTGGGATGTTCAACAAATTTTTGTCACACTGCGCAATGTAACATTGCAACTGTTGAGTTTTTCTATTTGTAGCAAAATAGGAAAAATCTCAGCTGATGACAACAATAGAATTCAGGTCCTAGATTAACTCCAGGTTGTTGGGAGGGAGTTAATGCCTCCTATATTTGATGTGAGTGAGTTAATGAGGCTGTTAGATTCTCTATGCTATATAACAGGCAACCATTCGGATGGTTTGCTAAGAGTGTGAGAGTTTTGTGAGGATTTCTTGATGTAATCTCCTAATTTTATTAATAAATTCCTGATGCCTATGTTTGGTGGACGTAGCCCAGATTGGTTGGGTGAACCACGTTAAAAACTGTCTCCTATGTGCTTGATTGTTCTGTTGTGCGTTTAATTGATTTGCTGTGCCTCTGGATTCCAACAATTGGTATCAGAGCGATGTTGGAGGACAACTGAGCATTGGTCGTGGATTAGCGCTGTTGCGTCGATGTTTTCTGCTGCGTGTAGATCGTGGAGCGCTGGCTACATTAAAACCGATCTGGTGGAGGTAAACCGACCTGGTGGAGCGTTGACGTACTGCGTGGAGTTGGTTGCTGTTGCGTGGAGGCAGTGCGGCTGCGTGAAGACCAAAGCCTGTTGCTGGAGGCCGAGAACCGATTCTGTTCAGATTGCGTGGAGGCTTGTACATTGCTGTTGGTGCGTCTGCCGGGAGGTATGCATGCTTCATGTTTTCGGTGTTGCCATATATGCGAGTAGAGGAGCGCCCATACGCCATCAGATACACACTTATATAACATATTTTATATGCTCTGTGCGTATGTATTCTCTGCGCATGGATATATATGAAAACTGCGTGGCGATGGAGATGGAATTATATTAAAACGGCGTGGTTATGTTAAATACACAACGTGGGTTTGTATTTATAAACAACATGGATATATATTTTTTTTAAAATGGCATGGATAGATCAAATACATGCGCTATATAAGTTAACATAAAAGGTTGAAACGCATATGTTATAAACCATATGTTACACATTATATAAACCGTGTTAACGTAATGGAAAGTGTGCACATTTGTTAATGGTGGATTAATATCAAGGTGGGTGAACGCATATGGTGGAGTAGTTTTTTTTTTGGTGGAGTGGATCAATCTTTCCATCGGTGATTCACACAGCAGAATATTATTTTTTGTTTTAAAAGGCAAAGGCAGAAAGGCATAGGCACTTTTTTCCTTTTATTGTTGGTTGGATATTGGAGATTACTGTGTGTTTGTTTTTTTGCTGATACAAAATGGCGAAAACTCATAGTGCCCGTTTTGAGATTGAGAAATTTAATGGCAAGAATAATTTTGAGATCTGGAAGGTGAAGATGCACGATCTGCTGGTTCAACAAGGTGTGGCGAAAGCACTGTTGGGGAAAAACAAAAGACCTCCTTCCATGACGGAGGATGATTGGGATGAGATGGACGATAGAGCTCTGAGCGCAATTCGGTTATGTCTGGCGGACGATGTTCTGTTCAACATTGTGTCAAAGAAAACCGTCGCAGGCCTGTGGACGAAGCTTCAGAAGCTCTATATGACGAAATCTTTGACAAATCGGATTCTCCTGAAGCGGCGGCTTTATGGTTTGCGGATGAAAGAAGGTACCTGAATTGTTGATCACCTAAATGTTTTTAATACCTTATTGGTGCAATTAGACGGTCTAGATGTGAAATTTGATTCAGAGGATAAGGCAATAACTCTATTATGTTCATTGCCTGAATCCTGGGATCACTTTGTTACTTCCATAAGCTTTAGTACATCAGACATCCTTGAGTTTGACGATGTTGTTGGAGCCTTGTTGGCTGAGGAAACGAGGAAGAGGTCGAATGCAGACACCTCTACATCAGAGGTAATGATGGCCAGAGGTCGCTCACGAGAGAGACACTTCGGGGGAAAGCATAGCGACTCTCATTCAAAATCCAAAGGAAAGAAGCCAAAGGTGAAGTGTTGGCATTGTGGCAAGGCTGGACATCTGGAAAAGGATTGCTGGAAGCGAAAGCAGGCTGCTAAAGAAGGCTCTTCGACAGGAAAGAAGGAAGCCAACACCACAGATACAGGTTCAGTATCTGGTTCAGGTATGAGTGATGAGGTATTTTCAGTTAATATTTCAAAACATGATCAACATTGGTTGTTAGATTCCGGGGCATCTAACCACATGTGTATTCATAAAGATTGGTTTAAAACATATAAATCAATTGATGATGGTGTTGTGTACATGGGTAATGATGTAACATGTAATATTGTGGGAATTGGGAGCATACAACTGCAAATGTTTGATGGGACAACCAAAATATTAACTGATGTGAGGCATGTACCAGATTTAAGAAAAAATTTGATTTCATTAGGAGCGCTTGATTCAAATGGATATAAAACTGTAATTCAAGGTGGAGTTATGAGAATTTATAAAGGTATCTTACTAGTGATGAAGGCTAAGAAAGTAGGAAATCTTTTTCAATTGGAAGGTAGAACTGGGTCAGATCATGTGTCTGTGTGTGAACATGACAGTAGTTCCATTCACTTATGGCATCAAAGACTGGGGCATATGAGTGAAAGAGGATTGAAAATTTTGGCTGACCAAAAGTTACTTCCTAATCTAAGATCTAGAAAATTGGATTTCTGTAAGCATTGTCTGTTTGGTAAACAAAGTAAACAAAATTTTAAAACAGGCAAACATACTAGTAAAGGCATACTTGATTATATCCATTCAGATGTGTGGGGTCCAGCTCCTACAGCTTCATATGGTGGTTCGTCTTATTTTGTATCATTTATTGATGACTTTTCTAGGAAGGTCTGGGTCTACATGTTGAAGAGAAAGTATGATTTTTTTTCAGTTTTCAAGCAGTTTAGAGCATTGGTAGAAAACAGCACTAGTAGAACTATAAAATGTTCAAGAACTGACAATGGTGGTGAGTTTTCCTCCAAGGAGTTTCATAGCTACTGCAAGGATGCAGGGATCGAGAGACATAAGACCACGGTTTATACTCCTCAGAGAATGGAGTTGTTGAACGCATGAACAGGACTCTTCTAGAGAGAGCAAGGTGTATGCTGAGTAATGTCGGGTTGCTGAATGAGTTGTGGACGGAAGCAGTGGCAACAACTTGTTATGTGATAAACCGATCTCCATCAACGGCGATAGGCTGCAATGTTCCGCAAGAGGTATGGAAAGGACACCCTTGTGACTATTCTAAACTCAGAGTGTTTGGCTGTGATGCATATGCTCTAGTGCCTAAACATCAGCGAACTAAATTAGATCCAAAATCGAAAAGGTATGTCTTTGTTGGGTATGGTGATGGAACAAAGGGATATAGATTGTGGGATCCTACTACCCGCAAAGTCATCATCAACAGAGATGTAAAGTTTGATGAATCCTCTCTTGTACAGTTAGATGTAAATAGTAGATTGAAACAGGATGATGTATCTGATTTCCAGCATATTCAGTTTGACAAAATTTCTAATGATAGTCATAACGACCATAGTTCAGATTCTAGTCATGAACAGGTTTCAGAATCAGATTATGAACAGGGTTCAGATGGAGGACATGAACAGGTCTCAGATGGCGATCATGAAGAAATTCCTACAATTGATAGACAGCCAATTGTGGAAGCACCAGAAACATTCTTAACGAGGTCTACAAGGATCAAACGCCCTCTGAGAAGGTATGATGATCATGTTACTTCAGTTGCTTTGATCACTAATGATGATGAACCTTTGTGTTATCAGGAAGCTGTAGAAGGTTCCAATAGTGACAAATGGAAAGCAGCCATGAAGGAAGAAATGATGGCCTTAGGTAAGAATGGCACGTGGGATCTGGTTGAACTTCCCAAAGGCAGGAAAACTGTGGGATGTAAGTGGGTGTACAAGCTGAAACGGGGTGTGAATGATACGGAAGACAGGTACAAAGCGAGACTGGTTGCAAAAGGGTTTTCTCAGAAAGCTGGCATAGACTTTCATGAGATATTTTCACCAGTGGTTAAAATTGTTTCAATTAGAATTGTGTTAGCATTAGTGGCTTTGTTTGATTTAGAGTTGCAGCAATTAGATGTTAAGACTGCATTTCTACATGGAGACTTAGATGAGGAAATATATATGGAACAACCGGAAGGGTTTGTTCAGCATCGCAATGAGAAATTTGTCTGCAGGTTCAAGAAGTCATTATATGGCCTGAAGCAGTCGCCTCGGCGATGGTATAAGAAGTTTGATTCTTTCATGTTGAGTTAGAAATATGTAAGAAGTGAATATGATCATTGTGTTTACTTTAAGCAGTTAAATAATGGCATGTTCATTATCTTAGCGTTGTATGTTGCTGATATGCTTTTAGCAAGCAAAAGCATTGAAGAAATCAATAGGTTGAAGACTCAGATGGCAAGGACGTTTGATATGAAAGATCTAGGAGCCGCAAGACAGATTTTGGGCATGGAGATTTTCAGAGACAGGAGTAATGGTAAGCTGTGGCTATCACAACAGAAGTACGTTGAGAAAATACTTTTGAGGTTTGGTATGAATAATGTGAAAGCTGTGTCAGTCCCTTTAGCTTCCCATTTTAAGCTTTCTTCGAGTTTATGTCCTAATACAGATGAAGAAAAGGATTATATCTCTCGAATTCCTTATGCCAATGTAGTAGGATGTTTGATGTATGCGATGGTGTGTAAGCGACCAGATATTTCTCATGCAGTTGGGGTTGTCAGCAGGTACATGGCAAATCTGGGTAAAGAGCACTGGTCAGCAGTGAAATGGGTGCTTCAGTACTTGAGAGGCACAAGTAGTTATTGTATTTCTTACAATAAGAGTAGTGAATTAGTTTGCGGATCTGTTGATTCCGATTTTGCAGGTGATTTGGATAAGAGAAGATCAACTTCATGGTACGTCTTTACTCTTGCAGGTGTTGAGATTTTCTGTTTAAGCAAAATAGGAAAAATCTCAGCTGATGACAACAATAGGGATTCACTTCCTAGATTAGCTCTAGGTTGTTGGGAGGGAGTTAATGCCTCCTATATTTGATGTGAGGGAGTTATGAGGCTGTTAGATTCTCTATGCTATATAACAGGCAATCATTCAGATGGTTTGCTGAGAGTGTGAGAGTTTTGTGAGGCTTTCATCATGTAATCTCCTAATTTGATTAATAAACTCCTGATGCCTATGTTTGGTGGACGTAGCCCAGATTGATTTGGTGAACCACGTTAAAAGTTGTGTCTTATGTGCTTGTTTATTTTTCTGCTGTGTGTTTAATTGATTTGTTGTGCCTCTGAATTCCAACAATTGGTATCAGAGCAAGTTGGAGGAGCGGCACTGCTGAAGCACGGAGTTGGTTTTCAGGTGGAGCGCTGGCTATGCTGGAGCAGTGAGGGAGCTGTGCGGTATTACCTGGTGCGTTGATCGATGATCGAGGCGCTGCCTGGAGGTGATCGCTGTGGAGTTGTTCAAACAGCGATGGATATTGAAAAGGTTTTGATATACCCTGCGTTCCATTTGAAATAACCTGCAAATTGTGAGCTGAATAAAGGTATGCGCATTCAAAATGTGGATTTATTTAAAAGACGGCGTGGTTTGATACATATTTGAAAACGTATGGTTTTTTATATCAGCACGAATATGTAATATAAAACGGTGGTACATTGAAACAAAAAGGCGTGGTTATATTTCAGCGTGCATATATGTGATTATTTGCACCTGCGTTAATATATATATCAAAAACCGCATAGATATGATGTTTTGGCAAACAGCGTGGAAACAATAAAAAAACAGCGTGTATATATATAATCCAAAACAGCCTGAATTATATTTCCAACAGCGAATCTATATTGGAACCCGCATGAATTATGTGGATTTAATGTGTTTTAAACCAGCGTCTATATATATTGGACAATGGCATGGATATATATGTTATAAACAACATATATATGTTATATGTTAAAACTTTTATAACATATAAAATTTATATGTTAAAACTTTTATATATGCGTTGTGTTTTTTAAATTTATGCGCTGTGTATGCTTGGAGTAGTAACGCTCAAAACAGGCCAGGAAATTAAAGTCTTAACAAATGAAATATACAGCTGGTGTTTTTTGGGTGATATATCTGGTGTGGGCATATTTATGTGCTGGGATATTGAGTTTTTTTTTTTTGGGATGGATATCACATTTTTTTAATATAAGTGCAAAGGGAAGTTTTTGTTTTAAAGGCAAAGGCAGAAAGGCATAGGTAGGTTTTTCTATTGCTGGTATTTAAAGTTGGATATTGGAGATTATTGTGTTTGTTGATACAAATGGCGAAAACTCAAAGTGCCTGGTTTGAAATTGAGAAATTTAATGGCAAGAATAATTTTGAGATCTGGAAGGTGAAGATGCACGATCTGCTGGTTCAACAAGGTGTGGCGAAAGCACTGTTGGGGAAAAATAAAAGACCTCCTTCCATGACGGAGGATGATTGGGATGAGATGGACGATAGAGCTCTGAGCGCAATTCGGTTATGTCTGGCGGACGATGTTATGTTCAACATTGTGTCAGAGAAAACCGCCGCAGGCCTGTGGACGAAGCTTGAGAAGCTCTATATGCAAAAATCTTTGACAAATCGAATTCTCCTGAAACGGCAGCTTTACAGTTTGTGGATGAAAGAAGGTACCTCAATTGCTGATCACCTGAATGTTTTTAATACCTTGTTGGTGCAATTAAACAGTCTAGATGTGAAATTTGATTCAGAGGATAAGGCGATAACTTTATTATGTTCATTTCCCGAATCCTGGGATCACTTTGTTACTTCCATAAGTTTTAGTACATCAGAAATTCTTGAGTTTGATGATGTTGTTGGAGCCTTGTTGGCTGAGGAGACGAGGAAGAGGTCGAATGCAGACACCTCTACATCAAAGCTAATGATGGCCAGAGGTCGCTCACGAGAGAGACACTCCGGGGGAAAGCATAGTGACTCTCGTTCGAAGTCCAAAGGAAAGAAGCCAAAGGTGAAGTGCTAGCATTGTGGCAAGGCTGGAAATCTAAAGAAGGATTGCTGGAAGCGAAAGCAGGCTGCTAAAGAAGGCTCTTCGACAGAGAAGAAGGAAGCCAACACCACAGATACAGGTTCAGTATCTAGTTCAGGTATGAGTGATGAAGTATTGTCAGTTAATATTTCAAAACATGATCAACATTGGTTGTTAGATTCTGGGGCATCTAACCACATGTGTATTCATAAAGATTGGTTTAAAACATATAGATCAATTGATGATGTTGTTGTGTACATGGGTAATGATGTAACATGTAATATTGTGGGAATTGGGAGCATACAACTGCAAATGTTTGATGGGACAACCAAAAGATTAACTGATGTGAGGCATGTACCAGATTTAAGGAAAAATTTGATTTCATTAGGAGCACTTGATTCAAATGGATATAAAACTGTAATTCAAGGTGGAGTTATGAAAATCTATAAAGGTATCTTACTAGTGATGAGAGCTAAGAAAGTAGGAAATCTATTTCAGTTAGAAGGTAGAACTCGGTCAGATCATGTGTCTATGTCTGAACATGACAGTAGTTCCATTCACTTATGGCATCAAAGATTGGGGCATATGAGTGAAAGAGGATTGAAAATTTTGGCTGACCGAAAGTTACTTCCTAATCTAAGATCTGGAAAATTGGATTTCTGTAGACATTGTCTGTTTGGTAAACAAAGTAAACAAAAGTTTAAAACAGGCAAACATACTAGTAAAGGGATACTTGATTATATCCATTCAGATGTGTGGGGTCCAGCTCCTACAGCTTCATATGGTGGTTCGTCTTATTTTGTATCATTCATTGATGACTTTTCTCGGAAAGTTTGGGTCTATATATTGAAAAAGAAGTCTGATGTTTTTACAGTTTTCAAGCAGTTTAGAGCAATGGTAGAAAACAACACTGGTAGAACTATAAAATGTTTAAGAACTGACAATGGTGGTGATTTTTCCTCCAAGGAGTTTGACAGCTATTGCAAGGATGCAGGGATCGAAAGACATAAGACCACGGTTTATACTCCTCAGCAGAATGGAGTTGCTGAACGCATGAACAGGACTCTTCTAGAGAGAGCAAGGTGTATGCTGAGTAACGCCAGGTTGCTGAAGGAGTTGTGGACGGAAGCAGTGGCAACCGCTTGTTATGTGATAAACCGATCTCCATCAACGGCAATAGACTGCAAGGTTCCGCAAGAGGTATGGACAGGATACCCTTGTGACTATTCTAAACTCAGAGTGTTTGGTTGTGATGCATATGCTCTAGTGCCTAAACATCAGCGAACTAAATTAGATCCAAAGTCTAAAAGGTATATATTTGTTGGGTATGGTGATGGAACAAAGGGATTTAGATTGTGGGATCCTACTACCCGTAAAATCATCATCAACAGAGATGTAAAGTTTAATGAATCCTCTCTTGTACAGTTAGATGTAGATAGAAGATTGAAACAGGATGATGTATCTGATTTCTAGCATATTCAGTTTGACAGCATTTCTAATGATAGTCATAATGACCATAGTTCAGATTCTAGTCATGAACAGGTTTCAGAATCAGATTATGAACAGGGTTCAGATGGAGGACATGAACAGGTCTCACATGGCAATCATGAAGAAATTCCTACAGTTGATAGACTACCAATTGTGGAAGCACCAGAAACATTCTTAAGGAGGTCTACAAGGATCAAACGCCGTCCGAGAAGGTATGATGATCATGTTACTTCAGTTTCTTTGATCGCTAATGATGATGAACCTTTGTGTTATCACGAAGCTGTAGAAGGTTCAAATAGTGACAAATGGAAAGTAGCCATGAAGGAAGAAATGATGGCCTTAGGTAAGAATGGTACGTGGGATCTGGTTGAACTTCCCAAAGGCAGGAAAACTGTGGGATGCAAGTGGGTCTTCAAGCTGAAACGGGGTGTGAATGATACGGAAGACACGTACAAAGCGAGACTCGTTGCAACAGGGTTTTCTCAGAAAGCTGGCATAGACTTTCATGAGATATTTTCACCAGTGGTTAAAATTGTTTCAATTAGAATTGTGTTATGATTAGTGGCTTTGTTTGATTTGGAGTTGCAGCAGTTAGATGTTAAGACTGCATTTCTACATGGTGATTTAGGTGAGAAAATATATATGGAACAACCAGAAGGGTTTGTTCAGCATCGCAATGCGAAATTTGTCTGCAGGCTCAAGAAGTCATTATATGGCCTGAAGCAGTCGCCTCGGCAGTGGTATAAGAAGTTTGATTCTTTCATGTTGAGTCAGAAATATGTAAGAAGTGAATATGATCATTGTGTTTACTTTAAGCAGTTAAATAATGGCATGTTCATTATCTTAGTGTTATATGTTGATGATATGCTTTTAGCAAACAAAAGCATTGAAGAAATCAACAGGTTGAAGACTCAGATGGCATGGACGTTTGATATGAAAGATCTAGGAGCCGCAAGACAGATTTTGGGCATGGAGATTTTCAGAGACAGGAGTAATGGTAAGCTGTGGCTATCACAACAGAAGTATGTTGAGAAAATACTTTTGAGGTTTGGTATGAACAATGTGAAGCCTGTGTCAGTCCCTTTAGCTTCCCATTTCAAGCTTTCTTTGAGTTTATGTCCTAATACAGATGAAGAAAAGGATTATATGTCTTGAATTCATTATGCCAATGTAGTAGGATGTTTGATGTATGCGATGGTGTGTACGCGACTAGATATTTCTCATGCAGTTGGGGTTGTCAGCAGGTACATGGCAAATCCGGGTAAAGAGCACTGGTCAGCAGTGAAATGGGTGCTTCGGTACTTTAGAGGCACAAGTAGCTATTGTATTTCTTACAATAAGAGTAGTGAATTTGTTTGCGGATATGTTGATTCCGATTTTACAGGTGATTTGGATAAGAGAAGATCAACTTCAGGGTACATCTTTACTCTTGCAGGTGGAGCTATAAGCTGGATGTCAAAGCTACAAAATATTGTTGCTTTGTCCACTACTGAAGCAGAATACATTGCTGCTTCTCATGCTTGCAAAGAGGCGGTTTGGTTGAAAGGTTTGCTTGGTGAGTTTGGTAGGTTACAGGATAACATCAGGTTACTTTGTGACAGTCAAAGTGCAATACATTTGGCTAAGAATCCGGCCTATCATAGTAAGTCAAAGCATATTCCAATCAAATATCATTTTGTAAGACAGGTTATCACTGAAAGGGGAGTTTCTCTTGAAAAGGTGCATACAAAGGAGAACTGTGCAGACATGTTCACGAAACCAGTTTTGTTGGAGAAGCTACGCTGGTGTTTGGCTTCTCTTGGCTTGCAGAAAAGATAAAATAATAATAACAGGGCATCAGGCGAGTTGTTTTCAAGGTGGAGATTGTTGAGATTTTCTGTTTAAGCAAAATAGGAAAAATCTCAGCTGATGACAACAATAGGGACTCAGTTCCTAGATTAGCTTCAGGTTGTTGGGAGGGAGTTAATGCCTCCTATATTTGATGTGAGGGAGTTATGAGGCTGTTAGATTCTCTATGCTATATAACAGGCAATCATTCGGATGGTTTGCTGAGAGTGTGAGAGTTTTGTGAGGCTTTCATCATGTAATCTCCTAATTTGATTAATAAACTCCTGATGCCTATATTTGGTGGACGTAGCCCATATTGATTGGGTGAACCACGTTAAAAGCTGTGTCTTATGTGCTTGTTTATTTTTCTGCTGTGTGTTTAATTGATTTGCTGTGCCTCTGAATTCCAACAGCAGGTGGAGCTATAAGCTCGATGTCAAAGCTACAGAACATTGTTGCTTTATCCACTACTGAAGCAGAATACATTGTTGCTTCGCATGCTTGCAAAGAGGCGGTTTGGTTGAAAGGTTTGCTTGGTGAGTTTGGTAGGTTACAGGATAACATCAGGTTACTTTGTGACAGTCAAAGTGCAATACATTTGGCTAAGAATCTAGCCTATCATAGTAAATCAAAGCATATTCCAATCAAATATCATTTTGTAAGACAGGTTATCACTGAAAGGGGAGTTTCTCTTAAAAAGGTGCATACAAAGGAGAACTGTGCAGACATGTTCACGAAACCAGTTTTGTTGGAGAAGCTACGCTGGTGTTTGGCTTCTCTTGGCTTGCAGAAAAGATAAAATAATAATAACGGGGCATCAGGTGAATTGTTGTCAAGGTGGAGATTGTTGAGTTTTTCTGTTTGCATCTCACCTGATGACAACAATAGAATTCAGGTCCTAGATTAACTCCAGGTTGTTGGGAGGGAGTTAATGCCTCCTATATTTGATGTGAGTGAGTTAATGAGGCTGTTAGATTCTCTATGCTATATAACACGCAACCATTCGGATGGTTTGCTAAGAGTGTGAGAGTTTTGTGAGGATTTCTTGATATAATCTCCTGATTTTATTAATAAATTCCTGATGGCTACGTTTGGTGGATGTAGCCGAGATTGGTTGGGTGAACCACGTTAAAAACTGTCTCCTATGTGCTTGATTGTTCTGCTGTGTGTTTAATTGATTTGCTGTGCCTATGAATTCCAAGAGCGACCATGATTTTTGTAATGAGACAATAATATATCACATTAGATGTTTGACTAATTTAATGATGATTGACAATACTTTTCTATGATAAATTATAGTTGTCTATAATAATTATGTATTTATTAAATCATGCTTGAGAATATTTATCCATATGAAGATTTATGTAAAAATAAATTAAAAAGACAATATCTGCATCGAGGAAAACTAAATAAACATTTTTATTTTTTAAATTAAAAATATCATTGCACAAAACATAGTATAGGCTGAGCCTGATTTTAAAATACACGACGACGCACTTTGAAATCCGTGAATAAACATATAAATTAAAATTTACCAAGAAGCCTAAATTTATGCTTGGTATTCGGCCTATAACGAGATGGGCAAACGCGGTTTATAAGTTGGCGGGTCAGGCCTAGAACGCGTGATTATGTTCGTGTTTTGCGTTTTACGAAAATGCAGTCTGAATTGCTACAGTAAACCGCGTTTGGTAAGCAAGAGGAAGTAGTTGAAAGAGCAATGCCTCACTCCACCTGTTACACATTTGAATATTTTTGTCATAGTTAGTGAAGGAAGGATGGACAAATTGGACATGTCTATAACGTCCTTACAAGCAAAGAGCAGTGACTACCATGCCACCACTGACAACACCGATGTTGATGGTGGTGGCAATTCAGGCCTTAACACCAATGTTAATGGTGATGGTGGTGGTAATTCAGAGACCCAGACAGAAAAAAGACCCAATGAATATCAAACCCAAGAAAAGCAAAGCTGCGGTATCTGCTATCAGGAAGTCAATGTGAATCAAATGCATGAAAATTTGTGTTGCCATCATAGATTTTGTTTTCCTTGTATGGCTCGTTTTGTTGAGCACGATTTGATTGCACGTGGCTTTCTTCCTACCTGCCCAGAGCGATGGTGTTCTTTCCAACTCTCTGTAGATGATTGTGAGAAATTCTTGTCGCCCAAATTGCTTCACCTTTTTTCAAAGCGGCTGGAAGAGGCCCAAATTCCAGAATCAGAGAAGGTATACTGCCCCTATTCTAACTGCTCAGCTTTGATGGCTCTATCAACATTAGGCAGGTGCCCAGTACAAGATCCTGATTCGTCTTCCTCAGCAAATATTTTCCCAACCACAACAACAGCAACAAAATGCCAGAAATGCAACGAATTATTTTGTATAGAATGTAGGGTTCCGTGGCACAAGGACATGACATGCGACGACTATGCCTCTCAGTTGTGTGGTGCAGACGCAGAATTAAATTTGCTTGCAGAGAACAACAACTGGAAGCGCTGCCCGAACTGCAAAAGCATGATTGAAAGCTCTGGAGGTTGCATCCACATAACTTGCAGGTATTGGATTTCCAATCCCTGGTGTTTTGTTTATCGAAAGATCTGCGTAAAATTCAAATGTATGTGTTCAATTTTTTTATTATTAGGTATTGTACCCCAAGATCAGTCCAATTTTCTATGAACTCGTTTCCACCAAACTGCTCCTGTGTGCTTCCAAAACGCTTCCATCTCTTTGGAAACGTTCTTGCAATCTTTGTGCTGCAGTTCTTTAATTCGCAATCTTTTTCGAAATGCTTTTCATCTTTGTGCTACAGTCCTTTAACATACCATTACAGTTCTTTAATACACCATCTTCTTGGAAATGTTTCTGTAATCTTTGTGCCACAGTTCTTTAATACAACATCCTTTGGAAATGGTTTTGTATTATTTCTGCTGTAATTTTTTGTTACAAAATCTATGGGGGGATATTCTTGTAATGTTTGTATTATAGTTGTGCACAACCAGGGTAGTACAACATGTGAAGGAGATGACTGGGATAGGTTATATATTGGTGTAAAGATTGTATGTATAAAACTGGGATGGGTTATATGTAGTTGAGGAAAGACGAATAAAACTGATTTCATTTGAATGCTTTTGAGATACATTGACTGTCCAAGAAAGATGACCCACGCATCGCTGAACGATAGAAAGAACTTCAAAAACAACAAAACCCACAGTAATAATAAGAGTGGGAAAGATAGAGAAATAAACACAAAAACTAAGACAAAAAAAATATGAGTGGCTGCTCCGGTATTGTTCACACAAATTGAATTGACACGAGTTGATTACAATGAATTAAGTGAAGAGTATTTATAAGTAAACATGTATATACTCTAAATTAGATTTTTCCTAAAATATAACTTAACTCGAATTTACTCCAAAATATAATTTAATTCGAATTTACCTTATTTAATTTAGTTAACTAAATCTTTTAAATTTAGCCAACTTAATTAGAATTTACTCTACTTAACTTAGTTATCTAACCCTCTTAAATTTAGCCAACTCTAGCGTGCAGAAATATGGCCAACTGTAACGTGCAGAAATAGTTACAATTTTAATTTCTGATCCAACTTAATGTGTGGATCGTTGATGCAATTTGTAAAGTGAGGGTACATATGTAAGAAAGATAAACAGAATACAGACCCATGGTCAAGTGCACCACTGTTCTCACGTTTGGGATTCAAACAACCAAAACGTAGACAATCTAGATTCTGTGATAAATTTGGCAAATGACGATGCTTTCACAGTTGGATTTCTGAGCTTAACTTTGTTAAGGCGCAGTGTAACGAGGCCATCTTTTAAGCTTTTCGCAAGAATTCAGTGAGAATCATGATGATGGATTTTTTGAATTTAGCTTCATTATTTTGATAAGATTTTGAGACTTTTCAATTAAATAAAAGTTAATAATTTAAAATTATAATTTTCTAAATTTTGAATTAAACTTGAAAACCTAATCAACACAGCTATAGATAATTTTACTATTTACCTATAAATAATTCTACTGCATCCACATACAAATGGATCAGTCTGACTCACAGTGCAGTTGGCAATACCAAATCCTCTTTCTGATGTGTTTTCACTGAATCCCAACTCTACATATCGTAGTATTTATATAATTTTTTAATATGGGTATTATTTTAAAATTTATATAACTTTTAATATTTATTTTTTAATTTTTTTAATTTTGACGTGATAAATTAAATTTTATATTTAAAAATATAAAAGAAATAATAAATTGATGTAGCATTGGTTCTCGTCCTCATAAGAGTGATTCAATTCTTATGAGCTTCCGGGAGACTAACTGTTACTAAACAAAATAAAATAGTGTATATATATATATTTATTTATTTTGGAAATATAGATAATATTTTTAAAAAATTTAATATTTATTAATGTATTATTAAGTAATATTTTAATTTAAATAAGTAAAAAAGGTTATTTTTTTATTTATATTTATCTTTTAGAAATAATTTTTTATTAAATATATTATTTTAAGGATTTTGAAATAAATATATATATAGATTTTGGATAATTAGTAAGATTTGTGGTTACAATTTTTTTATAAATACCGTGTAAAGTGAAAAGGAATGAGTCAAATTAAGATTTTTTTGATTTTTTTTTAAAATATATTTTCATAATAATATTATTAAATATTAAAATTTTAATTGAACAATATATCCGTTTTAGTCTGTTTAGATTCTTATAAACACAAGCATAAAAAATATCGAAGATGAACTATGGCTCGAGAGCAAGAGCACAACTATGGTTCTAGGGCGAGAACAAATAATTAGTGGTGGTCGGTTGTCCCCACTCCCATCGTTCTCTTCGATGAGCATTCTGTGTGTGATTTTATAGCTATAAGTTGTGAAGACCTTAGTGTGTTCTCACAAATCCTTATCATTTCATTTTGTAGGAAAGGGGCTCTACCGCGAGAGCACAGATTCAATGATGGTTGGGGTCCCCATTTCCACCCTTTTCTGGATGAACGTCTTGTCTGTGACATTTATAGTTATAGGTAGTGAAGGCTTTAGAGTTATTTCGACCTTAGAGTGATCTCACAAATTTCCATCATTTCATTTTGTAGGGGTGGTAGGAAAGGGAGGGATTATCATTATTCCTGAAGAAAATCATGAAATTAAGTATTATTGGGTTTAGGAAGAAGGTCCAATAACCTAGAATATGTATATAGACTCTTATTTGGACTTAAACTAGCTAAAGAAAAATCCTTTCAATCAATTTTTATTGTTGGTGAATCCCTTATCACCATTCAACACCTCCAAAAGTGACCTACCCCAAAGAACAATAGCTTAAGCATTCTCTCCTATAGAATCAAAAGGTTGTAGGACTTCTTCTTGCATAAAGGCTTTTTCCACATCCTAAGAAGCCTCAATAAACAAGTACATGCCCAAGAAAATCTTAGATGCACCCTTACAACTGGACAAACTCTAATTAGTGGTGTTTTAGGATGGAAACAAATTCCCTAACAATATATCCCTTCCCATGATTGGAATTATAGAAATTAGATATATTAGGAGCAAAGAAGTTTAAAATATGGAAACCAAGGTCAATGCATTCATTATAATTGGAGCATCTCCATAAAAATCAGAGATAACATCTTGATTATCACCCATCTATCCATGGTGTATCTCCCTCCCATTAGTGGATATATTAGTAGGTGCAAGGTGTCCATCGACACTTTTAGTGGATATATTAGTAGGTGCAAGGTGTCCATCGACACTTTTACATGAAATGATGTAAACCATGTTAGTAAGGTTGTTTTGGTTCCTGTGGGTATTGACATCTCGAAACACACTTGCCACAGTCACCCTAATCCACAATGCGTAAATTTAATTAAAGTAAGGTTAAGCATGACTATGAATTTAATGGACGATGAGATAGTTGGAACGTCCATGTTTGGGGGATTGTAATCAATGCCAAAAAATCGGCACCGAGACATGGTTGTGGCAAAGTGTGAAGAAAACAGGGTCTTTTTTCCTGCTTACTAATTTGGTTGAAGAGTCTCAAGCTCTAGCATCCTATGTCTAGAGCAGTGCAATATACAAATGTGGTGGTGTGTTTTAGGAAATTCTCTTTAGGAGCCTCTTCGTACTCATGGATGTCGATAGACTTCTCACTCATTTTTCTCTTGGCCTAGTGCTCCCAAGATAGTAAGGTCAATCCTTCCATTGGGCTGGCATCCATTGTCAACCTATTGTATGTAAGCAATACTATTATTTTTCATCCTCTTTTTTTCTTCCTACTTTTCTCACACCTGAAGCATGTTTCTTGGAATTGAAGAAATTCTTGCTGGCATCCATCCTTCTCTACAATTCCCTTTTGTCCCTCTAGTTTCCTTACCCCTCTAGCTTCTCTGCAAAGGGTCACCTTTTCTATGAATGCTTTCTCTTGCTTAGGAGTGATCATGCCCGTGAATTGCAATAAAATTTCTCCTTTCGCCATTTCCTTTGGCCCTATACTCTCTTGAACCAAAATCAGAATTGTGTTTGGCCTCCCCCTATCTCCTTTGCCCTAACTCTCTTTTGAGAAAAAATGGACAACAATCCTCCTTTTAACTTATGCCCTCTTCCCTCGAATAACCAAAATTGGGATCATATGGACCCCATCAAGATACTCCAACAACATTCTTGGATAACCAAAATTGGGATCCCATGGACCCTATCAAGAGACTCCAACAACATTCCCAAATGATCATGTTTCTAGTGGAAGAAACGCAAGTCATCAAAGAAAGATTGAATCGATAAATCTTTTTCATCAACACATAACATATATTCACCTCTAGGAGCATAACAACGAATAGTATAGTTTTGTCATCATCAAAAGTGGAAATAACTCAAAAAACTCACAAATAAACCTGAAGCCCCTCCGATAGACTATTTCACTCTTGATTTCTAATGTTTATTTTCTTCCATAAAATCCATGTACACAAGAAAGGGACTCATAGACATATATGGATAAATCCTTCTCACTCTCTCTTTTGAAAATGGAAACAAATTGATAAAAATATAATTTTCCAAATTTCTTAACCTTTTGATAAAAATAATTTAATTCAATAATCTAGATCAAAGATCCTTATTATTTTAATTTATTTATTTATTTTAAATTATTTTAATTTCATCGTTCTATATAAATTTATTTTAATTTTTGAAAACTATTTCAATAATTTAATTAAATTTTCAATTCTTTAACTCATGGGAGTTTTGAAGGGAAAGTTTATACTGTGCATTTATTTATTGAAGTAGAAACTTTTTATTTATTTATTTTAATTTAAAAGTATATATGACAATAAACGTTTCTTTTATTAATTATATTGGTTTATGTGAATGATTATAATTTTTATATTAAAATTAAATAAGATATTATGATATTGTTTTTGTGGGCTTATATTCCTTATTTGAAAATTATAGAATAAATAATTTTGCAATTATAAAAGTGTCCTTTTCATACATGTTATTTATTATATATCGTTTTTAGTTTCTAATAAGAAAATTCTGTTTTTTCAGATGTGGTTGTCAATTTTGCTATGAATGTGGACGTGCATGGAACAATTCAAAATCGCTATTTGGTTGTGATGACGAGAGTAATGATGATAATGAATAATCTCGATGTTGTATATAATAAATATTTTTTATTAAACTTTACCAAATTTAAAACAATAATAATGATGTTTTATTTTTTATATTATTGATGTTAAAAATTTATAATTTAAAGTATATATGTTAAGCTGTTATGGGTAGAAAATTATGTTTAAAGGAAAGTTATCTTGTTCATATTTTTAATATGCTTTTTCTATAATGATTTTTTACTATCGAGACATCATTATTTATTATATTTAAAATAAATTAAGAAATAATGATCATATTCGAAAAAAAAACTTATTTTGTAATAATTGAATTATTTTATGTAATATAATTTTTATAAAAAATATTTATTGACGTAGTTTAATTAATAGATGAATTAGTTTTTTTGGGTAAAATTTAGAGAAATATTGTGATCTCTTGTTCATATTTTTAATATGCTTTTTCTATAATGATTTTTTACTATCCAGACATCATTATTTACTATATTTAAAATAAATTAAGAAATAGTGATCATATTCGAAAAAAAACTTATTTTTGCAATAATTGAATTATTTTATGCAATATAATTTTTATAAAAAAATATTTATTGACCTAGTTTAATTAATAGATGAATTAGTTTTTTGGTAAAATTTAGAGAAATATTGTGATTTTTTTGGTTTGAAATGTTTAAAATTTTCCAATTAAATAATTTGAATTTATCAAATATTTACTTATTTATATATTTAATCTCAATAAATTAGATATAAAAAAAATAAATTAAATATTAATTTTTGGAGATATTTTATAAGACATTTTTATATTAAAACATATAATCTAAAGTTGTTTGATATTGTTGTTAGTTGTTATTGATTATGAGTTAGATTTTTTTATTTTTTTAAGAAAAAGAAAACATGGTTTCCCTAGATTACCATCTATGAAATATGGAAAAATACTTATTATATATATATATATATATATATATATATAAATTAACCATATGAAATTAATATTCAAATAAAATATTTATGAAATAAAATAATAATATTATACTTTAGAATTATATTCAAAAATTGATAAAGATTAATTAAAATATTTAAAGAGATATAAAATTTTCAAATTATATAAAGCTAATTCAATTTTAAAATGTTTTGAATTAAATTTAATAAATAAATTATCCAAGAAAGCATTGTCAATTATTAAGAAAGCTGGATTATATAGATTCTATAACAACCCCTCTATTTAATATCTCATAAGACTTGGAATTAATTTTATATTATTATAATTTTTTTAATATAAAACAATAAGATGGTGTAATTAAATGTTTGTAAAATAGCTTTACTTATAATATTAAAAAATAAATATATAATTTTCAAAAAAACATTATAAGTTCCATTGGTTAATGCTAAACAAATAGTAGTCAACACGGTTGCTAGAGTTCTCCCTTAGAAAGGACTAATAAACAACATGTTTAACTTAATATCTATTTTAAGGACATAGATTTAGTCTCCATAAAATTTAAGTGCCCTTCCTTTCTAAATCCTGATGATGAACCACACTTGTTTGCTCGAAATGCCTCGGCCAAAAACTTCTCTCATGTGATTTCTATGAAAGACTTTGTTTAATTCACTATGGATCATAGAAGGTTGAATACAGAAACAAATTATACTATTAAATTCCAAGCGCATCAACGAAATATATATACATACTTAAGATATTAAATTTTATTTCAAAAAACAAACAATTTTAAATAATTAAACAAACTAATTTGAAATCTTTAAGAAAAATTGAAAATAAATACATTAAAGTAATAATAACAATGTTATCAAGATTACATAAATGTACACAATCATTATCATGACAATATTCAGACTCACGTCAATGAAACATATTAGAAATGTTGTGTAGATAATTTCTCTCCAACTCATTATGGTAGAGACGTTGTCATGCAATTTTATGTCCTCTAAACATTTAACTCGACAAAAATAAAATAAAATAAAAATAGAAATATTCCTATTTTAAAATAAAAATTATGCATTATTATTTGTTTAACTGTGTTTTATGGGTAGTTAAGGTAAGTCAAGTTATTGGTGATTATGATAATCCTTGGTATTGACCTATGGTATTCACGTGGAATATAGCCTATTTAAAGGGGGAATTAAACCAATCTAGATCTATTTTAACTCCAGATCTACGAAGCCCTAGCAGAGACCAATCATTTTATGTCTAAAGATATTTACATTGCAAAATATTTGATCCCATAAGCTTTAAAATAAGTATAAGATATCATACCTAACCATACACAAAATTCTAACCAATAAATTATTTTCCTAAACAAGATTTCAGAAAAAAGGAACCTTAAATATGAACATAGTAAGATCCCAAATAATTAAATTTTTAGTAGATCTGGCACAATATAGCCACTTAAAAATTCTTCAACATAAAACAATAAACACAAAGGGATCTAAGAAAGAAAAATTGTAGCCAAGTATTTAATTATTATTGTAAATAATACATTCGAGATTGATAACATAGAAAGCCTTTCCAATGGGATGTAAAGTTTCCCATGAAATGAGAAAATAAGACACTCAAGCACAATCATGGACCCTCGATAGATCCACTATTAAAATGTCACCCATGAGGTTTTCTTCCCTTAAATCAAATTGGAACTAACCATGCCAAGTTCTCAAGAAAAACACAATAAGATAGACAAATTCAGGATGATCTCAATGCCTAGATGCTATCCCATTTAATAGGATTAATGGACTCTCCAGAAACCTTGTTTTATTACTTTCCCTCGAAAAACAAAGGCCAATACCATGGGTAGATCCCATGGGAAAATACTATGGTAAATACCATGGGTAGATTATGTCCATTTTGACCATATCAAGAAAAGATAATATTACAAATCCTTCCACCCAAAGGTTGATTTCCCTCAAGAAATCAATTTCTATCCACCAAAAAAGAATTTGTATAATTATACTAGGATCACATACAAATGAGTGTGTTATTTCATGCCCCCATGCTAAATGATCCTAAATACATCCTTTGATACCTGGATCCCAAACAATCCTTCTACCAATCCTAACCTCAATAGATTCACCTGGATCCTAATGTCACCTAAGTCTTATGACCTATGGATTATGATACCATCTCATCCCTCCATCACTACCATGTCTAATGGCACAAGGTACAATATTCCCTTAGCTAAGCATTGATCGAAGGGATCGATAAAGTGCTGAAAATTCAAAGTCTTCAAAAGTGCTCGAAACTAATGCAAAAGCGTAGATTTGGATGAGCTAAATCCAAAGCAACTTGAATCTCTCAAAATTAAGATCATATGCTCTCGATATCATGTTTTGATCATTTTCCAAAAAAAGTAAAACATTTGCAGGTTCGATGTAGGACTGCTGACTAGGAAGTCCATACCCTGACTGAGCAGGGTGACTAAGAAAGGTCACTATACCTCGTGGGCCAATGGGAGGCTACTAAGTGGCCTCACATGATTGGTTTTTTTCTGGGCGCTTTTGATTTCTTGTGGTATATTATATTTGGTCCAATGATGGGTCACCACATGGCCCAATCATGGGCTGCCACGTGACACCCCGGGGTCAACAAAATTTGGTATGGGTTGGTCAGAGGCCCAGTTGGGTTTGAACATGAGACCTCTAAACAATTAATATAATGATCTACCATAATGCCAACGGTGTTACTTAACCCATATGGCATCGAATTTCTATTTAAGTTTTAAGCATTGTAATGTTTGGGAAGGGGGTTGGGGCTAAGCCCTTGGCCCTTGGTCACTACACTACCCATGGGCAAAGTGACCAGAGGCTTGGGGTTTAGACCCAGCCCATGGTCTAATCTATAGACGATGTAACCAGTGGCAGATAACAGTTGGGAGCTTGGCGATGGGTGTAGATAATATGGTGACTAGTCTCGGGTTTCATGGAGCAATGGAACTGTATTCCGAGACCCTACGGGATATGCAGATGGGGGCAGGAGGTTAGCCCAAACCCTTGACCGCATGGCCCCATGTGGCCAAAATTTTCCATCGATAGGCCTTATTACACATTTAAAAGAGGCAATAAATTGCACCTGAATCGACAGGAATCTCACCGGAGCAAGAAAAAATTGGTACTCGGCGGGCCTTGGAAATTTCGGAATTTGTATAATAGTTAACAGAGCAATCCTGATTATAAGGCAGTTAGTAGAAACACTTCACTAGAGCATAACTTCTTCAATTCTTAGGCAAATTGAGCCCAAAAAGAGCCCAGTTGAGGGTTGTTTAGCATTCTGGAGCCATTGGAGACATAATTTTTACATTTTGATCACTTTAAATCCATTTAAACACAAATTTGAGCACTTAATGAAGGAGGCCCAACATTGGAAGCTAGACTAGGAGATGTAGCCTAGGAGAGGGGTGAACTCCTTTATCATTTTTTTGTCTTGTGTTTTCTGATATGGTAGATTTGTCTCTGTTTTTATGTTTTTAACTAAGTTTTAAAACCATTATTTTATATATGTTTGCAAAGCGATCCACTTTCTAAAAGAAATAAAATTTTACTTGCATATTTACTATGACATTCAAGTTTGCATAACATATCAATTTGGTATCGGAGCTTAAGGTTAGTTTGAAGCTTTTATTTTCTTTGGATGTGTTTTCTGATGCTTACAAGGTTTAAGCTCAAAAGATGAGAAGGAGAACATGTGGAGCCAAGGTTTGAAATTGTTTCAAGGATAATACACATCTCAAGCTTCACCAGTCATAGCACCTGAAGAAGGTCCTTAAGGTATGCCTTAAGATGAGAGAAATTTCAAAAAAGATTTCTTTGAAATGTTTGAAATCATAAAAGTTCTTTATGAGGAGAGGAACTCAAGGTTGCAAGGAGAGAGCTCAAAAGCTCCAAACAGAAATGGAGACAAACCTTCAAAACAGAATCGAATGTATGGTGACAAGTTACGACCTTCACCTCCTTCTTCATCCTCACCCTCATCTTCTTCTACTTCTACCCTTTCAAAAGCACCTCCAAATTCTCCAAAGGGACATGGAAAAACTCCTTTGTTAAAGATTGACATAAAGTTTGAATTTCCTATGTACAATGGAGAGGTAAATGCTGAGAAATTAGAGAATTAAGTTCATCAAATTGAAGTTTATTGCAAAATACAAAGAATCAAGGATGATGAAACCAAAATTTAGCTTGCTTCTCTTAGGTTGGAAAGTGCAGCACTCATTTGGTGGGAGGCCAAAACTCAAGAGGAAATGAAGAAAATTGGTAAGGCTTTATCCTCTTGGAATGATTTTGTTGTTGCAATAAGAAGACAATTTATCCATTAGCATACATGCAAAAAGCTATAATGGATTGGAAAAACTTTAGGCAAGCTAAGGTTCAAAATGTGCAAAGCTATACTCAAGATTTTAGGAAAAGAGATTTGATTTTCGGTATAGATTTATCCTCTCATGACAATCTACTCAAATAAATTCGAGGTTTACATAGTTATTTGAGACACAATTTTCATGTTTAACCCACAAAACTATATGACGTTTGTGTACAGGAAACTCATTTAGAAGCAATAGGAAATAATGTTCCCCAATAGGGTAGCAAAAATCCATTCAAGGGTGGAGACAAAGGAAAGGGGAAATTCAATGGCAAAGGGAAGAAGAATGCTTCAATCAAGAAGGAGGGAGAAAAACTCACATGTAAAAACGTTCAAAAGAAGGTCATGATGAATACCACTGTTGGAAACTTCATCCTGAGATGAGACCCAAATATTTTAACAACAGAGGGAAACAAAACACTGCTGAAACTACACAACATGATTTAGGATCCAATTTCGGGGATGAAACAAAGATTAGAACCATGGCATTTAAAGATAAGGACTCTGTTGAAAGTACATGTTCTTCTAGTAACCTTAATGAAACTCAACATGAAAAAGAAGGAATAGAGATTTTCCACATTAGAGTTGTTTCAAAACATACCAAAATATATACTTTGTTTGATAGTGGATCACAAGAAAACCTTATTTCATAAGACATTGTTAAGAAATTAAATTTGGAAACCATTCCTCATCCTAAACCTCATCCTTAAGGTTGGATATGTGACAATGCAAAATTGCATGTGACAAAAAGATACAAAATGAGATTTTCCATCACTACAAAATTTATTAAGATGAGGTAGATCTTGATGTAATTCCACTTCACATTTTTGGTTTTTCTTTGGGAAGCCCATAACTATATGATATGAGAACCATCTTTCATCGCCACAAAAACGCATATCACTTGAGTAAAGATAGGATTGAGTACATTGTTAGAGAACATATAAAGAAGTTGAATTTATCACTTGTGAATGCTGGCTAAATGAAGTTGCTTGTTAACGCTAGCAATAATTTTGTACTCATGATGATTAAACCAAAAGAGAATATTGAAAATTAATACTTGCAAGGATGTGGTGCAAGAGTAAAATCTGATTTTATTGAGGTTGTTAACACCTATGATAGGATGTTTCGGGAACCTGAAGGATTGCCTCCTAAAAGAGGAATCCAAAATGAGATCCAATTGTAGCAAGAATGTCCTCTTCCAAACATTGGCATGTACAGGATGCCAGTCATAGAGAATGCAAAAATAAAGAAACAAATCCCAGAGTTATTTGAAAAATGGGTCATCAGACCAAGCACATCGCCATGTCGGTCTACAATTTTTTTAGTAACAAAGAAATATGTTATGTGGCACACGTGTGTGGATTTCAGTGCCTTGAACAAGATTACGGTAAAGAATTTTTACGCTCTTCCTCAAATTGAAGATTTACTTGATCACTCGAAAGATGTTGTGTGTTTCACTTAGTTGGACCTGAGAAGCGGCTATCTCAATATCAGGATTACCGAAGGAGACATATGTAAGAAATCTTTGAAAACAAATCAAGGTTTGTTTGAATGGTTGGTTATGCAATTTAGTCTTTGTAATGCTTCTGCAACATTCATGTGTTATGAATGGTGTTTTAAGACATTTTCTTGATGACTTTTTGATAGTCTATTTAGATGACATCTTGATTTTCAACAAAACTTGTGAAGACCATGTCAAGCATTTTAGGCAAGTATTATATGTCTTAAAGAAAGAAAAGTTGTTTTTAATGCTGTCTAAATGTGAATTTGGAAAAACTTCATTAGTGTATTTGGTCCATATTGTTGGAGGGGGTGAATTGAAGATAGATCCCCCAAAGTTCAAAGTCATTATCGATTGGCCTAAACCCAATAATGTAACAGAGGTTAGGAGATTTTTGGGAGTGGCCCAATATTGGAGAAGTTCATTTCTAACTTCTCATCAATTACAACCCCATTACATGCCTTCACAAGTGCGAAACAAGATTTTCAGTGGGGAGGCAAGCAACAGAAAGTCTTCGATGCATTGAAAGAGAGAATCGGCACAACACCAGTACTTGCACTTCCTGATTTAAGACAACCATTTGAGATACAAATTGATGCAAGTGACTGTCTTGATGCAACATGGTAAGCCCATATGTTACCAATATGGAACTTTTAATGGTGCACTAGTTAACTATCCTATATATGACAAAGAATTATATGCATTGGTGTAAAGTGTGAAAAAATGGAAACAATATTTAATGGGAAAGGAAACTATAATTTAAATTAATAATCAACCATTGCAATACTTGCAATCACAAATGAAGCTACAACAAGTGAGGGATTTCAGATAAATGGGTTTCTTACAGCAATTCCACTTGGTGATAAGGTATAATAAAGGAATCTATAACAAAGTTCTTGATATGTTATATAGAATAATTTTTAGTGCATCAATTATTCTTAAGCATAATTCTATCATGCATGATAGTTATGTTGAACAATAGGCTTTAGATAACGATTTTAAAGATGTATATGCAACTTTGTGTCAAGGAAAGAAAGTAGAGGAATTATTACCATGTTTATGATAAACTGTTCTATCATCTTCGTAAGTTATGCATTCCATAGGGTGAAAGAGTCAACATAACAAGGGAAGCACATACTTCTCTTATTGCTGGTCATTTTGGTGTAGGAAAGACGGTGGCACAATTACAAACGTATTGTCATTGGCCTCATATGAATGAAGGTGTATCATGATATGTAAGAGGATGTTGTTTATGTGCTACTAGTAACCCTAGCAATAGAAAGTTAGGGTTGTATACTTCAATTCCAGTTCCTTCCCATCCTTGGGAAAATGTTTCTATGATCTTTGTAGGAGGGATACCTATGTATAGGAAAAATCATGATTATCTTTATGTTGTAGTGGATTGTTGCAGCAATATGTGTATTTTTATGCCTTGTAAGAAGCAAGTTACAGTTGATTAGACTACAAAAATGTTCTTTCAAAATGTATGGGTGCATTTTTGGTTGTGCAAATCTATTATTTGTGATTGAAATTCTTGATTCATTGAGAAATTTTGGTGAAGGTTATGGGGACTCGTGGACACCAAGTTGAAAAAGAGCACAAAATTCCATCCACAAATCAATGGTCATACAGAAGTGGTGAACATAACAGTAGTACATATTCTTCGTGGTTCTTGTAACAAACATCTTAACATTTGGGATAAACACTTATAGTACATTCAACATGCTTATAATTGGGAAAAGAATTCATAAACT
This sequence comes from Pinus tabuliformis, assembly GCA_031772625.1. NCBI lineage: Eukaryota > Viridiplantae > Streptophyta > Pinopsida > Pinales > Pinaceae > Pinus > Pinus tabuliformis. Next base: position 491,562,064 of record CM062804.1, on the reverse strand, counting down.
AAAACATCTCCATTTTAGGCATGCTTTAAATACTTACCAAAATCTACTTTAGATTTTCTATTTGGGAAACATGTTGCTATTTATGGACATAGTGACATTGATAAGGCCAAGTGATTCATTGAACAAGCTCAATTGGTGCATTAGTTGATTCAACACCAGTTGGAAATGGTGAAGCCAACTATAAGATAAGGCATGATAAGCATAATTTTGACCACAATTTTTAGGCTGGAGATGAATTTTGGCTTTACATGACCAAGGAGAGGCTTAAAGGAGAAGGTAAAAAAATTAAAACCAATAAGGTATTGACCTTTTAATATTTTAGAAAGGATTGGTAATAATTCCTTCTGGTTAGATTTGCCTCCATATATGCAAATGTATGCAGTTTTTAATGTTGAGAATTTGAGATTATATGAGCCTCCTTTGATTGAAGATGAAGGAGAGCATTTTCAAATTCCTTCAATAGAACATTTCTCTTTTGAACTTCTTGAACAATTGTAGCAGGATACTATCCTTGACAAAAAAATAAGAACTTCAAGAAGAGGAAACATTGAGTACCTTCGTGTGGGGATCAAAGATAAAAAATCTAAGAAAAGCGAAATGGATTGAGGTTGGAAGGGTGATGGAATTTTACTCTCATCTATTTGATGAATGAAAATAGTCTTTTGGAGGTCCAAAAGGTTCCAGTGGGGAGGAGTGATCCAAGGGATCAGTAAAGTGCTCAAAATTCAAAGTGTTCAAAATTTCTTAAGAATGTTGCCAAATCATATAGATCAATGAACTGAATCCAACGTAACTTCAACCGCTCAAAATCAATGTCGTATGCTCCCGATATCATGTTCTAGTCATTTTCCCAAATAGGTAAAAAATAATTAGGTTGGATGAAAGCTGCTGACTCGATAGTTTGTATCTTGACTGGGTAACGTGAATAGGAAAGCTAGATGTACATCGTGGGACAATGACAGGCTTCCAGGTGGCCTCATGTGATTTCTTTACCTATGGGAGCATTTGATTGGTTGTGGTATATTATATTTTGGCCAAAAATGGGTTGCCACATGGCTGAGTATGCGTTGCCATGTGGCACCCCAGTGGTCAGCAAAATTTGGTATGGGTCATCCAGAGGCCTGACTGGGTTTGAACAAAGGACCTCTGAACAAGAAATACAACTCTCTACCACAATGCCAATGGTGTTACTTAACCCATATGGCATCGAATTTCTATTTAAAGTTTAAGCATCATAATGTTTGGGGAGGGGGTGGAGGCTAAGATGTTAGCCCATCATCACTACACTACCTGTGAGACCATAAGTGAAGCTACCAAGGACTCGGGGACTAGCCCCAGACCATGACTTAAACCAGATACCATGTCACTAGTGGTAGGTCATAGTTGGGAGCACGGAGACAGGTGTGGATACTATGGGGACCAACCCTGAGTTTCGTTGCGCAATGGAACCATATGCAAAGAACTTGGGGGTTACGCCAATGAGGAAGGGTGGTTAGCCCCAACCACCAAGCACATGGCCCCATGTGGCCCAATTTTTTCGCCGATAGGCCTTATTGTGCATTTAAAGAGGCAACAAATTGAACCCGAATCGGCGGGAATCTCACCAACATGAGGAGAAATTGGTGCTCGGCAGGCCCTCGAATTGTGGAATTTGTAGAAACATTAGCAAAGAAATCCAGCTTGTACGACAGTTAGGAGAAACACTTCTCTAGATCATAAATTCTTCATTTTTTGGTGAAATTGAGCTCAACAGGAGCCAAGGTAACGGTTTATTTTACTATTTTGTAGCCATTGGAGACATAAGTTTTACATTCTGAGCACTATAAATCCATGTAAACACAAATTTTAGAAATTAATGAACGTGGCCCAATATTGGAATGTGGACTAGGAGATGTAGCAGAGGAGAGGGGTGAACTCCTTTATCATTTTGGTGTCTTGTGTTTTCTGATATGGTATATTTGTCTCTATTTTTGTGTTGTTAAATAAGCTTTGAAACCATTATTTTATGTACTTTTGCAAAGTGTTCCATTGCCTAAAAGAAATAAAATTTTACTTTCATATTTACTATCACCTTCAATTTTGCATAACAGATCAATGGTATCCTCCTAGATCTCGTCCCATCAATAGGGTTCCAACTCATAACCTCTCGGAAATCCATCCTATGGGAAGGTGTTGACATGTTGGACCCCCCAAAATTCAGGGGACCTCCCCAGTATGAAGTACCAACTAGACATCACATCGTTTGGTGTAGGAGTATCATTTAGTACAATGGCTCAGTTGTCATTATCTTAAATATATGCCTTAGCTCTTGTTGTTTATCACATGAGAGTGATATACCTAGTCTTCAAAAAGCGAGGTACATGTGTCTGGTGATTATGTAATGTAAATTTTTTCTTGGTTCCTTCAGTATAAAGGGAGAGGGTGAAAGTGAGTCTCTGGTTGAGAGGGAGTAGTCCCAACTCAAGATGAGACACACACAACAAAACGAGGATCTGCACAACTTCCAACAACGTAGGCCACACATATGCGGAAATCACAAACACCAAAGTAAATGAATAACACATACAACACCCAACGGAGTAGTCCACACAGATGTGATGGTCATTATAACAAGTGTACAAGATGAATTTGTCTAATATCTGGTAGGATAGTACACATGGGTGAGATGTCGATAACAACCAATACAACACATCTTCAACAATATATGCACTAAAATAACCAAAGTAGTTCAACTATCTTAGTAGAAGTTAAGAAAACATGCATTACAAGCGTTTAAAGAATAGGTTTACAAACTAATACAACATGTGCATGAAAACATGTTGGCCTTAACAGGCTTTAGAATTAAGTGAAAGTTCCAAGAGACATATGTACACCATACCTCACTAGCCCTAGTAGTGGGACATTGGAGAAACTCCTCGCTCCTCAAAGAACAGACTACAAAATCTCAAGGCTATGCAGGAGGAGCCAAGGTGAAAATTCCTTTCCATGTATAATGAGGGGGTATATATACCCAAGGGTGAAACTGACCCTTGTGACTCTTCGACTTCCCTCATGATTATTTCACTTCCTATAACTTTTTGGCTTTACATGACTCTTCAAATTTGGGTGTCTTGGACTTCAACTTTACATTACATTGATTACAACAAGTATGGTCCATAGTGATGATGTGGTCGAGATGACTCATAACACAACTTGACATGACACTGCTGACATGTACTGCTGACTATGGTGTCGATTTTGAGATGTTATGCTATTGATTGATGAGTATGCTCTTGCTGTATCATATCTTCAACCCCACATGACAAAGTGTGTGGGGTCTTCTATGCTCTTGGTGTTCGCCTGATCGTGCATGTGTATGTGTCCTTTCACTCGTTGCTCGATGTGTTTCCTGTGTTCATTCAACTATGAGCAAGTATTGTGGCATGCACCCCTTCTTCATCTCGTTTTTAGTCGCACCACATTTTCACTCATGATGAGACAACATCAAATCCATAAATCTCCTAGTCTAACATGATGCATTTTTTTCCATTTCAGTGTAGGTGACTAGGAGAGGAACAAGGCACTGAAACTGTGTAGAGCATAGATCAGTACGGTATGCAAGACTTTGGATAATTGTCATGAAAAACTACACAAATATCATTGGGAGGTAGATTTTCATAGTTTGAGACAATAGTGATAGCTACAAGGTAGAACCCAGCTGGGAAGCAGAATTGCAGAGCTTCTAGAAGGAAGACTAGGTAGGGTGTCAGGGAACTACTAGGCCAATCTGCGCAATTTTTAAGGGGAGCATTGGGTAGGTCATCTAGCTAGGATCTGCACAGTTTCTCCAAGGAATATAGAATGGGAAGCAAGAGGCACTAGCAAGAAAATCTAGGCATTTTTCTAGAGAAGGATAGGATCAGGCTACAGGAGCTGCTAGTTAAGACTATGAAATTCTAGGAAAGAGTTCGGGACAAGGATCGGGGGCTCCCAAACATAAATGCACATTTTTGGTGATGAGTGCAGAGTGCGGTAGCTGGGGGGTGACATTAAAAACTACATAATTTTCTAAGGGAGAGAAGAGCAGGCCAGCAGTGGGTCTTCCTGCCAAATATGCACAATCTCCCGGGACAAGGCAGTGACAGGTAGTAGAGGCTTGTCCCACATGTCTATGTAGTTTCTTTAGGTAGTGAAAGGTAGGCAAGTTAGACATGTTCTATGTAGTTTTGGAGATCAGTGCAGCCCTAGGTCATAGATCAAGTTTATTTTTTCTGGTTGAGCAGAGAGAGGCTTTATGGGTGATATTGTGGGAAGTGCAGACTGGATTGGTTTCTGGAAAAAAAATTCTGCAGCTCTAGGAGATAGTCAGCTGGCTCATTTCACGAATCGCACAATGCTGCAGGTTGCCTGGAGAACAACCTCAAGCTCTGCTCAAGTCTGGGTGGCAATACAAGGTCACTGTGATTGGGGTCTTATTGAACGAGGGTTGTCTAGTCAATATATTTTTAGGAAAAATGACTAAGTGTGAAAGTAAGTGAACTTGCACACACATGAAATTGTGATCACATACTTAGCACAACTTGATGAAAAGACACCTCAAACTGATGAAAAAAACATGTGCTCAGTGAGACTGACTCAAAAGTGAAGAGAGACAAATGTGACACTTGAGATACATCTTTGAACAACCACGATGACACTTACATGACAATGTTTACAACTTTGTGTGTGAGTGTAACCAATGTTCACAAGGAAAAAACAACTCATACACATAAAGGAAAACCTTCAATATTTTCATAACAAAATCATAAGCATGACATAGAAATCAACATTCCAAAGATGACAATTGGTCAAACAAGCGAAAAGGAAGCAAGACATGTAGAGGAAATACATGAAATGACTTTGTGATTGCAAAAATGCAATAGAATGATATGAAAATAACAAGTAGTCCTTCAAGATACACTAAGGGATGTACTTCAAAATATATTTTTTACTTACAATAATTACCCTGAAGATGATATGCATCCGACAAGGTTTCCATGAGGTCTTGATCTCTTGTCATGACTCATTTCCTTGGTCTTTCTCCTCAACTCCTTGAGAGTCATATGGCATGTCATCTTTCTTTATGGTCACTAAGAGACATATCTGTGTAGTTTCAACAGATAGTGATTGCTGCCGGGATGATCTGTGCATTTTTCCAGAGCAGGGCTAGGTTCCCTGGTCTACAGAATTTCTGGTAGCAAGGTCACTAAACAGTTACGACAATCACAACATAGTTTTGAGATGTAAGACACTGCTATAGGATGGGGTCCTAGGAGGACACCTCTATGCATTTTCTGAGTGTAGTGTAACCTAGGAAATTGAGGGACAACACTACGTAGTTTCTAACGATAGTGGGTTTCGGCTGGGGAAGGACACTGGAGGAAACCACTACACAGTTCGGATGCGAGGGGAGGCTGGGGTCCCTAAGAATTGAGGGTTGCAGAAACAAAGTGTGTAGTTATGGAAAGATGGATGAGGCTAGGTGGCTCAAGAAACCGACCAAGTGCGAGTTCAACGAAATAGATGTAAATAGTGACATAACTTGACTATGATCAAACACAAACACTTAGTGATACAACATAGACCATCTAGAATATATAAAACATATTTTTTTTAAGTAATAACATTCATCACATGAGTGTGTGAAGTGCGTGTGAAACATATCTATGTAATGAGAACAACCCATACACACAAGATTTCCCCTTGAAGCCAAACAACATCCCCTTTGCATGAAAAAAAGTAATCCCTATGCCCAAAGATGACACATATTGCATAAAGATGAGAACGTGAAAAAATATTATTATCAAGGAGGGGGCTTAAGATCATCATCTTACGAATAAGTGACTAAGGAACGATCCATCACAGGATCCAAGGTAGGCTCCAAAATTTGCATGCGAGCCAAATTTTTGGAGGGTGGTTGTAGCTGCTACAATGGAAGGATCTAATTTATGAATGCATGCACATGGAATAAGTCTACTATGTTGATGTTTCTTTATGATGAACGAATGTTGCTCCACTTGGTCACCCAACATGATCTATTTGGAGAGATTTTCCCTACTCTCCCTAATGTATCAAGGTGGGTTTGTGTCACAAGCCTTATCTATGTACTCCACTAGAGGGCTACTCTAGAACTCCCAATTATACTCCTCTTGCTTCCTTGTGTGGGTCTTCAAATGTTCCTCTACACTAGACAGCTTGGCTACTGACTTGGCACATACCCGTATAAGATCATCAATTTTTCTATTCTCCTGTAAAAAGGTGTCTCGGGGTATCTAGATTTTCTTCTTCAACATCATAATATTTGTCTTGAAATGCTAGACCTTTTCTCGGAAGTCCTCTACTAGAAATTTTGGTGTCCTGCTGAATGTCTCTATATATGTCTACACCAGATGCCCCACTATCAAAACTCTAACTTGAGCCTTTGACTGGCTCTCTAGGAATGGTTCATCTTGTACACTATTTCTATCATGCTCTCCCATGTGATTATTCTCATCGTGTTGGTTCACCATTTTTGGCTCCTCACTCAAGTCTCCCTCGCTTCCTCCACCTGTGAAGACAATCATTTATTCATCCTCTTTGGTTGTGAAACATAGATGCATTGGTGGACTATTATACATACTTGAGTGTTCATATTATTTATGAACATCATCGTTGAGACCTATGGACTCTCTTGTATAGGATTATACTTCATCAATACCATTAGGTAGAATTTCCTGATGCACTTTTGCATTCTTTTCATCACGCAAGTCTCTCTAAATAATATCACATTGTTGCTCACCATCTTGAAAATAAATAGACCCAACTATATAAGACTCGCAATGATATGAAGGAATCTCCTCTTTCTCTATCCTCACTTCCTCCTTCCTATCACTTGGACATGAATGGTTGAGTGGCCAAGGTCTGTTGTAGTTAAAGAATAGTCCTCTCCTTATTAGTTCATTCTTGCTGCAAGTTTTACTACATTTATTCTTGTTTACTCCATCAATTGTTTTAAGATCGTTCTTAGTTAAAACCCTTTTGAGAAATTTTATGTTTTGAATGACCAACTTCTAAACTAGATCATAGGCGATTGGTGATACAATTAGTTCCTTTCTCAAAATAATTAACAATTTGGATCTTAGTATATTGCATATGTCGGCATCTCCTTCTAAAAGAAAGGAAATAATATTTTTCATGTTTGTTTTGACCTTGTCTGGATGAGTTGATGTAATGATGGTGTAAACATTCTGTAAAACCTAAAAGATTAAGTCCTCACATTCTAGATTCAACATGAATGTGCCAAAGTTTAACTCTACCATGAGTTCTAAGATTCTATGCAACTTTTGAAAGGTAGGAAGCATGATGTTGTTCAACTCCCGAAGGGATTCTACTATTAGTTGTGATATATCTCTCATGATATCATTATTCTAAGGTATTAGTGGTGATGTTAAAGATATGATCCTTCTGAGACAAGAAGAAACTGTGAGCCTAACCTCCTCACAAGGATATTCCAAATTTTGGGTTGTATCAGTGCAAGCATGGATGTCTTGAGATCCCAACTAAGTTTCTTCCATTATGGTTGCCCCACCTTGGATAGACATGTGTCTAATTCCTCCAACTTATGAAGGTCTATGAATGACTTTGTTCATTGCAATTCAAATCCAAGTGTGAAGAGCTTGGCCCTCCTCCCTGCCCTTCCTTCACTTCCCATGGGTTCTTCGGCTACAGAATGACATGGAATATTTTCAAGAATGGTCTACTTCTTTGACCATCATTTTTGTCTAAGAAGGTATTGTTGCATAAATGACCATTTTCCTCACTGGTTCATCAAGAAGTTTCTAGTTATTTTCCAAGGTCTCTTCAAGATGATCCATCTTCTCCCATACCAAAGAAAGAAAGGAATACACTAATTCTTCATAGGGAGATTCTATCAATCATGCCTTCCCAAATATTTTCAACAAATTTGACCCAAAAATATTATAGCCACAGACTTAGAAATTATTCTCCCTTAATTTTTTTAAACTATTTTACAAAAACCCTTATGTCTCCAAATAAATATTGAACCCATACTGAAAATAAATAAAATCCTTATAACTATATAACTCACTTCCCCCCCCCTTTTTAATATTATTTTATTTTATTTATCATACCCTTATATCTCCTAATGTTATTGAAGTGCTCCTCCACTCAGCCTCTGATTAGTTGGTGTGGTGTCTGGGCTAATAATTGTGAAGAATACAAGCCAAAAGTAATAACTAATAACTAATGGAAATGCTCCATGAATTATTCATCTCCCATATACAGTATCTGAAGAGTTTATTTGTCATAACCCTTCTGCAAATGACACAATTCCCTCCATGATCTTGGATCCCAATGCAAATAATATGATGACACAAACTTAATATGAACTTTGGTCCCTGACTAAATACATTTATGCAGCCCATCCATAATTATTTTGGCTGTAGTCTAACAATTATGCTTTTTCCCCTGAAAGTTATGGAAATTCCAGCCATATTTTGAAAAAATCTTGTAGGGATTTTTGTAAATCCAAGTAAACACTGTCAAAATTCATAATTTTAGGTGCCCTACAAGTTTTTATGGTGTTGAAACCATTTTGACCATCAAAAACATGATTCAAACACTGCCTCTACAAGATTTTTTGTTTTTCCTAGATTCCGGTCACTTTTGGTTGTTCGGGAAATTCCTCCACCTCCGTAGATGACTGCAAAATAGGCTTTCTCCCTCCACGACCTTAGGAAATGTTACTCACATTTATCACGAGGCTGCTTAGTTGTGGTAACCCCTACACATCATTCGTGTGATGCTCTAGCTCTTCAGTGATTGTCCTGCAATGGTATGGCTCTCAGCCCCTCTGCAAGTGACCACTCCATGCTCTCTCTAATCAATGGTTCTCGCCCTTACCTTGGCATTTTTGCCACTCGGCCTATGGACCTAAGAATATACCTTCACCCATGATCTATCAACATACTAAGGGTTGCCCACGGGACCATCGATTTTCGAACTCTGATGCCCTCACTAATCTCGACCTTCTCCACCTTGGCCTTGCTCCTGCACCTACATCCCTTAGGTCTCAATGTGGTCTCACAGATCCAAAGGTAGGTGATCCACCTCACCTAGCCGATGTTCTCACAACTGTGCCGTACAAATGGTCCACAATTAACAATTCATAGTTGGTGCTCAACCCTGACTAATTGACACACCCACAACTTACCTGTTTTACAATGCATCTAGCAGGTGCGACCACAACCAGGAACCACATGTCCTACCTAGTTCACATTGTGTCTATCTAGTGTGAGAAAATTTTTGGCCCTAATTCTGTGGTCATTGAGCTCTATGACTTGGAAAAACACAAGGCCCCAGCTCCTGCAAACAAATTTACACTTTGATCTGTGGTGGTGCGTAATAGAGACAGTCTATTGATCTGGTACTAATGTAAATAGTAGTGCAGTAACCCCAAATAAAACCAAACTACTATCAAAACTAGACAATAGGCCTTCAAACAACCTTAATTTCCTCGGTGGAATCATGATGCCCTCCCTCATAGACAAATTATCGTTAGCAAATTTATGGTCTCTTTGGTCAAGTTAGTGTGTGTGCTAGGTTTCTCAAATGATCCTTGGTTCATTAAGGGATTGAAAGTGTATATTAATCATATATTTCTAGGACAGGGAGTAAGATCCCTTGCCCAATGCACCCATTTTGAATTGATAGATTGATGTGGTCTTTCAACCCTTGTTTCCACAACAAGTAAGTCCCCAAAATTATTTCACATGGCAATCGTAATGGCTCCACTGATTCAGTTAATTTGCTACAACCCTTTGATTTTTCTCGATTCATGTTAAGGAGGAAAATAATAAGCATGAATGATGGTTGCATTATAGATCAGTGTTACATATTTACATTGTCATTGCATTAAAATCGAACACCCTTTGATTAAGATGTCCATCTCACCAATGTTGACTCCCGATAACGAGCGAATTGAATTTATATGCGATAATATATGTGGCCCTTCACTTGCTTTTGTTGACAATTCAATTCCTTGAAACACGTACTCGAAATGCACATTACTTTGCCTCATATCAGACCTATTCTATGCATAGATGATACCATGATTTGTTCTATTACACTTCACATTCAATCGGGCCTTACCCAACGATTAAATTCTTGGCTGCTACATAAAACCAATGCATTGGTCAATGTAACAAAATTGGTTAATAAATTTGGCCAATGACGTTAATTCGTCCAAGAAAGGTTAATCTCTAAGTGGTCGTCCTGACATTCCAAATTCTAAATAGTGGACCATTGCTCTAAGCACACAACCATTAATCTCAGAAATACTACTTGACCTATGTAAATTCAAAAGTTCATTTAAATTCCAACAATTATATTTCCTTTGGGACCTGTGGCAATGATGCGATAAAAATTCTTTGGAGAGAAGCTTCAATTCTAATTCGATGCCTTCGGTAGCTAAGGTTGACCCTTAATAATATGAAAATTAAATTAGATTCGGGAAATCTAAAGATTTGATTCCTCGAATTGAGTTCAATAACAGATCCCACAATGGTCAACTAGGGTGAGAACCACCGAAATTGACAAGATCTTTGGCTAGGGTGATGAAGGAGAATAGTCAAAAATAATTGTTTTTCGTTGTAATTTAAAAACCCTAAGAATGGTAGGAAAACCAATTCTGATACCACTGTAATATCTCAAATAGTTAAATTTTCAGTAGATTTTACACATTGTAGTGCCCTAAAAATGCTTCAACACAAAATATGGAACACAAAGGGATATGAGAAAGAAAAAATGCAACCACTTATTTAATTATTATGGTAATAAGATATAAACCCATTCCAATGGCATGCAAGGCTTCCCATCAAATGAGAAAAGATGACACTGAAGCACAATCATGGATTCTGGATAGATCCAGCAGACAAATCACACCCATGGGGTTGATCAAACTAGAATTGGCCATGCCAAGTTCTCAAGAAACGCATAATAACATAGATAAAATCAGGATGATCCCAATTCTTAACTCCTATCCCCTTTAATAGTCTTAATGGACTCTCTATAAACCTTATTTTGTTACTTTCCCTTCAGAAACAAAGGTAAATACCATGGGTAGATACCATAGGAAAATACCATGGGTAGATTCCATCGATTTTGATCATATCAAAAAAAGGGAATATTAAAAACATTCCTAAAATTCTAAAGAGTTGTATTAAATATGGTGGCCTTTATAACATATAAGAATGTGATAAATTTCAACTGCATCAGGATTCATAAAAAGAAAAATAGTATATGGATCAAGGAAAATAAAGTAAACACTTCGTTTATTAAAAAAAAATAGCATTGCACACAACATAGTAAGAAAGTTTGATTCAAAAACAGATGTTGACACTCAATGATACATGTTGAGATCAGTGAATAAATATATAAATTAATATTTACGCAGGGTTTCCTCCCAATCATTGCTTATCTATGCTTTTATCTCAGACTTGGAACTCATTCCTCATGCGTGATTCATTGTTGAAGAAGTCATAGACTATTTAGTTCTTGGGAATATTATTACGGGGCATGAGGGTTCACATGGAGGCGAGGTAGTATTTCATTTATCTCAAAGCCACTCATTCAAGATGAAATTTGGTCCAAGAACAAGAAGAAATAATTATGCAGAAATTATGGCTCTAATTGAAACATGAATCATCACATCCAGATATTCGAGGATTCAAATAAAACGATTCAACTGTACTTTTAAAAATCACATTCACACCCTATATCTTATTCTGGAAGAGATTAGTATGTTAAATATTTTTTTTATCAAATGTCTATTGTTCATAATTATAGGGAACAAAACATAAAAGCTTATGCCCTTTCTAAAGCAGGTACTACACAAAATTTTGGTACATGGCACATAGCGTAGCACAACGATGACCAAGAGAATGGCTACTTCTATAAGCCATTCATAGAGGGGTTTCATGCGAACACTGACCTCTTCATATTTCTCTTCATGATAGTTTTTATGCTATGTATATGTCATCATAAAATATATTTATGTCGATAGTTAGTTTCTATAGACAATATTTTGTGACAATTATGTTTAAACTTCCCGTACAGATACTCTATTAAGTCCCCATGTATTTTGACAATTTGTCGCACACTCATTGGTTTTCCTTTTTTTCAGCTTAGCCTACGATTATGGCACAATTTTCCTTGGCTATTTTTTTCAGTGCATATAGAGAATGTAATTTCCATCATGAAAGCTACTATTTTTTCCTGAAAAAAATTGTTATTTACCGAGAAGCTTCAATTTATGACTTGTATTCACAAATGCGTCGATTGATCGAAATGGGAAAACACAACTTAGAATTCGACGGGAAAGCATATAAAATACCATTATTTTTTTTTTCATTTTACAAAAATGTAGACTGAATTTCTAGAGAACCAGCAAGTACTATGTTTTTTGGATTGGGATTGAAGGCCATAGGAAAAAATTGAATGATAAAAACCCACTCTACCTGTTATGGATTTGAATTTCTTTGTTTGCGGTTGCTTCTCGCCGCAATGGTAGTTTTTTACCTCACTACTTAAAGGATGTCACGAGTTCGAATTGTCCAAGTGGTACTTTATAGTACTCATATTATAAGTTGAAGTTATAAGTTGAAGGATGTGATTCAATTTTTAAGTGGGGAGCTTTGGTCTTCACATGTATTCTAGTTCAATTTTGGACAAAACTATATATGCCTAAGAACAACTCCAAGCACAATTTCTTCAATTGAAAAAAGGAAAAAGAAAAATAGGTTTAAATATATTTATCTTTGTTATTGAAGGAAGGATGGAGAATTTGGACATGGCTAGAATTTGGAAGGAATCATGTATATAATGTAGGGTTCCTTGGAATAAGGGTATAGCATGCTAAGAAACCTAATCTTCAAGTTGTGATTTGCGTTATGGTGTATTAGGGTGATTAGTTATTAAAGTTAAAAAAAATCTGGAAACTAAATCCTATAGTTTCTTTTTGTATTTATACATGTACAATTTACATTATTCAACGAATTAAGTTGATTTTTTTTTCTAATTTATTATTCCAACAGTGGCATAATAGAAGGTTAAATGCTTTGTTGAAGGAGAGTGCAAAGGTTAATTTGCTTCATCATATAGTTTGTCTGTCCATAGCGGGCTGTGTTAAAGCAGATTCCATCGATTTGAAGCAGCCCTAGTCATGGTCAATTTTAGTGGCGAATTTTAGCCCAATGGCGAAATTTAAGGGGTTTTTCATTTTAGAGGGGTGACATTTTTATAAAACACCCATTTCATATATTTAGCTCAACTTTTATTTAAAAAATAATTATTTTTTTCATCTCAGCCCAAACAAAAAGCGGCGGATAAACTATGAAAAGACTCATTTAACCAAATTTTCCTAGTTTGGGAGGTTTATATTCCATTACAATCACCCGATTTTCTACTTTTCAATGTTAAATTTTTTTGGAATCACCCATTTTTTGGTTTGGGAGGTGATTTAGGAGGTTGTATTTGGTCCCAATCCCCCTGATTTCTTCTGTGAATGGCTCCCTGTTTTCAAATATGGTTTTCGTTGATGGCAAGGGTGTAAATAAACAAAAATATAAATAAAGTGGAGGTATGGTAAATAAATAAAACCTCTTTTTATGTTTAGTCCCTAACCCTCTTTCTATTTAAGAAGGCTAAAAAGAGAGGTTTTATTTAAGTGAATCCTATGTGCCAAATACCATATTTATAAAAGAGGTATGGCAAATTAATAAAAATATAAATAAACAAGAGGTATGGTAAACAAATAAAACATTTTTTTATATTTACTCCATAAGTCACCTTATATTTACGGGCATGCAAGGGTGTAAATAAATAAAAATATAAATAAAGTGGAGGTATGGTAAATAAATAAAACCTCTTTTAATACTTACTCCAAAGGTATGGTAAATAAATAAAAGTATAACTAAATGAGAGGCATGGTAAATAAATAAAACTTTTCTTTATATTTAGTCCATAACACTTTCTATTTAAGAAGGCTCAAAAAAGAGGTTTTATTTAAGTGAATCCTATGGGACAAATACCATATTTGTAAAAGAGGTATGGTAAATTAATAAAAATACAAATAAACTAGAGGTATGGTAAATAAATAAAATAGTTTTTTATATTTACTCCATAAGCCACTTTATATTTATGAACACTCAAAAAATGCATGATATTTAGGTGAAGCGTATGGGCCAAATACCATGCGCCAAATTATTATTACTACCATGCAAAAAGACATTATTAACCCTAATATTAGTATTAATAAAAAATAAATATGGAACATGGTATTGACCCATGGTATTCACATGGAATATAGCCTATTCAAAGGGGGGAATTAAACCAGCATAGATCCATCTTTACTCTAGATCTACTAAGCATCGAGAGGGATCAAATATCATGATATGCAAACTAGTGTAGAGTGAAAAACTATTTGATCCCTCTCGGGGCTTGGTAGATCAAGAGTAAAAATGGATCTTGTAGTTTAATGTCACTTAAAGATTTTAACTCGGTTAAAATAAAAAGAAAATAAAATAAAATCAATTATTAATTTTTATAAATTACTAATAGTAGTTTTCGAGCTCCAGGTTTGTGATAACCCATGGTATTGATCCATGGTAATAACATAGTATTCATGTGAGCATAGACTATTTAAAGGGGAAATTCTATGAACTTAGATCTCTCTTAATTCCGGGTATACTAAGTGTTGAGAGGGATAAATAGATTTCATCCCTCTAAGAGTGGTAGATGTGGAGTTAAGATGGATATAGTTTGGTTTTTATGATAACGAAGATATTAAATAGACTTAGGAAATTATAATGTAAAAAAAATATTAAGGTGAATGGTTAAAGCTACATTTAGTCACTTCACAAAATTTAATAAAAAATACCAATATCTCCATTAATATTTGTTTTCCTGATTTAACAAAAAAAATTCAAAACAGTGAAATCTTATCACTCTTTCTACATCACCCTCGCAGAAGAGAGATAGTCACTGCCCAGATTTTCCACCATTTTTAAAACATTCTCAATATGATATCTTCATGAATATATCTCCATGAAAAATTTAAGGTACTAATGTTGGATTAGTTGTTTGAAAAATATGCTGGTTTACACAACCTTTCATCCTTTCATCTTCTATTTTATTCTTAGTTTGTCGTAATGATTTGTACGCACTGGACCATTGCATCATGTTTTCATAAAAGGCGGAGATTATGCACCAAAATGAAAATTAATCCAAATGTTTCAACGCCATTAAAAAATGCAAGATGTATGAAGGTAGTAAATTATTCTAATAAGAAATTTAGATTGGAGAGACCTTAATTTGAAGATTTCCAATTAAAATAATAATAAATCTACATTTATATATTTATATATTGATTGGAAGTATTCTGACAATGGTCACTTCTTTCCATTAGATCCCCTTCAGACCTTTGGGATACCTACTACTTTCTTATATTATATATTTGGGGTTTGCTACTTGTTGGCATGTTGGGGTAAACAAACTTGATGTGTTTTTCTTAATCTCGCAGTTGGAGTCTATGGAATAAGAAAGAAATTTGATTTGCATTTTCACATCCTGATAGGTAAATTTTTGTAGATGAAGATTCCATCTTAGCAACTTTGTCACAAGGAAATTTTGTATATTTTGTTGTTTCTCAGTACAAAATCAAGCAATTTTTTTTTAACCTCAACATATGTTGCATTCTAAGGAGCAAAGAGTTGTCTCAATGTCTTCTTCACCCAAGAAAGTTGTATGGTCCAACGATCTTGCCATATGACTTTTGACAGCTAGCTTGCAGTACAAGGCTATCTTTGATGATGAAGCAGTAGTAGTAGCTTGGGGGTGGGGAAGATTTGGAAAGTTAAATCTCCAATGAAATCCATGATTTTTATGCGGTTTGCCCTAACGAATAATGTTTTGATGTGAGAGGTTCTACAAAATAGGGCATGGTAGGGTCTTGGAATTTGTACTCTATGCAAATGTGAAGGGGAAATAGTAGACCACGTGCTGGTGTTCATTTGTATTTTTGCTTAGGAGGTATGGGGTGTTATTCTCCCCTTATTTGAGGATAGGGTACTTGGCAGGGGGTTTTGTTGTTGGACTGTTTGACGATAGAGCAGTCAAATAACATAGATCATTGCTCCTAATTGCCTCTAGAGCCATTTGGACAAGAAAGAAGGAATAAAAATTATGTAGACAAGGAGATCCCTCCTTTTCAGGTACATCATCAAATAAAATACCTATATGAAGGCATAAAAATGACTCCAAAGGTTAAAGTTACAAGGTCGGTTGCAATCTAGAGGTTGATAAAACTTATCCATGGCCTTTCTTTGTTAGTGCTTGCGAAGGTGATATTCTTGTTATATATATTATATTTGAATATGTGTGATATTCTTGTTCTATATATTATCTGCAATTCGAACCCAAGTTAGTTGCTCCTGTATGTGTGATATTCTTGTTCTATATCTTATCTGTGATTCGAACCCAAGTCAGCAATGTACAGGAGGAAAATTCAAATTGGTGCTACTTTTGGTGTCTTTCATGTCTACCTCTTCCAGATAATTTTCCACAACACATCAAGTTCTAGATTCACATGTCTCCTGAGATTTGATTATTTTTCACATTTTGAAGTGGGCACAGAGGATAGCTCTTGTTTTAGGTGCAAACATATTCATTGCACCTATGTTTGTTTCTTGTCACCTATGTTTAACTTAAAGTTTTCTATTTCCTTGTTGCTATGAACTGCATCAACCTCTATTATTCTACAATATTTGTTTAATGTTTTTATTTCATACACGAGGAAACAGTGTTGCTCTTGTGAGGGTAAGAATGCAAGTGACAAGGGTTGATCATCTACAAAACTCTTCCTCAAATGAGGAGTTAAATCCAGTAGGTTTTGAAGAGCATAATGATATAAAAGTTGAAGAGCATATGATGTAGATGTTGAAGGTGGTGCTTCTACATGAATTATAGTACAAGTTGCAAGTTTAACCAAGAATATTAGTGTTAGCAGAGACCTAACTAAAGAGGATATGCTAAAGAAAATTGATGATGTTGACTTCAATGGATGCTTAATAAGAGTTGCAGTGAGAAAATATGGAACTCACCAGCATAAACACATTATTGGCTAAATACCTCATTCAAGGAAGAATAAGAGGGATTATTACAGTGTTAATTGAACAAAATGAGGAAATAGTTGATTGGTGTAAGGAGATACTTGAAATTGGCCATGACCTAGAGTTGATACAACTTAAGGCTAACGTTGCTCCACTTTGATTCCATTCAAAGATGGATTTTGGGGAAATCAGGGTGTGCAGGAGCTAAGAAAATATAACAAGAGCTGGTATTATGAACAATTGAAATCCTAAATAAAGACAAATCTATGGATTTACACCCTACAATTCTAACCAAGTTCTATTACACTCTATCCAAGGCATATAAACATCATTCATACAGTTTACAAAATACATATGCAATTTTCATGAGTTTCCTTTCCAAGTTGGAAGGAATTGTGGCATGTGGATAAATGCCAAGACAATGAGTGAAAATGTGCCAAAGTGTTTCCTAACAACAACATGGGTAATTATATATTGTTGTGAAATTACAATTGGTTTATCAATGTCTAGGCTATATTTGTTTTAGGGAAATAAAAATATGAAGAACCATGTCAAGAATTGTGAGCAAGGAATGTTTGTGGTTGCACATCCTAATGCATGGATGATTAAATAATTGTTTATGATTTGGCTATACAATTTTGTCACTTTTTACCTAGAGGCATCTATCTTACAAACATATAGTTGTTAATTTTTTATGGCCATCACAACAACATACTTTTACAAACCACAGAGGCAAACACTATAGGCATACATAGTGTTGGCACTGCTTAGAAATTACTCATAAGTTGCAAACCCTAGAAGTGTGTTTGGGCCTTTTAAGAATTATTTAAAGTTTGAGAGAAACAATTGGATGGCAAAGAACCCATGGAGAGAGGTAAAAAGGTTTGAAATAGTTGAAATTGCTAGCATGTCTATTGAAAGGACCTTGACACCCTCTAATATTAATGTGGAATGTAGGCGCAATGGAACTTGGCTGGTCAATTACGATGCTCTTACAAATGATGAGGCTTGTAGCCAAGTTCTTGAAATACCTCATGATAAAGATGCAAAAGTTTTTATAAACATGTTCAGTCTACCTCAAGGATGTTATCATATATTAGGTGATGATGATGAACATGGCAATTCTACTTAAGAATATGATGGAGAAATTCAAGAAAAAATAGTACTTGTTGATGAAAAAAATCGCATACAAATTTTACAAATGCTAATCAAAATGAAATTGTTGAGATGAATATGATTGAAGGTGCTTGAGTGATAGGAAGCATTAATGAGCAATTTTCATTGCTAAGCCAAGTGATCCTAAATGAGTGGTTAGCGGAAGCCATGATGAATATGAATTGAAATGATCTTTATGAATACTAATAAAGAAATCCTTAACATGCCTTTATTCGTGCTGGGCCATAAGGTGTTCAGGTGGTGGGGACCAGAGTTGCATAAAACTTTTATTGTTGGTCTATTAAACTCCATAATTCAAGGTAGGAACTTTTTGTTGATTGGGTAAGATACAACTATTCAGGTAAGAGAAAGGAAGGTCGGTAAGGAAGGGGGGCCTGTTTCATTTTCCTAATTGCACAAAGCCTCCTTGAAGGGTATGGAAGCTAATACAATGACTCAAAATAGAAGATTGCATCGTAAGACCACATGTAAGGTTCATGGGTTGTGATTCCATCAATTCAACACTTCATGACATGGTAGAATGGCCTTCATAACTTATATATTTCTTGAAGAACAAAGTATAATGACCAAATATCATATGGAAGGATGAACTACTTGAAGGTCGATGGCTTAAAAACTACCTAGAGAGTGAATGAAAGTGTTTATAAATTGCTCCTACAAATATAACAATTTCTCCTTACAATGAGGCTGCAAACTTATAGAAGAAAGAAATTCTTTTGTCACAGTTAGACTGGCATTTGAGAAATTAGTTTGATATGGAATCAACAAGGTAGTAGATGGAAACACTCAAGGAAACAAAAGTTGGGAGAAAAGTAAAACAAAATTCGTACACACATTAATTTCTCATAGCTTGACAAAAGTGGTAGATAAAACATTATTCTCTCCTACCTTGATAGAACTAGTGGTCAAGATCAATACCTACAAGAAATTTGTTGTGGAATATTATCAAAACTAACAGAAGGATATGATAGAGTGTATAGTAAGAACCTTGACAAGCACGACCACTAAAACTTCCAACATTGTTTGTAGGAAGAGAAAATTATGTTTCCTTTTTCCAAACATGTATGTTAGTATATATAGTTTAATGAATATGTTTTCCTATTATCATATATGGTTTCATACTTTAACAAAACATTCACCAAGAGTTCACAATGTTTTATTATTCAGAGAAACATTTGCCAAGATCTTACAAGATTTTATAATTCAGTGAAATATTCGCCATGACTTTACAAGAGACTATAATCTGGTGAGAGGTTCACCAAAAAAGTTACATATAAATATTATATTATTGATAAAATGGCCTCCAATTTTTCCTACGTATCATTGGGATTCACCCATTTATTATACATATAAATTTAGGATGGTTCTTAAAATTTTCCCTGGCCCTAGTTGTTGAGGTGAAGTGAATTGAATCTCGAGAAGGGGATGTCTAAGTTTCCTACCGGATTCGGTCTAGACTGGAGATTATGCAACTTTACTACAATCCATAGACAAGAAGAAGAACCATATGAAGACTGTGTTTGTTGCATCAAAGAGTAATTGTTAGAGATTTGTTGGGCAGTCGGATGTGTCTGTATTTCCAGTACATTTCCAATCCCATTATTTTATGTTCAATTACTACATTATACAAATGAAGGTTTTGTTTTAGACTTCTGTCCATAGAGTAGTGGGTGTTGTATGTGCCTTCATGATAAAATTTTTGCCCCAGTGAATTCCTTGGAGAAAGTAGTCCAATTGGTTTTCCTGTGATATTTCAAATCTATAAATTGAGAAGAAGCCCATGAAAGTAGGGTTACTATAAACGACATGGGCCCTCCAAATCATTAGAGGAAATTTTAGCTTAAAAGTTCCCATGAAATTTTCATGTAATTTCTATTTCATAATATGTAAACCAATCAAAATCCTTTAAATTAGAAAAGAGGTACATGTAAATATTTTGTAGAGAAACACATAAAACTACTTTTTTTAATTGTATTTTTGTCTTATCTCCTTACATGCTTACCCAAATTTCATGTGTAGACACTCATTGGATGCGGACTTAAATTCCACATCCATCGAGTACACATTATGTATACTTTTGAGAATACACACATTGATAAAAATTGAAGATACATTAAAAAAACATGTTGAACACATTATTTTAATGTATCTTCAATTTCTATCAATGTGGGTATTATCAAAAGTATCCATAGTGGGTACTCGTTGCATGTGTAATTTAATTCCGCATCCAATGAGTGTTTGCACTTGAAATTTGAGTAAACTTGTAAGGAGGTACTAAAAAATTATTATTAAAAATGGTAGTTTTCATCCTTTCCCTCCAAAATTCATAATTGTTATTTTATTATTTTAACTATTATTTTATTATTTTTCCATAGGAAGCCAATTTTACACTGAAATTTCCTCTAATGTTCATGTTTTTTCCAACATCATAGTACCCACCTGTCAAATATACCTACAAAATTATTGAAATACAAGAGGAAAATTACAAACTCTACTCAAAATCCATTGAATTGCATCAATTTGAAGTCCTAATTCGATCAATTCATTTCATATTGAATTGTGGTTTGCACCACTGATATTTCATGGTTGTTGAAGATGGCGAGAAAGAGATGTTGGTGTTTGCATACCTACTCCATTCACATTCGCTAGCAAGGAAACTATGATATGAATGATCATTTAGAGTGGATAATATGTATCGATAGTCATAAGTCATGCCAACCTTAACCGAGCTCCTAGATTTTGAGTATGTTAACCTAATTCCATTATGTTTTGGTAGTGATTATTATACCTATCTAAATGTCTTATCTCGTACCCATAGTGGGAGACAAACTCGCACTTTGTTTACTATACTCATATTTTTTGTGTTGGTCTCTACCTATAAACATCAGAACAAAAAAAAAAACTCGTTATGATATAGCGATTGCGAGAAGCTAGGAATTATTGAACTTGAGTGAATTTTGACTGTGTTGGGATTATTAAAGCTAATTCAATGTTTTAGTATCGGTACAACAATCGCTAAGGAATATTTGAAGTGTGGATCCCTTCATCCAAAGAAATTTGATGTTAAGAACATAGAGGATTCCAAAGTAGATTAAAAAAAAATTCAAATGTTTTATTATCTGAAATCATGAAAGCCAATAATGGGCAGGAAAATCCAAGGCACTTTTAAGTTGAATGCTACAAACACAAATATACTATTTGTGTTCCAAGAGAATAAGTATCGAATATCTATTGTGTAAGTAGTTGTTCGTGCAAACCTCTGGGTTTTGTTTTGAGGAATCTACCAACAAAAATTTCTAAGTTTCAATTAGGAGGGGCTTAGAGAATTGTATTCGTGCAGACAATATCTAAGGAATTGGGAAGTCACTGGTAACATCAGGTATTCTTTATTTTGTTATTTTTGATGGCATTAAATATGCTCTAGAACAATTTTAATCATGTTTGAAACAATCATAAACATTGTTAAATATCTAATTGTGGACTCCATCAACCATTTAATACATTGGTGAAGTTGTCTATGACTAATCTGGCCTTTTTTCATTATCACTCTTGTGGAGTTTTCTTGATATCCTTGTCGTTATAATAGTTTTTTGGCATATATTGGTATTCGTAAAGGTATTTTGTTGACTATGAGCAATAAGTTGTGAAATTTTCTGTTGATCTAGAGACTGCACAATGCAGATGATGCCTATGGTTGCCGTATGTTGTATTAGTGAATGTTTGTTGTTTTGAAAGCCTGGTATTGGTGAGATTTTACTTGTTGAAATTGTTTTGTATTGGGCACATTTTCAGTGGTAGTTGGCACCCTTTTCAAAGTTGATGAAAATTTTTCCTTGATAAGAAGCTAGAGAAAATGGCCAGACTCAATGATTTGCTACATTTATTAAGAAATTTAATGCTATCTAGTATTCATAACAATGTCAAAGTCAACAAGGACACACTCTCTAAAATCCATACATATTTACAAAATTCTCAAAGAAAAATTGAATTCATGGAGCTAGATTCACAGTTAGAATGAGACAAACTTGAGAAGAAAAATTGTGATTCTGAATTGGTGTTTGTTCAAAATAACTTTTTGTTTGAGCTTGATTCTAATCTTGTTAGGTCCATATAATACTAGTTATTCCCCCATTACTATTGTCATTGTATCCCCTATTTTTATTATTGTGCCCCTGTTCTCCCCATATTGTTATTAGTGTGCCCCTATTCTCCCCATATTGTTATTAGTGTGCCCCATAGAAACCCACTATTGTTATTGTTGTGCCCTTATGTTATTACTATTAGGTCGGTTTGATTATATTGTGACCCCTTAGCCTCCTATATATAGAAGGGAGGTTTAGTCATTTGTATTATCCAAGAATTGTTAATTTGTGTAATGTAAAGGAGTTTTCCCCCTCGAGGAGGATGAATTCTAAGGCGTTGATCTATCTTTCCTATCTTTTTGTGAGCTGGTTTCCTAACATCTGGTATTAGAGCTTTGGATTCTAGGGTTTCGCTGCTCCAAACAAGTCATCGTGGAATTTTCGCTATAACTTTTTTTCTACGATGCTTCAAAATTTAAACAAAAACCCATTTGAGTCAAAATCATTCTGAACTTTGAGCCCAAATTTCAGATATTTTCTCGCTACATTTTTTGAGATATGATCTGAGGAAATTATGGTTTTTGTAGACTCTCGAATCACATTCCAAACAAGTGACCTGGGGAAAATTATCATAAATTTTATTCGGAGCATCAGATTGGAATTTTGTAAGAAGTTTCAGAAAGAGGATGACCTTTATATTTTTTTATTTCAGTTTCAGATACTAAGATCAAAACAGTGACACATGGTACTTCATACAAGTTCTTTCTACTGAACTAGTCTATAATTAGGTCACCGTGGGAGATTTCGCATAACTCTTCCTTGGAGAATCCAATCTTGTTAGAAAGACGACTCAAAGGGATACTGCTGTACACGATTTCAGATATTCGAGATCTGCAGTTATAGAGATACAACAGATTCAATATCGAGCTCTTACAAAGTGAAAAAAGGTGTGTAGTTTTTAAAATTTTGCATAAGATTGGTTTGAAAAATTAGTTTGAAGGAATTCAAAGGGGATAGTGAAGAATTATTAGCAAGAAACCTGAAAGCTCCAGCATGGATCATGAAGAAGAGGAAGAAATGCAACATGATATATCACCATTATAGGACCAAGTACAATAAATTTCACTCTCACAAAAGGAGACTGAAGCCAAGATGAATGGCGTGGAAGCTAATATGAATGACATGAAAGTTAATATGGATGGCCACTAAGATGAATGGCATGGACAATAAGATGGAAGAATTGAAGATAAATTTGAATAAGTTTCTACAAGAAATGGTTACTAATGGTGAAAGGGTAATAAAGGAAACTCCTGACGAGAACAAAAGAAATGTTAATCATGAATTCATAGACTCTAATGTTGGATTGAAGACCCACCATGTTCCAAAAATAGATATGAGGAAGTTTGATGGCAAGCATCTCGGAACATGGATACTATAGTTGGAGCAATTTTTCAATCTCCATAATGTGCAAAACACACAAAAGGTACATATTGAAACTTAATATTTGGAACCAGATCAATTTGTATGGTATTGATGGCTTTGCTCCCATAAACAAATTGTCACTTGGGAAATTTTTATGGAAGAAATGATAGCCCATTATGAGGATACAAAAAGAAACAACTTTTTTAGCCAATTGATAAATCTCAAACAAAAGGGTTCAATGATGGAGCACATTGATGACTTCCAAAAATTGAACATAAGGGTAAAATATATTCTAGAGAAGCATAGGATTGATGTGTTCAGAGGGAATTTAAAGGATAATATCCAACATCAGGTTCGCCTTTGGAAACCTGATTCATTTGAGAAGGCATTCAAGTTAGCAAGAAAAATGGAAAGCAAAAATATGGCGGCTAGGAAGCCTACCACTCAAAACTATAAAGATGGAAGTGTTGTTGCCCCTAGCCTTCCACAACCTACAAGGTTGACACCATAAAAATTGGAATAAAAAAGAGCAAAAGGGCTTTGTTACAGTTGTGATAGAAAATACACTAAAGGTTATAAGTGTGCGGAGAAGAAATTATTCTACATAGATTGTGAAGAAGAGGAAGAAAAGGAAGAAGAAATGTTAAATGAAGAGATTATACTTCAGGAACAAACCCTAGATAAATAAGAAATGAATCCGACCATATCTTGTAATGCATTGGCAAGAATTACCACTCCCCAAACTATCAAGATAAAAGGACATATTAAGAAGAAAAAGGTAATAGTGGTGATTGATTCAAAAAGTACCCATAATTTTATTCATTGTAAGATAGCCAAGGAATTGAATTGCTTCCTATATCCAATACCAGAGTGTCAAGTGATGGTTGTAAGTGGAGGAACCATAAATTGTTGTAGAAAGTACCATAATATCAAGCAATCCATGGGAGACTATGTATTGAATAGTCCAACGCTCTCCATTCCAATGGGTGGTGATGATGTTGTACTAGGAGTCGAACAACTACAATCCTTGGGTACAATAGCTTTTAATTTTCAAGGACTTTTCATGATATTTTGTGTGGAAGGAAAGGAAGTTGAATTAAGGGGTATTGCAGGGAAACCGAGAAAGATAATTAGCTCTAACGGTATGCCACAGCTTCAAAAGAAGGAATAATGAGGTGTAATTGCACAATTATATTCGCTAGAGGTTCCCACATCGAAATCATATATTTCTCCATTTCTCCAAAAACTCTTGGACAATCATTCCAAGGTATTTGAGACTCCCAAAGGCCTCCCACCTATTCATGATCATGATCATGCTATTCATTTGATTCTAAGAATTGTTCCTCCAAACATGAGGCCATACAGATATCCCTATGCCTAAAAGAGTGAAATTGAACATATGGTTGCAGAAATGCTAGAGGCTGGTAAAATTCAACCTAGTCAAAGTTATTTCTCTGCTCCAGTAGTATTGGTGCACAAGAAGGATGGATCATGGTGCATGTATCTGTATTATAGGGAGCTCAACAAGTTCACTATTAAGGATAAATTTCGCATTCCAGTCATTGATGAATTATTGGATGAATTGCATGGATCAATTTACTTCACCAAATTGGATCTTCATTCAGGATATCATCAAATCAGAATGAAGACTGAAGACATTCTGAAAGCACCATTTAGAACTCATGAATGTCATTATGAATTTTTGGTCATGCCTTTTGGCCTTACCAATTAACCTTCTACATTTCAACGTTTGATGAATTCCATTTCCAAAACCTTCCTTAGAAAATTTGTGTTAGTATTTTTTTATGGTATACTAATCTACAACAAGTCTTGAAGGATCATGTTGAAATTGTTGATAGGGTGCTCAAAATATTGAAGGAGAAATAATTATATGCAAAAATCTCCAAATGTTTCTTTGGAGTACAAGAGGTGGAATATATGGGTCATATTGTATCTCATGAAGGTGCTATGGTAGACCCTAGCAGAATTAAAGCCATTAAGGAATGGAAAATCCCACATCCTTAAAGCATCTACGAGGATTTCTCAGGTTGACAGGGTATTATCGCAAGTTTGTTAAGAATTATGGGAGAATAGCAGCACCTCTAACAACATTATTGAAGAAAGATGCATTTTCATGGACTCCAGATACAACAGAGTCCTTCGAACATCTTAAAGAGGAAATGTACCAAGCACTGGTCTTAGCTATGCCAGACTTCACAAAAACCTTTATTGTGGAATGTGATGCTTTAGGAAATGGAATTGGTGTTGTTTTAATGCAATATGAAAGATCCATTTCTTTCGAAAGTCATCCAATCAAGGGAAAGTATTTCCACAAATCTATTTATGAGAAGGAAATGTTAGCAATACTACATGAACTTAAGAAATGGTGACCCTACCTAATGGGAAGACACTTCAAGGTAAAAACGGATCATGATAGTCTTAAATACTTTTTAGAACAAATATTATCCTCTGAAGAGCAACAAAAATGGGTCACAAAGATGTTGGGTTATGACTTTGAAATCATTTACAAAAAAGGGGAGAAAAATGTTGTGGTAGATACACTCTCAAGAAAGGATGAGGATGTGAAAGCATTGTTGTGCGCCATTTCTATTATCCAACAAGATTGGATAAATGAAGCAAGGGATGAATGGAAGAATGACAAAGAAGTAGGAACTCATTCAAAAGTTACAACAAGATCCCAGTACATCTCATACATTTAGCTGGAAAAATGTTTCATTATGGTACAAAGATCGCTTATACATATGTAAGAATTCCCAAATCAAACAAAATATTCTTATGGAATTGCACACTTCTGCCATAGGAAGGCACTGAGGATTTTAAAAAACTTACCACATGGTTAAGAAGGAATTTTTTTGTGATGGCCTTAAATCAGATATTCAAAAGTTTGTGGTGGAATGTTTAATTTGCCAACAAAATAAAGTTGACACAATTAAGAGCCCAAGTCTATTACAATCTTTATCCATTCCAAGCCAACATTGGGAGGAGGTTTCAATGGAATTTATCATAGGTTTACCCAAGTCTGAAGGAAAGAGTGTCATCATGGTGGTAGTTGACAGACTTACCAAGTATGCACACTTTTGTGCATTATCACATCCATTTAAATCCAGTACAGTTTATACTACATTTATGGAAACAATTCAAAAGCTAAATGGAAACCCAAATATTATTGTAAGTGACATAGATCCCATTTTGCTGGAAGAAAATCACTTTGCCCAAAAAATGGGGAGGATGGGGGCTCAAAGAACTACCTGACTTTGCCAAGGCACTGGCTGCCAAGATGGGTTAGACTCTGCTTACTAGCCAAAACCTTTGGAAACAGGTAGCCTATTATAAATACATTTGGCCCCATAATATTCTGGATTGGGCCCGACTTCCAACTTGGTCAACAAAGGGATGTTCATCGGTCTGGAAGGCCTTGATACAATCCCTTCCCCTCATTCGAGAAAATCTAGCTTGGCGAATAAATGATGGATTGACAGGCAGAATTGGCTTGGACCCATGGATTAATAGTGGGGGTAGACACATCCTAAATCAAGATCTTATTACTCATCTTCAGGCCCGGGACATCCGGCATTTCGCACAGATTGCCGATCAGCAGCGCACTGATATATTCACCCAAGCTTGGAAATCCGCCCAGCAACTGGATCTCCCTCTTCAATGGCATCAGGAATGGGATCACTATACTGAGGCATTAACTGAATCTCACATTCGAATCAAACAAGGTTCGGACGAACTTATATGGTGCATTGTTGATCATGGTATATATGCTCCTAAATTTGGATACAAAGCACTCATATCTCATAGAATGCCTGATCCGATTCAGACATGGTGGCAAACCATTTGGAAGCTCAAGGCTCCACCCCGATCCAAACTTTTCTTTTGGTGCGCCCTCAATGGTAATGTTCCCACAGGTGATCATCTTACCCGCAGAGCCATTTACAGCCCATCATGGTGTACTTTCTGTAAAAACGCATCAGAGAACTTGGATCATATGTTCCTCCTCTGCCCTGCCATCCACAATCTATGGAGCAACATCTGCAAACAGTTGGGCATAGCTGGCAATTGGACAGGGAACGATATACAGAGCGCATGGGATACTTGGTCACACTGTCATCCGGGCACAAAACTTCAAAACCTTCCCCTTGTGGCTACTTGACATATCTGGCTCGCTCGGAATCGGGCTATCTTTGAAGATCGATTGATAACATGGAGCCAGGTAGAGGTCACCATCATCGCTGCTTATCATGAGTTACCTGACACACCACCACCGAGACCAAGAACCATTCAGCCCATGCCCAACATTGACAAAACCACCCCATGGGCTTTCTTCGACGGAGCAGCAAACCAAGCTGGGTGTGGGGGGGGTTTTGTTCTGCACATAAACGAACACCATCGATACCTTGAAAAAATGGGTTTCGGAAATGGATCAAATAACTTTTCTGAGCTCTCTGCAATCCGCAATCTACTTCACTATGCATTATCGCATCAACACACAAGGATCAATGTATTTGGGGATTCAATGGTCATTGTTAACTGGATTAACAATGTCACTACTTGTCATACACACACACTCAGCAATATATTACATGATGCACTCACTCTCAAAGCAGCCTTTAACCATTTCTCTTGTTTAGACATTTACAGAGAGCATAACAGCGAGGCTGACAAATTATCCAAAGAGGCCTCGACACTTCCCAGAGGCGAATCGCTAATAGTGGAGCAGAATGGAACAGAGGAGCATCAATTTTACCACAGGCCATACATAGATCAGAGAGAACAAAGGGACAACAGTCCCGATAGCTGACAGTTAATGGAGACTTTTTTGTTATGACGAAATGTATAGAACATGGATATATTATTTATAAAACAGAATCCTCTTTTGGATAGCGAATAGGCTGCACAGTCAGATAAATGTACACAGCTCAATTTTGCAACTACCTTCTAAACAACACCTTGATGAGGTGAATTTTGTATGAACAATACAGTAATGCTACGGCATCTACTATATGTAATTTTCTAATATTAATGAAAATTACTGATTTTTCCAGTGGAAAAAAAAGACATAGATCCCATTTTCACTGGAAATTTTTGGACAAATTTTTTTTTCTTGTCTCGGTAATCTGTTAGCTCATAGCTCATCTTATCATCCTTAATCTGATGGGAAAACTGAGATAGTAAACGAATGTTTGGAAGGATATCTTCGTTTCTTTGTATTTGATAAACAGACACAATGGGTTAAATGGTTGCCTCTGGCTGAATGGTTGTATAACACTTCCTTCCATACTAGAGAAAAAATGCCCCCATTTATGGCACTTTATGGATATCATCCACCATCCATCACATCATATTTAAGATAAAATTCTAAGGTTTAAGCAGTGGAACATCACATCGAGCATCAACAACAAGTTCTCTAACTCTTAAAGGATAACCTCACGTTGGCACAGATTAGAATCAAATAACAAACAGATCAACATCGCAGCGAAAGAAGTTTTGATGTAGGTGACTGGGTATTCCTATGGCTACAACCATATAAATAAATGTCCCTCAAGCAAGCTAAAAAGGATAATAAATTATCACCAGAGTATTATGGTCCATACAAGGTGTTGCAAAATATTGGTACTATGGCATACAAATTAGAGCTTCCCACAGCTTCCCGAGTGCACCTAGCTTTCCATGTTTCATATTCAAAGAAGGTTATAGGTGACAAGCTCCAAGTTCAAACAATATTGGCTGAACTTAACGAGGAAGGAAAAATCATATTGGAAACGGAAGCAGTCACAGAAACAAGAACTTGACAGATATGAAATCAATCAATTTCAGAGTATCTTATCAAGTGGAAGAACTTACCGGCTAAAGATTCCACATGGGTGGATGAGAATTTTATACAAAAGCATCCAGAACTACTCAAGCGTTGATGACAACACCTTTCAAAAGGAGAGGGGCATGTTAGGTCCCTATAATACTAGTGATTCCCCCATTACTATTGTCATAGTATCCCTTATTGTTATTATTGTGTCCCTATTGTCCCCATATTGTTATTAATGTGCTCCATAGAAACCCACTATTGTTATTGTTGTACCCTTATGTTATTATTGTTAGGGTGGCTTGATTATATTATGACCCCTTAGGCTCCTATATATAGAAGCGAGGTTTAGTCATTTGTATCATCTAAGAATTGTTCATTTTTGTAATGTAAAGGAGGTTTCCCCCTCGAAGAGGCTGAATTTTAAGGCGTTGATATATTTTTTTCTATATTTTTGTGAGTTGGTTTCCTAACAAATCTATAATCAAAGATGGATCAGACTATTTCAAGAGAAAATTTGGATGGAGTCAAAAATCTTGATGAGAAGCATGTCATTCTCAAACCCTTTATAAGACCATGGGAAGAAATTGCACATAAAAAACACATAAATGGTTTGGGATATAATAAAGATGTCTTAGATTTATATTTTCATATTCCTAACTTTTCTAAACCTATGTGATTTTGTAGTGTTGGATTTCTTGATGGTGTTGTTCTCTAACAAATTGATCAATGTCAACAGTGTAATAGAGTTGGACATGTGAAAGATGAATGTTTTGATCTTCATCCGTGTGAGCATTGTGGAATCCCAATGATCATTCAAACAAATGTTCCAGAAAGAAGACTAGCGCAAGAGAGAAACTAAATTTTTGATGAATTGCTTCTTGGGATTGGTCCAAAACAAATAAGAATATTTATAGGTCATACCGCAGGATATGTTTGAGAGCCTTGACCAACCCTACAATGATGAAAAATACCTCATCTTCTCACCCTATCAAAGGGGGAAAATTGTTGATGGTCTTCGAATATTTGTCAATTCAGTCTGAATTAGAGATCCACAACCTTAGCCACAACCTGAGATTTTTCAAGTGAGCCTAAGTTAGAGATCCATAGTGTGAGTCAAAGCCTTAGATTTGTCAAGCTAGCCTGACTCAGAGATCCACATCCTGAGGCAAAACATGTACCAGTTAGAATCGGAGCCTGAGAGACTTCATTTTTTGTTGATTGAGTTATTTGTTAATGAGCACTTCCAGGTTTGGAATTGTTCAAAGAACTACAATATGGTTTCAAGGCTGGCTTATTTTATTGGCATGAGAACTGCTATGAAGGTTCCAAACATGGGTATCATTTATGGTTTTCTCTTAAAAACCACCATCATTGGCTTTTGGTCATCCTTGAAAACCATTTTTGAAAGGCATTCAAATTTTGGCTGAGTTGATTTTTTTCATTTTGAGCTCTCATTCTTGGAATTTGATACATTCCTTCATATGGATGTTAGAAACCTAATCCTCTTAGTTGTGATTTGGATTATGGTGTATTAGGGTGATTATTTAGTAAAGTTCAAGAAGACTTGGAAACTGAATCCAATTGTTTATTGTTGTATTTATGCATGTACAAATTACATTATTTAATGAATCGAGTTGAATTCTTTTTCTAATTTATGATTCTAATAACTTGAATAAGAAGTTACTATTTTTTTAGTTGGAAAAAATATGTAACATGGGACTATGCCTCTTAATTGTTTGGTGCAAATATAGAGTTGAATTAGAGTTGAATTTGCTTCGAGAAAACAATTAGAAGTGGTGCCCGAACTGCAAAAGAATGATTGAAGGTTATGTAAGGTGCATCCTAGGTATTGGACTTCGAATCCCTAGGGTTTTGTTTATTAAAAAACTGTGTAAAATTCAAATGTAAATTTTTAATTTTTTAATTATTAAGTATTGTAACACAAAATCAACCCATGTTTCTGTGAATCCATTTATGCCAAACTTCTATTGTGCACTACCAAAACATTGTCATCTCTTTGGAAACACTCTTGTAATCTTTGTGCTACAGTTCTTTAATTCCCGAACTTTGTGAAAATGTTTGTTAATGTTTGTGCTGCAATTCTTTAATACAACATCTTTTGGAAATGCTTTTTGTAATATTCTTTGTTACACCATCGAATTTTCCTATAATGTTGATATCAAAGTTACCAAATTCGAAAAAATTCTACTGTTCCATAAAAATTTACGTACTTTTATTCTAGTTTCGATAAGGGATAATTGGTTCAAAGATCCATACAGAAAGAACATAGCAGATTCTCTGCTCTTTAGAAACTCTTCCAGATTCACAAAATAGCATGTGATGGTCTTTTATACAAGATTTTGCATGCTAAATTCCTTAGTATATATGTAATATTCAATTAAGTAAGATTGTGTGTTGTATTTAATTTATCAATTTATCGATTTATAATATGAATAGATATGCCAGGAGTATTCTTATTAAATTATGGCTTACGAGTAGAAATATTAAATTGTAATATTACTATTTTTATGATAGAATAATAAATGTTATTGTTAACAGTTCTAAAATATAATTTGATTTAATTTAGAAATTAAATAATTAAGAATTAAGAATACATATTTTGAAAAATGATTATTTATATGACTTATGGAAATTCAGTTTTAAGTTAAATATATGGATAAATATGTAATAGATAATTTATGATTGAAAACTGTTTGAGTTTTGGCATTTTGAATGTTATAATTGTTTATTTTAATTTTTAAAATATTGTAAAAATAATATCCGTAAATATTTATAAAATCTATAGTTCTAGATATTTTTTTTTATCTATATTGCTTGAAATTGAACTTGGTAACTATAGTTGATATTATAATTCTAAACAAGAAGGATGCGGTACGATCATATGTGTTGTATTCAATTTATAAATTTATAATATGAATAAATATGTCATATGTCTAGTGTAATTTTTTCTAGCAGAAAGTTTTCCCATGTTTAAAAGAAAGATAAGCTTTTTTTATTGAGAGTTGAAGTATTAAATTGTAATGTTAATATTTTTTATTATATAGAATAATAAAGGTTATTGTTAATTTGTTAAATAAATAATTAATGATTAAGAATGGTACAAATGTATGTTAAACTCACATGGACAGCGAGACAGATGGAGAGATAAATCATTCAGTACAATTTTTATTAACAACTGATTTACATTTATAGTACATATTGTGACTCTTGGGATTCAGATCCCAAGGTCTCTTGGACTGCTTTGTCCATTCAACTTCCACGCTAACCCATTAGGATTAGGTGTCCAACATTCCCCCCCTTAATCCGAAGGGTTATGTATGAGTCCAAGAAAAGAGCTGTAATACAAAATGTGCAAAGAATGCATGGCAGCACTAGGCTGATTGTGCTCTATGAAATGTTGGTATAAAGGGCGGTGGTTTAAGGATGACCACCAACACTGGAACGCTTAGTGCAGTTCCCGGAACTCTTCCAAAACTGGCAAGAAACTGAAGTTTTCTGCTAGAGGAAGTGATCCTATTGTTTTAAAGAGGGAAACCTTCAACCATAAAAGGGAGGTCTCACCCCGCATAAAAGGTAAAACTTCAACCTGAAAAGGGAAGTCTCAACCTGTGATGGTTTAAGGATAACCAACAACTCTGGAATGCTTAATGCAATTCCTGGAACTCTTCCAAAACTGGCAAGAAGCTGATGTCTTCTGCTAGAGGAAGTGTTCTCAATCTGTGATGGTTTAAGGATGACCAACAACTCTGGAACTCTTCCAAAACTGGCAAGAAGCTGGAGTCTTCTGCTAGAGGAAGTGTTCTCAATCTGTGTTCACGGGCATCTTTGTCTCTGGCTGCAACTCTGAAACTGGTGTGGCAGGTTGTAGCTCAGGCTCGCTTGATGTGACTTTGAAGCTTGTAGATGACCATCATTTCCCCCCCTGTCAGATACAAGGTGAGAAGATGGAGAAAACTCAACTGCAAGACTGTTCAATACTCTGGAACAAGTTTTGACATGTGTTTGGAATATCTTCTTGGCTGTTGATGCCCATTGCCAAGAAGCGATCCATCCAAGATGAATCTTTGTTCTTGCAGGACGTTTGTTTCTGAAGCATCTGTGTGAAGAATGGTTGGTTTTATGACAGTGCTCACATGGATGAAGATCAAAACAGTGATCTTTCAGATGGCCAACTCGATCACAGTGTTGGCATTTCACGATCTGTTGTTTTTGTTGTTGTTGTTGTTGTTGTTGCTGTAGAAGAGGGGCAGAGTCTGGAACAGCTGGAGGTGAGCTGTCATGAGGAGCAGGTGAACTATCATCAATGAATCCAGCACTCTGAAACTGAATGGGCTTTGCGTAGTCTGGAATATGAAAGGACAAGTCCTTGTCATATCCAAGACCAGTTCTGTGCTTGTTGTGGACAAGCTGTTCCCAAGGTCTGATGATGGGCTTGGGAAGTGCAGACTGAGTTTCTGCATCTGCATGTACAATTGCTGCTTTGTTTGAATGAACGGTAACATTATTAACATGCTGCTGATGGGTGGTTGTCTCAATGTTCTGAACAAAAACAGGTTCAGAATGGTGACTCCACTGTTGTAATTCTTCCTGCTGTAGCTGAGTTTCGAGCTGCAAAAATTCTATCTTATCTTGTGCATTTTGTAAACAACTGTGAATATCAGTGAGAAAATCCTTGCTGATTTTGATTGTATTATCCATAGTAGAAAGTATTAGATTGTCCAATGACTCTAATATTGCACCAATTAGAGCCATCCTCAAAAAATGAAGATCTCAACGCACTCCAAACTCTAATACAATACTAAGACAAAGAAGCTCTCAATAATCTCCAATCTCCAAATTAGTTCAAATATCAAAAACCCCACATGCTATTCTGTCCATAAAATGAATTGATAATTTTTCATTAAGATAGAACATGGATTTTTTTCTTCTTTTTTTTTCTTTTACCACCATCCAAAAATCTCATTATATGAGCATTATATGCCACCATTCAAAACATTTCAACAAACTTTAATAGACTACCACCGTCTTTAAGGGAACTTAATCCATATGAGTGATGGCTTCAAAAAGGATTTACCATATGTCTATTATGGGAGTGCGGTTTTTATTGTTTTCTCTGGAAATGGCGTTTCTATGGCTGGTTTCGTTAAGTCTCCTTTCAATGCTCCGAGCTGCGCATGCAAACTTATCACAGATGATCAAAGCAGCAGTTTATCAGTATTATGGATGATCTACAGTGGATGTGTTTACCAATACAGAGACTCTGCCCAAGTTCTGCAGCAGAGTAACCTACAAGATCTGCTGGAAATCGGCGTCTTGCCTTGCCATCTCAAGTAACATAGGATCATCGAAAAATTTGTTGATACTCACATCCTCACTCATACCGTTTCTGCGCCTGGTTTTCACCATGAACTCATGTGCAAGATGCTGAACAGGTGCAGGCTCTAATGGTCGCAAAACAACAGACTTGTCCAGTGGATCTCCTGGCACTTATAGACCAAAACCCATAAACTCCACAATTCAGCTTAGAAATACGGATGATCAGCCAAACATCAGCAATCCTTTTTCTGATCCAAAAAAGAATAACAGAAGGAACTCCGATGAAACTAAAATTCAATACTTAAAACAACATTTCACTACCCACAATGACTACTGCAATAGCAAAATAACAGGCCATGCAGAAAAGTGGCAGAAACAACAAGATAGAAGGCGCAGACTCGGAGATCTCTCCACGTTGAGATGAATCATTGCATCCTTCGGCACAAAATGGATAAAACAAACCGCAATGGCCCTGCATGAAACTCCAAACTCATTCGGGCACGAAATGGTCCAAGAATTAGCTTTAGGTTTCGAATAGCAAGTTGTCTCAACATTAAATTTCGGTACTGTTTCACCGAACTCTTTGCAAAACTAGCTGTGAGGATACCTTCAAATTCAGTCAAAATTAGTGCATTGGACATAGGACAATAGAAAAAACATAACGCGGTCAGGTAAATTGCAAGAGCCGCAACCGTTTTGTCGATATTCTCTTCAGCGTTCTCACGTTACCAACTGGTTCTATTCTCAAATTGCTTTCAGTGTTGAAACAAACAAAGAGACTTGATTGCCTCACTAATCTTTACAATAATACAGACAAGCTGCAGACTATGTTTATGATTTCCAAGAAATCTAACTTACTAGAGCCGAGGTTATACCTAACCTTTCCAACAAAATCCTTCGAATACAGTTGGAAGACACGACACCCACAGTCTATTACATTTGTAAATACCTACAAAAAAAGGCGGTAACCACCATATGACCAGTCAGATAGGCGACAGGCGTTCCTGCGGCAACAATACGAGCTATCAGGTGCGAAGACTGCCTTCTCTTTTAGTTACAGTACAACTGCCATTTTTGATGATCTTGAAGGTGCACGGCAGATTGCCAGATTTATGAAGCACCTGACCTCGATACACGTGTTGAACTGTTTTTTTATTTTTTGGAAAGAGTTCAACGCATACATCAACTTCACCGTTACAACATTCAATTTTATTCACCGTTTCAAATGTTTTGGATTCCTTTGACTAATGTACACAGATAATAGAGTGGTCACACAACATTCACCGCATAACCAATTCAATAGATATGCATTCAATACAACGCACCGGAACTGGAGACGCTGGTCATGCAACTTTCGAACGATGGTTGATATTGGGGTCACACCTGCCAACTGCCCAAAATAAAGTACATCTTGCGCAGCTCCAATTCCCACGCATTCAACACAACACAATAAAATGAAGTAGTGCGCATGTTATCCATCCAAAACAATGGTCAAAACAGTGTAACATTTGGAATAGCAAAGGCCAAAAACCTGTTGCAATTCGGGGACCAGAGCACCGCAGACGTAGAGTTGAAGTTAATCGCTTCAGACGGGACAGAGTACGAACGGAATCCTCTTTGTCTTCATTCTCAAGTTCTGATAAAATCTGAATTTTATGAAACCATAATGTCTGAACGCTGGTCTACTGTTAAGCCGCCTATTAAAATCAAGATAACGAGCCCTTGCAATCGATAGAAAATATAGATTAGAAATCCACTGATGCGTCTACTTCGAATTTAGAGGAAAGGGGCAAGACCTTGCATTCAATAGATAATATATTTCAGAAATCAGAGGCAGAGGCAGCATGAACGAGAGAGGCGTTTGAGGACAGAATAATGGCAGAAGCATTTTTGCATGGGAGAATACAGAAAACGCATACCAATTCACTGAAAAAACGCAGAGGATAGAGGCGTTGATGACAGAGGCGTCAGAACAGTTACTGAAAAAACACAGAGAATTGTCAGACAGTAGAGGCGCAGGTGTAATGACGCTCTATATTCAGAAGAACAGGCAGGCACAATTAATGGAGCGTTACAGGTAATGAAGACTAGGCCAGCACTATTCAAGGCAACTCAGACCAGTTGCTCAGGGAAAACAGGCCACTCATCATGGCTCTGATACCATGTTAAACTCACATGGACAGCGAGACAGATGGAGAGATAAATCATTCAGTACAATTTTTATTAACAACTGATTTACATTTATAGTACATATTGTGACTCTTGGGATTCAGATCCCAAGGTCTCTTGGACTGCTTTGTCCATTCAACTTCCACGCTAACCCATTAGGATTAGGTGTCCAACAATGTATATTTCGAAAATTGTTGATACATAGGACATTATTTTAAAATATAATGTGATTTTTTTTTTAATTTTTGTGGAAAAATTTGTGAACAGTTTTGAAACCAAAGTTTCAGACTAGCTTAGTGAGTCCATCATGAGGACAATGAGATTTATATTTTAAGAAGAGAGAGTCTGAAAATTGAGAAGCTTATTAATAGTTATTGAATTTTTTTTTGATCTTATTTTATAATGCTTATTTTATTTATTTATTTATATAAATATTTATTTTATTTATTATTTATTATTATTATTTATTTAGTTTTACTTTATTATATTATTATTTATTTATTATTTTAATTAATTAATTAATTATTATTGTTATTATTATTTATTTATTTATTTTTATTTTATTTTATTATTATTATTATTATTTTTAATTTTATTTTTTTTTAAATCTGTATTATATGTTTAAGATCTTTTGCTATATGTTAATTGTTTTTACTGGAATGTATATAATTTTAAAGTAATATTTTTGAAGGATTTTTTTATGTTAACTTATTTATTATGTGATTTTGTTAAATTTATTTAATGGAGAGTTAGATAGGAAGCTAGCTATGATAGGTTAAAAATATTTATTTATTAATTAAATAATTTTATTTATTTATGAATATTAATATTATTATTAATATTATTTCTTTATTAATTTTATTTTATTATTATTTTTTTAATTAATCAATGTGCGTAAATATGTGTCATTTTTTTATTT
Source organism: Pinus tabuliformis (assembly GCA_031772625.1). Classification (NCBI taxonomy): domain Eukaryota; kingdom Viridiplantae; phylum Streptophyta; class Pinopsida; order Pinales; family Pinaceae; genus Pinus; species Pinus tabuliformis. Next base: position 491,523,949 of record CM062804.1, on the reverse strand, counting down.
TATTTAATAGGGTTTCCTAGTCTTACTTAATTTTAGTCCATGGTCTCTATTCATGTTGTTGGAGGATTTTCTGATTTCAATTGTTTCTTTCACCCTTCTTTTTAAATAATGGTCTTCCTTGTGAATTAATTTTGCTTGTTCCATGCAAATATAGTGTGATGAAGAACATGCATACTCTGCGAGATCTGATTTTTTCGACCTATTTTTTGAAATATCATTAATATGTTCTTTTAACCTAATGCCAAAGGATCTCTATACCTGCCACATGAGTAGGGAACCGAGTATACTCTTTTGTGATTTTTTGGGTCTATTAGGTCCTTGGCAGAATCTAACATGTTTTTGATGGTGTTAGGGGTGTAAAAGAAACCATAATGTTATGATTGGTGAGGCGATTTTGTCTGTGGTTTTTTTTGGTTGCAATTTGATTTCTAGATCTGGGATTCATAAATGTGTAATCTAGATTTGGCATTCGTATATATAGAACTTCTGGAAAGGCGAATAAAATTGATTTCATTTTATTTCTTTTTGGAAGTACATTGTGACTGTTCCACGCATCGCTTAATGACAGAAAGCACTTGTAAAACGAAGGCCACAGTAATAATATGAATCCAACTTCAAGTTTGGAAGGTTGATGCAATTTGGAAGGTATATATGATTTCATTGAAGATATAAGAAAAACAACAGCATCCAAGGTGCACCAGCGTTCTCGCCTTTGGGATTCGAAAAACCAAAACGTAGACATTGTAGATTCTGTGATAAATTTAGCGCAGTTCGCGAGTGAAATAACGATGATTTCACGAGTGGATTTCTGCGTATTCAGTTTAGCTTTTTTAAGGCGGTGATCCTTTTAGGTTTTTGCAGGAATTCAGTGATATTATTGACGATGGTTTTTTCAATTAATTTATAAATATAAATATGAATTTAGCTTCTTTACTTTGATAAAAAATTGTAGCCTTTCCAATTATGTAAGTTTAATAATTTAAAATTATAATTTTCTAGATTTACATAAATATAAATATTTTTACTATTTACTTATAGATCAATCTGACTTAACTTACAATATAGTTCAAAATACCAAGTCTACATTCTCATGTGTTTTCACAAAATTAAGCCCGGACATAACATTATAATTACATTATTTTTTAATAATTATTTTATTTTTATGGAATAAATTATATTTTATATTAAAACAAAACAATTAATAAATTAAAAACAATGAATAAATTGATTTACTAGGTTTTAATTATTCTAGGTGTGGATTCAATTTTTATTAGTTTAGATTTATCTTAATTTCGGATCTATCAAGGGGTGAGAGGGATCAAACCTCTCAAGGTGCAAACTTCTTTTTTGAGTGAAAAATTGGAGGAAATGTTTGAACCTCGAGAGATGTTATCTCTCTCTGATAGATCATCATTAAAGTTATTAACAGTATTTATCACTAAGCAAATAGAAAAATTAAAATGACCACATAAATCTCAGTAATATTTAAAATGGTTTAATCAATATTAGATGTATCTACATATTATTGATAAAATTAATCATATGTTCGATATATTTTCCTTGGCCGCACACGACTACAACGAGCCTGGATCCATCTTAACTCTAGATCTATCAAGCGTGAGAGAGATCAAATCTTTCAAGGTGCAAAACTCATTTTTGAGTGCTAAACTTGAGGAAAGGTTTGCGCCTCAAGAGATTTGATCCCTCTTGGCGCTTGATAGATTTGGAGTTAAGATGGATCTAAGCTGGTTGCAGTTGTGTGCGGGTAAGGAAAATCTATCGAACATATCATTAATTTGATCAATAATATGTAAGTACATCTAATATTGATAAAACCATTTTAAATCTGCCTCAAATTTATCTCGTCATTCTAATTTAAAATTTGCTTAGTGATAAATATTCTCAATAACTTTAATGATGAAAATTGATGAAATAAAAAATTTGAATGTAAAGTGACAATGCAATAGTGTTGAATGATAGAAAACGTAAATAATAAAAATGTAGTCAATTACAAATAATCTTCATTGTGATTGATCTCAAACTATTTTCTTTTACTACTCGTATTGTCACCTTTGTTAGTTTTGTCATATTTTCTTATCGATTATATAGGACAGTTGAAATCATAAACCATTTAAATATTTAACTCAAGTTCTTTAGTAAACAGCATACATTGTCTCTCTTTGCTGTACAATATTCATTGTTATAATTTTTTTCACTTACACTGAAATCAATGCACACTATTAATCCAATTATTTTAAAATTAATGTACCATCATATATCCAATTACTTCAAATCAAAAATCAACATATTCATTCAAATCAATGCATCTAATGCAAGAAATCAAATAAGATTAGAAAACAACATCTACTCTAAAATCAATGCATCTAATCCAAGTAATCAAATAGGATTAGAAATCAAAATCTACAATCAAATCAATGCATCTAGTAAGAATATAAGATTAGAAACCAACATCTACACTGAAATCAATGCATTTAGTGGAAGAAATCAAATAGGATTAGGAATCATCATCTACACTGTAATCAATGCATTTAGTGCATGCAATAAAATAGGATTAGAAATCATCTACATTCAAATCAATGCATCTAGTGCAAGCAATCAAATATAATTACAAGTCGACATATACATTGAAATTAATGCATCTAATGCAAGAAATCAAATAGGATTAAAAGTCACCATATACACTGAAATCAATGTATTTAGTACAAACAATCAAATAGAATTATAAATCAACATCTACATTGAAATTAATGCATCTAGTGCAAGAAAGCAAATACGAATAGCAATCACCATCTACATTGAAATCAATGCATTTAGTGCATGCAATCAAATAGAATTAGAAATCATCTACATTGAAATCAATGCATCTAGTGCAATCAATCAAATATAATTATAAATCAACATCTACATTGAAATTAATGCATTTAGTGCAAGAAATCAAATAGGATTAAAAATCACCATCTACAATGAAATCAATGCATTTAGTGCAAGCAATCAAATAGGATTAGGAATCAACATCTACATTGAAATTAATGCATCTAGTGCAAGAAATAAAATAGGATTAGAAATCACCATCTACACTGGAATCAATGCATTTAGTCCAAACAATCAAATAGAATTAGAAATCATCTACACTGAAATCAGTGCATCTAGTGCAAGTAATCAAATATCATTAGAAATCATCATCTACACTAAAATCAATGCATCTAGTGAAGGCAATCAAATAGGATTAGAAATCACCATATACACTAAAATCAATGCATCTAGTGTAAGAAATATTCTTTGCTCTCTCCCTCTTCCATCTATATCTATATCTCCCTCCATATATCCTTCTTTGTCTCTTTCTCTCACCCCCCCCAAACGCACACGCTCTCTCACTCCCTATCGGTCAATCCCTTTGTCCTTCCCTTGTCTTAATCTCTCCCCTCTTTCTCTTCAACTTCCATCTATATCTCACCATCTTTCTCTCTCTACGTCTTTCTTATTATGCCCCTCTCTCTCCCCCTCCATCTCCACCTCTCTTTCCCTACCTCTCTCCACTCCCTCACATCCTCTCTCTCTCTCTCTCTCCCTTTCTCTCCCACCTCTCTCTCTCTCTCTCTCTCTCTCTCTCTCTCTTCACCTCCCAACTCTGTTACTATATGTCTCTCTCTCTCTCCTCTCCCCATTTTCTACATCTCTCATTCTTTGTCTCTTTATCTAACCATATCTCTCTTTTCACTCCCTCCCTCTCTCCACTTCTCACTCTCTATGTCTTTCTTCTTCCCTCCCTCTCTCCCCCTCCAACTCCATCTCTCTATCCCTCCCTCTCTCCTCCTCTTTCTAAAGTCATCTCTCTCATCCTTTCTCTCCTACCTTCCTCTCTCTTCCCCCATATCTCTCTCTCTCCTACAATCCTCTCTCTTCCCCCATCACTCTCTTCCTCCCTCTCAAGTACTCTATCTTGTCCTTCCTCTCTCTTCCTTTCTCTCCTACATCTCTCTATCGCCCCCCCCCCCCCTTCTCTTTCTATGTTAGTATATAACTCCCGTTCTCCTTCTCTCTCCTTCTTTGCCCCCTTGTCGCTATCTCTCCTTATATGTCTCTTTATCTCACCCCTAATCATACACACTTTCTCTTCATCTCTCCCTTGTCACTCCCTCTCTGTCCACTTAACACTCTCTGCGTATTTCTTCTTCCCTCCCTCTGTCCCCGTCCAACTCCATTTCTTTATCCCTCCCTCTCTCCTCCTTCCTCTCTCTCCCTTTCTATCCTACCTCCCTTTGTCTTCCCCTGTCTATCTCTCTCTCTCTCTGCCCTACAATCCTCTCACTATCTCCCTCCCTCTCTCATTCTCTCTCTCCCACCTCCATCTTTATTTCTCCCTCTCCCTCTCCCTTTCTTACCTTATGTACATCTCTCACTCATCTCTTTCTCAATCTCTTCATTCCTCCTCTCCTCTCTCCTTTATTTTATCTCCATCGCTCCCTTGTCACTCCCCTTATTTCTCCACCTCTATCACTTTATGTCATTGTTCTTTCCTCCCATATATATCTAGAGTTAATATATATCATGATATGTTATAACATATTATAACATAACAAATGTAATATTGTATTAATCCAAAGTTATTAAATTGAATAATATTAATATTAATATTCTAATATTAATATTAAAGTTAATAATGTTTTTTTTGCATGATATTAATAATAATTTGGTCCTTGATATTTGGCCCATAGGCTTGTAATTAGACGTTGATTTCTAATCTTATTTGATATATTTTTATTTATTTAACATACTTCATTATACCTCTTTTATATTTCTTTATTTACCATACCACTTTTATAAATATGGTATTTGGCCCATTGGCTTCATCTAAATAAAAACTCTTTTTTGAGTTTTTGTAAACATAAAGAGGTTTATGGAGCAAATATAAAATGGGGTTTCATTTATGTAATATACCTCTAGTTTATTTATATTTTTATTTGTTTACCATACCTCTAGAGTAAGTATAGAAAAAAGGTTTTATTTATTTACCATATCTCTCGTTTATTTATATTTATTTTTGTTTACCATATATATTTTTATCTATATTGTATTTATACATAATAATTATTAGATGGATTTTTAATTGTTTATTTATATGGTTATGTAAGTTATTATTTAAAACACCGTTATTTAGATTTTATTTTTATTTTTATTTCTTTAATTTTGGCCGATATTAGTGAAATTTCACCACGACGGACACACATACACATCTAGCCCGGCTATAGAATGTGCCTCTCAGCTCAATGGGTTTCCCATAGATATAATAACTATTTAAAAAATATATAAATAATAACTATCTTTTTTTAGATTTTAAATTTATTTTAAATATATTATTTTTAAGTAATATTTTAATTTAAACAATGGTAATAGTTATAATGTAGTATAGTATATGTCTATACTCTTATTTTTAATTAATTGATTAACTGATTAAAGGTTCTACACAATGAAAGAAAAAATATTTCCGCAGAAACTGCTCGACACAGTGAAAGCTTTCCACACAAATTTCACTGATAGTTTAATTTACACGCATACTCATGGGTTATTAGGTTCATAGGAAATAATAATAGATATTCATATTCATGTAATTTATTCACTGTGTGGGAATGCAAAGTTCTACACAATGAACATAGCACATTGTCTTGAGCTTTGCACTCTTATAGAAATCCAATTGCCAAGTAACTCATCCAAAATTAAATTTTAACAAGTTATTGTTCATGCTATGCCTAATGATTAAACCTTAAATGGAAGGCTTTCTAATTAAAATCCAAATTGCACTTCTTAACTTAGAGTATAACTTGAATATATGAAATAGGATTCTAATGTTCAAATGAAATCTTTAAGACATAAATACATATTGGACAAATTAGAGGAAGAGTGCAGAGATCCACACAATGAAATTAGCTCATTGCATGGAGATTTGCACTCCTACAGTATTTTAAAGCACTACTTTTGTTGGAGAATCTAATTCCAACAAAATGCTAGTTGTCATACCTTTCCATCCCAGTGCCACAATCAGTTAGAGTTCAGTCCAGTTCAATTGAGATGTAGTTCAGTATCACTGCAAACATTTATTGTTGATGTTGCTTATGTAATCTATTTAATTGTTGATAATATTGAGAAGAGAAAATCTTTCCGCCACAATTTCATTTCTTAACATGGTATCAGAGCATCAGATCACATAAGGCTCCAGAAAGAAAAATGTTTCAATTTTTTTGTGTTCATAGAGAAATAGCAGGGGATGAGGTCTTTGAGAGAGAAAGAACAACAATAACTTAACTTGCCCACTTTGAAGAAAGAGAAGTGTGTCACTTTCACACGTGTCAAAAAAGGCCAATGCATCACTTTTGCACCTTAGAAAAAAATAAAAGTACACAAGAAAATAGAAAACTTAGGAAATTGTCCCATTTATTTTACTCATGCAGTCCCCCCGTCAAAAAAATGTGCAAGATTGTGTAGAAAATCCAAGATGGAAAGTGAGCACATCATGCACCTGAAGCTTTTATTTTGGAAAAAAAGAGTGATTTTTTTCAAGATACAAGAATTCCATGAATTTATTTGAAACACAACAATTGTTATTCGGTTTAAATGTCCTCTCAGTTTTTATTTGAAATGAAAAATCCCACAATGGTATTAATCAAGAATTGAAACATGATATTTTAAGAAAGGTCAGAGGTATTTCGGGCTGCATGTGTAACACACCTCCCTTGTGTACTACATTATTGTAAACCTAATCTAAGTTAACGCTAGGTATGATATCCTCCCTTGTGTGTTAATGGTTATAGATCTAAGCTGAGGAAATCTAGGTTTGATACCCTTCATTGCGGGTTAAATTATTCTACACCTAAGTTGAGGAAAGCTGGGTGATATATAATATGAAAAGTGAATGTATTATTAAATAAATTAATAAAATAAATCACTTGGAGGGTAGCGATCCAAGAGAGAGGAGATGATTTCCAAATCCCATGAGGAATGGGATAGAGATGAATCTTTCATCGTAAGCTTATAGATGTGATTCTAGATAAGCTTGGATGGATTGGATATCCATCAAAAGGATGGGAGATAAAGATCCATCGAACATAAGAGCTTTGTGGGAGATAAAGGCAAAATTTTATGTGTAAAAACGTCGTAGAGATAAAGATGAGCTTTTCCGGATAAGACCTAGGCAAATGGAAAAAATCCATCAAGCAGGAGACTGATAATGATAACTAAATCATGAAAGAGGGTATTAAATACCCAGTGCATTGGTCAATTGAGGACAGTTGATCCTTGGAAAAATATTCAGCTTGAGGGGAATCAGAGGTGATTCATGGCTGGGTGGTGGTGCTCCTCCCTTCAAGAGATGTTTAGTTGGATTCATCATGTGGAATGTTTTGTATGATGATTTCTTCCCTCTCTAATTTAAACTCTTTTAACTGATGAAAGAAATTATATGAATTTTCTAACAATGAGAATGATTGAAGGAATTACATGTGACTGTTATAGATGAGTATATTTACTTGTGCTCACATCATTTATGAGATAATGTTATATGGATGCAACTGACAATTTTTGCATAAACAATTTAGGTTGTTAAAGGACCAATGTGTAGACCTTATGTAGTATTGGTATATATAATCCCTTGTTAAGGTATATAGTCATCCTTAAGACTTTTATTGCCTCCAAAAGAAGAGGCTTAGTAGGTAGTTGTATTACTTGGGCCATGGAGCTATTTTGAGTTACGATTACAATTTACTTGTGCCCATTGTACATAAGAAATGTGTAAGCATTTGTTTAAATTGATAATGGCAGAATGTTTATATTAATGATCTCATTAATTTTTCTATGAAATTAACTTCATGAGGTGGCCATATATAGATTAAGGTGTGGGATAACTAATGGCATGAGAGGTGGGTGCATGCAAACCAATTAGGGGACAATGCCACTAAATGATATAATCAAATATTTAGTATATTCTAGACCATTTGACTATGCATGTGGAATTAGGATCATGATTCTTAGCCCTGCGGCCATTCTAGTTACCTTAAGTTCAATTTAATGTTCATTAATTCTTGTGTGAGGTTGTCAAAGAGTGTTGCTGACTGCATGTTTTATGATGAAAGATTGACTGGCATAATGTCTTATAGATGGAAAAAGTCCACATCATAGGTCCATCTCATATAAGTAATAAATATTATATATCAAGATACTCAATGTACTATTGGCAAGAGTCGAATTTTAGCTGTAAAAGAAGAAAATTTTCTAGAATAGGGAGCCTAGTAGCTAATTCTCAAGGTGGGCTAAAGAGGTTCATTACAAATGGTATCAAAGCATAGGTTCAAACACTGAGACCTATGGACTTATCCACCTCTGTAGAGTTTCGATTATAAAATTCCTGTAAGAAAAAAACCCAAAATTTTTAAAGCGGTGAAGCCTAAAATGTAGAACATGATTTCTTGGAGAGGAATTCAAATATTAACACGGTAATTGGAGGGCCAATAATATAAATTTACTATATATGTAACATGTTATTATTTCGATGAGAGTTCCCCGGATGTGGGTGAGGGCACGTCACATAGGGACGAGCCACATGCCCAGCATGTGACGCCCCGTGCCAGCAGTTAAGTGTTATGGGAAGTGTAATGGGTCTCCGCCGTCAGAGGATATGGTTTGTATGCCCAAGCTCCTGGCATTCAATGCCGAGCAGGGTGAATCGATGGAGGGACAGAGAGCAGTTAAGGCATGCTCGTTTCGAGGTTTTGCAGCGATTCTTCAAGGGGAAGGCAGCGCACTACAAATTCATAAGCATGGTGAGAAGGGAATGTTGCAGGCGCGGAAGGAATCGGATTGGGGGGACGATCCACCACCTTGCAGGGCAGTCACAGCACTCTGTAGCTGCTACTCAGGGGAATGTCTTGGGGAGAAGAGGCACATTAAAGACAATTGGAATAAATTGGAAGCGAGGCGGTCACTCTGTGCGTGGTATGTGGCAGAGTTTTGCTCTGAAGCCGCTCCTCCTGTGTATGGCCTGTGGCAAAATCTGCTCTGTGATCGTTCTTCTGTCACAATTCAGTTACTACAATCCCTCACCGGTCTCTACGGGATCCTCAATCCTTCGACAGTGGTCCGGGAACAAGAGGAAGGCGGCAGAGGATCCATGGCCAAGATACGAGAGCGGCAGCCGAGCAGGAGGGGACCTGGGCGAGGAGCGTCCTCACGACGCTCGGCATCAGATGAGCACCATCATTGTTGCTGCTGCTACTGCCATAGGAGAGCGAGAGCAACACCAATTCAGGTCAGGCAGTTCTTGGAGGTTGGCAGCACAAGTGAAGGAGAGTCAGGGCTTCCAGCCTTTGGCTCAGTCGTCTTCACCTTGGGTGGTTCGAAGGAGAATGAGGGTATCAATGCCCATATCTCGGTGCTCTTTACCAAATTTCCTGAAGGAAATGAAGAAGGGAAGAAGCCAGATTCGGCTGAGCCACCTCAGGCAGGCAAGGGGGAGGAGAGTCTCGTGCTGCAGCCACCAATTGAGGCCAGCACCTCTGGGAAAGAGATCCAGCACTCCCCTCCCATTCCTCTGGAACAGGCTCCTCCGAATACTGCAAAGGATCCAATGAACTTGTGGGCAGGGATGTCGGAGGGCCAAGGCTGGAGCTACATTTACGAGGAAGAGCCCGAAGACTAATCCCCAGCAGCGATCTCCGGCACGTTCCCTTCTCTCTCGGCATCAGTCTAATCCAATAGTTTCAGCGGGTATTTGTATTCTGTTTGTTACTGTGTTTGCTACTGTTTCGGTTAATTTTCAGTTCCTCATTTTTTCTTGTAAATGTCAATCTCGCGGCGGGACTAGCTTCACTGCAAGTTTATTGGATGGAAGCCCCTGCGTGGGACGTGTCGTCACTGTCTAACTTGATGTTGTTCCATGTTCGTCTACAGTCATGTCATTTTGGTCTTTTGCCTCAGTATGATTGGTAAATCCTGTAGTTGTCCCTGCGAGGGAGTATTTTGGGTCAAACTATGCTCTCGCAGACGCCATAGTCGGCCCTGGTTGGTCTGTATCTCAGTATGTAAAGTTCACATGTAAATACCATATAATATAATAGATAGTCTTTTACCGAGAAAAAAAAAAACATGTTATTATTTCGATGAGAGTTCTTATTTATACAGTCTTTATAAAATACGGGTTTTTTTTTGTATGATGCTAGTACGAAAAGGTAGAGTATATGAAAACAAAAGTCATGGTTAAAATGCAAAGAAATATAAGAGGATATACACATCTATTAACTACATGGGTATGTATAGTAAAAATAGAAAATCCATAAAATGAACATGACTTAGTGGAAGACCTTATTGGTAAAAAAATTATTATTTGATCAAATCGACTTATTTTATCTCAAATGGATGTCAAGTCAAATATACATGGATTCTTTAAAATTGAAGGGGAATTCATATCTTGACTAATCCTCTCCATTGAATGTGCAAACTATAAATTTCCATGACGAGAGACAGATTGAGTACTTCACACTCGGTAGAACCCTTCCTCGTGTGTACTATATTTTTGACTTCTAGTAAGTCAGTAACAAGCCATTCTCGAAGTCGGTGATGGCTGTGTTGCTTATCTAAAATCTAGAAGCTAATTATATAGAAGGAATGCTCATTTTCTTAAGGATATCATCCAGAATGAATTAACCATCATCTAGTTGTCATTAAATAGGTAAGAAGAGTAGGGAATGATGATGGGTGGCTAGTTGAGGAGGTCATTTGGCATAGACCGAGCCATGGCCATAGACTCTATCCAGGAGCTCCAGAAGACACATAAGCATATAATAATGAACCTTTAACCAATTCTGGTATTTTCCATTCGTGGAAACCGCGCCCTAATCGCTCAAATCGGAGGCTCAACTATTCGAACCAGGCCAAGAAGGAAGGGACATTGTTTTCGTCAAGATAGGAAGAAGACGGTGTGGAGAATCTCCTCGATAGAAGAGGAGGGGAGGTAAACGAATTCAAAGGGAAAGTTACAATCAAAATTGTAAACCAAGAAAGTGATAAGGCTCTGCGCATGATGTCTTGAAATCGGAGCTAGAGAAAAGTTCATGGATTTATATAAATTCTTTCACATATACATGGGATTCCTCCAATCGAGCTTATTTCTTCTAGCTTGACGCTAAACGCATTGGCCATTCTCTTCGGTGGATTGCTTTATTTCCCATGCACTGTTAAAACGTAGTGTTTAGGATTGGATGTGTGCCGATGAGGTTGGTTGTAGACAATATATTATGGATGATGTTTAAGAAACAATGACAAAATTTGGACTATTGTTGTTCCTTCTTTTTGTAAATGCTACTTTTCTGGTGCCTTACCACAATTTGAGGTGTGTGAGTTGGCAAAAAAAAGCCAACGATAATGTTTCCCGAGGGGATAGAACATGGTTTCGTCAATTTAAAGACTATGGTTAATTATCACTTATGACGGGCGCATGATGTGTTGGTTGGTTCATATTGATTTCATTCCTCGTGTGCTGCTCAAGAAAGCAACATTTTCCTTTATGGTTATGATTAGAGTTTCTTCTAATAGAATGCAGGCCGGATTGGGGGTGGTTGGAATCCAAAAGCCAAAAATCCCTTTTCGGATGGAATCACCGTCTTTCTGCTTTCCATTCATTCCGTTATGTGTATGGGCCTAGGATATATTCAACCTTATCCCCGGCTTGGGAAACATATTGCATCCAATGATCGAGAGAGGTACATAATTCTTTAAAGCTTGCCTTCACCTTCACCTGTTATAGCTTTTAGAAACATCATCAGAAAGGCTTGTTTTTTTTTGGATTTATGATACTATCTTCATGTATGCTTTATGAAAAAGAGGAAATATGCGAGATAACCAAACAAAAGATAAGGATTCCGTGAGAAGTGGTGACATTGTTTCCATAACTGATTGGAGGAATTTATCCGTTGGGTCAATGAGATAGGTTGAGGTGATTACTATCGTCATCATCACTTTTATTTTGAAACCATAAAACATTATCTTACCCCTATGGTAATAATGAGCACGATCGGATAAAAATCATAAAGAAAGTATAATGATTATTCCCTCTATTAATGGTTAAATCAATCGGTAGTGCTCTAGTTGGGTAGCAGCAAGTAATGGTTTCATTGGATAACGTGTAGGCTCTCATACAAATCCAAGCCAATTGGTGGATGAGGTACACCAAGCCTTGAGCAAGGAGCTCCAGTTTTGATCTCTGTTCTTATTTTTTTATGCTATGTTCATGGTTTAAGCCACTGCTGCTGGGTTAAATAATACAAATTGGTAATTGAGGGGGCTCATCTCCACCTTGAGGAGCATACTCGTAGGCCTTTGCATATACGATGCAATAGAGTAATCGCGGTACGTCTTGATCATGAGGGTGACCCTGGCATTGTATTTTGAAATGGCGGAATCGATAAAGTGACCTTATCATCGCCAATGTCCATGAGATAGATGGTGCCCACTGTAGGAATCGATGGCCTGCAAAATAGACTGGGGCTACCCCCTCTCTGTCGTCTGCAGGACATGGTCGAACAATGCTTTCTCTCATCCATTCCCTGCTTGGTCCATCCGAAGGAACACTTTCATGTTGACTATTTCTCTCATGAATGAAAAAAGATGTAGCCAATTGAATGAGTAAGTTCAATGGTTTGGTTCTTGGAATGGATTGGCAAGTAGTTTTACACTGGGTCTTTGCAATGCAAAAAAAATAAAAAATTGATGCTGAGTATTTTCTAGAAAATCAATGAAAATACTAGCTTCTACAAAATGAATGTAGCCATGAAACAATATTTCATCTAATAAATTGATTTTCCCTAGTTTCTAGGATCGTGAACTATTTTAGGGATTAGATCGGATGAGGATCCGATCCTTATTTTTGTTGTTGTTATAAATGTAGCTTACGGACATGTAAAACAGTGGCCATTAGGCCCATAGAGGTCAGGAGATGTAATTGTGTATTTATTTGATAATTATCCCTGTGTGTTTTTTATTTATGCTTTATATATTTCTGTGTTTTTTATTTATGCTTTATATTATTTAACAATAATATTAGGTATACTATTATTAACAGGCTTGGTTGTAACAACTCTAAATTATGGTTTTTACCTGATATAATTAATTCTAGGAAGATTAATGGTTTAACAATCTATTTGGATTTATTAATTATTAAAAAATAGATTATTTGATATATATATATATTTTATTGACCAATATATTTAAATATTATATATGATATATTATAGGAACAAAATAGTGAAGATCTAACTTACCTAAGACCATTAAATAATTATTACACTATTACCTAATAGAACTAGATTCTAAAAATAATAATGATTGATGACCTCGACTTGTATTTTATAATAATTAAATATAGATTAATTAATATATATTATGAGATTAATGACCATCATAATAAAATAAGGATTAATACTTGTATTTTAGAATAATTAAATATAGATTAATTAGTACACAATTACCTAGTATAACTAAATTCTAAAAATAAGAATGATGGATTACCTTTACTTGTATTTTATAATAATTAAATATAAATTAATAGAATGACCATCTTAATTAAATATAGGTTAATACTTGTATTTTACAATAATTAAACATAGATTAATATATATTATGGGATATAATGACCATCAGAATTAAAATATGTATTCTCTTGATAATTGGATAATAACAATAATATAACTATTTATTTAAATTACCATATGAATTCATTTATTGACCTTTGTTAGTCTTTTCGTGAAATATTAATTAATTTAGTGGTTTGACCAAGATCATTCGGTCAAAATTAGCCGTTAGCATTATAGCCGTTGGAGTGTCTGCACACGCTATTTAATCACGCTAAGCCGGATTGGTTCTTCAACTTGTCCTGACGATGAACCACACTGGTTGATTCGAAATGGGTCGACAAAAAATTGGTTATGTGATTATGCCGAAGATTATCTAACAATATTATGGATCACAGAAGACTAAATTCCTTAATATTTCTGTGTATTCAACAATATATGAGCTTGTCCATTCTTAGAGCTTCATGAGACTATCTGACTTACAATGTGCAAATCAGAATGAGATTGCTCTAGCACTACCATGAGAGTCTGAGAGGACGTGAGATAACACTAGAAATTAAATAAAATGATTTGAACCTTATCAAGTCCTGGGATGTTCCTGTCTGTTACAGTTTACACAATCACTATTTTATTAGTAGGGATATTATAGTCTTTTCTATTTCTTGATTTCCTTTAGCAGCAAATGTTTCATGCAGCAATTTTGTAGCAATCCTGGCTTTATGGTGATAAATATAGTTTACCTTTTGGTTACGAATGTTGCTAAAATTTTTGATGTTAAAGCTATTACCAGAACAAATCGAGATTTTGACTTTAATCTTTAATATTATTAAATATTTTCTTTGTATAATTCCAAGCAAATCGATTACACCGCCACTTAAAAATATGATGGTCTGTCAAGTTGCAAATTTCCAATCAAGAGGATCTGAGCTTCGAGCGTGGAATAATAAGCAGAAGTAATGGTTAGATTGTAATACTATGGCACAACGGTAATGTGTCTCGGAGACGTTACCTTGAAGCTTTAGTGATTTCTTTTACCTTGAACATTTTTTTTGTCGAAATTTATGATGGTGTTCGAACTCGTTCATGTTTGACTTGAGGTATGACCTTGAGTGGATTTAAGTACTTTTTAGTAGTTTATTTTATATCCTCCAGTCAATATATATAGTCGAAGAAGTCACATGCAGTATCATAGTACTTAGAATATAACTTATATATTGCAATATGCATATTTATTATGTGTATAGTTTATTTAATGTATGATAGTATACGCAATTAATTCATGTAAATACGCATCACACACATGTATTGTCAGACATATTCCTGCAATAGTCAACTATGGTGGGAATTCATCATAGCATGTATCACATTACATACATGAGTTACTTCACGGGTACTATTGCATAGGTCATTAGTATGGGCATACATATTATACAAATTACATCAGCATATTATACACTGCATTAGGTGTTACTGTATCAGCATTAGGTGTTACTGTATCATTATGTTCGACTGCAGCGTATGTGCAAGGATTGGATTTGGTTTAAACCATCAGTATAAAATTAATCGCACATATTGGCACTGATGGTTATTATGATACAAAAAAAACATATCACCTTGTTTTTATGGTATTAAAGGATTGAATCATTGATTTGTTGGTTTAGAATGTGTGATGGTTGCCTTGAGTCGGAAAGATGACGATTGAGACAATTAGGGAGTCTCACATGTAATATTCTTGATATTTCACCTATAAATGCTATCGTATAGACTCTTTAGCAAATAGGTTTTGATTATAAGTAATGATCAAATGATGCTCAAGGGGAGCCTATCTGGTATATGTTTACGAGAAGTTGTTTTGGTATGTTTACATGCATAAAACTTTGCTAAGTGAAAAAGTAACATGTTATTAAGTTTAATAAGTTACTTTTATTGAGTCCCCTTCTAAGATAAGGAGCTTAAAATTTTATCATATATTGTGAAAGTTTCAAACTTAAGCTATAGTTGAACGTTCGTATGAGGAAACAATGACTATATGTCATGATTAGAAAGTGATGATTGCATATATGCATAGAGAATAATTAAACAATTGGTAACCATGATAAAGCATGGACATCATATTAATGCATAATGAATCTTGATAACAAATAATACATGTACAAAAATAAATGAGTACTTAAGTACACAAATACATGAATTCCTTGCATGTAGAAATCACTGTGGGGATACAATGAGCTGCATGGATATGCTTGCATATGTGGTGTAATTAAGGTCAAATAGTAAACTATGTTTATCTTCAAAAAATTCATTAAATAAACCTCTAAAACGGATGCCTATGTATAAAGGCAAAGTGGAGATTTAATCATTACAACTTTGTTAATGGTATGACTAATTAGTTAATATAGTCAAAATTTTACTCATATTTGTTCTAAGATGGAATGGATGCTATGCAAGGGCAAAGGGTAATACAATACAAATTCATTGAGGTAAATTAGTAATATCATGACCTCATTCTAATCGTCTTCAAAATCAAATGATGAGTTGTATGGTTTCTAGTTAAGAACATAACTTAAGGAAATTAAGTTATGCTTAAAAAATCCCAAAAAGGGATAAAGGATGTGAAAAACAATTCTTTTATAACACTAAATACCTTAAAGTTGTTTTTCAAATTTAATATGGCTGGGTTGATCAGCTCACATGCAAAGTAATGATGTAAATTACTTTGGATATGGTTTGTCAATAGATGAATTATTTTAGTAAGAAAATAATCCAATTACACATTGTTTGACGAAACAAAACCTCACGAGTTCAATATGCATAAGTAAATAAGCATGCATAGGTTGGAACCTAAGGGATTCTAGTTAAGTAAGTTAATATCTTAACCTAGATATGGAAGAGGCATAAAGAACATATCAATTCATGGGATGAGATTGTGAAGTAGGTGTAGAGATGTAATACAATACAGCATCATACATTAATAATGATCAACATCTTTGTAACCAAGTAAGGTATACTTGGAAATTGAACATGATGGGATTGATGAATTAGAAAAATTCAAGGTGGCCTAATGATTGTTGCATAAACCATGAATTCATAACTGATCTCTTGGTTTAAGGGTGATTTAAGGCACTAACATGTAAATACCCTTGGGTCACACCTCGCATAAAAATTTAAAGGGTGTGAAGTAATGAATAATATAGATTTCACTTATAACCTCTATATGGGAGATGTATGCAGATAGACATTATTTATTAAATGAGGTCATACCAACATTGAAGTATGCATGACCAACAAGAAGTGGAGGTATAAAAGGGGAAATGGTCAATCCTATGACATAATTTGTTTAAGTCTAGAATATTTGTTAAGAACTAACCAAAATTGTGTTGATGATCACAAGACTTCAAATATCTATGATAGACTAAGTATCATAGTCAATATTCTGCCTTATGGTACGTTTCATTGTTGTTAAAACCTAGTACAGGTGACAAATTTAATCCCAAAACTAAAAGTTATGGGTATGATTGAGTTATAGTGTGCATGATGACCATTATGATACTATTATTACATGAGATATGGAATTGATTTATACATGTCATGAAATTTTCTTAATTACATAGATGAACCATGAAAATGAGTGATAGTATGATACTCACATGGTGGAAAACTATGTGGATAAAGTTTATGTCATGCAATTGATACCATAAGGATGGTATTATAAGTTGTACCACATGTCGACTATCTACAACAATACATATGGGGCCATGTGACTACATATGCTACAAGGTTGAAAAATTAAATGTGTACTGGTGTGTATAACATACCTTGTGTGCAGGTATGCAGTAGTCATTGAATGAATGTCTAGCCAGTTAAACAAACCTGGAGGATACCCAGAAGAAGGAAAGTAGTTTTAGTACAAGTAACTATGGTTAATCGCATTTTGGCGTACATACAATTTCAATGAATATATGTATATGAAAATATATATTGTGATGTGAAATAATCTTTTATATCTTTGCAGGCATATTAATGTTGAAAATATGCTAACTGATGTATTATATACAGAGAGACTGCAAGAAGTAGGTGTTCAACAAGAATACAAAACCTTGAAATAATGCAAGCAGAGTACATGCATTCTTCAGATAAAATAAATGATAAGCAATAGTTTCTTTGATAGTAATAGATTATGATATTTATTATAGTTAAACTTTGCATCGATAAATTCTCACAAATGATTTGAAAAATGTGTGACAGGCAGCTATATGGAAGGAGAGATGCTGATAGCACTCCTTGAGACCGATATATCTATGGAAGGAGAGATGCTGGGAGCACTCCTTGTGGTAGATGTACATCGGAAAATTTGCATCAGATGGCAGAGCGAGGAAAGCTGTTGATTTAGAAACCAACTACCTATGAATGACGATATGATGCAGTGATACACCGACAATGGTGTAAAATTTAAGGGGGGGGAGTATGTAACACCCCTCCCTTGTGTACTAAATTATTGTAAACCTAAGCTAAGTTAAAGCTAGGTATGATATCCTCCCTTGTGTGTTAAACATTATATACCTAAGCTGAGTAAAGCTAGGTTTGATACTCTCCTTTGTGGGTTAAACTATTCTATAGTTAAGATGAGGAAAGCTAGGTGATATGTAATATGAAAAGCAAATGTATTATTAAATAAATTAATAAAATAAATCACTTGGAGGGTGGAGCACCAAGAGAGAGGATATGATTGCCAAATCCCATGAGGAATGGGATAGAGATGAATATTTCATGATAAGCTTCTAGATTCTAGATAAGCTTGGATGGATTGGGTATCCATCGGAAGGATGGGAGATAAAGATCCATCAAACATACAAGCTTTGCAGGAGATAAAGGCAAGCTTTTATGTGGAAAAGTGTCATAAATATAAAGACGAGATTTTCCGGATAAGACCTAGAGAAATGAAAAAAAATCTATAAAGTGGGACGCCGCTAATGGTAACTAAATCATGAAAGTGGTTATTAAATACCCAATGAATTGGTCAATTGAGGATAGTTGGTCCCTAACAAGATCTTCGGCTCAGGGGGAATCATAGGTGATTCATGGTTGGGTGGTGGTGCTCCCCGCTTCAAGAGATGTTTAGTGGGATTCAGCATGTGGAATGTTTTGTATGATGATTTCTTCCCTCTATGTTTTAAACTCTTTTAACTGATGAAAGAAATTGTATGAATTTTCTAGCAATGAGAATGATTGAAGGAATTAGATGTGATTGTTATAGATAAGTATATTTACTTTTGCTCACATAGTTTATGAGATAATGTTATATGGACACAACTCACAATTTTGGCATAACAATTTAGGTTGTTAAAGGATCAATGTGTATACCTTATGTAGTATTCGTATATCTAATCCCTTGTTAAGGTATATAGTCATGCTTGAGACTTTTATTGCCTCCAAAAGGAGAGGCTTAGTAGGTAGTTGTATTACTTGGGCCATGGAGCTATTTTTACTTATGATTGGAGTTTACTTGTGACAATTGTAGATAAGAAATGTGGCAGCACTTGTTTGAATTGATAATGGCAGGATGTTTATATTAATGATCTCATTAATGTTTTTATGAAATTAACTTCATGAGGTGGCCATATATAGATTAAGGTGTGGGATAACTAATGGCATGAGATGTGGGAGCATGCAAACCAATTAGCGGACAATGCCCCTAAATGATATAATCAAAGATTCAATATATTCTAAATAATTTGACTATGTATGTGGAACTAGGATCATGATTCCTAGCCATGTGGCCATGCTAGTTACCTTAAGTTCAATTTAATGTTCATTAATGATTGTGTGAGGTTGTGAAAGAGTGTTGTTGACTGCATGTTGTATGAGAAAATATTGATTGACATAATGTCTTATAGATGGAAAAAGTCCACATCATAGATCAACCTCATATAAGTAATAAATATTATATATCGAAATACTCAATGTACTCTTAGCAAGAGCCAAATTTTAACTGTAAAAGAAGAAAAATTTCCAGAATAGGGAGCCTAGTAGCTAATTGTCAAGCTAGGCTAAAGAGGTTCATTACAGCATGTGACTAGGAGCGCAATACAACAATGGTCGAGTAAAGGTTTGGTGTTGTCCACACCCCACAAAGTTGTTTTGATGGGCGTGTTAAGTCGTGAAGCTTGAGAATTCCACACTAGAGGTCAACTCATGAAAAATCCAAGTACGAAATTCAAAACTATGGGTCAAAAGGTTTTTGAAAGTTCCTTTTTTTTTTTTTTTACTTTTCTTATGAAACTAACTTATAAAAAGTTATTTGAAAGGTTCTTATGAAAGTAATTTTTTGAAAGGTTTCATAAAATTGTGATGTTATAAAAGCTCTTATAAGTCCTTGGAAAAAAAATGCTTTCATTTAAAATCCCCATGATATTATAAAAAAAAACATTATAATATTTTTTGAAAGACTTATTAAAAAAGAGAAATGATGTGGTGTATTTGAGTGAAAGTATAAATTTGAAGGTCATTACTGGGATTTCATCTTAAGAGGAGCAAAGAGTTTTTTGTTTCTTAAAAGAAATGGAAGCCATGACAGAGTAAAAAGCATAGGACAAGTAGTGTTTAACTCGTATGTAAAGAAAAGACCAAGTAAAAATGGGAAAATCCAAGAGATTGAGAGCGCCAAAGCAAAATAATAAGTTGTTTCACATCTATTTGGATGATTTGGAGGACAAAAGGAAAAAGAATGCCTTTGCACTAAAACGCATAAAATAATTTGTATGACAACATTCTATCTCCCATTGTAGATGCCAAGTAAGCTAAGGAGACCTTGGACACCCTTGATAGGAATTTTGGTGAAAGGGGAAGTAATCAAGTTGAAGATGAAGTGTTTAGTGGATCACGCTATGATTAGCCACAAGTGGATGATCGTTGTGAAGAATTTTGAGAGGAAGAAGAGAAGGAATACATAGATGCTCTTGAATCCCACTATGCACAGGTGCAAGTGGATGAAGGTTTGGTGAATCCAGCAACATAACATGATAATGATTGTGAAGCTGCAATTGGAGCAGTGGTGGCTTGTATATGCCTGACCTAGGTTCGGAGATGATTTAGCCAAACAAATCCTGAAACTACCGGCCCTTTCAGCAATAGTCCACAGCGCACGAACTGAGGTATCACTAGAGGTAGTATGGGAGGGTGTTGGAACCAGGTTTCTGCACCCTAGAGATGTCTCATGGTTTTTTAGAAGTTCACGGTTCGACCCTACGCACACAGTGCTCTACAGTTGTCTATCCTTCGCAACCTGTGATGCTGCCTTCATGCAGCCCTGATCGCGACGTGATGAAGTTATTACCCCAATTCCTTATCCTTAATCTGTTATTATTCAGCTAGTTAATTTATCTATGTGAACCCAAGCATACTTAACAGTGTTCAACATTCATATAAATGCGTGTGATAAACAAACAGCATAAATGCATAAAAAGTAAGATAAGAATAGATACACAATATTGGAATCAAACTTCTCTTTATTATAACTTTCTTCAATTACAAACTCAACTCCGCCCTGCGCACTCAGCTGCAGGGGTCTATGCACTCAGTTGCGGACTCTACTAGGCCTCTGTGCACTCAACTACAAAGCCTCTTCCTACTACTATGACCCAAGACTCGGACTTATAGACTCAAAACTATCTCGCATACATTATTCCATCTCTAGCTTTTCTTACTACTTTACAATTTAGAGCCTCGCTCTATTTATACAATCCCATGGTCCGTGGGCAATGGGTAGGCCAACATTACTTTTCAAAACTTTACATTACTTAGGGAGAAAAACCCTATTACTGAACCCTACACTCCGCGCTCCGTGCCCATACTTCGTAGAGTCTTACAATGCATTTGACCAAAACTTGCGCTTTGAGCCCCAAAAACATGTTGTGGGGGTATCAAATGCCCAGCAAGCCCCCAACACAAACATTGTGACTCACGTTCGAGCCACTTAGTTGGCACAGTGATCTCGGCATGGAGTCCCTTAAGCTATTCCCACACTACATTGCTTTGTTGTGTATTGGTCCTACTTTTTTTCTTGCTTTTGATCCTTCTGAGTTCGAAATGTTTCCATACATCTACACTGGCATATGTTTATAGTCCCACGCTGCTGTCAAGCTCCTTGGAGCACGAGGACTATTCTGCTATCATGGAGTTAGTTAGCTGACCTACCTGTGTAGAGCTTTAAGTGGCTGCCATTTGCTTTACTAGGGAAAGGTTCACCATTCATCTTGACAAGCTCGACCATGCCTCCGTCTATGATTTCCTGAACCATGTATGGTCCCAGTCAATGCATTTTGAATTTTCCCGAAATTTTTTCAAACTTACTATCATAGAGCAGAACTAAATCATTGACATTGAAAATGTGCAACTTGATATGGCGATCGTGCAAGGTTTTTTCACGCTACTTTTGTACCTGCTGATGAAACCCGACAAAAAACCATTCTTCCTCATGTTCTTCCAATTCCGCTAGTCTTTCTTTTAGGGCTTCATGGTCCGCCATCCCTGTGAGCACTGTGATTCGCAGACTAGGTACAATATATTCCATTGGCATGATAGTTTCTACACCATAGACTACCAAAAAGGTGTTTGTCCTGTTAGTTTCTTACATGTTGTCCTGTAAGCCCATAACATGGCAGGGACGTCCAGGCCCCAATCATTTCGCTACAGGTTTCACACTTTGGTCAGCGTGGTCTCCAGTACCTTATTGAAAGTTTCCATAGTCCCATTGGCTTGTAGGTGGTATGCGTTAGTTCCAGTCTCTGCAGCCTGTCACTAGGGATCAACATGAGCTCTTACAGTGTCTGGTTTTGTTATATGTTTTTCACATGATGTTCAGCACAAAACATGTCACAAGTGTGTCCATCAGAAGAAGCTCGGAAAAATATTTCCAAAGGTATATCACACTACTGTAACTGGCTCCCGGATTAGAAGATATGATCAAAATGAATGAGTGATTCTTGGTTATGCATGTTTTGAGGTCAGTTGTTGCACACAATGACAAGTTTAGTACAAAATAAGTTTATGAAATAACGGTAAGGAATTTTTCAAAAGTGAAAGACATTTTTGTTAACCACATACCAAATAACAAAAACCTCCTTCAGTTTATGCATAGGTGCTACTATGTGGGATATATACAATGATATTTGGAGCCTACATTAAAACAAAGAAAATTTTTCATATTTTTTACTGTTTTAGTCATTTTAGTGCAGGGCGATTTTACAACAGATGAAAAATAATTTTTCAAAACCCAAGGAGGTTTTTGTTAACCACGAGCCACATAACAAAAATACATTTCATTTCATTCATAGGTTTCATGAATTGGGATATGTGACTAGATCTTTACAGCTCAATTTCACAGATTTAAATTTTTAATGATTTTTTGTTTTAGAGATGATTTTGTGGAACAGATTGCGAGAAATTGGAAATGAATTTCCGAGATTTGAGAGAGGATTTTCACCAACATGACATTATATACAAAAAAATCTTTAATTTTTGTAATAGGTGCTATGGTTTAGGAGATACGATTTCGTCTTCAATGCCTATTTTTAGAAATTTAGCCCAAGTTTAATGTAACTGATTCTATTTTGAAGAAAATGGTTGAGCTCAATCCCTTAGTACAAGGATGAGTAAATTTATATATTTTTTGAATTTCATAGTGTAGGAGTTGGATTTTTGTAGAGGGTTGGAGTTTCGGGAAAGCTTGGAGCTTTTTGTGTACTTATTTCAGCAGTTTTGGCTAAGGAATAGACGAGTGGTTTGCAGCACTCTATGGGATTCATGTGATATGTTTCTTTGATATTGTGTTTCCTTCTATAAATTGTAATTTTATATGTGTTTTATGTATATCATTATCTCTCTTGCTTATTCTTAACTAAAACAAACAAGGATAAAGGTATAATCCATTGAAATTGCAGTTCTCTACCTAGGGTTTGCTTAGTTATTAATGTTTTCAGCTATTTGAAGATGATCCTCGAGGTTTTATTGTCCTCTCCAACTCCTCACCTGTCTAAATCTCTCCATTTCATTCAATTTGAAGTATTAAATCACTTGCCTACCTTGCCCCATTGAGACCTCTGAAAAATTGAACTGCCTTTCCATTTGAGCCAACAAAACATCATCAAATTCAATCATGCCCTTTTGCACAAATACCTAGCCTAAAATAAATTTTCATTCAAGTCATCTCATGCCTTATTGATCATTTTTGTTGAGATTGACAGGAGAGAGCACTCTCCCAACCTGGTAGGGCTAGCTACCAGGTTAAGCTTGGTTTGATGTTACCCTAGATCCTACCTTTCTCAACTTGAGGTAGATTTAGGCGTTAAAGTATGGTGTACTCTTCTAATGATATACCTGGAGCTCCTCTATGAGCACGTTGATGGTTTCTTTCAAAAAATGTGTTCCACAATAACTCATTAATATTTTCAGACAGCGAAAGCGGGTTAACACGTTGTTGACCAAAAACTTTGCAACTGTAGCGGTTGTGCAGTCTTTGATCGGTTGTGCTTCTACCCATCGTTTTAGATACTCTGTCACAGTGATGATGTAGTGCGCGCCCATCTTTCCATGTGGTTTTATTGGTCCCACAAAATCAATTTCCCATTTTTCAAATGGTTGTAGTGTCATTTATGGATTCAGCATCATCTCATCCCTTCACAATAGTTTCCCAGTTCTTTGGCATACATCACAGGCCTTACAGTATGCTTTGGAATCCTGGTTCAGGGTTGGCCACCATAACCATGCGCAAAGTATTTTCTATGCGGTTGCACGCCCTACATAATATCCTCCTGCAGCGCCCCCATGTGCTTCCACGAGGATCTGACTCTGCTCAAATTATGGTATGTATCATCACAATATTTCATCATTTCCCATCTTGTATTGGTGCCCCACGATGACAGAAAAATCTGTTGCACGCACCAGCAACTCTTTCTTCTGTTGGACAGAGTATTCCTCTAGTGCAGTCCCTGTTGTTAGAAAACAAATTATATCATCGAATTGTCCGTCTGTAATGCGCATCACAAAAAGTTTGGCATCATGTAGTCCGTCCTCTAGATTATTAGGTTCCTCACCTGTATCGATGCGCGATAAATGATTCGGTCGTGTGTTCAGGTGTCCCGACTTCACTACAAGCTCAAAATCATATTCCTGGAACAATAAAAGCCACCTGCATATGCGCTCCCCCAACACAAGCTTATTGACCAGATATTTCAGCGTAGAATGATTGTTATACATCTTGAAATGTCCTTCGAGCAAATAATGTTGATACTTTTGGAGTGCATACACCATTGCTAACCCTTTGCGCTCGGTTGTGAAATAGTTCTTCTTTGCTTTCGATAATCGACAACTTGCAAATGCAATAGGGTGGTCCAAGCCCTCGCCACCTTCCTGGGTAAGCACTGCTCCCAATGTGATACATGACGCATCAACATGGACATGAAATACCACATCCATTTTGGAAAAACCAGGATTGGAGTGGATGCCAACTTCTCTTTTAGAACATCTAGACTCTTCATGCAATCATCATTCCAACAGTAAGTGACATCTTTTTTAATATTTTCTCCATCGGAACGGTAATAAAATCACTGCAATATTTGTAGGATCCACCATTAGCCCATCTACAGACCAAGTGTCCTAATAGATTCCTGAAGGGAACAAGGAAAGTGCCATTTTTAAGATTCATCACCATCTGGTGTCATCGGCAAGTATCCAACATCAATCGTAAACTCACTACATGGTGTTTCACTAACCTGAAAACAGTCCACTCATCCAGATAAACCTCCAAGAAATTGTGGATGTATTCTTTGAATGCGTCGATGACGATGAGCGAAAATATTGCTGGCACATTTTTTAATCCAAACGGCATAATTGTGTATTGGAAGCAACCCCATTTTGTCGTGAAGGTTGTTTTTCTCCTATCTTCTGTTGGGACATTAATATTTCATTATTATTATCACTTTTGAACACTTATTCCACCCATTTCTATTATTTCTCATGATGTCATTTATTATAATTTATTATATAAATCCATTTTATGATGATTTATGCTTCTATGAATGAATATTATTTATTCTCCATTTCTAATAAATTGATGATTATGCATGATTTTATCAATGATAGTTTTAATAAATCAGTTGTAACATTATCCACCATTTTTAGCCTCGAAGATAATTTACAGATTGAAGATTTGATCATTAAAAGTGCCAACTCAGAAATTCGCTAGAATAGGAAGTGACAATTTTGCGGTTGAGATTCTGAGCAAATGATGATGAATTCGGAAAATCCGGAACATGGGTTTTGTCTAGAATGGACCCAATTAACTTTACAGAAGAACGGTTTGCCTAAATTCGGCTTGTGTTGAGAGAAACACATGGTTCTTTGAGCACGATTTTCTCAAATTTGTTGTTGCGGCCGTCCTCCAAATCTCAGCTACAAAGCCAAATTCGCCTTGTTCTTGTTGATCAATTGGTTAGAAGAAAACCGATTTTGTAATAGAAATCATGTTGTACTTATCTTTATTGTAACTGCTCTTTGATCTCTCTTTATTTAAATCAGAACAGAGATAAGAGATGGAGATGATTTGGGGATTCGAGTGATGGAAAAATGATGGACTTGAGGATTTAGAATTAGAGATTTAGAATTAAGAATGCATGATAGGATAGGAGGAAGAAAGGATTGTTTCAGGCAATAAGTCTCAAAGTTGCTGCTGTTGTAATGATTTTACCATTTAATGATTAATACCTGGTTTGGGAGTTGTTGTTCATTCTTTTCATCGGAAGTAGCCCAGCAGCATCCGCTGGCGGCAAAGGGCCCAGCCTCTGGTGGAGTACACTGCTGCTGTGTATCATATCTTTACAATTGTTGTTGTGTGATGGTTTGATTTATTTCCTATTCTTTTGAATCGCATTATTTTACAGTTTCATGTTTTTATAGTGTGTTGTTAGAATATTTTATGGAATTGTTTTATTGCACAAGTTGAGATTGAATCGCGTGGTTGTTCTTTTCCATCATAACAGAGATTATTATCCTTTTCAACTTATATTGTTATGCTGTTCATTTCAAATGTAAAGCTTCGTTTTTCATTTCAGATTGTTGGTTATTCGATTCCACTAATCAAAGTTTGATGTTTAGATTTATTAAATATGATTCGTTATTTAATTCCTTTAATTATAAGTTTGTTGTCCATTTACTTCGCTGTTCAGTTTGGTTGATTAATTGCAAGAGTTTGCTTTTAAAGAGTTTTCCTAGTTTACTTTCAATAGCAACTTTAGTTCAATTTCGATTTCCTTTTGATTTCTTTAAAGTAGGACTGTCAACTGTAGAGAACATTGGTTATTGCTTCCTCGTTTCCAGATTGATTTTCTTGTTCCGGTTTGATTTCAATTGCATCAATATCCAGAGGAATGAGTTATTGCTACTGTATCCTCAATTGATGGTAGTTTGAGTGAATGATTTAGTTTAAGAATATTTCAGTTTCTTGCTATTCCATTTCTTAATTGTTGTTCCATCTCTTACCTATCGTTCCATTTCCTATTATTCGCATTATCTTTGCTTTGGTGTGAAGAACGATATGAAACTGTAGTGGGAATTGGCATTTGCTGTCTAGTCCCCAGATTGATGATCTGTTCCTTGATTACTTTTGGTTACATTAGTTTACAAAGGGATGATTTATTGCTACTGGACCCTTGACTGATACATTGCTTATTTTTCCGAATGCATGATTTAAGTCTTAAAGTGCTTTGTTGTAAGTAAATTTTATTTCCAGCTTTCATTTACTTTTGGATTTTGAGCACTATACTGCAAAACATTACTCTTGAGTAAATAGCCGCCTAAGACTGAGTACACACTTGAAATAAAAAGTCGTCCCTGGGTTGATAATTAATGTGAAGGTAATTAGGAGTTAAAAAGACACCTTTTTATCACTCCACATCTTCCAGCATGATCTTAATCTGGTGGTACCCCACGAACCCATTCGTGAATGAGTATGCTTCTTGTCCACCAACATTTTCCAGTACTTCGTTTGTAAATGGTGTTGGGAATGGATCATGTACATAGGCATCATTCAACTTCCTAAGGTCCACACATATTCTTATTTCACCCTTCTTCTTTTTCTCCTATACTACCATAGGGCTTACCCAATCAAATTCTTCCATTTGCTCAATAATTTCGGCTACGAGCATCTTGCCTAATTATTTGTAGATCTTCTCTTTGTACTTTTGATTTAACCAGTAAGGTCTCTTCTTGACCGGCTTCACGTCAGGTCTTAGGTTGATCTTCATCACTCCCAAGTCACCAACAATCCCTTTTAACTCCGTAATTTTCGTCAGGAATAAGTCTTGGTATTCGCGAAGTAACTACATAACCTTATCCACCATGGCAGCATCCCAATAATCACGGAGCATCGCATACTTTGGTTCCACCTCTATGCCAATTTTTACCTTCTTCATTTTGAGTGGCACGGTGATGTCAGGATCCTCAATCGTGGGTCCTTGAAACTCACGATATCCTTCTGTTTCTGGAATGTTAATATTTCGTGGGTCCTCATCCTCCTCCTCAATATTTACATTGTAACATGCCAGCGCGCAATTTAGCTGTGTCACCCATTCCAGCTGAAGTGATTCTATTGGCTTCTGAGGTATGTTAAAGATAACTTTTCTTAATTCTTGCAGCGCATCATCAACAGTATACCACCATTGATCCTCAAAGGTGAAAGTTAACATAAATGTCTCACATAAAATATCCCACTCACTCGTACCATGACAGAGCTCTGTTTCCATATACCAATTCATGGGGATGACATCCAGAGTATGATAGAATAAATGCACCCATTCTGGTTGTGGCTTCACCCCATAGGCCTTCGGTTGTGGGGAAAAATGCCTATGCAGGACGATCCTATCCACCTAAGGTGTGACAGTGCCTTAGCAACAAACAGAGACAGCTATTCTAGTATTCTTCCTTTATGAATTAAGAATGAAGAGAGATGGATGGACTAACCGGTGTCTTCCGTTTGTCCCTCGATCCGATTTCTCTTCTCTTTGAGAGTTCCCAGCTACTTTCCTTCTCGCTCGCCCAGCTTCAAAAGGTTTCTGCAAGATCACAGGAAGAGAACACTACACAAGACATGGATTCATATTCATAACTAGCTCAGGATTAGAAGTAAACTAAACATACTAATGCAATCATACATCAAAGATACATCAGTATATAGGAGAAACCAAGATAGCTTTATTGATGAATAACAAGGTTCAGGAAGAGATACAACCCAGAGGGCTCCAATCCAGCATCTCCTTCCCAGCAAATGGAATTCCTATCTTCACCCCCTTCAAAGCATTAAGCACCCAATGATTCCAATCTCAAACCAATAGCAATTCTTTGCAATAACAAAATTCCAGCCTCTAGATCTCATGGAGGAGAGATCCATATATAGATGTTTGGAGAGAGGATGAGTCAGCTTGAGATCTGACTAGTGTCCTCTCCCTCTGTCAGTTCTTGATTCCACTTGGAGGTTCTTGCTTCCACTTGGAGATTGAGAACCTCTTACTCATCACCAGTCGAATTCACTGAGGCAAGTGTCATTGAGGAAGATTCTGGAAGCTTCCTGGGTCTTGACACCTCTTGGAATGAACTTGCCATTATTCAACTCTTGCTTAGCGCACCCTGGTAGTGCTTCTACCTGCGTTGCAGTGTAGGTAGCCAGTGTTGACTTTGACATTCAGCGCAGACAGCTAGTGGAGCCACTGAATTGATCGTGAATTGGCTTGTTTTTGAGCAGTTTCTGGTGGAGAACTTCTGTGAATTGCTGTGGTTTGTTAGCCTTGTTCCTCTAGGGGTAGGAACAACATGTTTAGGGACTTTGGATCCCTTAGATTATGGACATTTCATGCTCAATGCTGTAAGGCACAAAAATGTCTATAACAGTTGCCCCCTAAAGTATGAGGCTGTTTATCAGGTGAAATGCTTTATCAGGAGGATCCGAAGTTCATCCAATGCTGGGAGGAGACCTGTAATAAAATACAATACAATACATTATTTTTCATACTTCTTTCATGATCTAGCTGAGGCGGGCATTCCCATGCTCAGCTTTATAAATTCATTTTTCTGTACATAGAACAGACAATCGTCTGGTGGTAGACCGATAATTTTGATGAAATTATCATCCTTTGGGTAGGATGATTATCTGCTGCAATGATGTACATGTCAATGTCTTTATCTTTCCTGAATATATATCGCAACCCGGATGATGAAACTAGATCCGGGGTCTTCAAACTTGTTCGATATTCACTCTAAGTACAAGTCGATCCATGTGAGAAATGTTCTGAAGTCGAACATGGAAAGACATCGCTTGATTACCGGTCAATGAGGTAAACCGTTAACAAGCGCAAGAGGAATCACCGATAATGATAATGACCCTCAAGGTACTGCAGTACAATTCACGTGGTGTGAATAAATGACTTGGTGTCGAACACCACGCAAAATCTTTCGGTCGAAGTTCATTGATGTATACCTGTCGCCGGAAGTGAGAAACTTGCCATTGAGGCATGCAAGCTTCAAAGTACTGAAGGGGTTGTTCCTAGATCAACTTCTTGGATAATGAGATGATGTCGACAAGATGCGATCCGTCAAAGGAGGGCGTTAATGAATCCCACATCAATGACATGGAACGGAGCTAATGATTTGATGGAGGTGAAAACGATTTGTGACATATGATTCAGGGTGGCGGTCATGAACGGATGAAGGATAATGTATGGCAGTGGATGGGACACGGTTGACTTTTCTGAACGACTTCTCTTGAACATATGGCGACACTGATGCGATGGATCGGTAGCATTACCCCAAATATGGATGGTATGGCGAGACCATGGTGATGTGACCGGTGAATGAAACAACCCAACCCGATTGTGGTACAGAGGAAAAGTTTCATGTTCAAGAGCGACTTGCTACCATCAAAGTTTTCTTGAGTTTCTCCCAATTTTTCCCCAGTCATTGCTGACCAGTACCTCTTTATTTTTGTCAAGCTTGAGGAGGATAACATATGCTTGTTCTATAACCTGCCCTTCGGGCAAGCCCATCGCTATGTTTTAACGAGCCTAGCGATAGTGAAACTCGTTCTCGTCTAAAGACAAGTTTGTCGCTATTTAATGATTTTAACGAGTCTAACGACAAAGATAACTCGGTCCTTTTCCTTTTTAGATAGTCTGAAAAGGTACATAAAGTTAACTCCAAGAGTCCTTTTTCGTCATCTAATCCCTTAGGTCCGAAAAAGTATAAAACAATACAGAAGGGATGAGTTTTCGATAGTTTTAACGAGCCGAATAAAACAAGCGCTTGATCTTTTTGTACAATAATCCCTCAGGTCCAAAAAGATTAAAATCTAGAGGAGGGATAGCACTTCCTGTCCCTTTAACGAGCTGGAAGGCCAAGGACTCGGCAATCTTTTCATATTTTACGAGTCAGATGAAAAGAGCTTAAAGAAGACTCGTCTTTTGAGGAATGAGTGATAAAACAGGTTAGCAGATGATTCCAGGTGCAGGTTGGAATTTTCCAATCACGGCAGTGTCACAAGGATGGCTAGTGAAATCACTCTTCGCAGCTGTTACTCAAAATGGGTAAACAAACATATGGAGGTGAACGATCGGCCAATGGAAAAGTGGAGGTGATGGTGCAAACACGACCAAGGCTTTAATGGCTGATGATATTACATTCACTGTGGTTATTTACCGGGTAGTTCATTTTTTAACGAGCTTAAATGCGGATTGAAACACTTGCTCGATTTTATGTTTATTTTTTAACGAGCATGGACTATGTGCTAAAACTGCTCGGATCTTGCGTTTATTTTTTAACGAGCATGAACTGTGTGCTAAAACTGCTCGAAATTATATGGTCAAATTTTTGATTTTTTACCATAACTAGCTTTGCCCTTTTCAAAGATAGTATTGTATCCTCAATTGCTGCATCAAACTAGTTAGAAATGAATAACATTTGTTTGAAAATGAGATTAGAACCCTAATATTTCACTTTGAACTACGTAAAAAGCAATTAAAAAGTGTTTTTACCTCTCATTTTACCATTTCATTTGAACTTGGCTTGTTGGAGCTTTGGAGGTGCCTCTTACCCCTTGATTTTCATCAGCTGATTCCGGGAGACTCTGCGGACGATTTTCGGCGCCGTCTGGACCAGGTAGGAGCTAAACCCTAGCTCTTTCTTTTCATGGTTCCCTTTTTCCATTCTGTGCCTGTTTTCCTATTTCCCTGAGCCCCTAGGGTTTTGTTAGGGCACTCTGCCATCAGCGCAGCTAGTTCACTCAAAGCCTGCGCTGAATGTCAAGCTGCATGAAGGCAGTTTGACCTTCAACGCAGGTGGAACACTGGCTAGTTGCGTTCGGCACAGAAAAATAGTTTTGTTGCACAGTTTTTTATGAAAATTTTGCCAGTTTCTCATCAAATCCGGGATCTAACTCCTCTCATGTTTGTTTTTCAGAGATTATTAGAGAAAAATGACCCTTACATGGCGAGAACGAGAACACGAAGAAGAGGACATGATTGCCCTCCATGATCCTGTCACGGTGAACGCGCTACGGAACTGTGGTCTGCTGAAGTTCTTCCGTATCTCTAGTATGAGAGCATAGATCTCCCTACTACAGTATATGCTTGATGCTTGGGATCCTGTCAACCAAGTATTTCAGATTAGGGGCAAATATATCCCCTTGACCTTGATAGACATTTACTTCTTGACTGGCTTGTCGAGGCGGGGTGCCCGCATTTCTTTGTCAGGTTCGGCCCGAGGGAATGACTCCGTGAGAGATTATGTTCGCCAGTATTGCAAGGAAGGATCTCAGCCGAGTAGAGACGGCAAGTTCGTTATCCATGAGATTACTGACAAGTCTCTCAGGTCCATTCTGTATACTATTGGTAGGATGGCCGGTAGTGCATCTCTTCATGTGGCCAACAGATCCTATGTGTAGCATGCCTTGGAGTGCCTCCAACCGAAAAAATTCAACTGGTGTGATGCAGTACTTCTTCAGATGAAAATTCAGTTGGCCAAGGTAAAGGATGGGAAGCTGAAGAACTTTGGATTTGGTTCTATTTTGACTGCCTTTTCCTTGGAGAAGATACCACTGATGCAGCCTCAGTATATCGCACTCGACTTGCCTTCTCCTACCGAGCCACGCATGCAGAGATGGGTTGATCACATGTCTAGGCATGCTGGTCAATCTCAGATTTCTTTCACTGATACCTTCTTCAGGTGGTTCGAGCGTCAGGAGATGGTCTATTCTGAGTATCCATATGTTGGTATGGATTTTCGAGGTGATCCGGACTTGGTACTGCTGGATGGCGAACAGTGGGGCGCTATTGGTAAAATCTTCAACCATATCACTATTTACTATTTTTATTTATAATGTCCTTGTGCTTTATTCTATCAAGACTTTAATCAAACTCATGTGTGCATGCTGATGTTGGTCCTGTTCGTCCAGCAGTTCGCCCAAGAGCGCCAGTTGCTGCCCCAGCAGGGGAGTCTGCTGGGAGGGTTATTCTTCGTGACCTTGATGTGGCCGAGACCCTTACAGCTGTGCAGGAGCAGGTTGAGAGCCTTACTTTCGGCATTCCCGATGTGAGGATTGACGAGTTACCTTTACAGTTGCAGCGGCATACTACTGGTGTGCCTAGACGATGGACTCGTCTCTTACGCATGATTGCACAGGCCGTGACGTGTTATCATGAGCATCACTAGGCTAGGGTGCCCCCTAGCATTTTGAGTTTTTGGGTCATGCGACCGATTTTTGTCTTGGTTACAGAACATTATGTATAAACGATAAACAGCTTATATATATATATATATATATATTTTGATTTTCGGGGTTTATTCTGGTTGAGTTATATGATCCATATGTACAACATTGATGATGTGTCTCTTTTTATAAATGTCGCAAATGTCTATCTAACACATAGTTTGCTAATGAGTCGGTTAATGTGTTTAAGTTTCTGGAAATATGTTGGTATTGAATTAAATCTAATTGTCTTTCCAAAATCTTAACCCTTAGGAACATGCGATAAATAGCTGGGTTGCAGACGGAATATATACCATTGAGTTGTAGTATTACGAGTTGTGAGTCTAGCCTGATGATTAGTCGGCGTATACCATGGGTGATGGCATCAGAGAGTAGTTCTATCAACGCGCTATACTCAGCGATGTTATTCGTTGATTGCCCGATACATACACCTCTGAAACTTACTAACTCGCCGCTTGGATAAAAAATGGCCCAGGCTGCAGAGGAGAGGTTCCGCGAACTACGACTCACTCCGTCGGCATATCCAACACATGTCTCTAGAAGGTTTGACATCTGCAATAAATGTAAAAAGGGTGGATTACTTGACCAAAACAAACACTTTAGCGAAAAAAAATACAACAAAAGCATACAGGTTACTATTTAAGCATAGTAGCGCTTGAGATACAACCCATTACGGGGTTGTGCCAATGGAATTCCGTCATAATCCATTAACTCGTAGGCTCCTTTTGCTAACACTCGTTTAACAATATAGGGGCCCATCCATAAAGAATTAAATTTACCTGCTCCCAATTTATCGGCTTCTTGGTCATAAAGCAAGACCAAGTCACCTTCTGAGAAGACACGGGGCTTGACATTTTTGTCGAACTGCGCCTTGACTCGTTTCTTATGGGATTCATTAGCCAAAGCGGCATCACGACGGGTTTCATCCAATTGGATTAATTCAAAGAAACGGGCCTCTTCTTCTGAAGTTCCAGGGAGGAGATCAATTGCGAGTTTAAGAGACGAGATTTCACACTGGATTGGCAAGACTGCTTCCAGGCCATACACCAGTTGGAAAGGTGTGAACCTGGTCGCATTCCTTACTGATGTTCAGTAAGCCCACAAGGCTGAGTATAGGATTAGATGCCACCTTCTTTTGTGAACTCCGATCATCCTTTGCAACATACGCTTCAAGACCTTGTAGCGAGTTTAAGAGACAAGATTTCACACTAGATTGGCAAGACTGTTTCCAGGCCATACACCAGTTGGAAAGGTGTGAACCCGGTCGCATTCCTTACTGATGTTCAGTAAGCCCACAAGGCTGAGTATAGGATTAGACGCCACCTTCTTTTGTGAACTCCGATCATCCTTTGCAACATACGCTTCAGGACCTTGTTGATCGCTTCAACTTGTCCGTTGGCTTCCGGATAATACGGGGTAGAGCTGTCGTGAGATAGCCCTAGCTTGGAAGATAATTCAACCATCATGTGATTGCGAAAATGCGATCCATGATCTGTAACTATAGCCTGTGGTACGCCGAACCTGGCGACTACATGATTGAAGAAGAAAATGGCAGCTGTTTCACCAGTGTTATCTAATGTAGGCATCGCCTCGGCCCATTTGGTCAAATAGTCAACGATGACTATAATATACCCATGCCCCCCGGTCGAGGTGGGGTTACATGTCATGAAATCGATGCCCCATTTGGCGAAAGGCCCAACAACAACTATTGGCTGTAGAGGTGCGGGTGGTCTTCTGGTTTTGCTATCAAAAATTTGACGAGCATGGAAACTTCTGACTGCGGTTATGCAATCTTTGAACATGGTTGGCCAGAAGTATCCTGCTCGTAAGATTTTCTGTGCTGTAGCATATCCAGATTGATGCCCCCCACACGCGCCTGAATGACACTCATTCAGGGCTTTTTCGGCCTCGTCATGGGTGAGGCACCTTCTCAGAACTGTATCAATACCATGACGGTAAAGCGTATCACCGATGATCATGTAGTCTTTCGCTTGGTATCGTATACGTTTCTGTTCTAAGTGAGAGGTGTTAGGCCTGAATTTTTGGGTTTGGAGATAAATTATTATATCTCCATACCACTCATTTCTTGCAGATATCAGAAACAAATTCTCGTCCACGATTGATTCTTCGGATGTTTCATCGTTCGACGACGATGGGAGATTGCACAATAATTCTGCGAAAACTAAAGCTTTCTTTGATTTGGATTTTACAAATTCTAGATCAAACTCTTGAAGGATCGCTATCAATTTTGAATATTTGCCCCCCAGTAACTGCCACGACAATATATAAGTCATGGGGTGCAATCTGATAGAATGGTAGTTTTCCAAAAGAGGATATAATGTCGAAATCTTTGTATCGCTTGAACATAGGGGTGATTTTAGGGGCGAATGTTCGCCCTTTGGCGAAATTAAGGGGTTTTAAATTTTTAGTGGGCGATTATTTTGTATCATAGTACACTTTTACAAATCACCTCAAATAGCCCACTTTCTTTTAAGGGAGAGGATAAAAAAGGTAAATTTAGCCCTTGAAATTAGGATTTACAACCTTCCATTCGCCCATTTTCAAGAATAGGTTTTATTTAACTGAATCCTATGGGCCAAAGGCCCAAATACCATATTTATAAAAGAGGTATGGTAAATTAATAAAAATATAAATAAATGAGAAGTATGGTAAATAAATAAATAAAAATATATATTTACTCCATAAATCACCTTATATACATGCAAGAGTGTAAACAAATAAAAATATAAGTAAAGTGGAGGTATGGTAAATAAATAAAACGTTGTTTTGTTAGGTAAACTTGACTCGGGATAGAGTCAAAGTTGACGAGGTTAAACAATGATGGTTTTGGGGCACATGGTATTGTGCACCCATAGTATTATGCCCGTGGTATTATATGTAATGGAGCTTATAAAGGACTGGAAGGACTTCATTGTAATGCAAGACCTCGAGGTGAGCGGCGAAGGCTCACATGGTCGGATTGGCCAGGGTTTTGGCCAATGCTAATGAGATCTTATTAGGTTGAGTTTTTCGCCGGATTTGGGGTTTTCCTGGATAAACATTTGTGTTTATGTGTTTATGGTTGTTGCTGGTTATTTTTATATTTATTCCTCTTAGTAATTATTTATGTTATGCAGTAAATTTATTAACATTTTTATACTTACTCAAAAGATATGGTAAATAAATAAAAATATAAATAAACTAGACGCATGGTAAATAAATAAAACCTCTTTTTATATTTAGTCCATAACCCTCGTTCTATTTATGAAGGCTCAAGAAAGAGGTTTTATTTAAGTGAATCCTATGGGCCAAATACCATATTTGTAAAAGAGGTATGGTAAACAAATAAAACATTTTTTTATATTTACTCCATAAGTCACCTTATATTTACGAACACTCAAAAAATGCGTTATATTTAGGTGAAACCTATGGGAAAAATACTATGGGACAAATACCATGGACTAGATTGTTATTAATACCATGCAAAAAAACATTATTATCCCTAATATTAGTATTAATAAAAATAAAAATGGCACATGGTATTGACCCATGGTATTCACCAAAATGGAACATGGTATTGACCCATCGTATTCACCTGGAATGTAGCCTATTTAAATGGGGGAATTAAACCAGCATAGATCCATCTTTACTCTGGATCTACTAACCCCCGAAAGGTATCAAATATTGGTAATTTTGATTTCAAAAGATATTTTAAAGAAATGCAATGATTTCATTTGTGTATTCAATAAACACAAGATTTTATAATTGAGTAAAATATTCGCCATGCTTGGTGAGAGATTCGCCAAAAAATTATATATACATATCATATTATTGATAAAATCGCCTTCCATTTTTCCTATATACCATGGAGATTCGCCCATTTATTATACATGTAAATTTAGGGGGGCTTCTTAAAATTTTCCCTGCTTGAACAACAGCTAGTGCTAGCTTTTCAACGTAAGAATATTTGCTTTCTGTATCATTCAAGTTTTTACTTAAATAATATATAGGATGTTCAATTCCATCGACTTCTTGAACTAAAACCATCGCAATGGTTGTATCCGCTGCAGCCAGACACATGTTAAAATCTCTTTAATAGTCTGGGGCATACATTAATGATGCTTTTACTATAGTATCTTTCAGAGCATCAAAAGAAGCTTGCGCCACCTGATCCCAGACAAAAGGTACATCCTTTTTCAAAAGACGAGTATAACCTTTAGCAAGTTGTGCGTAATTTGGAATGAACCTCCTCAGAAAGTTTGCTTTCCCTTGGAGTTTCTAAATCTGAAGCAAATTTGAAGGTGGAGGACAATTAATGATTTCCTGAACCTTGCAAGGGTCGAGACGAATCCCATCCTTAGAGACTACGAAGCCAAGTAAACGACCAGAACTGACACAAAATACACATTTGTGCGGATTGAGTCTTATCTTGTAGTGTCAGCAACGTAGAAATATCGCTCTTAAATTCTACGGATGATCAGTCCGCTTTCGCGAATGAGCCGGAAGGTCTTCGAGGTGTGGTTGAACGATGTTCTTGACGTCATGGAAGGCATAATTCATTGCCCTCTGAAACGTCGCCCCTGCGTTCTTTAAACCAAAGGGTAATTTTCGATAAGCGAATGTGCCCCACGGACAAATGAATGCAGTCTTTGACTGGTCCTATGGGCGGATATTTATTTGATTATACCCGGAGAATCCATCCGTAAATGAAAAGATTTCACATCCGGCGCATTCATCAATTATCTAGTCGATGAAGGGTGTAGGGTAGTTGTCTTTCGGACAAGCTTGGTTTACATCCCTATAATCGACACACACTTTAATTGTCCCTTGTTTCTTCATAACAGGGACAATATTCGATACCCAATCGGTTAGAGGAACCGGGTAGATGAAACCAGCATGGAGAAGTTTTTCAACTTCTACTTTAATGGCAACGGCTTTCTTGGGGTGCACCTGCCGAAGCCGTTGTCTTACCGGTTTGACATCTGGATACATCTTAATTTCGTGTTCAACAATACTCGAGTCAATGCCCAGCGGAGTCGCCAATTTGTTGTGGGGAAAAATGCCTATGCAAGACGATCCTATCCACCTAAGGTGTGACAGTGCCTTAGCAACAAAGAGAGACAGCTATTCTAGTATTCTTCCTTTATGAATTAAGAATGAAGAGAGATGGATGGACTAACCGGTGTCTTCCGTTTGTCCCTCGATCCGATCTCTCTTCTCTTTGAGAGTTCCCAGCTACTTGCCTTCTCGCTCGCCCAGCTTCAAAAGGTTTCTGCAAGATCACAAGAAGAGAACACTACACAAGACATGGATTCATATTCATAACTAATTCAGGATTAGAAGTAAACTAAACATACTAATGCAATCATACATCAAAGATACATCAGTATATAGGAGAAACCAAGATAGCTTTATTGATGAATAACAAGGTTCAGGAAGAGATACAACCCAGAGGGCTCCAATCCAGCGTCTCCTTCCCAGCAAATGGAATTCCTATCTTCACCCCCTTCAAAGCATTAAGCACCCAATGATTCCAATCTCAAACCAACAACAATTCTTTGCAATAACAAAATTCCAGCCTCTAGATGTCATGGAGGAGAGATCCATATATAGATGTTTGGAGAGAGGATGAGTCAGCTTGAGATCTGACTAGTGTCCTCTCCCTCTGTCAGTTCTTGATTCCACTTGGAGGTTCTTGCTTCCACTTGGAGATTGACAACCTCTTACTCATCACCAGTCGAATTCACTGAGGCAAGTGTCATTGAGGAAGATTCTGGAAGCTTCCTAGGTCTTGACACCTCTTGGAATGAACTTGCCATTTGTCAACTCTTGCTTAGCGCACCCTGGTAGTGCTTCTACCTACATTGCAGTGCAGGTAGCCAATGTTGACTTTGACATTCAGCGCAGACAGCTAGTGGAGCCACTGAATTGATCCTGAATTGGCTTGTTTTTGAGCTGTTTCTGGTGGAGAACTTTTGTGAATTGTTGTGGTTTGTTAGCCTTGTTCCTCTAGGGGTAGGAACAAGATGTTTAGGGACTTTGGATCCCTTAGATTATGGAAATTTCATGCTCAATGCTGTAAGGAAAAAAAAATTTTATAACACCTTCATCCATTTGACGAGGTGTGAGCGCAAATCATCTCGACCATCATATTTGTCTTTTAGTTGCAGCTGCAGTTTCCCAAATTGTAGGAGAAGCACTCTTCGACATTCAAACCAATTCTTGAAACTTCCTTGATGTGTACCCCACCATCTTGCATGCGTAGCACGCAATACCCATTTCAACGCATCGAACTGCTACTATTTTGGTACTGCCTTATCAAATTTGTTCAAAAACTCCTCCACCATGGTCAACCCATCATACATTGGCAGATCGCATACCTCTGTTGTTACACAGTGTAGTGATTTCATCATTGTATTACAGTTCAGTGATGTCACTTCATGCATCCAATTCTACCATTGTTCTATTCCTTCGTCTGAATTTGAAGTGTAGGAGCTTTCACGCTCCAACAAAATTCTACCATCTGCAGCTAGATTCACCCAATCTTGTTCTCGTGCAGCTACCTTATAGATTTAATCGAGATCATCATCACTATCTTCATCGTGCACTGGTTCGATGTATCGCACTCCATTGGCAGGGTCTAGTGGTACTACGATGTGTAGTGCCTTTTTCTCAAAAATAATTTTGCTCTTCTTCAAGTTTATGATTCCATTCATATCAGTGACGTAGTCTATGCCCAGTAGTGCAGGATAGGGATTTCTATCATCGACAATCTGTATCTCTTCAAAATCTGCCAGTGCGGTCACACCTTCAATATCCACCGTTATCCCTTGCAATCTCCCCATCGGTATGATCTTTTGCTGATTAGCCATGCATAATTGAATAGGAGATGACTGCAACGTGAGCCTACCCATGCATTCCCATGTCTGTTTTGGCAATACATTCACATCCAATCCTAAATCCAGAATCACCTGATCCATCTCATATTCCCTAATCTGCATAGCTAATCTAATTTCCCTCCCTATGTGCAATGCATGCTTCACAACTTTCTGGACCATGCATGGTTCTCCTACCCCCATGCACCGAGTGATCATCTCCTGTAGTCCTTTTATCGCCTTACTGACGTGAAATAATTTCATGCATGTTTCCAGAAAGGTAGTGAGCATCGAAGGATCCATCCCCAATTCTGGTTGACCCTTACTACTTGAAGTGGAGGCCTCTGTGAATCACTTCTTAGCTTCCATGAATGTCTCTTTCGCACGCTCTAAATCAAATTCAGGTTCTTTCATAGGAGCCTTGTGAACCCATGCACTCTCTTCAGGCTACTTACCTTTGTCACCTCCTGTCATGATACCACTTCTAAGTACTATATTTATTTTTAGGTCCTCTTCACGTGGTTCAGACCTCATCATTTATACATTCTGAGTCAGTGGAAGCTGGAGTACCCCTTTGTCGCACAGCTTTGTTATCAGTGTAGGGAAGTCTTTGGTCTCATGGTGAAACTAAGTACAATACAAACATGATATTCTCATCGGATTCGTACAATCGTGAGCATAGTGTCCGAGCCCTCTGCAATTGTAACAAATCAATTGTCTGTGACCCCTTCCTAGTCCCATTCATCCTCGCCCTCTTTCGTGCCCCTTAAATCCAGTGCGTTCCATCCTTGCATTCAGATGAAGGGCTTGTGCTTCAGTCAGCATTCTATAAGAAAGAGTTTGATCCATCATTAATACGTAGCTTCTGCAAGTGTGCTCATCATGACCTACTAACCTGCAAAAATTACAAAACAACTGCTAGGACTTCTGCATATACTTCCTTAATAGGTGACAATTTTCCATATTGTGTTTTCCTCCTATTTGAAAGATCGTGCACCATAATGCAGGCATCATGCTGGGTCCTATTGGCACCTCTGGTCTTAATGACATAGGCCCTCCTACTGCTAAGTAGTTCGCAAAAACTGGACAATGGTCCTTATCATGCCCCTGACCTTTACACTTTACGCACCATACTTCTTTGTGCGCCTCCAGCCACGATGTCCCGTCTTGCTTTAGACTTTGCATTTCCAAACATAAATTTTGTAGTTGCACATGAATTTGCTAGACTCTCAACCCCAGATCCTGTATAGGGGTTTCATGCAATCTCATTTCCATCTCCAAAGCTTCAGCTAGCGTGGAGAGTTTTTGTTGTGACAACGACGTCCTTAAATGCGGTGATAGTGACGCTACAAACCATGCATGGTGTTGTTCATTCATCAACGTCATATTGGCGTCGTGAATCATACTCTTCAGCCTCTGATCCAGATCCCAGTGGGTCTCACCTAGGAGCATCACAATCTCCTTAAATCCAATAATTGATTGTGTCCTTGTTTTGGCTTGCTAAATTATCTGTTCAGTACTGCCTGAATTTTTACGACTCCTTCATCATTAGAGTGTTTAATGTACCACGTCAGTGTGCAATCCCACAATGGGCTTACTAATGTAGCCTTCTTTATATTATCGTCCATAATGCCTTGTGCTTCCCATACTATCCTCATGACGAACCAAAACTGGTTCGTGTTTTCATTTCCTACTCCTCTGAATACCAGAAGTTTGATCGCGCTTGCCATACCAAATTGCGAGGGTGGTTGAGGTGGGGTGGGTGAGACAGGTGGTAGTGTGGGTGGGAGTGGTAACTACGGGATCCAGTGTCTTATTAGACTAACTGCGCTTCTTGGTGAATCTTCCACGAGCTCTTCCTCGCTTTCTCTTCGCAGTGAAATCAGAGGGATATTCTCTATCCTTACGCTACCTTTGTTTCTATAGGTCTTCTTGCTTCACATAGTTCCAAACATTAATTTATTCGCATAACGTATTTTTCATACAATAGCATCTTAATCCAAGTGTTCAAAGGCTTCATATACTTACCTCCTGGTCCTTTGAGGAAGCGTTTTTTCGCCTCATTGTAGTTGACGGTCTTATCTACTACGAACTTCGTGATGAATCCACCTATAATTCAGTCGAGCTAATGGTCCACAGCGCACGTGATCTTCTCTTCTAAGGCTTCTAATCTGCACACCAATTCTGGAATCCACGCGATCAATTTATCAAGCGTACACCTTCCTTGACTATTTTCTAACTTCGTAATCCACTCATATAGCTCAAAAGGAAAGGAAGCAAAGAAAATCTCATGGATCTCTGTATATAAGTAGCACTCCAACCACTGTTCCTTAGATATTCGTGGATTCCTATTTTCCTGCGTCACAAACTCGTGAATCTTCTTGTCCAACCACTCTTCAATTTCCTTCTTTGTTGGATTCCAATGCCTCGACATTAGACATCCCTTAGGAAGATCTCGGTCCTGGCAACGGAACCGTTTATTGACTTATATGGGCCTGACCTGGGTTCAGAGATGATTTAGCCAAACAAATCCCAAAACTACCAGCCCTTTCAGCAGTAGTCCGCGGTGTGCGAAGTGAGGTCTCACCCAAGGT
Source organism: Pinus tabuliformis (assembly GCA_031772625.1). Classification (NCBI taxonomy): domain Eukaryota; kingdom Viridiplantae; phylum Streptophyta; class Pinopsida; order Pinales; family Pinaceae; genus Pinus; species Pinus tabuliformis. Next base: position 491,481,045 of record CM062804.1, on the reverse strand, counting down.
AGTATGGGAGGGTGCTGGAACTGGGTTTCCACACCCAAGACAGGTCTGATGGTTTTTTCGAAGTTCACAGTTTGACCCAACATGCACGGTGCTCTGCAGCTGTCAATCCTTGGCAACTTGTGATGTTGCCTTCACGCATCCTTGATCGCGACGTGATGAAGTTATTACCCAATTCCTTATCCTTAATCTGTTATTATTCGGCTACTTAATTTATCTTTGTGAGCCCAAGCATACTTAACAGTGTTCAACATTCATATAACTGCACATGATAAAAAAACAACATAAATGCATAAAAAGTAAGATAAGAACATATACACAATATTAGAATCAAACTTCTCTCTGTTATAACTTTCTTCAATTACAAACTCAACTCCCCCTGCACGCTTAGTTGCGAACTCTACTAGGCCTCTGCACACTCAGCTGTAGAGCCTCTTCCTACTACTACGATCCAAGACTCTGACTTACAAACTCAGAACTATCTCACATACATTATTCCATCTCTAGCTTTTCTTACTACTTTCCAACTTAGAGCCTCTCTCTATTTATACAATCCCATGGTCCACGGACCATGGGAAGGGCGGCATTACTTTAAATAACTTTACATTACATAAGGAAGATAAACCTATGACACAACCCTACACTCCGTGCTCCGCGCCCATACTTCGTGGAGTCTTACAATGCATTTGACGAAAACTTGGGCTTCGAACCCAAAAAACATGTTGTGGGGGTATCCAATGCCCAACAAGCAGCCAATGTTATGTTGAATCCAACAGTACAATTTACTAATGTCAAGTTTTATGAAGACTTGTTGCCTAATGATGAATGGTTTCAGATGATGTAACAAAAACATGATATCGACTTGATGCTATTTGGTGAGAGAATTCCACTTGAGTCTACAAACCAAGTGGATGAAAACCTCTTTGAAGTAGTTGAAGTGACAAAAGAAAATAAGGAAGCATCATGAAAAAAAACTCACATTGCAGCGTATAAAAAATACAACCAATATGGTTCTACAAATATTTTTAATACTAACATTGATTTCCAATGTGTAGGTAAGTAGGAATATTATGAATAAGAGTTCAATTTCCTTGAAGAATTGCTTGTAACACCATGCCTTAATAAAGTCTACATAGAAGCTGTAGAAATGAATTTTGAAGACAACATGGATGATGAAAACATGAATAATATTTGTATGTATTGGAGTTTTGAAGAGAGAGGATTTTATTCTCATCTTATGTTGCAGCAAATTCATGTTCAAAAAATTGATGATGAAAATCACACTACAAAAGATGAAATGTGACAGCATTCCACATACAAACATATTTTTGAAGAGATATATGACATGTTTAGACAACCTGTACTATAGAAGAGTTGCACCAACAAATGAAAAAACTAAAGTTTGAAACCTACAACCAAAAGACAAAGTTGAAGCAATTTATAGGATATATGATTTGGAAGAAAAGAAAAAGAAAATAAAATTTGGTTGATGTACTATTTTAAATTGTAAGCCTAGTTGAGACATAGAACAACAAACATCTTAGCTTAAATTTTTTGTGGCTGTAATAAAGCGGGGGTATTGGAGAATCTAAGTCAGACCAACTGCTAGGTGTTGTACATGTCCATCCAAGTGTCACAATCAATTAGAGTTCATTCCAGTTCAGTTGAGATGTAGTTCAGTCTCACTGCAATCATTTATTGTGATGTTTCCTATGTAATCTATTTAACTGTTGATAATATTGAGAAGAGAAGATATATTCTCCATTATTTTAATTTCTTAATAGTTTTGTACAAAGGTGTGGAACATTTAATAATCTCAGCTATCCAAATCATGAAAATCCATGTGGTAAAGCGGTGACATTTTTTGTTAACCTTCTAGTTACTTTTAAGTTAATTGTAAACAATATCAACATTAGTTATTGAGTGCATTTAGTTTTTAATTTAGGCCTATCACCACATCACCCATACATATCACAACTTCCAAAATTAGCATGACCACAATGACACTTCAATATCCTGTAAAATGAAAATTTTTCATAAGGGAGACAATAAACTTAGATATGATTAATATATGTTTTATTTTTTTGAAAGCAAATTATTATTTCATTGTATTTCGATATTAAGCCATTGTATTATGATTATTGTGTGGGAGTGCCAAGCCTACCACAATGAACTTAGTTCATTGTGTAGAGCTCCGCACTTCTACACTATTTTAAAGCACTATCTTGTGTGGAGGTGCAGAGAATTTAATAATCTTAGCTATCTAGATCATGAGACTTAATCGATATCAAAATGAAAGCATTATTCATAATTATAATGAAATTCCTAAATACAAAATTTTATGTTACTTTTCTATGTCTTATGACCTACAGTGATCTACACAATTAATGGTTTCCACCAATTGTCTGTTCATCCCTTGAACACGCCACTTAGATTGATTTTCAAGAAGAAAGAAAAACTATTTTGGTTGAATTTTCCATTGAGATTTTGAAGCTAAGAAATACCACATGATGAGAGTATATATGCAACACTCTTACATCGGACTTTTTGTGGTTACAGTTCTGCTCATGCAAACCTATATATTTTCCACGCCCATTATAAAGATGATGGGTCAATTAGATGATATCGCTAAATTATTCAGAGCAATTTCAATCTGGTTCATTCCTCAACACTTTTCATTGTATTTGTGCTTCCATTTTAGATATTCTTACAATCCTTGTTAAAAAACATGGTTGGATCATGGATCACTATAGCCACTTTTGTGCTTCATATTTTTATAAGTTGGATATCCAATGTTAAATTTGATATGGGACTTGCTAGAGTAATTATGACATTTAATTTATGAACATGTGTTTCTCCCATTGCCCAATTTCTTTATATTGTTTTTGGAGGTTGTCCATAGACACGGAAATGACCGTCAAGGCATATATTTGATGAATTTTGGTATTTTATTAAATTATCTATAACATATGGTGTAATGTTATTGCAGGTTCCACATAACTTGCTTTTAAAATAATTTTAGATGTTGTAATTTTAGTTTCATAAGTTTTAGTTATATTTTCTCACAAAGGAGTCTGACATTTTGTTTATACTCAAAAAAATTTAGAGGTTTGGTACTATAAAGTATTGGTCCTCCTGATAGGGTAGTTACAAGATCTAGAAGTTGTAGTCAACTCCCTTTCTATCTAGTAAACAACATTGAATGAATTGTTTTGTATGGGAATAAAGCATAATTCTTTTATTCATATTTTAATGTCTCTTCTTTTAATTCTTACACTTTGAATGCCAATAGTTGGGAGAAAATGATACCACTTAGATTTTTAGTTGCAACTAAGTATATTCAACATATTGTATGGAATGCACTCAATAACCTCAATGGTCCACTTGAGAACTTATACGAATTATTCTTGGCTCTATTAATTTGTATCATTCTTATGCAGTGTGAGGGTTTCCAATGAGCTAGGGATGGGAAATGGAAAAAAAACTAAATTTGTAGTGATGGTTTCCATGACAACTTCAACTGTTATAGATGTTTCTTTTCCGGTTCTCATTCTTTTGTTCTACCATGAATTTTCTCTTGCTTTAACAAGTAGTATAGTCATTCAAGATGTGCTTTCTAAATTGGATATTTTGTTGGAATTTACTAAAGGGCAAGCTATCCAAGATCGAAGAAGATAGATCCCTTTCCCTTACAACCTTCACCTTAACTCCCATTATGAAAAATATTGAAATTCCGTTCATCCTTATATGTATGTATCGATATATTCCTAAGCTATAATCCTTTGATTTCAAATAAATAAACCATATGTTAATAATATTTAAGTTCATTGTCTCACTTATGAACACATTTCATTTTGGAGGGTATTGAAGTGTCATTATGGTCATGCTAATTTTGGAAGTTGTGATATTCATGGGGGATGCAATGACAGGCATAACTTAATATGATGATCATGCGGGAGTCAATGATCATCAAAAAATTCATCAAAAGAAAATTGTCATCGAATGGAGTAACCCCTCACTTAGAAGAAGCATAAGAAAATAAATCTATAGGCTTAACTTTTAAGAAAACATTGACAAAAAATACAGAATTCACACTGAAATCATTGGAGGGAACTACTAGAGACATAAGTCTCCTAATTTTATTTAAATCCAATACCATGGAATATATTTATGGAGAAAAATAAATGCATGCCCCTCAAATCCATGTTGTTGTAATCAATAAAGTAAATAACATCATAGAATTTCATTGCGTGGAGACTTTCATTATAAAAATTTACTCAGCATCTAGCACAATGAAAACCTCTGCGTAACACAATGAAAAAAACATTGAATGAATACATTATAGATTTCGTTGACCATTAAACATGCGAGGAGGCCCCGCAAATCAAGATATTCCACATGGTATAGTATTAAATTGGGACATTATCCTTGTGGACCCACCCTATGTATTATTTCTCAGCACTTTTCAAAGCCCCACATACTATATATAATCGTAGATCGTGATCACGCAAGATTGATGTGCCTACTTTCAACTGTATGGAGCTTATGACAAGAATAAGATCGACCACTGACAAAATATTGAGATCATTAACCCAAACTCTGCATATTAGATTTTGGTAGCTTTGAACATAACATTAATATGATGATGATGTGAGAGTTAAAGATCATCCAACACATGAACTATCCTTTGCATCTAGTTGTATAAATAACTAGGGCGTGGTATGGTATACTCGAGCTATGGAATGGTATGTCATTATATTCTCAAGGAATTCAATTCATCTTTTTAGATTATAATTATTTGTCCCACAACCATGTAGATTTGTGTTGGCTTTAATATGTTTCCCACACATGACTTGATTTTCCACTAAATTGATCTCATTTTGGTAATTTTGTGAAGGAATCCTTAATTGTTGCAATTTGAGTTGGAGAACGTAGTAAGATATCCATGATTCTATAGAAAGGTTTGTTTTTATGGAGAACACAAATATATGCCCATGAGATCCATGTTGTTGCAATCAATAAAATAAATAATATTGTGAGACTTTCATTGTGTGGACAGATCCAATGTGCGAAGATTTTCATTGTGTGGAGTTATTTCACACATCTGCATAATGAAAGCCTTTTCACAACACAATCAACAAAGAATTGAATGAATAAATTGTAGAGTTGGTTGATCATTAAGTATGCAAGGATTCCCTACACTGAGAAAGAATGGAAAACGAAAAAGTGGGGAAAATATTTCTCTTCTCAATACTCAAAATAGTCAAATAAGATTACATTAAAAACATCAATAATAAATGGATTGAGTAGAACTCGACACCTATGGAGTAGAACTAAAGTAAAACTTAATAGTCAAGTAAAATTGAATTTTCTACAACACCTAGCAGACAAGAGAATCAAATGTGATGACACCTAGCAGACAACGATATTAATATGTCAACATCCCATTCTAATCTCAATTGTTACAATTGGAGCCACTTACAATGCCTCATTTCTCTCTTTGAAATTCAAATACATTCATTCCCAATGGATTTTTGAAAATATCTGCAAGCTGATCTTCAGAACCACAAAAAGAAAGTACTATGTCCCCATCATTGGCAAGCTCAGGGATGAAATGAAAACGTGTTTTAATGTTCTTTCTCTTTCTGTCGAAACCATGATTTCTTGATAAAAAAATTGTTGAATTGTTGAGAGAGTAAATAAGAGTTGGCTCCTTTTGAACATTTGATAGATCTTTCAATAATCTTCTTAACCACACTCGTTGAAAAGTTGTTGAATTTGCTGCTACATATTTTGCATCTACAAAAGATATTGAAAGATTAATTGTTTCTTCAATTCCCATGAAATAAGATTGGCTCCAAGATGAAAAGCATACCTCAGGTGCTTTTGCGATCATCTAAACTCCTTGCATAATCGATTAACATATAACCTGAAAGTAAACAATTTTGAGAATGTGTATAGAAAAAACTATAGCCTATGGTCCCTACAATATATCTTAAGATGATTTTTGCAACCTTGCAATGAGTAATCTTTGGTGATTGCATAAACCTAGAGATAAATCTAATAGAAAACAAGATATCAGGTCTAGTTGCAGTGAGATATAACAAACTACCAACTAGAATTTTATACAATGTGGGATCAACTGGTGGTGCTATAGCTTCTTTCCTTAGTTTGGTGCCTTGAGAAATTGTTGTATTAGCTGGTTTGGAATTGGTCATTTTTAACTTTTGGATGATGTCAGTGGTATATTTTTGTTGAGAAACAAAAATTCCATTAACATATTACTGAATTTCAATGCCTAAGAAGTATTTCATGACTCCTAGATGAGTCATATCAAACTTTGTTTGCATTTCGTCTATGAAATCTTCTAACATCATATTTCATGTATAAACACTACAAGAAAAAAGGACATTGGTGAGGGTCAAAAAATGTCACCATAAGTTCATTGGTGACAGTCGAAAGAGTCTCTGTCTCCAAAAACTAAACGTCACCAAAGGTGACGACACCATAAGTGTAGGTGTTGTGGTGACATTCAAGGTTTATCACCAATAGTGATTTATAATGACAAATAGTGACCGTTACCATTTCATATGAGAAATGGTGATAGTCCTTAGCCTCCATCACGAAAAAACTAAATGTCACCAAAGATGGCATCGCCAAACGTATAGGTGTTGTGGTGACATTCAAGGTTCATCACGAATAATGATTATAATGACGGATAGCGATAGTCACCATTTAATATGAAAAACAACTATTTATTATGATGAAAATTTCATGATCATCACCATGATTCATATATATGGTAGCATTCATTGACTGTCAAGATTTCATATTTTGGTGAGGGCCAAAAATGGCACCATAAACTCATTTGTGATGGTCAAAGAGCCTATATCACCAAAAATGTATCGTTGCCATTCCATATGAATACTAGGGCATGATGGAATCAAACAACCAACCTCCTGCTTGTAAGGCAAGTGCTCTTCCATTGAGCTAGCACCCTTTAAAGAATTAGACTTTACAAAATTAGATCTTGAAACTTTATAAATTATAAATTTTACAACTTTCAATAAATTATAAAACTTTGTAAAGTCTTGCCAAATATTTTACCAAACAAGCAAAATAACATCGAAGCTGCAAGTCCCTACCTAATTGTTATGAAAATTATGAAAAGTGGGTGGGGGGAAAATAGTTACATATAAGATACTCAATATGTTCATTTGAATACTCAATTAGAAGTGACACTTTGAACACATTTATAATGTATAAATGACCTATGATTATCAAACCTAAAATCTACAACTACACCAAATATTTATTTCTCACCTTGTGAATCATGTATATTATGTTGTGACAACATAAAAATGTGCCTCAAAGACTGATTTTGATGCCAAAAGGTAAAAAAAATGAGTATATATGATGAAATTATGAATAATGAGCTACATGCTTGAATCCTACTCACTATGGGGCCTAGAAAACTAATTGGGAGTGCTTCTTGTTATTAATTAATTCAAGATGTCAAAATACAATGATCAATAACAATGATCCTAAAATGTAACCATTAAACAAATGTTAAAATTGTAAGCACAAGTTTTGCTAATATCTGTTACACCAACAAAATATGCAAGAGGCATCCAAATACTTCCAAATCCACACCAAACACGAGTGTACAAAGATGCAATCGCATGGATACAAGGAAAGCACTCTCTAACTCTCAATTATAACTATGTCCTCCCACGAGTGCTTCAATTGGCAACAAGGTGTGAAGACAAGAACCTCAAAGCTAAAATAACTACACAATACAAAAATATACTTCATCCCCCCTTTACCTTTACATAATAGATCTAGGGGAATAACAAAAAGATCCATAGATAATAGGATTAGAGGGGGGGAAATAATGATGATAAGAAAAAAAATAACCAGCAACGAAATCTACTAATTTGAACATGTGTCCACATGTACTCAAAGATTAGAGGAAACAAAGGAACCCAACATGATTGATTATGCACTTGATAAAATGGCATTTACTTCTTTAGAAAAAAGGAAGAAAATCCTAGCCTCTTTTCTATTATCCTATGGAATAAATCCTTTATGTATGGAATTTGGGTTTTGTGCTACACTTTATGCTTACTCTCCAACATTAAAATAAGAGTTCCCAAATTTGTTTCTAAATATGTCTGATTTGTTTGAGTTTGGGCCAAACCTAGTCAAATCTTGTCAAGTTCAATCAAGATGCAATGAGCTTAACTATGTTTGCCTAAGCTAGTCAAAAAAATTGACCCAGGGTTTTGAAAAGGAAGTTTGATAGAGATGACTGCTCTGACATATTTTGACAAATTTCCCCTTTATGTATGTCTTGAAAAGAGAATCTAAACTAGCCTCCTCTTACCACAATGTGACTAGATAAGCGAGACAAATCTGAACCAATAGTATCCACTAAGGGACTGCAACTGAGGGGAATTTATTCTACTACAAGAAACATTCATCTCACTTCAACCATTTTTTTTGTATTTCTTCATTAATAAGTACAAACAAAAATTTTTCATGAAAGAGGCTTGAACATTGATATGGGAAATGTCAGCACCTCACTTTTACCAACTAGGGAAACCACTGTTTCGGAATTTATTTTAATTGTGTACTTTTATGACAAATTTCTATTGGGGAAGCCAAATCAATATTATTTTCTAGACTTTTCCCAATGTTTCATGGGCCCATGTCTTATGATTGTGCTCTACATCGAGATATAAATTTTGAAAAATCATCTCTTTGAATAAAAAACTTGCACCATAATATAAATAGGCAACTCGTGTCTTCCAATCCAGAGGTTACCCTAATTGAAGATCCCTTTCCACATTTTGGCCCAGATATGAAGTTGTACATGTTAACTAGGATTGGTCATAGAGTTTACAACAATTGAGTAGCCTTTTAAAGGATGGTTCCAATTTGGATTCATGGGGAAGATATTTTGGTTCATTCAACACTAAAAGATAACATTTTTGGCATGTAAATCAAGAAAATCTAAATCAATTTTTAAAATTTGGCATATGTTCAAGAATTAGTAACTTTTGTAAATACTAAATATCAAGTACTACATTCTATCAGGTTTCATGTTTGTTGCATCAAACAATGTAAATTAGAGGAATTGCACTCAAGCAATCTAATTTAGAATAAGAGTGATGAAATAGGTACCATGGAAAATTTGGTGGATGCTTCAAAAATTCAGATGGGCACATTTAAGACCAAATAATTTAATTGAATATGATTCTCTTCTCTACCATGCATGTTAATACAAATTTATTGTACTGAAATCCCCTTCATAGACAAACCAACATCTCTAGAAGTGAAACCTTGGTTGGTTCAAATTGTCACCTTACACATTGCTACTTCTCTTTCTTTCCATATTTCATTTTCTACATGGTTGGCTTCTTTCCCATGTGCAATTTCAAAACTAGTCCAAAAAAAACTCCAAGAGGGTATCGGCCAAGTTTTTTTTATACAACTTCAATACCCCCCCACTTGCAAGATCCCCAATTACAACTACGTAATTTTATGCAGAGAAAACTTGGCCACCTAAAATGACTTGTTTGGTGGTCCATAAGGGCACAAAGTGCTACTTCTTTCAGAGACCTCTGGTCTTGGGCCATTACCATGTTTTCTTACATATGAGGAAGATGAGATTTTAATCACTCAAAAATAGTTTAAGGGAAAATATTAAGTAGGAAAAAAATTGAAAATATTAATTAGAATAATATAATTTTCAATTTGGTTTGTAGGTTTAGTTAAAGTGGAATAATGTTACTTAGTAATATTAAATTTTGTGACAATTTTAATATAATTGGTAAGAGAATGCAATATCATATTCTAAAGGGAGAGTGTCCAAACACATACGACATAATAGTGTTATTTGAGTCTCCTACAATATTCAAACTCAAGATGTTGAGGAAGGAGGAAAGTTTGACCCCTAATAGTAAGGTGTAGGCTTCAACTTGCTTATTGGTGGCTATGCTAAGATTCCAAGAGATAGTATTTACAATATTTCTTCCTGGGTCATAAATGACCCCCACCCCATGGCATCTACCACCACTAGATTTCCTTTAGATGCTCCATGAAAGCAAAATTTGAAGCAAGATTGAGAAGACCTCCAGCTGAGAAAATCATAAACAGGGTTGAAGCTACTAAGATATTTTGGATATGGGGGGATGGATAGAACCAGGGAAGATGGAAAAATGTTGAAGCCACCAATACTCATTTGTTGGCATTATGATTCAAGTGTTGTCCTTGATGGCAACTCACTCAGAGGATGGTACAGGTGCTCAGAGGTTGGTACAGGTGATGGCAACTTAATCAGAAGACAGATCTCAGTACAGCATACCAAGGAAGCTCATACACGCCGTTTCGTTAAGCCCAAGTCGCGTGTACACGCAAGTTCGATTCATAAAAAGCGCGTGTATGTGGAAAGGTTCCTTTGGTCCATGGTGGTTAGTCCTTGGAAGTTGTGCCTATGATTTCGGACCATTGTGTCTCGACGGGCGTGTCGATCCCTAGTTTTGAAGTTGATGGTATTGTGTTACTATGGTTTTGGCTCTTGGTATTGAGTTAGGCCTAAGACTATATAAGGAGAAGAAGATCATTAGGCAAGATCATCTTTCGACAAGGCTTGAATATCTAAGAGAGAAAGAGATCTGATATGCAGGTTCTGGGTTGCTTGATCTAAGCCAAGGAAAGATCACATCGGTTGATGGAAGACTAGATCTAAGGATAGATCGGGATCTAATGGTTTGAAATGCACTATCATGATATGGTTGATTATGCGTATTTCTAGATCTGCATATTGTCGCAATGTTACGTTTTGGATCTAACTAATGTCTGGTACAGCTGCAAGTTGAGAAAGTTTATTTTTAGATCTGTACGCAGGTTGGCTTCGGTAAAAGAGCGTGTATACGCGGGTTTTTCTCATTGAAGTAGCGTATATCTTTTGAAGCTTGATTTTGGGTTTACAGTGGGGTCTGACTATTATTGCAGAGTTCTGTAGTCTGCTCTGTGTTCTGGTAACTGGTGATTGACAGGGTTCAGTGGTTCAGTGATTCAAAGTTTGGTTGTTTTATGCTTCAATGATCTGTTGTGGAAATTGAATGATTTGTGGTCTTCAGATTGTAATGTTGTGCTTCAGGAATATCCAAGTCTGAAAATGTATGAAAAGTGATATCTGAAAGAAGGAAGATTGTAGGTCAGCACCTACGTACTAGTATCTTGGCTAGTACAAGAGCAAAGGGGGTTGGAGCTCCCTTCCAAGGAAGTTTGGAGAACGAGAGAAGGTTGAAGCCTTCTGCAGGTTGTAGCCTGCGTACTGGTATAAGGCTGCACCAGTACAAAAGATTGTAAACTGAAGTTTCATATTAAAGAAAGATAGAGACAACTTGCAGCAGGTGGTTTTCACCCACATTGGGTTTCCACCTTATATCTTGGTGTTCATGTGTGTGGCTTTTTATCTGTTCTGTTTTACTGCACATGTTTACTGTTAATGTGATGAATAATGTCTTGATGCACTTAATTGAAGAATAAGCTAACTAAATTGTGAGTTTTCTTCTTATACGCTGTTTTACTTCGTCACAGTAGCGTGTACACGCTGGTTCACTTAACTGAAGTAGCGTATATGTTTCTGAGCATTTAAAAAGTTTGATTAATCTGATAATACTGATTCACCCCCCCTCTCAGTATTATTTCCAACAATTGGTATCAGAGCAGGTCCTTCAGAGAAGCTTGATCGCTTGAAGGAAGATCATTCATCATGAGCAACTACGAGAAAGAAGCATCAATCAGGCCACCGGTTTTTGATGGAACAAATTTCAATTATTGGAAGGTAAGAGTTACTGCATATCTTCAATCTCTTGGTACAGAAGTTTGGGACATTGTAGAAACAGGCTATGCTTTTCCTTCAGCTACTCCTACAGATCCAGCTGAGAAAAAGGCATATGAAACAAATGCAAAAGCAGTCAGTACTCTATTAGGAAGTATATCTCAAACAGAATTCATGAAGGTCATGCACTTCAAATCAGCAAAAGAGATATGGGACAAAATGATCACTAGCTATGAAGGAGATGAACAGGTAAAGCAAGCTAAACTTCAAACTCTCAGGATTCAATATGAGACCCTCAAGATGTATAATGATGAAAGTGTGGCTAATTATTTTCTTCGGGTAGATGAGATTGTTAATTGTATGAAAAATTTGGGTGAAGAAATAAAAGAGACTATAGTAGTTCAAAAGATTCTAAGATCATTATCCCCCAAGTTTGAATCTAAAGTATCTGCAATAGAAGAAAAGGAAAATCTCAAAGTTCTCACTATGTCTCAGCTACATGGAATTCTAACTGCTTATGAAATGAGAAAGGGAGGTCCATCAGACAGAAGGGAAGCTGCTTTTAAGGCATCAAGAAAAGAAGATTACTATGAAGCAAGCCATGTTCCAGAAGAAGAGGAAGAAGAATCAAATTTTGTCAGAAATCTTCAAAGGGGTGCTGGAAGGTTCAGAGGTAAGCTACCTTTCAAATGCTTTGCTTGTGGAAGAGTAGGTCATTATGCTGCAAAATGTCCTAATAAGGATAAAGGAAAAGAACCTGCTAGATGGAATAAGAAACAAAGTGCAAATAAGAAAAGCTACTACACCCATGAAGATAGTGATGGCTTATCAAACAGTGATGAAGATGAACAAGGTAATAAATATAAGCTATTAATGGCATTTGAAGATGATGATTATGAGGATGCTGTAGATGTGGATAATCTCTATAATGAAATTACTAGACTCAAGAGATGCATAGAAGAAAAGAGTGTGATCATTGATACTTTGCAATTTCAAATTGATGAAAAGGAAAAACATCTTGAAAAACTAGAAGGTGAAATTGTTGGTCTCAGAAAAGAAATTGAGAAAACAAAAACTATTAATCTTAAGTTTGTCAAAGGATCTGAAACTTTGGATGAGATTATCAATGTGCAGCGGTCTCCTCTAAACAAGACAGGTTTGGGCTATAATGGAGAAACCTCTCAAGCATCCACCTCAAAAAGTTATCTTGATGCAGCAAGAAGAAATGAGCAGAAGAACAATGAAGATAATCAGGTAAAGCAGGGACGAATTACAAACAGAAACTATCAGGGACAATCCTTCTTAAGGGTGAACAAAAGCTACAACCAACCACAGGTAAAATCTTCTCAGTTTGGCACAAGAATAGATGAAAATAGAAATTACAATCAGTTGGCTGGTAGATTCAATAACCGCAGAAGCTTCTTCAATGGACAATGCTTTTCTTGCCATAACTTTGGTCACAAGGCAGCTCAATGTGTTGCATATAAAACAATCATGACTAGGGAAGCTCAAAAACAAAGAAGTATGACAGGGATTACAAAGAGGACCTATAACAACTTTTCGGTTCTTGAAAATGAAGTTGAATGTTCTATTTGCAATAATTTTGGTCATAAAGAGTCTGAATGCAGGAGCAGGTTTCAGGAGAAAAAGGAACAAGCCACGAGCACCAAAAAATGGAGAATAAAAGAACCTCAGACAGAAAGATGTGGGATAGCGTTTTATGCAGAAGGACAGGAAAATCTATGGTACATTGACAGTGGATGTTCGAAACATATGACAGGTGATAAAGAAAAACTTGAATCTTATTCTACTTTAGAAAAGGGAAAGAAAGTTTCTTTTGGAAATGATACTCCTGCAACTATAAAAGGAAAAGGTATTGCTCCTTTGAAAGAAAAGGTCAAGGCTGGAAATGTTTTGTATGTTGATGGATTGAAGCATAATCTTCTAAGTGTCAGCCAGATGTGTGATCAAAAAACCGAGGTTATTTTCAGATCGAATGGATGTCTTGTTCGTGATCTTGATACAGGTAAAACAGTTCTCAAAGGCAAAAGAACTCCAAATAATCTGTACATATTTGAAGAAGGACAACAACAATGCTATCTTAGCAAGGATGAAGAGCACTGGTTATGGCATCGAAGGTTGGGACATCTAAGCTTCTCACAAATAAGGAAAGCATGCAAATATCAGGCAGTTCGCGATCTTCCAGATATCAAAATTCCAGACAACACCATATGCAAATCTTGTCAGTTTGGAAAGCAAACCAGAACTAACTTTCCAGAGAAGGAAGGATCAGCTAGCTTGCCTCTTGAGCTAGTCCATACAGATGTATGTGGTCCATTTAGGAAAAGGACACCTCGAGGAGAAGAATATCTGATATTATTCATTGATGATTTCTCAAGGTTTGTTTGGTTAGGGCTTATGAAGCACAAAGATGAAGCATTCGAAAAATTCAAATCCTTCAAAGCATTGGCTGAAAATGAATCAGGACACAAAATTAAGTGCCTCAGATCTGACAGAGGTGGGGAGTTCACATCAAATGAATTTTTCGATTTCTGCGATGAACATGGGATAAGAAGAGAATTCTCTACAGCTAGAACTCCTCAGCAAAATGGGGTTGTGGAAAGAATGAACAGAACTATCCAACAAATGGCTCGTGCTATGCTCGATGAATCAGGTACTCCTGCAACCTTCTGGGGTGAAGCTGCACATGCTGCTGTTATCATTCTTAACAAAACAAATGTCCGAGTAAACAGCACTCAAACACCTCATGAGCTTTGGAGTGGTAAAACTCCTTCCGTGAAGCATTTCAAAATCTTTGGGAGCAAATGTTATATTAAGAATACTGATGAGCAACTTGGCAAACTTGAACCTAGAGCAGATGAGGGCATTCTTCTTGGTTATTCTCCACATAGCAAAGCATACAAGTGCTACAATAAAAGACTTGGCAGAATTGTTGACAGTATTGATATAGTGGTTGATGAGAAGGGATATATTCCTAGGCAAGTTCATCATGAAGACATTGAAGAAGATGAAGGTTACTCTCAAAGGCGAAATGATGAAGAAGAAGAACCTCAAGAAGAAGAAGAATCTCAAGAAGAACCAGAGGAGCAGACAAGAATAGAAGAGAAGACTCCATCCAGATATGTCCAAAAGAATCATCCAGAAACTCAGATTGTGGGGCAGAAAGAAGCAGGAGTACAAACAAGAAGGACACTTGCAGAAGCTTCAAGCTACTTGGCTCTACTCTCCTCCATTGAACCACAAAATGTGAAAGAAGCATGCAAAGATGAATGTTGGGTCAAAGCAATGGATGAAGAACTTGAGCAAATCGAAAGGAACAACACTTGGGAATTAGTTCCTAGACCAAAAGATAAGAATGTAATAGGAACAAAATGGGTCTTCAAGAATAAGTTAAATGAAAATGGAGAAGTAATTAGAAACAAGGCCAGACTTGTTTGTAAAGGGTATGCACAGCAAGAAGGAATAGATTTTGAAGAGACCTTTGCTCCTGTGGCAAGACTAGAGGCCATCCGAATGTTCCTTGCTCTCTCAAGCTTTCAAAACTTCAAGGTATTTCAAATGGACGTGAAATCAGCCTTCCTGAATGGAGACTTAGAAGAAGAAGTATATATTGAGCAGCCAGATGGGTTCATTCTTGGAAATGATCCAAACCTTGTATGCAGATTGAAAAAGGCACTCTATGGGCTCAAACAAGCTCCAAGGGCTTGGTACTATCGGTTGGACAAATATCTTCACCAACAAGGCTTTTCAAAAGGATCAGCAGATAGCAATCTCTATATAAAAGTTGAAAATAACAAATTGCTAATTCTTGTTGTTTATGTAGATGATATTATT
The DNA here is from genome assembly GCA_031772625.1 of Pinus tabuliformis. Taxonomy (NCBI): domain Eukaryota; kingdom Viridiplantae; phylum Streptophyta; class Pinopsida; order Pinales; family Pinaceae; genus Pinus; species Pinus tabuliformis. Next base: position 491,465,339 of record CM062804.1, on the reverse strand, counting down.
TTTGGCAGCAATGAAGAGACCATGAGTCAAAACTTTGCCTTGGTTATGCAGAAAGAATTCGAAATGTCACTTCTTGGAGAATTGACATATTTTCTTGGATTGCAAATCCAACAAAATGAAGGAGGTATCTTCTTGTCTCAAACCAAATACCTCAAGCAGATCTTGAAGAAGTATGGCATGGAAGAGTCAAAGCCAGTATGTACACCCATGGTTACAGGATGCAGCCTCAGTGCAAATGATGAATCAGCAGCAGTCCACCAACCCACTTATAGATCCATGATTGGGAGTTTGCTTTATTTGACAGGTACTCGACCAGATATTACACATGCAGTAGGAATGGTTGGAAGATTTCAAGCCAACCCAAAGGAAACTCATCTTCAGGCAGTCAAAAGAATCTTCAAATATCTTCAAGGGACCCAAAACTATGGCTTATGGTATCCTAGAAATACTGATCTCACTCTTCATGCTTACACAGATGCAGATTGGGCTGGAAGTGTGGATGATAGGAAAAGCACAAGTGGAGGTGCTTTCTTCATGGGTTCCAGATTAGTATCTTGGTTCAGCAAGAAACAAAGTTCGATTGCCTTATCTACAGCTGAAGCAGAATATGTGGCTGCAGCATCTTGTTGCACACAACTTCTTTGGATGATGCAGACCTTGCAGGACTTTCAAATCACTTGCACTCCACCTGTCTCTATCTTATGTGATAATACAAGTGCAATCAGCATTTCAAAGAATCCTGTCATGCACTCAAAGACCAAGCACATACCAATCAAGTACCATTTTCTTCGGGAACAAGTGCTTGAGCAGAAGGTCAAGTTGGAGTATGTTCCTTCTAAGGAGCAAGTTGCTGATATTCTCACAAAACCACTGCCCAGGGAAACTTTTGAATATCTCAGACAAAAGCTGGGAGTAGTTGATGCTTCATCCTGTTGTTGAAGTTTGTTTGTTCTACAGAAAAGTTGGTATACGCAGGTTACGGAAGGGATATGTGCGTATACACGCGGATTCATGCTGGGTAAGTCGCGTGTATGCTGGACGCTTGTTGCAGAAAGAATATCCGCGTACATACGCTGTTTTATACAGGATAAAACGCGTATATGAAGTTCTGAACAGCAAGGGAAAACTCTGAAGTTCTGAACAGCAATAGGAATGTCAGAATTCTTCAGGCACAGTTTCAGGGAGTGCAACAGGCACAGGTTCAGGGGGAGCAGCTCAAAAGTCTCATAAAGCATTGTTGGCATTCAGATGTTTTGGTTGTTGGTTTCAGGAGAAGGAGCTCAGAAAGAAATTCTGGTTGCTGATCTAACAAGATGTTTATCAGATGCTGCTGGTGTCTTTCCTAAGTCTTGGTCTAGATCTGTTGTCTCTATGTCATGTATCTCTCTTGTCTCTTTTATGGTATCAAGGTCATGTAACGGCCTTTGTTGGTTTCCCCACTATGCCTGGGATGAATGCTGTAATATAATTGGTTGTTTCTGTTATGTCCCCTCTTGGTAGGGAGTATGGATGTATGTATTGAGTCTTTTGGTGATAGGAAGGTCCCTTATGGTGTATAAGTCTTGGTTCTTGTTGAAGAACATCTTTTGCAGATCTGGCCTTCGGTCAGGGGGAGCACAAGTCAGCACAGCCAAACAGAGATATCAGCATGTCCTCAGGGGGAGCACAGCCCTTTGCCCTTGATGTCAAAGGGGGAGAGTGACTTGGTGTGATGGTTGCCATCAAGTCCAAAGGGGGAGATTGTTGGCATTATGATTCAAGTGTTGTCCTTGATGGCAACTCACTCAGAGGATGGTACAGGTGCTTAGAGGTTGGTACAGGTGATGGCAACTTAATCAGAAGACAGATCTCAATACAGCATACCAAGGAAGCTCATACACGCTGTTTCGTTAAGCCCAAGTCGCGTGTACACGCAAGTTCGATTCATAAAAAGCGCGTGTATGTGGAAAGGTTCCTTTGGTCCATGGTGGTTAGTCCTTGGAAGTTGTGCCTATGATTTCGGACCATTGTGTCTCGACGGGCGTGTCGATCCCTAGTTTTGAAGTTGATGGTATTGTGTTACTATGGTTTTGGCTCTTGGTATTGAGTTAGGCCTAAGACTATATAAGGAGAAGAAGATCATTAGGCAAGATCATCTTTCGACAAGGCTTGAATATCTAAGAGAGAAAGAGATCTGATATGCAGGTTCTGGGTTGCTTGATCTAAGCCAAGGAAAGATCACATCGGTTGATGGAAGACTAGATCTAAGGATAGATCGGGATCTAATGGTTTGAAATGCACTATCATGATATGGTTGATTATGCGTATTTTCTAGATCTGCATATTGTCGCAATGTTACGTTTTGGATCTAACTAATGTCTGGTACAGCTGCAAGTTGAGAAAGTTTATTTTTAGATCTGTACGCAGGTTGGCTTCGGTAAAAGAGCGTGTATACGCGGGTTTTGCTCATTGAAGTAGCGTATATCTTTTGAAGCTTGATTTTGGGTTTACAGTGGGGTCTGACTGTTATTGCAGAGTTCTGTAGTCTGCTCTGTGTTCTGGTAACTGGTGATTGACAGGGTTCAGTGGTTCAGTGATTCAAAGTTTGGTTGTTTTATGCTTCAATGATCTGTTGTGGAAATTGAATGATTTGTGGTCTTCAGATTGTAATGTTGTGCTTTAGGAATATCCAAGTCTGAAAATGTATGAAAAGTGATATCTGAAAGAAGGAAGATTGTAGGTCAGCACCTACGTACTAGTATCTTGGCTAGTACAAGAGCAAAGGGGGTTGGAGCTCCCTTCCAAGGAAGTTTGGAGAACGAGAGAAGGTTGAAGCCTTCTGCAGGTTGTAGCCTGCGTACTGGTATAAGGCTGCACCAGTACAAAAGATTGTAAACTGAAGTTTCATATTAAAGAAAGATAGAGACAACTTGCAGCAGGTGGTTTTCACCCACATTGGGTTTCCACCTTATATCTTGGTGTTCATGTGTGTGGCTTTTTATCTGTTCTGTTTTACTGCACATGTTTACTGTTAATGTGATGAATAATGTCCTGATGCACTTAATTGAAGAATAAGCTAATTAAATTGTGAGTTTTCTTCCTATACGCTGTTTTACTTCGTCACAGTAGCGTGTACACGCTGGTTCACTTAACTGAAGTAGCGTATATGTTTCTGAGCATTTAAAAAGTTTGATTAATCAGATAATACTGATTCACCCCCCCCTCTCAGTATTATTTCCAACATCATTGTGGTCAAGAGGGGGAGAGTAGGAATGAGGAAGATAGAAGGAATTAAGATGCTCAATGAGGAGAGCCATAGCTTTGACAACCACCTTCCCCACTAGAGGAATCTCATTTTGAAAAAGGTTTTTATTGCGACCCAACCAAAGTTTCCAACAAACAAACTTAAGGAGGAAAGCTAAACTATTTTAAACATGGGATTTTCTGTGAAAGAACCTAAGTAGTGCTTAGGCCAATGATGCAACTACTAAGGAGAGGATGACAAGAAGTGCACTCAATGATTGATTCCTCGTAAAACAAAAAATTTTCAAATAGAGTTGGAAAAGGAACAGTTAAGGAGGTTGAGGATAGTTTGATAGGTAGAGTTGAGACAACACACCTGGACAAACCCAATATGCCTCTTTTTTGGATATTTTTAGCCATTGGAATTTTACTATGGGAAACCATATAGTAGAAAATGTTCACTTAAGTGAGACCATTAGGATGCCAAATATTCCTCCAAATCCTTGTCTGACTATGTCGTTGCTTAGGTTCCATTCTCACAAATATTTGAACTATCCAAGGATTTGGTTTAACTCTTGGAGAATCCAAGCTTGGGATCAACAATGATTTCATGGTTTAGAAAGAAGAAAGCTTCTTTGGCACTTAGCTCAATAGAGGCAGAGTATATGGAAGCAAGTTTGGTGAGTTATGAAGCTATTTAGCTTCACAAGTTGCTCACAAATTTATTTGGTCAAGAGTTGGAACCTAGGTGGATACATTGTGATAATCAGAGTTGCATAAAACTCTCATATAATCTAATGTTCCATCACAGGTCCAAGCATATTGAGATCAAATATCACTTCCTTCGACACAAAGTCCATACAGGAGCAATGAATCTTCAGTATATCTCCATAGATGAGCAGGTTGCAAATATTATGACCAAGCCCTTAGTGAAGGGAAGTTTGTCTTGTACAAATAAGCTAGGAGTGGTGCAAAATACCTTCCTCATTGAGAGGGAGTGTTGATGTTTGTATTAAGAGGACATGGATTTTTGCATTGGCTAGTTGTCAGGCATGCAAAAATCATCCAAAGCCTCCTTAGAAAACTTGCTCAATTTATTGATTAAGTTTTTTTTATGATTTTCCTAAGTCTAACTTGGGAAAAGAACATTAATTAAATTATTTAATGTTGGCTACTGAGCTAGAAAAACTAAGGAAATGTAATTTTAATTACATTAATGAATTTGTTTTAATCTCAAGTGAGTTAGGATTTAATCCTAGCCATTCATCACTTTAGAGATTAGGGTTAGGGATTTAACTCAATAAGAAATTATAGAAACAAGCCTAAAAAGAGTGGAAAGATACAATTTCGAGAGAGTGACTTTCTGAGTGAATGTGATACTCAAGGCCAAGAGAGAAAAGTTGATGAGAGATATTTTCTACAACAAGGAAGTCACCCCAGTGTATTCATCTAGTGGTTTTTGCAAGACCATGACACGTGGGGAAGGAGGAGGTCAATTTGGAGAAGTTGCAGCCTCACACATGTTCTAGATCTAGTCGTACAACACACACAAGTTGAACATCATCTCACAGAAGGGGTCATACAAGTTTGTGGATCAACATTGTTGGTTGGGGGTTTGATATAGGATTTTTCTAAGGATTGTATAGGCCATACAAGTGCCCAGTTTATTTCAGAAAATTTATTGTAGCTTGTAATTTTCTCAATGGGCCATTTTCCCAAATAGGGAACCCTCATGGTTCTGATAAATAAAAGTGAAGATCAATTGGAGTAGAATTTTCTCCATGTGACTGATTTCCTATATTTTTCTTTTGTTTTCTAAATTTTATATTTGGTAATTGAATTAATGTTTTCTGGATTATAAAAATTACTAGGAATTAAAATCAAATCTCGAATTTAGAAATCAACACATACCACTGAGACCAAGAAGAAATACCATAGAGTTTAAATTTTTGTTTCTCATCCAACCAAGTTTTGAGAGGGAGAAGAGACTAAAATTGATGCAAAGGTTATTTTCCATCATACTATTTGTCCAAATACTGATTTTCTCCCATTACCAAGGATCCAAGTTAACTTACTTTGGAGAAGGAGGGTTGCAGAGAGAAGCTTCCAAATCTACAATCCACTTCATGACAAAAGGGAGTTGTGATATAGGTTGAAAATTCATTCCCCTTCTAGATATTTTTTAAGTATATCTTTTTTCCACCATTCAATTTTCCCCAAAATGAGCCTCCACAAAAGCTTGGATCCCAACACTATGTTAACCAGGGCAAGGTGTTTGACCCCTAGGGGCTCAAACAATATTCCAATTGATTAAGTGAAACTTTTTTTGATTGGATTCCCCCCTTCCAAAAAAAATTACCTTATATATTTTTCTATGGAGGACATTGACATTACACCATAAAAAGGTGCTTCACATAATCTTTCATTTGGAAGGAAATTACTACCTTTTTTTTCCAAAATCACACATATGGAAACTTTCAATAAGATGCAAGACTAAGATATCCAATGTTTGTGGTGTTCTACAATAAATAGTACAAGGATGAATACTTATCACGATTACATTTATTTTTAAATTTCTACATACTGGCTTGTAATATGTATAAATATTAACAACCATTCTAACTTAGCAGTAACATTTGAAACTTTGATAGTCAGACAAGAAATATCATACCTCTGATGCTCCTTGGTACGCTTACAAAATTCCATTACAACATCTTCACCTTCATAAAATGATAGAACCTCCCTCAGGTCGTGTGGGTGATGACATGCCACATCTGCATTTTAAAGAACCTCAGAAATTCCCCAGATAGACACACTATGTTTCCTAGATTTTGAACTTGAAAAACCTTAGAAATTTCTCAAGTATACAAATTATGTGGTAAACAGAATAAGTCAAAAATAAACTTGAAAAAAAAATAAAATATGTATATATATATATATATATATATATATATATATATATATATATATATATTATATATATATATATATATATATATATATATATATATATATATATATATATATCGAGAGAGAGAGAGAGAGAGAGAGAGAGAGAGAGAGAGAGAGAGTTTTGATAAGAAAATAAGTCATCTTACACTCAAGATCTAAGAGTGTTGTATCATTTGGTTCAAGCTTCCATGGATTAATGGGAAAAGAATTCTCATGATGTAGACATGTCTCCAAAGCATGTCCACTCAAATAAATCACTTTTGCAGGATCTCTATTCAACTTTGACAAATCTTGCAATAATCCCATGAACCATTAGACTATATGCACTAGAAATAAATAACTGGAATAAATTAGAAATAACTAGTATATAATCTTTAGAAAGGACCAGATTTAACACTATATAGAACATAATAAATATATCAAGTTAAGAGGAGAACGTATATCAAACACTGTAAAATAGATCATAAAAGGAAAATACGAGTTAAAAATTGAAGGCTCAATCCACATGTATATAATATGTATAACTACTAATTAATTCATAAGGATCTCAATTAATATATACTATGTAGTAATAAGAACAATGCAAAGTTTCATTTTTTTGTAGATCACACATTAACTGCTTAGGTTATAAATATATGAGGATTATATCAGGATTCAAGACTATCAAACATAATAATAAATCATGTTTCTTAGTTAATATAGCATTCCAATAGATGCTCAATGTCAACTTGATCACCAAAAACCAATAATGAAGAAACTTGATCACCATGTACCAAAAATTGAAGTGTTTGATACAGGGAACAGGGAGAGGAATATTCAGACCCCTGAAAAGTTCATAACTTAATAATAATGCTTAAACAAATTAGATGATGCCCAACAAAATGAGAAAGGATTGAGAATTATAGCTAGATAGGAAGGTTGTTGTGCCACATACACAAACAAAAGTTGTATATGTAGGTGAAATAGAAACTTGATCCAAGGTGATGCAGATAAGTGGGAAAAAAATTATGAGAAAAGTTGAATGGGATTTGTATGAGAAAACCCCATTGGAAAATGTTCAAGTTGTTCAACCCCAAAGAATGGTACAAAGTGGGAAAATATCATTATAACAGTATGAAACAAAATAATCTCAACTTCAGAAAATTTCATCAATTCAGTCAGCCCCCAATCTCTAATTATCATTCCTTTAAGAGCTACTAAGATTAAGAAGTTTGGAGAACAAGCAAGTATTGTTGTTGTAGAGATTAATTCTAAAACTCCTTTCTTCCCTTCATAGGGTTTCATCCCCAAATATAATTCATGTGGATTCCTTAACACCCATAGAAGAAAAATGTATTCCTTCTCATAATGTCTGGTCGGATAACTTTGGATACAAATATCTTTACCAATTAAGGTATCAATGACCCAAACTTTATATGAAAAATAAATACAGTGTGATGAATCATCAAATTTTATGTTGGTTACAAACACAATAGTCATGAAGTCAATGCATGCAACCATTAGTTGTAAGAGGGAGTATGGATGGATAGTTAGGGTTATACAACATGTCTAACTTGTAAAATGTATTGCAAACACAATAAACACCTCTCTTTAATATGTAATTCATAATCCATAATCATATTTTTATTGATTTAAATGGTTAGGGATCACTTCAAGAGATATACCAACTTGCAATATCACATTGATTTTAAACAACAAACATTATTGAGTATTGACTATTAATATCTTAAAAAACCAAGGTACCATGTCAAGTACTTTAAGGTATTTGTAGTCAAAAGTATATACTTTGAAAATTACTAAATTGAAGATTCAAAACAACATGGCCTCTAATAGAATAGCTCCTTGATAAATGCATATATTAATGTATAAAAGGATTTCTCAAAGCTCGCCTGAATTAATAATCAGGTGCTCATAATTATGCTCAAAAATCAAAGTGTCTGAATCTTGTCAAGCTCAACTCCATATTGAAGAGTTTGTCATTCTGAATTCAATTGTGCCAATGATAGTCAAATCCATGTTCGTATGCAGAAGTTAGAGCAAGTCAAAGCTCAAGTTTGACTTGCCTACATGGCAGGATTGGGATGGTGTGGCAAGGTCTTCAACGCTTGAGGAGGTGCCAAGTGGCAACCTTCCATTGGCCCTTCCAAATCACATATCACAATGGTAGATGGATCGACGAATAGGGTATCGACGTCCACAAGGTTGAAGTTTCGATGTGATGCAAGAATATATTGCAATCGCATTGGCAACAAGAATTGGCCCGAGTGTAGTGGATTTTCGATTGTGATAGACCCCAGAGAAGATAAGTTTATATGCCATAGTTTAATACCCTTGTTGGTCCATGAAATCGCAATCGCAGTGTTTTCTCAAGCAAAAAATACCTTCGCCCGCAGCCGATTGTTGATTTCGATGAGCAGTGGATTCCAGACAAGAGAGGTTATGTATTCCGGTTTAATAACTTGTTGGGTCTGTAACACCATATATCAACGTTTTTGAGTGTTAAGATCCCTCAGCTTAGCCGATTTCGATTGCTGTAAGGCCAACAAAATTTAGCCTGCCAAATGACGAATTGTTCACTCCATTAGCGGATTTTGGAATTGAAAAGGGGTTTTGGGTTGTTTCAGATCAATTTGGGGAAAAAATAGTGGAGGAACTTGAGAATTCATAACTTCTTCAATTCTTATCCAAATTGGATGCAAAAAGAGGCTACGTAACAATTTTTGAGTATTCTGAACTCATTGAGATAAGTTTCAGAGGCATCTGAGCATTGTAAACACACTTTTGTTTGTAATTCCAACATAATAGAGAGGCCGAAGCCATTGGAAGCTGGACAAAGGAGACATATCCCCAGAGGGGTGAATTCCTTTATCATGTGCTTTTTGTGTCTTCTATTTTGATGTTCGTTGTTGTTATGTTGCTTTTGCTCAGCATATGTTTTTATGTTAAGTTGTTCATAACATTTACATAAGAAACCCTCATGGGAATATGTTAATTAAGAAAAAATATTGAATCCTTAAGCACTTGAAAAGAAAATGATATGCATCTTGGGTTTTATTCTGAATGCAAAATTAGCATAGCATTACTAATTTACTCAATTTTAGATCAAGTTGGTATCAGAGCACTATTTTTTTCTTACTAGATTTGCTTATTGAAAGAATGATTTAACTGTTTGCAAGATTATGTCATACTTACAAGGTTAAAACTCAAAAGAGGAGAATTGAAACTGGTTGAAAGCCCTGAACTTGGGTCAAGTGGAAGAAGAGAAAGGTTTCCAAAGCCTTCTACACTAGTACACTCTCAAGTTGCAGAAGTTGCAAATGAGTCTCTAGATATTATGTCTCATGAAGGAGAACCTATCATGAGAGAAGATGAGAAGACCTTTAGAAAGGACTTATTTGATATGATAGAGATGGTTAAGGTCCTCTATGAAGAGAGGAATAGTGGGTTGCAAGTAGAATGCTCCAAGCCTCCCAATAGAGAAGGCTCTTCAGGAGGAGGTAATGTAAAAGAAGATAAAGGAAAACGAGGTGATTAGAATGGAGGAAAACCTCCACCATATCCACTATCTTCTTCATCTTCTTCTTCGAAAGAATCTTCAACCTCTTCCACAAATACCACCGTTACTCATACTCATAATCATTCTTCAAAAGGGGTTGGTAAATCACCTTTCCTAAAGCTTGATGTTAAATTTGAGTTGCCTATGTACAATGGAGAAGTTAATGCAGAGAAGCTGGATAATTGGATTCGTCAGTTGGAGGTATACTGTAGAATTCATAACCCTCAAGTGGATGATATCAAAATTCAGTTGGCTTCAGTGAGAATGGAGGGTGCAACACTTATATGGTGGGCATCAAGGACTCAAGACGAGATCAAACACCATGGTAAGGTCTCTATTACATGGTCTAATTTCACTACTTCTATAAAAATAAAGTTCTACCCTTTAGCTCATGTGCAAAAAGATATCATGAATTGGAAAATTTTCAGATTGTTTAAAGGTCAAAACGTGCAAGAGTATACTCAAGAGTTTAGGAAAAGAGCTCTTATGCTACGAGTAGACTTACAGTGAGAAGATACCTTGTTGAAATACATAGAAGGGTTACATAGCTATCTTAGACATGCCATTCTTATATTCAGTCCCACGAATCTTGATGAGGTCTATGTCCAAGCTACACACCTCAAAGAAAGATGGAATAATGTACTGGAAGAAGGTAAGAAAATCCATTTCAGAGTGGTGAAAAAGGGAAGAAGTTTAAAGAAAAGCATAAGAAAAATGTTTCCTTTAAGAAAGAAGGGGAGAAACTCATGTGCAAGAATTGTTGCAAGTAGGGACATGATGAAGCACATCATTGGAAGCTTCATCCAGAATTATTCCCAAAGAAAATTAACAATAAAGGGAAACACAAGACCAACGTTGCTGCACAACAAGACTTGGGTTCAAACTCAAGAGATGAAACAAAAATTGCAGCCACAATCACCAAGGGAAAAGCTATGGAAAAACCAAGCAAAGTGGCAACCGTAGAAAGTACCAGTGCAACAATAACTCTCACAGCATTTCAAATGAGGAAAACCAAATCGACTTGTTACATATCCAATTTATTTCCAAGCATACAAAAATTGATACATTGTTTGATAGTGGATCTCAGGCCAACTTAATTTCTGTGCATTTAGTCAAGAAATTGAATCTGGAAACCATTCCTCATCATAATATGTATCCGTTGGGTTGGATAACTAAGGATGCCAATTTGCAGGTCACACGGAAATGTGTTTTTAGATTTGCAATCACTACCAATTTAATTGATGAAGTTTAATTAGATGTCGTGTCATTGGATATCTTAGGGACTGTGTTGGGAAGCTCGTACCAGTATGACAAGAAAGCCGTTTTCCACATATTTGAGAACAAATATAATATGTTCAAATATAGAGTGGAGTACATTGTGAGAGCTCATCACAAAAATCTTAGTCTGTCTTTGGAAAGTGCAGAGGAAATGAAGTGACTAGTCAATTCCAGTAAGAGCCTCGTGCTTCTTATGATCAAGTAGAAGAATGACTCAGAGAAGGAATCCTTTGTAGGTTGTGATATGAAGCTAAGATATAAATTGATTTATGTGGTCAATCAATATGGAGACATGTTTCGAGAACCAAAAGGATTGCCATCAAAAAGAGGAATTCAACATGAAATTTTGCTACAACAGGACTGTCCACTTCCAAATATTGGTATACATCAAATTTCAATTCTGGAAAGCTTAGAAATTAAGAAATGTCCCTCTACTTCATCATGTGGTTCACAAATTATATTGGTACCCAAGAAAGATGGAACCTAGTGCATGTGTGTAGATTATCAAGCTTTAAATATGATTATAATAAAGAATTGATACCCACTACCCATAATGGATGTTTTTCTAGATTAGCTAAGAAATGCAAATTATTTCACTAAATTAGACTTGAGAAGTGGATATCATCAAGTAAGAATAGTTGAGGAGGACATATGGAAGACTTCTTTTAAAACCAAAGAGGGATTCTTTGAGTGGCTGGTTATGCCTTTCGGTCTTTGCAATGCTCCAGTTACATTCATGAGAGTTAATAATGATGTTTTAAGATAATTTCTTAATGAATTTGTAATTGTCTATTTAGATGATATTTTTGATATTTAGAAAATCACGAGAAGAGCATGTCAAGCATGTTAGGAAACTGTTGGATGTCTTCAGAAAAGAACAACTATTTCTGACGATGTCTAAATGTGAATTCGGGAAAAATTCCTTAGTTTATTTGCACCACATATTTGGAGTAGATGAGCTAAAGATTAATCCCTCTAATGTTTTGGTTATTGTGAATTGGCCAATGCCCACATCAGTTACAAAAGTAAGGAGTTTTCTAGGAGCAGTGCAGTATTAGAGGAAGTTCATTTCCAATTTCTTTTCCATATCATAACCACTACAAGCGTTGACTAGCATGAAAGTTCTCTTCTAGTGGGGAGGAAAACATCAAAAAGAATTTCATGCTTTGAAATAAAAGATCAATTCAGCCCCAGTTTTAGCATTCCCGTATTTGAAACAACCCTTTGAAATGCAAACAGATGCAAGTGACTACATCATGGGCACATTTCTTCTACAACATGGTAATCCCATTTCATTTCATTCTGAGATTTTTAATGGTGCTATTAGTAACTATCCTACGTATGATAAAGAGCTTTAGACATTGTTGCAAAGTGTGAAGCAATGGAAGCATGACTTGATGGGAAAAGAAACCATTAACCACACCAATCATTAGCATCTGCAATATTTGCAATATCAAACTAAATTGCAGTAGTCAAGGAACTTTCTTTGATGGGATTTTTTACAACAATTCCACTTGGTAATCAAGTACAAGAAATGTATTTATAACCGAGTCGCTGATATGCTTTCTAGACCAGTTGTAAATGTAGCCATTTTACACAAGAATAATTCTATTATGCCTGAAAGTTATGTTGGACAATACACACATGATGATGACATTAAAGAGGTATATTTAAAATTGAGTCAAGGCCACAAAGTTGAGGAATTATACTACCATGTTCATGATAATTTGTTCTATCATTTGGGAAAACTTTTTGTTCCACAAGGGGGAGAGTAAATGTGACAAGGGAAGTGCACACTTATCTTATTGCTTGACATTTCGGTGTAAATAAAATAGTGGCAAATCTTCAGAGGTATTTTTATTGGCCTCATTTGCTTGAAAGTGTGTCACATTTTATCAGAGTTTGTTGATTGTGTGTAGTCAGTAAGGCTAGTAATAGGAAACTAGGATTGTACACACCAGTTCCAGTGCCTTCACGACCACAGGAAAGTGTTTCTATGGATTTTGTAGGAGGTCTTCCTTTACCAATGAAAATTCATGATTATTTGTATATAGTTGTAGATAGGTTCAACAATATGTGCATATTAATGCCTTGTAAAAAGAAAATTATAGCTGAACAAAAAACTCAACTTTTCTTTCAAAATGTATGGGTTCATTTTGGATCTCCTACTTCTATTGTAAGTGATCGTGATTCTCTATTTGTTGGGAATTTTTGGTCAAGTTTATGGAACCTAATGGACACTAAATTGAAGAAAAGTACAACCTTTCATCTGCAAATGGATGGTCAAATTGAAGCGGTTAACAAAACTGTTATTCATTTCTAAGAGGATATTGCAACAAACATCCTAAGTTGTGGGATGAACAATTGCATTATATTCAGCATGCTTACAACCAAGCAAAACACTCTTCTACTCTAAGTTCACCTTTTGAGGCATGTCTTGGTTATTTCCCTAAATTTCCTTTGGATTTCATCTTTGATAAAGATGTATTTGTAGATGGACATAGTGACATAGACAGAGAAAAGAATTTCATCGAGAAAATTCAGTTGATTCACCAAATAGTTCAAGAACAACTATAAAAGAGTCAAGACAAGTATAAGGCAAGGCATGATAAGCATCGTGTGGATCATCAACTTCAAGTAGGTGATGAAGTTTGGCTCTACATTAGAAAGGAAATGCTTCAAGGTGAAGTAAAAAAGTTGAAACCAATTCGTTATGGTTCATTTAAAATTCTGGAAAAGATTTGTAATAATGGTTCCAAGCTTGGTTTTCCTTCATATATGAAAATCTATTCAGTTGTTAATGTTGAAAATTTGAGATTATATGGTCCTCCTTTGATTGAGGATCAAGGAGAGAATGTTCAAATTCCATCTATTGAAGACTTTTCTCCAGGATTCCTTGATGTTCTTCAGCAAGACACTATACATGATAGAAGGACGAGGATAACTAAAAGGGGAAGCATTGTTTATCTTTGGGTGGGTCTCAAAGGGACACATCCATCAAAGGCCAAATGGATTGAAGTGGAGCAGGTGAGGGAACAATGACCTCATCTATTCAATATCTAGATATAAATATTTTTGGGTCCAAAAGGCTTCCAGTGGGGAAGAGTGAATAGGTGCTTAGAATTATGCTAAAAAAACAATGTCAGAATCTTGTCAAACTCAGCTCCATTTTGAAGAGCTCGTCATTTTGAATTCAAATTTGAGTTTGAACGACACTCAAATCTGAGTTTGTATGCAGAGGTTAGAGCAAGTAAAAGCTCAAGTTTGACTTGCCCACATGGCAAGATTGGGATGGTGTAGCAATGTTTTCAGTGAATGAGGAGGCAACAAGTGGCAGCCTTCTATTGGCCCTCGAAAATTGATAGATGGATCGGCAAGCAGGTTATCAACCCAGGTAAGTTTGAAGTTGCGATGCGATGAAATCACATATCATAATCACATCGGCAACAAGAATCGGACACAGTGCAGTGGAGTTTTGATTGCGATAGACCTGAGATGCGATAGGTTTATAAGCCACAACTTAATACCCTAACGGGTCCACAAAATCACAATCGCAATGTTATGTCGAGTACACAATACCTTTGACCGCAATTGATTGCCAATTGTGATGAGTGGTGGATTCTAGATGTAGGAGGTTATATATTCTTGTTTAATAACCCGTCGGATCCACAACACCGCATATCAACATTTTGTGGTGCTAAGAGCCTGGATCTTAGCCAATTGTGATTTTGATAAGGTCGACAGGATTTAACCCACTAAACGGTGAATTTTTCGCTCCATTAGTGGATTTTGGAGCAGAATATGGGGTTTTGGTTGGTTTTAGAGAAATTTGGGGACTAAATAGTGGAGGAACTGAGAGAAGTCATCACTTCTTTAGTTCTTATCCAAATTGGATGCAAAATGAGGCTAGATAGCCATTTTTTAGTATTCTAAACTCATTAAGATAGGTTTCAGAGGCATATGAGCAATGTAATCACACTTTTGTTTCAATTTGAGCATAATACAGAGGCCCAAGCCATTTGAAGTTGGACCAACGAGTCGTAGCCCAGGTATGGTGAACTCCTTTATCATGTGCTTGTTGTGTGTTGTATTTTGATGCTCATTTTTGTTATATTGTTGTTGTTCAGCATATGTTTTTATGTTAAAATTTTCATAACATTTACATAAGAAACTCTCATGGGAATCTGTTAATTAAGCAAAAAAATTTAATCCTTAAGCGC
Organism: Pinus tabuliformis; assembly: GCA_031772625.1. Lineage (NCBI taxonomy): Eukaryota > Viridiplantae > Streptophyta > Pinopsida > Pinales > Pinaceae > Pinus > Pinus tabuliformis. The sequence goes on along the minus strand of CM062804.1, from coordinate 491,450,111 downwards.
TTGAAAAGAAAATCATAAGAATCTTGTGTTTTATTTTGAATGGGGAATTAGCACAACATTACTAATATTCTCCATTTCAGATCAGGTTGGTATCAAAGCACTAGTTTTTTCTTACTAGATTTGGTGAGGGATTTAATTGTTTGCAAGTATATGTCATGCTTTCCAAGTTAAAACCCAAAATAGGAGAAGGGAAACTAGTTCAAAGCCCTAAAATTGGGCCAAGTGGAAGAAGAGCAACGTTACCAAAGTCTTCTACACTAGTACAACCTCAAGTTGGAGAAGTTGCAGTCGAGTCTCCAGATATTGTGTTTCATGAAGGAGAACCTATAATGATAGAAGATGAGAAAACCTTCAAAAAGGCTTTCTTTGATATACAGAGATGGTTAAGGTCCTCTATGAAGAGAGGAATAGTAGCTTGCAAGGAGAAAGTTCCATGCCCCTGAATGGAGAAGGCTCTATAGGATGAGGTAATGGAAAAGAAGATAAAGGAAAAGGCGGTAAAGGGAATGGAGGCAAACCTCCACCATCTCCACCATATTCTTTATCTTCTTCTTCAAAACTATCTTCACCCTCTTCCACAAATACTCTTGTTACTCATACTCATCATCATTCTCCAAAAGGGGTTGGGAAATCACATTTTATGAAGCTTGATGTTAAATTCGAGTTGTCTATGTATAATGGAGATGTTAATGCAGAGAATCTGGATAACTAGATTTGTCAGTTGGAGGTGTATTGTAGAATTCATAACCTACTGGGAATCAAGGACTTAAGACCAGATCAAAAAACATGGTAAGATATCTATTACTTGGTCTAATTTCATTACCACTATAAATAGGCAGTTGTACCCTTTAGCTCATATGAAGAAAGCTATCATGAATTGGAAAAATTTAAGATAGTTGAAAGGTCAAAATGTGCAAGAGTATACTCAAGAGTTTAGGAAAATAGATGTTATGCTAGTAGTAGACCTACAGTTGCAAGATACCTTCCTGAAATACATAGGAGGGTTTCATAGCTATCTTCGACATACCATTCTTATATTCAGTCCCATGAACCTTGATGAGGTCTATTTTCAAGCTAAACACATCAAAGAAAGAGGGAAAAATGTACTAGAAGAAGGTAAGAAGAAGCCATTTCAAAGTGGTAGAAAAGGGAAGAAGTTAAAAGGAAAGTAGGAGAAAAATGCTTCTATTAAGAAAGAAGGGGAGAAACTTGTGTGCAAGAATTGTTCCAAGGAGAGAGATGATGAAGCGTGGTGCTATAAGATTCATCTAGAATTACGACCAAAGAAATTTAACAATAAAGGGAAACAAAAGACCAATGTTGTTGCACAACAAGACTTGGGTTTAGACTCAGGAGATGAAGCAAGAATCGTAGCCACAATCACTAAGGGAAAATTCGTGGCAAAAGCAAGAAAAAAGGTAGCCATAGAAAGTACGAGCGCAAAAAAAAAAAACTCTCATAGCATTTCAAATGAGGAAAATTGAATCGAGTTGTTCCATATTCGAGTTATTTCCAAGCATAAAAAAATGAATATTTTGTTTGACAGTGGATCTCAGGCCAAGTTAATTTCTGCGAATTTAGCCAAGAAATTGAATCTGGAAACTGTGCCTCATCATAAACCATATCCATTGGGTTGGACAACTATGGATGCCAATTTGCAGGTCGCACGGAAATGTATTTTCAAATTTGCATTCACCGCCAATTTCATTAATGAAGTTGAATTACATTTGTGCCATTGGATATCTCAGGGATTGTGTTGGAAAGGCTGTATCTGTATGACAGGAAAACTATTTCCATCAATTTGAGAAGAAATATCATTTGTTCAAGGATGGAGTGTGTTAGCGCTTGAAATTTCACCTCAGGCTGAGAAAGGCAAACTCCAAGGCAACATCAAACCACTTAGCCTCGTAGCTAGCCCTACGGGGCAGGAGAGGGCTCTCTCTACGGTATATCTCGGCAAAGATCTTCAAAGGGCGGAGATAACCAATAAAGAACACTGATTTTAGGCTAGTAAATTGATAAAAGGTTTGATTTGAGATTTTTAGGATTTTGGTGGAAAATCGGGGAAAGGCAATTTTGGGTGTGGGGATTGGACACAGTTTTCGCAGGGGGCTCTTTGGGGCAAGATAGGAGACTGTATTGATGCCTTCGAAAGAGTTGGATGGATGAGAATGACTGGTGAGGAGCTAAGGAGAGCAAGCAATCACCTTGAATTCCCCTTAAACAGATGAAAACATTGATATTAAGCAAACTTAAAAGCAAAGCATGGTAATCATGAATTCTACTTTAACACTTCATTTGCCTAATTTGCAAAAGGAAAAGTAAGAAGATGATTCACATAAAAAAATTACAAGTACAAAGAGAAACACACCATCAATACATGTAACCATAGGAATCCCAAAAAAGGATTGCAAAACCCTGGTCTTTCTTCCTTTGCCAAATTTGCAGAGATACAATGAGTATTACAATAGAAAGCTTTCTCCCTCAAGAGTCCAACCATGAAAATGACCAAGAAAGTACATAATATAGGCAATCTAACATCTTTCCTTGCCTCTAGGGGTTGATATCACTATCCTAGGAGCTGTTTCAACCAATTCCAAATTGAGCACTAAAATCTAGGCAGTCAAAACAACTTGCCTCTATAAGCTAGGAAACCAATTCATTCATTAAGTTTTTTCCTATTTCATGAATGAATCTTCTAGAAGAGATAAATAAGTGTAAAAGTATAATAAAATTACATCATTTACATCAAGGAGGATCAAAACCCACTCCAAAAAGTCAAACCTAGTCAAAACTGCGTTTTGCTGACCTGTAGGTGCATTTCTGTGAAAATAGCCTCACGCGTAGCGTGCCTTTGGGCCTGCTTCTGAGGCACTTACCGGAGTCCAAATGAGGCAAAAGTGGTCTTGTTGGAAAGGCCTGGATGTCTACTTTCCAACCCAAGTGGAATTTCGGAATTTGGTGACCATTGGCCCTTCCACAATTGCAATCTCCCAAGAGTGCTTCCTGTGTGTCAAAAAGGTGGCAGAAAGTCATTTTTTGCTTGTTTTTTGACCTTCTGGAGGCTCAAAACTTGATGGAATCTCTTGGAAATTGCTGAGAAAGTGTATTTTTGTATGAAAAATCAAAAAATGCTGATTTTTTGAGAAATGGACTTGCCCATCTTTAGGGTAGCGCGCGGCGCGCTACGCGTTGAGGGCAAAAACCTGTGTTTGGCCAAAAAATTCAAAATTGACCAAAATTGCTCCAAATTTTTTGAAATTTGAACTGGGGGTGTCTCATCAAGTACCATGCTCCTTCAAAGAGGCTTTGGCCAAAATTTGGAGTGGATCAGGAATTTTTCTCCGTTTTAGTACTTTGCTCAACCTCCTTTGATCTGGCGATTGTAATTTTGACATTTCTCTAAAACCATGACACCTGTGTAAAAAGTGAAGGAGTTTTTTCTTATTTGGCGTGTTTTGGACAAAAAACTCTCTGAGTTTTCCAAAATTCATCTTTGATTTCTCTAAAACATCTTTTGAGTGAAACTTATCCCGATGTGTGAAACAAGGAATTTTGTGGAAATGAAGCGAAATGAAGGGGATAAGAGGCTTATAAATTCTTGGGGAAATTTTTTGAAGTAGAGATGGATGTTAGGAAGCATAGGAAAGTTGAATCACGGAGATCGAGTGAGGGAAAGGGGTCCAAAAGGGAAAAACACAGGCCCAACCTAGAAAATTGCCAGGTTGTAGCAAGAAACTAGGGTTTGTGGAAAAATGAGGAATTTGGGGGATCTCATTGATGGGAAGTGTTTGATAAGGTACATGAAAGATAGGGGAAGGTGTATGAACATCTGGATACAAGTTTTGCTAGTGATTTGACCATCCAAGAGAAATTAGCTTTCAAAACCCTAGGAGAGGGAAATGACCTTACCTAGGCGCAACTGAAGCATGAACAAGGTGTAAAATGACTCATTAGACACTGATATGATAATGAAAACCCTATGAATGATGATAGACTCAACAGAATGATGACATGGACTGACATTTGGACAACTTTAGAAGGAAGACCTAAAGCCTAGTGACCAAATTTTGCTTGAAAACTCTTTGAAATGAAAAAATTTGATCTGGACACTCTGAGACCACTTTGTAAGAGCATATTTGATCACTGGAGGAAGGCTGGAAAGACTGACACTAACATTGGCTCCAATGGGGATGGTAGCTCATTGGAGGTGCCAAGAACCGTAGATCTCTGTAAGAGCTAGTTAGTGCCTTCATCCATTGGGCGATGGAGTCATTATTTGACAAACAATACAAGACTTTGACTCATATATTGACTGAAACTTGATTCAAACCGACTCAATTATGAAACCTACATGACCGAAAACTGACTCAAAAATGACTCATGATTGACTTAACGAAAACAAGAACTTACAAAGCTTACTGAAGGGCAGCAGTCCATCAAGATTTGAAATCGTGATGACAACCACCTGTGTTTCTTACAAGACAATATACCATCAAACTATATCAAAATTCCAATGCAACCAATCAAGCAGATGCCTTCTTGATTGGTTCTCCTGATTAGATCTTCTGGTCAACAATGAATACTGGTAACTGGGCATCCAAAAATATAGTTGACCATATTCTCCTTCATCACTGAATACTGCATTAATCACCTTCACTGTTGACTGCAACAGGGCTGCCATTGAATCTTGAAAAACATGAAGTTTTGTCACTGCCACCTCCTGCTGAAAGAACAAGGTGTATTTTGCTTCAAATTCTGATCTGCCTTCATCATGTGCTTCGGTAAAAGTATGCTCATGGGCTTCAAAAAACTTTGAACAGGTAGATGAGCAGATCTCCTCTTGTAAAAACATTTCAGCACATGAAACATATGAAGAATATGAAAGGTAATCCTGTATGCTATGATCTTCTGTAGTTTGACAATATGGTAGGTCATCTTCATATGGTATGACAGCCAGATTATCATCTTTGTGAAGGAAAACATTATCTGTTTGCTGATGTACAAGACAATCATCTTCTTCAATAGAGGAAGAAGTTTCCCCAACACTTTGTTGACTATGTGTGCATTGCAAATCTGTTGTAGCTTGGGCTGTAACAAGACCCTTCAAAAGTTGATCTATCTCCTCTTCAGACAAAGGAGACAATGCCGTTTGTTCTCTTATGCTTAAACAATAATTATCTTCATATGATAGGGCACTCAAACTATCATTTATTACTGAGTTATTGAAAGGACATTCATCACTTACTTGCACAAAGATCTCGCCTTGTTGTTCATGAACATCTGAATCCAAAACTCTGTCTCTGATCTCAACAGTAGAGCTCTCTTTGATGAGCTTCAGCACACGATATTCCTGGTCATCATAATCTAAATGTTGTTCTGAAGTAGCTGTCCTAACATTATCACATTCTGCAATCTGGTCTTCTTCTGTGGGGAGATCTGAAACAAGCCCTTCTCTTTCATCATTTTCATCCATATGGCCATCTTCAACCTGCTGATCTTGATTCTACTGCAAAATTTCCTGATCATCTTGATGGGTATCCACTAGGTTCTCTTCATGTTGCTAAAATGGATTCTCATACAGAGCCTCCATGATCTCACCATCCATAAAATTATCATCTTCATAATATTTCTCAAGGGTTTCAATAAAACTATAAGCATGCTTGCAACAGTCTTGAACTAAATTTAATGATGGATAAGAGTCCATATATCTTTCAATGAACATAGCATGAAAATCCTTTAAACAGTAAATACAAGCAGGCGGCAAACTTTCATACCAAGATTGGGCTTCACCTTCCAGAGTGGCCAGGAATATCTTCATCAAGCAATCTTCAGGAAAATCCACCTTCAACTTGCGAATATGCATATGAAATCTAAATAGATGTAAAGCAGCATCCTTCTTACCATCATCATTAAATGTAGGCAAATTCATTGACCAATCTACCTTCGGAATTTTATTTGGAAAACCAGGGATGTGATCTCGGCTCAGGGGAGCGTATCTTCTTGCAATCCGATCCATCTTGAAAAGCTCAAAGCTACTAATCTTCCTGCAGTGAAGTCACCATGAAGCATTGATCTCTGGAGTTTTCAGTGAAGGAGTCGCTAGTGAATGATTTCAGCCTTGTCAGTGTCTGGTCGTTGTCCACCATCAACAATCAGATCTGAACTTAATAGATGTACTGGAGTAATTAACAAGTTAGATGTCACGTTTACAAGCTAGACCGGAGATTCACTGAAGCAGCGTTTATCTACTTCCGCTAATGCAAAGCAAAAGCGTTTCGAAGGCTACCTGGCATAGCTTCAGGCTCCGTCTGTAGCTTATAAAACAAATGACATCAACAAGTAAACCATTTGTTCTCCCCAGTATGGTCGCCAGTATGTTAGCGCTTGAAATTTCACCTCAGGCTGAGAAAGGCAAACTCCAAGGCAACATCAAACCACTTAGCCTCGTAGCTAGCCCTACGAGGCAAGAGAGGGCTCTCTCCGGTATATCTCGGCAAAGATCCTCAAAGGGCAGAGATAACCAATAAACAACACTGATTTTAGGCTAGTAAACAGATAAAAGGTTTGATTTGAGATTTTTAGGATTTTGGTGGAAAATCGGGGAAAGTCAATTTTGGGTGCGGGGATTGGACACAGTTTTCGCAGGGGGCTCTTTGGGACAAGACAGGAGACTGTATTGATGCCTTTGAAAGAGTTGTATGGATAAGAATGACTGGCGAGGAGCTAAGGAGAGCAAGCAATCACCTTGAATTTCCCTCAAACAGATGAAAACATTGATATTAAGCAAACTTAAAAGCAGAGCATGGTAATCATGAATTCTACTTTAACACTTCATTTGCCTAATTTGCAGAAGGAAAATTAAGAAGATGATTCAAATAATAAATTTACAAGTACAAAGAAAAACACACCATCAATACATGTAACCACATGAATCCCAAAAAAGGACTGCAAAACCCTGGTCTTTCTTCCTTTGCCAAAATTGCAGAGATACAATGAGTAATACAATAGAAAGCTTTCTCCCTCAAGAGTCCAACCATGAAAATGACCAAGAAAGTACATAATATAGGAAATCTAACATCTTTCCTTGCCTCTAGGGGTCGAGCTCACTATCCTAGAAGCTGTTTCAACCAATTCCAAACTGAGCACTAAAATCTAGGCAGTCAAAACAACTTGCCTCTATAAGCTAGGAAACCAATTCATTCATTAAATTTTTGCCTATTTCATGAATGAATCTTCTAGAAGAGATAAATAAGTGTCAAAGTATCATAAAATTACATCATTTACATCAAGGAGGATCAAAACCCACTCCAAAAAGTCAAACCTAGTCAAAACTGCGTTTTGCTGAGCTGTAGGTGCATTTATGTGAAAATAGCCTGATGCGTAGCGCCCTGAATCTCAACGTGTAGCGCGCCTTTGGGCCTGCTTTTGAGGCACTTCCCGTAGTCAAAATGAGGCAAAAAGGGGCTTGTTGGAAAGGTATGGATGTCTACTTTCCAACCCAAGTGGAATTTCTGAATTTGGGGACAATTGGCCCTCCAAAATTGCAATCTCCCAAGACTGCTTCCTATGTGTCAAAAAGGTGGCAGAAAGTCATTTTTTGCTTTCTTTTTGACCTTCTGGAGGCACAAAACTTGATGGAATCTCTTGGAAATTGCTGAGAAAGTGTACTTTTGCATGAAAAATTAAAAAATTCTGAGTTTTGGAGAAATTGACTTGCCCATCTTCAGGGTAGCGCGCGGCGCGCTACGCATTGAGGGCAAAAACCTGTGTTTGGCACAAAAAATTCAAAATTGCTCCAAATTTTTTGAAATTTGAATTGGAGGTGTCTCATCAAGTACCATGATCCTTCGAAGAGGCTTCGGCCAAAATTTTGAGTGGATCGGGACTTTTTCTCCATTTTAGTGCTTTGCTCAACCTCCTTGGATCTGGCGATTGTATTTTTGACATTTCTCTAAAACCATGACACCTGTGTAAAACATGAAGGAGGTGTTTCTTCTTTGGCATGTTGTGGACAAAAACCTCTCTCATTTTTCCAAAATTCATCTTTGATTGCTTTGAAACATATTTTCAGTGAAACTTATCCCGATGTGTGAAACAAGGAATTTTGTGGAAATGAAGCGAAATGAAGGGGATAAGAGGCTTCTAAATTCTTGGGGAAATTTTTAGAAGTAGGGATGGATGTGAGGAATTAGGGGAAAGTGGAATCACAGAGGTCGAGTGAGGGGAAGGGGTCCAAAAGGGAAAAACACAGGCCCAACCTAGAAAATTGCCAGGTTGTAGCAAGAAACTAGGGTTTGTGGAAAAATGAGGAATTTGGGGGATCTCAGTGATGGGAAGTGTTTGATACGGTACATGAAAGATAGGGGAAGGTGTATGAACATCTGGATACATGTTTTGCTAGTGATTTTACCATCCAAGAGAAATTAGCTTTCGAAACCCTAGGAGAGGGAAATGACCTTGCCTAGGCGCAACTGAAGCATGAACAAGGTGTAAAATGACTCATTAGACACTGATATGATAATGAAAACCCTATGAATGATGATAGAATTAGTAGAATGATGACATGGACCGACATTTGGACAAATTTAGAAGGAGTGAAAGCAAACCCTAGACCTAAAGCCTAGTGACCAAATTTTGCTTGAAAACTCTTTGAAATGACAAAATTTGACCTGGACACTCTGAGACCACTTTGTAAGAGCATATTTGATTACTGGAGGAAGGATGGAAAGACTGACACTAACAGAGTGGAGTATATTATGAAAGCTCATTACAGGAAGTTTAGTCTATCTTTGACATGCGCAAGAAATGAAGCGACTAGTCAATTCCAACGATAGTCTCTTGTTTCTTATGATCAAGTAGAAAAATGACTCAGAGTAGGAATCCTTTATAAGTCGTGATGTGAAGATGAAATATGAATTGGTTGATGTGGTCAATCAATATGGAGACATGTTTCAAGAACCAAAAGGATTGCCACCAGAAAGAGAAATTCAACATGAAATTCAACTACATCAGGACTGCCCACTTCCAAACATTGGTATGTATTGAATGTCAATTCTGGAAAGCTTAGAAATTAAGAAACCAGTACATTAAATGTTGGATAAAGGTGTAATTCGTCCGTCTACTTCGCCATGTGGTTCATCACTTGTATTGGTACCAAAGAAAGATGGAACCTGGCGCATGTATGTAGATTATCGAGCTTTAAATAATATTACAATAAAGAATCAATACCCACTACCAAAAAGAGGTGAATTGGTAGATCAGTTGAAAAATGCAAAGTATTTCACTAAATTAGACTTGAGAAGTGGATATCATCAAGTAAGAATAGCTGAGGAGGACATATGGAAGACTTCTTTTAAAACCAAACAAGGATTGTTTCAATGGTTGGTTATGCCTTTCAGTCTTTGTAATGCTCCAACTACATTCACGAGAGTTATCAATAATGTTTTAAGATCCTCGCTTGATGAATTTGTAATTGTCTATTTAGATGATATTTTGATATTCAACAAATCACAATAAGAGAATTTCAAGCATGTCAGGAAAGTGTTGTATGTCTTGAGAAAAGAACAGTTATTTTTGAACATTTCTAAATTTGAATTCGGGAAAACTTCCTTAGTGTATTTGGGCCACATAGTTGGAGGAGGTGAGCTGAAGATTGATCCCTCTAAAGTTTCAGTCATTTTGAATTGGCCAATACCCAAATGAGTTATAGAAGTAAGGAGTTTTCTAGGAGCAACACAATATTGGAGGAAGTTAATTTCCAATTCCTCCTCCATAGCAGCTCCACTACATGTGTTAACTAGTATGAAGGTTGTCTCCTAGTGGGGAGGCAAACAACAAAAAGCATTTGATGCTTTGAAACAAAATATAGTTCAACCCCAATTTTAGCATTGTTAGATTTGAAATAACCCTTTCAAATACAAATAGATTCTATTGACTACGTCATGGGTGTAGTTCTTTTACAGCATGATAAGTCAATTTGATTTAATTATGAGATTTTTAATGGTGTTGTTATTAAATATTTTATGTATGATAAAGAGATTTACTCATTGGCACAAAGTGTTAAGAAATGGAAGCATTACTTGATGGGAAAAGAAACCATTATCCACATCGATCATTAGCCTTTACAATATTTGAAATCTCAAACTAATTTGCAATAGTCAAGGGACTTTTGTTGGATGGGATTTCTAAATAAATTCCACTTGGTAATCAAGTACAAGAATGGTATTTATAATAGAGTTGCTAATATTCTTTCTAGACCAATTGTAAATGTAGCCATTTTACTCAAGAATAATTATATTATGCTTGAAAGTTATTTTGAACAATACACATAGGATGTTGATTTTGAAGATGTATATTTAAACTTGAGTCGAGGCCACCAAGTTGTGGAATTATAATACCATGTTCATGATAATTTTTTGTATCATTTGGGAAAACTTTGTGTTCCATAGGGGGAGAGAGTAAATGTCAAAAGGGAAGTGCACACTTCTCTTATTGTTGGACATTTCGGTGTAAGTAAAACAATGGAAAATATTTAGAGGTATTTTTATTGGCCTCGTATGCTTGAAATTGTGCCATGTTTTATCATAGGTTTTTGATTGTGTGCAGTCAGTAAGCCTAGTAATAGGAAACTAGGATTGTACACACCACTTCCAATGCCTTCACAATAATGGGAAAGTGTTTCTATGGATTTTGTAGGAGGTCTTCATTTATGAAGGAAAATTCATGAATTTTTTTATGTATTTGTGGATAGGTTCAGTAAGATGTGTGTATTAATTCCTTATAAAAAGAAAATTGAAGCTGACCAAATAGCTCAACTTTTCTTTCAAAATGGATAGGTTCATTTTGGATTGCCTACTTCTATTGTAAGTGATCCAGATTCTCGATTTGTTGGGAACTTTTGTCCAAGTTTATGGAACCTAATGGACACTAAATTCAAGAAAAGTACAACCTTTCATTTGTAAACAAATGGTCAAACTGAAGTGGTTAAAATGATAGTTATTTATTTGCTAAGAGGATATTGCAACAAACATTTTATGTTGTGGGATGAACAATTGCATTATATTAAGCATGATTACCACTGAGCAAAACACTCTTCTACTCTAACTTCACCTTTTGAGGCATATCTTGGTTATTTGCCTAAAACTCCTTTGGATTTGATCTTTGAAAGTGATGTAACTGTAGATGGACATAGTGACATAGACAAAGAAAAGAAATTCATTGAGAAAATTCAGTTGATTCACCAAACAATTCAAAAACAGCAAGAAAAGAGTCAAGGAAAGTCTAAGCAAGGCATGATAAGCATCGTGTAGATCATCAATTTCAAGTAGGTGATGAAGTTCGGTTATACATTAGCAAGGAAAGGCTTCAAGGTGAAGGTAAAAATATGAAACCAATTCATTATGGTTCATTTAAAATTCTGGAAAAGATTGGTTATAATGCTTTCAAGTTTTATTTTCCTTCATATATGCAAATCTATTCCATTGTTAATGTTGAAATTTTGAGAATATATGAACCTCCGATTAGTGTCAATCTTTGCAGCCTTCCTCAAGTGATCAAATATGCTCATACAAAGTGATTCTAAGGTGTCAAGGTCAAATTTTGTCATTTCAATGAGTCTTCAAGCAAAATTTGGTCACTAGGTATTAGGTCTAAGGTTTGCTCTTAATTTTGTCAAAGTTGTCCAAATGTTGGTTCATGTCACCATTCATATGAGTGTGCCATCATTCAAAGGGTTTTCTTTATCAGGTCAGGTTCCATTGGGTCATTTTACACCTTGTTGATGATTTAGTTGCGCCTAGGCAAGGTTCATTTCCCTCTCCTAGGGTTTTGAAGGAAATTTCTCTTGGACGGTCAAATCATCAGCGAAACTTGTACCCTGATGTTCATCCACCTTCACCTATCCTTAATGTACCTTATTAAACATTTCCCATCACTGATATCCCCAAAATTCCTCATTTTCACACAAACCCAAGTTTCTTGCTACAAACCCTATTTCCTAGGCTAGGCCTATGTTTTTCCATTTTGGACCCCTTCCCCTCACTCAATCTCTAAAATTCCACTTCCCCCTGCTTCCTCACATACATCCCCACCTAGAAAAATTTCCTCAAGAATTTAGAAGCCCCCTATCCCCTTCATTTCGCTTCATTTCGACAAATCCCTTGTTCCTCACATAGGGGTAGGTTTTACTCAAATGATGTTTCTGAGCAATCAAAGATGAATTTTGGAAAAATAAGAGAGTTTTTTCCATAACATTCTAAGGAATAAAAACCTCCTTAACTTTTTACACAGGTGTCATGGTTTTAGAGAAATGTCAAAAATACAATTGCCTTGGGAGAATTCATGCACCTCTGAAGTGACCTTGGGAAAATCAAGTTTTCTCCTAGCTGGGTTGGCCAAATGACTTTCTTTATGAGTGAAATGATAACTAGACATAGCGATATTTCCAATGAGCTATCATTAGCTCAATTTGGAGTTGAGGAAGTTATTCAAAAGTTGACTACAACAGCACTCTACCTTGAGGCAGCCTCATTTGGCACGTTTTGACCAGTCTTAGGAGATTTGACTTTTGATAGGGAAACTAAAATCAAAATTGAAAAATTATATATGGGTTCGAAAGTAGACTCAAATACCTTGCCAATGAGCTATCCTGAATCCAATTTTCACACCGGGAAGGCCTCCAAAAGGATCCTCCAAAAAGGCGTGGCGCACTGGGGAGGCGCGGTGCATTAGGGAGGCGCGGCGCACTGGGAGAAATTTTCCAGTGTAAGTTTATACTGGCACGACGCACTGGGCTAAAAGGCTTGAAATTCATTGAAATCTTCCTCCAAATTGAAAATTCTTCATTCCACAAGTAGGTAGAGCCTCCATTTTTTTGTTTCATCCATTTTTGTGCTGAGTGATGGTGGTTTATAGCTTCTATTGGTTGAAATAAAAGTTCTCAAACCCCACCTCTAAAAGTCCTCAAGCCAGTTGCTGTTAGGGTTGCAAATTCATGGTTTTGTTACCAAGGTTCCCCCTCCATCCCATTTTTCCCTTCTTTTCATCATTCCCTTCTCCCTTATTCCATTTCTCCTAAATTTTTTTCTTCCCTATCCCTAAAAATTATCCTATTCCCAATTCCCTTTCACACCTTTACAAATGTAAAATCCCCAAACCCTACCTTAGATAAACTTTCCAAAACCCTCCTACATTTCTCAAAACAAAATGTATCCTAATATTCCCTAAACTCTTCATCTTTTCCCTCCCCTTCCTAACAGTCCCTTGTTGCATTTTTCCCCTTGGTGGCAGAATTTGAATACATCACTAAAAAGAGCAATTCAACATAGTCTTCCTACACCAACATCTTTTTTCTCCAAGGCAGTTGAAAAATAGCAGTCATGGCATCTGAGAATTCATCGGACTATGAAGTGGAAACACGAAGTGACTCACCCTTGGAAGAACAGGCACCCCGGAGGCCTCATAGAGGTGGCAAAACATCCGTGAAGACCCGAAGGCTGCCCAAAGAAGCCTAAATGAGAGGACACCCATTCAGCAGGAGATAGAGGCTGATCGAGAGATTTGGCTCGAGAGGATCAACACCCACTTAGAGAAGCTATTGGCGAAATAGAAAAAGGACAAGTACATGCTCAAGCACATGAAAAACCATTATTGGGCACGAAATCATGTTTGCAAGACACAAATCATGAATTTGAAGGCCAAATTGAAAAAGGCAATAAAGAAGCAAAAGAGGCAAAGGGAGCTCGATCATCTTCAGATATTGGCTGAAGCCTCTTTAGCCTAGCATAACACTTAATAAACAAGCTCCAGCCCAAATTTCAAGAAATTTAGGGCATTTTTGGTATTTTTGCAAATTTTTGTACAAAAAATAGGGTTTTTCTCCCTTTGCAACATGCCACATGGCACGCGCTTATGATAGGAAGCTCCAAATGGAAAAAAAATTATATTTTTGGATTTCTCATGAAAATTCATGACTTTTGGTGCATGGCCAAGAAGTTTGGGCAAGTTTTGAGTCCTCAGGAGGTCAAAAACACCCTAAAAATGACCTCTCTGCCCCTATCTTGACACACAGGAAGCAGTCTTGGGAGATTGAAGTTTTGGAGGGGCAAATGGGCACCAAATACAGAAATTCCACTTGAGTTGGAAAGTAAACAGGTAGGTCTTTCCAACAAGAAGACTTGGGCTCAATTTGGACTTCAGGAAGTGCCTCAAGCTCAGCCTCAAAGTGGCTCGATGCACAGAGAAATTGGCGCGGCGCACAGAGAATTTTGGCTTGGTTTTCACTGTTTAGCTCAGCAATTCGCCCAGTTTTGACCAGTTTTGCTTCTTGAAGTTATTCTTCACCTTTCATGATGTAATTTGACAACCATGATGTAATATTGGCACATTTTTACTTGTTCTAGAACATTCATTCACCAAAAGGTGAAATGTGAGTGAATGAATCAATTTCCTAGCATATAGGGGTAAGTTGTTTGACTACCTAGTTTTCAGTTCCTTGTTTAGAATTAGTTCAAACAACTCCTAGAATGATGAGCTCAACCCATAGAGGCAAGTTAATAGGTTTGGCTTGTCTATATTATGTAATTTCTAAGTCATTTTCATGGTTGGACTCTTGGGAAAAGCTTGGCACTCTATTGTACATTCACTTCTACATTTTTGGCTAAGGAAAGACCAGGGTTTTGCAGCACTGTTTGGGATCCATGTGGCTTTATGTTTTTATGGTGTGCTTCTCTAAGTAATTGTAAGTTTATCTAGTTTTATGTGTATCATTTTCATGCTTCTTCTTCTGAATTTGAAACAAATGAGTGATTAAGGTGGAATCCATTAACTGTTATGCTTTGCCTTTGAATTTGTTTAAATTTTCATGTTTTCTTTAGTTTAAGGAGAATTCTTGAGATTTTCTTGCTCTCCTTAGCTCCTCCTCTATATGATCTATCCATCTCACTTGCTTTAAAGCATCAAAACTATTGCCTTCCTTGCCCCAATCAGACCTCTACAGAAACTGTGCCTCATCCCCGAGCCCAAATTTGCCTTTCCCATTTTTTCAACAAAACCCTACAAAACTCAAATCAAATCCTTTGCACTTAATACCTAGTGTAAGATTAGTTTCTAAATCAGTCATCTCTAGCCCATTGAGTATCTTTCGCTCAGATTGACCTGGAGAGAGCCCTCTCTTGTCCTCGTAGGGCTAGCTATGAGGTTGTGCATGGTTTGATGTGGACCTAGAACCTTGTCTTTTCAGCCTGAGACAAATCTAGGCTCTAACACCTCCTTTGATTGAATATCAATGAGAGAATGTTCAAATTGCATCTATTGAAGACTTTTCTCCAGAATTCCTTGATGTGCTTTAGGAAGACACTATACATGACAAAAGGACAAGGACAACTAAAACGAGAAGTATTGATTATCTTCGGGTGGGTCTCAAAGGTAAACATCCATCAAAGGCCAAATGGATTGAAGTGGAGAAGGTGAGGGAACAATACCCTTATCTATTTAATAACTAAACATAAATATTTTGGGGTCCACAACACTTCCAGTGGGGAGAAGTGATCACGTGATCAAAATTATGCTCAAAAATCAAAGTGTCAGAATATTTTCAAATTCAGCTCTAGATTGAGGAGCTCATCCTTGTGAATTCAATGGTATGAACAAAACTCAAATTTGAGTTCATATGCAGAAGTTGGATCAAGTAAAAGCTCAAGTTTGACATGCCTACATGGCAGGATTGGGATGGTGTGGCAAGGTCTTTAGCGAATGAGGAGGCGCAAAGTGGTAGCCTTCCATTGGCCCTCAACAATCACATATCGTAGTGGTAGATGGATCAAAAAATATGTTATCAGCCCCAATAAGGTTGAAGTTGTGATGCGATCCAATCACATCGGCAGCAAGAATTGGACCCGACACAGTGGAGTTCCAATTTCGATAGAGCCCGAACACGATAGCTTTATATGCCATAGTTTAATACCTCGTTGGGTCCATGAAATTGCAATCATAGTGTTCTATAAGGTAAATATCTTCGCCCAAAGTCGATCGTTGATTGCAATGAGCGGTGGATTCTATATGTAGTAGGTTATATATTCTGCTTTAATAACTCATCGAGTCTGCAACACCACATATCAATGTTTTGCAGTGTTAAGAGCCCACAACTTAACCGATTGTGATAAGGCCAACATGATTTAGCCCACCGAACAACAAATTTTTTTCTCCATTTGCATATTTTGGAGCAGAAAAGGGGGTTTTGGTCGGTTTTAGAGCAATTTGGGGAGCAAATAGTGGAGGAACTGGTAGAAGTCAGAAATTCTTCATTTGTTATCGAAATTGGATGCAAAAAGAGGCTAGATATCCATTTTTTAGTATTTTTAACTCATTGAGATAGGTTTCAAAGGCATCTAAGCATTCTAAACACACGTTTGTTGTAATTTGATCATAATAGAGAGGCCCAAGACATTGGAAGTTGGACCAAGAAGACGTTGCCCAGGAGGGGTGAAATCCTTTATCATGTACTTGATGTGTGTTGTATTTTGATGTTCATTGTTGTTATATTGTTGTTTTTAGCATATGTTTTTATTTTAAATTGTTCATAACATATATATAAGAAACTCTCACAGGAATCTATTAATTAAGAAAAAGTTTTGAATCCTTAAGGACTTGAAAAGAAAATGATAAGCAAATTGGGTTTTATTCTGAATGGGGAATTAGCACATCATTACTAATCTGATCCAATTTAGATCAATTTAGAAATTTACATCCTTAAGTATAGATCATGTCCAACATGTTGACATGGTGATCATACTATTGGAGGAGAAACAATTACATGCAACAATCTCCAAATTTTTCTTTGGAATACAATAGGTGGAATATCTGGGTCATATTGTATCTCATGAAGGTGTTAAGGTAGACCCTATCAAATTTAAAACCATTAAGAAATGGAAAATCCCCACATCCATAAAGCATCTACGAGGATTTCTCAGGATGACAGGGTATTATCGCAAGTTTGTTAAGAATTATAGGAGAATAACATCACCTCTAACAACATTATTGAAGAAAGATGCATTCTCATGGACTCCAGAAACAATGAAGGCCTTTGCACATCTTAAAGAGGCAATGTGCTAAACACTAGTATTAGCTACACTAGACTTCACAGAAACCTTTATTGTGGAATGTGATGCCTCAGGAAATGGAATTGGTGCCATCTTAATGCAAGAAGAAAGAACCATTGCTTTCAAAAGTAATTTCAAAGGAAAGTATTTACACAAAGCTATTTATGGGAAGAAAATGTTGGCAATACAACATGCACTTAAGAAATGGCGACTCTACCTAATGGGAAGACACTTCAAGGTAAAAAAATATCATGATCGTCTTAATTACTTTTAGAACAAAGATTATATTCAGAAGAGAAGCAAAAATGCATCACAAAGATATTGGGTTATGACTTTGAAATCATCTACAAAAAAGGGAAGCAAAATGTTGTGGCAGATGTACTCTCAAGAAAGGATGATGATGTGGAATCATTTCTTTGCTCCATTTCTATTATCCAACCAGAATGGATAAATGGGGCAAGGGATGAATGGAAGAATGACAAGGAAGTGTGGCCACTCATTCAAAAGATACAACAAGATCCAGAACATCTGATACATTTAGCTAGAAAAATGATTTGTTATGGTACAAGGATCAGTTATACCTATGTAAGAATTCCCAAATCAAATAAAATATTCTTAGGAAATTGCACACCTCTCCCTTAGAAGGGCACTCAGGTTTCTAAAATCCTACCACATGGTTAAGAAGGATTTTTTTTGGAATGGCCTTAAATCAGATATTCAAAAGTTTGTGGTAGAATGTTTGGTTTGCCAACAAAATAAAGTTGAAACAATTAAGACCCCAAGAGTATTACAACCTTTATCCATTCGAAGCAAGTGTTGGGAGGAGGTTTTAATGGATTTTATCACAAGTTTAGCCAAGTCTGAAGGAAAGAGTGTTATCATGGTGGTAGTTGGCAGACTTACCAAGTATGCACACTTTTGTGCATTATCTCATCCATTTAAAGTGAGTACAGTTTCTACTGCATTGATGGAAATAATTCAAAAGCTACATGGAAACCCAAATATTATTGTAAGTGACAAAGATCCCATTTTCACTGGAAATGTTTGGACAGAATCATTTTCTTGTCTTGGTACTGAGTTAGGTCATAGCTCATCTTATCATCCTCAATCTGATGGGCAAACTGAGATAGTAAACAAATGTTTGGAAGGATATCTTGATTACTTTGTGTCTGATAAACATACACAATGGGTCAAATGGTTGCCTCTAGCTGAATGGTGGTATAACACTTCCTTCCATAGTGCAACAAAAATGACCCCATTTTTGGCACTTTATGGATATCACATCATATATAAGAGAAAATTCTAAGGTTCAAGCAGTGTAAGATCACATTGAGAACCAACAACAAGTTCTCCAACTCTTGAAGGATAACCTCACCTTGGCGCAGAATAGAATGAAATAGCAAGTAGATCAACATCGCAGCAAAATATTTTTTGATGTAGGTGATTAGGCATTCCTATGGCTACAACCATGTAAACAAATTTCTCTCAAGCAAGCTAAGAAGGATAATAAATTATCACCAAAGTATTATGGTCCATACAAGGTGTTTCAAAAAATAGGTACTATGGCATACAAATTGGAGCTTCCTGCAACTTCTTGAGTGCATCCAGTTTTCCATGTTTCATGCTTAAAGAAGGTTATATGTGACAAGCTTCTAGTTCAAACAATATATCCAGAATTTCATGAGGAAGGAAAATTGGAGCCTGAAGCATTGAAAGAAACAAGAACTCAACAGCTACGAAATAGATCAATTTCAGAGTATCTCATTAAGTGGAACAACTTACTCATTGAAGATTCCACATGGGAGGATGAGAATTTTATACAGAAGCATCTAGAACTCCTCAAGTGTTGAGGACAACACTTTCTTGAAGGAGAAGGGCATATTAGGTCCCTATAATACTAGTGATTCCCCCATTACTATTGTCGGTGTATCCCTTATTGTTATTGTTGTGCCCCTATTTCCCCATATTGTTTTTATTGTTCCCCATAGAATCCCTCTATTTTTATTTTTGTGCCTTTATATTATTATTGTTAGGTCGACTTGGTTATATTGTGACCCCTTAGACTCCTATATATAGAAAGGTGGGTTTCCCATTTGAATCATCCAAGAATATTTCATTTGTGTAATGTAAAGGAGGTTTCCCCCTCGAAGAGGCTAAATTCTAAGGCATTGATCTATCTTTTCTATTTCGTTGTGAGTTGGTTTCATAACATTTAGTATCAGAGCTTTGGATTCTAGGGTTTCACTGCTCCAAACAGGTCATCGTGGAAGTTTTTCTATAACTTCTTTTCTGCAACGTTTCAGAAGCTAACAAAAAACCCTATTTGACATTAAATCGTGCTGAACCTCTGGTCCGAATTTCATATTTTTTCTTGCTATATTTTCGGTGATATGTCTATGGAAGTTAGAGTTTTTGCAAGCTCTAGAATTTCATCTAAAACAGTTCATCGTGGAATTTTCCATATAACTCTTTCTCTATGAAGTTTCAGAAGCTAAAAAAAACATTTGAGAAGAAATTGGTCTGAACCTTAGCTCCAAATTTCAGATTCTGTCTCGCTATATTTTCAGAGATATAATTTGAGGAATTTAGGGTTATTACAAAGCCCCGAGATACATTCCAAATAGGTCACCATGGGAAAATTGTCATAACTTTCTCTCTGGGTATCATATTGAATTTTCAAAAGAAGTTGCATAAATAGGACGGACTGTAGTTTTTTTGGTATCAATTTCAGAACCTAAGGTTGAAACAGTGACCTGTAGCATGTCGTACAAGTTCTCTCCACTAAACCAGTCTATACTGAGGTCATCATGGGAGATTTGGTAGAACTCTTCATTGGAGAATCCAATCTTGATCAGACTTGCGGGGTTAGAAAGACTACTCAGAGGGTTACTGCATGAATCAATTTCAGACATAGGACATCCAAAATTACAGAGATACATTAGATTCAATATCGAGCTCCTACAAAGTGAAAAAAGGTGTGTAGCTTTTTTCAAATTTTTGCATAAGATTTGTTTGAAAAATTAGTTTGAAGGAATTCAAAGGGCATAGTGAAGCATTATCATCAGTAATTGATGCCCTGAAGAAAGAAAATGGAAACACGTAGTAATCAACCTGAAATCTCTAGCATGAATCATGAAGCAGACAAAGAAATGCAACATGATATATCAAAATTATGAGACCAAGTGCAACAAATTTCACTCACACAAAAAGTAACAGAAAATAAGATGGATGGTTTAAAGAAAGACATAGAAGATAAGATGGATGGTTTAAAGAAATGTGTGGAAGCTAAGATGGATGGTTTAAAGAAAGGCATAGAAGCTAAGATGAATGACGTGGAAGCTAGGATGGTTGGCATGGAAGCTAAGATGGATGGCATGGAATCTAAGATGGTGATTTAAAGAAAGGCATGGAAAATTTGCAAAAAATTTAAAGACAGACTTGACAAAGTTTCTACAAGAAATGCTTACTAATGGCGAAAGGGTAGTAAAGGAAACTCATGATGAGAAAAAAATAAACGTTAATCATGATTTCATAGACTAATGTTGGATCGAAGAACCACCATGTTCCAAAGATCGATATGAGGAAGTTTGATGGCAAGGATCCCGAAACATGGATACTAAAGATGGAGCAATTTTTCGATCTCCATAATGTGAAAAACACACAAAAGGTATGCATTGCAACTTTATATTTGGAAACAAATTAGTTTGTATGGTATTGATGGCTTTGATCTGGTAAACAAATTGTCACTTGTGCTATTTTTATGGATGAAATGATAGCACATTATGAGGATACAAAAGCAACACCTTTTTTAGCCAATTGATAAATCTCAAACAAAAGGGTTCAATGATGGAACACATTGAGGACTTCTGAAAATTGAATATAAGGGTAAAATATATTCCAGAGGAGCATAGGATTGATGTGTTCATAGGGACTTTAAAACATAACATCCAACGTGAGGTTCACCTTTGGGAACCAGATTCATTAGAGAAGGCATTCTTGTTCGCAAGAAAAATTATGGCAACAAGGAAGCTTACCACTCACAATCATAATGATGGAAGTGTTACTACCCCTAGCCATCCACAACCTAAAAGGTTGACACCATTGTTGGCATTATGATACATGTATGATATGGGTGTTTTCCTTGATGGCAACTCACTCAGATGACAGATCATAGTACAACTAGTAAATAGCAAATATTAATGATGAGAGTGGTATACGCAGGTGCGATGTGACAAAGAAGCGTATACATGGGTGTTCACCATATACCAAGTCACATATATGTACACATGCATGTTTACAAAAGGAAAAGTGCGTACATGTTGGGAATCTAAGTTTTGGTCGGTAGTATTTAGTCCATGGTATTTTGGTATTGGTCCATGGTATTTGGTCTGAAGTGTTGACCCCAAGTATTGGGTCCAAGGTATTGGTTCTACATGGTTTTGGACCATGGTATTAAGAGAGGCCTAAACCTATATAAGGAGAAGATCATTAGGCTAAGAGGAGAAAGTGTGCAAGTGATGAATATCTGATGAAGTGTGAGATCTAGTATGATGGTTATGGGTTTGTGATGCTTTGCTAGATCTGAACCAAGGAGGCACCTATGCAGTTGATGAAGGTTGATGGACCGGGATCATGAAGACTAAAATGCATTATCATTATATGGTATGATCATGAATAGATCTGAATACTTACATGTGTCTTATCCTTTATATCTTATGTTCTGGGTATATCTGAAGTTGAAAATTGCAGCGAAGGTATAACTAATTATTTTTAGATCTGTACATGGGCTCCCTCTAGTAAAACTGCATATACAGGCTGGTTAGACAATGTCAAGTAGTGTATACATTATGAGATTTGATATTTGAAGTTTTTGTTGGTTCTAGTGGTTGTTGCAGAGTTCCGGGCTCTTCTCTGTGTTCTGGTAACTATGGTTTGATGACAGGGTTTTAGTGATTCAGTTGTTGTGTGATTCAGAGTTGATGGTTGTATTGTAGTAGTTATTATTTTGTATTAATGGATCCAGTATGAAAATTTATGAAACATGGTCCCTGGAAGAAGAGAGAAGGTTATAGCACCTATGTACTAGTACATCAACTAGTACAAGAGCTAAGGAGGTTGTAGCTCCCTTCTAGGAGAAGATGGAGAATGAGAGAAGGTTGTAGCCTTCTGCAGGTAGAATCCTGCGTAGTGGTATATGATTGCACCAATACAGAAATATGGTAGAAATAAGTTTCTCATTAAAAGGAAGATAGAGACGAATTGGAGAAGGTGGTTTTCACCCACATTGGGTTTCCACCTTATATCATGGTGTTCATTTGTGCTTCTTATGTGTGATGATATGTTCTATTTTACTGCACCTGTTTAGTATTTATATGGTTAATAATGTTTTGATGCACTCACTAAAGATCAACTAATTGAACCATAAGTTTATTGTATATACGGTAGTTGCATTTAGCACAGTTACGTATACATGTAGGTTGCCTTAACTGAAGTAGCATATATAAATCTGATAATGGAAATAAAAAGATTATTGATTTACTAATACTGATTCACCCCCCGTCTCAGTATTATTTCCAACAATTGGTTTTAGAGCAGGTCCTTCAGAAGAAGCTTGATTGCTTGAAGGAAGATCCATTAGGATGAGTAATCACGAAAGAGAGGGATCCATCAGACCACCAATCTTCGATGGAAACAATTTTGTCTACTGGAAGATAAGAACCACAACATATCTACAATCGCTTGGAACAAATGTTTGGGGAATCATGGAAGGAGGATATACATATCCATTAGAAACTCCTACAGATACGGCAGGTAGAAGCAATATGAAGTCAATGCCAAAGCTGTTACTATCTTATTGGGAAGTTTGTCACAATCAGAATTTGTCAAGGTCATGCAATTCAAATCAGCCAAAGAAATATGGGATAAAATCATTCTAAGCTACAAAGGATATGATCAAGTAAAATGTGTTAAGATTCAAACTCTCAGAATACGGTATGAAACTCTTAAGATGCATAGTAATGAAAGCATAGCTAATTACTTCCTTCGTATAGATGAGATTGTCAATTATATGAGGAATCTGGGTGAAGAAACTAAGGAAGTTGTCTTAGGTGAAAAAGTTTTGAGATCCTTGTCTACAAAATTTGAATCAAAAGTGTCTGCCATAGAAGAAAAGGAGGACCTACAGAAAATCACTATGATGCAGCTTCACAGAATCTTAACTTCTTTTGAGATGAGAAAAGAAGGACCATCAGATATGAGAGAAGTTGCGTTTAAAGTATTAGCAAATGGAAAAGAAAAACTCAGTGAATCAGGATACATTCCAGAAGAAGAATATGAGGTAAATTTTCTCAAGAATCTTAAACGGGGATCTGGAAGGCTCAAAGGTAAGCTACCTTTCAAATGCTTTTCTTCTGGTAGAGTTGGTCACGATGTTGCTAGATGCCTCATAACAAAGGAAAGATGTTTGAAGAAGGTAATAGAAGTTACTATACTCATGATAAAGGTAATGAATCATCTAATAGTGATGATGACATTAGACTTCTCATGGCATATGAAAATAAGGACGTAGAAATAGAAGAAGTTACCTGATTAAAAGAATAGTTGGATATAGTAACTAGAGTAAGGGAGAAGTTATAGGATGTAGTAAAGGATCAGAGCATCACAATTCAGAGACTTGAATCTAAGATTCTCTGTCTAAAATAATATCTTAAAGAATCAAAGAAGCAGAATAAAGAATCTCTTGAAGAACAAGAACATGAAGTGCTTGAATTAAGGAAACAAGTTGAAGAAGGAAGAAAAGTTGAAGAAAACAAAAGGAAGCAATATCTCAAAAAGGAAGAGCAACATTAGGTTGAGGTAAATATCTTAAAAGATAAATTAGAAGAAAAGGATAAAATGTTACGATTTCAAGACAATACTAAGATTTTGGATGATATTCTTAGTAGTCAAAGATTCCCTGCTATCAAAAGTAGTCTTGGTTTTTATGAAACTCTCGAAGGTTAATCTAGCTCACAGGGTGAAGAAAGGAATTCTAATGCAAAATCTGAAATGATCAACATAAGTGGTCAACCCCAGCAACAACCAAGGAAAGAAATTCTTCAAAGAATATCTTTTCCTCCTAACTATGGAATGATAGTCGGTTATTTCCTCTGATGAGTAATGTTGAATGTTATGAATGTCATAATCTTGGACATGTTGCAGCTAGATGTAGAAGAAGAATGGTTCAAGATTGTCGCATGGAAAGATCATCACGTTTCAGGTACTTTAAGGGATATTTTTTTGATTGTAATATGTTTGGTCACAAAGCAATTGATTGTAATAGAAGGAACATGAAACATGTAATATGTTATGCATGTAACAAGTTTGGACATAAAGCAAGGGAATGCAAGAGCAAAATTTGAACTCCAAAGCAAGAGGATCATACATCATTGCAATTTCAGATATTGAGGAAGACAAAATTAGAGATAGAAAGATGTGGCATAACTTAGTTAGCTGACATAACAGACACAAGGGAAACTGAAAGTGTAGACCTTCACTATTCCAATTTGCATACACAGATATTATGAAGATAAGTCGCATATATATGTGAGTTAGTGGCTGCAAAGTCGCGTATATGGAGCTCTAAAGAAAAAGCAATAGGACAAAATCAAGAAAAGAAGTCTAAATGGTTTATTCATGGCATGTACAAGTTTAGGGGGAGCATATACCTCGAATAATTGTTGGCAATATGGTCAGAAGACTTTGGTGATAATGCTTATGTGGCTAAATGATACATCTTGCTACTTACTGTTGGTTGGTCAAAAGAATGATATTGTAGGTTACAAGTTGCTGATGATGATAATAAATGTTGATAGTGCAGAACATATGGTGTATGATAGCTGCTAATGACTATCAAAGTCTTGTTTAGACTCGGAAAGTGCTCAGGGGGAGCATGGATGGATTGATACATCTTAGCATATACAATGGGGGAGCTCAATCAAAGAATTCAGCATGTACTCAGGGGGAGTATGGACATCAGAATGTATTTCAAGGGAGAGAGTATCTTGGTCCACCCTTTGCCCTTGATGTCAAGGGGGGAGAGTGACTTGGTGTGGTTGTTGCCATCAAGTCCAAAGGGAGAGATTGTTGGAATTATGATATGGGTATGATACAAGTGTTGTCCTTGATGGAAACTCACTCAGATGACAGATCATAGTACAACTAGTAAATAGCAAAGAATTAATGATCAGAGAGGTATACATAGGTGCGATGTGACAAAGAAGCATATACATGTGTGTTCACCATATGCCAAGTTGCGTATACGTACACACACATGTTTACAAAAGGAAAGTCACGTACATGTTGGGAATCTAAGTTTTGGTCCATGGTATTTGGTCCATGGTATTTTGGCACTGGTCCATGCTATTTGGTTTGAAGTGTTGACCATAGGTATTGGGTCCAAGGTATTGGTTCTACGTGGTTTTGGACCATGGTAGTGAGAGATAAGGAGAAGATCATTAGGCCAAGAGGAGCAAGTGTGCAAGTGATGAATATCTGATGAAGTGTGAGATCTAGTATGCTGGTTATGTGTTTGTGATGCTTTGCTAGATCTGAACCAAGGAGGCACCTATGTAGTTGATGAAGGTTGATGGACCGAGATCATGAATACTAAAATGCATTATCAATATATGGTATGATCATGAATAGATATGAATACTGACACATGTCTTATCCTTTATATCTTATGTTTTGGGTACACCTGAAGTTGAAAATTGCAGTGAAGGTATAATTAATTATTTTCATATCTTCCCTCTGGTAAAAGTGCGTATACATGTTGTTTAGACACTGTTACCGGGAAAAGTGTCTATTTAGAACTGCTCTATCCCACTAAGGTGTGACGGCTGCCTTAGAAACAAACAGAGAAAAACTACTTTTGTATTTCCTTAATCAACTATAGACAGAGAGGAATAGAAAGAACCAACTTGTGTCTTGCGCTAATCCTTTGATCCAATCCCTCTCTTCTTTGACAGCTTCCAGCTACCTGCTCCCTTACCTGCCCAGCTTCACCAAGTACCTGCAAGATCACAGAAGAAGAAAAATATACAAAGACATGGATCTATATTCATAAACAACTTAGGATTAGATTTAACTTAACCATACAAATGTAACAAGCATCAATGATACACAAGCATGGAAGAAAATCTCAAATAGTTTTTATTGATAAACAAGAAGATCCAGGAGGAGTTACAACCAATGATTCCTGACCCAGCATCAACCTCCCAGCAAAGAAGCCCCTCC
Organism: Pinus tabuliformis; assembly: GCA_031772625.1. NCBI lineage: Eukaryota > Viridiplantae > Streptophyta > Pinopsida > Pinales > Pinaceae > Pinus > Pinus tabuliformis. The sequence continues at coordinate 491,423,736 of CM062804.1, read as the reverse complement.
TCACCTCCAACAAAGCATAAATCACGCAATACTCTGATATTTGTCTCAAAACCAACAACAATTCCTTACAATGTGCAAAATTCCAGCCGATGGATCTCTGGGATGAGGGATCCATATATAGATGTATGCAAGGAGGATGAGTCAGCTTGTGATTTGATTAGTGTATTCTCTCTGTTAGTTCTTGCTTCCACTTGGAGACTGAAGGCCTCTTACTCATCCTTGGTCGAATTCAGTGAGGCAAGTGTCATAGTAGAAGATTCTGGAAGCTTCCATTGTCTTTCCACCTCGCGGAATGACACTGCCATTTGTCATTTCTCGCCCAACGCACCCTCATAGTGCATTTAGGTGCGTTGCAACGCACCTAGCTAGTGTGTTTAGGTGCTATGTAACGCATTTAGCCAGTGGAGCAGCTGAAATGATCCTATTTTGACTTATTCTGAGCAGTTTCTGGTGGAGAACTTCTGGGAGAAGCTGTAATTTGTTGACCTTGTTCCTCTAGGGGTTAGAACAACACTTTTAGGGACTTAGGAGCCCTTGGTTTATGGATATTTCATGCTTGGAGTTGTAAGGCACAAAAATGTCTATAATAGTTGCCCCGTAAAGTATGAGGCGTTAATCGGGTGAAATGCTTTATTATGAGGATCCGAAGTTCTTTCAATGCTGGGAGGAGACCTGTAATAAGATACAATACAATACATTATCTTCATACTGTTTTCATGATCTAGCTGAGGCGGGCATTCCCATGCTCAGCTTTATAAATTCATTTTCATGTACATAGGACAGACAATCGTCTGATTGTAGACTGATGATTCTGATAGAGCCACCATCCTTTTGGTAGGATGATTATCTGTGCTGCACTGTTGTACATTTAATGTCTTTATTTTCCTGAATATATATCGCAGCCTGGATGGATGAAACTAGATCCAGGGTCTTCAATCTCGTCTGATATTCACTCGAAGTACAAGTCGATCCATGTGAGAAATGTTTTGAAGTCGAACATGGAAAGACATCGCTTGATTACCAGTCAATGATGTAAACTATTAATAAGCACGAGAGGAATCACCGATAATGATAATGACCCTCAAGGTACTATAGTACAATTCACGTGGTGTGAATAAAGGACTTGGCATCGAACACCATGCAAAATCTTTCGGTCGAAGGCCATTGATGTAAACCTGTCGCCGGAAGTGAGAAACTTGCCATTGAGGCATGCAATCTTCAATGTACTGAATGGGGTGTTCCTAGACCAACTTCTTGGATAATGAGCTGATGTCAACAAGAAGTGATCCATCACAGGATGGCCTTAATGAATCCCACATCAATGACATGGAACGGAGCAAATGATTTTGATGGAGGTGAAAATGATCTGATGATATACAGTTCAGGGTGGCGGTCATGAAAAATGGAGTATAATGTATGGTAGTGGGTGGGACACATGTCGCTTCTCTAGATGACTTCTTTTGAACATGTCGGCGACACTGATGTGATGGATTGGTAGCATTAACCCCAAATGTGGATGGTATGATGTGACCATGGCGATGTGACCAGTGAATGAAACAACCCAGCCCGACTCGGACACGGAGTGGAAGTGTCATGTTCAAGAGCGACTTGCTACTATTAAATATTCTTTGAGTTTTCTTCCCAATTTTTCCCAGTCATTGTTGACCAATACCTATTTATTTTTGTCAAGCTTGAGGAGGATAACATATGCTTGTTCTATAATTTTCCCTTCGGGCAAACCCATCACTATGTTTTAACGAGCCTAGCGATAGTGAAACTCGTTCTCGTCTAAAGACAAGTTTGTAGCTATTAATCTTTTTAACGAGTTTAACGACAAAGATAAATCGGTCCTTTTCATTTTAGAGAGTCTGAAAAGATACGTAAAGGTAACTCCAAAATTCCTTTTTCGTCATCTAATCCCTTAAGTCAGAAAAAGTATAAAATAATATAGAAGGGATGAATTTTCGATAGTTTTAACGAGCCGAACAAAACAAGCGCTCGATCTTTTTGTGTAATAATCCCTCAGGTCCAAAAAGACTAAAATCTAGAGGAGGGATAGCACTTCCTGTCCCTTTAACGAGCTGGAGAGGCCAATGGCTCGAAAATCTTTTCATATTTTACGAGTCAGTTGAAAAGAGCTTAAAAGAGACTCGTCTTTTGAGGAACGAGTGATAAAATGGGTAGCAGCTGATTCCAGGTAAGGTTTGGAATTTTCCAATCACGGCAGTGTCACAAGGATGGCTAGTGAAATCACTCTTCGCAGCTGTTCCTCAAAATGGGTAAACAATCAAGTGGAGGTGAATGATCGGCCAATGAAAAAGTGGAGGTGACGGTGCAAACATGACCAAGGCTTTAATGGCTGAAATGCTACATTCACGGTGGTTATTTACAGGGGAATAGTTCATTTTTTAACGAGCTTAAACGCGGGTGGAAACATTTGCTCGGTGCGGGTTTATTTTTTAACGAGCTTGAAACTTGCGGTAACACTGCTCGATTAATCCAGTCGTATGATAAGAATGTCTCATATAAAATGGCAATTTTAGAGTTTCGTCCCACATCCTTTCTTTATGCAAGTTAGGAAACAACCAATCCTACGGGTTTAAAGGGTTAGAGGTCCTAAAAATTTAAAAAATAAATAGTCGCTCTTTGCTTGCATGCCAAAAGGCTTGCATGTCCCCAGGTATAAAACAGAGTTTCAAGGTCACCCTCTATTTGCTCTAACAAAACATTTGTTTTATTAGGAAGGGTATACCTCTTACAGGTTACCCAAAGATTGTTCTATTCACGACGTAAATAAAACACTTCTTCGACGATGTCTACCGAGATAAACAAAGGTGAGTGGCGGCGCTTGCCAACCCACATAACTTTGACAAGAGAATCTTGTACTAGAATAACCCCCTCTTCCAATCACGGACGGGGGTACAGACTAGGCATATTCTCCCGCGAAAACCTACTCTATACACGAAGTTTCCCCGCCGAAGTAGACCAGGATGCATGCCCCCTTGGTTTCAGTCATGTCCCTCCGAATTACTCGCGCTCATCGGGAGGACAGACTGGAAATTGAGACATTTCTTGCGTAAAAAGACCATTTAGGGATGGTATATGACTATTTGCTATGTGTGATTTGGGAAATGAAAGTTGGTCCACGAGCTTGATCATTCTTCCTTCGTGGGGAAAACACATCACTCTAAAGAGTGATGAGACAATGGCTCTCATGCAATAAATATAGTCTCGTCCAAGGAGTAGGTTGTAATCTAGGGGTCCTTGAACTACCATTATGTTCATGTGAACGGTTTTCCCTCTCAATGTTATGGGCACATCGGGAAGGATCCCTAAAGGTCGACTGGTTCCTTTATCAAATCCTGTTAGATTTCTCATCTCAGGCAAAAGCGATGGTGAACCAAGCGCTTTCCAAGCAGTTGAGGAAAGGATACTCACAAAAGCCCCCTCATCTATGATGGTACCAACCATAACCATTCTATATATTTGAACGATAATTCGGAATGGTATGCTCGCTGGTAAACGGGGTCTGCCTAAGTTGATTCCAGTCGAAGGAGACAACTAGGTTGCTTGGAGGTGGGACCGAATAGATGGCCGGGTACGTCTCTGACGAACTTCCTTCCTGTGGTAAAGGAACGGGTAAATTTCCCCCTTGTTCATTGGAGTCTGTGGTTATGAAAAGAATTTGGACGGTGTCATCCTTGTTCTCTTCAGTGATTGTATCATCTGAAGATGAAACCTCTGGAGGCAAGACCGGGTCAACTGCCGCCTCGACCTTTTGACTTTCGTCTGGTATGGATCCAGATGGTTTATCTTCAATGATAGGTGTTTCAACTGACCACCTGAGTGGGTCAGTCGGATTTTCAACTAGTGACGGACTCGGCAAGAGTCTTTTATATCCAGGAGGAAGTCGTAACGGTGAAACGAGACGATCATCCAAAACTCTTTTAGCTTCGTCTAAGAAGGGACAACGGTGGACGACATGATCGCCTTTGCACAGTTTACAAGGAAACCTACATTTCCCTTTTTTTCCTGGGGCTTCACTTTCACTAGTTGACGGTGTGCTTTCAACATGATCATCAGAGGTTGACGACACCGGGTTGTGCAAACGAGGAGAACAGTCCCTTAATATCCGAGGGATGCAAGGACAATCTCTGTGAAAGTGGTCTCCTTTGAAAATGACACATGGAAATTTAGGCCTGGTCGGTGCAGTGTGTGGATTTTCGTTAGACGACACTCGTTTTCCCCCATTCGCCTTTGGCTCCTTCTTCTTCTTCTCTTTCTTCTTCTTTTCCTTCTTCTCCTTAGGAGCTTGACTTTTGGCTTTACCAGCCCCATCAAGCGAAGAGGAAGGAGGAGAGGAAGAATTAGAGGAAGTAGAAGGTTGGTGGGCAACTCTGGACTCGTCTAATTGCTGATTCGATTGTTCAGGAATAGTGGTGTTATGAACGACAGAGGTTGAGAAGAGCCATACAGGCAAACCAATTTTCAGTCCTGGAAGCGACAATGTGGCCATATGGGGTGCACCAACATCTCCCCATGAGGAGAAGGGACTAGGATTTCCTCCAAGGGCAATTTCTTGGTTGGTAGACTCCATTTTCTCAACCCACGATCAACGTAGGAAAGGGTAATGAATATTCCGTTTAAAATAAATTTTAATATGCTTTGACACAACTTGCTTTTTCAGTTTTTAACAGTCAAGAAAAAACAAAAGATGACTCTAGTCTCCTTCAATTTTTAATGAGCCTGAAGTGACAAGTGCTCAGATGGACCTTTTCCGTTAAGGAGTCTGAAAAGGAACGAAAGGGACTGCTCTGGAGATCTAGGTAGAGGGAGTACCAAACCAATCACAAAACTTCTGAATACTTTTTATGGTACGGCAGTCAATCTTCCTGAATGCTGTGTTCAGTGCATTGCAATCAATATGGCAGCAGACACGGTTTCCTATGGATAAAGGATTTAAGCCTATAGGGGTCTCCCAAAATATACTCGACGGTACGTGGAAGCACAAGTCCGAACTGGCACTTATCGTCTCAAAGTGGAGGAATCACCCAACCATCAATGAGGACAACAGTTACCAGGCTTTACGACGCCGGAATACGTCTCTCGCCTAGACCTCTAAATGTTGTGCGTTAAGTTCCAAAGCGTTGTTAGATTCATTGAATTTATTTTAATTTGATCTTGCTTATGAAGTTTTCCTTTTGGGTTCACCATGAGATGTAGATGTAATTCCTAAAATGCAATCTAAAGATGATAAAAAAACTTTTATATCTTTTGCGCAATGAAAATCCTAGCTAATAGAGGAAAAGAAAGACACAATATTTTCACAAAGAGCAAAGAGCACACTGTAAATGCACTTTCCTAAATCAAGCCAAACAGACTGTCAATTTGCAAATGCACATGCATGTATTTGTTTTCGACTTTCTTAGTATTGATGCTAAAAAGGAAGTTAATGTACAAATCCGAATTTTCTTTCAAGCGACAAACACAAACAAGCTTCTTTTCGAAATCAAAAGATAGAGAGACACTTTACGATTTTGAAATGAATACTCGTTTTTGACACTAGAAAATCACAAATTCAGACCAAAGGCAATAGTAAAAGTATAATCGACCATCAACAACAATCAAACTTTCTCCTATGATCGAAATCGACACTTGCGACAGATCTAAATCAAAGGATGATAGTACGACTATTCTACTTTTGCAATGGAAAACTGTAAACGACTCATCAAACACACAAAAACATCTACAATTATTTTGTACAAAGGAGGCGGAATAACAGTAAGGAAAAGTGGTTTTAAACAGACATAGATATACTGATCATGGGCAGCAAAATTTAGAGACAAAACTGGAAAGAATGAAGCATAAGAACCTCAGCTACACAGGTCTAGTCTGATCAGCGCACCTGTAACACAGAGAAACTGGATTGCAACGCAGGTTGCCCTTTCGGGAAGTGCACTAAAATGTAGGAACTCTTAAAAGTACCTGCGCTGGGCCAGAAACGAGAATCTGTCCGGGTTTTGGGTCACAGTTTGCAGTTTAGTCTTTGGTTTTTGGCCGAGTAAAAGAAATCAGTAATGCACAATCAGGGGTAGATCTAAGGAGGGTCTAAGAGCTATCACAAGGGCAATTAGATCATTTGTGAATCAGTTGTTCAAATCATAAACAAATCCAGTGAATGGATTGAAGCAGCAGATGTCTGCTTTGCATTTGTTATGGAAAATGCAGTTCGAATGCTACTTATAATTTTATGAAACAAACAACAAAGAGATACACAAACAAAGTAATTAGACATTGTCCCCAGCGGAGTCGCCATTTTGTTACCGGGAAAAGTGTCTATTTAGAACTGCTCTATCCCACTAAGGTGTGACAGCTGCCTTAGAAACAAACAGAGAAAAACTACTTTTGTATTTCCTTTATGAACTATAGACAGAGAGGAATAGAAAGAACCAACCTGTGTCTTGTGCTAATCCTTTGATCCAATCCCTCTCTTCTTTGACAGCTTCGAGCTACCTGCTCCCTTACTTGCCCAGCTTCACCAAGTACCTGCAAGATCACAGAAGAAGAAAACTATACAAAGACATGGATCTATATTCATAAACAACTTAGGATCAGATTTAAGTTAACCATACAAATGTAACAAGCATCAATGATACACAAGCATGGAGGAAAAACTCAAATAGTTTTTATTGATAAACAAGAAGATCCAGGAGGAGGTACAACCGATGATTCCTGACCCAGCATCAACCTCCCAGCAAAGAAGCCCCTCTTCAGCTCCAAAAAAGAATAAACCACTCAAAACTCTGATATTTATCTCAAAACCAACAGCAATTCCTTACAATGTGCAAAATTCCAGCCCCTGGATCTCTGGGATGAGGGATCCATATATAGATGTATGCAAGGAGGATGAGTCAGCTTTTGATTTGATTACTGTCTTCTCTCTGCCATTTCTTGCTTCCACTTGGAGACTGAAGGCCCCTTACTCATCCTTGGTCGAATTCAGTGAGGCAAGTGTCATAGGAGAAGATTCTGGAAGCTTCCATTGTCTTTCCAGCTCGCGGAATGACACTGCCATTTGTAATTTCTCGCCCAACGCACCCTCATAGTGCATTTAGGTGCGTTGCAACGCGCCTAGCTAGTGTGTTTAGGTGCTATGCAACACATTTAGCGAGTGGAGCAGCTGAAATGATCCTGTTTTGACTTATTCTGAGCAGTTTCTGGTGGAGAACTTCTGGGAGAAGCTCTAATTTGTTGACCTGTTCCTTTAAGGGTTAGAACAACACTTTTAGGGACTTAGGAGCCCTTTTTAAGGACATTTGATGCTTGGAGTTGTAAGGCACAAAAATGTCTATAACAGACACTGTCAAGTAGCGTATACATTATGAGATTGTATATTTGAGGTTGTTGTTGGTTCTAGTGGTTGTTGCAGAGTTCTGGGCTGTGCTCTATGTTCTGGTAACTGTGGTTTGATGACAGGGTTTCAGTGATTCAGTTGTTGTGTGATTCAGAGTTGATGGTTGTATTGTAGTAGTGATTATTTTGTATTAATGGATCCATTCTGAAAATTTATGAAACATGGTCCTTGGAGGAAAAGAGAAGGTTGTAGCCTTCTATAGGTTAGCACCTACGTACCAGTACATCAACTAGTACAAGAGCTAAGGGGGTTGTAGCTCCCTTTTAGGAGAAGCTGGAGAATAAGAGAAGGTTGTAGCCTTCTGTAGGTAGAAGCCTACATACTGGTATAAGATTGCACCAATACAAAAATATTGTAAAAAGAAGTTTCTTATTAAAAGGAAGATAGAGACAAATTACAATAGGTGGTTTTCACTCACATTGGGTTTCCACCTTGTATCGTGGTGTTCATGTGTGCTTCTTATGTGTGATGATATATTATGTTTTACTGCACCTGTTTACTGTTTATATGGTTAATAATGTTCCGATGCACTCATTAAAGATCAACTAACTGAACCATAAGTTTACTGTATATATGCTAGTTGTGTATACACGTGGGTTGCCTTAACTGAAGTAGCGTATATAAGTCTAAAAATGGAAATGAAAAGATTATTGATTTGCTAATATTGATTCAACCCCCCCCCTCTTAGTATTATTTCCAACAACCACAACATTTGGAAGATAAAAGAGCAAAAGGGCTGTGTTACAATTGTGATAGCAAATACACTAAAGGTCATAAGCGTGCCGAGGAGAAATTATTTTACATATATTGTGAAGAGGAGGAAGAAAAGTAATAAGAAATGTCAAAATAAGAGGATATACACCAGGAACAAACCCTTGCAAAAGAAGAAATCAATCCGACCATATCTTGTAATTCATTGGCTAGAATTACCACTCCTCAAACTATCAAGTTAGAAGGGCATATCAAGAAGGAAAAGGTAATAGTGTTGATTGATTCAAGAAATACCCAAAATTTTATTCATTGTAAGACAACCAAGGAATTGAATTTCTTCCTATATCCAACACCAGAGTGTCAAGTGATGGTTGCAAGTGGAGGAACCATAAATTTCTCAGGAAAGTGCCATAATATGAAGCTATCCATGGGAGAATATGTATTGAATAGCAGAATGCTTTCCATTCCAATGGGCAGTGTTGATTTTGTACTAGGAGTCCAATGGCTACAATCCTTGGGTATAATAGCTTTTTATTTTCAAGAACTTTTCATGAAATTATCTTCAGGAGGAAAGGAAGTTGAATTAAAGGGTATCGCAGGGAAACCAGGAAAGATAATCAGCTCTAATGGAATTAAAAAGCTTCTAAAGAAATAAAAATGAGGCATAATTGCACAATTATGTTCACTAGCGGTTCCTATATCGAAATAATCCATTTCTCCATATCTCCAAAAAGTATTGGACAATCATTCCGAGGTATTTGAGACTCCCAAAGGCCTCCCACCTATTCGTGATCATGATCATGCTATTAATTTGATTCCAAGAAGTGTTCCTCCAAACATCAGGCCTTACAAATATCCCTATGTCCAAAAAAGTGAAATTGAACATATGGTTGCAAAAATTCTAGAGGTTGGTATAATTCAACCTAGTCAAATTTCTTTCTTTGCTCTAGTAGTATGGGTTCACAAGAAGGATGGATCATGGCGCATCTGTCCAAATTATAGGGAGCTCAAAAATCTCACTTCTAAAGATAAATTTCCCATTCCTGTCATTGATGAATTATTGAATGAATTGCATGGATCAATTTACTTCACAAAGTTGGATATTCGTTCAGGATATCATCAAATCATAATGAAGATTGAAGATATTCCAAAAACAACATGTAGAACTCATGAGGGTCATTATGAATTTTTGGTCATTCCTTTTGGCCTTACTAATGCACCTTCTACATTTCAAGGTTTGATGAATTCCATTTCCAAACCCTTCCTTAGAAAATTTGTGTTAGTACTTTTTGATGATATACTAATCTACAACAAGTCTTGGAAGGATCATGTCCAACATGTTGACATGGTGCTCAAACTATTGGAGGAGAAACAATTATATGCAAAAATCTCCAAATGTTTCTTTGGAGTATAAGAGGTGGAATATCTGGGTCATATTGTATCTCATGAAGGTGTTAAGGTAGACCCTAGAAAAATTAAAACCATTAAGGAAGGGAAAATCCCCACATCCATAAAGCATCTATGAGGATTTCTTGGGCTGATAAGGTATTATCGCAAGTTTGTTAGGAATTATGGGAGAACAGCAGCACCTCTAACAACATTATTGAAGAAAGATGCATTTTTGTGGACTCCGGAAGCAACGAAGGCCTTTGAACATCTTGAAGAGGAAATGAGCCAAGCACTTGCCTTAGCTACACCAGACTTCACAAAAACCTTTATTGTGGAATTTGATGCCTCAAGAAATGGAATTGGTGTTGTTTTAATGCAAGAAGAAAGAGACATTTCTTTCGAAAGTCGTCCAATCAAAGGAAAGTATTTACACAAAGCTATTTATGAGAAGGAAACGTTGGCAATACTACATGCACTTAAGAAATGATGACCCTACCTAATGGGAAGACACCTCAAGGTAAAAGAAGATCATGATAGTCTTAATTACTTTTTAGAGAAAAAATATTATCTTCAGAAGAGTAGCAAAAATGTGTCACAAAGATGTTGAGTTATGACTTTGAAATTATCTACAAAAAAGGGAAGCAAAATGTTGTGGCAGATGCACTCTCAAGAAACGATGAGGATGTGAAAGCATTTCTTTGCACCATTTCTATTATCCAACCAGATTGGAGAAACGAAGCAAGGAATGAATAGAAAAATGACAAGGAAGTGTGGGCTCTCATTCAAAAGATACAACAAGGTCCCAGTACATCTGATACATATAGCTGGAAAAATTATTTGTTATGGTACAAGGATCGGTTATACCTATGTAAGAATTCCCAACTCAGGTAAAAGATTCTTAGGGAATTGCACACCTCTGCCTTAGGAGGACACTCATGATTTCTAAAAACCTACCATAGGGTTAAGAAGGATTTTGTCATGAAACCAGCTCAAGAAAATATAGAAAAGATAGATCAACACCTTAGAATTCAGCCTCTTCGAGGGGGCAACCTCCTTTACATTACATAAATGAACAATTCTTGGATGATTCAAATGACAAAACCTCCTTTCTATATATAGGAATCTCAAGAGTCACAATATAATCCAGCCGACCTAAAAATAATAATATAAAGCCACAAAAATAACAATAGTCGGATTCTATGGGGCACAGTAATAACAATATGGGGGAATAGGGGCACAACAATATTAATAAGGGGTATAACCACAATAGTAATGGGGTAATCACTAGTATTATAGGGACCCAACATGTCCCTCTCCTTCAAAAAAGTGTTGTCCTCAATGCTTTAGTAGTTTTGGATACTTCTACATAAAATTCTCATCCTCCCATGTGGAATCTTCAGCAGATAAGTTCTTCCACTTGATAAGATACTCTGAAATTGATCGATTTCGTAGCTGTCGAGTTCTTGTTTCTGTGACTGCTTCCGGTTCCAATATAATTTTTCCTTCCTCGTCAAGTTCTGGAAATATTGTTTGAACTGGGAGCTTGTCGCCTATAACCTTCTTTAAACATGAAACATGGAAAACTGGGTGCAATTGAGAAGTTGCAGGAAGCTCCAATTCGTATGCCATAGTACCAATCTTTTGCAACACCTTGTATGGACCATAATACTTTGGTGATAATTTATTTTCCTTCTTAGCTTGCTTGAGGGACATTTTCTTATATGGTTGTAGCCGTAGGAATACCCAATCAACTACATCAAAACTTCTTTCACTGCGATGTTGATCTGCCTGTTGTTTCATTCTATTCTGTGCCAACACGAGGTTATCCTTTAAGAGTTGGAGGACTTGTTGTTGATGTTCGATGTGATGTTCCACTACTTGAACCTTAGAATTTTCTCTTAAATATGATGTGATTGATGGTGGTTGATACCAATAAAGTGCCATAAATGGGGTCATTTTTGTTGTTGTATGGAAGGAAGTGTTATACCACCATCCAGCCAGGGGCAACCATTTGACCCATTGTGTCTGTTTATCAGATACAAAGTAACGAAGATATCCTTCCAAAAATTTGTTTACTCTCTCAGTTTCCCCATCAGATTGAGGATGATAATATGAGCTATGAGCTAACTGAGTACCAAGACAAGAAAATAATTCTGTCCAAAAATTTCTAGTGAAAATGGGATCTCTGTCACTTACAATAATCTTTGGGTTTCCATGTAGCTTTTGAACTGTTTCCATAAATGCAGTAGAAACTGTACTAGCTTTAAATGGATGTGATAATGCACAAAAGTGTGCATACTTGGTATGTCCGTCAACTACCACCATGATGACACTCTTTCCCTCAGACTTGGGTAAACCTATGATAAAATCCATTGAAACCTCCTCCCAACGATGGCTTGGAATGGATAAAGGTTGTAATAGACCCGGTGTCTTAATTGGTTCAACTTTATTTTTTTGGCAAACCAAACATTCTGCCACAAACCTTTGAATATCTGATTTAAGGCCATCCCAAAAAAATTCCTTCTTAACCCTGTGGTAAGTTTTTAAAAATCCTTAGTGCCCTCCTAAGGGAGAAGTGTGCAATTCCATAAGAATCTTTTGTTTTAGCTGGGAATTCTTATAGAGGTATAAGTGATCTTTGTACCATAATGAATAATTTTTCCAGCTAAATGTATCAGATGTACTAGAATCTTGTTGTAACTTTCGAATAAGTGCCCACACTTCTTCGTCATTCTTCCATTCCTCCCTTGTTTCGTTTATCCAATCTGGTTGGATAATAGAAATGGTGCGCAACAATGCTTCCACATCCTCATCCTTTCTTGAGAGTGCATCTACCACTACATTTTGCTTCCCTTTTTTGTAGATGATTTCAAAGTCATAACCCAACATCTTTGTGACCCAATTTTGTTGCTCTTCAGAGGATAATCTTTGTTCTAAAAAGTATTTAAGGCTGTCATGATCCGTTTTTACCTTGAAGTGTCTTCCGCTTAGGTAGGGTCGCCATTTCTTAAGTGCATGGAGTATTGCCAACATTTCCTTCATCTTGCATTAGAATAGCACCAATTCCATTTCCTGAAGCATCACATTCCACAATAAATGTTTTTGTGAAGTCTGGTGTAGCTAAGAGCGGTGCTTGGCACATTGCATCTTTAAGATGTTCAAAGGCCTTTGTTGCTTTCAGAGTCCATGAAAATGCATCTTTCTTCAATAATGTTGTTAGAGGTGCTACTATTCTCCCATAATTCTTAACAAACTTGCGATAATACCCCTTCAACCCGAGAAATCCTCGCAGATGCTTTATGGATGTGGGGATTTTCCATTCCTTAATGGCTTTAATTTTGCTAGGGTCTACCTTAACTCCTTCATGAGATACAATATGACCCAGATATTCCACCTCCTAGACTCCAAAGAAACATTTGGATCTTTTTGCATATAATTGTTTCTCCTCCAATAGTTGTATCACCCTGTCAACATGTTCAACATGATCCTTCCAAGACTTGTTGTAGATTAGTATATCATCAAAAAATACTAACACAAATTTTCTAAGGAATGGTTTGAAAAGTGAATTCATCAAACCTTGAAATGTTGAAGGTGCATTGGTAAGGCCAAAGGCATGACAAAAAATTCATAATGACCCTCATGAGTTCTAAATGTTGTTTTCGGAATGTCTTCAGTCTTCATTCTGATTTGATGTTATCCTGAATGAATATCCAACTTGGTGATGTAAATTGATCCACGCAATTCATCCAGTAATTCATCAATGACAGGAATGGGGAACTTATCTTTAATAGTGAGCTTGTTGAGCTCCCTATAATCCGGACACACGTGCCATGATCCATCCTTATTGTGCACCAATACTACTGGAGCAGAGAAAGAACTTTGATTCAGTTGAATTATACCAGCCTCTAGCATTTCTGCACCCATATGTTCAATTTCACTCTTTTGGACATACGGATATCTGTACGGCCTGATGTTTGAAGGAACACTTCCTGGAATCAGATGAATAGCATGATCATGATCATGCATAGGTGAGAGACCTTTGGGAGTCTCAAATACCTTGGAATGATTGTCCAAGACTTTTTGGAGATCTGGAGAAATAGATGATTCCGATGTGGAAACATCTAGCGAACATAATTGTGCAATTACACCTCTTTGCTCCTTTTTTAGAAGCTTTGTCATACCATTAGAGCTGATTATCTTTCCTAGTTTCCCTGCAATACCCCTTAATTCAACTTCCTTTCCTTCCGTAGAAAATTTGATGAAAAGTTCTTGAAAATTAAAAGCTATTATACCCAAGGATTGTAGCCATTGGACTCCTAGTACAACATCAACACCTCCCATTGGAATGGAAAGCATTGGGCTATTCAATACATATTCTCCCATGGATAGCTTGATATTATGGCACTTTCCAGAGCAATTTATTGTTCCTCCATTTGCAATCATCACTTGACACTCTGGTGCTGGATATAGGAAGTAATTCAATTCTTTTGCTACCTTACAATGAATAAAATTGTGGGTGCTTCCTGAATCAATCAACACTATTACCTTTTTCTTCTTGATTTATCCTTCTATCTTGATTGTTTGAGGAGTGGTAATTCCCACCAATGCATTACAAGATATGGTCGGATTTATTTGTTCTTCATCTAGGCTTTGTTCCTGGAGTATATCCTCTTCTTTTGACCTTTCTTGCTCCTTTTCTTCTTCCTCTTCACAATCTATGTAGAATAATTTCTTCTCAGCACACTTATGACCTTTAGTGTATTTGCTATCACGACTGTAACAAAGCCCTTTTGCTCTTTTTTCTTCCAATTGTTGTGGTGTCAACCTTATAGGTTGTGGAAGACTAGGGGCAACAACATTTTTGTCTTTATAGTTGTGAGTGGTATGATTCTTGGTTGCCATAATTTTGCTTTCCATTTTTCTTGCTAACCTGAATGCCTTCTCTAATGAATCAGGTTCCCAAAGGCGAACATCATGTTGGATATTATCCTTTAAAGACCCTATGAACACATCAATCCTATGCTCCTCTAGAATATCTTTTACCCTTATGTTCAATTTTTGGAACTCCTCAATGTGCTCCATTATTGAACCCTTTTGTTTGAGACTTATCAATTGGCTAAAAAAAGTGTTGCTTTTTGTATCCTCATAATGTGCTATCAATTCTTCCGTAAAAATTTCCCAAGTGATAAATTGTTTACGAGAGCAAAGCCATTGATACCACACAAACTGATTTGGTTCCAAATATAAAGTTGTCATATGTACCTTTTGTGTGTTTTGCACATTATTGAGATCGAAGAATTACTCCATCTGTAATATCCATGTTGCGGGATCCTTGCCATCAAACTTCCTCATATCGATTTTTGGAATATGGTGAGTCTTTGATCCAACATTAGGGTCTATGGAATCGTGATTAACATTTCTTTTGTTCTCATCATGAGTTTCCTTTAGTACCCTTTCACCCTTAGTGATCATTTCTTGTAGCAACTTATTCATATTTATCTTCAATTCTTCCATCTTATCATCCATGCCATCAATTTTAGCTTCTACGCCTTTCTTTAAACAATCCATCTTAGCTTCTACACCTTTCTTTAAACCATCCATCTTAGCTTCTACATCTTTCCTTAAACCATCCATCTTAGATTCTGTTGCTTTTGGTGCAAGTGACACTTGTTGCACTTGTTCTTGTAATTTTGATATGTCATATAGCATTTCTTCTTCTTTTTCATGAGCCATGCTAGAGCTTTCAGGTTCCTTACTAGGTGTTTGCATTTTCTTTCCTCGGGGCATTAGTTACAGATAATAATGCTCTATTATGCCCTTTGAATTCCTTCAAAATAAATTTTCAAACCAAGCTTAAGCAAAAATTTAAGAAAATCTACACACCTTTTTTCACTTTGTAGGAGCTTGATATTGCCTCTGATGTATCTTTGTACTTTCTGATCATCTAGTTCTAAATTTTTGACATGCAGTAGCCCTTTGTGTCCTCTTTCCAATGCCACAAGTCTGACCCAAATTGGATTCTCCAAAGAAGAGTTATGCAAAATCTCCCACAGTGACTTGATTATAGACTAGTTCAGTAGAACGAACTTGTACGACGTGCCACAAGTCACTATTTTGACGTTTGGATCTGAAAATGCATACAAGAAACTAAAATCTGTCCTCTTTCTGTACCTTCTTACAAAACTTCAATCTGATCCCCAGAGAGAAAGTTATGATTATTTTCCCCAGGTCACCTGTTTGGAAGGTAATTCAAGAGTCTGCAAAAAGACCAACTTCCTCAGAACATATCTCCGCAAATATAGCACGAAAATCTCTGAAATTTGGACCCGAGGTTCAGCGCGATTTCTTCTCAAATGGGTGTTTTTTTTAAACTTCTGAAATGTCATAGAAAACAGTTATAGCGAAAATGCCATGATGACCTGTTTGGAGCAGCGAAACCCTAGAATCCAAAGCTATGATACCAAATGTTATGAAACCAGCTTAAGAAAAGATAGAAAAGATAGATCAACGCATTAGAATTCAGCCTCTTCTAGGGGGCAACCTACTTTACATTACAGAAATGAACAATTCTTGGATGATTCAAATGACAAAACCTCCTTTCTATATATAGGAATCTAAGGAGTCACAGTATAATCCAGCTGACCTAACAATAATAATATAAAGCCACAAAAATAACAATAGAGGGATTCTATGGGGCACAGTAATAACAATATGGGGGAAATAGGGGCACAACAATATTAATAAGGGGTATAACTACAATACTAATGGGGTAATTCACTAGTATTATCGGGACGCAAAAGATTTTTTTTGGGATGGCCTTGAATCGGATATTCAAAAGTTTGTGGCGAAATGTTTGGTTTGCCAACAAAATAAAGTTGAAACAATTAAGACCCCAGGACTATTACAACCTTTATCCATTCCAAGCCAACGTTGGGAGGAGGTTCCAATTGATTTTATCACAAGTTAACGCAAGTCCGAAGGAAAGAGTGTTATCATGGTGGTAGTTGACAAATTTACCAAGTATGCACACTTTTGTGCATTATCTCATCCATTTAAAGTGACTACAGTTTCTACTGCATGTATGGAAACAATTCAAAAGCTACATGGAAACCCAAAGGTTATTGTAAGTGAAAGAGATCCCATTTTCACTAGAAATTTTTGGACAAAATTATTTTCTTGTCTTGGTACTCAGTTAGCTCATAGCTCATATTATCATCCTCAATATGATGGGCAAACTGAGACAGTAAACAATATTTGGAAGGATATCTTCATTTCATTGTATCTTATAAACAGACACAATGGGTCAAATGTTTTCCTTTGGCTGAATGGTGGTATAACACTTCCTTCCATACTATAACAAAAATGACCCGATTTATGGCACTTTATGGATATCATCCACCATCCATCACATCATATTTAAGAGAAAATTCTATGGTTCAAGCGGTGGAAGATCACATCAAGCATCAACAACAAGTTCTCCAACTCTTAAAGGACAACCTCACCTTGGTTCAGAATAGAATGAAACAACAGGTAGATCAACATTGCAACGAAAGAAATTTTTATGTAGGTGATTGGGTATTTCTAAAGCTACAACCATATAAAAAAATGTCCCTCAAGAAAGCTAAGAAGGATAATAAATTATCACCAAAGTATTATGGTTCGTACAAGGTGTTGCAAAAGATAGGTACTATGACATACAAATTGGAGCTTCCTGCAACTTCCTGAGTGCACCTAGTTTTCCATGTTTAATGCTTAAAGAAGGTTATAGGTGACAAGCTTCCAGTTCAAACAATATTGCTAGAACTTGATGAGGAAGGAAAAATCATATTGGAACATAAAGCAGTCAAATAAACAAGAACTCAATAGCTACGAAATCGATAAATTTCAAAGTATCTCATCAAGTGGAAGAACTTACCAATTGAAGATTCCACATGGGAGAATGAGAATTTTATACAGAAGCATCCATAACTACTCAAGTGAGGAAAACACTTTTTAGAAGGAGAAGGGCATGTTAGGTCCCTATAATACTAGTGATTCCCCCCTTACTATTGTCAATGTATCCCTTATTGTTATTGTTGTGCCCCTATTGTCCCCATATTGTTATTATTGTTCCCCATAGAATCCCTCTCTTGTTATTTTTTTGCCTTTATATTGTTATTGTTAGGTTGACTTGGTTACATTGTGACCCCTTAGAATCCTATATATAGAAAGGATGTTTTTTCATTCACATCATCCAATAATTGTTCATTTGTGTAATGTAAAGGAGATTTCCTCTTCGAAGAGGCTGAATTATAAGGTATTGATCCATATTTTCTATCTCTTTGTGAGCTGGTTTCATAAAACTAATTTATTATTTCATACAAAATTTAGAAGCTTTAGAAAACTTTCATCTATCCACTAGCACTCCTTTATCAACCTTCATAAATGTTACATTAAATTCCAACTTTAAGAAGCCAACAACCATGAAGATATCGAGTAAAATCACATAATGACTTAATTAATCCAACACTTCATTCAAAGGACATACAAATAATCATCAAATTTAGATTCACATTTGTCTCTTCAATACCTCTTGGAACCTTCTAACTCAGGAAAATATCACTAGTGATTATACCATCCTTTTCGCTGTCCACTCCAGAGAAAACCTTGGTATAATTTTCAGCATCATACTGCATCATCCTTGGTTGGGACAAGTGGGTGTTTCCTCCGAGGCTTGAAGTTGTTGTACCAACTCTAATAGATAAAGTCACAATCGATGTGCTTTGTGATTTATCTATCTGATTATTCTTAGTCAGAGTTGGAGAAGGTGTAGTTGGTGTTGGTACAAGAGCCATAGAAAATGAAACATTGTTGATTGAATACAGGGGCTAGGAAGTTATAATATGTTTAGATTGAGATGGGGTAGTAGAAAAAAACATCTCCACAGATAATTGAAAATGAAGGAAAACCATTTCCATCAGCAGACATGCCTTTAACATCATTAAGTCCTGTAGGAAATATGGATTTGATGTTATCTTGCAAGGGTTCTGACGGTACTGATGGAATTAACCCTTCTTAAATGTTGAATTTGCTTGCTTGAGACCATATTGCTTGAGTGACAAGGGAGAATTTCTCCCTAATTTTAACACCTTGCATAGTAGAAACATTTGTAATAGATCCAACAAACGTTGGTCTAACAATCCTTGAACCTGACCACTCCACTGCCAAACCACTAGAAAGTCATGGCCACTAACCTATTGTACCAACTCTAGGGAATTCCCATGGAATCTCCCTACAAAGGAGCTCGTGCTGGAATAGTTGGTGGAGACACACACTACAATAAAAAAGGTCATTGGTGAGGGTCATGCCTGTGACGGACCTTTAAGCTCTGTCACCAATGTGACATATGGTTACGGTCTTTAAAAAAGCATTGTTGTAAGTGTATATAGAGATGGTCCTTTAAGGTTTGTCACCAAAGCCATTTTCAATGACACTTTTGGTGAGGGTTGTTAAAGGCCCGTCACTAATTCTCTCTTTGGTGAAACTATTGGTGAGGGTCGTTAAATTCCCATAATTAATTCTCTCTTTCGTGACACTTCTAGTGATGATATTTTATTGACCATCACCAATGATCTTTTGGTTACTTTTGGTGATGGTCAATAAATGTTCATCATCATTGATCATTCTAATGAGTTTTTTATGACGCTTCATGCCTGTGATGGACCTTTAAGGTCCGTCAATGTCGCATATGGTGATGGTCTTTAACAAATCATTGTTGTAAGTGTATATAGTGATGGTCCTTTAAGGTTTGTCACCAAAGCCATTTTCAATGACACTTTTGGTGAGGGTCGTTAAAGGCCCATCACTAATTTTCTCTTTGGTGACACTTTTGGTGAGGGTCATTAAACACCCATCACTAATTCTCTTTTTGGTGACACTTATAGTGACGATATTTTATTGACCCTCACCAATGCCCTTTTTGGTTACTTTTGGTTATGGTCAAAAAATGTTCATCATCATTGATCATTACAATGAGTTTTTGATGAAGCAATGTACTTGTTATTATATTTTTTGTCAAAAGATAACAATTTAAGACCATTTTTGTAGAGTCTTTTTTATTATGTGTCCAAGGTAATAGTGGTTATAATAGTCCGACAATTTTTTAAGAATTAATTAGTGTGTATCATTTCCCTCAAGACATAAGAATATAGTTTTCCTATGAGTCAACACATGATTCATCTCTATTAGGTTTATTATCTAGAAAAATTCCTTTATATAAAGTTCCACTAGTGTGTGTATGAACTATATTATGTAATACATAATCAAGCTCTATCAATTCTATTAATGAGACAGACCTACCACTCCTCAACACTCATGGCACACCTTAACATGCTGTGGAATAGTACACTAACATTCCTTGGCACCTCACATGTCTTGGAACATCTTTGTACCTAGAACACCTTTCCATGAGTAGGACACCCAAGAACATGTTGGCATGACCTGGAATAGCATAGCACTCCCCTATCATGTGTTGGCATGCCTTGGAACACCTTGGCATAATATTGCATTGAAAAACATTAGCACTTGGCACACATTATCACTTGGAATGTACTGGAACATATTATTAGTGTGCCTAGCATTACCCTCTTGAACAAGATAAAGTCCTGACTTATTAACCCTCTTATGTGTTCATTTCCTTGCATTTTAGCTTGGTTATTCCTTTTTGTTGCCTTGAAAACTCCTTGATGCATATTGGCATACTATGGCACCATGCACATCCTAGCATGTCTTAGCACCTAGAATGCCTTGGCACTATTTGGCACATGCTAGCACACCCCGAAACTACCTAGCACACTCTAGCACTTCTTGACATTCCCTGATATTCCCTGGCATGCCTTACCCATGCTTAGGATACCTTGTCACTCCCTCCTTCGGATGAGAGCTAGCACTCATTAACACTCCTCGACACAACCTTATATTCCTTCACTTCCATGAACTTTTACCTAGTGCTCCCTTGTTTTGTCCTAGTACTCCCTAACACTCCTCAGCGTGCATCGGCACTCTCTAGCAGACCTTAGCACTCTTCAAATGCTCTTCCACTTCATAGCATGCATCACACTCCCTAAAGCACATTAGCACTTGGCAAGTATTAGCATGTTTGGCATACATTGAGATGACTTTGTATGATTTGGAATGGTTTAATGTTAAAGCTATTTGAGATCAATTATTGGAAACTAGATGAGAAGAAACGGAGGAATATTTGGCACTTAGAATGCATTGACACTTGGCACTTGGAACCTATTGGAACCTAGTGTTGTTGTGCCTAGAATGCCCCTCATGGAAAAGGTAAATTGATGACTTATTGACCCTATTATGTCCTCATTTCCTTGTAGTTTAACTCGTTCCTCCCTTTTGTTCCCTTGACCGTCCCTGGCATGCATTGTCACACCCTTGTACATCTTGTCATGCCTTAGAACTTGGCACATATTATCTTGTTTAACATGCCTTCATACTATCTGGCACATGTTAGCATGCCCTAGAATTCCCTAGCACACCTTGACAGTCATGACCTTACAACTAGCATTACATTTTTCCATGACTTGGGAACATTACATTCACTAGAGCACCTTGGACCTCCCTAGTTTTCATGCCCACTGTTATCCTCCATAATGTCACAGGCTGATGAGCAAATCAATGGAGGTAACCACAAACCAAGCCTTTAGTTTGGTAGCTAGCCCTACCAAACTAGAGAGGGCTCTCTCTATGAAATCACAACAAAGAGATGACTGGAATGTAAAGGATTTTAGGCTAGATAGCTAGGCTCAGGTGGGTTTTAGAAAATTTAGGGTTTTGTTGCTGGATAAGGGAGAAAAACCAGGTATCTAGGTCGAAGGATCAAAGGGTTACAACAACAAATATAAAAAGGAGCAAGGTAGAATTAATTTTGTGATGGATCTTAGGGTTTGTTGGTGTAGTGTAGTGTTTAGAAGAAGAAAAACGTCTTAATGAGCATGAAAAAAGAATTCATTAAGCAAGAAATAAAGTAACACATAATAATTTTTCAATCAAAACATAGCTTTATGCAAATAATTTTGTTTATAAACTGTAAGGAAAACCATTGAATAATTGATAAATGGAAATAGAAGATGAATATATTTCATATAAATCTATAACATGGAAAAAATAACAACACAAACTTACTACACATGAATTCCTAGATAATAGTTTCAAATTGTGTCCTTTGATTTCCAGAAAATGTCCAAGTACAAGCTACAATAATTCTCTCCTTTGAAATCCAATCCGTTCTATCACTGAGAAACTGATACATAAAGACCAAAACAAAATCTCCCCAATCTCATGGGTCAAATCAATGACTCTGGGTAATGTTCCATGGGGTGTTTTAACTAAATCTTAATGTCTAGGAAAGTTAAAAACGACTTCTACAATTAACTTTGACTCCAACCTCTCTCAAAAATGTTGTCAAGTTTACATCAAAACATCTCAAAAATACTAACCACCCATTATTTACATTTACTTTTACCCCTCACATTCATCTACTTCACCCTTTTGACTTTTACCAAAGTCAAACTAGGAATTACAAAAAATTACACAGTGAACATTTTACAAAAATCTCATAAATTTCTAGGTGTACAGCGAACTATTGGAGGCCATTTTGGAGTGCCTTTCTGAAGTCCAAATCCATATTGGAAGCCTTTTCTAGAAATCTGGGAGAGTGTAGATGTCTTTAGAGTATTTTATCACTCAAAATGACCCATTTTTGGCTGAGATATGGTCATTCTCCCAAGGTGTCTCCAAGTGCGCAACGAAATGGAAAGAGAGGGGTTGAAACATGATTTTTGACCTCTTTTTTGCAAATTTCTCAAGGCTTGAGCCCTAGACC
This sequence comes from Pinus tabuliformis, assembly GCA_031772625.1. Classification (NCBI taxonomy): domain Eukaryota; kingdom Viridiplantae; phylum Streptophyta; class Pinopsida; order Pinales; family Pinaceae; genus Pinus; species Pinus tabuliformis. Next base: position 491,401,342 of record CM062804.1, on the reverse strand, counting down.
AGGAAAGTGGGAAAATGGGGTTTGAGATGGGGTCATAAGATTTTCAAAATTGTTGATTTTACATCATTTGGAGCCCTGAGGAAGAAGCACATCATGAGCTCGCTGCGCTCTTAGACAGGAAATTGCAAAAAAAATTGCAAGTCTGCACCAAAACACAAAATTTTCTCCAAACCCTCCCAAACTTTGTCTAGATATGGCTCCTTAGCACACCCAAAACTTGCCAACACTCCCTATCATACACTATTATTCATTCATTTCCATGCAAATGAAACTAGTCCTTCCTTGTGTTTCCCTGGAACTACCTAGCATACCTTGTCAATGCCTCCTTAGCACACCCTGAACTTTCTAACACTCCCTATCACACACACTTATTCATTCATTTAAATGCAATTGAAACTACTCCTCCCTTGTGTTTCCATGGCACTCCCTAACATGCATTGGCTCCACACCCTAGCGCCTAACACCTCTTGGCATGCCTTAGCTCTTGGCATGTATTGGAATGACTAACATGCCTTGGAACTTTCTAGCATGTGTTATCACTTCCTAGCATTCCTTGCACACCTTGGCACTGCGTAGTTGTCATGCCCTCATAGATAGCCTTACTGTTTTTGTGACTTGGGAACCCAACCAAGTGATTGAAAAATAGTGTTGTCCTTAGACAAAAGTCTCTATTTGTCTAAAATTTCTTTTTCCATCCCTTTATCATAATCATAGGCTTACCTATTGCAAGTCTTATTAGGAAATTCTCCTAATAAACTTCATCCTTGGGACACCTGGAAGACACTGTTATTCATTCGTTTCCATGCACTTTGACCTAGTTCTCCCTTGTGATGCCCTCGCACTCCCCAACACTCCTCGACATGCATTGAAACTGTCTGGCATGCATTATCATGTATTTTCATTCCTTGGCATGCCTTGGAACTCCTTAGCTATCATGCCCTCATTACTACCTTTATTGGTTTTAAGACTTGGGAACCAACCAAGTCCTCCCTCGACTACAACATCTTGACCAAGTTATAATTAGTACAACTATACTATTCTTATTCACCTAAGAATGGCCTATAACTCATCTTAGGCTACTCATGCCCAATCTTAGCTCATCCCACTTAAAAATTTACCATGTCAAGAGTCACGTCTAACCATGGCCATTAAACAACTAAGCAACCTAGTTTACATCTTGACATGGCATAGCACCTGGCATGTCTAACAATCCCTTAGCACTATATGGCACATGTTTGCATTCCATGGCATGATTTAGCACTCCCTATCATGTTGTACCACTCCTTGACATGTCATGGCACTCTTGCATGCCTTGGAACTGCCTAGCATATAACTTTATCACTTCCTCCTAAGCACACTTGGAATTCACTGAAACTCCCTATCATACACTCTTATTTGTTCATTTCCATGCATTTTGAACTAGTTTTCCTTTGTGTTTATGTCGCACTCCCTAACACTCCCTAGCAGGCATTGGCACGCCCTGACACACATTGGCATACCCTAGCATGTCACCTTAACACTCTAGCATTTCTTGGCACCACCTAACATACCTTGTCGTCCCCTCCTTAGCACACCTAGAACTCACTGACAGTCCTTGTCACACACTCTTAGTCATTCATTTCCATGCATTTGAAACCAGCGATCCCTTATGTTTCCCTGGCACTCCATAACACTCTCTGGCATGCATTGGCACACCTTAGCACCTGACACATCTTGCATGTTTCCCTGGATTTTAACATGCCTTAACATTGCCTAGCATACCTTATCGCTCCCTCCTTAGCACACCTGGAACTCACTAACACTTCCTGTCACAAAATCTTAATCGTTCATTTGCATGCATTATTTTCACCTATTGCTCCCTTGTGTTCCCCTAGCACTCCTTAACACTTCCTAGCACGTGTTTTTGATGGGAAAAACACTATATATAGGGAATCTCATCCTCCATTTTGGATAAGAAAATTTGGTTAAGTAAGTCTATAATAAGAACTGTGAAGATAACCAACCAAGATAAGGTAACAAAGAGATAATATTTTGGTGTTGTTTATGGTTATGTTTTAAGGCTAATATATCCACACATACGAAGGAAGGAAGAACTATCTACTGCAGAGAAGGTCAAAGATATTGTTGTTGTCCAAGAAATCAAATCTAGGAAGAAGATAAGCAATGTTACACACCAAATTATAATAAGAGTTCATACCATCCAGGTGAAGAAGATCAAGGTTCAAAAGGTTGGTCAACCACACGTTCTAGGGTTTATGCAAGTGGACCAAGAACTACAGATCTGATCCATGGAACTGGAATTTGAAGGATTGTCGAGTTATTGAAGGAAGAAGCCTGCTCATCGTTGACGCAAGCAAAAAGAAGGAAGTTGAATCAAGAAGGCTTGTGACTTGGTCTTGGAGACTTCATTGAGTCAAGGATCTAGGCCATGGTCTTGGTATTCGTCAATTGAAGTCTATATAATAATAAGATCTCATCTGGGTTTTCCTCTCATGTTGGAGAGGTTTTGGCCCAGGTTGGTCACATATTTGATGTGTCTTTTGTCTCCTCATTGTTTATGCATTGGTATATGTTTGATCAAGAATATTGTTTTGAAAATTGTTTGTTATTGTGGATTAGTCTTGAATGTGTTTGTGTATGCAAAATTGGTTGGGTTTGTAAACTATGAGTAGAGAAGTGTTTTATTGATGCATGCTTCCTACAATAAAATGTGTCTCTTACTTAAACAATTAATTTAGTGGAAAAATGGGTATTTGGACAATTATTTTGGAATTTATGCACCTTACAAGTACATCAACTCATATAATACATAAATATAATGGAAATTTTTAATGTGTTGCATTATAGAAAGGATGTTGATAAAATATGATAGCTTAAATGTACATGATGGTTTGGAAAGGTGGTGAAAAACTCTTATTTAGTCATAGGTAGACTAATCAATTCCTTTTTTAATTTGTAAATGTCCATGATGATTTTGAAAGTAGGTGGGTAGAAATTCTTACTCATGTCATAGATAGCCTAACGAGTACTTTTCTCTATCTAGAATGATACAAGATACAATTTATTTTTGTATTGTGTGCTTCTTCAATTTTTTTATAATACATCATGTCATAAAAACTTTAAAATAAGCTTCTCACTTTGGTTCTTGCATTTGTTGTACAATTTGAACCCAGCTTCTAAAAGTAGTGTTATTCTAGAGGATGCCAACAATATTTTTCACTCCATAAAGGTTTTAACCTATCTTTAGTCTTTGATGAGTTTTTTTGGATGATTGTACTTTAAAAATAAAGATGCATCTGCAATTTTCTCACTTGCTAATTTAGAATCAATGAAAAAAACCAAAATAATTACTTACATTTATTTGTAGAGTTTATATGAAATTGATGAAGCACGGTGATTACATCAAATGAGTGTGAAATAGAATTTTGAAATTTTATTAATGTCCTCAATGCTTGGAAAATGTAATGGGATCAGATGATAATTTAAAATCTAAGGTATTTAGTGAGACATTTCTTCTCTTCTAAGAAAAGTGTATCTAAACCAAGTGCAATATCAGGGAGATAGAGGATTCTGTAGTGTGCAAAGCATAGGAGAGAGAGAATTCTGTAGTGTGCAAAGCTTAGTTGTGTGGGTTTGGGTCTGTTAGGTTCCTATACCAATAGGATTCATAGTTTTGAATGGATAAGGTAAAGCCTTGTAATACTGTACATATATTTGGTTTCTGCAAATGTTTTCCATACTATAAAAAACTAAAAAATGTAAAGAGGGTATGTCCTAAAAGAAAAATCAAAGGACAAAAACAAGAATAAAAGGTCAAAAAATGAGAATAAATGAACCCCAAAAACAAAAGACGATGAAAGTGTGCAAGCCTAAATGCCACTACTATTTATTTTTATGCATAATAATGATTGCATGCAGCTTGTTAATCATGCCACAATCCATGATGGTCAAATAGTTTAACCTTTGCTATTTCATGCTTTCAATTTAATGTTTATAGTGAGAGAATAAAACTTGAGCAAACAATTTAATATTGGCAGATCATTAGATAGGTAGAGATAATAAAAGGGTCTCATCAGTTTAATCTGATCCCTTGGATGTTATAAGGTTAGAAATAGATAGTTTGTTTCATGAAAGAAAAGGTAGAATAAGGGTTTTCTAGCCCAAATGAACCCAACTAAAATGAAGAAAAAATGTTAGGGTAGGTAAATGGGTAAGTAGAAGAAAGGTTGCAGAAGTATCAAGTTGATTACACAAAAAACTTATGTCATGTTTAATTACATATTTCAAATGTGCATAAGCAGCAAAAAAGGAAAAGGTAATGGTTTACAAGTTCATATAATTAACTCCCCCTCAGTCATTCCACCCTCTTTTTTTACTAATTCCCCCTTCACCACAAAAGTTCCAACACTTAAAAAACCTTTAAGTCAAAGAGGCTCAGAGCATTTCTCTGACTTTTGGAGGGACCAGACCCTCGGCTTTATGACTTAAAGATTAAAGTGCTAGAAACCCCTTCCTAAACACATTCCCCCCTCATAAAACCCATTTCCCCTCATCACCCTAAGAAAATCCCTTTTCCTAGGGTTAAAGACCCTTTTACAAAGGAAAAGTGAAAACCCCCATATAAATCCCTTTCCGCTTAAAACCCACTAAAAGGCTTTTATCCTAATTATTGATCATTTATTAAGAAAAGTGTGCAATCACATACACTTCACCCCTTTTCACTAAAAAAACCCACAAAAATCATTTTATCCTAAGCATGGGTGCATATGAATAAAATGCACAAATTCACGCTTTATACATTAAACTTAGGGTAAATACCCACTGAGCCCATTTCATATTAATTAATTAACTTTATTATATAAATCCCGATAAAACACATTTTCACGTATATTTATTAAATCCCTACGTAATATACCCCCACCCCTAGTTTTAATAAAAATTATATGTTTTACCCATAACTCCACAAAAGTATTAATCCCCTCCTTAACCCTAAATAATCACAAATCATTTGTGATTAGAGCATCACCCCCCCCCAAGCTTCTGTACATTTACTCCGTGCTGTTTCCCGCGCCCAATCATTGTTAGATCAATGTCCGCTAGATCTAATGATCCGTATCTGTATCAGGTTCACCTGATGCCTGACTGTAACCCCAAGAGTTGAAACCCATTTTTAATCCCCACCTAATCATTTAAACCTGCGATTAATCCCTAAACTAATCCCAAACGACCGTCATTAAGCCCCTGGGCCCCGCTTCATTCCCCATACATTTCTTCCATGAAGTTTCTCCACCCAACCACTGTCAGATCACAATCTTTCAGATCTAACGGTCCATAGCCATATCAGGTTGGCGTGATGGACTACCTTTACTTGCTTGATAAGGCGGTTTTCCCCCAACCCCCAATGGCTACGTGACGCTCTATGAATGGAATTGGGTGACCCCTCCTAAAAACCACCCCCGCCTCATAAGTGGTGCAATCGCCCTACAATACTGCCTCCTTGCCATTCCAATGAACCACACATCTCTTTATAAATATAAATTTTTGCTCCATATTCAAATTTCTACCCGTTGAACCCTAAAACACGAAAACCTAGTTTGTCATGGTTTTCGCCAGTTTCATAGTGTTAGCCCTTCAAACCTTGCATCGCTTCCCTAAACCTTTGCGACTCAATTTCACCTCCAATTACATCCAAAACTCCATTACGACCCCTTTCCCAGTCATCTCTCTGCAAATAAAGCCATCACTCGCCTTCACTACAAACATGTGTTTTCTTAGCATTCCTTGCTTTTTGCAGGTGTTTAGCCGAAGACTTGAAACTTTTTTACTCCTAGAAAATGACATGAAACTCATTCATGAACCTATATTCAGAGGAGGAACACAATTATACAAGGAACAAAGAAGAAGACAATTACACATAGAGTAGAGAAAAACACAGTCACACAGAGCTTGAATCTCAAAACAAAGCAACTAGACAGAGAATGTAGTTTCAAGACAAATGAATAAAATATGCATGGACTTAACCTATATCCACAACCTGATCTTGATATACATAAAAACAAAAGAATTTCTTGATTGAAATACATAGTAAACAGTTAAAAAGTATGCAGTAAAAGGTAAAAGCACAATGGGAATAAAGGCAAGTCATCATAGTCAAAGTGTATCAGTGATCAAAGAGTATCAAATGAAAACAGAGGTAAATGAAGGTTCCAACATGATAATTCGAACAACCAGGCAACATAAAGGGCTAAAATAAACCATAAAAGCCAGCACTACCACAATAAAAGGGACATCATGAAAGTAGTTCAAGGGTTGTCTCTATCTTCCCCTTAGAAAGTATTTTTAGTTCCTAGATTAAATCTCAAGTTAGTTTGAGATATTTGTAAGCATTTTCATGTATAAATACTTCACCATTAGAAGTAAGGAGGAGGGATTCTTAGACATTTCTATAGAATTCTTGATCAAAGACTATAAATCTATTGGAGCATTGACTGAGCGAGCAAGTTGGATTGGTGAATAAATTCTAGATATTTCAAAGGATTCATGTGTAAAGCGAAGTGCAAACAATTATTTTCTCACGTTATTGTTATCTTTCTCAAAGTTTTTCCATAATGTGTTTTTTGATCTAAATGCTATAACTGGAACAATATCTCAGAATTTGTTTAAGTACACACTTTTATAACAGTTAGGCATAGAAATGTTTTCTACTCATAATCTAAGCTAAGGAATTCTTAATTGCTCCTTAGTTTAGGTTGTTTCTTTATAATTTATAGCAAAGGATTCTTAATTGCCCTTTGTTTTCAATTACCCCATGTTCCTTGTTTAAATCCCAGTCTGAGAATTCTTGATTGCTCTCTCACCTTGTTTCAAACCATTCCACCCCTCTGGCCCAAAGACCTGCACCCTGCCCTGCTATCTGGCCCTTTGAACATTCCCTTTAGTGAGTCAATTCCAGTTTTGCTGCCCATTTGTTGACTCCACAGCCCAATGGTCTAAAGACATCATTCTATCCATTTGTTTCAAGTATCCCACCACCAAATCTTCAATACAAATCCAAACCCCTTGACCATTCATAACTAGCCTAAAAACCATAGAAAACATAGCTAAATCATGTAAAGAGAGCCCTCTCTAAGCATAGGTTGGCAAGAGCCTATGCTTAAAAGTTGGTTTGTGGTTACCTCGGTCATTTTATTTCTTGTAAATAAATTCTAGATATAATTACTGAGTGATAACGTAGGGGCAACCATACTGGGGAACCTTGAATCCTCAGTCCTAATAAAACATTACGAAAATTCTAAATCTTTATTCTGAGCCTCTTAAAGTCATTTGTTAGAAGTTATTTTGAAAATTTTTACAAAAAAAATTTAAAAAGTTTTGAAATCTGGCTTCTAGGAAGACTCATTTAACTAGGGCTAATCCAAACCCAAACCCTGCCAGAGCAGTTGATAATCATAGCCTTATTTCAAAAAAATCCAAAAAAGAAGAAAGCTTTGTTATCCAAATACCATTAGTTAAAGCCAATTCATGTCCTGATGAATGGTTGTTTTTAGAAGACCTTCCCTTTGATGTGACATTTGACTTATCATTGTTTAAAACAAAATCTGAAACTGCAATAGATGAAACTGTTCTAGACCTTGATTTTATTGCAGACCTTGAAGTCCGAAAGGCCAATCAATAAATATATGAATATATTCTGAAATCTCCACAATCATCCATTAATATTGCCACAACCCCTGAGCTTTCGAACAATCGTCCATTACTTTGAATTCACCATTATTTCCTTCAACTCCATCAATAATACCTTCATGGGTCCATTCATCTCCACGATTTATACCTTCACTAAGTCACTAACCTATCATCACCCATTCATCACCTACCAGTCCTGGTTCTTCATCCACCACTGCATCATCTAGAAGTACCTCAACCCCACATCTTAGCCCCTCCCAGCTTATACCCATGGCAAATAAACATGCTCCTCTTGTCTTACTTGCCCAAATTTGTGCTATGCCAGCAGACTACCAAAGTAAAATTGTTCAATTTGATGGTTTAGGACATTACACTGCACAACAACATGTCAACAAAATAATAGATTACTTTGAGTTGTACGAGATTGACACAGATAATATTTAAATGAGACTCTTTGCCCAGACTTTAGCTGCGGATGTTAGGAAATTGTTTAGAGCACAGACTATTGGTAGTATTGATAGTTTAGATGCATTTCACCAACAATTTTTGAACAGATGGGAAAAGAAGAAGAATCCCCTGCAAATCCTTTCAGAATATGAGAATATTAGAAGAGGACCTAATGAAACTATTCAAGATTACTGCACTAGATTCAATAATATATATAAAGCAATCACAGTTAATCTTAGGTCCCCACCTGACTTAGCATTAACAAATTTCCCCAATGTTTTTAACACAGATATGGCATACCAACTCAGGGAAAGAAACCCCCCAACCTTAGAAGAAATGCAAAGTGCAGTAGTTAGTGTAGAATCTAATTTGTTAGCTAAAAGGGCTAGAGTTAGGAGGGAAAAGAGAGGAATCTCAAAAATGAAATTTCACCCTCTAACAGTAAAATAGATAGTTTAGCCAAAAGTATGGAAAAAATAATGGATAGAGTAGAGAACATAGAAATAAAACCTCAATGGGATAACCAACAAGCACCCCCATTTAAGAACCCAAATTTCAGAAAAAACCAAAACATTGGGAAAAATGGACCAGATCATAACATCAATCCTTATTTTCAAGAAAATTATGCAAAAATCTCCCACTTAGAAGATCCAGAACAATATACCCAAATTAACATAATGGGAGTAAATGATGAGGATATTGTTTTTCTAACCCAAGATGATCAGGAACTGCATATGTTGCAACAACTACAAATCTAGTATGGAGAGTCATTTGATTACAAACAAGGGTATGATTCTTCCATTTTTGAAGTACATAAACAGTATAATCTAAGAAGAAAAAAGACTGAAGATATCCCTGACCAAACCAAGGGAACAGTATAAAGTCATCCCAAGAAAATAAAAGAAGCCCCTGTTTCCAAGATCCTCCAAATTCTCCCTAGGCAAAACCCAAATTATTCCGGCCCCACAATTGTAGATATAACCTCTGATCAACCTCTTGTTGATCCACCATCCACCTCAATTCCAACCAAGGAATCAGTAGACAAAGCTCAAAATATAAAATTCAAAAATCCATCTAAAGAGGTCCCTAGTAAAGGAAAAGAAGACTAGCCTACCCAAGTCCCTATCGGAAAAATTCAGAACCTTCAAACAGAAAAAGCCTCATTGCCTTTCAATCTGGTAGCAGAGATAGCAAAGCTAAAGGTATCAGTTCCCTTGAGAGAACTAATCAAGAATGAAACTTACAAATCACAAATAAACCAGACCTTAAACATTTCTGCAAATCAGGATTCGGTCAACCTGTTTGATGACCAATCAGAACTCATATTTGGTCTGGATATTAATGGAAAACTAGTAGATGGAGTAGTTCCACCTTTTTACATTATCCTTAGTATCCATGATAAAATTATACATAATGCAATGCTAGATTATAGGCCCTATCACAACATAATGCCCAAATCAGTAATGGATAAATTTAAACCTAGACATTACAAGGCCTTACAAGGACTTATTCTCATTTGACTCCACTCAAGTAAAGTGTCTAGGATTGATTAAAGACCTTTGTGTTACTTTAGTTCAATATCCTGCCAAAAGAATCCTTATGTATATTGTAGTTGCTGACACCCACCAAAGTATGGCATGTTGTTATCCAGATCATGGGGAGCCAAACTCTAGGGATCCTTACAACTAGATATGTCATATGCAACAATCTATGTTTTTGGACAACCTAAGAAACTATGCCGAGAAACCTTAATGAAATATATGGTAAGTAGCTAGGATCAGACTCAAACCTTTCCCATCTACTCCATAAACTTAGATATTGATTCTTTTATCCTATATAATGTTGATCAAACAAAAGAAGAAATTCCAGAGAGTATTAATACAGAATTAAAAGAAATTGCAGTTTCTACAAAAAATGAACTAACCGGACTATAGAGATGTTCAATGAATTAGATGGTCAAATTTCTATAAATGATGAAAAATTTGTCGCACCAGATAGTGTAAATATAGATCATGAGATGTTATGGGATTTGGAATTTGATGGGCCAGTCAATAAGTAGGAGTAGGAGCAGAAGTGGGGATATATAATTTGGAAAATGATTACTCAGAAGGCCATGCATATAGATTGAATTTTAAATGTACAAATAATATGGCTGATTATGAAGCATTAATATTAGGTATTAAATTAGTTAGGAATCTAGGAGCTAAAATAGTTTCTGTCATGGGAGACTCTAAAGTAATTATAAAACAGATTGATGGTGTATATATGAAAAAGGACCCTAGATTAAGTTGTTATAGGGGAACTATTATAGAAATACTTAACACTTACCTAGAAACAAAGTTTGCCGTAATCCCTAGAAAACATAATATGCAATCCCATAGCTTAGCAATGTTTGCCAGCGCCTGCAAGTTACCCTTCCAACCTAGCCATCAATACACTGTTGAATTTAGGCACATACCTTCAATTCTAGATAATTTGAAGAACTGACAAATATTCTCTGATGATAAATAGATAAATAACCTCTTACTTTCAGAAGAAGAGTTTGTAAATAACTATATAGATACTGATACATCGATAGATCCTGACACTAAGGGTGATATAGAAATAAATGAGATAGAAGGTGGTGAACTAGATAGATTGAACCCAACTAAATTTACCAAACTAGATGTAAATAACTTATAGAAAATGGAGGTTGATGAAATAATCAGTGAAGAAACTAAAGTAATCAATCTCAAAGATAACTTCTTACCAAAGGGATTAACCCCTATGGAAGATTTATTTAATTCAAATGATGTTCCTAGAAAGCCTAAGATGGAACCTTTAAGGTCTAATATAGAGGAACGTAATCTAGGCACTAATGGAAATCCTAAATTGATCAAACTTTTTAAATCATTACCTCCCACTGAAAAAGTGAAATACATTGGGTTATTGAAAGAGTTTCAAGATGTGTTTGCTTGGAGTTGTGAGGACCTCAATTCCTATAAAACCAACATCATCCAACACACAATTCCTGTTAAAGAAAATCAAAATCCTTTCAAACAAAAACTTAGAAGGATTAATCCTGTCTTATTACCTGCAATTGAAAAAGAAATTCACAAGATGTATGATGCCAAAATAATTGCAGCAATCAGATTTTTTGATTGAGTCTCAAACTTTGTGCCAACTAGGAAGAAAACTGGTGAGATCACACTCTATGTGGATCTCAGAAACATCAACAAAGTGTCACTAAAAGACAATTACCGTCTCCCCAAGATGGAACACATTTTGCAGAGAGTAGTTGGATCAACGAGAATATCATTATTGGATGGGTTTTCTCGTTACAATCAAATCTTAGTCCATCCTAATGACCAACCCAAAATTGCATTTACTACTCCTTGGGGCACATTTATGTATGTGAAAATGCCTTTTGGGCTCATGAATGCAGGAGCCACTTTCCAGAGGGCCATGGATATAGACTTTGTGAAAGAAATCCATGATTTACTTGTGATATATCTAGATGATATTACTATGTTTTCTAAATCTGACAATCACCATTTCGATCATATAAGACAAGTCTTTATTAAATGTAGGAAATTTGGAATCTCCTTGAACCCCAAGAACTCTTTGTTTGGGTTAGAAGAAGGAAATTTGTTAGGGCATATGATTCCAAAAGATGGTATAAGAATAGACCTTGCGAGAATAGAAGCCATCTTTCAAATACAACACCCAAGGAACATTAGAGAGCTACAAGCTTTCATAGGAAAAAATAATTGTCTTAGAAGAATTATATCTAATCTAGCATAATTAATTAGATCACTAAACAACATGTTGAAGAAAGATTCCACCATAAATGGACTGTTGAAGTTAAGAAATCCTTTGAAGACATTAAACTAGCCTTGACTAAAACACCTATGTTAATTAGTCCTAAATTTGACAAAGATTTCATCTTGTTTTCCTTTACCTCTGAGCACACAATTGCTATAGTTCTATTATAGAAAAATGACCAGGGCTACGAACAACCCATTTCTTTCTTTAGCAAAGCCTTGAGAGATGCCCCGTTGAAATATAACATAATGGAAAAATAGGCTGTCACACGGAATAAGTCGATCTTGCAGACAAGATAGACCTTCCTAGAATCTAAAGAAGACCTAATGACAAGCAAACCAACCAGACACTATCTTTCTCTAAATATGCTTTAATAAACAATGTCAAACAAGTGTTTTTAGGGCCTACCTTAGGTCCAACGCAAGTTTGTGGATGCCCTTGCTCCTTCGATCCAAATGAGCTCCTTTGTCGCAAATCCGCAAACACAAACCAGGCAAACAAATTAAATAGCACCTGAAAAGCCAAAATCATAAAACATATTTAACATGAAAGTCAAGGAGTCCATGAAACAAATAACATAAGATACTTGTTGAGAAAAATGAGTTTGATTGTATTAATTCAAAAGAAGAAGAACTTTACAACCTTTGCCTTGACACTGTACAAGCTCCTCCCAGGGTCCAGCAAGAAGTCTCCTCTACCTTGACAAGTTTCACTCACTCCCTAATGAAGCCAAAAAGGTATGTGACCTCTCCTCTTAAGCTCAACTAGGAAGTCTTAATTTCACCAGCATTTAGCCTCAAAAATGTTCAAATTCTAATCTCTCTAGCAACCAACCCAATGCCTGAATTTATAGTGCAATGGAGGGAAGTTACGAGGCCCCCCTTCAAAGGGATAAAGTGCTCCTTCAAAGGGATAGCTCCTCTCATTAAGGGATTGGCTCCTTCTCTTTTGGGATGCATGAACCACCTAAGAGCGGCAAATCCACATCAAAATTCCTTCTAGAATCATCTAGAATTAACCCAAAGTGAGTTTTTTAGAATAAAATTGCACCTTTTTGACTTTCACAGGGGTCCACACCCACACCTTTAGGGACAGAGCGGGGAGGTCCACAGTTTTTGTAAACAGAAGGTGCAGGACCACAGGTAACAGTGAGAGAAAGTGTGGAACCAGAGTTTCATTGATTTTCAATGTCTTTCTCTCATTTTCAAAGCTTGACTTGAAGAGCTGAGGTCTGAGACTTGCTTAGGAGGATAGTACAAGTGATGATAAACCCATACTGACTGCAAATAATCATGGTGACGATATGTTTGTGTAATAGATTTCCCCCTAAAGTGCGAGGTCTGTAGTAGATGAGGATTTCATTTATCATTTAGGAAGAGTGAAGTACTTTATCATTTCGAGGATCATCTTGTGGAGAGCCCAGTTGGAACCTGTAAAAACATTCAATGCAAGATATATATATGAGATCATATCATCGCTGAGGTAGGCATTCCCATACTCAGATCGAAACTGACTAGAAAAACTAACTACTGCTCTGATATAGTAATGATCTTGTAAAACATCACAAGTATAGACTCAGGTGGACGCAGTATGGACACAGCCATCTGTTTATGAATATTCCATTATATAATGAATAAAAAATTCCTCGCAGCCTGGATTGTGGAAACTAGATCCAGGGTCTTCATTTCTACTTCCCTAAACAGTACGATTCTATCCATGCGAATGAATGTGTTGATGTCAAACATGGTAGAAACCACTTGATTACCAGTCAATGATGTAAACTGTTAACAAGTGTGAGAGAAACCACCAGTGATGTTAATGGCTCTCAAAGTACCCAGTACAATCCATGAGATGTGAATAAGTGTGTTGATGTAGAACATGTCACAGAATCCTTTGATCGAAAGTCAATGATACAAACTGTCGTCAAAGGCGAGAAACCTGCCATTGAGGAATGCAAATATCAAGGTAATGACGATTTCTAGATCATCTTTCTAGATAATGAGCTAATGTCGATAGAAAGAAATCCGTCGTAGGCAAGCCCACAACACGAAATCATAGATCAAGTTGAAGAAATTTAGTTGCAAGGACTGACTCAGGGATGGTCAAGATGGATGACAGATATTTTGCAGATGAATGGCTTATTGGTGGTGACCTCTTGAACACATAATGACACGATAGATGGTTTGGTGACAATTGACCCAAAGTTAATATCCAGAAACCGGCTAAAGACTTTCAATGTGGTTTGATCAGTTGTTAGGCAAAGGATTTCCCAACCCAGGTGAATAAAAGTGTCATGCTCAAGAGTGGTTACAAAGTATGACAAGCAAACTCATTTTTCTCTCTTTTCCCCCACCATTTCTAGCATGTACCTCTTTATTTTTGACAAGCTTGAGGAGGCTAAAATTTGCTTGCTTATAAGCTCATCCTTCGGACGAGTCCAACTTAGTTTAAATTCGAACCCTAAGAAGGAGTGGTTCGTTCCTGTTTGTAATTGAACAGGTCCTTTACTGTGAAATTTTAACGAGTTCAGTATAGGAGAAACTTGGTGTTTTTCAATTTTAGTGAGTCTGAAAAAACTTAAGAAGACTCCAGGGTTGACGTTTTTCGTAAATTTGTGTCTCCCAAGACCGAAAATGTATAAAATAATACTTTAGAGAACCGCTTGATCTTTTACGACCAAGGAGTACTTTTCGTAATTAGTGCCCTTGATCCGAAAAAGTAAAAAAAGCGATCAATGACACATCGTTTTATAACCAATATAGAATTTGAAACGACAAAAATCCAGCAATCTTTTCATGTTTTTACGGTCAGAAAAGAGTTGTAAGTGGACCGTCTTTTAATTCCGTTTTAACGAGTTTAAAAGAAAAACTTGGCGATCTTTTCATGTTTTAGGAGTCAGAAAAGAGCTTAAAGGTGACTCTAAGGTTTCACTTTTCGTAAGTTTAACGAGTTCGAAAAAATGATGAAAATGTACTCATGGTTTTCACTTTTTTGTAAGTTTTAATGAGTTCTAAAAAATGATAAAAATGTACTCATATGGCTGACTTTCAATTTAATTTACAAGCAGGAAAAGACAGAAAGAACTCGGCATTTTCATTTGTTTTACAAGAATGAAAGATAGCAAAATAATCTCGGTATTCTCATGAGTTTAACAAGTCTTGAAAATAACTGAAATTGACTCGAGATAGGTTTCATTTTTACAAAAGCTTGAAACAGAGAAAAACTATGCTTCAAAGTAGTTTCATTTTTAAACAAGCTTGAAACAGAGAGAAAACTGTGCTTAATGCCCCCTAAGCATAACTGCTAGAGCGCATGCCCCCCAGCTTCATTTCATTCAACTAATCACATTAATTAATAACTGGATGGAATGAAGGTTCAGTTACGAGATCATTTGAAATACTTGACCTACAGCTGTAAGAAAATTGTGCAAAAAATTGAAATAACTAATCTAAATATACAACTTAACATTTATGAGATCTAGTCAAACTCTCGACTCAATTAGAGGAGGTTTTGTTTCATTTTTTAACGAGCCTAACACAGGAAAAGAACTATGCTCGGATTTGGTTTCACGTTTACTCAAGCTTGAAACGAAAAACTATGCTTGTTATAAGTTTGCATGCCCCCAGCATAATGACGCAAATCTAGGTACATGCCCCCCAAGCTTCATTGCATGGAATGAAGGTTTACTTTCAAAATCTTGGAAAGACTCATGGGAGTTGTTTCATTTTTTAGTGAGGTTGACACAGGAAAAGAACTATCCTCAAAACCCTTGTTTCATTTTTTAAACGAGCTTGACACAAGATAAGGAACTATGCTCATAACTACTCTCTACAATCTACCTATATAACCTATCCTTGTTTCATTTTTAAAAGAGCTTGACACAGACAAGGAACTATGCTCAAGACTCCTTGTTTCATTTTTTAACGAGCTTGACACAAGACAAGGAACTGTCCTCATATCACTGATTCATTTTTTAACGAGGTCGACACAGTGAAAGGAACTTTCCTCGAAACAACTAATTCATTTTTTAACAAGGTTGACACAGTAAAAGGAACTTTCCTCGAAACAACTAAGTCATTTTTTAATGAGGTTGACACAGTAAAATGAACTTTCCTCAAACCTGATTCATTTTTTAACGAGGTTGACTCAGTAACAGGAACTATCCTCTAACCAACTAATTCATTTTTTAACGAGGTTGATACAAGAAAAGAACTATCCTCATACTCACTGATTCATTTTTTAACGAGGTTGACACAATAAAAGGAACTTTCCTCAAAACAACTGATTCATTTTTTTAACGAGGTTGACACAGTAAAAGGAACTTTCCTCGAAACAACTGATTCATTTTTTAACGAGCTTGAAACAGTAAAAGGAACTTTCCTCGAACCTGATTCATTTTTTAACGAGGTTGACTCAGTAACAGGAACTATCCTCTGACCAATTGATTCATTTTTTAACGAGGTTGACACAGGAAAATAATTGTCCTCATGGAAGCCTGTTTCATTTTTTGGCAAGGTTGATACAGGAAAAAACTATCCTCGCGATTCACTAATCATGGCTTCCAAATGGAAGAAATACATGTCAATGGACACACCTTGATCATGGCTTCCCAGAGGTATTCATCAGAAGGAAGAATAGTTCTTTCGAAGGAACACATGTCAAGGGACTCAAAAGGGATAATAACATCTTGTTCAAGTAATCCCATAGAGTTTTCCATGTCAATTACCGGATCTAAATCAAAGGAAGATGAGAAAATAGTGAGAGGCTCACTCACATCGGTAACTGAAAACATGGGACCAGTTGCCACATAATTAACCCATGGCGAGGTAGATACCACTTGAGAATCAGGAACATTTAGGGCTGTCATATTATTGGTAGTTGAAACAAGACTAGGGAACGAAAGCTGGTCTACAGTCACAATATTGCCATTGTGAGGGAAAGACATCAGACGAAAGAGTGTCGATACGACAACTTTCATTGCATAAACATAGTCTCGCCCAAGGAGTAAATTGAAATCCAAGGGACCTCAAACTACCATAAGATCAATACAGACAGTTTTACCTTCCAAGGTAATGGAAAAATTAGGAAGGATCCCTAAAGGTTCACTAATGATTCTGTTAAAAGCTTTCAGATTCTGCATAATAGGTGCAAGCTGAGGGGAACCCAAAGCTTTCCAAGCAATTGAGGATAAAATACTAACATAAGCACCTTCATCTAACTGCGTGCGATGCATGTCCCTACCACCAACCTTGACAATGATTTGGAAAGGGATGGAGGAAGGAAGACGAGGTTCTGTCAATCTACTCCAATCAAAGGAAAAGACCTCAGTACTTGGAGGGGGTTCTATAGAAACAGGTGAAATGCCCCCCAGTGTAGAGGAATCTGATGTAATGAAAAGAACCTAAGCGGTATGAAGTTCACTCTCTAAAGGGAAAGTGGGATCGAACGAATGTGAAATTGAATCGACCACTTGATCAACTAATGAATCATCAACCTGAGTGACATGAGTTTCACTCTCCAATGGAAGAGTGTGATCAACTGTACTTGAAATTAGATCAATCACTCCATCAGTTGACGGTAGGTTGGGAGAAAGTTTACGGTAACCAGTTAGAAATTCTTGCTGTGGAACAATAAGGTTTTCCAACAATGTTGAGGCTTCATCCATGTTAGGGCAAATGTGAGTTTGATGACTCCCTTTGCATAACTTACAAGGAAACCTAACTTTACCCTTTTTCCCAGGAACCTGACTATCACTGGTTGATGGATCAATGGAAAGTTGATGAGATTTTTCTGACCATACTTCCAAGACCTTTGGAATAACAGGACAATTGATATGGAAGTGGTCACCCTTACAAAGCTTGCAAGGGTATTTGGGTTTACGATGCATGTCGGAGTTTTCCTCAACACAACTAACACTTACAGCCACGGTTGGTTGGTTGACTTCTTTCTTATCTTGCTTCTTCTTCTTCTTCTTCTTCCATTTCTTCTTCTTCTTAGACACCTGGTTACTAACGTCAAGCCTTTTACGAAGCGAAGAGGAAGAAATGGAGGAAGAAAAATTAGGTGAAGAAGGTAAAGGGTCAACAGAAAGTTGGTGATGTTGAGATGGTGAACTCTTTTGAGGTGAAGCATTCGGTTGAGGTGGAACAATTGGAGTATTTGGGGCCAACGAAGTTGAAAATAACCATATCGGTAAACCTATTGTAAATCCAGGTAATGAAAAAGTAGCCATATAAGGAGGACCAACATTTCCAAAATAAGGAAAGGTACTAGGATTCTCGTTAAGAGGGGTTCCTTGGTCGGTAAATTCCGGAACACTTGCCATTATATTCTACTTCAGTGAATTTAAAACTAAAATAACAATTCACAATTCACACCTAACAACTCAAAATTCACAATTCACACCTATGGTCTCTAAAAGTAAAAAAAAACAAATTAACACGCGCTATCAAATATAGGAGTCAAACACACACAAACAGTAACTTTCTGTACTGAAAATACTAGTTGGTGATGAAATCCAACGTCGCAGAATTCAATACAGAAATGGTGGTTGGAACAGTTACCCCAACAACCTACTTAATGAATACACTGGCACAAGTTTCTCCACTAAACCTTCTCGAGTGAAGAGAACCCCCAAAAAAATCCAAGTGAGTCTAGCCGACGTCTGCTCTAGGTATAGTGGGATCTTCCCACCACTGTCACCTTAGGAAGAATCCTAAAGAATATGGTCACTAAGGTTACGAACATAAACAAATATACCTGGGCGAATAGTCTATGATCCGATACGCATGCAAGGGCATAGTAGCAAGATCAATCCCCTTGAAGGCTCCTTGACATAATCCAAGGTTTACCAACAAGTGATCCTAGGCTACTCGACAATGGTCAATCTGAGGTTTACCATTTTTAATACGTGAATATCTTCTATCATTCCCAATGAGGAAGGATTGATTACCTCAGTGGTTCAGATATGATATCATGCTTCTCCTTTAAGAGGGGCTTTCCCTGAGCATAGATGTAACAATTGGAATTTCTCCCTACCGCAAGATCGACTACTTGTTTGTTTTACTGTCTTGGAGAGTTAACTAAAACCTATTCCAAGACACTACCCTAAGCTAGATTGGTGGAAAGAGCCCTAAAAATGTAAAAATTACTAGATGAATTTTAATTAAGCGCTGTGTTATTTAGGCTGTTATTACTAAAAAGGGTAAATGGATATGAAACCAATGGTGTTATGACCCGACTCAAAACTGAATGCAATCGAATATGATAATGTAATCCTTTCAATTTGATGAATCCTAACTAAAGTAAGGAGAGAGTTTCCATTCACTTCCAACAATGCAAAAAATTGATCACTAAGAGAAAATATAACAAATTCTCTAATGCACTAATTTTATCAAGAAAAAGTAATGCAAAACAATTCCAAAAGAGTTTTTTTTTTTTTTTTTTTATGTTAAAAACAAGAATAAAAATATGTAAATTCAAATCAAAGAAAGCTGATCTAAATCTACGATTGATTTTTCAGAATGTAAACTATGCAATTGTAATCCATGCACAATTCACTTGAAAAGTATGCAAATGTAATCTATGCACATTTTTCATTCATATTCTGAAAATGAGTATTCTAATTATGCAAATGTGATCTATGCAAGAGAATTCTCAAACACAAGATGATTCTAATGTAATCTAAGAATAAATCAAGTGCAAGTCAAGAAAATTGGGTGAGATTTCCAAAGATCAAAAAATAAAACACTCAAAGGTGATTAAGAATTTCTCAAAATAGAGACTCAAAACACCTAATTGATAAAAGCTTAAAACATGAATGCCAATGGAATTAACCTAAGAAAAGTTCCTGACAGGTCACGTGCAGATCTGGGCAGGGGCAAAAACACCTAAACAAAAACTAAACTGACTGAAAGAGAAAATCTTAAGTTTTTCAAAATTTTAGCAAGGTCTGCAGGCCCACAGTTCACACAGGTGCGGTACCACTTTGTGCTAAAAGTAAAAGTGCGGATAGGTCCACACTGTGTCACAAGCCTAGGGTGCGGTCCTCTCCCAAAGTTATGAAAAACAAAAAATAATCCTAGATCTACTAAATCTACCCAATTCCACACACAACAAGCCAAAAACAGAAACAAAAGCACAGTTTCTCAGGTCAAAGTAAAAACAAGGAAAAAATCAAGTCCCCAGTGGAGTCGCCATTTTGTCACACGAAATAAGTCGATCTTGCGGACAAGATAGACCTTCCTAGAATCTAAAGAAGACCTAATGACAAGCAAACCAACCAGACACTATCTTTCTCTAAATATGCTTTAATGAACAATGGCAAACAAGTGTTTTTAGGGCCTACCTTAGGTCCAACGCAAGTTTGTGGATGCCCTCACTCCTTCGATCCAAATGAGCTCCTTTGTCGCGAATCTGCAAACACAAACAAGGCAAACAAATTAAATAGCACCTGAAAAGCCAAAATCATAAAACATATTTAACATGAAAGTCAAGGAGTCCATGAAACAAATAACATAAGATACTTGTTGAGAAAAATGAGTTTGATTGTATTAATTCAAAAGAAGAAGAACTTTACAACCTTTGCCTTGATGTTGTACAAGCTCCTCCCAGGGTTTAGCAAGAAGTCTCCTCTACTTTGACAAGTTTCACTCACTCCCTAATGAAGCCAAAAAGGTATGTGATCTCTCCTCTTAAGCTCAACTAGGAAGTCTTAATTTCACCAGCATTTACCCTCAATAATGTTCAGCTTCTAACCTCTCTAGCAACCAGCCCAATGCCTGAATTTATAGTGCAATGGAGGGAAGTTACTAGGCCCCCCTTCAAAGGGATAAAGCCCTCCTTCAAATGGATAGCTCCTCTCATCAAGGGATTAGCTCCTTCTCTTTTGGGATGCATGAACCACCTAAGAGTGGAAAATCCACGTCAAAATTCCTTCTAGAATCATCTAGAATTAACCCAAAGTGAGTTTTTTAGAATAAGCTTGTGCCTTTTTGACTTTCACAAGGGTCCACACCCACACCTTTAGGGACAGAGTAGGGAGGTCTACATTTTTTGTAAACAGAAGGTGTATGACCGTAGGTAACAGTGAGAGAAAGTGCGGAACTAGAGTTTCATTGATTTTCAATGTCTTTCTCTCATTTTCAAAGATTGACTTGAAGAGCTGAGGTCTCAGACTTGCTTAGGAGGACAATACAAGTGATGATAGACCCATACTAACTGCAAATAATCATGGTGACGATATTTTTGTGTAACATAAGCCTTGGCTTTAGTCAAAGCCATTAGGATTTTAAGGTGTACATATTATATTCTCATATAGTAGCCTACATTCACAATTCAATAGTTAAAGACATACTAACTTAGGATGGTCCTGGTGGAAAGAGGGGAAAGTGGATTTCTACTATTTTAGAATATGATATAGAAATCAAACCTACTAAGTTAATCAAGGGCCAAGGCTTAGCCAAGCTCATGGCTGAATCACATTGTCAATCCTTGGATATATACTTTATTGCCGAAATAGATGATGAAGAGGAGATGACGACTCCACTAATCAGCGAGGCCTTTATTGAATCACCTTCGTATGCTGATATTATTTATGTTTTACTGAACTTACAAGCTCCTCCTGAATTATCTAGGACTAAAAGAAGGTTTTTGAAGATGAAATCCTTAAAATTTTGTATATTAGAAAATGCTCTGTTTTGGAGAGATCATGAAGGTATCCTTCTCAATTTCTTATTAAAAGAAGAATCTGATAAAGCTTTGTAAGAGTTTCATGCAGGTGACTGTGGAGGACACCTTTACTGGAAGACCACAGCAGAGAAAATTCTTAGAGTTGGTTTCTACTCGCCTACCTTGTTTGCTGATGTGAAAAAGTATGTGACCTCCTGTCACAAATGTCAAATTTTTGAGGAGAAGAAAAAGCTCTTACCTTTACCCCTCAAGCCAATATCTGCTGAAATTCCTTTTCAACAATTCGGTTTAGACTTCATTGGTGAAATTCATCCACCTTCCTCTGCCTAGCACAAATGGATCCTCATAGCCAGATATTACTTCACACAATGATTAGAGGTCATACCTTCAAGGTAAGCCACAAATATTGTTATCATAACCTTCCTTGAAACCAATATACTATCAAGATTTGGATGTCCAACTATGCTCATTATAGATAATGCAACAACCTTTAAATCCAAAAGAATGATAGATTTCTGCAACAAGTATCATATCACCCTGGGCCATTCTATAGCCTACTACCCTCAAGGTACTGGACTAGCGGAATCCTAAAACGAGAGCCTAGTAAACATCATTAAGAAGTTACTAGAAGACAACAAGAAAACTTGGAATAAAAATCTAGTCAATGCCTTATGGGCAGACAAATTGACTCCTATGAAATCAATTGGTACTTCTCCCTATCAACTAGTTTATGGGATGGAAGTTGTCTTTCCATCCTCTTGGGAGTACCAGTCATGAAGATACTTCAAGAGTTGCAGATTGAACCAAATAGTATCCAAAGAGGAATCGACCAGAGTAGTCACCTACAAGAAACTGGAGAAGAGGTCTATATTAGGTCTCAATTTGTGTAGGACAGGATGAAAAAGATTTTTGATAAGAGAACCAAGGTTGATGATTTCAACCTTGGTGACAAAGAGCTCAAGTGGGATTCAAGGAGGGAACACAAAGGCAAGAATGTGAAATTTGATTTCCTTTGGAAAGGTCCCTATGTCATTTATGCTTACAGAGGATATAATGCTTTCTTTTTTAGAGGAATGGATGGTATGGATGCAAAAGGTGGGCCAGTGAATGTTCGAGTGCTAAAACATTACTTTGAACCTAATTACTAATTGTTCATTTCTTACTTCGTATATACTTTACTTTATTGAAAGTCTAAGTTTGTATTGGGTGGTGATCTTTGAAGTTGAAGCCCAAAGAGAAGGCCCTAAGCTTAAAAATATTTACTATCATAAGTATCAATAATACAGATTTGCAGAAGGACACCTGGCAAACCAGTGTCAACAGCGATTCAGAGGTCACTGATCTATCAAATTCTTGACATTTCACTAGAAAATGTCATCCCCATGTGGAGCCACTGTTAGGTTCCTATACCAATAGGAGTCATAATTTTGAATGGCTAAGGCTAAGCCTTGTAATATTGTACATACCTTTGTTTTTTGCAAATGTTTTCCATATTATAAAAAACTAAAAAATGTAAAGAGGGTATGTCCTAAAAGAAAAATCAAAGTACAAAAACAAGAATAAAAGGTCCAAAAGTGAGAATAAATCAACCCCAAAAACAAAATACCATGAAAGTGTGCAAGCTTAAATGCCACTACTATCTACTCTTATGCATAATAATGATTGCGTGTAGCTTGTTAATCATGTCACAATCCATGATAGTCAAATAGTTTAACCTTGGCTATTTCATGCTTTTAATTTAATGTTTACAGTTAGATAATAAAATATGACCAAACAATTTAATCTTGGCAGATCATTAGATAAGTAGAGATAATAAAAGGGGTTCATCAATTTAGTCTGAGCCCTTGGATGTTATAAGGTTATAAATAGATAGTTTGTTTCATGAAAGGAAAGGTAGAATAAGGGTTTTCTAGCCCAAATGCACCCAAGTAAAATGAAAAAAAAAGATAGGGTAGGTAAATGGGTAAGTAGAAGAAAGGTTGCAGAAGTATGAAGTTGATTGTACAAAACACTTATGTCATGTTTAATTACATCTTTCAAATGTGCATAAGCAGCAAACAAGGCAAAGGAAATGGTTTACAAGTTCATATAATTAACTCCGCCTCTGTCCTTTCACCCTTTTTTTTACTAATTTGCCCTTCACAACAAAAGTTCTAACACTTAAAAAACTTTTAAGTCAAAGAGGCTCAGAAACCCCTTCATAAACACATTCCCCCTCATAAAAACCATTTCCCCTCATCACCCTAAGAAAACCCCTTTTCCTATTAGTTAAACACCTTTTTACCTGGGAAAAGTGAAAACCCCCATATAAATCACTTTCCACTCAAAACCCACTAAAAGGATTTTATCCTAAGTATTGATCATATATTAAGAAAAGTGTGCAATCGCATACACTTCACCCCTTTTCACTAAAAAAACCCACAAAAATCATTTTATCCTAAGTATGGGTGCATAAGAATAAAATGCGCAAATCCACGCTTTATACATTAAACATAGGGTAAATACCAACTTATCCCATTTCATATTAATTAATTAACTTTATTGTATAAATCCCGATAAAACACATTTTCCCGTATATTTATTATACACCCCCACCCCTAGTTTTAGTAAAAACTATATGTTTTACCCATAACCCCACAAAAGTATTTATCCCCTCCTTAACCGTAAATAATCACAAATAATTTGTGATTAGATCATCGGGCCTCCTCTAAGCATTCGTACATTTCCTACGTGTTGTTTCCCCTGCTCGATCATCATTAGATCAATGTCCGCCAAATCTAGCGATCCATATCTGTATCAGGCTCACTTGATGCCCGACCATTACCCCAAGAGTTAAAACCTATTTTTAATCCCTGGCATTTCAAATTAACCCTATGATTAATCCCTAAACTAATCCCAAACCGTCGTTATTAAACCCCTGGGCCCCCCTTCATTCCCTGTAGATTTCTTTGGCGCAGTTTCTCTGCCCAACCATTGTGAGAATGCAATCCTGTAGTTCTAATGTTCCATAGCCATATCAAGTTGGTCTGATGGACTACCTTTACCCACCTGATAAGGCACTTTTCCGCCAATCCCCGATGGCTATGTGTCACGTTTTGAATGGAATCGGGTGACCCCCCCTAAAAAACACCCCTGCCTCATAAGCGATACGATGACCCTCTAGTACCACCTCCCTACCGTTTCTATAAACCATCCATCTCTTTATATATATTTTTTTTTGCGCCATATTCAAATTTCCGCCCTTTGAACCTTACAGCATGAAAACCCAGTTTTTCATGGTTTTTGCCAGTTTCACAGTGTTAACCCTTTAAATATTACATCACTTCCCTGAACCTCTGTGACTCAATTTCACCTCCAATTACGTCCAAAACTCTATTATGACCCTTTCCCATTCATCCCTCTGCAAATAAAGCCATCAGTTTCCTTCACTACAAACCTGTGTTTTCTTAATATTCATTGCTTTTTGCAGGTGTTTAGCGGAAGACTTGAAACTTTTTTACTCCCAGAAAATGATATGAAACTCATTCATGAACCTATATTCAAAGGAGGAACATAATTATACAAGGAACAAAGAAGAAGACATTTACACACAGTGCAAAGGAAAACACAGTCACACGGAGCTTTGACTGTCAAAACATAGCAACCAAACAGAGAATGTAGTTTCAAGACAAATGAACAAAATATGCATGGACTTAACCTATATCCAAAACCTGATGCTGATATACATAAAAACAAAAGAATTTTTTGATTGAAATACATAGTAAACAATTAAAAAATATACAGTAAAAGGTAATAACACAGTGGGAATAAAGACAAGTCATCATAATCAAAGAGTATCAGTGATCAAAGGGTATCAAATGAAGATAGAGGTAAATGAAGGTTCCAGCATGATAATTCGAACAACCAAGCAACATAAAGGTCTAAAAAAAACCATAAAGTCCAGCACTACCAAAATAAAAGGGACAACATGAAAGTAGTTCAAGAGCTATCTCTATCTTCCTGTTAGGAGTATTTTTAGTCCCTAGATTAAATATCAAGTTAATTTGAGATATTTGTAAACATTTTCATGTATAAATACTTCACCATCTGAAGTAAGGAGGAGGGATTCTTAGATGTTTCTATAGACTTCTTGATCAAAGACTGTAAAGCTATTGGAGCATTGACTGAGTTAGCAAGCTGGATTGGTGAATAAAGACTAGATACTTCAAAGGATTCATGTGTAAAGCGAAGTGCAGACAAGCATTTTCTCATGCTATTGTTATCTTTCTCAAAGTTTTTCCATAATGTGTCTTCTGATCTAAATGTTATAACTAGAAAAATATCTCAGAATTTGTTTAAGTACACTCTGTTATAACAGTTAGGCATATAAATGATTTCTACTCATAATCTAAGTTAAGTAATTCTTAATTTCTCCTTAGTTTAGGTTGTTTCTTTATAATCTATAACAAAGGATTCTTAATTTCCCTTTGTTTCCGATTACCACATGTTCCTCGTTTAAATCTCGGTCTGAGAATTCTTGATTTGTCTCTCACCCCGGTTCAAACCATTCGACCCTTCTGGCCTAAAGACCTGCACTCTATTATGTTATCTTGCCCTTTGAACATTCCCTTTAGTGAGTCAATTCCAGTTCTACTGCCCATTTATGGACTCCACAGCCCAATGGTTTAAAGACATCATTCTATACATTTGTTTCAAAGATATCACCACCAAATATTCAATACAAATAAAAACCCCTTGACCATTCATAACGAGCCTAAAAACCATATAAAACAAAGCTAAATCATATAGAGAGAGCCCTCTCTGAGCTATAGGTTGGCTAGAGCCTATGCTTAAAAGTTTGTTTGTGGTTACCTTCGTCATCTTGTTTCTTTTAAATAACTTCGAGAAAAAATTACTAAGTAATAACAGGGTCTAAGGCATAGTTTCTCCATTTAACTGAAGTAAAATGATAGGAAATGAGGCAATGCATATTTTGTAAATATTAGCTATGAGGATTTGGGGTTCAAGGCTTAGTCACTTCACAATTGAAAAAAAATGAGATCAAATGAGACAAGGACTTGCAAATTATTAGTTATATGTAATGAAATTTAAGTGAATAAACACAATGTATCAAAATTCGAAGTAGAATCAACCCTTCTATATGAAAATTCAGTCAAGCATTTTTTTTATGGCTGAATTCCCCCTCAAATATACATTTAATTAATGCAAAAGCTTAGAAAACCACATCTATGTAATCGAGGTATCCCTCTTAGATGCACAAACCTTTCCCCTTGACTTCCCATTGACTTTGAGGTTGTGTTCCCCTACACTCCTATATGCTTACTAGGGATACTACACTCCAACATGATGGATTCTAAGATATATTGTGATAGGGGGGACGAGGGTTTCGAAAATTCTTGTTACCACACGAAAGTATTGCCATGTTTAATTCAACAATACGGAAGAATAATTCTCATGTAGAAGGATTTATGGTGCTTTTTCAATTGTGGGAAATAGAAATGTAATACATTATGGTGCTTCTTCATACAATATTACCAATTCATGGAGAAAGATCAATGGTTCCTTGGGTGGAACTATACCAATGTGTGGGAGGGACCAAGCTCATGAGATTCATTTTTTACTACCATCACAATGAATTATAACCAATTGATTACAGATGATTTATGCGAAGGTAGAACTCATGAGATTCATTTTTCACTGCCATAATAATGAACTACATCCAAATTGGCTATAAAATATTACATTGTTAAAAGTTAATTTTTAGCTTTAAAGTTTGACATAATAATTATAAAACCAAATCTCATTTGTTTAAATAACATGGAAACCCACAATATTAATATTATTAAACATTAATAAAAAATATGTACAGTCTTTTTTTGTTTAATTATATAAAATCCAAATCTGAATTTGTTTAAAATTACAACTTACAACGTGGTTAATTATTTTGTAATTTTGAAAACTAAAAAATATAATTTTTTGAAATGAGTATACAATAAGATAAGAAAACATACATTCTATACATTTTGATATATTCATAAAATATAATGTTTTTAAAATTTATTAAAAAATAAATAACTATAATTAAAAAAATATAACGATCATCAAAATTAAAATTTAATTTTTGTCGTGTTTTCTTTACTACCTTAGTGTATTCGAATGAATGTTGAGTAGTTGAAAAAAAAGGCAAGACCATTATGTCCCGTTTTCTTCCTTGCATTAGTGTATTTGAATGAATGTTGAGTAGTTGAAAAAAGAGGAAAGACTATTATGTCGCATTTTCTTCCCCACCTTAGTGTATTCGAATGAATCTTGAGTAGTTGAAAAGAAAGGAAAGACCAAAACAAGTTTTCTTCCCCACCTTAGTGTATTCGAATGAATGTTGAGTAGTTGAAAAAAAAGGAAAGACCATGGGCATGGTATAATCTGATATGTGGCTATATGGAAACAGGTACAAGTAGCTGGATAGATTTTTAGGGTTTCTAGATCGATTGCCATTCTTAGAATTAATTTGCAAATTTGTTTTATATTTTCACATGAAATGTTGCAGTGATTTGCTGGTAGTTATTGTTTGATGTTTGAATTTGGATGCGTTGAGAGATAAGATTGAGGAGGATCTCTTCAATGGCTTTCTCTCAAAACATTTGGATGCATTGAGAGATAAGATTGAGGAGGATCTCTTCAATGGCTTGCTCACAAAACATGGATCTATTTTGGCTGCAAAAATTTGGACAATGATGGACCACGATGGAAGGATCAAAAGCCTTGGTCTTCTTTCAAGAGCCCAAGAAAATACTTGCATAGGTACCCTTTCTCTCCTTTAAATCCTTCCTCAATTTCAATTGCTTCAAACAATCTACCAACTTTTTCAGCTTAAATTAGGTTATTTGGGTTTTTTTCTTTTAGGAATTTAACTTCAAATGAACTAGCCCCACAATTAATATATTGGGAATGAAATTTATATTAAATATACACTGAACACCACACCAGAAATGACAAAAATCGGAAAAACCCAACGGGGAAAACAGCTGAAAAAACAATAAAGGGTAACTCCCTGCCCTCCCTCATTTCAATGCAACAGGAAAATATTTTTTTTCTCTCTTTCCATTTGACGGCAGTTCTTAAAAAGAAATCAAAATTTCAAGCTTTGTTGCTAGAAACGAAACAAAAGTCTTTGTTTCTAAAAAAGAAACTTATAAAAAATGGAACTGTATGGAAAATAGTGTTTTATAAGGTAGTTTTCATTTTCTAATGCAAGAAACTCAGTTTTCCAAAAAACGGTTCGTTTCTTGAAACTATTTTATGGAAAACGTTAATCTGGTTCATTTGCAATATGGGTCGCTTCTCGATTGGACTTCGACATCAATCATAAAAAGTAGAGATTTGTTTTCTGGATAGTTTTCGAAGGCATTAATATGGGTCGACATGAATCATAAAAAGCAGAGTTTGGTTTTCTGGATAGTTTTCGAAGGAATTTTCATAGTCTAAGGTTAGAAGTCAACCATATATAGCTTAGCTGCTAAAGTAGCACGTGTGTTGTAAATAGGTTGGGCATTCTCCCTAGTGACAACACCTTGCAATGGTGCTTAATATATCTTTAACAACGTTGACTATTTAGGGATTTTATTAGTTAAAGTTATGTTATTTCTTTAATTGTAGCCATTGATGTGTAGCAGTGTATTGTTAAGTTTTCACAATTCTTTTTTTTGTTATTTTTGTGTTTCTTTTATTTAAAAGTGGATTTAGTGATTGTATTTAATATTTAAAATGTGTATTTTTATATAAAATTATAAATTTAAATGTAAAAGGTTTATATATATATATATATATATATATATATATATATATATATATATATATATATATATATATATATATATATATATATATATATATATATATATATATATATATATATATATATATATATATATATATATATATATATATATTAGTAATGTATGTAGATATATATATTTTTATAAATTAGTAGTTAAATAATTTCGTTAATTTTTCTAATTAATTTATTATTTTATATAAACATTGGGACACAATATTTTTTTTTGCCATTGGTCTGGTTTACAACCTCTCAAATGATTGGAAAAGGATTTTGATAAAACCATCCTATAGAAACTTTTATCAACTATTAGACTATCTATAATGTTGAATATCATCAACCAAAAACATTAATTTAATATATGAAAAATAATAATTATCTATTATCCATCCCATTAATAATTTTATCCCATAGGTACTTTTTTCGTCGGTGATAAGAGAGATTATGTTAGTTAATTTGCAATAATAAAGCTTAAGAGCAACAAGCTATTGATTAATATGTCTATAATACAAACATAATTTCAACTATGATAAATATGGAAAGTTTCATAATTACATAAAAATAGTGATAGAAATAATTGTATATTTATAAAAATAAACAAGTCTCAAAAATCAAAATACAAAATAGACATCCATCAATTAA
This sequence comes from Pinus tabuliformis, assembly GCA_031772625.1. Lineage (NCBI taxonomy): Eukaryota > Viridiplantae > Streptophyta > Pinopsida > Pinales > Pinaceae > Pinus > Pinus tabuliformis. The sequence continues at coordinate 491,371,242 of CM062804.1, read as the reverse complement.
TAAATTTTGAATACAAAACAAATAGGAGTACTACTACAAGAAAATACTCCTCTTCATTTATAAATAACCAACATAGATCTATAAATAACCAGCATAGATCTAACTCTCTTGAGTATCGAGAGAGATCAAACTTCTCTCTCTCTCAGAGCTACATACCTCTTTAAGTGAAGAGATTTGATCCTCTCAATGCTTGATCCATAGTTAAAATGGATCTAGGTTGCTTTAGTTATTAGCTTTTTAATAGGCTACATTGCAGAAAAATACCATGGACAAAAACCATGGGTTATGAGTACCATGGGAAAAAACCATGGACAAGAAAAAAATCGTGTTGGAGAATTTTATGTTTTTTTATTTTTTTATTCGATTTGATTTTGTTTTATTTTGAAGTTAAAATGCCAAATATTATAACATATGCCCAAAATATATTAAGAGGGGCCTAGAATAAAATACCTAGATTATGACATTTCTTTTCAAGACTTGAAGGTCTCTGCTCGTTTTAATTTATGAAAGAAAATTGATGAGAAAAAAATAATAAATTAAATAAATAATAAGTACAGAACGAGGAATCTAACAAAACTATGTGCAAAAAATAGCATATCAAATGAATATAAAGTACAAAACCATGTGCAAAAACTAGCAAATTAAATGATATAAAGAACAAAACAATGGAATATAACAAAACTATTGGGATAACATTTTTTCAAAATGTTATTTTGACAATCACATTTAACAACTAAAAATGAATGGTTTGGTATGTTATAACCACAAGTGATATTTATATATAATATTTAACTAGGTAGAAATTTTAAAAATCACAATTTAATAATTTATCTCACTTATTTATATTGATCAACCACAATTGTTAATTGGAAACATTGGATCAGATAACAAATTTTAATGGATCCGAAAGAATAAAATCAAAATTAATAAAAAATAGCTAATATCAAGAAAGAATATCTAAATTTAACTATTAAAATTTAACATAAAAACAAATTTACTATATAAAACCATATATATGACCCATTAAAATAATTAATATAAAACATGACTACATATAATAATCATTTAATCAATGCAAATACAAATATGAGACATCCATTATACACTTTAACAATAATTATGGTAAATAATATATACTAGCCTAGATCCATCTTAATTTTGGATATGCCAACACGCTAAAGGGATCAAATCTCTTTTATAAATTAGTAATGTATATAGATATTATATATATATTTTTATAAATTAGTAGTTAAATAATTTAGTAAATATTTTTTTTTTCACAAACTAGCAATTTAATATCTAGTTCAACTATACTTTTAAAATATATTATTTTTATTATTATAAAGATTAGTTTTCTATTATAATGGATTAACGATAAAGTTTTGAAAGTTGTCTCTTTAGATTTTGTCTTCAAACACATGTTGTAGTATTTATGGTTCTGCAAGTGGAAATAGTTTGAGACAACCCTCTATTTTTGGCTCTATATCCAATGGAGATCAACTCAATATCCACCATCTTGTTACCCCACCAAGAAAACAATAACCCAATAATTGTGTGGAAAATGCTACAATAGATCCCAAATTGGAGGTCCACTCAAGTCACATCCAAGAATATATACAATGTATGTGGGATCATGTACTCATCCAAAAAATGCAAAGGCTAAATCAAACTTGAATTCGGTGCCAAGTGTTTCTTCAGTATTGTATTTTCCAGCCTAGAGGATCAAACATGGGTATTCAAGAATGGCTTATGTGAGCAATGGAAGCCTTGTTGATCACTATAAGTATTAAGGAATGGCCCATGTGAGCAGCTAAAGCCTATGAGCAACTACCTATGAACCATAGTATTCGAGAATGTTAATGATGAATGCTTGGTTTTATGTTTCATATTTTTCTTTTTTCTCTCTCTCATTTCTTGAATGTGAAACAAATGCTTGGTTTTATGTTTCATATTTTTCTTATTTTTCTCTCTCCTCATTTCTTGAATGTGAAACCTCCAAACTCTGTTTCTCATCTCGTTGTTGTTTCTCGTTTCGTTTCCACTTTCTAGTTTCTAGTAACATAGATTTCAAGCCCTTCCTCTAGAATTGGTTGAATTTTTGCATCGCTCTCAACTCTAAAAGTAGGTGATAGAAAGGATGGGTAGAAACCTTGGTACCCAATATAGAGTTAAAGAGGAAGAAACATTAATTCAGACACTACAAGATTCCTCTTGTGGGGTAAAAGGATCACAACAAGGCCACAGTAAGCCCCCAAGAGAGAACGAAGATTCTACTGCATGTAGTGGTAAAAATCAGAGTATGGTGCAACACCATATATCAAGGTCCACCAATGACATCATATTAGAAAAAATCTAAGCATGAAAATAGCTTGAAACAAAAACAAAAGGGAAACCCTCACTAACTTGCCAAGCCCTTGCTTAATAATCGGGCAACATTTGGGTATGAAAAATCAGGTATCCCTTCTTCAAAGTCCTTGTTTGCTTTTATAGATCTCTTCATATTGATGGATGGCTTCGACCCTCCTCGAATGGCCATTGGATGAGTGCTGGGCAGTTGCATTCGTTAAAATTCCTAGCATCTGTTTGATTTTTTTTTAATTTAAAACGTTTATACAAATCTTTGACTTTGGCATTTTGGATTTTATAATTTGGTGCATATGTATTTCGCTCAGGCCACATTTGTTTAAATAAACTACATATTTATTTTCTTTTGATTACGTTTCTCAACTATGGCCATGGATTTATCCTGGGCAGGTAATGAAAATAAGATATGTTCCAGGGAATTTAACATATGTTTTTCCATCACTTGTATCGGTATACTTTGACAGGACGGGCATGGAAACTCAAACTCCTCACTTCATTGCACTATGATCGATAGAGACTTTCCTATCTGTTGAGCACAACACATAGCCCATATCATTCAGAGATATACTAGTGTTATTATTTCACATTGAGATGGATATATATTTGTTTTATTGCAGCAGGGAAACAACCACTACATTACGATACATCAACTATACTCAAAGGAAAAAACTATTTTTCCTATACAACCACGTTGAGAGTAATAAGTATCTTCCCATGTGTCATCATAGCACTAGATTCCATTTTTCTAATTCATCGTGTTTCTCATTCTAGTGGCTGCCATTGTTGTGCAAGTTTCTCCTGTCACTTTTTGCCTCCATGCAAGTTGATAAGAGAATGCTAAGAAAATTTTATATGTCAAATTTTAGAAAACATTTAGAAAACATTTTTGATCCATTTTCTAACATGGAACACAATCTTCTTTGATAGTAATACAATGTATCACTTCCAAAACTTCATTGTCTTTCATAGTTGGACAACTAGTTTGATAAATGATCTATTTAAATTTTTCTTGGACTAGAAAGTTATTGGATGTTCTTGAAGATGGGCCAAGTGTTCACCCAAAACATCCAAAAATATCAATAACAACGCATGGTTTAACATAAATATTTATCCTCGTCCAATAAATGCAGAAATATTCCTCTAAAAGCCTAGATTTCCCACACATTGGGCCTATTACTTATATAACCCCTAGTTTTAGTATCTCTTTCATGTTTGGCGATTCAGTTGGAATATGTCGAAATATAGAGTTCCTTGATGTCTTCACTCCAACTTCTTGGATGCCATCTCAAAGAAAGGCTCAAAGGATATTCCAAATATTATATTTAGAGGTGGCCATTTCGACCCGAAAGATTGAGTATCCATGCGATCAGTCACACTCTTCTATGCATGTGTACATTACCAAGCCATTTATCATCAATAAACATTGTTGCAAGACGATAATTGTTCAAATAAGTTTCTGAGACATTCTGGATACCTAAAGAGACTTCCTTATAAAGCTCAAGTTCAATAAAGCATCCAGCATATGGATCATGAAATAGTGGATCCTCACACTAATATATTCACCATTAGATTGAGACAAAGTTATACAAATTGTAAACTCCCTCATGTAGGTGAGCAAGTGGTGTTGCAAACTCTCCACGCTAAATTTCTCAGACTAAAGGGTGAGGGAACCATGAGTACCATTTAGAATTGACATTCTTACCATATTCAAATGGTGTCCTTCCTCAATGTAAACAATTCTTCAATAATGTGGCCACTATTTCACATGTGGCACTTCTCGCAATCCTCATGCTTAATTGGCACACTGCACCTACACATTTCATTCGCCAATTTGTATATCTTTGGACTTTGTATCCACTATAGTGGGCGTTCATCCCCCTTCTATTACAAAGCAAACTTCTCAGGGTAGGGGAAATCACAACTCCCTGCCCTCCCTCATTTATATGCAACACGAAAATCTTTTCTTTCCCTCTTTCCATTTCATGGCAGTTCTTCAATCAGAAATCTCAATTTCAGGCCCTTCCTTCCAACTTTGGTTCAATATTTTCATTTCTATCAACTCCAAAATCAAGTGATAGAAAGGATGGGTAGAAGACTTGGTACCCAAGCTAGAGTTAAAGAGGAAGAAACATTGAGTCAGACACTACAAGATTCCTCTCGTGGGGTAAAACGATCACAAAAAGGCCACAATAAGCCCCCAAGAGAGAAAGAAGATGATACTGCATGCAGTGGTAACAATCAGAGTATGGTGCAACACCATATTTTAAGGTCCCATTATCATGCCCTCAAGACTTCAATTGCTTAGGAGAGAGAAAATATTTTAAAAGCAGATTCTGGCAAATTCGAGGCTATAATTAGCAAAGTGGAAAGCTTTCACAATCTTGTTCAGAGACCTTGTGAGCAATTTGTAGATGCTGATACACTCTTTTGTCTCACATCCACACTCCTCACTACTATTAATAGATCAGAAAAAAATTATGCTACTTCTCCAATTGATTTTATTAGTAATGATATTCTAAGAAACTATAGTGACCAGGCATATGGAAGTAGGTCTTTGGGGGGAAATGAGGATCAAACCCAAATATCACAGAGAAATCTTGGGCTTTTAGATACTTCTATTTTCCAGGACGCAACAGGAATTTTCACTATGCTTGTTCCAATGGATAATGAATCCAAGCAAAGGAAATCTATAGTACAGATAAAACAAACTAGGCTGACAAAAAGCACTCGACCTGAAGCAGTGAAAGAGTCCCCGGAAGATGAAAAATTAGAAACAAATAAGAATATCGAAAGCATATTTAACATTTGCGAAATAGAAGCATGCCAGATTAGAGAATTTGGTTCTAAATAGAATATCATTTTCCGAGACAGTAGAAAACATCTTTGCGTTATCATTTCTAGTAAAGGATGGTAGAGTTGAAATAAATTTAGATGAAAATGGAAGACATTTTGTTGTCCCCAAAAATGCTCCCAGAGCTATAGAAATGGCATCTGGAGAAGTTTCTTACAGCCAATTTCTTTGTCGCTTTTATTTTTAAGACTGGAAGTTGATGATGGAAGCTATTTAAAGTGGTGAGGAGTTGATGCCTCGTAGAACTAGTCCACTTATGATTCCTTGTTCTAAGAAGGCTGCAGAGACTCCTATATGAGAGATTTCAAGAAACAGGGGTAGAGTGGTACCTGCAGCTCCTAAGGTGTAGGAGGATGAATTTGGAAGTGATGATGATGGTGGAGGTCTTCAAAGACCAACACAGAAGAAGCGAAATAAGTGTCTCCTATGACTTTTGCTTCTTTTTTGGGTGCTTTTTGTTGGAAACTATCTCTATTTCTATTAGTGCACTGTAATTCATAGAGGAAGCTAATATTTAATTTAAGAAATCTAGTATATAAGCAATGCTATCTTGTTCTCATAATTAGTTATAATTAAGTTGACTGGTAGTGCAAACCCCCAGTCATGTAGTACACCCATTCAGCCATGGTTCCAAGGCCTGGGCAGAAGACTGGCATCACGTAAAAGGAAATTGTTAATGTAAAATGTCAAGTTTGATCTGTTAAACCATGAGCAGTCTCCTTGTGATAGTATGTTGTAATTTTATGTTTGAAAACTATTTTGAGATACCACACAAGAACAAATTTTCTAATTGCGTAGTTGGTTTAATTTGAGAATACATAGAGATGAGAGTAGGGTAAGGCCAGGCGAAAATAGATGTAAATATAGAGGTTGAAAAGACTATCTAGTAGCCCTTGCTATACCCAAACCCTTTTTTTGGCACTGCAGGGATAGAGATATCCACCCGGAGGCATGTGGAGAATAAGTAGGAATATGCATGCACCAGATTGACTAATTGCTTGAGCTTGGCTCAAGCAGGTGCAACTTGCAGATGGCAAGAGATTGGGAATATATATCTATTAAGTATGTGTATATGAAATTCATTATGTCCCCTTTTGATTTTCAAGGTGGGAGGAATGCAACGGAGAAAGGGAGATCATATTTGACCTCTATATCCCACCTATCAGGACACTGGGATAATAATAAGAGTTGGTTTCGCTCATAAGTATATGATTGTAAAAGGCCATCATGAACTTTATTAAGCTAAGTCATCATTTAGTTGAGTTTCATCCTTTAGTTTAAGCTTCAAGGAAGATTGTCAGCCTCTTTTTAGCCCTTTAGTCTTCCTGGAATGGCTACAGAACAACCCTATTTCATAGATGTTTAATGCCTCTTCTTGCTATGATCTTAAATTTGAAACTTTGGCCTTCTCTCCCTACAAGAGTACCCAAGAACAACACTAAAAAACACCTCTCTTTCACATGTTGTACCTACAACAATACATAAGACTTCCACGTGGCTTCTAGGGCTTCTTTCTTTCTATCTTATGGCTCCTTCTTGCAATGGCTCAAGTCTCCATTTGACTGCGTCTAAGGCCTCTCTAAGTGCTTCTTTAGACCTTCCTTGACTACAGATATATTCTTCATCTTGATGGCTAATAAGGGCCTCCCTCTTGCTACGAATTAGGGCCTCCTTTGCTATGGATAAGAGCCTTCCTTTTGCTGCGTATCTAACCTCTCTTGACTATGTATTTATGCCTCTCTTGGCTGCATATTAGGCCTTTCTCTAGACTGTGTCTTAGGTCTCTATCTTGTTGTGGCTAAGCCTCCTTTTGACTACAGTTAGAGATGCTTTTTACTGCGGCTAGGGCTTCCTTTTTTACAGTGGCTAGAGCTCCTTCAAGATTGTGGCTAGGTCTCCCTTCATGACTGCAACTAGGGCTCCTTTGTGACTACAACTAGGGCTCACACTATTGCAACCTCCTAGCCTTGCTCTGCCGAGGGACTCCTGCACTGTAGCACTCTCTGCTACTTCATCTGCATCCATCTCTACCCACATCCAACAGTCCTGCTACTCTTTCTTCGAGGCTCCCATAGCAAGGTATAATACAAGAGGTTGCGTACCTCAATGATCTACCCCTCATCTCCTATATTCCTCCTAACTACAACTCAATGTCTCCCCACCTCTTCTCTAGATGTACATGAGCACTCCCTGTAAGCCCTAGCATGCCTTGGGAGAGTATGACATGAGCACTAGTTCATTAACTATGCTAAAAGGTCACTTTCTTCTTAATTTGACCATGAATATCTCCTTTACAAAGAAATATTTCTTAGCTTTATTTACGTTAGTGGTTCGATTAGAACATTTCTACAGTCACTTCACTGAATTTCTTAAAGTTTTTACATTTATGCTTTCTGAAAAAAAGGGCTAACATTTTACCCTAGCTAAGTAAGGATTCTTTAAATAACCTTCTACCTTGGTTACTTTTTGTTCCATCTAAGCTTGGAAAAGTGTCATGAATTTACATTGAAAAATGTAAGAATGTCGACTTCTCGAAAAAAAATCAAGCAAACTCTTTCATTTTGCAAATTACCTACCAGTTCTAGACATATTCTTTGAAATTTCTATGCCGAAGGTGTTGGATTTAGGTAAGTGATACAAAAATCACACCTACATTTCTATTGTTCACCTATAAAACATACCTACAATATTATTGTTCACCTATTAGGCTAGTGCATATTGTAGGGAAATTGTTAAATGTTGGACTTCGTTGTCTCAAGTTCGCATACTAGTGCTAAAGATGCAACTTATTGTGTGTATCCTTAGATATGTTTGAGATTGCAAGCTAACTATTTAAATAAATGCATGTATAAAACTTCTATATTAACAAAATAACCATCAAGATATTTTTCTAGAATTTTGGGCTGAATTCACAATAGTATGCTTAAAAGTGTCATTTCAATGTCTAGAAATTAGGATATATAAATGTGAGATATATACTCTACATCTTTGGGTGATATCCTTTTAAAATTTGATATTTTTTAGGCTACATGTTAATTGTTTGAACTTTAAACTTTAAATAAATTCCTGAATGGACTTCATAACGTAGTGGTACCATAAATTGTGTTATTTCAAAGATTTGACTTCCATATTTTCACAAAATACAATGTCCTCAATAAATACTTATATGTATAGATACTTATGTTTTGGATTATATATGTGTTGGAGCAGTTCCTTTATGCTTTACTATAATCCTGATGCTGACCAGCTTTAGCTAACATTTTTCATCAATTATTCATAGAATATGCAAAAGATTTCATTGTCAAAATGTGGCAAAAATTACATTTCTCCTGATTTATTTTTTTATTTTTCATGACAAGATAATCATGTTGCAAGAATGAGGTATCCTACAGTCTGTTACAATTTGTGGATATTTTTTTCCTTCCATTTTTTTACAAGGATGTAGATTTCATTTTCATGTTGATGGTTTTTGCATGTATCTTATCAAGCCCCAAATGTTGGTAATGGAGTGGATCTTCAGAAGTAGTCATGGAAATAGACTATCAGAGGTTAATGTTACAATACCACTTCCACCTGGTATCAGAAATTTGTTACTGGTAAGTGACATAGAGAAGAGTTATTTAATGACACGGTTGACAAGGAAACCTCATGTCTTAGTTCTAAGTCATTTATTTGCATTTCTTAGCTCTAAGTCATCTGTCTTTGTGCTTTACCAAATAAATTATTTCACTAATCCAATATGCATGGATTGTATTTCTCACCCGATGTTAGTTACTTGACATGGTTGATATACCATTCAATTCTAGGCCACTTTTATTTTAAGTCATAGATTTTATTAATTAAAAGGATGTTCATATTTTGGTTAGTTTACTTGGATCTTGATTTAAAAAAGTTTTGCAAATTCCACGTGGATTTTAATTTTTCAGGGTGAGCTCTTTGCACCAGTAAGGTCAGATGAGTCCTAGAACATAGGTATACAACAAGGACATCTTTCGCCTTTGTTGTGTATCTATTATTCTTTATATCATTGATGGATGGTTATTGATTATGTAAGATATAGGATGGGAAGGTCTTGCCAATTCTCTTGACAAAACAAAATAAAATGGAGTGGTAGAATTGTGTTTTAAAGGGTGAGCTAGAAATCATTACTTGAAAGGTAGAACTTGAGAATGGCAAGCTATCTGATCTGGATCTAGAGACACAACAGACCATGGAAAAATAATGACGGTATTGATGAGTATTCCCAGAAAATGAGCTCTAATTGTTAGACCACTGCTCAAATTTCAGTTATCTGCAATGGAAATAGTGACTCTAGCGTTATTTGTATGAATAATGACTTTGGCCTTGGTCCTATTCATTTCCTATGGATGATTTTGATTTTCAAACTCCAACAAGTTTTTTGTTAAATTAATTAATGCTTTGATGACAAACTTATAGTTTTCAAAGCTCTATTCTAAATCTATTTTCTTGAGAAAATTTGTCTTTTTACTTTAGGTACTGTAGATTGCTACTGTGTGACATATGCTATGATATAATTGCCTGGATAAATAGACAAAAGCATTGTACAACATAGTCTTTTTTAAATATAAATAAAAAGTATTTCCAATTACAAAGTTTATTAATTAAGAACATCGTTTAGACTTCTTTGCTAAGTTATGATTATATTTCGGTAGGGTTTCTTGTGTAGATTGATATTGCGTTGTCTCTTTGGTTTCTTTCAAGTAATAATGGCTAATAAGGAATGTGTTCTTGAGCAGCAGGCACATATCTTATTCTACTATCGATAGGAAACTCCATGGTTTTCAGGCATGGCAACAAAAACACGGATGTTAGTGGGATATCCAAAGTCTTTGTTGGATGAATTTAATACTAGTGATTATTTTGATTCCTTTTCATATAAAGAATGTCATGAGTCAAATTCAAATAAACAGAAGCATCTCAAGAATGAAGTTGAAGCTATTGCTTTTTGTCCAAGTAAATTTCTTTTATTTTTTGGTTGTTGTTATGTTTTGAGTGCGGACTTGTGAAATTCCAAATTGCATGTTGGTTTATTTAAAGGGAATATATATATATATATATATATATATATATATATATATATATATATATATATATATATATATATATATATATATATATATATATATATATATTTATTTAATTTTTTTTTAATCATATGTCGTTCATGGTTTCCAGAGATCCGTGTTACGTTTTCATAGAAGTTTAGATATCATTCAGATATCTAAACACCAAAAAGCAACAACATTGAGATTTTTCTTTCACTCAACCTATAACATATTGCATATGTCTTCATCAATGTTCTTCTTCCATATGTTATCAACTTATGGCATTTCCTTTGCAATATTTGGTGCATTTTCTAGTTATAAGTCATTTATAGACTATAAATGTATTTAGAGTTTCACTTCTAATTGAGTATTCAACTAAACATATTGATTCTCTTATACATAATTATTTTTCCCTCCACCCACTTTTCATAACTTCCATAACTATTAGGTAGGGACCTACAGCTTCGATGTTCCTTTTCTTGTTTAGTAAAATATTGTTGAGAATTTAGTTTATTGAAAGTTGTGTAATTTACAATTTATAAATTTTCAAGGTCTAATTTTTAAAATTCTAATTCTTTAAAGGGTGCTAGCTCAATGGAAGAGCACCTGCTTTACAGGCAGGAGGTTGGTGGTTCGATTCCATCATGCCTTTACATCCATATGGAATGAGCTTTTGACCATCACCAATGAGCTTTGGTGACATTTTTCAACCCTCACCAAAATATGAAATACTGACGGTCAACGAACGCCACCATATACATGCATCAATAGTGATGAACCTCAAAGGTCTGTAACCATAAATTGTTGTTCTTGATATGAAATGGTGACAGTTGATGTCCATCATTATAGTCATTATTCGTGATGGTCCTTGAATGTCACCACAACACCTATACTTATGACAATGCGGCTTTTGGTGATGGTCAATGAACGTCACCATATATATGCACCAATAGTGACAGCCATGAAAGATCCATCACAATAAATCGTTGTTGTTCATATGAAATGGTGGCAGTCATTATCCATAAATATAATCAATATTCATGACAAACCTTTAATTTCACCATAACACCTATACTTTTGGTGACGCCACCTTTGGTTCCATTTAGTTTTTGGTGACGGAGGCTATGGCCCATCACCATTGCTCATATGAAATGGTGATGGTCACTATCTCCCATTATAAACCATTATTGCTGATGGACTTTGAATTTCACTAAAACACCTATACTATTGGCGATGCCACCTTTGGTGATGTCCAATTTGTGGTGATGGAGGCTATGGTCCGTCACCATTGCTCATATGAAATGGTGACGATCACTATCCATCATTATAAATCATTATTGGTGACGGACTTTGAATGTCACTACAACAACTATACTTTTGGTGGCTCCACTTTTGGTGACGTTCAATTTTTGGTGTCGAAGGCTCTTTTGACCATCACCAATGAGCTTATGGTGACATTTTTTGCCCCTCACCAATGTCCTTTTTTCTTGTAGTGACAGGTCGTAAAAATTGATCATTTCTTGGAGGCACATATTGTTGAGCAATTCCCACACTTGTTTGTATCATGGGACATATAATGCTTGTTGACAGAAGAATGATAGATGGTGTAGCTATAGTGGCTAGTGAAATTCGAGGCGGAGGAATTTTAGATGTTGCTGGTCCAAACAAACTTTCCCTTGGGTGGTGAAATTTGAGGTGCAAGAATTTGAGATGTTGTTGGTCCAAACAAAGTTGCCCTCACAATATATTTTGTCAAATCACAATCACTATGTGTTATTGAAAATAGTTTTAGATCATTGTAAAATTGTGCCCTTCCAAGGAAGCATGCACGATTCTGATCATGATGCATCCATATCTATAGAGTGCATATACATAATGATTAGATAATGAAAAATGCATAGAGATCATTCAACTTCAGATCCAACAATGCACATTTCTAGCACAATTTCGAAAGTCAATACATCTTGCTCTTTTTGAAGATCATATTGTATAAGGTCTTAAGCTAAGGTCCCAAAATCACACCAATATAATTATGCACAATTAAAGCATCCTTGAACAAAGAGAATTTAAACCCCAAAACAAAATTAATCACCAAATTGAGCATAAATGTTTCATTTGTTCTTATAGTAGTTGTGTTATTGTGCATGTGTAGATATCAAAGTCTATTGAGTCAGTAATGGGCTACCTACTACTGTAATTTACAGTCTAAATCTATAACTGATTGAATCATATGATATATCCGACTGAAAGATCTAGGAGATGTTATCATGTTTAGAAACATCATTCAAGGGGAAAAGAACAAAGAACATCATGCTCTGAGCGCTTTTCAAATCCTTCATTTTAGAATGAAACTTTGTTCTTGTGTGGTATGCTACCATACTACTATAAGAGTTCAACCTATCTTTAATATAAATTTCATTTCAAACAAAGTAGTTGTGTAGCTAATGCATTTAAATCTAAATTCATGAAGAAAAAACACAAAGGAATCAGACTCGAGCAATCAAAATAGTAAATCAAGGAGGAAGGACCAAGACAAGAAGAATCGACTATTTAATATACAAGAATAAGGCCTTGTTAAAGCTACATTAAAAATCACATTGAAGGGGATCTTCCTGTCTCTCTAGTGTCACTATTACAAGTCTTTGGCTAATCCAATAAGATTTCTCTCCCTTAGGGCAAGCTTATGTCGATGGTCTTCCTACCAAGGAGAGGAAGGTCTATTTGGTCAATAAGGTATCTTCCTTTGATGGAGATCCTTACTTTAGTATTATATATATATATATATATATATATATATATATATATATATATATATATATATATATATATATATATATATATATATATATATATATATATATATATATATATAGATATATATATATATATCTGGTAAGTAAGGCAATAATGGCTCTCCCAATGGTCGAGGAATTATGAATATTTGATTTGCGAAAGTAGGCATTTTCTATCTGCTATAAGACTCACTGAAAGAATCGAACAAACAAGTTTTGGACTTTTGGACCTCCTGGAACCTCACTTTGTTACTAAAATATCATTTCTATCACATTTCCCTCTAAAGAAATATAGGGTCATAGTGTGGAAAGGCCAATCATGGTTTCAAAAAATAGTGTTAAATGTTATTTATTTTATTTAAGTTTCCCTCGAACCAGAGATAATAATTTGGTTGATCTTTCTTTGCAATTCTTTTGGTAGTGCCTTTAGCTGTTGTTCTAATGCGATTTTTTACCATTAAGGAGCCTCTAATTTTTTTCGTATTTTATGATCCAGGTCTCCATTTGGTAGTGGGCTTAGAAACTGTCCTGAATCTTCCATTGTCCCATAAATTATCCTCAATGTTACAGTTTTAAGAAAAGGTGGGTTCAACTTGCATTGCATTTCCCCACTCAACTGAAGGATGAAACTCATCTGACAGATGACTTAGCTTACCTTTATCCCCAGGGGGGTGGAATAAATTTCATGATGGCCTTTTACAATGAGATAGTTATGAGAGAACCCAAATATTATAATTGGGACTTATCCTAGTGTCTTGATATGTGGGATATAGAGAACGAATATGATCTCCCTTTATTCATTGCATTCCTCCCACGTTGAAAAGCAATAGGGGATGTAATGAATTTCATAAATAAATACTTAATAGATATATACTCCCAATCTCTTTCCATCTTCTAGTTGTGCCTGCTTGAGCTACTCTCAACCAATTAGTCAATATGGCACATGCATATGCCTATGTATTCTCCACATGCCTCCGTTTGGATCTCTCTATCCCTGCAATGTCAGCGAAAGGATTTGGGTATGTTAAGGGTTGGTAGATAGTTTTTTGAACCTCTGTATTTACATCTATTTTCGCCTAGCCTTGCCCTATTCTCATCTCTATGTATTCTCAAATTAAACCAACTACACAATTAGAAACTTTGTTCTTGTGTGCTATCTCAAAATACTTTTCAAACATAAAATTACAACATACTATCATAAGGAGATTACTCATTGTTTAATAGATCAGACTTGACATCTTACATTAACAATTTCCTTTCACATGATGCCATTCTTCTACCTAGGCCTTAGAACCATAGCTAAAGGGGTGTACTACATGGTCGGGGGTTTGCACTTCCAGTCAACTTAATTATAACTAATTATGAGAACAAGATAGCATTGTTTATATACCATATTGCTTAAATTAAAGATTAGCTTCCTGTATGAATTACAGTGCACTGATAGAACCAGAGATATTTTCCAACAAAAATCAGCAAAAATCAGAGGAGACACTTATTTCGCTTCTTTGGTGCTAGTCTTTGAAGAACTTCACCTTCATCATCACTTCCACATTCATCCTCCTTCACCTCAAGAGATGCAGGTACCACTCTTCCCCTGTTTCTTGAAATATTTCTGATAGGAGTCTCTATAGCCTTCTCAAAAAAAGGAATCATAAGTGGATTAGTTCTATGACACATCAACCCCTCACCACTTTCAACAGCTTCCACCGTCAACTTCCAGTCTTTAAAATCAAACTGAAAAACAATTTTTTTGTTAGAAGCTTCTCCATATGCCATTTCTGTAGTTATGGGAGCATTTTTGGGGACAACAAAATGTCTGCCATTTTCATCAACATTTATTTCAACTCTACCATCCTTTACTAGAAATGATAACAAAAATATGTTTTCTACTATATGTGAAAATGCTATTCTAGTTTGAACCAAATTCTGTAATCTAGCTTGCTTCTATTTTTGCAAAATGTTAAACATGCTTGCCATATTCTTGTTTGTTTCTAATTTTTCATCTTCCAAGGACTCTTTCACTACTTTAGGTCGAGTGCTTTTTGTCAGCTTAGTCCATTTTCTTTGCACTATACATTTCCTTTTCTTGTGTTTATTATCCATTGGTATAAGCATAGTGAAATTTCCTGTCTTATCCTGGAAAACAAAAGCAACTAAAAGCCCAATATTTCTCCATGGTATTTGGGTTTGATAATCATTTCCCTCCAAAGACCTCCTTTGATATTCCTGGTCACTATAGTTTCTTATAATAACACTAATAAAATCAACTGGAGTAGCACCATCATTGTTCTGTGATCTCTGAACAGTAGCGAGGAGTGTGGATGTGAGATCAAAGAGTGCCTCGGTATATGCAACTTGCTCACAAGGTCTCTAAACAATATTTTACAAGCTTTTCAATTTGCTAATTATAGCCTCAAATTTTCTAGATTCTGCTTTCAAAATATGTTCTCTCTTCTCAGCAATCAAAGTCTTGAGGGCACAATAATGGGCCCTTAATATATGACATTGCACCATACTCTGATTGTTACCACTACATGCAGTATGATCTTCTTTCTCTCTCGGGGAATTATTGTGGCCTTGTTGTGATAGTTTTACCCCACGAGAACAATCTTTTAGGGTTTGACTCAATGTTTCTTCCTCTTTAACTCTAGCTTAGGTACGAAGCCTTCTACCCATCCTTTCTATCACCTAATTTTGAATTTGAGAGTAATACAAAGATTCAACCAAAGATGGAAGGAAGGGCTTGAAATTGATATTTTTGATTGAAGAACTACCATTAAATGGAAAGGTAGCAAGAAAATATTTTCGTGTTGCATTGAAATGAGGGAGGGTAGGTAGTTGTGATTTTCCCTACCCTGAGAAGTTTTCTTTGTTGTTTTTTCCACTGTTCACGTTGGGTTTTTGCCTCTTTTTGTAATTTTGAATTTTAATAGTGTGGTACGATACCAAACTACTATAAGAGTTCAATGTATCTTTAATATAAATTTCATTGCCAATAAAGTAATTGTTCATCTAGTGCATTTGAAGTTAAATTCGTGAAAAAAAAAACCCAAATAACTTAATTTTACATCAAATTCGATGAATCGTAATTTTGGGGAAAATTTTAAAAATTTGGTAGATTGTTTGAAGCAATCAAATTCAAATAAGGAACTAAAGGAGGGAAAGGGTACCTTTGCAAGTATTTTGTTGGGTAAATTGGGCCCTAGAAGAAGACCAAGGCTTTGGAACCAATGATCCTTCCATAGTGGTCCAAATTTTCGCAACAAAAATAAACGTTGAACAAAACAATGTTTTGTGGGCAAGCTATTGAAGAGATCCTCCTCAATATGTTGATCCCTCAACACATCCAAATTCAACCATGAAACACTAATTTCCAATGAATCACTGCATCATTCCATGTCAAAATATAGAAAAAATTTGCAACAAAGACACTAGAGTTCAATCAATTCTAAGAATGACAATCAATCTAGAGACCCTAAAAATCAATCCAGTGACCTGTACCTATTTCCATATAGCCACAGAGCAGATTGGAGATCGATTTTCATACAGTAGCGTGCCCATCTATTGTTCTGGTCTTTCTGCTTTTTTCAACTACTTAGTGACATTCATTAGAATACACTAGAGTAGCCCTAAGGCGGGGAAGAAAACGAGACATAAAGTAATTTTCTAATTTGGATGATCGTTAAATTTCTTAATCATAATTAATATTTATTATCATTTTTAAAAAACATACTATTTTATGAATATTTAAAAATGTATAGAGTGTATATTTTCTTAACTTATCATATACTCATTTCAAAAAAATATTTTTTATTTTCCAAAATTACAAAATAACTAACCATGTTGTAAGTTGTAATTTTAAACAAATTCAAATTTAGATTTTATATAATTAAATAAAAAAAACTATAAATATTTTTTTATTAATGTTTAATTATCTAATATTATGGGTTTCTATGTTATGAAAACAAGTGAGATTTAGTTTTATAATTATTAAGTCAAACTTTAAAGCGAAAAATTAACTTTTAACAATGTAATATTTTATAACCAATTTGGATGTAGTTCATTGTTATGGTAGTAAAAAACGAATCTCATGAGTTATGCCTTAACATAATCCTCTATAATGAATTTGGTTGTAGTACATTATGCTGGTAGTAAAAAATGAATCTCATGAGCCTCGCCTTGCACACACATTGGTATAGTTCTACTCAAGGAACCATTGATCTTTCTCCATGAATCGGTATTATTGTACCAAGAAGCACCATAATGTATGGAATTTTTTTTTCCCACAATTGAAAAAGAGCCATCAATCCTTCTACATGAGCATTTTTCTTCCATAGTGTTGAACTAAACATGCAAGGCCTTCCTGTGGCAACAAGAATTTCCCAGACCCTTATTCACCCTATCACAATATATCTTAGAATCCATCATGTTGGAGTGTGGTATCCATACAAATAATATAGGAGTATAGGGGAACATGACCTCAAATACAATGGGAAGCCAAGGGGAAAGGTTTATGCATCTAAAAGGGATTCCTCGATTACATAGATGTGGTTTTCTAAGCTTTTGCATTAATCAGATGTTACCTGAGGAGGAATTCAGCCATAAAAAAATACTTGGTTGAATTTCATACACAAGAGTTGATTCAGCTTCAAATTTTGATAATTTTGATACTTTCTTTTTACTCACTTTAATGTCATTACATATAACTAATAATTTGCAATTCCTTGTCTCATTTGATCTCATTTTATTTCAATTGTGGAGTTAGTCCTTGAACCCCAAATCCTCATAGCTAATATTTACAAAGTATTGATTGCCTTATTTCCTCTCATTTTACTTCTGTTAAATGGAGAAACTAAACCTTGGGCCCCAAACCCACACAACTAAGCTTTGCAAACTACAAAATCCTCTCTCTCCCTGGTATTGCACTTGATTTAGATATATTTTTCTTATAAGAGAAGCAATGCCTGACTAAATACCTTACACGTTAAGTTATCATCTGATCCCATTACGTTTTCCAAGCATTGAGGACATTAATAAAATTTCGAACTTCAATTTCACACTCATTTGAAGTAATCACCATGTTCCTTAAATTTCAGTTAAAATCTACAAACAAATGTAAGTAATTCTTTTAATTTTTTTCGTTGATTCTAAATTAGCAAGTGAGAAAACTGCATATGAATCTTTAGTTTTAAAGTACAATCATTCAAGAAAACTCATCAAAGACTAAAGATCTGTGAAAAAACTTTATGGAATGAAAAATATTGTTAGCATCCTCCAAAATAACACTACTTTATTGCCTAGGGAAACATGCCAAGATGTGTTTGGTGCTAAGGTCTGGAAATACATGCCAGCGAGTGTGATGGAGTGCTAGGGAAAGACAAGGGAGGACTAGTTTCAAATGCATGTAAATGAATGAAAAATAGTGTGTGACACAGTGTCAATGAGTTCTAGGTTTTCTAAGGAGGGGACGAAAAGGTATGTTAGGTAGTGCCAATGTGTTCTGGGTGTACCAATGCATGTCGGGGAGTGTAATAGAGTGCAACAAAAGAAAGAAGGAGAACTAGTTCAAAATGCATGTAAATGAATGAATAAGAGTGTATGATAGGGAGTGTCAGGGAGTTCCAAGTGTGCTTAGGAGGGAGAGGCAAAGTTATATTCTAGGTAGTTCCAAGGCATGTAAGAGTGCTAGGACATGTCAAGGAGTGGTATGGTGTGATAGGGAGTGTGAAAGCATGCCAAGAAATGCAAGGGATGCCAACATGGGCCACATAGTGTCAGGCTATTATTAGATGTGCCAAGTGTTATGCCATGTCAAGATGTAAACTATGTTTCTTAGTTGTTTTATGGCCATGGTTGGACGTGATCCTTAACTTGGTAACTGGTTAAGTGGGATGAGTTAAGATTGGACATGAGTATCCTAATATGATTTATAGGATATTCTTAGGTGAAAAAGGCATAGTATAGTTGTAGTAACTATAACTTGGTCAAGATGTTGTAGTCGAGGTAGGACTTGGTTGGTTCCCAAGTCTTAAAAAAATAAGGGGAGTTATGAGGGCATGATAGCTAAGGACTGAAAGGGCATGCTAATGAATGAAAAGGTGTGATAACACATGCCAGATAGTGTCAATGCATGTTGAGGAGTGTTGGGGAGTGTCAGGGCATCACAAGGGAGAACTAGGTCAAAGTGCATGGAAACAAATGAATAAGAGTGTCTTCTAGGGAGTGTTAGTGAATTCTAGGTGTCCCAAGGACAAAGTGTGTTAGGAGAATTTCATAATAGGACTTACAATAGGTAAGTCTATGATTGTGAAAAGGGAATGGAAAAAGCAATTTTAGACAAAGGGAGACTTTTGTCTAGGGACACCATTATTTTTAAATGACTTGGTTGGGTTCCCAAGTTAGAAAAAAAGTAAGGCTATCTATGAGGGCATGACAAGTAGGGAGTGCCAAGGTGTTCAAGGAATGACAGGAAGTGATAACACATGCTAGAAAATTCCAAGGCATGTTAGGCATTCCAAGACATGGCAAGTGCTAAAGCATGCTAAGGTGTGCTAGGCGTTAGGGTGTGGTGCCAACACATGTTAGGGAGTGCTGAGGAAACACAAGGGAGGAATAGTTTTAGTTGCATGGAAATGAATGAACAAGAGTGTGTGATAGGGAGCGCTAGGAAGTTATGGGTGTTCTAAGGAGGGATTGACAAGGTATGCTAGGTAGTACTAAGGAAACACAAGGGAGGACTAGTTTCAATTGCATGGAAATGAATGAATACGAGTGTATGATAGGGAGTGTTAGAAAGTTTTGGGTGTGCTAAGGAGGGATTGAAAAGGTATGCTAGGTAGTGCTAAGGGATGATAGAGTGCTAGTAAATCATGTTGAGAGGTGCCAAGTACTAGAGCATGCCAATGTGTGCCAAGCACTGTTAAGGAGTGTTAGGGAAGAACAAGGGAGCACTAGAAAATAATTCATGGAAATGAATGAATAAGAGAGTGTCACAAGAAGGGTCAGTGAGTTCCAAGTGTGATAAGGAGGAGTGAAAAGACATGCTTGGCAGTGCTAAGGAATCTTAGGGTGCTAGGGTGGCATGTGACCAAGATGTGCCAATGAGTGTAAGGACCTAGTGCCTAATTTCCTCTCATTACTTCAGTGAAATGGAGAGACTAGGCCTTGAGCCCCAAACCCACACAACTAATATTTGTAGACTACGGAATCCTAGGAATTAAAATAGGTAAGCCTACGATTGTAATAAGGGGATGGAAAGAGAGGTTTTAGACAAATGGATACTTTTGTCTAGGGACAACACTATTTTTTCAATGACTTGGTTGGGTTCCCAAGTCACAAAAAGGTAAGGCTATATATGAGGGCATGACAGCTAGGAAGTTCCAAGGTGTGGAGGGAATGCTAGGAAGTGATAAAGCATGCTAGAAAGTTCCAAGGCGTGTTAGGCATTCCAAGACATTCCAAGTGCTAAGGAATGCCAAGATGTGATAGGTGCTAGGGTGTGGCACTAATGCATGCTAGGGAGCACCATGGAAACATAAGGAAGGACTAGTTTCAATTGCATGGAAATGAATGAATAAGAGTGAGTGATAGGGGGTGTTAGAAAGTTTTGGGTATGCTAAGGAGGGATGGAAACGTTATGTTAGGTAGTTCCAAGGCATGATAGAGTGCTAGGAAATAATTTTGATATGTGACAAGTGCCAGTGTGTGCCATTATGTGCCAAGGAGTGTTAAGGAATGGTAGGGAAGCACAAGGGAGCACTAGGTCACAATGCATGGAAAGGAATGAATAAGAGTATGTGGCATGGAGTTTCAGAAAGTTCCAAGTGTGCTAAGGAGGAGTGACAAGGAACTCTTGGAAGTGCTAAGAAATATTAGAGTGTTATGGTGGCATGCAACCAAGTTGTACCAACACATACAAGGAGGTGTTAGATGGGAGTGTCAGGGAGACACAAGGGAGCACTATGTCAAAATGCATGGAAATAAACAAATAAGAGTTTGTGATTGGAAGTGTCAGTGAGTTCTAGGTGTGTTAAGGTGGGAGTGACAAGATATGCTAGGCAACGTTAAGGCATGCCAAAGGCCAGGGTGGCATGCCAATATGTCCTAGGTACTAAGGTGTACCAAGACGTGCCAAGGAGTTTTAAGAAGTGATAGGGAAACAAAAGGGAGAACTAGGTCAAAATGCATGGAAATGAATATTTAATAAGAGTTTGTGACTAGGAGTGTCAATGAGCTCTAGGTGTGCTAAGGAGAGAGTGACAAGGTATTTTAGGTACTACCAAGGAATTCTAAAGTGCTAGGGTGACATGCCAAGATGTGTCAGGTGCTAGGGTATGCTAATTCATACTAGGGAGTGTAAGGGAAACACATGGAAGCACTAGATCAAAATTCATGGAAATGAATAAGTAAGAGTGTGTGAAAGTGAGCATCAATGAGTTCTAGGTTTGTTAAGGAGGGAGTGACAAGGCTATATGATAGCTAGTGCCAAGGTATGTTAAGCTAGCATGACATGTCAAGAAGTGCTAGGGTGTGTTAAAACATGCCAAGGAATGTAGGGAATGCTAACACATGACACATACTGCTAAGGAATTCTAAGACATGTTAGGTGCTATCATGTGTCAAGACGTAAATTGTATTACTTAGTTGTTTTATGGCCATAGTTGGATGTGATGAGAATTTTTTTCGTAACGTATTAAGTAGGATGAGTTGAGATTGGACATGAGTAGCCTAATATGAGTTACAGGTAGTTCTTAGGTGGATAAGGCATATGTTGAATTTCCACAGCATGTGACAATATGGGTTTGGTATTAGAATATTTGATACAAACACACTTCAGTGCCACAATAAATCTACTTTTGAAAACAAAATCTACACACATCAGGGAATAAACCAGTGCACATGTCAATTTTTAACTTTTTTAGATTCTTCTTTGTTATATTACAAACTATAATAGAACATGATAGAGCTCATATACTAGGGATCCAGCCCTTTACAATCATGCTGATACGAGGAATACAACCAAGGCTTGTTATTAGTCCTTTGACAACCCAATCTACATTGAACAAGAAAACACATGACCTACTAGTTGATGGCGGGCACACACAACCCTTTCAGTGCACGTGTCCTGAACACATCTAGTAGATCCGCTTTCCTCCCATTTGGAAACTCATTAATCTTCCTTTGCTAATGAACTCAAAGCATTTATGTTAATGAACTCAAATCAACAAAATTTTCCCTCTAACTACCTCCTTTTCCTTCAAGGTCTGTAACACTTAGGGTCTTCGATCAATTGTTCACAATTTCATTGTGAACAACTCTTTGGTCTGCCCATTTTTACAATACTGCTTCTCCAAGATGAAAAGCCTAGGGCTATGGAGGTCAACCTTCTTCTCACTAACTCAATCCTATACAATACAGTGAACTAGGGCTAGTTGGCTAGCCCACCTGACTACTACATTAGTCCTTAAAATTCTGCACATCCTTAGGCCTAATACACTTTCCCTTCTACTAGTCTTGTTGTCCATAACAAGTACAAGACTTAGGGCTCTTCTTTTATAGTCACCTAAAAACCCTTCAACTGTACTATAACTTCCATCAAGTTTCCCAACCACAGTCAATTATTTTACCAATATAGGGCCCACAACACTACCCTCATCTAGGGCTCTTCAAATCTACCACCTAATAGTGATCTGAGTCCTCTCAAAATCACTATTCTTGTGTACCAATTTATTTATTGTCCAATCTATGAAAAAATCTTAACTACTCCTCTTATCATCCTTCTGACAATATGTAGATAAATGAAGTAGGGTCAAAAATCATCCACTAACAGTCCATTCAGTAATTTTTTATAGGTGTCTGTTATAGACATTTTTGTGCCTTGTAGCTCCAAGCATGAAATGTTCATAAACCAAGGGATCCTAAGTCCCTAAAAGTGTTGTTCCGACCCCTAAAGGAACAAGGTCAACAAATTACAGCTTCTCCCAGAAGTTCTCCGCCAGAAACTGCTCAGAATCAGTAAAATCAGGATCATTTCAACTGCTCCACTGGCTAGCTGTGTTGCATAGAACCTAAATACACTAGCTAGGTGCGTTGCAACACACCTAAATGCACTATCAGGGTGCGTTGAGCGGGAAATGACAAATGGCAGTGCCATTCCGCGAGGTGGAAAGACAATGGAAGCTTCAAGAATCTTCTCCAATGACACTTGCCTCACTGAGTTCGACCAAGGATGAGTAAGAGGCTCTCAGTCTCCAAGTGGAAGCAAGAACTGACAGAGAAAAGACACTAGTCAAATCATAAGCTGACTCATCCTCCTTGCATACATCTATATATGGATCCCTCATCCCAGAGATCCAGAGGCTGGAATTTTGTACATTGCAAAGAATTGCTATTGGTTTTGAGATAGATATCACAGTATTGGGTGATTTATGCTTTGTTGGAGGTGAAGAGGGACTTCTTTGCTAGGAGGTTGATGCTAGATCAGGAGTCATCGGTTTTAACTCCTCTTGAATCTTCTTTTTATATCAATAAAACTATTTGAGTTTCTCCTACATGCTTGTGTATCATTGATGCTTGTTACATTTGTATGTTTAGCTTAAATCTGATCCTAAGCTTCTTATGAATATAGATCCATGTCTTTGTGTAGTTTTCTTCTTCTGTGATCTTACAGGAACTTGGTGAAGCTGGGAAAGTAAGGAAGTAGGTAGCTAGAAGATATCAAAGAAGAGAGGGATTGGATCAAAGGATTAGCGCAAGACACAGGTCGGTTCTTTCTATCCCCCTCTATCTTTAATTAATAAAGGAAATACAAAAGTAGTTTTCTCTGTTTGTTTCTAAGGTAACTGTCACACCTTAGTGGGATAGAGTCGTTCTAAATAGACACTTTTCCTGGTAACAAAATGGTGACCATACTGGGGACGATTGTCTAATTAGTTTGTTTGTGTATCTTTTGTTGTTTGTTTCATAAACTTATAAGTAGCATTCGAACTGCATTTGCCATAACAAATGCAAAGTAGACATCTGCTACTTCAATCCATTCACTGGATCTGTTTATGATTTGAACAGCTGATTCACAAATGATCTCATTTCCCTTTGTGATAGCTCTTAGGCCCTCCTTAGATCTACCATCTGATTGTGCATTACTGATTGCTTTTACTCGGCCAAAAACCAAAGACTAAACTGTAAACTGTGACCCAGAACCTGGATAGAACTGCCCCAGCGCAGGTACTGTGAAGAGTTCCTGTATTTTAGCGCAGTTCCCGAGAGGGCAACCTGCGCTGCAATCCAGTTTCTCTGTGTTACAGGTGTGCTGATCAGACTAGCCCTGTGCAGATGAGGTTCTTGTGCTTCATTCTTTCCAGTTTTGTCTCTGATTTTTGCAGCCTGTGATCAGTGTATGTGTCTGTTTAAAAACCCCTTTTCCTTGCTGTAATTCCGCCTCCTTTGTAGAAAAATACTGTAGATGTTTTTGTGTGTTTTTTGAGTCGTTTACAGTTTTCCATTGCAAAAGTAGAATAGTCGTACTGTCGTCCTTTGGTTTAGATTTGTCGCAAGTGTCGATTTTGATCATAGGAGAAGGTTTGATTGCTGTTGATGGTTGACTATACTTTTACTTTTTCCTTTGGTCTGAATTTATGTTTTTCTAGTGTCAAAAACGAGTGTTTATTTCAAAATCGTAAAGCGTCGTAATCGTCTTTATCTTTTGATTTCGAAAAGAAGCTTGTTTGTGTTTGACGCTTGAAAGCAAATTCAGATTTGTGCATCAACTTTCTTTTTAGCATCAATATTAAGAATGTTGAAAACAAATACATGCACATGTGCATTTGCATATTGACAGTTTGTTTGGCTTGATTTAGGAAAGTGCATTTACAGTGTGCTCTTCACTCTTTGTGAAAAGATTGTGTCTTTCTTTTCCCCTTGTAGCTAGGATTTTCATTGCTGAAAATAGATAAAAGTTTGCTTATCATCTTTAGATTGCATTTTAGGAATTACATCTACATCTCGTGGTGAACCCAAAAGGCAAACTTCATAAGAAAGATCAATTTAAAATAAATTCAATGAATTAACAACGCTTTGGAACTTAACGCACAACATTTAGAGGTCTAGGCTAGAGATGTATTCCGACGTCGTAAAGCCTGGTAAGTGTTGTCCTCACTGATGGTTGGGTGATTCCTCCACTTTGAGACGATAAGTTCAAGTACAGACTTGTGCTCCCACGTACCGTCGAGTATATATTGGGAGACCCATATAGGCTTAAATACTTTATCCATAGGAAGCCGTGTCTGCCGCCCTATCGATCGCAATGCACTGAACACAGCATTCGGAAAGATTGACTGCCGTACCATAAAAAGTATTCTGCAGTTTTGCGATTGGTTTGGTACTCCCTCTATCTAGATCTCCAGAGCAGTCCCTTTCATTCCTTTTCAGACTCCTTAATGGAAAAGGTCCATCTGAGCACTTGTCACTTCAGGCTCATTAAAAATCGAAGGAGACTAGAGTCATCTTTTGTTTTTTCTCGACTCTTTAAAACTAAAAAAACAAGTTGTGTCAAAGCATCTAAAAAATTATTTTAAATGGAATATTCACTACCCCTTTCCTACGTTGATCTTGGGTTGAGAAGATGGAGTCTACCAACCAAGGAATTCCCCTTGGAGGAAATCCTAGTCCCTTCTCCTCTTGGGGAGATGTTGGTACATCCCATATGGCCACATTGTCGCTTCCAAGACTGACAATTGGTTTGCCTGTATGGCTCTTCTCAACCTCTGTTGTTCAGAACACCACTATTCCTGAACAATCGAATCAGCAATTAGAGGAGTCTATAGTTGCCCACCAACCTTCTGGTTCATCTAATTCTTCCTCTCTTCCTTCCTCTTCGCTTGATGGGGCTGGTAAAGCCAAAAGTCAGGTTCCTAAGGAGAAGAAGGAAAAGAAGAAGAAACAGAAGAAGAAGAAGGAGCCAAAGGCGAATGGGGGAAAACGAGTGTCGTCTAACGAAAATCCACACACTGCACCGACCAGGCCTAAATTGCCATGTGTCGTTTGCAAAGGAGACCACTTTCACAGAGATTGTCCTTGCATCCCTCGGATATTAAAGGACTGGTCTCCTAGATTGCACAACCCAGTGCCATCAACCTCTGATGATCATGTTGAAAGCACACCATCGACTAGTGAAAGTGAAGTCCCAGGACAAAAAGGAAAATATAGATTTCCTTGCAAACTGTGTGAAGGTGATCATGCCGTCCACCATTGTCCCTTCTTAGACGAAGCTAAAAGAGTTTTGGATGATCGTCCGGTTTGACCGTTACGATTTCCTCTTGGATATAAAAAACTCTTGCCGAGTCCATCACTAGTTGAAAATCCAGCTGGCCTGCTCAGGTGGTCGGCTGAAGCACCTATCTTTGAAGATAAACCATCTGGATCCATACCAGACGAAAGTCAAAAGGTCGAGGCGACAGTTGACCCGGTCTTGCCTCCAGAGGTTTCATCTTCAGATGATACGCTCACTAAGGAGAACAAGGATGACACCGTCCAAATTCTCTTCATAAACACAGACTCCAACGAACATGGGGGAAACATACCCGTTCCTTTACCGCAGGAAGGAAGTTTGTCAGAGTCGTACCCGGCCGTCTATTCGGTCCCACCTCCAAGCAACCTAGTTGTCTCCTTCGACTCGAATCAACTAGGCAGACCCCGTTTACCAGCAAGCATACCATTCTGAATTATTGTTCAAATATATAGAATGGTTATGTCTGGTACCATCATAGATGAGGGGGCTTCTGTGAGTATCCTTTCCTCAACTGCTTGGAAAGTGCTTGGTTTGCCATCGCTTTTGCCTGAGATGAGAAATCTGACAGGCTTTGATAAAGGAACCAATCGACCTTTAGGGATCCTACTCGATGTGCCCATAACATTGAGAGGGAAAACCGTTCACCTGAACGTAATGGTAGTTCAAGGACCCCTAGATTACAATTACTCCTTGGACGAGACTATATTTATTGCATGGGAGCGATTGTCTCCTCACTCTTTACAGTAATGTGTTTTTCGCACGAAGGAAGAGTGGTCAAGCTCGTGGACCAGCTTTCATTCCCCGGATCATACAGAGTAAATAGTAATATACCATCCCTAAATGGTCTTTTCACGCAAGAAATGTCTCAATCTCTAGTCTGTCCTCCCGATGAGCACGAGTAATTCGGAGGGATATGACTCAAACCCAGGGGGCATGCATCCTGGTCTGCTTCAGCAGGAAAACTTCGGGTATAGAGTAGGTTTTCGCGGGAGAATATGCCTAGTCTGTACCCCCGTCCGTGAGTGGAAGAGGGGGTTATTCTAGTACAAGATTCTCTTGTCAAAGTTATGTGAGTTGGCGAGAACAACCACTCACCTTTGTTTATCTAGATAGACATCGCGGAAGAAGTGTTTTGTTTGCGCCGCGAACGAAACAATCTTTGGGTAACTTGTAAGAGGTAGGCCTCTCTCGTCAAAACAAAGTGTCTTGCCGGAGAGAAGTAGAGGTAACCTTGAAACTCTGTTTTATACCTGGGGGCATGTAAACCTTTTGGAGTGCAAGCAAAGAGCGACTATTTATTTTTAAAATTTTTAGGACCTCTAACCCTTTAAACTCGTAGGATTGGTCGTCTCCTAACTTGCATAAAGAAAGGATGTGGGGCAAAACTCTAAAAATTGCCGTTTTTATATGAGACATTCTTACCATATGACTGGATTAATCGAGAAGTGTTTACCGCGAGGTTCAAGCTCGTTAAAAAATAAACCCGGACTGAGCAAATTTTTCCACCCGCGTTTAAGCTCGTTAAAAAATGAACTATTCCCTGGGAAATAACCACCGTGAATGTAGTACTTCAGCCATTAAAGTCTTGGTCGTGTTTGCACCGTCACCTCCACTTTTCCATTGGCCGATCATTCACCTCCATTTGATTGTTTACCCATTTTGAGGAACAACTGCGAAGAGTGATTTCACTAGCCATCCTTGTGACACTGCCGTGATTGGAAAATTCCAAACCTTACCTGGAATCAGCTGCTACCCATTTTATCACTCGTTCCCCAAAAGACGAGTCTTCTTTAAGCTCTTTTCAACTGACTCGTAAAATATGAAAAGATTGCCGAGTCCTTGGCCTTCCAGCTCGTTAAAGGGACAGGAAGTGCTATCCCTCCTCTAGATTTTAATCTTTTTGGACCTGAGGGATTATTGCACAAAAAGATCGAGTGCTTGTTTTGTTCGGCTCGTTAAAACTATCGAAAATTCATCCATTCTGTATTGTTTTATACTTTTTCGGACTTAAGGAATTAGATGACGAAAAAGGAATTTTGGAGTTACCTTTACGTACCTTTTCAGACTCTCTAAAAATGAAAAGGACGGAGTTATCGTTGTCGTTAAACTCGTTAAAAAGATTAATAGTGACAAACTTGTCTTTAGACGAGAACAAGTTTCACTATCGCTAGGTTCGTTAAAACATAGCGATGGGTTTGCCCGAAGGGCAAATTATAGAACAAGCATATGTTATCCTCCTAAAGCTTGACAAAAATAAAGAGGTACTGGTAAGTAATGACTGGGGAAAAATTGGGAAGAAAACTCAAAGAATCTTTATTGGTAGCAAGTCACTCTTGAACATGACACTTCCACTCCGTGTCCGAGTCGGGTTGGGTTGTTTCATTCACCGGTCACATCGCCATGGTCACGCCATACCATCCACATTTGGGGTAAATGCTACCAATCCATCACATAAGTGTCTCTGACATGTTCAAGAGAAGTCATCTAGAGAAGTCACCTGTGTCCCATCCACTACCATACATCATACTTCATTCTTTCATGACCGCCATCCTAAACCGTATATCATCAGATTGTTTTCACCTCCATCAAAATCATTTGCTCCATTCCGTGTCATTGATGTGGGATTCATTAAGGCCCTCCTTTGACGGATCGCTTCTTGTCGACATCAGCTCATTATCCAAGAAGTTGGTCTAGGAACACCCCATTCAGTACTTTGAAGCTTCCATGCCTCAATGGCAAGTTTCTCACTTCTGGCGACAGGTTTACATCAATGGCCTTCGACCGAAAGATTTTGCGTGGTGTTCAACGCCAAGTACTTTATTCACACCACGTGAATTGTATTGTAGTATCTTGTGGGTCATTATCATTATCGGTGATTCCTCTCGCGCTTGTTAACAGTTTACATCATTGACTAGTAATCAAGCGATGTCTTTCCATGTTCGACTTCAGAAAATTTCTCACATGGATCGACTTGTACTTCGAGTGAAGATCGGACGAGATTGAAGACCCTGGATCTAGTTTCATCCATCCGGGCTGCGATATATATTCAGGAAAATAAAGACATTAAATGTACAGCATTACAGCACAGATAATCATCCTACCAAAAGGATGATGGCTCTATCAGAATCATCAGTCTACACTCAGACGATTGTCTGTCCTATGTACATTAAAATGAATTTATAAAGTTGAGCATGGGAATGCCTGCCTCAGCTAGATCATGAAAAATAGTATGAATATAATGTATTGTATTGTATCTTATTATAGGTCTCCTCCCAGCATTGAAAGAACTTCGGATCCTCATAATAAAGCATTTCACCCAATTAACGACCTCATACTTTAAGGGGCAACTGTTATAGACATTTTTGTGCCTTGCAGCTCCAAGCATGAAATGTCCATAAACCAAGGGATCCTAAGTCCCTAAAAGTGTTGTTCCGACCCCTAAAGGAACAAGGTCAACAAATTACAGCTTCTCCCAGAAGTTCTCCGCCAGAAACTGCCAAGAATCAGTCAAATCAGGATCATTTCAGCTGCTCCACTGACTAGCTACGTTGCATAGCACCTAAATACGCTAGCTAGGCGCATTGCAACGCACCTAAATGCACTATCAGGGTGCGTTGAGTGGGAAATGACAAATGGCAGTGCCATTCTGTGAGGTGGAAAGACAACGGAAGCTTCCAGAATCTTCTCCAATGACACTTGCCTCACTGAGTTCATCCAAGGATGAGTAAGAGGCTCTCAGTCTCCAAGTGGAAGCAAGAACTGACAAAGAAAAGACACTAGTCAAATCATAAGCTGACTCATCCTCCTTGCATACATCTATATATTGATCCCTCATCCCAGAGATCCAGAGGCTGGAATTTTGTACATTGCAAAGAATTGTTGTTGGTTTTGAGATAGATATCAGAGTATTGGGTGATTTATGCTTTGTTGGAGGTGAAGAGGGGCTTCTTTGGTGGGAGGTTGATGCTGGGTCAGGAATCATTGGTTGTAACTCCTCCTGGATCTTCTTGTTATATCAATAAAACTATTTGAGTTTCTCCTACATGCTTGTGTATCATTGATGCTTGTTACATTTGTATGTTTAGCTTAAATCCGATCCTAAGATTTTTATGAATATAGATCGATGTCTTTGTGTAGTTTTCTTCTTCTATGATCTTACAGGAACTTGGTGAAGCTGGGAAAGTAAGGAAGCAGGTAGCTGGAAGCTGTCAAAGAACAAAGGGATTGGATCAAAGGATTATCGCAAGACACAGGTCAGTTCTTTCTATCCCCCTCTATCTTTAATTGATAAAGGAAATACAAAAGTAGTTTTCTCTGTTTGTTTCTAAGGTAATTTTCACACCTTAGTGGGATAGAGTCATTCTAAATAGATACTTTTCTCGGTAACAGTTGCTTCAAATCTCTGTCCAAAACTCTATGGGCAATCCACCTGTTAGTGTCGGTCTTGAGCCCTCCATCGGTGATCAAAAGCTCTTTGCAAGTGCATAGGTAGGTGTCTCATCAGTATCAGTTTTGCATCCCGTTAGGCATGCCATAAAAATGATGGAGGAGCTGGTCCTTGTTCCCTTCTTGGCTTTGCTGGATCAGGTCATATCATTTAATGAGCTTGTGTTACACTTGTTTTATTTTTGTCTTGAAGTCCCAAGTCTTAGGTCTAGGGTTTTGGTCAAAAATCACTGCAAGGTCATGAGTCAGAGGTCTAATAGTCCCCAGCAAGCCGGAAGGAGGTATGTTAATATGTTCCATTGATATTTTTCATCAGGTACAGCTCATTTATACCTTGGATTTAAAAACCCTGTTTTTAAACCCAAGGTCATGTGAAATTTGCAAAAAATAAGGAAAATTTTCAAAATTCTTCAAAATGACGGCAATAACCCTGGTCTCCTCGCCAGAGTCCATCAGATGGTCAACCTGCAAAAAGAACAAAGTTAAAGCACTCAAAAGATCAAATTCAGGACAAAGTGAACTCTAAACAGTGTTAAAAGTGAATGTCAAAACAAAAACATTAGAAAGTGGGTTTGGTAAGTTAATTTTTTCAAATTGGGCCTATAAAGAGTAAATTTCCCTCTAAACAGCCTCATTATGCATTTGAGAGCTTGCAAAAACGAGTGAGAGGTCAAAAGAGGTGATTTGCAGAAAGTTGGAGTCATTCTCAGGGGCGCGACCACTCAGGCTCAGTGCGCGACCAGTTGGGTGGGGCGCGACCACTCAGCGACCCCTCTGCAGTGTATTTTTCTAAAGGGCGCGACCACTCAGGCAGGGCGCGACCACTCAGAGCAGGGGCACGACCACTGAAGCTGTCTTCTACAGAACCACTCCAAATCGACTAAATCGCCCTCTTGCTTGCTCAACTGATCGAGGTAGGGTCTTCTAGTGCGTTTGAATGCTTGAAACATGAAATGATGGGCTTACATATATATGTTTTATCACCAAGAAATGTAAGGAGAAATGGATTTGGGTGATTGCTTGTTCGTGTAGGCATTATGCTAGGGTTAATGTTTTTTCAAGGCTTTAAATCCCTATTTATTGCCTCCTTGTTTCCTATTAAATTCACAAATGTCATAATATGTTTATATCTTATCTCATTTGCAATAAAAACTAAATCTCTCATCCCAAAATTCCTAAAACCCTATCCATCCCCCAAATCCCTTTACAAAACCCTAATGCCCTTTCATGTATTCTACCCAAACCCTAATACCCTCCACACGGCAAGGAAAATAAATGAACAACAGCAAGGATAAAAAATGTTATGTAAAAAGAGAAAAGAGCAATAATATGGCAAAATGACCAAATACAAAAAAAAAAAAAAGATGTTGCTGGCATAGTCATTGGAAAATAGAAGACACACTGTTGTTGCATATCCATAGCAAAAACAAGAAAAATGCAGCTGTGTATATGTATAAAATGGACATATTGCTGTAAATATTGTTTGCAAAAGAATATTGTTGTGTCTCCCCAAAACCAAGCCCTGTTTTCCTCTCTACCCCTTCCCTAAAATCCTGTTCAATTAAGATCCCTTTTCCCTTATGACAAGATGTAAAAGAAGCCTTGTTCCCCTATGTACATAAAATCCTTTGAAAAACACTATTTACCTTATGATGTACATTGAAAAAACAAAAAACTCAAAGGAGCAAGCTATCTATGCTGTCCTATACTCCTGTTGCAAATGCATGTCCTTTCCCTTGATGACTATCATATGTATTTTCCCTAATAAAGTATTTCTTTGCAAATGATTTCCTAATGATGGAAGATGAGATGATATGTTTGACTTTTTGTGAATTATCCCTTAAAAATCCCTGTTTTTACATATTTTCCCATTCCTTATTAAAAATCCCTCCCCTAACATTTCCCTTATGATTTTTTCCCCTTGAAAATAGCATACTTCTCAGCATTTTTGCAGGCAAGGGCAACAGTTTACTCTATCTATTTGCTTCACTTTGCTCAAAAGCACCATGTCAACCACTGAAACCTATGAGCAAGGTGATGACTGGTCTTCTTCCACAGAGATCGAGGTACAACAGAGGCCTCGTAATGGTGCCAAAGGTGGTCATCATAGGAGAGAGGAACCCACCTCTTTGGCAGAATTGCAGGCCTGTCCTATGGCAGTGAATTGTTTCCGTTATATGTCATGTTTTCAGTTCTGTGAGAGGCTTGCCCAGATTCAGCACCACAGGGAGTTGGCCCGCTTATTTGTTTTGCACCTTCATGATGGGCAGGTCACTCTTGCAGGGGTGAATTTTGTACTATCTCCAGAGGTGGTTTCAGAGGCTACCGGGATACCAAATGTGGGTGAGGTGTGGCCCAAGTGCAAAATGCTGGATTATGTTTATTTTGAGCCATATGTCAGGCCAGCATTCATCATTCACTTGTCAGGGGTCTTTCCCTTCAGATTCCTCCAGGGGGAGTATGCTCCGATCATGCGGCTTATCATGCATTACTTCACATGTGAGGGAAGATTTTCACAGGTCTTCTCTTGTCACATTCACCTGTTGATGCACTTTACCC
Source organism: Pinus tabuliformis (assembly GCA_031772625.1). Taxonomy (NCBI): domain Eukaryota; kingdom Viridiplantae; phylum Streptophyta; class Pinopsida; order Pinales; family Pinaceae; genus Pinus; species Pinus tabuliformis. Next base: position 491,337,879 of record CM062804.1, on the reverse strand, counting down.
GAGTGAGGATGATGAACATCCCGGTTTTCTTCTTCCAGGACATTCAGAGGATGGTGTCCATGTTTCAGAGGCAGTCCCCAACTTAGCAGCATAGGAGTTTGTGCCATCATGGTCTCATCCAGCTCATTGTTTCCCATCAATTGAGTCAGCAGGGCATTCCATGGGCAGACTTCATTTCTCATGATTTCTTTACAGTGCCACCACAGCCACAACCAGAGCCAGAGGCCATTCATGAGGAGGGAGGTCCATCTCACTAGCCCGAGATCATTGTTCCGAGATAGGTTTCTTCCTCACCTCAGGTCACCTACCAGAGAGGTCACAGGACCTTGTTTGCAGCAGCTCGACGAGTACTTTCTCCATAGCAGGTGGAAGGGGTCTCGCCATCATCATCTACAGGTCAGCGAGTGTTATCTCCACATCAGGTGGAAGAGGCCTCACATTCTTCATCAACAGAGGCAGTACGGGAGGGCAAGCAGCCCATGGTTGAGGACGAGAGAGTTGGCGATACACATCATGATTTCATTGACCTTGATGCTCGCTCCCCCACTTCAGATTTGCATGAGATCATCCGACAGAGAGAGGCGGAAAACCGCTTGTTACAGCAGAAGCTCGACATGGCCCAATGGACAATAAACTATCTTGAGTAGCGCAACAAGCAACTTGAGGATGAGAAAGTGTTGGATGAGCTGTGGAGGATTCGAAGTGACCGAGTCATCAACCGTAGGAGGCCCGGTGACTTGCTGCCCAAGGAGAGGGAATCCATGCTTATCCCTGTGAATGCACACTTGGAGAGACTGTTGGAGAAAGCCAACGAAGACAAGAGGCTGCTACGGAACATGAAAAATCATTATTGGGCGAGAATGCATGTTTGCAAAGCAAAGATGAAGATACTCCAAAGGAAGTTGTCCGAGGCCCGCAGGAGGAAGAAGAAGACCAACCCGCTCCATATCTTGTCTGAGGCCTCTCTCACTCACCATGATACTCATTAGCCTCCTCCTAGCAGTAAACCCAAGAAATTTTGAGAATTCTGAGACATTTTTGGCATTTTTGAGAATTTTACACGTTTTGGCCATTTGAGTGGTCTCACCCCGCGCGCGACCAGTCATGGGGAAAGCTCAGAACGGGGAAAACTCTACATTTTTTGAATTTTCATGCAAAAATACACTTGCCTATGGATGGGTTTCAGATTTTATGAAGATTTGGGCTTCCAAAAGCTCAAAATACATGCAAATTTTGACTTTCTGCCCCTTTTTTGAGTTGTAGAAAGCTGCCTTGGGAGAAATGACGTTTGAGGGGTCAAATCAACTCCAAATTCTGAAATTCTAGTGGGGTTGGAACGTAGACTCACATACCTTTCCAATGAGCTATCTTGCACCTGATTGGGACACCGGGAAGGCCCTCAAACAGAGCTGTCAATGCGCGCAACTAGTCAAAGTGAGGGGCGCGACCACTCAGGGAAATTTCACTGTTTTGACCAGTTCGACCAGCAAAACACTGTTTTTACTTTGGTTGACTTTTGAGGCATGTAAATGATGGATTTTTGTGTAATTTTCATAGCACTTGGATACATTTACTCTACTTTGACACTTCTAGAAGTTTCTTTGATGTAAATAGTGAATATTTAATGCATGGATATATTACCTAAGTTTTAGGGGCAAGTTGTTTTGACTGCCTATTATCTAGTGCTCAGTTTAGAATTAGTTGAAACAGCTCCTAGGAAGCTGAGCTCGACCCCTAGAGGTGAGGAATGGAGTTAGATCATCTATATTATGCCTTCTCTTGCTCATTTTCATGGTTGGAATCTTGAGGGAGAAGCTCCTATTGTATATTTTACTTGTATCTCTGCAATTTGAGGAAAAGGAGGACCAGGGTTTTTGCAGACATCATTGGGATTCTTGTGGACTCTTGTGTTGATGGTGTGTTCTATTATTGTAATTGTAATTGTGTTTATGTGTTCCATCTCTTTCTTTACTGCAGCTTATTAAACAAATGAAGTGATAAAGTTTGAATTCATGCTTGCCATGCTCAGCTTTCAAATTTGTTTAATGTTTATGTTTTCCACTGTCTAGAGAGGATTCAAAGTCATTGTTTGCCCTCTTTATTTTCTCTTTTTCTTCCTTGATCATCCATCTCAGCTAAAGGCATCAGCACAAACTCCTACCTTGCCCCAAAGACCCACCTGCAAAACCAGAGCTCAATCCCCGCACCCTGAATTGCACTCCCTCCAATTGCCACCAAAAACCCTAAAAACTTTAGATCAACCTTCCTAATCAGTTTACTAGCCTAATATCAGTGTTAACTTGTTGGTCATCTCACCCCATTGAAAATTTGCCGAGATAGACTGGAGAGAGCCTTCTCATACCCCGTAGGGCTAGCTACGAGGTGAAATGGTTTGATGTTGCCTTGAAGGTTTACCTTCCTCAGCCTAGGGTGAAATCTCAAGCGCTAACACCACCAAAATCAACTCCTCTTCATGTCAATCCATTCCTCATGTGACACATTTCTTCTGTTCAATCTTCTACTTAGGTTCCACCCTCCTTTGGATCTATTATCTCCACACATACTTCTGCAAATCATCTGCAACACTTGTGGTCTATATTGCAGAGATAAAAGTCGCTCTAAGGGTCACAAACACTCTTCTTCTATGCAGATTTGTCACAGTATTAAGGGCATAGCTTATGGACTGAACATGCTAGGAAACCACCCTAACTTGGGCATTATACTTATATTATAGTTTCTTTGGAACAAATCCTATCCACCCATAGAGAAAACAATAACTCTTTCCTCCATAAGAGACTCAACCTAGCTCATATGGATCCATAGAGTCTAGGCATTTATTTGACTGAATCTTGACCTGAACTTCAGATCTATATGACCCTCAAAATACAGTTACCTCAGTTAATATTACACATGAAACTACTTATATTTTGGCCCTAAATTCGAGTGAAAACCCTCCTCCATGTTTGTTGTTCTTTATCACAGACCTTGCAACCTACTAACCACCACAAGATAGGGTTTTAACCCTATTTGCTATTTCATAATTTGATGCATCCTTCACATAAAAACATGACTAAAATCACATGCCCAAATTATCATGAGATGCCTCTCTCAAGCTCAATCTACCAGAAGAGAACCAATAGTATGACATCCTACTTCCTTGCTTGAACCCATTAATGCATGTGACATTCTTGTGAACCATCACATCATGATCTTTCTCTTGGTTGATGATCATGGCCTCCCTTTAGAAACTCTTACTCAGCCCTCTAACTCAGCCTACTTTAGGAATACATCTTTCTTGGCCTCCTTGATCAAATGATCTCCTTCTCACTTGAACTTACGATTTGTATCCACTTAGACCTTAGGAAATATTAATTTTCTTTTTTAAGTTTCGTTTAGATTTTAAACCCCATCTTTGTTATGTGGAATTTTGCATCTACAGATAAACACAATTTCCCTAGGTGGGTAGCTACACCTAAAACAACATATTTAAAGCGCTTAACCTTTTTGTATAGAAGATAAATAAGGCAAGGTGCCTACTTGTTATCATCCGCTTTCCCTTGTCTCCTTTGTTTGGCTCCTATCGCTCGTTCTTGAACTTAATCCGCTCAAAAAGTACCTGTAATCATAAATAGAGGAGAAAAACGAATCCAAGCAAGAGATCTATCTACTATAAGCAAATGGAATCGAAAGAATTTACACATATAATCATCATACATAAAGACAAGAATATGGGAAAAGGTGTAAACAACTTTATTAAGTGGAAGGAAGAATTACAACCACGAATTCCGATCCATTGTCACTCTTCCAGCTTGGGTTACAACCAACATCACATCAAAAGCACAACAATACTTGCTTACAATCTCAAACCTCACACCAACAATATCTCCCTACAAATTCTCAAAGTCCAACCCCTAATCACTTAGATGAGTGCTCAATTTATAGGAAAATGATGGTGGTTTGGTCATAAATGAGGGTATTGAATGGGCTTCCAAACTTAGAACTAGTTTCCATGGAGGAAGGGATGAGTGTGTAGGAGGTTACTTAACTCATTTCTTATCCAATTTTGAGCTCATAAGAGATGATAAGTGTGGGAATCTTCTAGATTGCACCACAAGATAAGAATATTCCCAAAACCCTCTAATGATTTCGATCAATCTCACCCAACGCAGGTTAAAGTGTGATTAATTGCTATGGAGAGCACCCTAACATGGGCCTACCTACAATGAAGCACACTTACCCTTGACAAGGCCAAGCTGGTCCCTCAAGGAGGCATTTCTGGAGGGATTCATGCAAAGAAAATCTCAGGGAAGGACGAATTCAAGGTGATGACTTGTCTAGGGCATGTAGCAACTGAATTAGGGTTTCATGAGCCCTAATAGTACTGATCTAAATGATGGGAGTGATGTGCACAAATGGATTTGTAACAATCTTGGGTCCAAAACCCCTCCACTTGGGTTCTTTTCACACAAAGCCTTTTGTGACCAAAATCACACAAACTCATCTCACTAGGCTTATGGATTACCTCCCAAGCTACACAATTCAACAACATAGAGTAGTTGTAGTAATTGTAACTTATTCAAGCTCTTGTACTCAAGTGAGGACTTGGCTGGGTTCCCAAGCTCTAAATTAAGTAAGGGTAATTGTGAGGACATGATAGCTAGGGAATATCAATGCATGTTGAGGAGTGTTGAGGAGTGTCAAGGAATCATAAGGGAGAACTAGCTCAAAATGCATGGAAATGAAGAAATAAGAGTGTGTGTGAGGGAGTGTCAGTGAATTCAAGTGTACCAAGTATGAACTGTAGTATGAGAAGTTCATAATAGGATTTACAAGAGTAAATCCTATGGTTGTGATAAGGGGATCGAAAAAATAGTTTTAGAGAAATGGAGACTTTGTGCTAGGCACAAAAATATTTTTCCTTTAGCTATTAATTTTATATGACATGTCACACATTTTTTCCAAATGCTCATGTTTTAAACTATCTTAGACAATTTCATATTGCATATTGTTGCGTATAAGTTTTTGGGAACTAGGCTTGTGCTAGAGTATATCACGTGTGTCTTGTGCATCTCATGGTTCTTGCAAACTCATAGCTAATGCTCTATTTTTTATATGAACTAGACATATATGTGAAATATTGTCTGTGTAAGCTATGTTGCTTATTTATTTTTTGACCATGGCTAGATGTGATCCTTGTCATGGTAAGTTATTAAGTGGGAGAAGTTGAGCTTGGACATGAGTGGCCTAAGATGAGTTATAGATGGTTATTAGGTGAACAAGGCATAATCTACCTGTAATAGGTGAAATTGGTGACGATATTGAGGTTGAAGCATGTCAATGTGACATGAACTATAGTAGATAAGGAATTGATTAGGTTCCCAAGTCATGAGAAAATGAAAGGCTAGCTGGGAGGGTGGGAGTGCCAAGGCATGCTAGGGAATGCTAACATGTGATCAATAGTTTGAAGGCATGTCAAATATGTTAAGATGTGCCAAGTGCTAAGGCATGCCAAGATGTGCAACGGTGACATAATACGTGTCAGGGATTGTCAAGGAAACAAAAAGGAGAAAGAATTTAAAGTACAAGGAAATGAACACATAAGAGGGCTAACAAGTCATCAATTTACCTTTTCCAAGAGTGTCATGCTAAGCACACCAACACTAGGTTCCAAGTGCCAAGTGTTAGTGCATTTTAAGCACCAAATATTCCTCTTCTTACTTTTCATCTACTTTCCAATAGTTGATCTCAAATAAATTTTAATATTAAACCATGCCAAAGCATACCAAGGCATCTCAATAAATGTTATACATGATAATACTTTTGAAGTGCCAACATGTGGAAAGTGAAAATGTGTGTTAGGAAGTGATACACATGTTATGAAGTGGCAGGTCATCTCAAAGAGTGCTAAGGTGTGTCAAAGAGTGCTAATTCATACTGAGTGTAGAGATTGCTAGGGAAAGAAAAGGGAGAACTAGGTCAAAATGGATGAAAGTGAATGAATATGAGGGTGTGTTAGGGAGTGTCAACGAGTGACTAGCATGACAAGGAGGGAGTGACAAGGTATGCTAAGCATTAGTAAGGCATGATAGGGAATATCAGGGCATGTCAAGAAGTTCCAGAGTGTGCTAGGGAGTTCCAGTGTGTGTTAAAATGTGCCAAATAGTGCCAAGGCATGCCAAGACATGAAAAATGCTAAGGCATTCTAGGATGTGTAGGGTGCTAGGGTAGGCCACTATGTGTCAAGGAGTGACAAGGAAACATAATGAAGAACCAAGTTAAAATTCAAGGAAATGAACACATTAGAGAGTTAATAAGTCACGACTTTATCTTTTTCAAAAGGGGCATGCTAGGCACACTAATGATAGGTTTGAATACATGCGAAGTGTCAATGGTTGCAAAGTGCTACTGTATGTTAATGCATGCCAAAGTGTTCCAGGGCATGCTAGGGACTACATGGCATGCCAACACATGCTAGGAGAGTGCTATGCTATGTTATGGCTAGCCAAGGTGTGCTTGGGTGTCCCAGTCATGGTAAGATGTTCTAGGTACAAAGATGTTCCAAGACATGCGAGGTGCTAAGGAATTTAAGTGTGTGCCAAAGAGTGTTAAGATGTGCCAAAAGCGTTGACGAGTGCTAGGTCTCTCTCATTAATATAATTGATAGAGCCTGATTATGCATTGCATAATATAGTTCCCACACACACTAGTAGAACTCTATCTAAAAGGAAATTGTTAGATAATAAACCTAATAGATATGAATCATGCATTGACTCATAGGAAAATTATATTCCCATTACTTGAGGGAAATGTTACACACTAATTATTTCTTAACAAATTGACTTATTCTAACCATTATGGACTTAAACACATAACGAAAAAGACTCCACAAAAATGGTATTAAGTCATTATCTTTTGACAAAAAATATAGTAGCATGCACATCATGTCATAAAAAACTCATTGGAATGATCAATGATATTCTAACCATTATGGGCTTAAACACACAATGAAAAATAATCCACAACAATGGTATTAAATCATTATCTTTTGAAAAAAAATATAGTAGCATGCACATCATGTCATCAAAACCTCATTGGAATGATCAATGATAACAAAAAGATTTTGACTGTCACCAAAAGTAACCGAAAAGAGCATTGGTGAGGGTCAATAAAAGATCGTCACCAGAAGTGTCACCAAAGATACAATTAATGACGGGCCTTTAACAGACCTTACAAAAGTGTCACCAACAGTGAATTTAGTTACAAACCTTAAAGGACCATCACTATATGAACTTACAACAACACTTTTTTAAGGACCGTCACCATATGTGACATTGGTGAAAGAACATTAATGTCCATCACATGCATGACCCTCACCAATGTAATTTTTTGTTGTAGTGAAAGAAGATCATCTACATAAAGGCATACAATAAGAATTTTATCTTCATGATTTTTGGTACAGAAAGTTGGCTAATGACCACTTTTGCAAAAACCACTTTTGATGAGATAAGCGTCGATTCGATTGTACCAAGATCTAAGAGCTTATTTCAAACCATATAAAGCTTTCTTCAATTTCTATGCGTTATGCTCCTATCCTCGAACATCAAAACCAAGAGGTTGCTCCAACATAAACTTCTTCCTGCAACATACCATTTAGGAAGGTAGAATTTACATCAAAATGATAGACTTTCCATTTGGATTGAGTTTATGTGGATAGAATGGTTCTGCCAGTGTCTAACCTTGCTACTGGAGAAAATTTTTCACCATAATCGTTAATAAATTGTTGTGAGAATCCTTTAGCAGCCAACCTTACCTTATGTTTCTCAATTTGTCCTTTTTCATTTAGCTTGATCTTATATACCCATTTTAAACCAATTTTGGTTTTGTCTCTTAGGAGATGAACTAATTCCCAAGTCTGTCTCTTCTCTATGGAAACAATATCTTGGTTAATTGCATCAACCCAATGTGTTTCTTTAACCGCTTATTCAAAATGACTTGGTTGAGATGAAAGAAATGTAAGCATATTATGCTAGCCAAACTCATCCTCCTGCTCATATATTTCTTTGACACTTCTTGTTTTCTAGTTGTCTTTTGAAGATATTGAATCATGGGTGGATTTACTGCTTGAAATGTACACTTTTCAGAATGGTATGGCTCTTATTCAACCTTCAATCTTGGTAGTTGTGGTGTACAAAGAGACTAATTTGAAGATTCATTAACATGATCAAACCAATATTTTTTTTTTTAAATTTAATATCTCTTCTTAAAACAAACTTCTTGGTAATTGGATTGTAAATTCTGTAGGCCATTGACTGCTAACTATAGCCTACAAAAATACATATTTCACTCCTATCATCAAGCTTCGTTCTTAATTGCTTAGAAACATCTGAAAATGCTATTGATCCAAAAATTATAAAGTGAGACACGTTTACCTTTTCACCATCCCATGCTTCTTGAGGTACTCTATGTTTGAGACTGGTTTTTGGAGATCTATTGAGAACATACACTAATCTCAAAATTGCTTCAACCCAATAGAAATTTGACCACTTCTTCTCACGAAGCATACATTTGGCCATGTTCATGATCGACTGTTTTTCCTTTGTGATACTCCATTCTATTGTGGAGTATATCTTGTTGTGTCGTGCATGATTATTCCTTGTTGTTGACAAAAAAATTGAAGTCATTGAAGTTGTATTCCCCTGCTACATTGGATCTAAGTACTTTCAAAGGCTTTCCACTCTACCTTTCTGCTTCTACTTTGAAATCTTTAAATCTTGAGAAAGTATATGATTTTTTTTGATAAAATACACCCATATATTCCTACTATAATCATCAATGAAGGATATAAAGTAAAGACTACCACCAATGGACAATGTCTTCATTGGATCACATATATTTGTATGGACTAGCTCTAAAGGCTCTTTTCCTTTAGAAGAAGATGTCGGAAAGCTATCTCTTTTATGCTTTCCTATAACACAAATTTTACAAGAGCAATATTTTTCATTCATAACAAGGATACCAATGATGATTGAATGTTTTTCAAGCAGAATTAGACTCTTGAATGGGATGTGGCCATACCTAGAATGCCATAGCTAAGACTCATCTATTCTTGACACATTGTGGACAAAAGACTGTGAGAGATTTCGACTTCTAAGAGTCAAAGGAAACATATTATTCTTGGTTTTTTCAACCTTTGCTATTCATCTTCTATTCAGAGGTTTGTCATAGATATAACATGTGTTCCCTTGAAATACTACATCATAACCATATTCCATTAACTGTCCTACACTAATGAGGTTATGTTTCAGATATGGAACATTACAAACATCAGGGATGTGTTTATGCTTATTCTATTTACAAAAAATAGGGACAATACCTTTCCCTTCAAATTTAATACAAGAACGATCTCCAAGAGTAATTTCTGATGATATGGAAGCATCAAGATAAGAAATAATTTTTTTTTACCTGTCATATGATTGCTGTAGCCACTATCCAACAACTAATGGTCCTTGTTGCGAGTTCCTTCAAGAATGTGGCAGGAAGGAAACATTATTTTAGAGGGTTCTCCTTCATTGTTGGAGAGATGGACACTTCCTATTTGCTAATCTAACTATTTCTTTTTGCATTCATGTTAATAATGCCCAAATTTCTTGGAGTAATAACATTGGACATTATATTTTCTCCATGGTCTACTTCTCTGAGATTGGTTTTATGGAGGTCTCCACTACTCTGTTGCATGATGATGTTTTGATCTACCTCACTTGCTTACGCCTCTATATCCTCTTCCTCTTCCTCTGCCAAAATATATTTGTGATTTGAAAGCTTGTTCTATGGAATATTCTACCAATTTGAATCTTGTTTTGTGTTCCAGAAGTGATCCAATCAACTGTTCTACTGAGAAAGTTGTAAAATCTTTGGATTAAAGAATTACTGTTACAATCATGTCATATTTCTTAGGTACTAGGTTTCGAAGGAATTTTTCAAGAATTTTCTAATTTGTAATAGTTTCACCAATGAGTTTGATATGATTGCCTATTCCCATGACTCTAGTCATGAACTGATCCACATTATCCATGCTAGTCATTTTCAGGGTTTCGAACTGTGCTCTAAATGTCTGCAATTTAATTTTCTTCATTTTATAATTATCTTGATACACAACTTTCAAAATATTTCAAACTTCTTTTGTTGTTGATGTGCGAGTTATCTAGTCGAAGATAGAGTCAATGACTAAGTTTTGTATCCAATATTTGGCTTTGTGCTCTTTCTTTCTCAACTATGTATTGACATTCGACTGATTATTATTCATGACTGCTAGTTGTTCTTGGTCGGCTCTACATAACTGTTCGGTAAGGTATCACAACATTCTTCGGCTTGCAGAAATGTATTCATTCATAAAGACGAAAACTTGTAATTTTTGCAAAACAAAGTTGGGGTTTGTGGCAACGAGTTGAAGGAATCCATTTCTTCAAATGATTATGTGCATGTATTTTTTCAATCTTCTTTCCAAAACTAAAAAAATTGCTTTAAAAAAATTGCAGCACCTTTTGTTTGAACAACAAACTCTTTCTCTTTCATTTTTTTAGAAAATAATTATTAAAATAAAAACTTTTAATTAAAAAAATATTTTAAATAGAAAATATTAACACAAAATCCATTTTAAAAAAATAACTTCACAAAAATGAGACTCTTTATAAAAAGAGCATCATCCTTTTTTAACACAAAATCCATTTTAAAAAAATAACTTCACAAAAATGAGACTCTTTATAAAAAGATCATCATCCTTTTTTAATAATGAAATGAAATAAAATGATATTTTAAGGTCCACGAGACTAAGAATAGTCTGTGAGACCATTTGTTCCTTGTTTTTCACTTTTTTCAATTCAATCCTTTTCTGATTCAAATTAATGATGAGCTGGCCCAACCTTCCAACAATCCCCTTGTTGAAAAGGCAATTGCAAGAAACTAATGCTAACATGTTCTCATAACTTTATCTGATGTCTTTGAATGCATCACATTCCAAAATGAAATGTTTTTTTGATTCCACAGCCCGAGACATGAAAAATTTGCACACCCGTTCTTCCCAAGCTTCTTTAGGCCTTTTCCATTGTCTTGTTTCACACTGAAGATTATGTGATTTGGTCCTTTATTAAGCAATAAGAATCTTTGCCCTCCATGAAATGATAGCTCCAATGAACTTTTTTTGTTGTAGATCACACGTAGGGTTGAATTCCTCAATGTAATATTTCTTCTTTATACCCAACTCTTTTCTCCATACCTTTTTACGAAACTTCTCGAGAACAAAATCCTTTAGCTCCTTTCTATTTGTTGGACAGACATTGAGGTAGATATTCCATTTTTCCATCCATACATAGTTTTGTTTCATCCATGTTTTCTTTCTTTCACTCATGCCTCCCTTCAAGATAACATTAGGCCATCTACCTACTCTCATTTTCTAATTTTTTTTAGATATCTTATGAGCCACACCATAACAATTGCTTCAATGGGAGTTTCTCATGTTTCACTCAACATTATCTCATAAGGCACTGAACTTTTTATTTTTAACTTGCCCATGATCAAGTCTTTTTGGATTTTCTCAATTTGTTTCCATTTTGAGACGGGAGTGCTACTAGCCCACAATTCACACCCATATAGCGTCACTGGACAAACTAGGAGTCTAAAAAGCACCTTAATCATTTTCCAATCCCATAAATTTGCCTCTCTACATCTATTTTGAAGAGATTATAATGCTTTCCACCCTCCTAAAATTCTCATCTTTTTGCAGTCCTCCAAATTGAGTTTCTTGTTGAAATCAGTCCCAAGGTACTTGTACTCATTTACTTCTTCAAGAATGTTGTCTTCAAAGAAGAAATTATGTTGGCTCTACTTCCTTTTATTAGAAAAAGTCTTTATTTTGGTCTTGCTAGTATTGACTTGCATCCCCACAGCTCTACAAAAATGCTCAAGGACATATAAGTGTATTTGCAATCCATGGGCGATTTAGAAATCAATACAATATCATCAACATATAAAAGAAGCTTTATCAAAAACTCCCCCAACCTAACACCATCTCCACCTTGCCTATTTAGCCACTCTTCCAATTTATAATTATATAGACCAAAAAGAGTAGGGGATAGAAGGAAACCTTGCTTGACTCCAATGTCACTTCTAAAGCTTTCTGAAATACCTGTTGAGGTTCTAATTTTTACTTTCAATTCTTCATAAAGTCTATGGAAAACGACTATAATACACAAGAATTTCAAGTTCTTCCATTCTAAACCACAACTTATCCCTAGGGACTATGTCAAATTCTTTTTTGAAGTCAACCAAGCAGCAACATGCATCTTCTTTGTCCTCCCAAACCTTTTCAACGGTGTGTCTCAACATGATACCATGATCCACTGTAGAGTGTTTCGGCCTAAAACCTGCTTGTCCTCTTGCCCTCTTTTATTTTACTTGTGCCCACTTACTAATTTTGTCTTCTACCATGCTCCTGAAAAGGTTTGCAAACAAAGGATTGATCATAATTGTTTTATAGTTTGATGGATTATTAATGTCTCCACTTTTAAAAAGGGGTATTTCTCCGCTAATTGTCGAGTCCCTTGGGAATCTTTTTTGAATGATATTGTTGAATATTTCCATGAGGTGTAGTGAAAGAGTGTTCAATCCCCATTTTAGATATTCTGCTTGAAGTTTAACCAAGTCTTTTGCCTTCCCTGTTTCCAGTTTCTTAATTCCATTCTCCACCTCATGTAGTGTGAATAGCTTTGAATTTGTGTTGATCGTGCAGGGGACTCCACCTCAAATTATTTCTCATAGAGTTTCCTTGCATATTCAAACCATTGATTGAATATAATATTATTTTCAGTTTGCTTCTTCCTTAGTTGCAGTTCCTTCCACAAAAGCTTTGGATTATTCTTGCTTAAATATATTAACTCTTCTCTCTTTGTTTGCATGAACTCATTTTTTTTCCTTTTTAGTATCTTCTTATAAAACTTATATTCATCTTCTCCTTTCCTTCCTTTTTCAAGTTTCTCCTTGCCATTTTGCATTCCTCATCAAACCAAGCATTTACATGAAAACAATTTGATTCTCATTTCCTATTTTTTTCCCTTTTGCACTTCTCAACTGCAGTTAAATTATATTTGTTAACTCATGACTCTTGAAGCTTTTGAAACCAGTTTTCTCCTTCCAAACTAATCTCTCTAACATTGTCTTGAAGATAGTACAATTTTCTTGTGTTAGAAGAAATTTTCCCCTTGATAGTGATTGTCGAGAGCATTCGGTTTTCCTCCTATGCTACCTTTCTTCTAACCATGATAACCTTATATAAATTGGGTTATGGTACGATTTCAAGTCCCAAGTATGCTCTCCAATACTAGCTTTGTCTATCTTTTCTATCAAGCTTTGTGAACACATCACATAGTCAATGACACTTTCCCCATTGTATGTGTTACACCTCACATCTTTTCCATCTATCTAGAACATTGCAAATAATTAAGTTGAAAGCCCCACACAGTGGAAGAATATCCTCTACGAAATGATTGCTAGCTTTTTCATCTTTTGGATACCTCTCCCATTGGGGATTCACCTCTTCAGTGAACCAAATAGGATTTTTATCCTATTTGCAACAAAGGATGCTAGCTTGATTATTTGTTTTTCTTGCATTGAAATATCCTACTCAAAGTACATGCCAATATCCATTTATAAAGATGTGCATACAAATCTTTGTTGTCAAGCCCCTCACACTTTTGTAAGTTTTTGAGACTTGAGGGCAAAATAGCATGCTACAATTCTTATGTGATTCTCATTCTCTGATATTTTCAATCATAAATAGTTTATTTGCATATTCTTTAATTAACTTAGTATGACGGTATTCTTTTTCTTTCACTAAAAATAGTATTCCCCCATCCCCTTTGCCATTTTCTGCTACATTGTTCCAAACTGCAAACTCCAAATAACTATCAAACACACAAGTTTGAATATGAGAACCATTTAAACCTAACAATTTTTTTTTTTTTTAAACAAACGAAGGCTCGTTGAATCTTCTTAAGGGCCACGTTAAGGTTTTTTGAAATTTTAAAAAATATCAACCTTGGTACGCAGCTTTCAATAGGTTCAACGACCAACTTCTGAATTGCTTGGACTGCTCCTTCCGGGTTGGTTCGTTCACGGTGTATTTTTTTAAACTTTGACATGAGTAAACCTCGTGCTCATGCACTGCGTTTCCCGACACTATATGGCAGCGTTGAACCACACTCTTTTTTTCGCGGAGCATGTTTGCGCTAAAAAATTATATATATTTTGGTTCGTAGGTGCCATCTTTTACTGAAGATGACCAGCCAATTGAATACATTGAAAGGCTTGTCGATATTTTTATTATACGGTCTGTTCGATTTCTTGATTTCTACTGCTCTTTTTGGAGACTTATGCAACCTAAAGCTTCAATACCATAAGAAAGAATGAAAAACAAAAAGTGGAGTAGAGATTTTCCTTCTCAACATTCAAAAGCATCAAATAAGATTATGTTGAAAACATTAATAGTACATGACTGAAGTAGAACTGGACACCTATAGAGTAAAATTGGACACCTATAGAGTAAAATTGAAATAAAATTGAATTATCTACAACCCCTAAAAAAACAAAAAAAAAAAAATGTGGCGACACCTAACACACTAAAATTAATATCTAAACACACACAAATCAGGAAAGTCCACCAAGTATCACAGTAAAATCAAACATTATCCGTATGTACCCACCCTATATATTAATTTTTAGCACCATTCGAGGCCCCATAGACGGGAGATCCTCACTGATCTTCATCGATACCTAGAAAAGTAGAACCATAAAGGTGGGACATCCAGATCACCATCCTGTTAGTGATAATGTCGACCTTTAAAATTCTTGATACTCAAGATCGGAAGTTCAAGCTCAGAGGTTCAACTGAATCCTTTAAAATTTTCTCTATTGATATCCAAGATCAGAAGTTCAAGCCTTCTAGCAATTTATAGGAATATTGTAAATTGTCACACCGAGAACAATAATGCCATAAGCTAATGTTGAAATTAAAATTGGTCATATGCTTGTAATACTAGAATAAATCCATATGCTTCTAACACTGGAATAAATCTATAATAAATTGCTGATTGTTTTTCACACTTCTGTAGCATGAATAGTGAGCAAGGTGGTGCTGGTGGGGTTTCTCTCTTCCACTCAAACATTTTTCCATATATTGGTCATGGGACATCAAAGCCATCAAGATCCAGATTAAGTTATTTAAAATGTTTATTCCTTTGAAAATAAATGCCTTTAAGAGTAATACACCATATTGGAGCACATTCTATGTGAAGCAAGAGAGTTGCGTGGAGGTACTTGAAGCATACAAGCTGATTTGTTTGTGGAATTCAACCAGAGAATAATGTAAAGACTTGTGCATGGAATTCACATTGAGAGAAAATTATGCACAATTTGGAAATATATTAGACACAATATTCTTTGCTATTGATGATAAATAATTTAATCCCCTTAAATACATGTGCCTAATAAATATTCAACTTCAATAAATAAGAAAAGTATAGATAGACCTTTCAATTAATTATTGTTTCATGATGAGATTATCATAAGGGTACGATAAGTAAAGTTAGGGAATCTATAGTTCATTTATTGTACCAAGTTAAGTTTAAGTTACCATATTTAATTTCAGTGTTTAGTAGTGGGCGTGGCCGTGGGCATGGGCATAGGTGTAGGTATGGATTTTAGATCATTACTTTGAGATCCAATGCCATTGATAGCAGATTTGTTCTTTGCAAATATAAATTCGCAGTGTTTCAAATGTGATGTGGACCATTCAAGACCATATTTTTGGCACCTTGATAAATTACACCATTCTTATGAGTTTTCTTGTGCGGAATAAATTACACTATTCTTATGGGTTTTCTTGTGCAAAATGCAGGACGCTGAGGAGAACAATGTAGGTCTGAGAATCATTAAAAGCTCAGCAAAAAGAAAGCTAGGTAGAATGAAAAATAAAAATAATAATATTAACTGTGAATTTTTTTAGTGTTTTCTGGCCTACTTAAACTACCTACAACCTTGTTAGTTCTAGTATTATTGAGAAGATTAATAGCATAACAAAGTCATAGTTAGTGTAATTGTTCATGTCAAAGCTTGGAAAGACTACTCAATTTTTTATTTTTTTAATCAATTGTCTGACACTCAAAATACTGAAAATAAAACTACCTACACTAAGGAAATTATGTACCATCAGAGCTCACTTAGCCAATTGAAAATAAGGGAAAATTAGAAAATTATTTTTAGATTTACAAGAAAATAGAAATATTAAGCATTTTCTTGTAACTTTAATTAAAATTGAATGCACTTTGAAATGCTATAATTCCAAACGATAGACTAATAAATACTAACAAGGTTATTTCTTTTATTTATATCTATTTTTTATAATAAAAAAAATTACTAAATGGATTTTTTTAATGAGTTGGAAATTATCCGCGATCTGGGTGTGTAGGGCTATGGGAGCCAACATGTGGAAGAGGTGCGATACATATGGAAGGAGGATGGGAAAGTTGGTAAAGGGATCTAGGGAAAAGTAGGTGGCTAGAGCAGTTGGAAAAAGGAAGGAAGGAAATGATGGAGGGTAATAAATGGATGGGAAGTGGGTGTCTCAAGAGAAGGCCTCACACGGAGGAAGTGGAGATGGAAATTGAGAAAGGGCAAGGGGAAGGTACCTTAGTAATGACGACAGGTACATGGGAGTGAAAGTTAAGAAAAAAAGTTGGTAAGGCAGCACCGAATTTGCATTTAGGGTTATCGCCAGGATGAAGGAGGTGGTGAATGTCGAGAGAAGAAGGGTGAAGAAAAACAACTCGAAATCATCTATAGAAATGGGTATGTAGTTACATTTGCCTCATGTGGTCAATGCCTTGTAAATGGAGAAGAATGTGGAAAATAAAGAAATAATGTCTAGTCTATATTAATATAAGAATGTATGGTTTGTGAGTTAAGGAAAGAAATGAAAAACTCCATAGGTTTAAGTATAATTGCGCGATTATTATGTATGGGTTCAAGTGGATCGAATTCCTCGAAGGGTGGGGGTGGAAAATCGAACCCTATAAGCAGCCTCGTTGGTCTTGGGTCAAAATAATACTGTTTGGTTTGGTCGGTGAGAAAATCCATGGAAAATCTAGTGGTTTTAATTATAAATGCTTTCTAAGAGGGTTTGGGTATATGTGGATGGCCACCCTAGAGGGGTAGGGGGAGAATTCTGGACTTGTGAGAAACTTGGAAGGAAACTGAAATCGAGGTGAAAATGAGATTGCTAGCCACTAGAACTTGCGAACAAAATGAGCAAAGGAAAGGCACTGAAACCTCTATGAGCTATAAGGGAAGATACCACCCCTAGAACCACTGAGTGGGGAGGCAAAAAATCCAGATGGGGGGAGAGATAGTAATGAGACGAGAGGGAATTTTATCTCCTAAGGATTGGAAAATGACCGAGTGGGCTAGAAAAGGGTATACCTGAGACCATAAAGGCAGTGCAAGACAAGAGGAAAAGTAATCGGGGAGGACTTTGGGTAGTTATGGCACTCGAAGGAAGTTGCTTCACCGAAATGTGGAGAGGGGGTCTACCAAGCAGTGGATTGGAAAAAAATCCTTAACTCCCATGATGATAGAAAGAAAGTCTCCATCTTATTTGACTATAAGCAGTGAAGGGGATACCTGGGGAAGCCTTGGAGAATGGGATTCTGGGGGGCAATGAGCGAAGGAGCGAGGCAACATCATAGAGGCCTCAATGGGAGGGAGAAAGAGGGACTAAAGAGCAAACTGGGAAAAAAAGAATCCTTAACTCCCATGATGATAGAAAGAAAGTCTCCATCTTATTTGACTATAAGCAGTGAAGGGGATACCTGGGGAAGCCTTGGAGAATAGGATTCTGGGGGGCAATGAGCTAAGGAGCGAGGCAACATCATAGAGGCCTCAATGGGAGGGAGAAAGAGGGACTAAAGAGCAAACTGAGAACAAGAAGGAAGAAAATAAGATCAAGAGACAATGGGAGAATATTATGGATGATATTATTATTGCTTTTAATAACTTACTACTCATTCACATTATAGGTATCATTAACCCAAGAGTTCACCATTCCCTGTAAAGTTGGAAATGAAAACACTTAAAGTTGTAGGTAAGCAAAGATTGTGTTTTGAAAAAATAGGAGAAGATGGTAAAAAAGGAGAGTAGGGACGAAAAAGGGGAAGAAGAACATGAAAAAAGACCACCAATGAGCAGACCACCAAGGAAAAGAGGAAGACGAATGGGAGAGGAAAGCATGCAAAATATAATGCATGCCTACCATGTAGTAACCCCAACATAGGTTAAGGTTGTGATAGCTTCATGGGAATCGGAGCTCAATGCCAACATGGTAAACAATGAAATCCCAACAATAGATTGGGAGAACACCATTCAGGATCCTCTACACACACACAGGTGCCAAACATTATTCCAGTAGACCATTCAGCTATATTGGGTAATGAAAAATCTTTTGGCTAAGGCAATCATAAGTTATAAAGAAAGAGAAGAGCCAGAAGGGGACAAGCAGGAAGAACCAATCTTAAAAGATATCCAGTTTGAGATCCAATGCAATATCACCATAACTTAAGCTTCAAGAGAATGGAAAAGAAGATTCAGACAATTTTGCAGAGTGAAGTGCCCAAGTCAAGTGCGAAAGATCTGGCTACAATAGATTCATTAGATGAATGAAACAAAGATGTTATTAGTTAAAAAAACTTATGATGTTGAATAGCATTTAATTTTCAAGTATTACGTATATAATAGACATAGCCACAAATGTAGCCTAGATGATAAGAATTAAATTGTTTAAATGCTGGACAACCTTTGATTCCATTAGTGGCCAACAAACCTGGTTTGTTGCAGGTAGGTTGAGGCCACCCGGTATATTTTGGAAGACACATATTACTACATGTTTATGGAAAATTAATAGAAAAGAGAAGAACTACCAAGCTTACAAAAAAAAATTGGAAATTAAGTTTAATTATAATTATATAATTAATGGAACTAGAATTTTAGATAATCACTAAGATTTGTTGTTACTATCACACTAGAAACTATTTCATAAATATTATAAATGAGCTCAATTTAATATGTTTCCAAACATTTAAACTCATGTAATGGAGAAAGAAATTGTTTACTAATATTTTTTAAAATATATTAATAATAATATTATGTTGAATATTATTAAAACATAATATAATTAAATATAAAAAAACATTATGTAGAAAAATATTATTTGTTATTAAAGTAATATTATTATTTAAATATTTGATGATATCATTTTTAAATATTTTAATTAAAAATAAATAAATAATCTATTTTAATAATATTTATTAATTATTTGTATTTAATTTTGATGGAAAAGTTGAACCTACATTTTCATGGGTTTAGGGGACAGATCAAATAACCAAGTAGAAATGTATAACCTTCTGTAGGGTCTTCTCATATCAAAGGACAAAGGAGCGAAAGATTTAATTGTACTAGAGACTCTCTAATAACATTCCAATATCTAAATTCTAATAAGTCCCCAAAGGACAATTCTCTTGTTGGGATAATAAGAGGTTTGATGTCAACCTTCCATAGTGTGAACTCATTTCATATTCTTAGATCCAATAATACAGAGGCAAATGAGTTTAGAAAATTTAGCTTTCTCAATGGAAGAAACCATGCTAAGGATAAATGAGGTTTGGTTTCAGCCTTCTATAATGTGGACTCATTTCATATTCTTAGATCCAATAATACACAGAGGAAAATGAGTTTGGAAAATTTAGCTTGCTCAATGGAAGAAACCATGGGAAGCATAAATGGGCTCAATTCAAATTATTTGATTCCGTAAGTACCTAGCTTTATCTAATATGGTTTAAATGATCTTCCTCAATCTCTTGTCGTAATTATTCAAAATATTTTCACTACCGTCTCCCTAACTAACTCTCCCAACCACATTAATTCCATATCAATCTATGATCCATTAATCCTTCTCAATCTCTTGTCATGATTATTCAAAATATTTTCACTACCCTCTCCCTAACTAATTCTCCCAACCACATTAATTCCATATCAATCTATGATCCATTAATCCTTCTCCATCTGTATGAGAGTTCTTAAGTTGGCACATCCTCCATCCATTATGTATCCTTAATTAAGGAAATTCATGATGCATGCTTTGTATTACCTAGATCACATGCTCAAAACATAAAAAATTTTACAACCAAAGCATTGGAGATATCATATAGGAAGTTTAATGATGATGGAAATTGAAGTCGAGCTGAGGGAATTTAGGACTATGATAATGAAATTGATGGGTGCTGATAATAATGGAAGTCTTAAATTTGTAAGGGGTCTCTCCTCTGGAGAATTCTTTCCACTACTCCATCTTTGGGATCTTCAAGCCTCGGTTTGTCTTCAATTAATAATTGTGGCGTCAAGGAATCTCTCTAGTAGAAGATCTCGGCGGAGCTTCATTTATGTCTCGAATCTTTATTTCGGTCTGTCCTAGGGTGGGTAAGGCACTTCAGTTCGTGGGAATATTGGTACTCAGGGCTTAAGGTTCAGAGATAAATTTTGTCCCAGGGTAATTTCATCATCTCCTATAAATTGGATTTAATTTTCAAAAGAATATTAATAATTAAATTGAATTTTAAACTCTTAAACTCATAGGAGTTTTGAAGGGGGATTTTATATTATGCATTTATTTGTTGAAAGGAGAAAAGTTTAAAATTATGTTTTTTATAATTATTTTAATTTAAAAGTATATATTGTTGCAAATGTGTTTTTTTAAATTATATTGGTTTATATAACTGATACAATTTTTTTTTTAAATTTATATATTAAATTATTATATTGTTTTGATGATTTATATTCTTGCATTGAAAATTAGAAAATTAATTTTGCAATTATATATTATTTTTAGTTTCTAATAATGAATTTTTATTTGTATTTTCAGATGTGATTCTCAATTTTGCTATGACATGCATGCTAGAATTCAAAATCGATATTTAGCTTTGATGAGAGGAATGATGATAACAAGAGCAACTGGAGTAGATGTAGTCCCTATTGATATGCAATTTTAGTGTGCAATTAACTATGAAGCAATTTAATTTGCTAATATGAAGCAACATGCTAATATGTAACTACCTCACCTTGTACAATTAGCTATTTTCAGCTCAAATACATGTATTTTTCATCTCATTATAGCTCCCAGTAACATGTTTTGGTGCCAGAAATTATTTGTTACTTTACAATTTGGTGTCGATTGCATAAGAGTTACCTGTAAAACATAATTAGATAAATAAATAAAAACTTGGAGCTCCTATACATGGATGCTCGGATAGATAAAGAGATTGAAATTACCCCAATGATATTGGCTTAGTCAAACACATCAATCGATTTGAAGGTTAAGGTGCAAATATTTTTTTGCTAGTGAGAATAGTTCATTTTAGCGTTTTTGTTATATATGCCGAGATGGGATATAAATGCAATTGTTTGCTAATAGTTTTCTTCAGATTAATTAAATATGTTGAAGACATAGGTGTAATAATATAAAACCATACTTTAGCTAAAGAGATCAATTAATTTCAGTTTTTTGGTTATATTATTATTGTTATCCCATTTTAAGGTCACAACCAAGCGAGACACCAAATTGGTGTATGACATCCCCTTGTTTGTGGGACAAGGTACCTAAAGACATAGGTATATCAACTCATATTGATTTTAGTAATCTAAAATCATGTTTTAGCTAAAGAGATCAATTCATTTCATTATTTTGGCTCTATTGTTATTGTTATCCAATTTTAAGGTCACTGCCAATGCAGACACCAAATTGGTGTATGAGACCCCCTTGTTTGTAAGAGACAACTTGTGGGACAAGGGACCCACCTTCGTGAAATAATTTGACTACTAAGTATATGAAGGAATACATACTCTACCCCCTCCGGTTTTGAAAGTGTGACCTCTTAGGAGGAAATACATGCTATTAACCATTAGGCCCACTCATGTTGTATACCGAAGGGAGGAGGTAGGAATTTAATTGCTTGCTAAACATTTTCTTCAAATTAAAGATGCTAAAAACATAAACTTGTCAACTTACACTGATTTAATTAATGTTATAATAAAATTGAGGTAGTACATATAATTCATCATTGATTACACAATCAAACGAGTTCAATTTCATCTTTTAACAACTTCAACGATAGAAATTGATGATGGGATTTCCATTCTTCCCTTCCAAAATACACAATCAAACTAGTTTAATTTCATCTTCTAACAACTTTAACTATAGAAATTGATTTAATTTCATCTACCTATTGAGCGTAATATTTTTTTTTTCTCGTTAAAATTGTTCTATTATTTACACGATCAAGAAAAACAGTTACATTCAGAGAGTCATTTTACCAGAGGCCAACAGTGGCACTTTGGAATAGGAGTGACCAAAAAAGAGCAGCCCTCGCAAGGGCACCACGTCTGAGTGAAACAACCCTCGCATGGGCACTATACCACAAAAGAGCAGCCACACGAAAACTAGACATCCCTCGCAGGGGCGCTGGACCAAAAGTGTTCATCCCTCGCAGGGGCATCAAAAGACCTTCAGCATTATCCCTTTCGGGCAGTACAGACATAGCATGAACAGACTCTAAGCCAACATGACATAAACAGTAAAACCAAAACAAGACCTGAGCAGCGATGGAGGTCATGATTCCGAACAGATGGGCGGCTATTCGTCCGGCTCCTCCTCGACCACCGTGCACTAGCCATACTTCTCAATTTCCTCTGCAGTGGGAAAGGAGTCCATGTTGACATTGTCCATTTTGGATGTCGACACCTCCAGAGCCTGAGGAAGGTTAGAAACATGCTCTGGAGCATCCGCAGGCTTCTCCATGACGTCCTCTGAGCTTCCACATGGGTGCTTCCCCTTATTCTGATGAACATCGCCTCCATCCGGAGAGTCCTCAAGGAAGAGAACCGATACATGGGCATTGATACGAGGTTTGTTCAGAGAACTGCTAAAGGTGAAAATGGCAGAACCGAAGGCATGCGTAGGTGCTGGATCAGAGTCTAGGGCGCTTGAGTCCAGAAATTGACTTGTTTGGAGGGGGTTGGCCTCAGCGATTCGATGACAATGGCAAAGGCAACAGTGGGATTGGGACGCATCAACTGGAGGACGCGAAGACCCACCCTGGGCAGAACCTCGACGGCTGAGCAATCGCTGTCGAGGCCTCACCATATTTGCAGGGACACCAGGGGTATGGAGCAATGCGGAATAGGATAACCTTTCAGACTTGAGATGGCACCCAACAGTCAGGAAAATGGCTTTGACAGCAAGAAATGTTGCTTGAAGAACCATAAACCAGGCAAGAGCATGAACACCGAGAACCATAAACTGAGCGTGAACCGGCACATGGAGAGCCGACCCACCACCTTTTTTAACCTCCCCATCACCACGTCGAATCCTGTTCGCCATAAATGCTTGCTGCAATTGCACCAGTGAACCGGACAGAGCATTGAAATGCTTCTGTTCTTCTCCCATGCTTTTATTCCTTGGCGGCGAGCGTCGTATCAACTTGCCTGCCTTAATCTTGAGGCAGCACATGGCTAGCATGTGGCTCTTCATTAACACGCGCCTTGTCACCCGCATCTGGGCTATTGAGCATAATATTGAGTGTAACTAAAGAAATTAATTTTATTTCATCTAATTCTGCATTGCATTATTTTACTTAAATTTACAATTTTATGTTTTACACCGTCCTAAAGAAGGAAACCATAAAAGAAAATTCATCATATATTGATGAATTCAAAATTGTAAGTTGAACATTCACATTGTCAACTCAACTAATTCAGATGTGAAAAGGTATCTGAAAAATATCCTAGAACCATGAGTCCTCAAATTTCACAACAACAACTGCCCAAATTTATTTTCATGCATACATAAACATAGCACTTGTAAATTCCAATTGAACTCTTGCACTCCCACAAATGGGAAATTGTTGTTAAAATCCACCATGAATAAAACAATTAGAAATGGGCCTAACTTAAAAATCTACTTAGAAAAAGAAAACTTGAAAATTGTTAGGCAACCCTTGACTTTGAGACTTAAAAATATTGCTAGAAAAAGCACACTAGAAAATGGTTAGGCAACCCATGACTTTGGCTTTGAGGTTCAAGATTTTTGTTGGGAAAAGAAAAATGGAAAATAGTTAGGCAAACTATGGCATTAAGGTTGAGGCTCTTTACTTTGATAATAGGTCATGTAATGTCTTAAACTGATAACTCATGATATGAAAAGGAAGAGTACAAATTCTTAAAATGATATTCCACTATATGATGGAGATGAAAAATAGTTTCCTATAGTGACTTCGACTATCACTAATTTCTTAACCAATCTCAAGTCCTCTTGATGAGAGTACCAAAAAGTATAAATTGCCCTTAACTAATCTAAGTGTTTTGGATGAGAATAATAAAAAAAAACACTATCCAAGAAAACTTTAAGCCCGACCATGGTTATAAAGTTGGAGGTTTAATTTCTTCTGGATAACGCCCATTAATCTAGCTATATCAAAATAACATAAACCAATGTTGTTAAACTCCTACAAGTCACAACAATATCGAGTCACATTAGAATGAAAGAAACTTTTCAGCTCACAATAAGTAACTATAATTTCATCTAAAGGTGAGCATATAAGTCTGATAAGGCCATAGCTACTACCTAGCACAAAAGGTATCCTAATTTAAGTCTGAATGATGCGTTTGAAAACTAGTGACTGATTTACGCATTATTGCCTCCATTGTTTTGGAGATATAGGTAGCCTCACTATGTAAGAGTAGGAGGAAATAGAGAACCAAGTTACTAATCTTTTGCGATCAAATACCTCACCTCGTGCGTAGAGGCAACAACTAGCCAAGAGTGCAACACTGAAACATGAGTAACACTCAAACATGAGCAAGGTCCACTATGAAATAGTAACATCTCGACAAGTGTAAAGCATGCATCTTAGGACATTACATGTGTTTTTTAAAAGAATTGCACACAATGTTTTTAAGGATGAGTTATTATATATTTCTCTAACACTTCTTGTTTTCTGATTGTCTTCTAAAGATGTTGGAGTATGGGTGGATTCACTAATTGAATATTTACCATTTTCATAATGATATGGCTCTTCTTCAACGTGAAATCATGGAGGTTGTGCTATATAAACTAGCTGATTTGAAGCTTCATTAACATTATCACACCAAGATTTATTTTCAAAAAGTTTAACATCTCTTCTTAAAATAAACTTCTTGGTAACTAGATTGTAAAGTATGTAGGCCTTTGACTACTCACTAGAGCTTACAAAAATACATCTTTCACTCCTATCATCAAGCTTCTTTCTTAGCTACTCAGGAACATGTGAAAATGCTACTGATCCAACAATTCTAAAGTGAGATATGTTTACATTTTTACAATCCCATGCTTCTTGAGGTACTGTATCTTGGAGATTGGTTGTTGGAGATATGTTGAGAACATACACTGTTGTCGAAACTGCTTCATCCCAGTAGCCATTTGCTAATTTCTTCTCACGAAGCATACATTTGGCCATGTTCATGGTCGACTGATTTTTCATTTCTGCTATAGAATATCTCTTTTTTTGTTCTACATGATGATTCCTTATCGTTGAAAAAAACTTTCATGTCATTGGAGTTGTATTCTACTCCTCTGCTAGATTTGAGTATTTTCAAAATATTTCCACTCTACTTTTCTACTTCTACTTTGAAATCCTTATACCTTGAGAAGGTATCTAATTTATTTTTGAGAAAATACACCCATATCTTCCATATATAATCATCAAACAAGGTTAGAAAGTAAAGACTACAACCAATGGATTGTGTCTGCATTGGGATACATATATCTTTATGGACTAGCTCTAAAGGCTCTTTTGCTCTATAGGATGATTTCAGAAAGCTATCCCTTTTATGCTTTTCTAGAACACAAATTACACAAGTACAATATTTTTCATTCATAACAAGGAGACAAATGATGATTGAATGTTTCTGAGGCAGACATAGACAACTCAATCAGATATGGCCATACCTAGAATGCCATACCTGAGACTCATTTATTCTTGATAAATTGTGGATAAAAGAATATGAGATATTTTCACTTCTAAGAGTCAATGGAAACATCCTATTATTTGTTTTTTCAACCTTTTCTATCAGTATTCTATTGGGATGTTTGTCACAGATATAAAATGTGTTCCCTTGAAATACTAGATCATAATCATGTGTCATCAACTATCCTACACTAATGAGGCTATGCTTCACATGTGGAACATAATAAACATCAGGTATGTATTTTTGCTTATTCTAATTAATAAAAATAGGGGCAATACCTTTCCCTTCAGCTTTAATACAAGAATGATCTCCAAGAGGAATTTTTGATGTTATGGAAGCATCAAGATAAGAAAGCATATTTGTGTTACCTATAATATGATTGTTGTAGCTATTGTCCAGAAACCAAAGGTATTTATTGTGAGTGTCTTCAGAAAGATGGAAGGAAAGAAATATTTCTTCAAAGTTTTCTCCTTCAATTGTTCGAGAGATGGCCAACTAGCACTTTGCCAACCTCACTATTTCTTTTTTCTTTCACATTCGTAATGCCCAAATTTAATGTAGTAATAGCATTGAACATTAGATTTTCCCCATGGTCTACTTCTCTGAGTTTGTTTTTGTGTAGGTCTCCACTTCTCTGCAGCGTGATTATGTTCTAATCAGCCTTTGCTTCGACCTCTACTTTGCTCGATAGTGCCTCTATATCTGTTGCCTCTTCCTCTGCCAAAAATAGACTCGTGATTTGAAATCTTGCTCCATGGAATATTCTACCAAGTTGAGTATTGTTTCATGTGCAAGAAGTGATCCAATCAACTATTCTACTGAGAGAGTTGTAAAATATTTGCAATCTAGAATGTATGCTCCAATGATGTCATATTTCTTGGGTAGGCTTCGAAGGAATTTTTCAATAATCTTATGATCTATGATGATCTCACCAATGAGTTTGATCTGATTAACTATTAGCATGACCCTAGTCATGAACTGATCCACATTCTCTGTGTCAGTCATCTTCAGGGTTTCAAACTCTACTCTAAATATCTATAATTTACCTATCTTCACTATATAATTACCTTAATACAAACCTTTCAAAATATCCCAAGCTTATTTTATTTTTGATGTGCGAGTTATCTTGTTGAAGATAGAGTCATCGACTAAGTTTTGTATCCAAAATTTGGCTATCTTCTCTTTCTTTCTGAGCTTTGCAGTGACATTCCTCTAATTATTATTCACGGCTACTATTTGTTCTTGGGTCAACTCTACATAACCATTCGATAGGGTATGAAAGCATTTTTGGGCTTGCATAAATGTATTCATTCTTAAAGACCAAAATTTCTATCTATTTTAATTGAAAACTCTCTCTTTCAATTTTTTTAGAAAATAATATTTTATTTAAATAAACTCTTTTATTTTAAAAAGTTCATTTTAAATAAAAAAAAAATTAACACAAAATCCCCTCTTAAAAAAATCACTTTACAAAAATGAAACTCTTTATAAAAAGAGCATCCTCCTTTTTGAAAATGAGAAGTCTTTAAACATAACCGTTTTAATTTTCTCTTAAACAAACGAAGGCTCATTGAATCTTCTTAAGGGCTCACATTAAAGTTTTTTGAAATTTTAAAAACAATTAACCTTGGTACGCATCTTTGAATGCATCCAATGACTGACTTCTCGACTAATTTGACTCCTCATTACAGGCTGGTTTGTACAGTGTATTTTTTTAAAGGAGTAGTCTACTTAGGTGGAGGAATTACCCGGTTTCCGTCGTCATCTGGAAAAACCTTCAGCTCTGGTAGCCGACAATTCCTCCGCCCTCTGCCATCCACCGCGCGCTCCGCCCAGCTTCGCCACCCTCTGCTCCATATTAATGTCGACGACAGGTTCCTGAGATACATTCCGATTTCCATTGCATGTTGCCGCCAGGAAGTGGAATTTGAATTTGGAAATGACCGTGGCATCCCCTGCAACTCACCAATTCCACCCGGCATCCCCTGCTGCACTTACAGGGTACTCCCTATATCTCGCAATCCATTACACCGAATAGAAAGGATTCAAAGGTCTAAACTGTCCATTCAGAATTGGAATTAAAGGCGGGCCGCTCCTAAATCCAAAATTCCAATCACAGTGGCTTGCACAGGGATCCTAATTCACAAAAATGTTGGTCTTCTCACTGCTCAGACATCTTGCTTTGAGTTGCCAAAGTCCATTATCACGCATATAGAAAAATCTGAAAGTGATTTGGGTTTGGGATTATCGAGCTCCCTTGGAGAAGGGTAATCATGATGAAGAAGAGGGACCCTATGAGAAGGTTACTCAATCCAAATGGTTCCACTACAATTCCCCCCTCACTCAGGTGATTATGATGTCTCTGGTCTTCTTCTACTGCTTGGGAATGTTCAAAGTCCTCACTGGATTGGGGGGAAGAGGGCAGCATAACAACCAAGCATCCAACGATGCGAACACTGCTTTGTATGTGATGCTTGTAGTGTTCGACGTTTTTGTTGGCAGAATCTACAACATCCTCGGCCCTTGCAGGACCATCTTCGCAGGTTACTGCACTTATGCTCTCTATGCAGGTTCTTTTCTCTACTACAATCATTATCATGATGAAACTTTTCGTGTTATTGCAAGTGGAAGGCATCAGAGCTGGATTGGTCTGGGCTGGACAGGGATCAATCATGACCTCGTATCCCACCGAGGACAAGAAAAGAAGATACATTTCTCTCTTCTAGGTTATATTCAATCTGGGAGGAGTCGTAGGTTGTTTCATTCCCTTTATATTGAATTATCACTGCAAAGCCACATCTGTTACCAACTAGACCTATATAACCTTCATGTGTTTCATG
Source organism: Pinus tabuliformis (assembly GCA_031772625.1). Lineage (NCBI taxonomy): Eukaryota > Viridiplantae > Streptophyta > Pinopsida > Pinales > Pinaceae > Pinus > Pinus tabuliformis. Next base: position 491,308,885 of record CM062804.1, on the reverse strand, counting down.
GCCTTTGGGGATTTTGTGAGTTTGACCTCGGTTCCACCCAACAAGTGTGGAGGTTTTCCATTACACCAAAACCCACAGGTGTTGGTCAACATTACAAATCAGTAATTTTGTAACTAGGATCCCCCAGGTGGAAATTACAGATTTTATAGAGGTGCGGTGATTTTTCCAACACCACCCCTTAAACGAAACTCGGAGGAATCGAACGTGGGTCCAAGCTCTGATACCATGTGGAGGTTTTCCGTTACACCAAAACCCACAGGTGATGGTAAATGTTACAAATCAATAACTAGGATCCCCAGGGTGGAAATTACAGATTCCATAGAGGTGCGGACCGCGGTGATTCTTCCAACACCTACCCTCAAACGCAACTTGGGGGAATCAAACCTGGGTCCAAGCTCTGATACCATGTAAATGTGTTAGAAAACCTGCACAGATGAATCTAGCTAGTAAAGGTTGAACACAGAGCTTTGCAGAGCAAAAACACTAAAAGAAAATCGAAAGAACAAAAGAATGGTTCCTTAGAAAATAGGTTACAATGCTCATGATATAGAATTACTGGGTGAGGATCCCAAGGTAATGCACCATAATGGTGATCAATGAGAAGACTCAACACCTACAACAAGTTCCAGAGAGAACTAGCCAGTTGCGGAGTGAAAGAAAGAGAAAATAAGGGAGTAAATCATCCAGAACAACTAATCGGTTGCGGAGTTAAAGAAGGAGAAAATTAGGGAGTAAATCATGCAGAAGAACTAACCAGTTGCGGAGTTAAAGAAGGAGAAAATCAGGGAGTAAATCATGCAGAAGGAATCTTGCATGTAGTCGCATGCTCTAACTAAGAGTCCACATGTAGGTGTGTATTACTTCCAACAACAAGGTGGTCACGAGCGATGGCAGCAAGGTTACTCTGCATAAATACTCCAGTGTGAGCACCAATTCCATGGAGGTTATCCAACTATTCTTCAACTGGAAGATGTTGTTGCTCTTCCCTGCTGCATGGGCCAGTAATTTCTTTTACACTTATGAATTCAACAACGTTAATGGCAGGATCTTTACGGTGAGGACCACAGGGTTCAACAATGTTTCTTTCTCAGGTGCTCAGATGTTAGGGTCTATGATAATCGCGTACGTTCTAGATTTCAGCTTCGTGTGTAGGAAGAAAAGAGGGTTTCTGAGCATGGGCATCATTGCAGTACTGGGGACTACAATTTGGGGAGGTGGTCTCGCCAATCAGCTGAGATATAGCAAAGATAAGCCCTTGCAGCAACTCGATTTAACCAACTCCAGCGCTGCTTTTGTAGGGAAGTTTGCTTTATATTTCAACTATGGATTACTGGACTCCATGTTCCAGACTTTATGTTATTGGATGATCGGAGCTTTGGCAAATTATTCACACACTCTGGCCAGATACAGTGGACTCTTCGAAGCCGTGCAGAGTGCAGGAACAAAGGTGGGCTGGGATATGGACAGGCATAGTGTTTCTCTACTGGAGGAGCTCATAATCAATAGGAGTCTTGTTACGATTAGCTACCAGTTCTTGATTATCCTCATTGCCTTGGCTATAAATGATGGTGAGACTACTAGTTCCACTGAACCCAAAGCAAGCTTCAACACTGAAGTGAAGCAAGTATCAAACTGAAGCGAAACAGTTATGTACCTTGACTGCATCTACAGAAGGCTATGCATTGATCAGTTTCTCAGAAACAAATGTTCCCTTGAGTGGGAATCCATGGGAATTAATGGTTATACATCTGGTGAAGCTTTGTCATGGTGTACTGTAGTGTTCGATGGGATTTTTGTCCAAAGTGTGCTTTATCGTATTTATTATGAAGTATATATGTCTGCTTTATTGGATTTAGTCTCCAAAACTCACTTTGCTTTAGGTTAAAAAATGGTTTGGAATACAAAGCTATCATTGCATTACTTAAACATATACTTTATTCTTAGATCAAGTGGATGTAATCTAGATTTTGAATCTAGGTTTTACAAATCTTCTGCCTTCTGCTCTAGTAGCAACTGAACAAGTTTTCTTTACTCAATTATTGGGATGTGCTGGCACAGATTTGTCAGAGATGGTGGAAAAATGGTCATTCTGTGAACTTGTTTGGCATTTCAAATAGCTCTGTCATAATACGACGAAACATAGTCATAAGAGAGTAGATAGAATCATTAGCTATGCATCCTTAAATAAATATATAATTATGTCTAGTTGAAATCTTCATGGAAAGGTTCAAATGTAACATTGTATAATCATTATTTTAAGAGAATCTAATAACCCTAATAAATGTTTAGTTCTGAGCATAACCTCTATAATACTGAGCATAAGCTCTTAGTATCATAGAGGAAAGCAGTTGACCTCTCAAAATTAACAAATCTCATTCAAAATTAATAACTAGATCGTTTTCTTTTTATCAGATGGCATTTAATTAGTAAAGCCTCCATTTTTCTTGAACGTGCAAATACTCGACAGAAGAAATCCCTGTCACACTGCAATCAGATACATACCTCGCAATATCATGTTCACATGACAGACAAACATATAATACATATAGTTTTAGCAGCACTTTTAAGGTCTAATAATACGTGGAGAAATGTTAAATTCTTCGTTTTCCAGTTTATTTTCTTCAGAACTAATGGTCCAACTAATTTGTACAGTTTATTAGTAGTGTTCTATATATAGGTGTTATCTACCTCTGCCACAATTTTTTTCAACTTCACATTAATTTTTCAATTTAAACAGTGTTATTTTCTTTTTCAAAAAAATTGACTATACCAGTGCTTAACTTTTTATTTAAAGATGGAACTAGGACACCTTAAATTCTGAAGCCTGATTGTTGTAATATAGATTTCCCAAATCTTAATCTAGATTTTTACCAAAATCATACTAGGAATTTCGTTATTTTCCTAGCAAATTTGTGGATTAAAGTACAATTATTAATGAATGGTAAGGATTTAATCTTAATAATATTCACCAATTAAAAATTGAAATTTATCTCCAAAATAGTTATACTCTTTTTCCATTTTAATTAAATCCCCTAATTAAAGGATTGTTACAAGAACAAATCTCATATGAAATGACTTATTATTTTTTGGACACGTGGTTTTGAAAAACAATGGTATTGACACATGGTATTGTAACAATTTGTATTTAGAAATTAAAAATATCTATGGTAAAGTGAAGTGACCCTTTTGTAAAGTGCAGTTAATTTCCATATTAAAAATTTCATTATATGTTTTTAAATGTATATGATATTAATTGTTTTTATAATCATAAAATTATAGTTTAAATATTTTTGTGTTTTTTTTTTTTTTTTATTTTAGCAATCTAAGAAGTATGAACCACAATAGATGGCTCGAAACATCTACTCTGAAAAAACTATGTGATTATTAGGAAAATTATTTTTGATAATAATATAAATCACATAAATCAAAAATAAAAAATGTATCATGAAATTATATTTTGATATTCAAAATAATGCCTATCAATATTTATGAGCTATTTAATTTATGTAAATGTATTTAAATTCCTAATAGAAGAAATATATAAATGGTTTATATTTTTAATAAAAAAATATATGAATTAGTTAGATTCCTAACTTCTTGTTAGGACTATTATAGAATATGTTGCTAAAGGCACTAATAAATGTTGTTAATTGTTTTTTTTTTAAGATATCGATCATGTAGGGTTAGATATTGAGATTAGTGCAAAGGGGATATAACGAATTTATGTTATGGGAAGATTAATATGATTTATATTAATTATATAAGGATTTATAATAATATTATTAATAATGTTTAAGTGCATAATTAAGTAAGACATTAATTTGGTATATGAGAATTTATATTATTATTTTAAGGAAATTGGTTAAATATAATAAAGAAATAGTCGATATAAATTATCACATTATATATTTTTATAAACTAATACAACCATATATAAAGTAAATGGATGGGACCGAATAAAATACTGTGAAGATACGTCTTAGAACATGAAAGGTAGAGTATTCTAGCAGAAGCTCATGGAGGAGTCATAGGGGGACATTATGCAGGAAAGGCCACTACCTAGAAAATATTGAGATTTGGGTTATGGTGGCCCACAATAGATAAGGATGCAAAAGGATTTTTTTGAGCATGCGATATATGTCAAAGGAAACAAAGGCAATCTAGAAGAGACAAAATGCCATTAAATCCATAGGTAACATTGCAAGCATTTAAAAATGGGCTATTAAATTTTTTGGACCTATTAACCCACCAAGAAAGAAGACTGGTGCAAGATACATAATCACTGCAACTGATTATTTGATGAAATGGGCCAAGGCATAGTGAGTGAAGGATTGTAGCTTAGATATCACCGTGAAGTTCATTTTTTAATACATTTTATCTAGATTTGGGTGTCCAAGGATATTGATGAGTGACCAAGGGTCACATTTATTTAATAAGACCATTGAAGCATTAACTGAGGAATTTCAAGTACACCATCAGAAAAGTACCCCATATCACCCTCAAGCGAATGGGATAGTCAAAAATTTCAATAAAATTCTAGAGAATGCACTCACAAAGGTGTGCAATGTGAATAGAAATCACTGGGATCTAAGAATTCTAGCGATGTTGTGGTCATACAGGACAACATGTAATAAATTGATGGGCGAGACACCTTTTAGGTCGGTATATGGATAGAAAACAGTCATGCCTATGGAGTAAATTGTGCCCAGTTTAAGAACTGCACCCTTCATAGACATGGAAGATTCTGATATAATGGAGGAGAGGATGGGGCAATTTCTTGCTTTGGAAGAGGACAAGTTTATAGTAGGTTTTCATTAACAAGTGAAAAAAGCAAGGGAGAAAGACTGCCATGACACACACATCAAGAAAAATATATTCGGGAAGGAGATACTGTACTCTTATATGATAGAAAATTTGTGATGTCCCCATGAAAAATTAAGACACATTGGCTAGGACCATATATCATCAAACATGTCTTTGATGGTGGCACAATTCAGCTCGTGAAGTTAAAGGGTTAGTTGATTCCATGGAAGTAGTAGATTGAAGGTAAACATGATGACTTTGTCCCTAGAGCTTCACACTCAAAGATGAAAGGAGGAGTTTCTTAGTGCCACTTGCTGTTGAAAGTGGGCACTGGACTATAAACTACTTTTCAGAAGGGGAATTCACTGAAAAAAAGGTTACTATGTGTTATTCAGGGGTATGTGGAAGTTCGAAAGGGTCATGCCAAAGGAGGATTACTACGCAATATTTAGAAGTATGTCAAATTCTAAAACCACCACGTCGAAGGACAATTATTGCCAAATATTTTGAAGTATGTCGAAGTTTGGAAGAACTGCGCCAAATGAGGATAACTGCACGATATGAAGAAGTATGTCAAAGTTCAGAAGAACCACGACAGAGGGTAGATTACTGCGCGATTGCCGAAGATAACCAGTTAAATATGACAGTTGGAAGGAAAAAGATACCTTTAAAAGAAATTTGTCGTTAAAAGTCACAAGAGAAACACATTTATGAAGAATAACTAACTGAATCTAGCGCCATACCTACATTAAATGAGAAAAATCTAAGCCAATTATGGGGTTCAAAATTCAAATTCTCTATAAAGGCCATGTCCCATACAACATTTTACACTTTCATATCTAGAGAATTCAATTTTATAAATTGCAACTAAGTGTGAGAGAAGTGAGTTGTTGTATGTCTGAGAGAATCTTTGAGGAAATTACTAAAGCATTTGCAAAGAAATGTCTAGCAAGAGTCATGGAAGCCCAGGCTGGTCTAAACAGAACGACAAATGTACCCATGTTCCCAAGGCATGCGAGGTCGCCATGGAAACAAGTAATCCCAGGAGAATAACCCAAGAAAAAAACCTGAAAAGAGGCCAGCTGAAGGAGTAGAGCTCAAAATATCCCCAAGGAAGAAGATAGAAAAAGAGAAACAAAAAAAGCTTACGCAAGATAAGAAACCTAAAGAGAAGGCGAAGAAGTAAGTACATCAGGAGAAACTAGAGGAAATCCATGTCAGTGAGGAGGAAGATGAGATGCCTAAGATAGAGACAATGGTTGCATAAATTCCATCTGAACTGCCACCATATTTTCCACCGAGAAAACTGAGCGCCAAGACGGTCAAAGATCCAAAAGATGCGAAGTTCAGCACATTCAAACTATTGCTATTAGAGAAAGTGTCATTTGAAGGTGAAGTGTTGGGGAAAATCCTACAACTTAAATTGGAGGATCGGGACTTTAATGATAGAATTAAATATCCGTAGTTCGAACTGAGCAGGTACATACACTAGGTCTATTATCTAGAGAGCGAAGTTACAAGGTTGGAGCCACACTAGTGGGCTGTAGGATTGTAGAGATCAAGCCTGTTAAACATGCTATATGTACCACACTTTGGTAGAATTACATCCAACACAACGTGTATGCGAAAGTTACTAGCATTAGTGCATAATGGATGCCTCTGGTTGGGGACACGGATCCCAATCGAAGAAATCCTGATCAAGAGGATTACTAGGTTACCTCACTATGGAAAGGACCTTGATGAAGAATTCGTTGGTAAGAACCAAGACAAGGAAATGGCACAAACTATGAAGGAGAAGTTTAGGATTATCAAGAAGTCACAGGATTATGATATTAACTCTATAAGTGACCAAGGGTTTTGCTTTGATGCATACATTTTAGCAGGGAAACTAATGGGGAAATGCAGAGAAAACAAATTCCCCACCGTCGTGGTTTCTTTGGCTACGTAGTGCAGTGATGGGGTTTTGTTCAACTGGGTCGAGTACTTATGCAGAGAGTTTTTGAAGGATTGTTAGGAAGTGCGGGAGGAAGGAAAAAAATTTCATTACGCGAGGTTGATCTTGATCATCATGCTTATTGCATGGAAGGAGCCGGAGGAATCACAGTTTCCTCCTCTCGAAACAGATGTATGTGAAGTCACGAGGTATACCTCACTGTGGCATACGGAGGAGCCATTGCATGTGCAGGAGAACATAATTTTCTTTGTGCTATTGAGCATGGATATGCACATGGTGGTGAACCAATATCCCAGGATATCACTTAGTTTGCACGAGCAGTATTACAACATCACATCATTCAAGGCTGATTTTCATAGAGTCTACAGCAAAGTATGGAAGGATCCGTCTGTGACATGGCACCCTATGCCATACTTGGTCACTAAACACAACTTGCTCATAGTAATACAACAATGGTGAGCGGAACGGATGACCCCAACCATAGATGACACTGATGTAGTAGGGAGCCCCGGGTAGGATGCAGATCCAAGTGGGATGGAAAAAGGAAAAGAAGGAGAGGAACCAAAGCCAGAGATAGAACCCAAGAAAGAACAAGATATCCATAACCCTCTTAGCGACATAGATCCAATAGAGAAATCAACATTCATCATCAAAAAGAGGGTACCTATAGTAACTATGCCATGCCCAAGGAAGAAACAGAAGGTGGGAAAATCTGAGGGCGTGATATCTCTTGTACTCGTTGGTTGGGACGATGATGAGATTAGGGAGAAGGTCCAAGAAGTAACCGTTCAGACCTTGGACAAGGTCGATGATTGCTACAAAATGATCTTGACAAAGGTGCATCTGTGGAGTTAAAGGTACTAACACAAGCAACCAGACGACCAACACAGATAGGTCAGCTACCACAGCTAGAGCGATCAATAGAAACAATTTTTGGAGTAAGGATTTTGCAGGTACCATCTGGAGCATTATAGTTTGAATCACCAAAGGATAGAGAACGAGAAAAATCTTGGGACAATGTCAACATGAGCATTGTTGCACTGTCGATTCAGGTATTACATGAGCTCCATCAAAGTATTACAAATGAATTGAAGGAGCAAGAACAACGGACTTCGTTGTTAAGCATGCAGGTGGAAAAGGATAGAGCTTCATTGAAAAAGGAGCTCGATCAATTGATCAAGGAGAGGGATGGAGAATGCTAGCCACATAATCATATAGAAAAAGTCATTATAGATACTTGTAGCATAGTTTCGAACATGAAGGTCCGAGAAGAGGAGACACCAGCAGAGAAGGTCGCAAAGCTTGCCCTCATGATAAGAGACTCAAAGAATAAGCTCACAAAGATAAAGTTTGAGTATGAAGTAAATATTACTGAGTTGTAAATGAGGCTACAACCAGTAACACCACTAGAAGTACGTGAGTGGAGGGAAAGGAATTTGAAATTTACATTGAAAGACACCTCTGACACAGTGGAGGACTCTGCCAGAGGTCCCTATAATGCTAGTGATTACCCCATTACTATTGTAGTTATACCCCTTATTTATATTGTTGTTCCCCTATTACCCCCATATTGTTATTTCTGTGCCCCTTAGAATCCCTCTATTGTTATTTTTGTGGCTTTATATTATTATTGTTAGGTCGGCTAGATTATATTGTGACTCCTTAGACTCCTATATATAGAAAGGAGGTTTTGTCATTTGTATCATCGAAGAATTGTTCATTTATGTAATGTAAAGGAGGTTGCCCCCTCGAAGAGGCTGAATTCTAAGGCATGGATTTATCTTTTCTATATTTTCTTGAGCTGGTTTCATAACATTTGGTATCAGAGCTTTGGATTCTAGGGTTTCGCTGCTCGAAACAGGTCATCGTGGCATTTTCGTTATAACTTTTTTTCTGTGACGTTTCAGAAGTCGCAAAAAACCCCATTTGAGAAGAATTGGCGTTGAACCTTGGATCCCAATTTCAGAGCTTTTCGCATGATATTTTCGGAGATATGATGTGAGGAAGTTGGCCTTTTTGCAGACTCCTGAATTACATTCAAAACAGGTGACCTGGGGAAAATCGTCATAACTCTATCTCTGAGGATTGGATTGAAATTTCGTAAAAAGGTACAAAAAGATGACGGACTTTAGTTTCTTGTATGTGTGTTTCAGATTCAAAGGTTGAAACAGTGACTCGTGGCACGTCGTACAAGTTCGCTCTACTGAACCAGTCTAAAAGCAAGTCACTGTGGGAGATTTCACATAACTCTTCCGTGGAGAATCCAATTTGGCTCAGAATTGTGGAATTGGAAAGAGGACGCAGAAGGCTACTGCAGGGAGCAATTTCAGAACTGGATGATTTGAAATTACAGAGATACATCAGATTCAATATCAGGCTTCTATAAAGTGAAAAAAGGTGTGTAGTTTTTTTTAAATTTTTGTGTAAGCTTGGTTTAACGGAATTCAAAGGGCATAGTAAAGCATTATTATCGGTAACTGATTCCCTGAGGAAAGAAAATGCAAACACCTAGTAAGGAACCTGAAAGCTCTAGCATGACTCATGAAGAAGAAGAAGAAATGCTACATGATATATCAAAATTACAAGAACAAGTGCAACAAATGTCACGCTCACAAAAGCTAACAGAAGCTAAGATAAGTGGCGTGGAATCTAAGATAAAGGGCATGGAAGTTAAGATGGATGATTTGAAGACAGATTTGAAGACAGACATGGCAGATTTGAAGATAGATTTGAAGACAGATATGGAAGAATTGAAGAAGTTGCTACAAGAAAGTGTCACTAATGGTGAAAAGGTAGTAAAGGAAACTCATGATGAGAACAAAAGAAATGTTAATCATGATACCATAGATGCTAATGTTGGATCGAAGACTCACCATGTTCCAAAAATCGATATGAGGAAGTTTGATGGCAAGGATCCCGCCACATGGATATTACAGATGGAGCAATTCTTCGATCTCAATAATGTCAAAAACACACAAAAGGTACGTATGGCAACTTTATATTTGGAACCAAATCAGTTTGTATGGTATCAATGGCTTTGTTCTTGTAAACAATTTATCACTTGGGCAATTTTTACGGAAGAATTGATAGCACATTATGAGGATACAAAAAGCAACACTTTTTTTAGCCAATTGATAAGTCTCAAACAAAAGGGTTCAATAATGGAGCACATTGAGGAGTTCCAAAAATTGAACATAAGGGTAAAAGATATTCCAAAGGAGCATAGGATTGATGTGTTCATAGGGTCTTTAAAGGATAATATCCAACATGATGTGCGCCTTTGGGAACCTGATTCATTAGAGAAGGCATTCAGGTTAGCAACAAAAATGGAAAGCAAAATTATGGCAACTAGGAAGCATACCATTCACAACTATAAAGATGGAAGTGTTGTTGCCCATAGTCTTCCACAACGTACAAGGTTGACACCGCAACAATTGGAAGAAAAAAGAGCAAAAGGGCTTTGTTACAATTGTGATAGAAAATACACAAAAGGTCATAAGTGTGATGAGAAGAAATTATTCTACATAGATTGTGAAGAGGAAGAAGAAAAGGAGCAAGAAAGGTCAAAAGAAGAGGATATATTCCAGGAACAAAGCCTATATGAAGAACAAATAAATCCGACCATATCTTGTAATGCATTGGCAGGAATTACCACTCCTCAAACCATCAAGATAGAAGGACAAATCAAGAAGAAAAAGGTAATAGTGTTGATTGATTCTGGAAGCACCCAAAATTTTATTGATTGTAGGGTAGCAAAAGAATTGAATTGCTTCCTATATCCAGCACCAGAGTGTCAAGTGATGATTACAAATGGAGGAAAAATAAATTGTTCTGGAAAGTGCCATAATATCAAGCTATCCATGGGAGAGTATGTATTGACTAGCCCAATGCTTTCCATTCCAATGGGAGTTGTTGATGTTGTACTAGGAGTCCAATGGCTACAATCCTTGGGTACAATAGCTTTTAATTTTCAAGAACTTTTCATGAAATTTTCTGTGGAAGGAAAGGAAGTTGAATTAAGGGGTATTGCAGGGAAACCAGGAAAGATAATCAGCTCTAATGGCATGACAAAGCTTCTAAAAAAGGAGAAAAGAGGTGTCATTTCACAATTATGTTCGCTAGATGTTTCCAAATTGGAATCATCTATTTCTCCAGATGTCCAAAAAGTCCTGGACAATCATTCCAAGGTATTTGAGACTTCCAAAGGTCTCCCACCTATGCGTGATCATGATCATGCTATTCATCTGATTCCAGGAAGTGTTCCTCCAAACATCAGGCCGTAGAAATATCCATATGTCCAAAAAAGTGAAATTGAACGTATGGTTGCAGAAATGCTAGAGGCTGGTATAATTCAACCGAGTCAAAGTTCTTTCTCAGCTCCAGTAGTATTGGTGCACAAGAAGGATGGATCATGGCGCATGTGTCCAGATTATAGGGAGCTCAACAAGCTCACTATTAAAGATAAGTTCCCCATTCCTGTCATTGATGAATTACTGGATGAATTGCATGGATCTATTTACTTCACCAAGTTGGATCTTCGTTCGGGATATCATCAAATCAGAATGAAGATTGAAGACATTCCGAAAACGGCATTTAGAACTCATGAGGGTCATTATGAGTTTTTGGTCATGCCTTTTGGCCTTACCAATGCACCTTCAACATTTCAAGGTTTGATGAATTCAATTTTCAAACCATTCCTTAGAAAATTTGTGTTAGTATTTTTTGATGATATACTAATCTACAGCAAGTCTTGGAAGGAGCATGTTGAACATGTTGACAAGGTGCTACAACTATTGGAGGATAAACAATTATATGCAAAAGGATCCAAATATTTCTTTGGAGTCCAGGAGGTGGAATATTTGGGTCATATTGTATCTCATGAAGGAGTTAAGGTAGACCCTAGCAAAATTAAAGCCATTAAGGAATGGAAAATTCCCACATCCATAAAGCATCTGCGAGGATTTCTTGGGTTGACAGGGTATTATCGCAAGTTCGTTAAGAATTATGGGAGAATAGCAGCACCTCTAACAACATTATTGAAGAAAGATTCATTTTCATGGACTCCGGAAGCAACAAAGGCCTTTAAACATCTTAAAGAGGCAATGTGCCAAGCACTGGTCTTAGCTACATCGGACTTCACAAAAACCTTTATTGTGGAATGTGATGCTTCAGGAAATGGAGTTGGTGTTGTTTTAATGCAAGATGAAAGACCCATTGCTTTTGAAAGTCGTCCAATCAAGGGAAAGCTTTTAAGAAAAGCTATTTATGAGAAGGAAATGTTGGCAATACTCCATGCACTTAAGAAATGGCGACCCTACCTAACGGGAAGACACTTCAAGGTAAAAAGGGATCATGATAGCCTTAAATACTTTTTAGAACAAAGATTATCCTCTGAAGAGTAATAAAAGTGGGTCACAAAGATGTTGGGTTATGACTTTAAAATCATCTACAAAAAAGGGAAGCAAAATGTGGTGGCATATGCACTCTCAAGAAAGGATGAGGATATGGAAGCATTGTTGTGTGCCATCTCTATTATCCAACCAGATTGGATAAACGAAGCAAAGGAGGAATGGAAGAAAGACGAAGAAGTGTGGGCACTTATTCGAAAGCTACAACAAGATTCCAGTACTTCTGATACATTTAGCTGATAAAATGATTCGTTGTGGTACAAAGATCGCTTATACCTCTGTAAGAATTCCCAGCTAAAACAAAAGATTCTTATGGAATTGCACACTTCTCCCTTAGGAGGGCACTCGGGATTTTTAAAAACTTACCACAAGGTTAAGAAGGAATTTTTTTGGGATGGCCTTAAATCAGATATTCAAAAGTTTGTGGCGGAATGTTTGGTTTGCCAACAAAATAAAGTTGAAACAATTAAGACACTGGGTCTATTACAACCTTTATCCATTCCAAGCCAACGTTGGGAGGAGGTTTCAATGGATTTTATCACAGGTTTACCCAAGTCTAAGGGAAAGAGTGTCATCATGGTGGTAGTTGACAGACTTACCAAGTATGCACACTTTTGTGCATTATCACATCCATTTAAAGCCAGTACAGTTTCTACTGCATTTATGGAAATAGTTCAAAAGCTACATGGAAACCCAAAGATTATTGTAAGTGACAGAGATCCCATTTTCACTGGAAATTTTTGGACAGAATTATTTTCTTGTCTTGGTACTCAGTTAGCTCATAGCTCATCTTATCATCCTCAATTTGATGGGCAAACTGAGATAGTAAACAAATTTTTGGAAGGATATCTTCGTTGCTTTGTATCTGATAAACAGACACAATGGGTCAAATGGTTGCCTCTGGCTGAATGGTGGTATAACACTTCCTTCCATACAACAACAAAAATGACCCCATTTATGGCACTTTATGGGTACCAACCACCATCAATCACATCATATTTAAGAGAAAATTCTAAGGTTCAGGCAGTGGAACACCACATCGAACATCAACAACAAGTCCTCCAACTCTTAAAGGATAACCTTGTGTTGGCACAAAATAGAATGAAACAACAGGCAGATCAACATCGCAGTGAAAGAAGTTTTGATGTAGATGATTGGGTATTCCTACGGCTACAACCATATAAGGAAATGTCCCTAAAGCAAGCTAATAAGGATAATAAATTATCACCAAAGTATTATGGTCCATACAAGGTGTTGGAAAAGATTGGTACTATGGCATACAAATTGGAGCTTCCTGCAGCTTCTCGATTGCACCCAGTTTTCCATGTTTCATGTTTAAAGAAGGTTATAGGCGACAAGCTCCCAGTTCAAATAATATTGCCAGAACTTAACGAGGAAGGAAAAATTATAGTGGAACCGGAAGCAGTCACAGAAACAAGAACTCGACAGCTACGAAATTGATCAATTTCAGAGTATCTTATCAAGTGGAAGAACTTATTCGCTGAAGATTCCACATGGGAGGATGAGAATTTTATGCATAAGTATCCAGAACTGCTCAAGCGTTGAGGACAACACTTTTTTGAAGGAGAGGGGCATGTTGGGTCCCTATAATACTAGTGATTACCCCATTACTATTGTAGTTATACCCCTTATTTATATTGTTGTGCCCCTATTACCCCCATATTGTTATTTCTGTGCCCCTTAGAATCCCTCTATTGTTATTTTTGTGGCTTTATATTATTATTGTTAGGTCGGCTGGATTATATTGTGACTCCTTAGACTCCTATATATAGAAAGGAGGTTTTGTCATTTGTATCATCGAAGAATTGTTCATTTATGTAATGTAAAGGAGGTTGCCCCCTCGAAGAGGCTGAATTCTAAGGCGTGGATTTATCTTTTCTATCTTTTCTTGAGTTGGTTTCATAACAGGGATGGAGAATGATAGCCACATCATCATATAGAAAAAGTCATTATAGATACTTGTAGCATAGTTTCGGACATGAAGGTCCGAGAAGAGGAGACACCAGCAGAGAAGGTCCAAAGCTTGCCCTCATGATAAGAGACTCAAAGAATAAGCTCGAAAAGATAAAGTTTGAGTATGAAGTAAATATTACTGAGTTGTAAATGAGGCTACAACCAGTCACACCACCAGAAGTACATGAGTGGAGGGAAAGGAATTTGAAATTTACATTGAAAGACACCTCTGGCACAGTGGAGGACTCTGCCAAAGTACTAGATGAAACCATGTTGATTTTGACCTCACGGTAGGGGATCTAAAGATTCAGAGGATTGATGAGGAGATCTAGAAAAAGTAGATGCATTTTTATGAAATCCAGGCAACTACAAAGATCTTACCAATCTTGTAGAGGCTCCCAAGGATCACTAAAGGAAAGACTCTTCAAAAGCAGAATGAAGACCTTCGACAAAAAGAGCAGATTTTGACAGACATGATAGAACTGTGGAAGGATGAGGCCTTCCATCTTTCACACACAGTGGAAAGTAAGCTCACAGAGCTACAATAGAAGGAGAAGGAAGTGTTGCAGGAGACTCTCACAAGAACCACATAGGCATTGCTAGAAGAAGTGCTCCGAGAGGAGAAGTAGGCATTAGAAATACTTCAATAGTATAATTTCTCCTACATGATCATCCCAAAAAAGATTCGGGGCACAATGGTTGAATGACTCAGGATGAGTCACATGTGAGTGTTGGGGGCCTATAGGGTGCGGCCCAACTTGGTCCAGTTTTGGTCAAAGACTCCACTTTTTGAGGAGCGGACTGCGTGGAGTCCGCAAAGTTGTATTTACCATGCAAGTGTCTTGGGGCTTTGGGGTGGGTCAAAGCCCCTCGTTTTGTAACAACTATTGGTGTTTTAGTTCATTTTTTTGTCGAAACCATAGTATGTGGACCATGGTTTCTTAATAATGAAATATATATAAGGAGATGTGAAGCTTTGTCAAGGAGAGGCAATCATAGATTATTTGATCATACTTTATGTCTTTAGTCTGTATTTTTGGCCCTTAAAGAAAGGCTCCGTAGCTGAGTGCACAGAGGCCTTGAAAGATTCTGCAGCTGAGTGCGTAGAGGCCTTGAAAGAGTCTACAACTAAGTGCACAGATCACTTGCAGCTAGGTGCGTAGGTCGAAGAAATTATAAGTATTTAAAGATCTATCTTAATAAAGAAGAAGAAGTGTTGGAAAAGTCTTGTGTATCTATATTCATAATCTATGTTCATATGTACTCATATGCATGCTTTTTACCTATTTATGTTAAAGTATACATGTTATATTCTTCTTTGATATGTTTATGTAATGAGCACAAATCTGTGAAGTAAAGCATTAGCGCGAAGTATTTTATGTATGTGAAGTTGTAAATCAATATAAAATATAACAAAATTCATCGTTTCCACATGCAATATCCCTCAATATCCCTCTGGCTGCAGAAACCTAGTTCTACAACCTCCCATAACCACTTCTGCCATCTATTTGCAGGTCATTGCTGAAAGGGCTAGTGGTTGAGGGTTTTGTTGGTGTGAAATATACTTTGAACCTGGGTTGAAGCCCCTTAGTCCAACATCTTTTTGTCATATAAACAAGTCTCATATAAAAGGAGTTATGTTTTTTTAGCATTGATAAGCCATGGTATTGACACTGTAACAAAACCTATTTAATATCAAAAATCTCCAAAACAATGTGGGGGTGAACCTTCATAGTTAAGAATCTTCTTACATAGTTTTTTCTATTGTATAAGCATTTAGTTTATATATCATTTCTTTTTTAATTAACAATAATAAAAATAATATACTTAATTTTTAAGTTTTTTTTTTTTTTTTAAGTGTTTTGATTCTTATTAATGTTTATCTACATTTACCATCCATTTACTTTATATATGGTTGTATTAGTTTATAAAAATATATAATGTGATAATTTATATCAACTATTTCTTTATTGTATTTAACCAATTTCCTTAAAATATCATTTGATACTAATATAAATTCTCATATACCAAATTAATGTCTAACTTAGTTATGCACTTAAACATTATTAATATTATTACTATAAATCCTTATATAATTAGAATAAATCATTATTAATCTTCCCATAACATAAATTCGTTATATCCCCTTTCAAGTAATCTCAATATCTAACCCTACATGATCGGTATCTTAAAAAAAAACAATTAACAACATTTATTAGTGCCTTTAGCAGCATACTCTATAATAGTCCTAACAAGAAGTTAGGAATCTAAATAATTCATATATTTTTTTATTAAAAATATAAACCATTTATATATATATTTTTATTAGGAATTTAAATACATTTACATAAATTAAATAGCTCATAAATATTGATATGCATTATTTTGAATATCAAAATCAGTGTTGAAAATATCGGTATCGAGGAAATATCGGCGAGGGTCCAGAAAATATCTTATCAGCAATATCAACAAAAATGTTGACAAATATCGGCAAGCATAAAAAATGCATAATATCTTCATTTTTTTTTTTCAGATTTTTAAACATATAAAGCAATAACAACATGAAATAAAGACATTGGCACATAAATATGAAGAAAGCAGTGATATATATGATGTCAAATAGAAATGGTACATCAAAGGTGATACCAAATCCTGCTAATCCCTGATAATTGTCCATTCAAGGACTCAAATGTGGTGAACCAATACAAAATAACATCACATATATGAAAGTATCTCATCATCATGAGTTATATTTAGCATAAAAAATAAAACTAGCAGGCTAGCAGCTATCTATCTGAAATCACTGCCCTCTCCCTCTTTTACAGGAAAACATGATGGGCCATTTGCCAGGCCTACCACTAGTAGTAGAAGGCCCTGACCCTGCCTCTGTACCTAATGTCAAATAATGAGTGCTAGGTATGGGGCTATTCTCTCCTATACCTATAGTAGATGGTGTTGATGCAGATGCTCCCACAGTGTCCTCCTCCTCCTCCTCTTGCTCCTCCTTTGAGTCCTCCTCCTCTTGCTACCCCTATTCTAATGGATCATCTGCCACTGGCTCTAACCATGAAGGTTACTCCTCCAAGATGGGCTCCTCAAACTCCAGCCTCCACTGAGACAATACATCAATATTGTCTAAGGAAATGGCATCTGGATCCATTGGTGATTCTATTTGCCTCACTCGAAGTCGGATGTTATAATGCACATACAGCAAATAGTTGAGGCGTGGAGCGAACTCCAACCTGTAAGAGTGTCAAAAAAAGTAATGAGTCTTGACTCTTGACACTTGAAGGTCATAAATTAAAAATTAAAAATTACAATAAGTGTAATTGCTCAACTGAAGGCTAGAGCTCAAAGTTATACATGTTGCGTTTTTTTGCATGTATTTTCTCAAATACACTCCAATTGCACTCACACCGTGAAGAGCTACATGTTTGACTCAAGATTCGTATGGCCAATTTCTGCAAATTTGGTGCCCTTGCACCAGAGCTTCGCCACCAAATATCTATAACAAAATAATGAAATAAAAAATTAAAAAACTTAAAACATAATTAAACTTTCAAATAAAAGTTACATAATAGAATTTAAAAAAAATAGAATTATAAGTAAGGAAATTCTAAATTGACAATTCTAATTTCTAATTTGAGATGACTTGTCACTTACGTGGCATGAAGAGGGTCCTTTCCCTAATAGCATAATCAAAGCCAAATAGGCCAACAAAATCCCGATAAGACTATATCTCATGATTGATTTTGCTATGAAGCTCAGGATCAGGAACCATCCTCTGAATATAGGAATGGAGCCCTTCCATCAGCTCGCCATCAAAATCAAAGCCCCATTTCTATGAAAATGTAGGGTTGAGGAAGAGTGTTGTTGCATGAATGGGTCGATGAAGCATCCCTATCCACTGTCTATCAATCATATCCCATAACATCATCTACCTATCAAGGCCAACAGAATCCTTGTCTGCATAATAAGAACGAATGGCCTCCTTGGCCCTATCCATGCCCTCACACAAATAAGCCATTGTAGGCTTCTCCCCATCCACCAATATGAAAACCTTTACTATAGGTTCACTAACTGCGCATGCTTCTTCTACTCCACACCAAAACGTCTCAGAGTACACCATTTTTGCAATGGATTTCCCATCCTATCTCCTGTTGTATCTACGATTATGCCAATCATCACGAAAAAACATTTGCTTCAACTCGAACTGACATCGAAGCAAAGACTGAAGAGTAATAAAGTTTTTGGAAAAATGTGTGATCGCAGGACACCGAAACTCCTTGTTTCTAGTGAACCTTCTCATGAGGCTAAGAACAAAAGCATGGTTATAAATAAACTTGGGGATGCTCCTAGCCATATCAACTACCTCCTTGATGAAGGAGTGTTTCCCCATATCCTCAAGCAACAAATCGAAACAATGTGCTAGACATGGAGTCCAAAACAATGTGGGATGCCTCTCCATAAGCATCCATGCGGTAGACACATAATTAGTTGCATTGTTTGTTATGACTTGCACCACATTCTGCACACCAATCTCCCAAACGAACCCATTTAACAACTCACATATCGTTGTTGCATCTTTGATATGTTATGATGCATCCAACGATTTAATAAACATGGTACCTTTAGGACAATGTACTAAGAAATTTCGAAGGGTCGTACCCTTCCCATCTGTCCAACCATCAGACATTACTGTGCATCCAGTAACTTCCCATGTCTTTTTCAACTCTGCCAATCTAGAGTTGATGTCCTGCTTTTCTCCTTGAAGAATTGGCCCCCGCAACTCCTCATTTGTGGCACTTTTGTACCCTGTGCCCACAACAGCAATAGCATCACACATTGGCTACCAAAAATGGATTGGTTTTCGTGATGTTGAGAGGTAAGTCGCTCCAGAAAATACACCTCCCCATGAGTATATCTACTTCTTGCTTCTCCTTTTTTTTAACAAGTGATTTTATGCCAGGTTGTGCTCCAGGTCCTATTTGTGGAACAAAAAATGATGACCTTGCACTAGCAGTAGCATGTGATGATGTGCTAGTGCCAGCTGTGGAGCCCCTCCCACTATCCTCAACATCAAAATCAGGAGAAGATATCCCGAAAGATCTACCTGCACGTTCAGCTTTGTTTCTTTCTGCCTCTTCCTTCTTTCCGTACTTTTCATCAATTGCCTCAAGAGCTTTTTGTATAAGCTCCAGACTAGAAATTGTAAAAGTCCCATCAACATGTCCACTGAGTCTAGCAAGATGGTATTTCAGTCGTGTAACCCCACCTGTCATCGTGGTCCCACACAATTTGCATGTAATATATGCGCGATTTGTCCCACCATCATAGCTCCCATACTCCCAAAATGGGTCCAAGGCTTTTGGCATATTTGTATTTTGTAGTTGGCTAACTCAAACCTAGGGCACCAAAAAAAATTGGAATTAGTAACTTAATAAGTAATAACCACATCATTTTACAAAACAGTTTTTTTGCTACATTATTTGCAATTTTGGAATTTGAATTGAAAATTGAAAATTCAATGAAAAACCATAAATGACAATAAGAGGGTGTATTTGAAGGTTAAAAAAAAATGTAGTTTGCTCTCGAATATCAGAGAAATATTTAAGGGAAACACCAAGTAGATAATCATAGCTACATGAATAAACAACACTGTCAATAAGAGGAGGAATACGTTTCACTTCGAAGGCATTACACAACATCCAATATTGAGCACATCATTTCATAAATTCATACATAGAAATAACCTAATAGGAAAATGGTAAACCTACCTCACTGTTCACATTGCATAATAAGAAACTAATTCCTAAGGTGAAGAAATTCTTTATAGAGATGAACCCCTAATATATAATAAAATTAATAAATAGCCTCTGCAGCTATGAACTAAAAAAAAAATGGAGTTTGCTCTCCAAATATAGAGAAAACTTGAAAACTTAAAAACTTAAAACCCTTGCATTTGCTCATGGGCATGAAAATCTCTTCAACTGGAAAAAAAAAAATCAAGAAAAATGATTGTAGGCAAATAGGCAAGCAAGAACAATCCTAAAACTAACAAAAAATTCATTAAAATAGGGGTTTATTTGAACATACCTGTTAATGGAAGAAATGAAATTGTCTCACTGTTCTTGAAGCTTAGATCAATGAAACCTTCATTGTCGGTGGTGATCATAGCTATGGAACACCCAAACACTCCTTGGGAGCAAACACATAGCTCTCCCCTTCCTTCTTGAGCAATCAGAAATGAAAATGATTCATAAAAAACCAAAATCTGAATTTTATAACCCGCGCCAATATTTTCTACCATCTCCCGGTGATAAATTGCATGGTCACAAGATATTTTGCCGAAATATCGGTGATATTTCAGAAATATCGCGATATTTTCTGGAGCCGAAAATATCATGATATTTTCTCGGTGATATTTCGGCTCGCTGAAAATATCGCGATATTTAGAAATATCGCCGATATTTCGGTGATATTATTAACACTTATCAAAATACAATTTCATGATACTTTTTTGATTTTAGATTTCTGTGATTTATATTATTATCAAAAATAATTTTCCGAATCATCACATAGTTGTTTCAAAGTAGATGTTTGAAGCCATCTATTATGTTTAAACTATAATTTTATGATTATAAAAACAATTAATATTATAGACATTTAAAAACATATAATGAAATTTTTAATATGGAGATTCACTATACTTTACAAAAGAGTTAGTTCACTTTACCATAGATATTTTTAATTTCTAAATACAAATTGTTACAATACCATGTGTCAATACCATTTTTTTTCAAAACCAAATGTCCAAAAAATAATAAGTCATTTCATATGAGATTTATTCATGTAATTTTTTTTTAATTAAGTGATTTAATTAAAATGGAAAAAGAGTATAACTATTTTGGAGATAAATTTGAATTTTTAATTTGTGAATATTATTAAGATTAAATCCTTACCATTCATTAATAATTGTACTTTAATCTACAAATTTGCTAGGGAAATAGCAAAATTCCTGGTATGATTTTGGTAAAAATCTAGATTAAGATTTGGGAAATTTGTATTACAGTAGTCAGGCTTCAGAATTTAGGGTGTCCTAGTTCCATCTTTAAAAAAAATTAAACACTGGTATTGTCAAATTTTTTGAAAAATAAAATAACACTGTTTAAACTCAAAAATTAATGTGAAGTTGAGAAGATTCGTAAAACCTAGATTCAAAATCTAGATTGCATCACTTGATCTAAGAAGAAATTCTATGTTTAAGTAATGCAATGATAACTTTGTATTCCAAAGAATTTTTTAACCTAAAGCAAAGTGAGTAAATTTTTTTTGGAGACTAAATCCAATAGAGCAGACATATATACTTCATAATAAATATGACAAAGCACACTTTGGACAAAAATCCCATCGAACACTACAATACTCCATGACAAAGCTTCAACAGATGTATAACCATTAATTCCCATGGATTCCCACTCAAGGGAACGTTTGTTTCTGAGAAACTGATCAATGCATAGCCTTTTGCAGATGTAGTCAACGTACAAAACTATTTCTCTTCAATTTGATACTTGCTTCACTTCAGATTCAAAGCCTGCTTTGTGTTCAATGGAACTAGCAGTCTCACCATCATCTACAGCCAAGGCAGTGAGGATAACCAAGAACGTGTAGCTGATTGTAACAAGTCTCCAGTTGATTATGAGCTCCCCTAGCATAGAAGCATTATATCTGTCTATATCCCAGCCCACCGCTATTCCTGCACTCTGCACGGCTTTGAAGAGTCCACTGTATCTGGTTAGACTATGTGAATCATCTACCAAAGCTCCGATCGTCCAATAACACAGAGTATGGAACATGGAGTCCAATAATCCATAGCTGAAATATAAAACAAACAGCCCTGGAAAAGCAACGCCGGAGTCGGTTAAATCGAGCTGCTACAAGGTCTTATCTCTGCTATATCTCAGCTGATTGGTGAGACCACCTCCCGAAATTGCAGTCCCTAGTACTGCAATGATGGCCACGCCCAAAAACCCTCTTTTCTTCCTGCTCATGAAGCTGAAATCTAGAACGTACCCGATTATCATAGACCCTAACATCTGAGCACCCCAAAAAGAAGCATTGTTGAACCCTCTGCTCCAGACTGTAAAGATCCTGCCATTAACGTTGTTGAATTCAAAAGTGTAAAAGAACTCGCTGGCCCATGCAGCAGGGAAGAGAAGAAGCATCTTCCAGTTGGAGAATAGCTTGATAACCTCCATAGCCTCGATGCTCACACTGGAATATTTATGCAGAGTAACCTTGATGCCATCGCACTTGACCACCTAGTTGGGTGGAACTAACGCCAAACTCACAAAATCCCCAAAGACCATGAAACTATATGGGTCCAATCAGTAACAGACGTGAATTTGCTATGATAATTCAATATAAAGGGAATGAAACTGTCTACAACTCCTCCTAGATTAAATATAACCCAGAAGAGAGGAATGTATCTTCCTTTCTTGTCCTCGGTGGGATACGAGGTCATGATTGATCCTTGTCCATCCTATAGCAATCCACCTCTGATGCCCAGAATTCCACCTACAATAACAGGAACAGTTTCATCATGATAATGATTGTAGTGGAGAAAAGAACTTGCGTAGAGAGCATAAGTGCAGCAGCCTGCAAAGATGGTCCCACAAGGGTCGAGGATGTTGTAGATTCTACCACGAAAATTCCAAACACTACAAGCATCCCGTACAAATTAGTGTTAGCATCATTGGATGCCTGGTCGTTTTACTGCCCGCTTCCCCCCAATCCGATGAGGGCGTTGAACATGCCCAAGCAACAGAAGTAGACCAGAGACATCAGAATCGCCTGGGCAAGGGTGGAATTGTAATGGAACCATTTGGATTGAGGAACCTTCTCACAAGGTCCCTCTTCTTCATCACGATTACCCTTCCGTAGATTTCAAGGGTGCTCGATAATCCCAAACCCAAATCACTTTCAGATTTTTCTATATGCCTACTAATGGACTTTAGCAACTCAAATCAAGATGTCTGAGCAGTGAGAAGCCCAACATTTTTGTGAAGTAGGATCCCTGTGCAAACCACTGTGATTGGAATTCTTGATGTAGGAGCCACCCACCTTTAATTCCAATTCTAAATGGACAAATTAGACCTTTGAATCCTTTCTATTTGGTGTAATGGATTATGAGATGTAGGGAGTACCTTGTAAGTGCAGCAGGGGATGCCGGGTCGAATTGGTGAGCTACAGGGAATTTCAAGTTGAATTGGTGAGGGAGCAGCCCGTGGGTTATTTCTGAATTCAAATTCCACTTCCCCGTGGCAAGACGCAATGGAAATCAGAATGTAGGTAAGGAACCTGTCAGTGGTCGACATTAATGTGGAGGGTGGCGGAGCTGGGCGGAGCTCGCAGAGGGCGGTAGAGGGTGGAGGAATTGTCGGTGGCCGAAGCCGAAGGTTTTTCTGGCCGATGACAGAAACCACGCAATTCCTCTGCCTCAGTAGACTACTCCTCTTTTTAAACTTTGACATGGCTAAAACTCATGCTCCTGCACTACTTGTCCTGACAGTATATGGAAGCATTGAACCGCACTTTTTTTGCAAATCGTAAGTGGCCTTAATCAACGCATTCACACTGTTGAACATGGGTACATCGAATAAAAAAAATAAAATTGGTTTCTAGGTGCCATCTATTACTGAAGAGGATCAGGGAGTTGAATACATTGAAAGGTTTCTCAATTATTCTACTATACATCCTGTTCCAGTTCTTGGTCTCTGCTTCCTTCTCTGGAATCTTATGCAACCTAAAGCTATGATACGATGAGAAAGAATGAAAAATGAAAATTGGAGCAGAGATTTCTCTTCTCAATATTCAAAACAGTGAAATTACATTGAAAACATCAATAATATATGACTGGAGTAGATTAATGTTCGATTGCAACTAATTTTTTTAAAATGGGGAAGCGAAAAAAACCCTATGGAGAATACGATCATGGAGGCGGCGCACAACGGCTAGGGCAACTGCAGACCTGCATCTGCAGGCGGACTGCAGGGGCAGAAGCTCACCCTCTACGGCTATGCTGCACATTATAGATAAAGAAGACTGACTGCGGTGGCAATGGACCCCCGCCAGGGGGCTGGAGGGGACCCTCCAACGAATGAGACGCAGAACGCAAACCAGGACGATTTAGAAAAGGATCAGAGAACAAATGAGCAGGAGACTGAGGATATGCCAGAAGGACAGAGAGATCAAGCTATGCCAGAAGACCAGAGAGTGAGATCATCCACATGCAAGCCTGTAGCAAAGAACACACCCACAGTGGAGTTCCCCAGCCACAGAATCAATGCAAGGATCCAATATATGAGGGATCATGCCCTCATAGGTAAGTTCATAGGTATTTGGCCAAATGAGAAAGCTTTGAGGACTTGGATCAACACTAAATGGCACCCAAAAGGACACATATCACTCCATTTGGGTCCAAAAGGTTTCTTTACAGCAGTCTTTAACTGCTTGGAGGACAGAAACAGAGTTTTCGAGAATGGCCCATATTTTTTCAACTCAGCGGGTCTATTTCTCAGAGAATGGGTAGAACGCTTCAATCCAGACAAGGAGGATCTGAGCTGCGCACCCGTTTGGATCAGGCTGTATTCACTACCGTGGGAATACTGGGAGGAAGAATCGCTTCAAGAGATTGGGAAAGCCCTGGGGGATTTTGTTAAGGTATCAGAGGAAACCAAAATGAAGAAGTATACATCCTATGCCCGGATCTGCGTATATATGGACTTAAAAGTACCCCTGCCTGACAAGATAAAACTCTCTCATGAGGATGTAGAATGGTTACAGCTAATAGACTATGAACATGTGCCCTTCAGGTGTCGTAAATGCCATGCATTAGGGCACCTGTTCCGAGATTGCCCACTAAATAAGAAAACCACTGAACAAGATCAGGACAAGCAATCACCTGATGGATTCATCAAAGTAGCCAACCGTAGAAGAGGGAATAAGAAACAGCCACTTCAGAATAAGCAGGCCATGAAGGATCCTTCAAAACCTTCAACAAGCAACAGCTTTGCAGTTCTAGCAGAGGAAGAACAACATATGCAAGACCCCCTGTCAGCCAAGCATATCCCGAATCCGGAAACGTCTGAGGAAACTAAAGAAACATCCAAAGGAAAAAGTCAGGATCATGAAGGAAATCTTCATACCACTAAAGCGAAGTTCTGGAGCCAACCAGATATGGAGATAGATATAACAGAATCAGGCTCAGCCAAAGCACGGCAAGATGAGGAAAGCCGTCAAGAATCCCAGAACATGGATGAAGACACAGAAACATTTGATATAGGTGAACTGGACATTATTGGTCTGGAAACTGCTTGTAAAACCAAAAATTTCGATAAAATAACTGAAACGCAAGTGCACAAACTCGAGGAGGTACTGCACAAAGCCCAGAAGAAATATTCGCTCGGTGTTCAAACGGGTAGCCAGTGGGATGGAAAGTTTATTGCAAAGGACATCAAGAAGCGAGGACGGAAATCTGCTCTGGAGAGAACGATAAAGGTCGGAGAAGTCATGGTAGATTCAGGGAGATATGCCCAGCTATCAAGGTATTTCAACATCAACCCTAAATCTTCCCAATGAAATTGATATCTTGGAACATTAGAGGGCTTAACGGCCAGAAGAAGGGTAGACTCTTAAAAAACATGATAATGGCAGAAAAACCAGCAATTATTTTTCTGCAAGAAACTAAATGTAAGCATACAGTTCTAGAAAAGGTAGCAGCCAAGGCGTGGCCTGCAGGGCAGGTCTCGGCAGTGGAAGCTCAAGGAGCCTCCAGAGGCTTGGCAATCCTTTGGGACTCAAGAATGATACAGCTAGACAATATACATGCCAATAGAAACTTCATCCAAGCCAAGTTTCATCTAAATGGCACAAACATTAATGGGCACATTACAAATGTCTATTTTCCACAAGAAACACAGCAAAAAGCCAATACATTGGAGGCATTAACGCAGCTGAATGCAACCAGAATGCATCCGCTATGGATCTCAGGTGGAGATTACAACATGATAGCGACTCTGGATGAAAAGAAAGGAGGCCGCAGCGGAATCAACAGAGATGGCAATCTACTCAAAGATTTCATACAAGACAATTGGATGATTGACATTCCAACTGAAAACGGTCTTTACACCTGGAGCAATAAGAGAACGGAACCGACGCAAGTGTCCTCGCGCCTGGATCGTTTCCTGGTTTCTGATAACGCAGTACATTTGGGGGGAGATTTCACAGCCTCAATCCTTCCTTATTCAGGTTCAGACCACTGGCCCATTGCCTTAAACTAGAATAGACCAGGCAACAATCTAAAAAGACCATTCAGATTCGAATCCTTTTGGCTATCACATCCGGAATTCCATGAATTCATAAGGACAACATGGACAAAATTCAGAGACACAGAAGGATCAAGAATGGCCCAATTCCAAAAGAAGCTGAAGTATCTCAAAGAGGAAATAAAGCGTTGGAATAAATCCACCTTTGGTGACATTTTCAAATCAAAAGAAATCCTCATCCAAAAAATGAAGGACACTCAACAAAAAATTATTTCTCATGGCCGATCCGAGGAGTTGACACAACAGGAGCAAGCAATAGAAAAGCAAATTCTGGACAGAGATATGCAGGAAGAGATACTGTGGAGGCAGAAGTCGAGGGTTAGATGGCTCAAGGAAGGCGAAAAAAACACAAAATTCTTTCACAGAACAACAGTACAAAGGCGTATGATCAACCAAATTTCCTTTGTAAATAATGAGCAAGGATGCAAAATCGAAGACCATGAAGGTATTGAAAAGGAATTCCTAGACTACTTCAAAAGGATGAATCAAGAACCAGACACAAACAGGTCCGCTGCCATTGATAACATTACAAGGCATATCCCAAGAATCATTACCGAAGACCAGAATACGTTGCTTCTCAAACCGATTAGTCTTCAAGAAGTTGAATTGGCGGTCAACCAACTTAAGGCAGGGAAAGCGCCAGGCCCAGATGGGTTTACGTCAAATTTCTTCCAACATTTCTGGGAATTAATAAAATGGGAAGTCTGGCAGGTGGTGGAGGAATCAAGATCCCTCAGATGGATGTATCCAGCTATGAATGCTACATTTCTGGCTCTAATCCCCAAATCCTCGGAATCAAATACTCCAGATAAGTATCGTCCCATTGCTCTATGTAATATTATTTATAAAATTGTTTCAAAGGTTATTGCTCTACGATTGAAACCCTTGTTGCCCCTAATCATATCTCCAGAACAATCCGGGTATGTAGAGGGTCGTCAAATCACTGATGGGATCATCCTCACCCACGAAATAATCCACTCTCTCAAGATTTTAAAAAAGCCAGGGATGCTTCTCAAAATTGATCTATCCAAAGCATTCGATAGTATAAGCTGGAACTACTTGCAAAAAACTCTCCTCGCCTTTGGTTTCGCTCCCCCATGGGTAAGATGGGTCAGCAGTCTCATCTCCTCATCTTTTTTCTCCATTCTCATCAATGGTATCCCCTCTCCTACCTTTCGTCCCACTCGTGGCATCAGGCAGGGAGATCCCTTGTCACCTTTCCTATTTGTCATCCTAGCCGAAGGTCTGGGGAGAAGCATTAAATCAGCCATCCTTTCGCATAAGCTTAAAGGAATTTCTATTCACAACCTCCCTGCAATTTCTCATCAATAATTTGTTGATGACAATATGTTATTCGGCCATTCATCTGTTCAAGAAGCCCGCACATTCAAATCAATCCTTGATTCCTTCTCAAAAGCTTCCGGAGCCTGCATCAATAATGTCAAATCCCAGGTTTACTTCTTTAACACCCCTCCTTATACCCAAAGAGCCATCACTCGCATTCTCGGATTCTCAAAAGCGTCTCTTCCTTCATCCTACCTAGGCGCTCCTCTTACTGCTTCCGCCCTCAAGCACTCTTCATGGTCTCTCCTGCTCGAGAAATTGGAAGCAAGGCTGCTACTTTGGACTTACAGATCCTTGAATATGGCCAGCAGAGTAGTACTAATAAAGGCTGTCTTGCAATCTATGCCGCTCTATCTATTTTCCATCTTAGCAGCGCCAAAATGGGTTCTAAGGACAATTAAACAGTTGCAGAGGAATTTTTTGTGGGGCAGTTCAGGCCCAAACAGAAAATGGGCCCTCATTAGGTGGGACAAAGCATGTCTTCCCAGAATGGCAGGGGGAATAGGACTCAGGGATCCAGAACAAAGCAATAAGACCATGGGAGCAAAAGTATGGTGGAGGTGGCTCTCAGATTTCAACAACCCGTGGGCACGTATTTGGACTGCAAAATACACAAGGAATCTTCCCCTAGAAGAAAGGATCAGAATGTCGGAAAGCAGTAAGGGATCGTTGATATGGAACTCGGCTATTCAGCACAGAGATATAATTCAAAAACATAGTTTTTGGGAGATAAAATATGGTCAAACTGCCAGGTTCTGGGAAGATTCCTGGTAGCAGCTACCTAAACTCTTAGACAGCCTGCAAGCCATCCCAGAAAGGGAGAGAACTCCTCAAGAAAAAATAAGTCAGTTTTGGAAAGATCCAAATAATCAAGAGCAGAGAGAGTGGAAACAAACAAGCTTGATCCTACCTCACAGCTCAAATGATAACCAACTCGCTCTCCACTCAGAACTAAAAAAACGCAAGATATTAAAGCAAGCAGGGAAAGATACTTTAAGGTCGGGGTATGAGGAGAGGGGTACTTTCACTACAAAGGAGGCATACAGAATCATAATCAGGGACAGGATGGACAAGGACCAAATATGGAGCAAAATTTGGAAACCCCCTATATGGCCGAAAGTATCCACCTTCCTGTGGCTTCTATCTTACAATAGAATCCTAACATGGGATAACCTCAGGAAAAGAGGCTTCCTAGGACCCTCTATTTGCCTCAATTGCAATAAGGAAGAAGAATCTGTGCTCCACTTAATGCAGACATGCCAACTGAGCAAAAAGATATGGGAGAAAGTCTCTTTTCGTTGTCAGAAGGAAGGACGAATTCGAGGGGATATAAGAGAAACAATCCGCCAATGGCCTCAAGCACCATATCAATGCACAATCCTTAATATCCTATGGCAAATTATCCCAGGATTCCTAATGTGGAATATCTGGAAGGAACGTAACAGGAGGATATTCAAGCATCAATCAATGACTCTAGAGCAGGTTTGGAAAGGATTTCATATCAATATCAGTGAAACTCTCTCAACAAAAGCCTGGTCAAAAGAGGATTTTCCGAAGCAACCTCAGGAATGGGCCATCTGGAATAATTGGCAAATAAAGATACAAGATAAGATTCTGGCTAGACCCAACCCAGAGCAACACCGAACCCACACAGCAAAATGGAGGCCACCACCAGTCAATACATTTCAATTGAACTTCGATGGTGCATCGAAGGGTAATCCGGGACAGACAGGGTATGGAGGAGTAATAAGAGACCATCAAGGAAATCCTCTTATTACTTTCTTTGGCACAATTGGGTGGAATACAAATAATGCAGCGGAGCTGGAAGGCCTTTGGAAAGGTCTCACTTTGGCGCAGCAAGGCAAGTATTTTCCCTTGATAGTAGAAGGGGATTCACAGATTCTAATAAACATGGCACTAAAGCTACAACAGGGATCCCCAGTTCACAAGATTAGTAGAAGTTGGAGATTGGCATCCAGATTGGATCAGGTTCAGCATTGGTTGCAAGCGAACAGAGCAGTCTCCTTCAAGCACACAAAAAGGGAAGGGAACAAGCCTGCGGACTTCCTAGCTAATTTAGGGGTGGATAAGGAGAAAGATTTCTCAGCTGGACCTCTTAATGCTACAGTCTCGGAGGATCATCTTCCCAATTTCCAGGCACTATTAGACGAAGATATGCAGCCACAGGTTGTTTCACACCCGGATGCGGGTGATACATGGACTCATCAGAGAACATGCGATGGGGGGCAGCTGTGATACTAAGATCGTCTGGCAGGACGGTATATTAATTTGCCCCTGTCAAGCATTAACGCAGTTTATGTCTGAGAGGATGGCTCTGCAGAAGAGTGATGGCCTCACGCGAGGCAAATTGATTTTCCTGTACGACGATTTATGGAGTTTTGGCTCCATTGCCGCCGGATTGTTCAGATCCGAGTCCTATATAACGATGCTCATGAATCAGGTCAGTTACATGAGGTATTGTGATGTTAATTTGTTTGAGGGTGAGATTGAGCCGAATGCTGGCGACAGGGGTAGATGCCATAGCCTAACCTCTGTTCCGACTGTGTGTTCTGGGCATTCGTGGGAGGAAGGTTTAGTAACGCACAAAAATTGGGCAATTGTCATTAAGGAGGAACTGTTAGCTAGTTACAATCCTGAATTTTTACTGTCTCTTGTTTGCAAAGTGCACTCTCCCGGGCTAATGGCGCCGAGACAGAGGGGAGTCCCAAGGCGTGGAGGAGTATGGGGAATTCGCGGCAGGCAAGAGGCTCAGGCTAGTGCAATTCAGCCAATTGCCATGCTGGAGCCTCCATCCTCTCCCTCTGAAGACTCAGACCAGGTGGATAGTCAAGTCCATACTTCTCGCTGCACTTTTCACTGCCGGAGAAACCAGACCCGTCTCTCTCTGCTCATAACAGTCATTGCCACGGAGGAGGAGGATGATTCGTCCAGTCAGGAAGAGCCTGACAGGGAGCCGGAGCAACTGGATCATCCTCGGGTTCCAGTAGTGGGGGAAATTATTGATAATGAAATTGCTGTTGATGTCAACTTGATGGAGCCTCTTCCGGGTTTAGGCTCGCCTCAGCAACCAGCTCATGATTCGTCTCAGCATCTGGCTCATGGTTCGTCTCAGCATCCTGCCAACTTCGGCAATCAGCTCACCAACCGTCTGGAGATGAATGAAGAGGCTTACAAGCTGGGCACTGAACAAGGTGAGCCTTCGAGGGCTTAGTTTTTGTTTTCTTCTGCTGCTTAATGAACGCGTTTTGGAATTTTGAGGGGATGCCTTCTGGTTTAGAAGGGTCCAGCAGTCGGTTTTATAGTAGGGAGCCCTCAAGAAATCTAATCTCTTCAAGGAGACTGGAGAATTTGGATTTCCAACCTCCGTTTGGTATTTTGTTTTCAGCAGCAAGATACATTCGACAGGCAAACTTCTCAAATCAAGTAACTGCTGTTCTTTTGCATAGTCATCTTTTTGTAAGCCAGAAGGCCATCAGCTACAACTTTTGTAATGCTCTCTGTTATTATCTCCATCTTTGTAATCCAGGTTGCCTTGAGCACCTGCAGTCTTCTTTGACAGAGGATGCTCCCCTGCATCTTCAGAGGCCTAGGCCTCTTTGTAAATAGTTTTCTTTTTCTTAATACAATAGTTTAGCCTTTATCCAGAAAAAAAAAATATATGATTGGAGTAGAACTAGACACCTATGGAGTAGAACTAAAGAAAACCTAAATTGTCATGTAAAACTAAATTGTGTACACCTAGAAAACAAGAGAATCAAATGTGATGACACCTAGCAGAGAGTGAGATTAATATCTCAAGATCCCCTCCTAGTCTCAATCTGTGTACCTTATGCTCTTGTCTTGGAACTTAAAAACCAGGAGGCTGCTGCAACATAAATTTCTTCCAATAATGTACCATTTAGGAAGGCAGATTTTACATCAAGATGATATAATTTCCATTTATGTTTAGGTGATGTTGATAAAATGGTCTTGAAAATGTCTCACCTCGCTATTGGAGCAAACGTTTCACCATAGTCGATACCAAACTATTGTGAGAATCCTTTGGAAACCAACCTTGCCTTATGTTTCTAAATTTCTCCTTTTTCATTCAGTGTGGTCTTATATACCCATTTTACACCAATTATGTTTTTTCCTCTTGGGAGATCAACTAATTCCGAAGTCTAGTTCTTCTATTTGGAAGAAATTTCTTGGTTCATTGCATCAACCCAATGCGTTTCTTTAAGTGCTTCTTCAAAATGAGTTAGTTGAGATGAAAGAAATGTAAACATATTTTGCTGGTCAAACTCATGCTCCCGCTCATATATTTCTCTAATGCTTCTTATTTTGTGATTATCTTCTAAAGATGTTCAATCATGGGTGGATTCACTACTTGAAGATGTACTATTTTTAGAATGGTATGTCTCTTCTTCAAGTTACAATATTGGTAGATGTGGAGTATAAACTGGAAGATTTGAAGCTTTATTAACATGATCAGACCAAGATTTATTTTCAAAAAATTTAACATCTCCGATTAAAACAAACTTCTTGGTAACTGCATTGTAAATTTTGTAGGCCTTTGACTTCTCACTATATCCTATAAAAATACATATTTCAGTCCTATCATCAAGCTTCTTTCTTAGCTTCTCAAGAACATGTGAAAATGCTACTGATCCAAAAGTTCTAAAGTGAGATACATTTACCTTTTTACCATCCCATGCTTCATGAGGTATTGTATCTTGGATACTAGTTGTTGGAGATATGTTGAGGACATACACTATTGTCGAAATTTCTTCAACCCAATAGTCATTTGACAACTTCTTATCACGAAACATACATCTGGCCATGTTCATGATTGAATGATTTTTCCTTTTTTGCTAATCCATTATGTTGTGGAGTATATCTTGTTGTGTTCTACATGATGATTCCTTGTTGTTGACAAAAAACTTTGAAGTCATTGGAACTGTATTCTTCCCCTCTATCGGATCTGAGTACCTTCAAAGGATTTCTACTCTACTTTTATGCTTCTTCTTTTGAACTCTTTAGAACTTGAGAAAGTATCTGATTTATTTTTGAGAAAATACACCCAAATCTTCCTATTATAATCATTAGTGAAGGTTAGAAATTAAAGACTAACACCAATGGAATGTATCTATATTAGGCCACATATATCTATGGATTAGCTCTAAAGGCACTTTTTCTCTAGAGGAAGATGTCATAAATCTATCTCTTTTATGCTTTGGTAGAACACAAATTTCACAAGTACAATATTTTTCACTCATAATAGGGACACCAATGATGAGTGAATGTTTCTGAAGAAGACTTAGGATCTTGAATGGGATGTGTCCATCCCTAGAATGCCATATATGAGACTCATCTATTCTTCACACAATGTGGAAAAATTATGATGAGAGATTTCAACTTCTAAGAGTGAATGGAAACATCATATTCTTGGTTTTTTGGAACCTTATCTATCAATATTCTATTGGGAGGTTTGTCATAGATA
The DNA here is from genome assembly GCA_031772625.1 of Pinus tabuliformis. Taxonomy (NCBI): domain Eukaryota; kingdom Viridiplantae; phylum Streptophyta; class Pinopsida; order Pinales; family Pinaceae; genus Pinus; species Pinus tabuliformis. The sequence continues at coordinate 491,275,513 of CM062804.1, read as the reverse complement.
AAACATGTGTTCCCTTGAAATACTACATCATACCCATGTTCCATCAACTATCCTACACTAATGAGGTTATATTTCATAGGTGGAACATAATAAACATCAGGTATGTATTGATGCTTATTCTGTTTAATAGGAATAGGGGTAGTACCTTTCCCTTCAGATTTAATACAAGAACGATCTCCAAGAGTAATTTTTGATGTTATGGAAGCATCACGGTAAGAAAGTAGATTTATGGTACCTATGATATGATTTCTATAGCCATTGTCCAACAACCAAAGGTCCTTATTATGAGTGTCTTCAAAAATATGGTAGGAAATAAACATTGTTTTAGAGGTTTCTGCTTCATTGCTGGAGAGATGGACACCACCTCTTTGCTGATCTTACTGTTTCTTTCTGCATTCATGTTCATAATGTCAAAATTTCTTGTAGTATTAACATTGGACATTAATCTTTTTCTATGGTATTCCTTTCTGAGTTTGGTTATGTGGAGGTATCCACTGCTTTGTTGCATGATGAACGTAGTAATATATCCACCTCCCTGTTGCATGATGAACATAGTAATATTTGAGTTGGAGAATGTAGTAATTAATCCATGATTCTATAGAAGGGTCCATATTTATCGAGAAAATAAATATGCGCCCCTCATATCCATGTTCTTGCAATCAATAAAAGAAATAATATTGTCATCCTTTCATTGTGTGGATAGATCCAATGTGCAAAGATTTTCATTGCGTGGAGTTACTGTGCACCTTTGCACAACACAATAAAAAAAAAATTGACTAAAGACATTGTATAGTTGGTGGATTATTAACCATGCAAGGAGCCCCTACACTGAGAAAGAATGAAAAATAAAAATTGGAGCTCTTCTCAATACTTAAAACAATTAAATACGATTACAATGAAAACATCAATAATAAATGAATGGAGTAGAACTCAACACCTATGGAGTAGAACTGAAGTAAAAATGAACTGTCAAGTAAAATGGAATTGTCTACGACACCTATCATACAAGAGAGGAAAATTTCATGAAACCTAGCACGCAGTGAGATTAATATCTCAATATCCCCTCCTAATAACAATTGTTACAATTGGAGGCACTTACAATGCCTGATTTCTCCCTTTGAAATTCAAATAAATTCTTTCCCAATGGCTTTGTGAAAATATCTGCAAGTTTATCTTTGGAACCACAAAAAGAAAGTACTATGTCCCCATCATTGACAATCTCACTGATGAAATGAAAATGTGTGTCAATGTGCTTGCTCTTTTTGTGGAAAGCATGATTTTTTGATAAAGAAATTCCTGAACTACTGTCACATTAAATAGGAGTTGTCTCCTTGTGAACATTTGATAGATATTTCAATAATATTCTTAACCACACTGCTTGAAAATATCTTGAATTTGTTACTACATACTCTTCCTCTATAGAATATATTGAAACGATTGACTCTTTCTTAGATGTCCATGAAATTAGATTGGTTTGAAGATGAAGAACTTACAATGAGGTGCTTTTGCGATCATCTAAACTCCCTGCATAATCACTATCTGTATAACTTGAAAGTGAACAATATTTAGAATGTGTATATAACAAAGAATAGTTTATGGTCCCCACACTATACCTTAAGATCCATTTTGCAACCTTCCAATGAGTAATCGTTGGTGATTTCATAAAATTGGACACAAAGCTAACAACAAACATGATATCAGGTTTAGTTGTAGTGAGATATACCAAAATACCAACTAGACTGTTATACAATGTGGGATCAATTGGTGGTGCTACAAATTCTTTTCCAAGTTTGGTGCCTTGAGAAATTGGTGTATTAGCTAGTTTTCAATTAGTCATTTTGAAATTTTGGATGATGTTAGTGGCATATTTTTTTTGACCAAGTAAAATGGCATTAACAGATTGTTGAATTTCAATGCCTAAGGATTATTTCATGACTCCTAGATCAGTGATATCAAACTTTGTTTTAATTGTTGCTTTGAAATATTCTAACGCCATATTTCATGTAAAAATAAGATTATCTACATAAAGACATACAATAAGAATTTTACCTACATGAGTTTTTACATACAAATTTGGATCATGACCACATCTACAAAAAGTAATTTTGATAGGATACATGTCAATTCAACTGTACGAAGCTCTTATAGCTTGTTTCAAACCATGCAAAAAATTCTTCAATATGTATAACATATGCTCCTCTCGTGGAGCTTCAAAACCAGGAGGCTACTCCAACATAAACTTATTCCTACAACATACCATTTAGGAAGGAATATTTTATGTCAAGTTGATAGAATTTCCATTTCCGTTGAGTTGATGTGGATAAAATGGTACTGGCAGTGTCTAACCTTGCTACTCGAGCAATGGTTTCACCATAGTCGATACCAAACTGTTGTGAGGATCCTTTGGCAACCAACCTTGCCTTATGTTTCTCAATTTCTCCTTTTTCATTCATTTTGGTCTTATATACCGATTTTACACCAATTCTGGGTTTTACTCTTAGGAGATCAACTAATTCCCAAGTCTAGTTCTTCTCTATTGCAACAATTTCTTGGTTCATTGGATCGACCCTATGTGTTTCTTTAACTTCCTCTTAAAAATGAGGTGGTCAAGATGAAAGAAATGGAAACATATTATTTTGCCCAAACTCATGCTCCTGCTTATAGATTTCTCCAGTGCTTCTCATTTTCTGATTGTCTTATGAAGATGTCGAATCATGGGTGGATTCACTGCTTGAGGTTCTACCATTTTCAGAATGGCATGGATCTTCTTCAACTTGGAATATTAGTAGATATGGTATATAAAATGGCGGATTTGAAGCTTCATTAACATTATCAAACCATGATTTATTTTCAAAAGATTTAACATCTCTTCTTAAAACAGCCTTCTTGGTAACTAGATTGTAACTTCTGCAGGCCTTTGACTACTCACTTTGGTCGATGAAAATACATCTTTCTCTCCTCTCATCAAGCTTCTTTCTTAGCTACTCAGGAACATGTGAAAAACTACTGATCCAAACAATTTAAATTGAGATACATTTACCTTTCTACCTTCCCATGCTTCTTGAGGTAATGTATCTTGGAGACTGGGTTTTGGAGATCTGTTGAGAACATACACTGTTGTTTGGAATTCTTCAGCTGAGTACTCATTTGAAAACTCCTTCTCACAAAGCATACATTTGGCCATGTTCATGACTGACTGATTTTTCCTTTCTTCTACTCCATTATGGTGTGGAATATATCTTTTTGTGTTCTGCAGGATGATTCCTTGTTGTTGACAAAAAAAATTGATGTCATTGGAGATGTATTCTTCTCATCTATCAAATCTGAGTACTTTCAAAGGATTTCCTGTCTAATTTTCTACTTCTTTCAACTCTTTAAATCTTGAGAAAGTATATGATTTATTTTTGAGAAAATAAACCCTAATCTTCTTGTCATAATATTTATGGACTAACTCTAAAGGCTCATTTTCTCTAGTGGAATATTTTGGAAACATATATCTTTATGCCTTGCTAGAACACAAATTTTACAACTACAATATTTTTCATTCATAACATGGAGACCAGTGACGATTGAATGTTTTTGAAGCAAACTTAGACTCTTGAATGGGATGTGGCCATACTTAGAATGGCATAGCTAATACTCATCTATTCTTAACACGTTGTAGACAAAACACTGTGAGGGATTTCAACTTCTAAGAGTTAAAGGAAACATCTTATTCCTGTTTTTTCAACCTTTTATATTAGTCTTCTATAGAGAGGTTTCTCATAGATATAACATATGCTCCCTTGAAATAGTACATCATAACCATGTTCCATAAATTGTCCCACACTAATGAGGTTATGCTTTAGATGTGTAACATAATAAACATCATGCACGTATTTCTGCTTATTATGTTTAGCAAGAACATGGAAAATACCTTTCCCTTCAACTTTAATAGAGGAACGCTCTGCAAGGGTAACTTTTGATGCTATGGAAGCATCAAGATAAGAAAGTATATTTTTGTTACCTATCATATGATATGTTTAGCAAGAACATGGAAAATACCTTTCCCTTCAACTTTAATAGAAGAACTCTCTGCAAGGGTTATTTATGATGCTATGGAAGCATCAAGATAAGAAAGTAGATTTTTTTTACCTATCATATGATTGTTGCAGCCACTGTCCAACAACCAAAGGTCCTTGTTGTAAGTGTCTTAAGAAAGATGTCAGGAAAGAAACATTGTTTTAGAGTGTTCTCCTGTATTGTTGGAGAGATGGACACTGCATCTTTGTTGATCTGACTGCTTCTTTCTACATTCATTTTCATAATGCCCAAATTTCTTGCAGTAATAGCATTAGACATTATATTTTTTCCATGGTTTGTTTCTTTGAGTTTGGTTTTTTCGATGTCTCCATTGCTCTGTTGCATGATGATTTTCTAATATTCTACTTTTTCAACCTCAGGCTCGCCTGTTGTTGCCTCTATATCCTCTACCTCTCCTTATGCCAAAAGAGGCTTGCACTTTGAAAGCTTGTTCCATGGAATATTCTACAAATTTGAGTCTTGTTTCGTGTGCTAGAAGTGATACAGTCAACCTTTCTACTAAGAAAATTGCAAAATATTTGGATTCTATAATGGTTGTTACAATCATGTCATATTTCTTGGCTAGGCTTCGAATGAATTTTTCAACAATATTCCGATCTATAATGGTTTCACTAATGAGTCTGATATAATTGACTATTCCCATGAATCTATTCATGAATTGATCCACATTCTATGCGTCATTCATCTTCAGGGTTTCAATTTTCTCTCAATGTCTGCAATTTCACTGTCTATAATCTATAATTACCTTGATACACACCTTTCAAAACATCCCAAGCTTCTTTTATTGTTGATGTGTCGATTATCTTGTTGAATATAGAGTCATCGACTGAGTTCTTTATCCCACATTTGCCTCGGTGCTCTTACTTTATGAGTTCTGTACTGACATTCCTCTGATTATTATTCATGGCTTCTAATTGTTCTTGGGTCAGCTCTACATAACCATTCGAAAGGGTATCACAACATTCTTGGGCTTGCAGAAATGTATTTATTCTTAAAGAGAAAAACATGTATTTGTTTCAATAGAAAACTCTTTTTCTATCACTTTTTTGGAAAAAAATATTTTATTTAAACGAAATATTTTATTTAAAAAAAAAATTAACATAAAAAACCCTTTTTTAAAATAATCTCTTTTCAAAAGTGAGACTCTTTATAAAAAGAGCATCCTCCTTTTTTGAATATGAAAAACCTTTAAACATAACCATTTTTTTTCTTTTTTAACAAATGAAGGATCATTGAATCTTCTTAAGGCCTCACGTTAAAGTTTTTTGAAATTTTAAAAAATATTAACCTTGGTATGGAACTTTGAATAGGTTCAATGACGACCGACTTCTCAATTGCTCTGACTCCTTGTTCCATGTTGGTTTGTTCACGGTGGTTTTTTTTTTAACTTTGACGTGACTAAACCTCTTTCTGGTGCACCACATTTCCCGACACTATATGGAAGTGTCGAACTACATTTTTTTGGGCAATAGAAAGTTGGTCGGGATCAACACACTTGCTATGCTAAGCATGAGTGTGTTGCACACACAAAAAATAAAAATAAAACCTATTATGGTTAGTAGGCACCATCTTTTACTGAAGACGATGAGGTTGTTGAATACAATAAGAGATTGCTCGATCCTTCTAATATATGGCCTCTTCGAGTTCTTGGTATCTATTGCTCTCTCTAGAACCTTATGCAACCTAAAGTTATGTTACCATGATAAAGAATGAAAAATGAAAAGTGGAGCAAAGATTACTCTTCTCAATATTCAAAACAACTAAATAATATTACATTGAAAACATCAATAATATTTTCCTGGAGTAGAACTTGACACCTATGGAGTAGAATTGAAGTAAAAATTAACTGTCAAGTAAAAATGAATTGTCTACGACACCTAGCAGACAAGAGAATCAAATGTGAAGATACCTAGTAGACAATGAGATTACAACACCGCCTCCTAATCTCAACTGTTACAATTGGAGGCACTTACAATGCCTAATTTCTCTTTGAATTTCAAATAAATTCTTTCTGAATGGATTTGTGAAAATATTTTGCATCTGGTCTTTGGAACCACGAAATGGAAGTACTATGTACCCATAATTGAGAAGCTCACCGATGAAATGAAAACATGTGTCTATGTGCTTTCTCTTTTTGCGGAGAACGTGATTTTTTGATAAAGGAATTATTGAAATGTTGTCACATTAGATAGGAGTTTTCTCCTTTTGAACAATTTATAGATCTTTCAATAATATTCTTAATAACATTACATGAAAAGCTGCTGAATTTGCTACTACATATTCTTCCTCTAGGGAAGATATTCAAATGATTGACTATTTCTTGGATGCCCATGAAATCAGTTTGGTCTAAAGATGAAGAAAATACCGTGAGTTAGTTTTTTGGTTACCTAAACTCTCTACATAATCACTATCTATATAAACTGAAAGTGAAGAATTTTCAGAATGTATATAGAACAAACCATAGTCTATGGTCCCTGCAATATACCTTAAGATCCTTTTTGCAACATTCCAATGAGTAATCTTTTATGATTGCATAAAACTAGAGACAAAACTAGCAGCAAACATGATTTCAGGTTTAGTTGCAATGAGATATAACGAACTATCAGGTAGACTTTTATATAATATGGGATCAATTGGTGGAGATGCATCCTCTTTGGTGAGTTCAGTGACTTGAGAAATTGGTGTATTAATTGATATACAATTTGTCATTGTGAACTTTTGGATGATGTCGGTGGCATATTTTTCTTGACCAACAAAAATGCCATTAGCATATTGTTGAATTTCAATACCTAAGTTGTATTTCATGACTCCTAGATCAATCATATAAAACTTCATTTTCATTGTTTCTTTGAAATATTATACATCATATTTCTTGTATAAATAAGATCATCTACATAAAGGAATACCATAAGAATTTTACCTTTATGGCTTTTGGTATACATAGTTGGTTCATGACCACTTCTGCAAAAACCATTTTGATGAGATAGGTGTCGATGTGACTATGACAAGCTCTTGGAGCTTGTTTCAAACCATACAAATATTTCTTCAATTTGTATACCTTATGATCTTATCCTGGAACGTCAAAACTAGGAGGCTACTCCATCATAAACTTATTCCTATAATATACCATTGAGTAAGGCATATTTTAAATGAAGCTGATAGGATTTCCAATTGCATTGAGATGATGTGGATAAAATGGTTCTGACAATGTCTAACCTTGCTACAGGAGAAATGGTTTCACAATAGTCTATACCAAACTGTTGTGAGAATCCTTTGGAAGCCACACTTGCCCTATGTTTCACAATATATCCTTTTCCACTCAGCTTGGTTTTATATACCCATTTAACACCAATTATGGTTTCTTCTCTTGCGAGATTAGCTAATTCGCAAGTCTAGTTCTTCTCTATGGTAACAATTTCTTGGTTCATTGCTTCAACCCAATGTGTTTCTTTAACTACTTCTTGAAAATGAGTTGGTTGAGATGAAACAAATGGAAAGATATTCTACTGGCCAAACTCATGCTCCTGCTCATATATTTCTCTGACACTTCTTGTTTTCTGATTATCTTTTGAAGATGTTGAATCATGGGTGGATTCATTGCTTGAAGATGTACCATTTTTAGAATGGTATGGCTCTTCTTCAACCTAAAATCATTGTAGTTGTGGTGTATAAAATTGTTGATTTGAATATTCATTGACATGATTAGACCAAGATTTATTTTCTGAAAATTTAACATATATGCTTAAAACAAACTTCTTATTAATTGGATTGTAAAGTCTATAGGTCTTTCACTACTCACTATAGGCTATGAAAATACATCTTGCAGTATTAGTGTCAAGCTTCTTTATTATCTCCATGGGAACATGTGAAAATGCTACTAATCTGAAAATTCTACAGTGAGATACATTTACCTTTTTACCATCCCATGCTTCTTGAGATACTATATCTTGGAGACTCGTTGTTAAATATCCTTTGAGAACATATATTGTTGTCAAAACTGCTTTTCCTAGAAGTCATTTGACAACTTATTCTCATGAAGCATACATCCTTAAAAATTGAAAAGGTATCTGGTTTACTTTTGAGAAAATACAACCATATCTTCTTGCTATAATAATCAATGGAGGTTAGAAAGTAAAGACTACCACCAATGGACTTTGTTGCATTGGGCCACATACATATTTATGGAATACCTCTTAAGGCTCTTTTTATCTAGAGCAAGATGTCAGAAAGCTATCTCTTTTATTATTTGCTAAAACAAAAATTTCACAAATACAGTATTTTTCATTCATAATAGGGAGACGAATGATGATCATATATCTTTGAAGCATACTTAGACTCTTGAATGAAATGTGGCCATACCTATAATTCCATAGCCAAGACTCATATATTCTTGAAACATTGTGGACAAAAGACCGTGAGATATTTCAAGTTTTGAGAGTAAATAGAAGCATCCTATTCTTGTTTTTTTAACCTTTTCTATCAGTATTCTATTAGGAGGTTTGTCATAGATATAACATTTGTTCCCTTGAAATACTACACCATAACCATGTTTCATCAACTGCCCTACACTAATGAGGTTATGCTTTAGATGTGGAAAATAATAAACATCAGTCATGTATTTCTTATTATTTGGTTTACTAAGAACAGGGACAATACCTTTCCCTTCATCTTTAATACAAGAATGATATCGAAGAGTAATTTATGATGTTATGGAAACATCAATATAAGAAAGAATATTTTTGTTACCTGTCATATGATTGCTACAGCCATTGTTCAACAACCAAAAGTCCTTGTTGTGAGTGTCTTCAGAAATATGGCAGGAAAGAAACATTGTTTGAGTGTGTTCTCCTTCATTGTTCGAGAGATGGGAACTGCGTCTTTTCTAATATGACTATTTCTTTTTGCATTCATCTTCATATTGCCCAAATTTATTGTAGTAATAACATTGGACCTTATATTTTATCCATGGTTTTCTTCTTTGAGCTTGGATTTTTGGAGATCTCCATTGCTTTACTACATGATGATGTTTTGATCTGCCTCTTCTGCGGCCTCTACCTCGCTTTTTGTTGCTTCTATATCCTCTATCTCTACCTATCTAAAAAGATATTGTTATTTGAAAGCTTGTTCCATGGAATATTCTTCCAAGTTCATTATTGTTTCCTTTGCTAGAAGAGATCCAATCAACTATTCTACTGAGAAGGTTGTAGAATATTTGGATTAATGAATGGTTGTTACAATCATGTCATATTTCTTAGGGAGGCTTCCAAGGAACGTTTCAACTATCTTTTGATCTATAATGGTTTCACCAATGAGTTTGACCTGATACCCATGAATCTAGTCATGAATTAATCCACAATATCTATGTTAATAATGTTTAGGGCTTCGAGATGTGCTCTATATATCTGTAATTTAATTGTCTTCACTATATCATTACCTTGAGACACACCTTTCAAAATACACCAAGATTCTTTTGTTGTTGATAACCGGTTATCTTGTTGAAGGTAGTGTCATTGACTAAGTTTTGTATCCAACATTTGGTTTTGTGCTCTTTCTTTCTGATTTCTATAGTGACACTCCTTTGATTATTGTTCATGGATCCTAGTTCTTCTTGGATCAACTCTACATAATTATTCGACATGGTATCACAACATTCTTGAGCTTGCAAAAAAGTCTTCATTCTTAAATACCAAAAATCATATTTGTTTCAATAGAAAACTCATTCTCTTTCCCTTTTTTGGAAAATAATATTTTATTTAAATAAAACGTTTTATTTGAAAAGGTTTATTTTAAATATAAAACAATAACAGAAAAGACCCTTTTAAAAAAAACACTTTACAAAAACGAGACTCTTTATAAAAAGAGCATCCTCCATTTTTAATATGAGAAACCTTTAAAAATAGCCATTTTAAATTGTTTTTTAAAGAAACGAAGGCTCGTTGAATCTTCTTAAGGGATCTTGAAATTTTATGTTTTGTTTAACCTTGGTACGTAGCTTTGGATAGGTTCAATGACCGGATTCTCAACTTCTTTGACTACTCGTTCCGTGTTGGTTCATTCATGTTGTATTTTTTTAAACTTTGACATGGGTAAACCTCATTCTCATGCACCACATTTCCCAACACTATACGACATCATTGAAATGCACTTTTTTATGAAATAATAAGTTGGCCTCAATCAGTGCATTTTTCTATTGAGCACAGCTGTGTTGCCACAAAAAATTTAAAATAAAATTATTTTGGTTCGTAGGCACCATGTTCTAGTGAAGATGAATGAGATTGTCGAATACATTGAAAGGATTTTCGATCCTTCTACTCTACCGCTTGTTCAAGTTCTTGGTCTCTTCTACTCTCTCTAAAGTCTTATGTCACGTGAAGCTATAATACCATGAGAAAGAATGAAAAACGAAAAGTGGAGCAGATATTTCTCTTCCAAATATTCAAAACAGTTAAATAAGGTTACATTGAAAACGTCAATAATAAATGACTGGAGTAGAACTTGAAACCTATCTAGTAGAACTGAAGTAAAAATGAATTGTCTAGTAAAACTTAGTTGTCTATGACACCTACAAGATAAGAGAATCAAATTTGATGACACCCAGTGGACATTGACATTAATATTTCAACAACCCCTCCTAATCTCAACAGTTACAATTGGAGGCACTTACAATTCCTAATTTCTCTATTTGAAATTCAAATACATTCTTTCCCACTGGATTTGTGAAAATATTTGCAAGTTGATATTTGGAACCACAAAAAGAAAGTACTATGTCCCCATCATTGACAAGCTCATGGACGAAATAGAAACATCTGTCAATGTACTTCTTCTTTTTGTGGAAAACATGATTTCTTTATTAAGAAATTGTTGAACTATTGTCACAGTAGATAGGAGTTGGATCCTTTTGAACAATTGATAGATATTTGAATAATATTCTTAACCACACTACTTGAAAAGCTACTACATATCATTCCTCTACAGGAGATATTGAAATGATTGACTATCTCTTGGATGCCCATGAAATCAGATTGGTTCCAAGATGAAAACCATAACATGAGGTGCTTTTGAAATCATCTAAACTCGCTTCATAATTTCTATCTGTATAACCTGAAAGCGAATAATTTTCATAATGTTTATAGAGCAAACCATAGTCTATGGTCCCTGCAATAGACCTTAGGATCATTTTTTCAACCTTCCAATGAGTAATATTTGGTGATTGCATAAGCCTCAAAACAAAGCTAGCAGAAAACATGATATGAGGCCTAGTTGCAGTGAGATATAAGAAACTACTAGCTAGAATTTTATACAATGTGGGATTAACTTGTGGTGCTACATCTTCTTTGCTCATTTTGGTGCCTTGAGAAATTAGTGCATTAGCTAGTTTGAAATTATTCATTCTGAACTTTTGTATTATGTCAATGGCATATTTTTATTGACCAACAAAAGTTCCATTAGAATATTGTTGAATTTTAATGCCTAAGAAGTATATCATGACTCCTAGATCTTTCATATACAAAATTGTTTGTGTTGCTTCTTTGAAATATTCTAACATCATAATTCTTGTATAAATAAGATCATCTACATAAAGACATACAATAAGAATTTCACCTTCATGAGATTTGGTATACAAAGTTGGCTCATGACCGCTTCTACAAAGCCCACTTTTGATGAGATTAGTGTCGATGTGACCGTACCAAGTTTTGGAGCTTGTTTGAACCATACAAATCTTTCTTCAATCTTTATAACTTATGCTCTTGTCCTAGAATGTCAAAACCAGGAGGTTGCTCAAAACGTAAAATTCCTCCTACAATAAACCATTTAGGAAGGAAAATTTTACATCAAGCTAGCAGACTTTCATTTTGTGTTGAGATGATATGGATAAAACGGTTCTGATAGTGTCTAACCTTGCTACTAGAGAAAAGATTTCACCATAGTTGATACCAAACTATTGTGAGAATCATTTGGAAGTCATCATTGCCTTATTTTTCTCAATTTATCCTTTTTCAGTCATCTTGGTCTTATATACCCATTTTACACCAATTCTTGTTCTGTCTCTTGGGAGATTAGCTAATTCTCAAGTCTGGTCTCTATGGTAACAATTTCTTGGTTCATTGCATCAACCCAATGCGTTTCTTCAACTGCTTGTTCTAAATGAATTGGTTGAAATGAAACAAATGGAAACATATTCTAATGGCCATACTCATGCTCCTGCTCATATATTTATTTGATGCTTCTTGTTTTCTGATTGCCTTCTGAGGATGTTGAATCATGGGTGGATTCACTTCATGGTATGACTCTTCTTAAAACTACAATCATGGTATTTGTGGTGTATAAAATTTCTAATTTAAACCTTCATTAACATGATCAGACCAAGATTTATTTTTATAAATTTAACATCTTCACCTAAAATAAACTTTTTAGCAACCTAATTGTAAAGTTTGTAGGACTTTTACTTCTCACCATAGCCTACAAAAATACATCGTTCACTTTTATCATCAAGCTTCTTTCTTAGCTTCTTAGGAACATGTGAAAATGCTACTGACCAAAAATTCTATAGTGAGATACATTTACCTTTTTACCATCCCGTGCTTCTTGATATACTATATCTTGGAGAATTGTTGTTGGAGATCCATTGAGAACATACAATGTTGTCAAAATTTCTTCAGCCTAGTAGCCATTGGACAACTTCTTCTCATGAATCATACATCTGTCTATGTCCATGATTGACTGATTTTTCCTTTCTACTACTCCAATTTGTTGTGGAGTATATCTTGTTGTGTTATACATTATGATTCCTTGTTGTTGAAAAAAAACTTTGAAGTCATCGAAGATGTATTTTCCTCCTTTGTCACATCAGAGTACTTTCATAGGATTTCCACTCTACATTTTTTCTTCTGCTTTGAACTCTTTAAATATTGAGAAAATATCTGATTTATTTTTTAGAAAATACACCCATATCTTCTTGCTATAATCATCAATGAAGGTTAGAAAGTGAAGGCTACCACTAATGGACCATGTCTGCATTGGGCCACATACATATTTATGGAATAGCCCTAAAGGCTCTTTTTCTCTAGAGGAAGATGTCAGAAAGCTATCTCTTTTATGCTTTGCTAGAACACAAATTTCACAAGTACAATATTTTTCATTCATAACAATGAGACCAATGACGATTGAATTTTTGTGAAGCATAATTCGACCTTTAAATGGCATGTAGCCATATCTTGAATTCCATAGCTGCGACTCATCTATACTTGACACATTGTGGAGAAAAGACTGTGAGATATTTCGACATCTAAGAGTCATTGGAAACATTCTATTCTTGCTTTTTTCAACATTTACTATCAATCCTCTATTGCGAGGTTTGTCATAGATATAACATGTGTTCCCTTTAAATACTACATCATAACCATGTTCCATCAACTGTCCTACACTAATGAGGTTATGCCTCAGATGTGGAACATAATAAACATCATGTATGCATTTCTCCTTATTTTGTTTAGTAAGAGTAGGGACAACACGTTTCCCTTCAACTTTAATACAAGAACAATCTCTAAGATTATTTTCTGATGTTATGGAAGCATCAAGATAAGAAAGCACATTTTTGTTACTTGTCATATGATTGTTGCAGCCACTGTTCAACAACCAAAGGTCCTTGTTGTGAGTGTCTTCAGAAAGATGGCATGAAAGAAATATTGTTTTAGAGAGTTCCCCTTCATTGTTGGAGAGATTGACACTGTCTTTTTGCTTATCTAACTATTTTTTTTTGCATTCATGTTTATAATGCCCAAATTTCTTGCAGTAATAGCATTGGAAATTAGATTTTCTCTATGGTCTGCTTCTCTGAGTTTGGTTTTGTGGAGGTCCCCACTACTCTGATACATATTGATGTTCTGGTCTACCTCTTCTTTGGCCTCTTCCTTGCTTGTTCCCACCTCTATATCATCTATCTCTTCCTCTACAAAAAGAGAGTTGTGCTTTGAAATCTTGTTCCATGGAATATTATGCCAAGTTTACTCTTGTTTCTTATGCTAGAAGTGATCCAATCAACTATTCTACGAAGAAGGCTGTAAAATATTTGGATTCCATAATGTTGTTACAATCCTGTCATACTTTCTGGGAAGGCTTCGAAAGGAAATTTTCAACAATCTTCTAATCTATAATGGCTTTTCCAATGAGTTTGACCTGACTGACTACTCCCATGACTCTTGGCATGAACTGATCCACATTCTTTGTGTCAGTCATCTTCAAGGTTTCAAACTGTCCTATCAATGTCTAAAATTTAGTCATCTTCACTCTATCATTACCATGATACACACTTTTTAAAATATCCCAAGCTTCTTTTCCTGTTGATGCACCAGTTGTCTTGTAGAAGGGAGAGTTGTCAACTAAGTTTTGTATCCAACATTTCGCTCTGTGTTCTTTCTTTCTGAGTTCTGCAGTAAAATTTCTCTGATTGTTATTCATAAATGCCAGTTGTTATTGGTTTGGCTATACATAAACATTCAACTAGGTATCACAACATTCTTGGGCTTGCAGAAATGTCTTGATTCTTAAAAACCAACGCTCATATTTGTTTTAATAGAATACTCTTTATCTTTCCTTTTTTGGAAAAATAATATTTATTTGAAAAGGTTTACTTTAAATAAAAAGAATAACACAACAGGCCATTTTTAAATAAGATCACTTTACAAAAATGAGACTCTTTATAAAAAGAGCATCCTCCTTTTTGAATATGGGAACCCTTCAAACATAACCATTTTTTTTTAAACAAACGAAAGCTTGTTGAATATTCTTAAGGGCTCATGTTAAAGATTTTTGAAATTTTAAAAAATATTAACCTTGGTACGCAACATTGAACGGGTTCAATGACTGATTCAATTACTGAATTCTCAACTTCTCTGACTCCTTATTCCGGGTTGGTTCATTCATGATGTGTTTTTTTAAAATTTAATGTGACTAAAGCTCATGCTCGTTCACCGCATTTTTGACACTATATGGAAACATTGAGCCACGCTTTTTTTGGAAATCTTAATTTGGCCTAGATCAACTCATTTGCTTTATTGAGCATGGGTGTGCTGCACACAAAATAAATATATATAATTTTGGTTCGTAGTTGCAGTCTTTTATTGAAGATGATCAGGCTATTGAATATATTGAAAGGCTTCTTGATCATTTTATTATAGGGCTTGTTTGAGTTCTTGGTCACTTCTACTCTCTTTGGAGTCTTATATGAATTGCAGCTATGATACCATGACAAATAATGAAAAATGGAAAGTGGAGCAAAGATTGCTCTTCTCAATATTCAAAATAGTTAAATAAGATTACATTGAAAACATCAATAATAAATGATTGGAGTAGAACTCGATGCCTATGTTGTAGAACTGAAATAAAATTGAACTATCAAGTAAAACTGAATTTCTATGACACCTAGCAGGTAAGAGAATCAAAACCAATGGCAACTAGCAGGCAATGAAATTAATATCTCAGCATCCCCTCCTAACCACAATTGTTACAATTGGAGGAATTTACAATGCCTAATTTCTCTCTTTGAAATTCAAATACATATTTGCCTAATGGATTTGTGAAGATATTTGCAAGATGATCTTTGGAACCACAAAATGAAAGTATCATGTCCCCATCGTTGACAAGCTCACAGATGAAATGAAAACGTGTGTCAATGTGATTTCTCTTTTTATGGAAAACATGATTTTATTATAAAGACATTGCTCAACTGTTGTCATAGTAAATATGAGTTTGATCCTTTTGAACATTTGATAGATCTTCCAATAATCTTCTTAACCACATTTCTTGAAAATTTGCTACATATTCTTCCTCCGGTGAAGATATTGAAATGATTGATTGTTTCTTGGATACCCATGAAATTAGATTGGTTCCAAGATGGAAAGCATACCATGAGGTGCTTTTGCGATCATCTAAACTCCCTACATAATTTCTATCTGTATAACATGAAAATTAACAATTTTTAACATGTGTATAGAAAAAACCATATTCTATGGTCCCTGCAATATGCATTTAATATACATTAAGGTCCTTTTTGCAACCTTCCAATGAGTAATATTTTGTGATTGCATAAACCTAGAGACAAAGCTAGAAACAAACATGATATCAAGTCTAGTTGTAGTAAGATATAACAAACTACCAACTAGACTTTTATACAATGTGGGATCAACGTGTGGTGTTACATCTTCTCATGTTAGTTTGGCTCCTTGAGCAATTGTTGTATTAGCTGGTTTTCAATTGGCCATTCAGAATTTTTGTATGATGTTAGTGGCATATTGTTTTTAACAACAAAAATGCCATTAGCAGATTGTTGAATTTCAATGCCTAAGAAGTACTTCATGGTTCCTAGATCAATTATATACAACTTTTTTTTCATTGCTGCTTTGAAATATTTTAACATCATATTTATTTTATAAAGAAGATCATCTACATAAAGGCATACAATACGAATTTTACCTTCATGAGTTTTGGTATACAAAATTGGCTCATGATCGCTTCTTCAAAAACCACTTTTGACTAGATAAGTGTCGATGCGACTATACCAAGCTCTTGGAGCTTCTTTCAAACCATACAAATATATATATTCACTTTTTCTACCTTATGATCATGTCCTCGAACATTAAAATAGGGAGGCTTCTCCAACATAAACTTCTTCCATCAATATACCATTTAGTAAGGCTAATTTTACATCAAGCTGATAGACTTTCCATTTTTGCTGAGATGACGTGGATAAAATGATTCTCACTGTGTATAACCTTGGTACTGGAGCAATGTTTTCACCATAGTCGATACCAAACTATTGTGAGAATCCTTTGGTGGACACCCTTGCCTTATGTTTATCACTTTCACCTTTTTCATTTAGCTTGGTTGTATATACCCATTTTACACCAATTCTAGTTTTGTCTATTGCAAGATTAGCTAATTCCCAAGTCTTGTTCTTCTCTATGGAAGAACTTTCTTGATTCATTGGATCAACCCAATGCATTTCTTTAAATGCTTCTTCAAAATGAGTTTCTTGAGATGAAATAAATGGAAACATATTTTACTGGCCAAACTCATCCTCCTATTCATATATTTCTCTGAGGCTTCTTGTTTTATGATTTCCTTATGAAGATGTTCAATCATGGATGGATTAACTGCTTGAAGATGTACCATTTTCACAATGGTATAATTCTTGTTCAACCTGCAATCCTGGTAGATGTGGTGTATAAACTGGCTGATTTGTAGCTTCATTAATCTGATCAAACCAAGAATTACTTTTTAAAAATTTAACATCTCTACTTAAAACAACATTCTTAGTAAATCTATTGTAAATTCTGTAGGATTTTACTACTCACTATAGCCTACAAAAATATATCTTTTACTCCTATTTTCAAGCTTTTTCCTTGGCTGTTGAGGAACATGTGAAAATGCTATTGATCCAAAAATTCTAAAGTGAGATACATTTACCTTTTTACCATCCCATGCTTCTTGATATATTGTATTTTTGAGAATGGTTGTTGGCAATCTGTTGAGAAAATACACTGTTGTCAAAACTGCTTCAGCCCACTAGTCATTTGTCAACTTATTTTCATGAAGCATACATCTGGTCATGTTCATGATCGACTGATTTTTCCTTTCTGCTAATCCTTTATGCTTTGCGGTATATCTTATTGTGTTATGCATGATAATTCCTTATTTTTGACAAAAGACTTTGAATTATTTGGAGCTCTATTCTCCTCCTTTGTTGAATATGAGTACTTTCAAAGGCTTTCCACTCTACATTTCATCTTCTGCTTTGAACTCTTTAGATCTTGAGAAAGTATCTAATTTACTTTTGAGAAAATACACCCAAATATTCTTTCTATAATAATCAATAAAGGTTTGAAAGTAAATATTACCACTAATGGACTGGATCTACATTGAGCCACATACATCTTTATGGAATAACTCTAAAGGCTCTTTTTCCCTAGAGGAAGAAGTCAGAACGCTGTCACTTTTATGCTTTGCTAGAACACAAATTTCAAAAGTACAGTATTTTTCATTCATAACAAGGATACCAATGATGATTGAATGTTTCTCAGGTGGACATTGTTACACTAAAAAATGTCACCTTGACTACTTACAGTTAGTATGGCTCAAATCAACAGTCATGCTACCCTCTTAGGCAAGTCTCATGCCTCTATTATCCATCTCAAACTCAAAGAAGAGAGAAAGTCTTGTAAAAACTATGTTTATCTCTGGGGTCGCAGGTTCTCTCTAGCCTTACCTGCGGGGACGCTGACCATGTTCACAAAATCTGCGTCCATGGACGCTCTGTATGTTAAGGGACAGGTGCGTCCCTCTGTAAAAGGCAAAATGCGCGAGTTTTATCTTGAAAAAGTTACTTGTGGTTACTTCTAGGACATTCTAGAGGTCGGTTTGATGAAATGGATGCGCCTCCAGTTGGTTCATGTATCTCTATTAAGGGGGAACTAATCCCATCAATAAGGGAGCTATCCCACCCAAAGAGGGGGATGATCCCATTGATAGTGGACCTGAATAACCTCTTTACAGCACTATAAATAAAGGCATTGAGCCAGAAGGAGGAGAGCTTGGAGCTATACATTTTCTTTGGGTAAATGCTGCAGGATTTATGTCTTCCATTAGAGCCTTTGTAAGGAGAGATTATCTTTACTTGATTCTACTTGGAAGAGGGTGAGCTTTGTCAAAGTAGAGGAAAACCCTTGATGGACCCTGGGAGGAACTTGCAATTTTCAACACAAAATACATGGATAAGATTATATCATCACTGAGGTAGGCATTCCCATACTCAGATTCAAAAATTTAACTAATGGACTAACTATTCTGATACATGAATGATCTTGCAGTACATCATTTTAATAGACTTTTGTAGACACAGTATGGACGTAGCCATCTGTTTATGATTAGTCTACATAGATAATGAATACAAAACTCCTCGCAGCCTGGATGGTAGAAACTAGATCCAGGGTCTTCACTTCTACTTCCCGAATTGGTACGATTCTAGCCATGTGATTAAATGATTCGATGTCGAACATGATAGAAACCACTTGATTACCAGTCAATGATGTAAACTGTTAACAAGCGTGAGAGAAACCACCAGTAATGTCAATGGTTCTCAAAGTACCAAGCACAACCCGTGAAATGTGAATAGATGTTTTGATGTCGAACACTTCACGGAATCCTTTGATCGAAAGTCAATGATGTAAACTGACGTCAAAGGCGAGAAACCTTCCATTGATGCATGCAGACTTCAAGGTACTGTCGATTCCTAAGTCATCTTTCTAGATAATGTGTCGATGTCGATAGAAAGCGACCCGTTGCAGGCAAGCCCGCAACACGAAATCATTATTCAAGTTGAAGAAATGTTGCTGTAAGGACTGACTCAGGGATGGTCAAATGGATGACAAGTATTTTGCAAATGAAAGTTTTGCTTGCAGACCTCTTGAACACATAACGACACAACAGATGGCTTGGTGACGAATAACTCAAAGTTAATCCCCGAAACCCGTTAAAGACTTTCAAAGTGATTTGGTCAACTGTGAGGTAAAAGATTTCCCAACCCAGGTGAATGAAAAGTGTCGTGTTCAAGAGTGGTAATAAAGTTTCTTCTGAGACAAAAGGTGACAAACAGGTTCATTCTTCTCTCTTTTCCCCCACCATTTCTGGCAAGTACCTCTTTATTTTTAACAAGCTTGAGGAGGATAACATATGCTTGATTATAAGCTCATCCTTCGGATGAGTCCAACCTAGTTTAAATTCGAACCCTAGGAAGGAGTGGTTCGTTCCTGTTTGTAATTGAACAGGTCCTCTACTGTAAAAGTTTAACGAGCCCAGTATAGGAGAAACTCGGCGTTTTTCAATTTTAGAGAGTCTGAAAAAACTAAAGGAGACTCCACGTTGAACTTTTTGGTATATTTGTGTCCCTCAAGCCCGAAAAAGTATAAAATAATACCTGGGGGAACCGCTTGATCTTGCGACCAAGGAGTACTTTCATAATAGTGTCGTTGACCTGAAAAGTAAAAAGCGATCAAGGACACGTCGTTTTATTTCCTTATCGAGTTTGAAACGACAAAAACCCGGCAGTCTTTTCCTGATTTTGCGGTCAGAAAAGAGCTAAAAGGGGACCGTCTTTTAATTTCATTTTAACGAGTGTAAAAGAAACGCTCGGCAATCTTTTCATGTTTTAAGAGTCTAAAAAGGGCTTAAAAGAGAACTCCAAGGTTTCACTTTTTCGTAAGTTTTAACGAGTTCGAAAAAGGGATAAAAATGTACTCATGGTTTTCACTTTTTCGTAAGTTTTAATGAGTTCGAAAAAGGGATAAAAATGTACTCATATGGCCGACTTTCAATTTAATTTATGAGTAGGAAAAGACGGAAAGATCACTCCATTTTGTCTTGTTTGTCGCTAGAGAGTTTAGACTCCTAGGGAGGTCAGTTGTGTCCGCACAAACGACTTTTTCCGCCACGACAGACATAGAATCTTAAATGGGATGTGGCCATACCTATAATTCCATAGCTGAGACTCATCTATTCTTGGCACATTGTGGACAAATGGATGCGAAATATTTCGACTTCTAGGAGTCAATGAAAAAATTCTATTCTTGTTTTTTTCAACCTTTGCTATTAGTCTTCTATTGGGAATTTTTTCATAGATATAACATGTGTTCCCTTGAAGTACTACAACATAACCATGTTCCATCAATTGTCCTACACTAATGAGGTAATGCTTCAAATATGGAACATAATAAACATCAGGTACGTATTTATGCTTATTTTGTTTAGTAAGAACATGGAAAATACCTTTCCCTCAAAGTTTAATACAAGAACGATATGCAAGAGTAATTTCTAATGTTATGGAAGCATCAAGATAAGAAAGTATATTTTTGTTACCTACCATATGATTGTTGCAACCACTGTCCAACAACCAAAGGTCCTTGATGTGAGTGTCTTCAGAAAAATGGTAGGAAAAAATATTGCTTCAGAGGGTTCTCCTTCACTGATGGAGAGATGGTGTTATGAAACGAGCTCACGAAAAGATAGAAAATATAGATCAACGCCTTAGAATTCAGCCTCTTCGAGGGGGAAACCTCCTTTACATTACATAAATGAACAATTCTTGGATGATTCAAATGACAAAACCTCCTTCTATATATAGGAGTCTAAGGAGTCACAATATAACCCAGCTGACCTAGCAATAATAATATAAAGCCACAAAAATAACAATAGAGGGATTCTATGGGGCACACTAATAAACATATTGGGGCAATAGGGGCCAACAATGTTAATAAGGGATACAACTACAATAGTAATGGGGTAATCACTAGTATTATAGGAGCCTATCATGTCTCTCTCCTTCAAATAAAGTGTTGTCCTCAACACTTGAGTAGTTCTAGATGCTTCTCTATAAAATTCTCATCCTCCCATGTGGAATCTTTAGCAGATAAGTTCTTCCACTTGATGAGATACTCCAAAATTGATCGATTTCGTAGCTATAGAGTTCTTGTTTCTGTGACTGCTTTCGGTTCCAATATAATTTTTCCTTCCTCGTCAAGTTTTGGCAATATTGTTTGAACTGGGAGCTTGTCACCTACAACCTTCTTTAAACATGAAACATAGAAAACCGGGTGCACTCGAGACGTTGCAGGAAGCTCCAATTTGTATTCCATAGTACCAATCTTTTGCAACACCTTTTACTGACCATAATGCATTGGTGATAATTTATTATCCTTCTTAGCCTGCTTGAGGGACATTTGTTTATGGGGTTGTAGCCGTAGGAATACCCAATCGCCTACATCAAAACTTCTTTCGCTGCGATGTTGATCTGCCTGTTGTTTCATTCTGTTTTGTGCCAACACGAGGTTATCCTTTAAGTGTTGGAGGACCTGTTGTTGATGTTCAATGCGATGTTCCACTGCTTGAACCTTAGAATTTTCTCTTAAATATGATGTGATGGATGGTGGCTGATATCCATAAAGTGCCATAAATGGGGTCATTTTTGTTGCTGTATGGAAGGAAGTGTTATACCACCATTCAGCTAGAGGCAACCATTTGAACCATTGTGTCTGTTTATCAGATACAAAGAAATGAAGGTATCCTTCCAAAAAAAATTTTACTATCTCAGTTTGCCCATCAGATTGAGGATGATAAGATGAGCTATGAGCTAACTAAGTACCAAGACAATAAAATAATTCTGTCCAAAAATTTCTAGTGAAAATGGGATCTCTGCCACTTACAATAATCTTTGGGCTTCCATGTAGCTTTTGAATTGTTTCCATAAACATCGTAGAAACTATATTGGCCTTCAATGGATGTGATAATGCACAAAATTGTGCATACTTTGTAACTTTGTCAACTACCACCATGATGACACTCTTTCCCTCAGACTTGGGTAAACCTGTGATAAAATCCATTGGAACCTCTTCCCAACGTTGGCTTGGAATGGATAAAGGTTGTAATAGACACGGGGACTTAATTGTTTCAACTTTATTTTGTTGGCAAACCAAACATTCTGCCACAAACTTTTGAATATCTAATATAAGGCCATCCCAAAAAAATTCCTTCTTAACCCTGTGGGAAGTTTTTAAAAATCCTTAATGCCCTCCTAGGGAAGAAGTGTGCAATTCCATAAGAATATTTTGTTTGAGTTGCGAATTCTTACAGAGGTATAAGCAATCTTTGTGCCATAACGAATCATTCTGCCAACTAAATGTATCAAATGTACTGGAATCTTGTTGTAATGTTCGAATAGGTGCCCACACTTCTTCATCATTCTTCCACTCCTCCCTCGCTTCATTTATCCAATTTGGCTGGATAACAGAAATGGCGAACACCAACGCTTCCACATCCTCATCCTTTCTTGAGAGTGCATCCGCCACCACATTTTGCTTCCCTTTTTTGTAGATGATTTCAAAGTCATAACCCAACATCTTTGTGACCCAATTTTGTTGCTCTTCAGAAGATAATCTTTGTTCTAAAAAGTATTTAAGGCTATCATGATCTATTTTTACCTTGAAGTGTCTTCCCATTAGGTAGGGTCGCCATCTCTTAAGTGCATGTAGTATTGCCAACATTTCCTTCTCATAAATAGCTTTGTGTAAAAACTTTCCCTTGATTGGACGACTTTCAAAAGCAATGGGTCTTTCATCTTGCATTAAAACAGCACCAATTCCATTTCCTGAAACATCACATTCCACAATAAAGGTTTTTGTGAAATCTGGTGTAGCTAAGACCGGTGCTTGGCACATTACGTCTTTAAGATGTTCGAAGGCCTTTGTTGCTTCTGGAGTCCATGAAAATGTATATTTCTTCAATAATGTTGTTAGAGGTGCTGCTATTCTCCCATAATTCTTAACAAACTTGCGATAATACCCTGTCAACCCGAGAAATCTTCGCAGGTGCTTTATGGATGTGGGGATTTTCCATTCCTTAATGGCTTTAATTTTTCTAGGGTCTACCTTAACTCCTTCATGAGATACAATATGACCCAAATATTCCACCTCTTGTACTCCAAAGAAACATTTGGATCTTTTTGCATATAATTGTTTCTCCTCCAATAGTTGTAGCACCCTGTCAACATGTTCAACATGATCCTTCCAAGGCTTGTTGTATATTAGTATATCATCAAAAAATACTGACACAAATTTTCTAAGGAAGGGTTTGAAAATGGAATTCATTAAGCCTTGAAATGTTGAAGGTGCATTGGTAAGGCCAAAGGGCATGACCAAAAATTCATAATGACCCTCATGAGTTCTAAATGTTGTTTTTGGAATGTCTTTGGTCTTCATTCTAATTTGATGATATCATGAACGAAGGTCCAACTTGGTGAAGTAAATTGATCCATGCAATTCATCCAATAATTCATCAATGACAGGAATGGGAAACTTATCTTTAATAGTGAGCTTGTTGAGCTCCCTATAATTTGGACACATGCACCATGATCCATCCTTCTTATGCACCAATACTACCGGAGCAGAGGAAGAACTTTGACTAGGTTGAATTATACCAGGCTCTAGCATTTCTGCAACCATACATTCAATTTCACTCTTTTGGGCATAGGGATATCTGTACGGCCTGATGTTTGGAGGAACACTTCCTGGAATCAGATGAATAGCATGATCATGATCATAAATAGGTGGGAGACCATTGGGAGTCTCAAATACCTTGGAATGATTGTCCAAGAGTCTTTGGAGATCTGGAGAAATAGATTATTCCGATGTTGAAACATCTAGCGAACATAATTGTGCAATTAAACCTCTTTGTTCCTTTTTTAGAAGCTTTGTCATACCATTAGAGTTGATTATCTTTCCCGGTTTCCCTGTAATACCCCTTAATTCAACTTCCTTTCCATCCGCAAAAAATTTCATGAAGACTTCTTGAAAATTAAAAGTTATTGTACCCAAGGATTGTAGCCATTGGACTCCTAGTACAACATCGGCACCCCCCATTGGAATGGAAAGCATTGGGCTAGTCAATACATATTCTCCCACGGATAGCTTGATATTATGGCACTTTCCCGAGCAATTTATCATTCCTCCATTTGCAATCATCACTTGACACTTGGGTGCTCGATATAGGAAGTAATTCAATTCTTTTGCTACCTTACAATGAATAAAATTGTGGGTGCTTCCCGAATCAATCAACACTATTACCTTTTTCTTCTTGATTTGTCCTTCTATCTTGATGGTTTGAGGAGTGGTAATTCCAGCCAATGCATTACAAGATATGGTTGGATTCATTTCTTCTTTATCTAGGCTTTGTTCTTGGAGTATATCCTCTTCCTTTGACCTTTCTTG
This sequence comes from Pinus tabuliformis, assembly GCA_031772625.1. NCBI lineage: Eukaryota > Viridiplantae > Streptophyta > Pinopsida > Pinales > Pinaceae > Pinus > Pinus tabuliformis. The sequence goes on along the minus strand of CM062804.1, from coordinate 491,250,620 downwards.
CTCCTTTTCTTCTTCCTCTTCACAATCTATGTAGAATAATTTCTTCTCAGCACACTTATGATCTTTAATGTATTTTCTATCACAATTGTAACAAATCCCTTTTGCTCTCTTTTCTTCCAATTGTTGTGGTGTCAAACTTATATGTTGTGGAAGGCTAGGTGTAACAACACTTCCATCTTTATAGTTGTGACCGGTATGCTTCCTGGTTGCCATAATTTTGCTTTCCATTTTTCTTGCTAACCTGAATGGCTTCTCTAATGAATCAGGTTCCCAAAGGCGAACATCATGTTGGATATTATCCTTTAAATACCCTATGAACACATCAATCCTATGCTCCTCTGGAATATTTTTTACCCTTATGTTCAATTTTTGGAACTCCTCAATGTGCTCCATTATTGAACCCTTTTGTTTGAGACTTATCAATTAGCTAAAGAAAGTGTTGCTTTTTGTATTCTCATAATGTGCTATCAATTCTTCCGTAAAAATTGCCCAAGTGATAATTTGTCTATGAGAGCAAATCCATTGATACCATAAAAATTGATTTTTTTCCAAATATAAAGTTGTAATACGTACCTTTTGTGTGTTTTGCACATTATTGAGATCGAAAAATTTCTCCATCTGTAATATCCATGTTGCGGGATCCTTGCCATCAAACTTCCTCATATCGATTTTTGGAATATGGTGGGTCTTCGATCCAACATTAGAGTCTATGGAATCATGACTAACATTTCTTTTGTTCACATCATGAGTTTCCTTTACAACCTTTTCACCATTAGTAAGTACTTCTTGTAGAAAATTTGTCAAATCTGTCTTCAAATCTGCCATGTCTATCTTCAAATCTATCTTCAAATCTACCATGTCTCTCTTCAAATCTGTCTTTGAATCATCCATCTTAGGTTCCATGCCCTTTATCCTAGATTCCACACCATTTATCTTAGATTGCACACGATTTATCTTATCTTCTGTTAGCTTTTGTGAGCGTGACATTTGTTGCACTTGTTCTTGTAATTTTGATATATCATGTAGCATTTCTTCCTCTTCTTCATGAGTCATGCTAGAGCTTTCAGGTTCCTTACTAGGTGTTTGCATTTTCTTTACTCGGTGCATCAGTTACCGATAACAATGCTTTACTATGCTCTTTGAATTCCTTCAAACCAAGCTTACGCAAAAATTTAAAAAAAAACTACACACCCTTTTTCACTTCGTAGAAGCATGATATTGAATCTGATGTATCTCTGTAATTTCAGATCATCCAGTTCTAAAATTGCGACCTGTAGTCGCCTTCTGCATCCTCTTTCTAGTGCCACCAGTCTGATCCAAATTGGATTCTCAAAGGAAGAGTTATGCAAAATCTCCCACAGTGACCTGCTTATAGACTAGTTCAGTAGAGAAAAATTGTACGATGTGCCAAGAGTCACTGTTTCAACCTTTGGCTCTGAAAAAATATATACAAGAAATTACGGTCCATCCTCTTTTTTTACCTTCTTACGAAATTTCAATCCGATGCTAAGAAAGAAAGTTGTGACGATTCTCCCCAGGTCACCTGTTTGGAATGTAATTCAGGAGTCTACAAGAAGACCAACCTCCTCAGGTCATATCTCCACAAATATAGCACGAAAAGTTTTGAAATTCAGACTCAAGATTCAGTGAAATGTCTTCTCAAATGGATTTTTTTTTAGCTTCTGATACATTGCAGAAAAAAAGTTATATTGAAAATGGCACGATGACCTGTCGGGAGCAGCAAAACCCTAGAATCCAAAGCTCTCATACCAAATGTTATGAAACCAGCTCACCAAAATATAGAAAAGATAGATCAACGCCTTAGAATTCAGCCTCTTCGAGGGGATAACCTCCTTTACATTACATAAATGAACAATTCTTGGATGATTCAAATGAAAAAACCTCATTTCTATGTATAGGAGTCTAAGGAGTCATAATATAACCCAACCAACCTAACAATAATAATATAAAGCCACAAAAATAACAATAGAGGGATTCTATGGCGCACAGTAATAAAAATATGGGGGCAATAGGGGCCAACAATGTTAATAAGGGATACAACTACAATAGTAATGGGGTAATCACTAGTATTATAGGGACCTATCAGATGGACACTGCCTCTTTATTTATATGACTATTTCTTTCCACCTTCATGCTCATATGCCCAAATTTATTTTAGTAATAGCATTGGAAATTAGATTTGCTCCATTGTCTACTTCTTTGAGTTTGGTTTTGTGGAGGTCATCACTACTCTGCTGCATAAAAATGTTATGGTCTACCTTTGCCTAGACCTCTACCTTGCTTTCTACCGCCTCTATATCTTTTGTCTCTGCCTCTGCCAAAAGAGACTTGTGGTTTGAAATCTTGTTCCCTGCAATATTATACCAAGTTGAGTCTTGTTTCACGTGCTAGAAATGATCCAGTCCAATGTTCTACTGAGAAATTCGTCAAATAATTAGATTCCAAAATGGTTGCTACAATCATTTTATATTTCTTGGGTAGGATTAGAAGGATTTTTTCAACAATATTATGATCTCTAATGGTTTCAACAATGAGTTTGATCTGATTGACTATTCCCATGACTCAAGTCATGAACTGATCCACATTCTTTGTGTCAACCATCTTCAAGGTTTCAAACTATGCTCTGAATATTTTCAAGTTAACTGTGTTCATTGTGTTATTACCTTGATACACACCTTTCAAAATATCCCATGATTCTTTTGATGTTGATGCATAAGATATCTTGTTAAAGATAGAGTCATCAACTGATTTTTGTATCTAACATTTGGCTATGTGCTCTTTCTGTATGAGTTCTACAACGAAATTCCTATGATTGTTATTCACCAATAATATGTAGCAACTTTTCAAGCAATGTGGTTAAGAAGATTATTGAAAGATCTATCAAATTTTCAAAAGGATCCAACTAATATTTACTACATCATAACCATAAATACTCAGAGTTTTCTTGAGCGACATTTGTTTGTACATTTGTAGCGATAAAAATACCCAATTTCCCATGTCAAAACTTTTGTCATTGCGATGTTGATCTACTTATTGCTTCATTTGATTTTGCATTAGAGTTAGATTGTCCTTTAAGAGTTGGAGAACTATTTTATGATGCTTTATGTGATCTTCCACTACATGAACCATAGAACTTTATCTTAGAGATGATGTGATGTAAATGGAATGATATCTGTAAAGTGCCATGAATGAGGTCATTTCGTTGCGGTATGGAAGGAAATATCATGCCACCATTATGTTATAGGTAACCACTTGACTGATTATGTTTGTTTATCAGATACAAAGCAATGAATCTATCCTTCCAAAGAATTGTTCACTATCTCAGTTTTCCCATTAGATTGAGGATGATAAGATGATCTATGAGCCAATTTTGTACTAAGACAAGAGAATAATTGTCTCCAAATATTTCTAGTGAAAATGGGATCCATGTCACTTATAGCAATATTTTTGTTTCCATTTAACTTTTAAACTATTTCCTTAATGTAGTAGCAACTATACTGCCTTTGAAAGAATGAGACAGCGCACAAAAGTGTGCATAATTGGTAAGTCTATCAAATACCACCATGACCATACTCTTTCCTTCTATCTTGTATAAACACGTGATAAACTCCATTGAGATATCCACCCAACATTGACTTGTAATCATTAACGGTTGTAAAAGACTTAAGGTTTTATTTGTCTCAATTTTATTTTATTGGAAAAACTAACATTCAAAAACAAACTTATTAATATCAAATTTAAGGCCATCACAAAAAAATAATTCTTCACCTTCTGGTAAGTTTTTAAAATTTTTGATTCGACTCATATAAGATAGGCGTGTATTTCCAAAAGAAATTATTTTTGCTGTTTAGAAATCTTACATAGATATAAGAGATCTTTGTACCATAGTGAATGCGTTTCTTAGATAAAAGGATCATATGCATGATGACCTTGGTGCAACTTTTAAATGAGTTTCCAAACCTATTTGTTATCCCTCCATTCATCCCTTGCTTCATTTATCTAGTTAGGTTGTATAATAAAATGGCACAAAGCAATGCTTCCACATCCTCATCCTTTCCCGAGAGTGCATCTGCAACAACCTTTTGCTTCCCTTTCTTGTAGATGATTTGAAAGTCATAATCTAACATCTTTGTGACCCATTTTTCTTTCTCTTCTGAAGATAAATTTTTTTCAAAGAAATTTTTCAGATTATCATGATCCGTTTTTACCTTCATGTCTATTAAAAGTAGGTAAGGGTGCCATTCCTTTAGGTCATGTTGAATTGATAGCATTTAATTCTCATAAATGAGATCATATAAATTATTTCTCTTCATCGAATGAATTTCAAAGGATCTGATCTTCCTTCTTGCATTAAAATAGCATCAATTCCATTTCTTGAGGCATCACATTCCATAATAACAGTTTTTGTGAAGTCTGGTGTAGGTAAGACTGGAGATTGACACATTTCCTCTTTAAGATGTTCAAAGGCCTTAGTTGCTTATGGAGTACAAGAAAATACATCTTTATTTAGTAATGTTATTATAGGTTCTACTATTTTCCCATAATTATTAACAAACATGCAATAATACCTTGGCAACTTGAGAAATCCTCGAAGATGCCTTAAGGTTTTGAGGATTTTCTATTCCTTGATTGTTTTAATTCTATTAAGGGCTACATTAAAACCATCATGAGATACAATATGAACCAAATATTCCACCTCCTATACCCCAAAGAAATATTTGGAGGTTTTTTCATACAATCGTTTCTCCTCCAATAGTTTGAGCACCTTGTCAACATGTTGAACATGATCCTTCCAAGGGTTGTTGTAGATTAGTATATCATCAAATAATAATAACACCATTTTTTTAAGAATGAGTTTAAAAATGGAATTCATCAAACTTTGAAATGTGAAAGGTGAATTAGTAGGGCCAAAAGGCATGACCAAAAATTCATTAATGATAGGAATTGGAAATTTTTCTTTAATAGTGAGCTTGTTGAGATCCCTATAATTTGGGCACATAAGGTATAATCCATCCTTCTTATGTACCAATACTACTAGAGTAGAGAAATAAATTTGGCTAGGTTGAATTATACCGACCTTTAGCATTTATGAAACCATACATTCAATTTCACTCTTATGGGAATAGGGAAATATGTAGGGTATGATGTTTGAAGGATCACTTCCTAGAACCAAGTGAATAGCATGATCATACTCAAAAATAGGTGGGAGACCCGTGGGAGTCTCAAATACTTTGGAATGATTTTCAAGGACTCTTTGGAGATATGGAGAAATGGGTGACTTAAATGTTTGAACATAAGTGAGCATAATTCTTCAAATACACATTTTTTTTTATTCTTAAAAATATTTATCATTCCATTAGTGCTTATTATCGTACTAGGTTTCCCAACGATACTCCTTAATTCATTTTTATTTCTTTCATACAAAAGTTTAAAGAAAATTTCTTGAAAATTAAAAACTATCATCCCAAAGATTATAACCATTTAACTCCTAATACAACATTAACACCACCCATTGTAATGAAAAAAATTAGACAATTCAATACATATTCTCCCATGGTTAGATTGATATTATGTAATTTGCCTGAATAATTTATAGTTCCTCCATCTACAACCATCACTTAACACTTTGGCGTTGGGTAAATAGAGAAACTTAAATCCTTTGGCTATATTACAATGAATAAAATCATGGGTACAACTCGAATCAATTAGTACTATTACCTTTTTCGTCTTGATATATCCCTCTATCTTGAGATTCTGAGGAGTTGTAATTCTCAACAATGCATTACGAGATATAGTTGAATTCATTTCTTCTTTTTCAACCCTATGGGTGGGTTACTGGTGTATATATTATTATTTTCTTGTTTCTTGTTCCTTTTATTCCTCCTCTTCACAACCTATTTAAAATAATTTCTTCTTAGCACACTTATGACCTCTACTGTATTTTCTATCACAAGTGTAACAAAGCCATTTTGCTCCTTTTCCCACTAGTTGTTTTGGTGTAAACCTTGTACATTTTGGAAGGCTTGGAGCAATAACAATTCCGTCCTTATAGTTGTGAGTGGTAGAACTCCTTTCTTCCATAATTTTTCTTTAAACCATTCTTGCCACCCGAAATGCCTTCTCTAGTCAATTAGGTTCCCAAAGGAGAATATCATGTTGGATGTTATTCTTTAAAGTTCCTATGAATACATCAATCATATGCTCCTTTAGAATATAAGTTACCCCGATTTTCAGTCTATTGAAGTCCTAAGTGTCCTCCATCGTTGAACCATTTTGTTTGAGATTTATCACTTTGCCAAAGAAGGGGTTTCTCTTTGCATCCTCATGATGTGACATCAACTCTTTATAAAAATTGTCCAAGTGACAAGAACTTTACGAGAAACAATCCATTTATACTACACAAAATAATTAGGTTCTAAATATAAATACCCAATGTGTACCTTTTTTTTGTTTCACATAATGTACTTCAAATAATTTCTCCATTTGTAGCTTCAATGTTACTGGATCCTTGCCATGAAATTTCCTCATACCAATCTTTGGAATATGGTTGGTATTCAAACCAAGGTTGGAGTCTCTAAAATCATGATTCACACTCCATTTTTTTCTCATAATGAGTTCCATGAAATACATTATCACCACTAGAAAATATTTCTTTTGAGAGATTTTCCAAACCTTCCTTCAAACCTTCCATGTTTTCTTTTAGACCATTCATGTTGCCTTTTATTTCTGCATTTCCGTTGTACATGTCACCTTTCATTTATTATTTTAAACCATACATGTTTCCTTTCATTTTTTATTTTAAACCATCCATCACTACGTTCATCATTTCTTCTAATTAATTTTTTGCTTTCTCATTGTGAGAGTGAAAATTGTTGCACTTGTTCCCGCAATTTTGATATATCATGCTATCTTTCTTCCTCTTCTTCATGTGTCATAGTAGAGTCTTGTGAGGGCTTAATGGGTGTAGAATATTTTTGTTTGGGAGGAATTTTTGAATCAATTAATGATATATATTATTCATTTTTCTCTTTGAATCACTTCAAATTGATTTTTTAAACAAATTTTATCCAAAATTAAAATTACACGCCTTTTAGAGCTTGATTTTGAGCTTGTTGATAGGATGATATTGAAACTATTGTATAATTGTGATTTCAACATCCCAATGTCTGAAATTGTGTCCTTTGGTTTCCCTATATGTCCTCTTTCCACCCCCACCAATTAGACCAATATTGGATTCTTCAAGATAAAGCTAGGTGAAATATCCCAAGATGACCTACTTATGGAATAGTTCAGTACAATAAACTTGTATGGAATGCCACATGTCATTGTTTAAAACTTTGTCCTTGAAAACCATACATAAGAAACTATAATCCATTAAATTTCAGACAAATTTTATGAAATTTAATTTGTATTCCCAAAATTAACGTTATAATGAGCTTCGTGGAAACACCTGGTTGAGACAAAATTCTTGAGCATGCAAAAACTCTAAATTCCTTGAACCATATCTCCAAAAATATAGTGAATCAAGATATAAATTTTTACACAATGTTCAGAATGACTTCAAATCCATGTCGGGAATTTTTTTATTTTTTAAGCCTCGTAGAAAAAATTTATAGAAAAATACCTAAACGATCTGTTTGAAGTAATAAAACCCTAGGATCCAAAGCTCTCATACGAAATGTTATGTAACTATTTAACAAAAATAGAAGAAAATATAGATCAAGGAATTTAAAATAAGCCTCTTCGAGGGGAAAGCCTAACTTTACATCACATAAATGAATGATTCTTTAATTATTCAAATGATAATACCACATTGGTATATATAGTTGCCTAAGGGGTTCCAATATAATTAGGGCCTACATAACAATAACAATGTAAGGACACAACAATAACAATAGTGGGCTTCTATGGGGCACAATAATACGAGTAGTGGATTTCTATGGGGCACAATAATAAGAGTAATGGGTTTCTATGGGGAACAAAAATAACAATATGAGGACTACACTAGTATTACAGGGACCTATCACATCAGCTCAAATAGTGTGACACTCAAGCTAACATAATCACACTGACGTGATGCCACTAGAGGCTACCACATGCAAGTGACAAATGACACTTTCAGGTTGGAAAAAAAACTGAAACAAGGTGACACATGGAACCCATAATGGGCTACGACGTGGATTTCTAATTTCAAGATGATGTCACCAAAGGAATGATCAAGGACCCTTGGGTATAGGGCATATGGACATTGTCACATAAAAAGCAAGTCCTTGGATTTCACCTTCGGGCATATTGTTTACTTGGAATGGTCACATTGACATGGTTCTTATGTTTTAAATTCCAAATATACAAGGAAAGTGGGCCAATTGGTTGTTAGCCCTCACTCTTTGTGGGACCACTAATTGGCTATATAAATTTAATGAAGAACTCAATCTAAAATACACAAACAATGAATGAGTTATGATATACATAAAGTATTTTGTGAAGGTTTGGAATCGAGACTGTGATATGATTTGGCTCACAAATGAGGAAATGTAATTGAGCCTTGGTTAATATATCTGATTGCATGGTTCTTGTTGTGGCTGCATGGTTTCAATTATGTATTCTATGTATGGTTCTAAATGAAGGTCTTTTATAAATGAATCCATGGATGAAGGTCTCATATGTCTAGTTGTGAATGTAGGTTGTTTATATCTAAAGTTTCAAATGGCTGTATGGAATCCACAACAATATTATTTTGGTTGTGGAATATCTAAATGATGGTGATAACAATGTGTATATTTGGATATATATAATAGAAGTCCACTAGTGATCATGTTTATAATATGGTGAGTCTCTAGCTATATATATATCAAAATTCCACCATTAGTTATGGAGCTCACATATAACTAATATTGTGGTAAGACTTATGTTTCAAGTTGATTTGCGACAAAAAGGGAGCCATATAAGTTAAATATGGGACACAATTGTTTACTTTTTGATTGTCGATAGTCTGGCACATCATACAATGAGGGAGTGCTCATGTCGTTGGCCTAGTTGTAGTGATTTCATACTGAATTTTACTAAGGGTTAAGGATGACTTAACAATCCACATGACATACTGGAATTGGCAAGGCGTATGCATTGCAATTGGGTGGTTTCATGTTTGATCCATCACAAAGAATAGGTTGGCATGATATGTGTGTGTGTGTTATCTACCATTTTATCAAATTTCTTACAAGTTATAGTGTCCTTCATTAGAATCCCATGGATTGTTGAAAGGAGCCAACAAAAGGGTTTTTTATAGAAAAATTAAATGAATATAAAGTTTTATATGGTTATTTTATATTTCCAGGGTCAATATAGATCGAAATTTGATTATGAAAGAAGTTGAGAAATTAGATTTTAGAGGTGGGTGTAACTAGAATATTTTGAGGCTTTTTTGATGTCAAAAATATCTTATGTTCATTTGAGGGTTTAAGCGTATGTTACATGTGTTGTGAATACGTGAACTAAGCAAGATCTGAGAAGGGGTTCCAATAATCAAATTAAATATCTTATTGGAGGAGAATATCATCCATAACATGATAGTGAGTAAGAGAAATTGATATTACCATTTTGGTGCAGGTTGTATAGCAGTACAATGGCTACAAGTGGTATTCTAGTTTAGTGATTGTAGGTTGTGTGGCAGAGATAGTGATTGGTATAGTGAAAATTTCTATGGTAATGAAAATGTTTGCAAGTTGTGATTGTAGGTTGGGATAATCTCCTAATGTATATATTTAGTGTTATATGATGATATTGGATCCATTTTGAAAGTCTGATTAAATATAGATCCATAAATAATTTGAGGAAGGAGTTTGTAGCCTCAATCAGGTTGGAGGGTGGAGTAGGTTAGAGCCCACTCATCACACACATTGGTTCCTCAATCAGGTTATGGCCTATGGCGCATAGCTTCTTGCATCATTGAGGTTGGCACCTAAATCAAGTTCTAGCCCACTACAAGTGCAAACATGCATATTTTTGGGGTAAATTCCTATAGTAGTTCAAATCTTGAAAATTGATGTGAGGAATTGAAGAAATAGTAGAAGAAGAGTTGGTGGTTTTCTCCCATTTTGGTTTCCACCTAAAACTTTATGGCTCATTAATGACTTATTATATTATTTTTTGTTATATTTCTTATGTGATGATGCATTGATATAATCAATGATATAATGATTAATATCACTACTAAATGGATATATGACTAATTAAGTTTTTCAAAATTGTATAATTGATCTCACAGAGATTCAGTGCCCGCACTAAGTTTGGCCATTGGGCCAACAAGTGGTATCAAAGTAGGTGCTTTTAGGAATATGTAACAACTAGAAGGTAACATAGTAAGATGAAATGGGAACTACAAATGTAGTGGGGAACCCCCAATGCTTGATGGAACCAATTATGTATTCTAGAAGATGAGGATTGATACATATCTCATCTCTTTAGGAGAAGAAGTTTTGGAAATTGTAAACCATGAATACAAAGTTATGAATACCATTCAATAGATGTATTAGAGAAGTAAATTACATAAATAATGAACAAGCTAAGAATGTTATCTTAGGTGGCATACCAGAGAAATAATTTGTCATGGTAATGCAATGAAAGTACACTTATAAGGTGTGGAATAAACTTCAAACCTATTTTACAGTGTAGATTTTTCTGTAGATTCAACAACTCGTGTGATATACTAGAACATAAGGTGATAATCTACTCTATTATTTACAACAGAAACCAATAATGATCGATGAAAACAATAATTATAAATATGAAGAATGTCAATCACATATAACACATTATTTCTCTGGGGAAAGCAATTGCTCAAAACCCTGACCATCTATATTGCATTAACCGGAAGATGTGAGAATAAAATACAATACTTTTTCACACTAGGACGATCCCTGCACGAGTATGATCTAACTCTCTGCCTCACAAGCTAGCTCAAGCCAACACTTAGACAATTCTACATCCTTCCAAGCCCCTACTTCCTTGCGCAATTCTTGAGAGAATCAACCCATATTTAATTGGGAAATCCTTCCTCCATAATTGCACAATCCAAACATAGGTCCTCAGATATTGCATGCACCATATGTAAAAATTAGAAAATTATACAAATGATAGTACATTGTCCCTACAATCTAATATCAACTGGGTCTTCCTCTAAACTGACATGAATGAATTATTTATGAGTGAGTCTTTAGTTAATTGCTGTGGTATTGGTTAATGCACTGGTGCACTAATCCACTACTAGACCTGTTAGGCCCCTATACTACTAGTGTAACCACATATTGTTAATAGTACAACCCACTTATTATATTGATGTACCCATGTAGTGCCCATATTTTTACTATTGTGCCACATAGAGGCCCACTATTGTTATTATTGTGCCCTTACATTATTATTGTTATGTCGGCTCTGATTATGTTATGACCCCTTAGACTCCTATATATAGAAAGGAGGTCTTTTCATTTGTATCATCCAAGAATTGTTCACTTATGTAATGTAAAGGAGGTTGCCCCCTCGAAGAGGCTGAATTCTAAGGCGTTGATCTATCTTTTCTATCTTTTTCTTGAGCTGGTTTCATAACATTTGGTATCAGAGCTTTGGATTCTAGGGTTTTGCTGCTCCAAATAGGTCATCGTGGCATTTTCGCTATAACTTTTTTTCTGCGATGTTTCAGAAGTTGCAAAAAAAACCCATTTGAAAAGAAATCGCTCTGAACCTTGGGTCCAAATTTTAGAGATGGTTGCACTAAATTTATGGAGACATGATCTGAGGAAGTTGGTCTTTTTGCAAACTCCTGAATTACATTCCAAGCAGGTGACCTGGGGAAAATCGTCATAACTTTCTCTCTGGGGATCGGATTGAAATTTCATAAGAAGGTACAAAAAGAGGACGGATTTTAGTTTCTTGTATGAATTTTTCAGATCCAAAGGTAAAAACAATGACACGTGGCACTTCATACAATTTCGCTCTTCTAGAAAGGTCTATAATCAGGTCATCTTGGGAGATTGTGCATACTCTTTCTTAGAAAATGAAATTTGGAGCAGAGTGGTGGCATTGGATAGAGGACACAAAGGGCTACTATGGGTCACAATTTTAGAACTTAAAGATCCGAAAGTGCAAAGTTACAATCGTTTCAAGGTCGAGATCATAAAATCAAGAAAAAGCAAGATGAGGAAGTTTGATGGCAAGGATCCGGTAAATTGGATACTTCAGATGAAGAAATATTTTGATCTACATGGTGTAAAATTGTTACAAAAGGTATGCGTTTCATCTTCATATTTAGAACCAGATCAATTTTTATGGTACGAAGGGCTCTGTTCTCGTAAACAACTTGTTACGTGGCCAATTTTCATGGAAGAAATGATAGCACATTATGAGGATACAAAGAGCAACACCTTCTTTAGAGCAACACTACAAAAATTGGAAAGAGTAAAAGGGATTTGTGACATAGTGGAAAGCAAAATTATGGAAACCAGGAAGCGTACCCCTCACAACTATAAATATGGAAGTGTTTTTTCTCCTAGCCTTCCACAACCTACAAGGGTTACACCACAACAATTGGAAGAAAAAAGAGAAAAAGGGATTTGTTACAATTGTGATAGCAAATGCACTAAAGGTCATAAGTGTGCTGAGAAGAAATTATTTTACCTAGAATATGAAGAGGAGGAAGAAAAGGATCAAGAAACATCAAAAGAAGAAGATATACGCCAGGACCCCACCCCAGAGAAAGAAGAAATGAATCAGACCATATCTTGTAAAGCATTGGCAAGAATTACCACTCCTCAAACTCTCAAGATAGAAGGACATATCGAGAAGAAAAAGGTGCAAGAAGTGAAAGATCACATCAAGAAAGAAGAAATGAATCCAACCATATCTTGTAATTCATTGTTCGAAATTACCACTCCTCAAACTATCAAGATAGAAGGATGTATCAAGAAGAAAAATGTTCAAGAAGTGAAAGATCACATTGAGAATCAAGAAATGAATCCGACCATATCTTGTAAAGGATTGGAAGAAATTACCACTCCTCAAACTCTAGAGATAGCAGGACATATCAAGAAGAAAAAGGTTCAAGCAGTGAAAGATCACATCGAGCATCAACAGCAAGTTCTCCAACTTTTAAAGGATAATGCCACTTCGGTGCAAAATCAAACGAAACAACAGGTAGATCAACATCGTAGTGAAAAATGTTTTGATGTAGGTGAATGGGTATTTTTACTGCTACATCTCAAGCAAGCTATTTATGAGAAGGAAATGTTGGCAATACTACATGCACTTAAAAAATGGCGACCTTACCGAATGGGAAGACTCTTCAAGGATGAGGATGTGGAAGTATTGTTTTGTGCTATTTATATTATCCAACCAGATTGGATAAACGAAGCAAGGGATAAATGGAAGAAGGACGAAGAAGCATGGCCACTTATTCAAAAGTTGCAAAAGATCCCAATTCAAACAATATTGCTAGAAATTGAAGAGGAAGGAAGAATCATATTGGAACCTGGAGTAGTCACAAAAACAAGAACCCGACAGCTACAAAATCGACCAATTTCAGAGTATCTCATCAAGTGGAAGAACTTACCCGCTGAAGATTCCACATGGGAGGACAAGAATTTTATACAGAAGCATCAAGAACTACTCAAGCGTTGAGGACAACGCTTTTGAAGGAGAGGGGCATGTTAGGCCCCTATACTACTAGTGTAACCCCTTATTGTTTTTAGTACAACCCACTTATTATATCGTGTACCCATGTAGTTCCCATATTGTTACTATTGTGTCCCATCGAAGCCCACTATTGTTATTATTGTGCCCTTACATTATTATTGTTATGTCAGCTTTGATTATGTTATGACCCCTTAGACTCCTATATATAGAAAGGAGGTGTTTTCATTTGTATCATCCAAGAATTGGTCATTTATGTAATGTAAAGGAGGTTTCCCCTTGAAGAGGCTGAATTCTAAGGTGTTGATCTATATTTTCTATCTTTTCTTGAGTTGGTTTCATAACAAGACCTCTACTAGTTACTCCAACAATTAGAACTAGTTTAACTTATTATAACTCAGTTATATTGAATTATAAAATTACAACTCAAAAGAACTCAACCCGGGCCCATAAAATTTAGGGATAAATGTACATGACTCTAGATAGACTTCCAACAGGAATTGCCTAAGCTAACTAAGTCAACTAACATAGTTAACTATTACAAGTTGACATGAGAAAAGAATTACAATTTTAATTCACAATTTAATTCAAGTACAAAAGAAATTAGAATTTCTTGTTGCTGTTTTTAACATGAAGGAGGTAAGAAAGTGAAAGATGTTTGATTGCAAGCACTTAAGGGACAATTCAAATGCTTGAGGATGGAAGATGATGAGGAAATTGCTTCATATTTTCCTTATGTAGACAACATATTTAACTCCATTGCATGTCTTGGTGAAGATGTTTTTGATAGTTATGTTGCTCAAAAATTTTTAAGATCACAACCCTCAAGATTCAATCCTAAAGTCTCAAACCTTGAAGAACTACTAGATTTTGACAAGATGATAGTATATCCACTTCATGGAACTCTTTCTGTATATGAGTTAAGAATAAAGGAATACAATTTGGGAGTTAAGGAAGCATATTTCAAGGAAGAAAAAGAAGAGAAAATGGAAAAGGATCAAGAAGAAACAAATTCTTATGAAAAAGAAGCCAATTTTGTTTGAAAGCTCAAGAGAGGAACTAGAAAGTTTAAAGGTAAGCTTCATTTCAAATGCTTTGAATGTGAAAGAATTGGTCATTTTATTAATCTAAATGTTTGTATGCTATGACGAATGAAAGTGATGATGAATCAAATTTCAAACCCAAGTATCAAGAGAGGAAGCAAACATGAAAGAAAAAGTACTTTTACTAAAAGGAAGAAACTGATAGTGAAAGCAATGAAAGTGTGGTCGATGAAGAAATGAATGAAATACTCTTCATTGCTGAGGTTGGAGTGTTGGAAAACTAATTATTTTTTGTATTTATAATTTTCGTCGTACTCATTAGTTATATGTAGTATGGAATTTATAATGTGAACAATCATGAAATAAATTTTAAATAGGTTAGCATGTTATTTTGGCTATATAAATTCTTATCTTGAAATTTTCAGACTCTTAAACCTTCAAGAACTTTAGTAGACATATAGAAGTACCTTAGGTATAGGTTCCAAAATTATATTTCAAGAATTTAATGCTATACAAGTTTGCTCGAGGCAATACGCCAAAAGATTAGCAAGTTTTGAGAAAGATACTATGACTTTTAGTGGATACACACGATTCAGTTCATGTCATCGAATCATGGAAAATACATGTAAAAGAATTGCAAAATATTTTTTTATATCAAGCAGTCTCAAATATGAGATATATATCAATAAAGCTTCATCCATTCTCATATTATCCAATTTATGGTACGTTACTTACTATTTACCAAATTGTTCATTAGAACATCCCATATTCTTCTTTGGGTGTAATGAAAAGGAGGTTTATTATTATTATTTTAAAACATGCTTCCAAAGGAAGCCACTACACTAATAAAATCTACTAAGGACTCATCCTTGGCCCAAGAAGCATGTGAAGACATAGAATTTAACTTATCTCAATTAGAGAAGAAAGTTAATGAAATGGATGGTAGTATGTTGAAAAAGGTGGTTTTTTCAAGTTATGAAGAAAATCATAAAATAGAAATGGAAAAGAATACGAATGAAAATAATAAAGAAATAGAAAAAAATATATAAGGAACATAAATGAAAATTAATGAAAATAAGGAAGGAACAAAAATGAAGATAAATGAAAATAAGGAACAAATATAAAATTATATCATTTCCATCGAAAATATTCTCCGGGAGAGGCTTCCTAAAATGGATGTGGAGATAGAAGGAATCATTAACATAAGGATAAGAATGTTATTGAGAATCAATCGCATATGGGGAGTATGCTATCAAAATTTGAGAGGACAAATTCAAAATCATAGAACCAGAATCACAAATTTTCAATCCAAGATCCACATCTTCAAGGCTTCAAGTTAGAACCAAGGAACTACTACATTCCAAAGAGTGATATGAGGAAACTCGATAGTAGTGATCCTATAACATAAATATTTCAGATAGAGTAATATGTTGATCCACACGAAGTGGCATCCTAATATAAGGTAAATATTGCATCCATGTGTTTAGAACAATACCAACATGTATGGTATCAATAACTTTGTGAAAGATAAAAGGATTATGCTATATCTTGGATCATTTTTATTTTTTATATAGGAATCAATAGCACATTATGGGGATAGTAATAGCAACACATTATTTATTAAATTGGTAAATATTTATAGAAAGGTATTGTTATAAAGCATATTCAACAATTCCAAAAATTGAGTCTCACAGTATAAGATATTTTAGGGGATAACTTCTCATACCTATTTATGGTTACTTTAAAGGAAAGAATCCAACATGAGCTACATATCATTAAGCCCAAATATTTTAAGCATGCTTTTGGTATGGCAAGGAAATTTAAATGTATAAAGATGGCCACAAGCAAATTGGTCATTAATATCTATAGACAAATCCATACTCCCTTTCGTAAATGGACAAGCTTAACTCCTCAAAAAATTGATGAAAGAAGAGAAAAGGGACCATTCTTTAACTTTTAAAGTGAGTATAGTAAAGGGAATAAATGTAGTGAGAATAAGTTATTCTACATAGACTATGAAGATCAAAAAGATCAAGTAGTGGAAACCTCAAATATCTAGTGCTAAAAGAAATGACTGCAACAATTTATTGTCATGCATTGGTTGTCATAAATACTCCACAAACCCTCAAGAGAGAAGGATATATGAAAATGAAAAGGATAACAATATTAATTGACTCACTTATTACCGAAAAAATAATAATTATAAATTAGAAAATCTTCTTAATTGCTTTGAATGACCAACACTAGAATTTCAACTGATGATTGTAAATGTAGGTACCATAAATTGTTGAGGGAAATGCAATAATATTAAGTTGAATATGCAGGAGTATTTGTTCATTAGTCCCATGATTTCAATTCAAATGAGTGGTGTAGTAGTTTTATTAGGTTTCCAATCATTGAAAGCATTGGGAACAATGGCCATTAATTTCCAAGGTCTTTTCATAATATTTTTCTCAGAAGGAAAGAAAATTGAGCTTAAAGTTATCCAAGGGAAACCTTGTAAAGTGATAAGCTCTAATAGCATGAAAAAAATTCTAAAAAAGGGACACCAAGGTGTAGTTGCAATTTTTTTTTCATTAGACATTAAAACGTATCTCTCCTCTATGCTAATGGATCTTCAAAAAGTGATCAACAATCATACTAAGGTATTCAGAGAAATTCCTAAGGGTCTTCCACCTATCTTAGAACACAACCATGCTATTCATTTGAAACCTAGAAGTGTGCCACCTAACATTAAGCCTCACAAATATCCACATGCACAAAAGAGTAAGATTGAGTATATGGTTCAAGAAATGCTAGAGGAAGGTAACATTTGACCTAGCCGAAGTTTTTTCTCTTTACTAGTGGTGATGGTTATAAAAAGAATGGTTTCTTGCATATGTATCTAGACTACAAAGAACTGAATAAAATGGTAATCACTAATAATTTTACTATTCTTATAATCAATGAATTGCATGTAGAAATTCTTTTTACTAAGTTGGATCTTCATTCTAGATATCATCAAATTAGAATGAGGCAAGAAGAAATTAACAAAAAAGTCTTTATAACATATGAATGCCATTATGATTTTTTCGTTATACAATTTGGAATTTAAAAACACCTTTAGCTTTTCAAAGCTTGACGCATTCTATTTGAAAAACCTTCATTAGAAAATTTTCTAGTATTTTTGATGACATACTATGTTACAATAAATCTTGGTAAGAGCATGTGCAACAAGTTGACAAAGTCTTTACACTATTGGAAGAGAAAAAAACTATATGAAAAACATTCGAACTATTCCTTTAGGGTTCAAGAAGTGGAGTATTTGCACAATATTGTATCATACAATGGCGTTAAAGCAAATCCTAACAAAATCAAAGCTACAAGGGAATTGGAAATACCAAATACCTTGAAGAGACTTAGAGGATTCGTAAAAATGATAGGATATTACCACAAATTTGTCAATAATTATGTGAAATTAGTAGCACCTCAAAAAAATTTAATAAGGAAGCATTTTCTTATACTAAAGAAGAAACTAGAGTGTTTGAAGAACTTCAATAGGCTATGTGAACAACTCCCATCTTGGTGATTCTTGACTTCACAAAAATATTTATTGTGGAGTGTGATGCATCAAGCCATGGCATCAGTGCAATTTTGATGCAAGAAGGAATACCCCTTCCCTTTGAATGTGGTAAAATTAAAGAAAATAACTTACTCAAATCCATGTATAAAAAAATAAATGTTGGACATATTACATGCAATTAAGAAACAACCTCCATACCTAATAAAAAGGAACTTCAACCAAAAAACATATCATGATAGTCCAATGTACTTCTTGGAGAAAATATTATCTTTAGAAGAGAAACAACAGTGTGTCAAAAAGATGTTGGGTTGTGACTTTGAAATTATATACAGAAAGGGAAAAACATATTGTGGCAAAAGCACTCTCAATAAAAGAGGAAGACACAAATGGTTTACTATGTTTTATTTCCCTCCACAATGTGACTCGGTGGAAGAAGTAAGGATAGAATGGTAGTAAGATGATGAGATATTCAATATAATTCAACAGACACAATAGGACCTTGATGTATTAGAAAAATTTACGTGGAAATGTGATTTATTATGGTATCAATATTTCTTATGCATATGTAATAATGATCAACTAAACATAAGGTCCTATTGGAATTACAAACTTATCATGTAGGACATTTAGGGTTATTGAAGACTTACCATAGGATCAAGAAATATTTTTTTGGGGGAAGGTCTTAAAGCATATGTGCAAAAATTTGTGGCAGAATGTGTGGTATACAAAGAAAATAAAGGAAAATATATCAAGACCCCTAGGCTCGTTTAGCCATATCAAGCCAACACTAGGAAGAATTTTTAATGGATTTTGTTATAGGTTTACCCAAATCTAAAGGAAAGAGTGTCACAATGGTAGTGGTGTATTAATTGAAAAAGTATTGCCAATTTTGATACCTTTCTCATCCTTTTAAAGTTGGTACTACGGAAAAATCATTCATGGAAACAATCCAAAAGCTACATGGAATACCAAATATCATTGTGAGTGATGGAGATCTAATCTTCACTGGAAATTTTTGGAAGGAAATATTTTCTTGTTTTGGTACTCAATTGGCTCACAGATAATCTTGCCATCCTCATTCTAATGGTAAAACTAAGATCATGAACTAATATTTAGAAGGATGTATACATTGTTTTTCACGTGATAAAGAGTCAAAATGGGTCAAATTGTTTCTCTTAGCAAAATCATCATACAAAACATCCTTCCATAGTTCATAAAAATATGTCATGATTTATGGTACTCTATGGATATTATCCTCCATCCATCACATCACCCTTGAAAGAGGACCATATCTAACACCGAAAATAGGTTCTAAAACTATTGAAGAAAAACTTGGTTATGGAAAAAAATAGGGTAAAACAAAAAGAAAATCAATATCACAATGAAAGGAAATTTGAAGTGTGGGATTTTGTATTTTTGAGATGACAACGTATAGACAAATTTCAATAAAGAAGAAAATTAAGCACAAAAAATTAGCTCCAAGGAATTATGGCCCCTATAAGGTGTTGTAGAGGATTGGAAGTATCATTTATAAATTGGAGTGGCCTCCACCCTCATGTGTACATCTAGTATTCCATGCTTACTTCTTAAAGAATGTAATTAGTGATGAGATCCCAATCCAAACTCTTCTACTAGAGATTAATAGAGAAGTGAAAGTAATACTAGAACCAAAAACAAGTTTGGAAAAAAGAACTAAACAATTGAGAAAGTAAGGAATTACTGAGTACATGATCAAATGGAAGAACATACCAGCAGAATAAGTGTTATGGGAATATGAGTGTTTCATGCAGAAACACCCAAGAATAGTCAAATGTTGAGTGAAATACCTCTTTGAAGGGAAGGGGAATGTTAAGCCCTATATAATCCCAATATTGCCCCAAAGGCCTGTTATTAAGCCCTACATTTTGAGGGATTACATTTCCATTTTTATTTTTTAATGTAGACTACAACCCCTCATGGTCCCATTTTATTATAATTTTATCCTTTCTCAGCTATATATACACTAAGTATACCTAGCCTTAGAATCATAAAATATTGTATTGTTCATTGTATGCATTGTATAAGGAGGTTTCCCACTTGAATTGAACTGTAACTATTGGTTTCCTATCATTGTTAAGCCAAAAGGATTATAACACATGAGAACCCAAACCCTTCTATACTCACCTCAACTCATGCCATTCTTGCAATAGACCCTTGGGTAGTTTAAATTTGGAAGAGGATACAAGTGGATGTCATCCTCCACTTTGAAGACACTTTTATATTGTTAGGGGAGGAGAGCTAAAAATCTTGTGAAAGAAGCTAGTAAGCATTTCCTCGTAGCATGAAATTAGAGAATACTACTCTCATGATTAAGTATAGGTAGAATTAGCCAATACTCCCTTATACAAAAGGATTATCCATAGATTGAGAGTCTAGTAGATTGGGCTTAGGTCCATTCCACCTTTTTCGCGGGGGCTCCTAGTGTATCAAAGTTAGGAAGAGAAATCCACAAAATGGATGTCCATCCATAAAAGAAAATGTAGTTTTCCACCTAACAGATAAAACCTCCTTGGGCTTAACATGGGATGCCAAGTACGTTCTCAAAGAGATTAATGAGAAAGAGCAGAGGACATGAGAAGAGTAATTTGTTCAAAGGGTGAGAAATAGTTCCAATAAGGAGCTATGATGGGCCTTCCAAATCAATAAAATGTAAGGCCCATGTATCCACTCCTAGGCACATAAAAACTATATTAAACCTAAATTTGGCACTTAATGACACACTTTCCTAGATTAATGATTTCTTAGGAGAGTCAATGGGGTTTTTCATATTTTATGTTCCTTAACATGTGTATTGTGTAGGATTTGAAGAGTTTCTACATAGATTCAAAGAAGATATAGCTAGAGATATCTATGGGATTTGTTCCCAGCTATAGGAGAGTGTAAACCCAACTAACTTAGGACATTTAATGATGCTTCTTGCTACTATTGTAATGACCTCTTTTGCCTGCCCAGAAATTTCACCCTTATGCTCCACTCAATTAACAAATTCTTCATTTACAGCTAGGTTTTTAGTGGCCATCACGAGTATGTTAAATCAATCATTACAGATACAGTGATTACAGTACTCTTTAGATCAACCCTTAGTCATTAAGATGCAACTAGGACAAGGGTTAATTTATAGCATACAATTAATATAACTCTTTGATATCCCTATCTCATCATATTTAGAATAAATGTTTGAGTTTTTCTGTAGCTAAATAGGCTAAGATCAATGATTAAAAATCCCAATACCAGTGGGAGACATCACATTGTCAGTTCTTTAAGCAACATGCAAGAATCATCAACAATTCTATGGGAGACATTTCTGCATAACTCTTTCACATGCATAAACATTCAAATATAAACATGATAATAATATCTTTAACATGCATATGAATTCATATGTGAGTCACATGCATTACTCTAACCATCATTTCCGTAATAGAGGGAATTAAGCAAGCCATAATGATTTAACATCCTATCAAGTAAGTATTTAAACATGATCACCTACCATGCATGTAAATCTCATCTGAATAGAGGGAACATCATTAAATCTATTAATATCCAAGCATAGGTAATTCCTTCGAATATTCTCAGAACTGAGAAAAACTACTCATATGGAAATTGGAACAGTAACAGAGAGAGAGAGAGAGAGTAAGAATCAAGATACAACCATTCCATATAAATGACACCAACTAAATATCCCTTAGAGGGAGGAGCACCACCACCCAGCCATGAATCATCTCTGATCCCCCCTAAGCTGAAGATATTTCCAAGGATCAAATGATCCCCAATTGATCGATGCACTAGGTATTTAATACCCTCTTTCATGATTTAGTTACCATTAGTGATGTCCCGCTTTATGGATTTTTCCATTTGCCTAGGTCTTATCCAGAAAATCCCTTCCTTATCTCCCATGATGCTTTTCCACATAAAATCTTGCCTTTATCTCCTGCAATGCTTTTATATCTGATGGATCTTTATCTCCCATCAATCCTATGGATATCCAATCCATCCAAGCTTATCTAGAATGACATCTAGAAGCTTATCATCAAAGATTCTTCTCTATCCCATTCCTCACGGGATTTGGCAAGCATATCCTCTCTCTTGGTGCTCCACCCTCCAAGTGATTTATTTTATTAATTTATTTAATAATACGTTTGATTTTCATATTACATATCACCTAGCTTTCCTTAGATTAGGTTTAGAATATTTTAACCCATAAAGGAGGGTATCAAACTTAGCTTTCCTCAGCTTAGGTCTACAACCTTTAACACACAAGGGAGGATATCATACCTAGCTTTAACTTAGCTTAGGTTTACAATAATGTAGTACACAAGGGAGGGGTGTTACATACTCCCCCCTTTAAATTTTACACCATCCTAGGTGTAGTACTGTATCTTGTCCTCGTTCACAAGGGTTTCAAATCAACAACTCTCATGGCTCTGACATCTGAAGCAATATTTTTGTTGTACATCTACCACAAGGAGTGCTCCCAGCATCTCTCCTTCCATAGCTACATCGGTCTCAAGGATTGATACCAACATCTCTCCTTCCATAGCTACCCGTCACACTTTTTTTCAAATCATTTGTGAGAATTTATCAATGCAAAGTTTAACCATGATAAATATCATAATCTGTTATTATTAAAGCATCTATTCCTTATCCTTTATTTTATCTGAAGAATGCATATCCTCTGCTTGCATTCTTTCAAGCCTTTGTGTTCTTGTCGAGCACTTTCTTCTTACAGTCTCTCTACATACAATACATCAGTTAACATATTTTCCACATTAATATGTCTGCAAAGTTGTAACATATTATTTCACATCACAATATATATTTTCATATACATATACTCATTGAAATTGTATGTACGCCAAACTGCGATTAACCATAGTTACTTGTACTAAACTTGATTTCCTTCTTCTGGGTAACCTCCAGGGTTGTTTACCTGGCCAATCATCCATTCAATGACTACTGGATACCCTGCATACAAGGTATGTTATACAAATCAATACACATTCATTTTTCAACCTTGTAGCATATGTAGTCATATGGTCCCATATGTACTATTGTACATAGTCTAGCTGTGGTACAACCTGTAATACCATCCTCATGGTATCACGTGCATGACATAACATTTATCCACATATTTTCCCACCATGTTTGTATCATACTAACATTCATTTTCACGATTCATCTATGTAATTAAGAAAAAAAATTATGCCATGTATAAATCAATTCCAGATGTGATGTGGTCACAATATCAATCACATTTTATTGGATTCATGCATATTTTTGTCTTAATCATACCTTATGCTTAATGTTCTAAAGCATATTATTAACTCCTAGCTATTCAAGTTCAATATTCATGAGATCATTAATTCACCTCATATGTTTTACTATTGCACTATTTATGCTTCAACAACCTGTTGACCATGCATAATTTTGTGTAGTTATACATGAAAGTTTTTACTACACTCCTTGTAGTTGTAAGTGTTTATGATCTCAGGGTATTTACATGTTAGCTTATTCTTAACAATAAATCACCTTTTAAAAAAATTTGAGTTATCTCTTCGTGAATTCTTGTTTGAATCACACAACATTCCTTATGTTGTCCAGACACCTTATCAATGTAATATGATAAGAGATCCTTTCAAATTTTCTTGGTACAATTTATGATATGAATCTAAAATAGATTGTTAAATATCATTTAATTGACTAGGGGTCCATACCATTTCTGCTACTTCACCAATTACTATGGTTTGCACTCAAGGATACTTATAGGTTCTATTATACATATCCTTCAAAAGATGCATGTGTCCTGGAAATCAATTTAAGTTAAATTTCCCCTTTAACCATAATTTATTCCAACCAAAGAACAAGTCACATTGTAAGAAGATGCATTAATCAAAGGTTTAATTAATTTTTACAGTTATGTAGTCCCTATACTATAACATGTTCTCACCATCCTTTACATTGGTATAATACTTTTATAGCAATTATACCATTTCTAAGTTGTTTTTATAGTCCAACCTCACTTTTAACATAGTCATGCATAATTTGCCTATTTACTATTGGCACATAATAGCATATGCATATATAGATTGATTTAGACTCAAGACTCTTGCTTATATGGATGAATAACATCAAGACCATCCCACCATTAACCATTTGATAAATACATTATTCTTACAATTCTATAATACTACACACATATGTGCTTGCATGGTAAATTCAGATAACTCATTAACATGCATGGATATTAAGCATGTTCCTCCACACTATGGTAAGAACATGTAAAACTATCCATGACATGATACACATATAATATATAACAATTAAGTCCAGATACAACCATGGACTTCCTCCATTATTTAATCCAACTTTCATGTAAATCTCTTACCTAATCTAGTTTTCCACACGGTTCCTCAACCGATACATGTTATGGTTTGTTGTTTTCACAAGCATGTAAGTACAATGACTCTTTACTTGAGCACAAACTCCCAACTTGGAGAAAGGAATTCATCATGGTGTGCACCCCACAAATTTCTTCCGGGTCCCTTATTTTAGGAAACAATGCACAATTAGCTAACTAGTATCAATGTATATCATAGATATCTGGAACCGTAGATTATACCATACTGATTTCTAATGTACCCTAGTCTTATGCATGAATGTTTTTCCAGTTAACCATAGGTATCATTTGTTTCATAATGATGATTACATTTAGATTTACTAGATGTCTCATACACCCATATATGTACATCCCACAACAAGGTTATTGTAATATGTTCCACTTCAGTATACTTGTCCCATGCCATTTTTACAATAAGTTAGATGGCTCCATAGCCCCAAGCCACAACAACTACCTACTATGCAGCTACTTCTTTAAGTAATGAGAGTCACAGGCATAACAATGAAATCATACATAATGGTACTGCCTCAATTTCATAACTATAACTAGAACCAACAAAATAAGAAAATTTCCTTAGAAATAATTATCCATACGGATTTAACTCTTCTACACAATTCCAAATGAGTAGTTATTAACCCCATGCAAACTACTTTTTTCCAAGCAGATTTTCAAAGGAGTTTTCAAATCTATGTTGCATGTTTCTAATTTTGCAATATTCATTCATCATGCCTTATGCATAATTTTCCCCTACCCACAAGAAAAAAAATTTAGAAACAAATTCTTCATTGTTGACCATACCTTGGTTAATGTGTTAACACCGCCTATGGGGTAGAATTAATAAAATATGTCCTTCAATTATTTTTAACATTTTCTCATTTTTTTTATTTACAAAAATACAGAAGGAATGAGGAATATTTTATTTTATCATATATAACTGAAACTTATTAAAATTAAGCATCATCCCTTTCTTATAAAGTGGATTTTATAATCCATGGTAAGTCGTTATAAGTCTAATGTGTACATGATAACAAAAAATAAAAATAAATTATTTAACCAAACACTTGAGATCAGCTAACGTTTAATATACACATGGATTGTTCCATCTCTTCCTCTGCACATTCACTCTGGTTGGCTCACACAAATACATGCAACATAAATATGTTGCATTCCCACCAGCTACACACAACGTCTTATGCTGGATCACACAGTCATTATATGCAAGACCAATCCTGCTTACAAACAACATCGATCTTTACAATGATCGACCGACAACGGATCTCCTCACTCGTTAACACAATTTGTATATATTTATTAATCAAAAGGGTTGCAAACACAAGATTAAAGGATGAATATACTTGCTGAATACACAGAAATATATAAAGCATGAATCAAAAGCACACGGATGATTATCAAATAAATACACAATTACATCTCCTAGCCTCTATGGGCGTGACAAGCCTGCTCTTCATCTAATGGCCACTATTTTACATGCTTGTAGGCTACATTTATAACAACAACAAAAATAAGGATCAGCTCCTCATCCGATCTAATCCCTCAAATAGTTCACGATTCTAGAAACTAGGGAAAATCAATTTATTAGTTGAAATATTGTTTTCATGGATACATTCATTTTCTAGAAGCTAGTATTTTCATTGACTTTCTACAAAATACTCTGCATCAAATTTATTTATTTATTTTTCTCTGCATTGCAAAGACCAGATTAAAACTACTTGCCAATACATTCCAAACGCCAAAACTCCAAACTTACTGATCCAAATGGCTATGTTTTTTTTCATGATGGCTACATTTTTTTCATTCATGAGAGCGATAGTCAACATGAAAGTGTTCCTTCGGATGGGCCAAGCAGGGGATGGATGAGAGAAAGCATTGCTCGGCCATGTCTTGTAGATGGTAGAGAGGGGCAACTCTCAATCTGTTTTGCAGGTCATCGACTCCTACAGCAGGCACACTAGCTGGCTCATGGACATTGGTGACGATAAATGTCCCTTTCTCGATTCCTCCATTTCAAAATACAATCCCAAGGTTGCCTTCATGATCGGGATGTACTACGATTACTCTGTTGCATTGTAGATTCATAGGCCTAAGTGTATGCTGTTCAAGGTGGAGATGAGCCCCCCTAATTGCCAAATCGTATTATTTACTCACCTGGTAGCAACGACATAAGCCATGAACATAGCATAAAAAAAATTAGAATAGAGATCAAAACCAGAGCTCCTTGCTCGAGGCTTGGTGTACATCATCCACCAGTCAACTTGGATTTGTATGAGAGCCCTGCATGTTATCCAATGAGACCATTACCTGCTGCTACCCGACTAGAGCACTACCTACTGTTGTAGCCATTAATAGAGGGAATAATCATTATCTTTTCTTTATGATTTTTATCCGATCGTGCTCATGATTAACATAGGGGTAAGATAATGTTTTATGGTTTCAAATTAAGAACGATGATGAGGATAATCATCACCTCAACCTGTCTCGTTCACCCAGTGGATAAATTCCTCCGATCAATCATGGAAACAATGTCACCGCTTCTCCCGGAAACCTTATCGTTTGTTTGGTTATCTGGCATATTTCCTCTTTGTCATAAAGCATACACAGATACAGTATCATAAATCCAGAAGGAACAAGCCTTTCCGCTGATGTTTCTAAAAGCTATAATAGGCGAAGGCGAAGGCGAGCTTTAAAGAATTCTGTACCTCTCTCGATCATTGGATGAGTTCTATTTCCCAAGCTGGGGATAAGGTTAAATATATCCTGAGCCCATACACATAATGGAACGAATGGCAAGCGGAAAGGCGGTGATTCCATCCGAAAAGGGATTTTTTTCTTTTGGACTCCAATGCCATAACTATGGTTACATATAAACAAGTCCCATTGGACCATGTGTTTTTTTTTCTTTTACCCATAAATCATGGGTCTAGAACCACCCCCAATCCGCATGCATTCTATTGGAAGAAACTCTAATCATAACCATAAAGGAAAATGCTACTTTCTTGAGCAGCGCATGAGGAATGAAAGCAATATGAACCAACGCATCATGCACCCATCATAAGGGAGGAGCAATAATTAACCATATTCTTTAAATCAATGAAACCATGTTCTATCCCCTTCAGAAAAATTATCGTGGGCTTTTTTTTGCTAACTCACACACCTCAAATTGTGGTAAGGCACCCGAAAAGCAGTGTTTACAAAAAGAAGAAACAACAATAGTCAGGATTTTGGCATTTTTTCTTAAACATCATCCATAAAATATTGTCTACAACCAACCTCATCAGCACACATCCAATCCTAAACACTACGCTTTAACAGTGCATGGGGAATAAAGCAATCCACTGAGGAGAATGGCCAATGTGTCCAACATCAAGCTAGAAGAAATGAGCTCGATTGGAGGAATCCCACATATATGTGATAGAATTTATCTAATTCCCCGAAATTTTCTCCAGCACCAAATTCAAGACATCATGCATAGAGCCTTATCACTTTCTTGGTTTACAATTTCGATCGCAGCTTTCCCTGCGAATTCGTTTACCTCCCCTCCTCTTTCGTCGAGGAGATTCTCCACACCGTCTTCTTCTTATCTTGACAGAAACCACATTCCTTCCTTCTTGGTCTGGTTTGGACAGTCAAGCCTTCGATTTGAGTGATCGGAGCAAGGTTTCCACGAATGGAAAATACCGAAATTAGTTAAAGGTTCACTATTGTATGCTTATGTGTCTTGTGGAGCTCCTTGACAGAGTCCGTGACCATGGCTCAGTCTATGCCGAATGGCCTCCTCAACTAGCCACCCATCATCATTCCCTTCTCTTCTTAGCTGGTTAATTACAACTCGATGATGGTTAATGCATTCTGGATGATCTCCCTAAGAAAATGAGTGTTCCTGTTATATACTCAGCTTCTAGATTTTCGATAACTAACGCAACTATCACCGTTTTCGAGAATGGCTTGTTACCGACTTACTGGAAGTAAAAAATATAGTATGCACATGGAAGGGTTCTACCCAATGTTTGGGCCAAGTACTCAATATGTTGCTCGTTAGGGCAATTTACAGTTTGCATGTTCGGGAGAGGATTAGTCAAGATATGAATTCCCCTTCAATTTAAAAGAATCCATGTATATTTGACTTGACATCCATTTGAGATAAAATTGGTCGATTTTATCGAATAATAAATTTTTAACCAATAAGGTGTTCCACTAAGTTATGTTTCTTTCACGGATTTTCCATTTTTACTATGCATACCCGTGTAGTTAATAGATGTGTATATCCTCTTATATTTCTTGGTGTTTTAACCACGACTTTTGTTTGCATATACTCTACTTTTGCATACTAACATTGTAAAAAACCCTTATTTTATAAAGACCGTATACATAAGAACTCTCATCGAAATAATAACATGTTACATACATAGTAAATTTATATTGGCCCTTCAATTACCATGTTAATATTTGAATTCCTGTCCAAGAAATCATGTTCTACATTTTAGGCTTCACCCCTTTAACATTTTGGGTTATTTTTCTTATAGGAATTTTATAATCGAAACTCTATAGAGGTGGATGAGTCCATAGGTCTCAGTGTTTCAACCTAGCCTCTGATACCTAGCCTCTGATACCATTTGTAACGAACCTCTTTTGCCTACCAAGAAAGTTCGCCCTTAGGCTCCATTCAATTAACAAATTCTTTATTTACAATTGGGTTTTTAGTGGCCATCACGAGTGCGTTAAATCAATCATCATAGATACAATGATTACAATACTCTTTAGATCAACCCTTAGTCATTAAGACGCAACAAGGAGAAGGGTTAATTGATATCCCTATCTCATCATATTTGGAATGAATGTTTGAGTTTTTCTGTAGCTAAATACGCTAATATAAATGATTAAAAATCCCAATACCAGTGGGAGACATGACATTGTTAGTTCTTTATGCATCATGCAAGAATCATCGACAATTCTATGGGAGACATTTCCACATAATTCTTTCACATGAATAAACCTTCAAATATAAACATGATCATAATATCTTTGACATGCATATGCATTCATATGTGAGCCACATGCATTACTCTAACCATCATTTCCATAAGAGAGGGAATTAAGCAAGCCATAATGATTTAACATTCTATAAAGTAAGGATCTAAACATGATCACCTACTATGCAAGTAAATCTTATCTGAATAGAGGGAACATTATTAAATGTATTAATATCCAAGCACATGTAATTCCGTCGAATATTCTCAGAACTAAGAAAAACTACTCATAAGGAAATTGGAACAATAACACAGAGAGAGTAAGAATCAACATAAAACCATTCCATATAAATGACACCAACTAAATCTCTCCTTTATCTAGGAGCACCACCCCCCGGACATGAATCACCTCTGATTCCTCCCGAGTCGAAGATATTGCCAAGAATCAATTGTCCCCCAATTGGTTGATGCATTGGGTATTTAATACCCTCTTTCATGATTTAGTTACCATTAGCAATGTCCCACTTTATGGATTTTTCCATTTTCCTAGGTCTTATCCAAAAAAGCTCGTCTTTATCTCCCATGAAACGTTTTCACATAAAATCTTGCCTTTATCTCCCGTAAATCTTTTATGTCCGATGGATCTTTATCTCCCATCCATCCGATGGATATCCAATCCATCCGAGCTTATCTAGAATCACAACTACAAGCTTATCATGAAAGATTCATCTCTATCCCATTCCTCATGGGATTTGGCAAGCATCTCCTCTCTCTTGGTGCTCTACCCTCCAAGGGATTTATTTTAATTTATTTAATAATACATTTTCTTTTCAAATTACATATCATCTAGCTTTCCTCAACTTAGGTGTAGAATAGTTTAACCCACAAAGGAGGGTATCAAACTTAGCTTTCCTCAGCTTAGGTCTACAACCTTTAACACACAAGGGAGGATATCATACCTAGCTTTAACATAGCTTATGTTTATAATAATGTAGTACACAAGGGTGGGGTGTTACAACTATGAAGTGGCCTATGAAGAGACATCCCATTTTCTAGGGAAGTTTGGAGGGAAACACAATCCTCCACTCAAGGAGGTTTCTCACTACTCATTGTATAAACAAGAGGCTTGAGTATCCCAGTAGACATGTAGAGAAAAGGTTGAAGAATAGGATATAAGTCTTGATTTTTGTTTCCAAGCAAGTTTCGTAACTCTGTAATGTACAAGAAATTTCTTAGTTAATGAAAGTGGTGTCATATTTGAACTACTAGTTTTTCTTTCTTATAAGGGTTTCGAGCTTCCATGGGTTAGGGCCTAACTTAGTTTCTCCAAATACCTCTTATGCTATTTTTTGTTAATAATACATTTTTTTACTGTACTCGTGCATGGTTAATTAGAAAGTTTTCATCAATAGTACTTTCTTGCAAGTTCTCAGAGAAATGGGTTAGAATAGTTGTAGTATTTAATGTCATTTATATTCTACATTTACTTCATTTTTCTTGCTTTCGCACATTTTTTTTCCACTATTCACTCGTTTCCTACACTGCATAACTTGTTTGTAGCTACAAAAACCACACAGGTTTGAGTATTGCAAGGCTAAAATTGTAGCCAAATGTTTTGGTGCTATGAAAAAGTTTATTTTATCATTTTCTAGCTTCTCCCTAGATTCCTTGATTCTCAAACTAGCATTTCTCTAGGTTACCTACTCGCGAGACTATCTCCTGTAGAAAAATAGGGACTCGTCGTGCAGTTTCTAACCAACCTTTCAAACTCACTTAATGTTGCAATAAATTCATGACATGTGTTTTTTAGTATATTACAACACTCCTAGAACCTTGATAATGGATCTTGGATGTATAGAGGCCTTGTAAATTCTTTTGATTAGTTTCTTTTAAAAAACAACATTTTTTGCAAATAATGGTTTTCATTTTACAAGCTTTCATTTCAGAAGCGTGTTTTCCTATCCTTGCAAGATAACATAGAGGTGTGAAAGTATGCTTCCATTTCATTACAAATAATTTACAAGTGTTCAAGTCTTCTTCTCTTTATTATAAGTAGCCTACGTTTCTGTTTGATTGTCCTTCAAGTAAGCGATTTCTTGCAAATTACAACTTTCTTGTAACAAAGATTAGTCAACATGGTCTATGTACATAAAGATTTCATTTTAGTATTTCCACCTACATAGAAACCCACAAAGGGAAGAGATAGTGCCTCATACACATATATTTCCAACCCTTCTTAAGTTCGTACAAGCCTTAAGTTGACAATTAAAGCTAAGACCCATGGGTGTTACAACATTATTTTTGAAATATTGAGGCCACCCCTAGACATCCTCCTAAACATGTTGGAATTTTTTCAAGCCATCACTCAATGGAAATCCAATGTATCTATATGAAACCAACTAAAGCACATACTTAGGATCAACAAATATTAACATCAATAGGGAAACAAGAAGTTAAAACAATGTCACTAACTTAACAAGAAATTTATCAAGTTCTTGTTCTCTTAGAGGTCACATAAAATCATGATTTTCATACTAATTTGGAAAAGCAATGATGTGACATCACCCTTTTTTCATTTCAGCGTTGAAATTCAAACCTTTATTAAGCATGACTAAAAACTTAGCATCAAAATTATGAAAGACATGAGAAATTATGTTGAAATGCAAAGGTGGTGATGCAACATCACTTTGATTTTTCTTAGGGTTAAAATTCATACATCTTTTGACAATGGAATTAAAGACCAAATATAGTGAAAATAAAACCCAAAAATTGAGCAGTTAAAGATGACCCACCTTTCTATTTTTCTTTCTTTGTTTGAATGGTTAATATTTCAAAGTTTTCAAAGTTATCTAACTTTTCTTTTATACTGTTTTATTTTAGGGGTTAAAATTACTAATTAATAGGAATTATAGCCTTGACCATTGGTACCGTTGAAGAACAAAAGAAGAATAAAAACATAAAGTTGATTGTGAATACAAAAGTGACAATACATAATTTTTGGTTTAATTATTAATCATTTCTTCTATTAATAATTTACATTGTAAAAACCCGAGGAAAAAATTGAAATTTTTTAAAGGGGAAAAATCAATTTAAAAAATGGTAAATAAAAATCACCCATTAAAAAAATATATAAAAATTAAAAATAAATGAAAAAAAAAATTAGCATTAAAAATTTATATTTGTTTAATTTTTGTTTTATCTAGGGTTAGGAGGAATGGGAGGAGTTATTCTTAACCCTTATTAAAAAATGAAATTAAATATAGTTGGGGGTTAGGAAATTACACAAATAATGTGATAGAGGCATATGAATTATTGCAATGGCTCCTTCTGGCCAAAGAGGAAAATATCGTAGATTCTGTGGTGTTGAGAGATTTAGAGTTGGTTATCCATCATGTTTTTCATATATCTTTTTCTAGAGGTTGTAAGGTGTGAAGCATTATTTATTGAATCAAGAATCTAAAACTAGTCTTCTTTACTATTAACCTCTTTCATGTGTTGATAATAAATAATTTTGTCCTAAATGATATCCCAATAAAGGTGTAAATTTTGGCATAAGATTCATAATGAAAAGTTGTTTTCCTTCCCTCACAACTATTCCTTAACAATGAGTTTGCTATGCATTGTAATTTTTATTTTTATCTAGATATATTTTGGAGAATATATACCTCCAAATGCCTTGTGTCCTTTGCGATAGTAAAATAACTAATAGATAGTGAGAATAAAGATAATCATGAGATTATAGTAGTAGCTGGACTCAAAGGATTTTCATTGTACTCACTTGATGTATGGGATGCGACCAAGGAGTGAGTTTTGATTTAATGCAATATTCTCATCACAATTTAAAAAAAATAATTAATTTATTTGGTCACTTTTTTTTGTAGGTCAAGGTGCCTCTATTAATAAAAAATATAGCAACAATAATTTCATTTTCTCAAAAACATATTTGCTTCAAGCTTACTAGGTTTATTAGCTAGTATATAGATCCCAAAATATATAGCTAATTTCAAAAGTAGTCTACATAGCCAAAACATAAAGGGCCAAACATACCATAAGATATTAAAATCAACATACATCCAACAACCATTAAGAATCAAAACAGGTAATTGTAGCATAATGATTCAGATGATAAATTAGAGATGGGGGAGGTCTGAAGTTGTAGTGGGCATGTTTTTCCATATGGGTCGACCTTCCTTTCAGGTAGTTCAACTTCTCTTGTATCCTCCCCTTCCCTCTCAAAATGTTGGCCAGGTGGTGTTGCATGTGCCATTTTTTATGTTGAAGGCTGTTTATGAAACTAATAATTGCATTTTGATCCTCGTGTCAATCCCCACTGAGTTGTTCAAAAGAGAGTTACCTAATAGAGTTGAATATCAAGAGTCTTTAGAGAAGGGGCCTGAACCACACTTCCTGGTGGTTGGGGTGGGTCGGGATTGACCAGTTCGCCATGGTCACAATCTCCCAAATTGTGCCTATGGATTTTGTCACATTCCCACATACCCGTTCATCTCGACCCATAGTGGGATGGCATACCAACTTGAACAACAACTAATCTAACCCATATGGAAACCCTTTTACCATTGGTCCATCGAATCATGGCAGAAATTGAGCGACAAGACCACATGTTTAAATATATTCAAAGGTAAATAATATACGTTGGAAGTGGTATAGGAAAATCGACTGGATTTAGAGGATAAGGAGAGGATACCTCAACCAATACAATAGACCCCCAACGTCTAACAACAATCGATAAACCATGCCCACCTAAGATATAAATGAGGTTACAAGATTTTCATCCCTACATTTGACCTCATGTCTCTAAATTCAAAAACAACATGGTACAAACAATTAACTTTTCCGATAATTGAGTAAATCATCTCTCTCGAACACTCACAATATATTTTCCTCGAGGAATCACACGTGAGGCATAATTATCCTAGGGGATGAAATTCTCTAGTTTACTCCAAATAAACTTCCTATACCACCACCAATGCACAAAACATGAAAAATTGATCCCCATAGAAATATAATGTTCTACTAGAAATAAAACATGATGACCAACATCCTTATAGATAGAGGAAACCCAAAAAACTTGTAAGAATTGAAAATGGAAAATATGTTATGAAATTAAGATATCAAAGATCTCACCAAGTTAGAAAAGTTGAGGACAATTCTTGAAATCCGACCTACATGCGCTAGACCCCAAGATGCAGTGCCACCTCACATACTCCATGCAATGAATTTGGATTGAAGCCTATGACAATAGGGTCCCACACTTACTACCCATAAATTTGAATTCCTTCTAATATGTAACCTCGAGAACCAAATTTGGTTGCTTGCATCCCAACATCCAGATTATCGATAGAGCATGCCCCTGAAATCTTGATGACGTGCTCTATAGAGATAGGCTTTCATCCAAATACCTCACATCCCTTACCATCCCTTACCACCGTCAGACTCAAGCTCTAAATCAACCAACACAATAAATGCTACCATGCTTCCTTCCTCCACAAACATCAAATCACCATAAACGTAATTAAATTTCATGCAATGTCAAAATCAACTAACACAATAAATACCAACATGCTTCCTTCCTCCACAAACATCAACTCACCATGAAAGTAATTAAATTCCATGCAAAACTGCATGAAAATAAGGTACCACAACACCCGTTCTATTTGACAAGAGGATTGTTGTGGTGGCAAACACCCATACTAATCCCATCATTATCTTCATCCCTCATCCAAGACTGTCATATTGTTTTAAATTTCCTTTTAATTTTTAAATTTCCTTTAATACTTTTTTTTTTTAATTTCTTTTCTTCAAAAATTATTTATAAACATTTTTTAATTATTTATACACATTTTCTAATTATGGGTAAGAAATTACGTTGATATAATTTTTGTATTACTTTTCTAAATCTTTTGCTTTTCTCTTTTGAATAGATGTATATTTTAAACTTATTTTTTTTAATTTATATATTTTCTTCAAAAATTATCTATATATGTTTTCTATTTTTGGAAAGGAAATTACTTTGATATCATTTTTCATTACTTTTATAAACTTTTAATTTTTATAAACTTTTAATTTTTCTCTTTTGAATATATACATATAAATATAATTATTTTTTTAAATAGTTTTTTTAATTATTTTTTGTTTTATTAAATTTTTAAATTTTTTTTTTAAATTTTGTTTTAAAATTATTTTAATAATTTTTTATTAATAATTTTTTTGAATATATATATATATATAGCTATTTCTTTTGTTTTAAATCAAAAAGTTTAAAATATTCATAGTTTTAATTAACAATCCAATTTCTTTGGATTAACCATTTTTAATGGGTTTTCTTATAATTTTGTATACCCTAATGATACTCTTATAAACCACAGTTAAAAAAACATTGCAATTATAGTGCCTCATTTAGAATGGGTCAAGTTGTGTTACACTAAGATCTCAAAAGAGCTATAATTTTGACCTTTAAATAAAAATATCAAAAATTGAGTTATGATATTTGGTTAATAACTCATTGTTAATCTTGGAACTTTAAGACTTTTATACTCATTATATTTGGTTTTAATTTCATGGTTGACAAATTTAACGTTTTTTACGCTA
Source organism: Pinus tabuliformis (assembly GCA_031772625.1). Classification (NCBI taxonomy): domain Eukaryota; kingdom Viridiplantae; phylum Streptophyta; class Pinopsida; order Pinales; family Pinaceae; genus Pinus; species Pinus tabuliformis. Next base: position 491,214,284 of record CM062804.1, on the reverse strand, counting down.
ATATTTGATCTTTAACCCCATGGTTGAAAATTGTTGGAATTTTAAAGTTTTCAATGGTCATGATTTTAGTTTTTAATTGCATGGCTAAAAAATTGTTGGAATTTTAACTTTGAAAAAAGGGGTGATGCAACATCACACTTTTTACTTAAGGGTGTCTTTTCTTCTTCTTTTTTGCATACAAATAGTGATTTTTTGGGCTAGTGTTGTGGTTTTGAGGTTACATTTCTCATTAAGTTCCCAATGCCACAATTTTAAATTTTATGTTGTTTTTTCAATTTTTTTACTTAGAATTATTATTTCTTGGGTTGTAGTTGTTGTTTCGAGGTTAAATTTCTTATTTTGCTCGTAATACTAATTGAAAGTATAATAGTGGATCATATTCAATGCTAGGGAACGAAACTTTTCACAGAAACATCACATTCAAATGTATTTCTAGATTATGATTTGTAATTAGGTTACCACAATTGTGTTATGAGTGGTTATGAAATTAGTATGATTAGGTGCTTCCGTCCCCCAAGTGAACACACATTATCTAAGTAGGCCCATTAATTTATAGATTCATATGTTAAATGTGGTTGGGGAAGGGGAAAAACTTCAAGGAATATGGTGAGAGTCATGGTACCAACTAAATTTGGTCCAACATCTTGAGGATAATGATGATAAGTGGGAGAAATTATGAAGGCATGGATTACCTTTATTTTTTCGCACTTTTTCCATCCATTTGGTGTGATTTTTATTGAATTATTTTCTTTTCTTTCTTACATAGCTTCGGTAACTAGTTTGATTGATATTTTTCCTATACCCATAAAAAAATATAGCATTTTATATCTATGATGTGACCTTCATAAGTTTCTTATTTGGATAGAACTTGAAATTCTTAGGAACACAATGATGACTAATGAGGGGCCTAGAATTCATATTATGAATTTTCCCATGTGGTTAATATGTGTGCTAGTCATATCTGTAATTTTCATTATCCTTCATTAGAGTCTTTAATAGATTTTATCTTTCTTTCATCTCATCAACCTTTTAGGACAAAGCTTTTGGGTAGAACTTTCATTTCATCACAAAGAGATATAGATATAATGTACCGACCTAGATGATCAACGACAATCCACCAAAAGAATGGAATTGTATATAATTGACATATGGAAACTGGTAAATATGGATTACCTTAGGTGCCCTATATTAATGAGTGCCTCTAACAAGTGCCCCTCCTAGAAAATGGAAGAAAAGGGCCTCATCTGTGGTTACACTCTTCTAGGGAAACAAATAATCTCTTCGGTAAAGTATGGGAATAAGGGTATAATTAGAAGCAGTTACCTAGCTTAATTTGTGATCTATGTATGCATGTCCTTCACAGTGAATGAAAGCAGATGATTCACAATGATTTGGGTACCTTCTCATAGATGATCCACCTTCTTTCATGAAAATTGTTAGATGGGAGAGATGATTGGTGGAGGGCTCTAAAATATAGCTATCTACATATCATCATAAAGTTGTTGTTGGTAGGTTACTAATGGGATCAATAGGGAGAAAAAATTTCTTATATGGGTTACCTAGTTGCATTCTGAAATAGTTCCACTCAAAATATGTCATGATTAGCTTAAGTATTACAAATCAATAATCAAATAAGATAAATTGTTTAAAATGTCAAGGAACCTTGAGGAAGTGAAATTTCCATTACTAAATTCACCTAAGGCAAGAAAACATTCACCATAGTGAAAATCTTCAATAAAAGTTGAATTAGTAATAGTATTAATTTATCTAAATATATGAGTAAATGTTACATATGTACCAAAATGTCATAGAAATGTAGTATAGTTTGTGGATCTTCATTTATTTAAATTTTTGGTGGAATAACCCTTTTAGAGTTTGATTAAACCCAACGTTTCAAACTTCTATGTGAGTCCATCTTCGGGGGAACACCAAGATTCTTGAGAAGATTGGTGTGGATTAGGGCAAGAGAATTGCAAGGCTATATATAATCATAGACGTGGGGGAATGTTATACACTTGGCTCGCAGAATTTTAATTATGATAGTTAATATAATTTATTAGCATTATTTAAGAGATAAATTTAATTAATGAGGTGATAATTATTTTATGTTAATTTGATATGTAAATAATATTTCTTTTTAATTGATTATTTATTAATTCTATGTACTTATTATCATAACATTTATATATAATTAATTAAGATATGGGTTGTTGTCAATAATAATAATTTATATCATAACTACTATTTTTATCATAACTTTTTTCATCATAATTTTTTATCAAAACCATCCATCAAACCCTAAATAAAAATAATGTAAAGAAAACCTTTGACATTCCTAAAATATCTTTACCATACATAAAAGGAATAAAATTTCAAGAATCTCAAACCAACACAACATCAACATTGCATTCACTCCCCCTACTTTGAATTTAAATAGGAACGCAACAAATTACAGAGATAACCATAAATAGAGAGATACAACAAGAATAATACGTCATTCCATTAATGTAAAATACTGAAATATGCTTACGAACAGAAATGGAAATAAACTAGGTCGGGCGATGGTAGCTTAACTCTAAGGAGAGATGTGGCGGCTACATGCCTCTGAAATGTCTTAGAATGAGCCTCGAAGGCCTATTTATTGTTGAAAAATAATGTAAAACCCTAAATATCCAAATCCATAACCATAGGAGATGAAGCGCCAAACTATGGGCCTCGTTTTGTGTAGATTGGTACATCAACTTCCCGGGGTCGTAACTTTGGCATACGATCTTCGTTTGACATGAACAATACCTCGTTAGAAAGATTTATCCAAGGACTGCAAGATTAGAATGAGAAACATTAGTCAATGGACCCATGTTTCTCCCAGTTTTCCCAAAAAACGTTGTTAGGGCCTCAAAACGATGCTGGAAGTTCACAACCTAAAAAACTGCCAAAAATAGTAAATTGTGCTACAAATAAGGAAACTTAAAAACTGAAAGAAACAATGGTGGGGGTCCAAATGGAATTGGTGGGTGACCACCAATATCCACCTTAATCATTCCTCCCCCCTTAGGAAGCAATGGTCCCCATTCCGTCGATTTCCTCCATGAGATGAGGAAACTTTGGCTAAATTTTGTCCCTAGTGAGCCACTTGCTCTCCTGAAGGAGTTGACCTACTTTGACAACTTGATATAGTTGGCTCTTCTGCTAGTGAGTGTTCTTGACATGTGTGTCCATGATCCGATCAGTTGCAGCTTGCTCCATGTAATATGGATTTAACTCTATTAGTGTAAGCTTTTCTGCAATGTCGGATGTGTCTAGTAATGGTGGAAAGTATGACTGAAGGCGGTCCACATTGAACACTGGGTGCAGGCCAACGAATATGGGAATGTTGAGCTCAAATGAATTGTATCCCATAGCCTTCATAATGGTGTAAGCACCATATCGGAGTGGTATGATTTTTCGATATGCTCTAGCAAGGCGTTCCTTTTGCAAATGGAACTAGACTTTGTCGCCCACCTCAAGCTTATGTGGCACGCTATGTTGATCATGTCGCTGCTTGTACTTGGAATTTGATTTCTTGAGAATGTCATGGACGTGTTGGAGAATATGTTGGATGTTGTCAATCAGGTTGTTTTCCTTATTTGTTTCGGACTAGCTATGAGTCGAATCTACTTGAGTAGCTGCAAATGGCATGGCCATATCAATGGGACATAGTGGCTTGAATCCCAAGCCCACCTGAAAAGGGTTGTGATTAGTTGAGTTGTAGAGAGCCCTGTTATAGATGTTTTGAACATAGGGGAGGATCTTATCCCATGTGCGTCGATGATTTGAGTTGTACATGTGCAAAATGTGTACGATCATCGTGTTGATAACCTCTATCTGGCCGTCGGTTTGGGGATGGAAGGCTGTGGACTTAGTGAGTTTGGTGTCCAGCATCGACTAGAGACTAGACCAAAATTTACTCAGGAACCTTGTGGCCCGATTTGAGATGATAGACTGTGGGATCCCAAAGTGTACCCACAGTCATTCAAAGAAGAGTTTAGTAGTGGCTTCTACTGTGATATTCTTCTTGCAGGTTGCCATAATGACCATATTTCAAAACTTGTCGACGACCAAAAAACCACAGTCGTTTCCATGCTTAGTAGAAGGGAGACCCGACATGTAATCCATGGAGATGGATTCCCAATGTCAACTAGGGGTAGGCAGTGAAGTATAGAGGCCTTTCTTCTTAATTGTTGGTTTGGCAATGACATAAGCAGTGCAGGATATATTGTACTTCCTAACATCTTGTTGAAGATTTGGCTAATAGAAATACTTTTGTAGTACTTCCACTGTTTTCTCGACCCTGAAATGTCGAGCAAGCAAACTTTAGTGTGCTTCCCAAATCATCTTGGCATGCTCGCTTGAAGGAACACAAAGGTGACCCAGGTGGCCTAACAGGGCATCCTCGAGGTGAAAATCTGGAACATGTTGACCCTCCAAGAGTGTCTGGTATGTGTGGTTGAATTCTGTGTCACTTTTGTAGAGAAGTGGCTAATCAGAAGTCTTGTGCCTAGAAGAGTTGAGCACAGTGATTAATGCCATGATTGGTGGTCCACTGAGTCAATCTGTAACGTTATTGGTGCTGCCCTTCTTATACTTGATATTCAAATGGAACTATTGTAGGTATGTGGACCACTTTTGATGGTGATCATTCTGGAACTTCCATTACATTTCTATAAATTGTAGGGGTCGGTGGTGTGTGTGGATGATCGTTTCCTTTCCCAAAATGTAATTCTTCCATTGTCAGCAGGCCTGCATAGTGGAATACATCTCATTGTCATAAGTGGGATACTTCTAGATTGTGTCTGAAAGTGTCTCACTGTGATATGACACTGGATTCCCATGTTGAGTAATGACTACCCCAATAACATAGTGAGAGGCATCTGTCTCGATCTCAAATGGTTGTTGCAAGTTTGGTAATGTGAGCATTGGTGCTCAGAAGGGGCGATGTTTTAACTCTGTGAATGCCTGTTGAGATTCAGACCAAAAGAAATTTTCTTTCGCTCCTCCCTTGGTGACTTGACTCAAGGGCCACGTAATATGAGAAAATCCCAACACGAACCTGCAGTAGAAGTTGGCAAGACCCAAAACGCTGCAGAGCTCTGTCAGAGTGGTTGGATATGGCCAATCTCTAATGACTTGGATCTTGGCTAGATCCACATGCACCCCCTCTTCATCAATAATGTATCCCAGATATTGAACTTGGTTCATGCCAAAAGTGCATTTCTCCAAATTAGCACACAACTTATGTTGCCGCAGTGTTTGGAGAACTTCTTCGATGTGGTCAAGGTCCTCTTCCCAACTCTGGTGGAAGATGAGGATGTCGTCCAAGTATACAAATAAAAATGAGTTTGTGAATGATCACAATATGTCATCCATTATCCTCATGAAGGTTGCAGGAGCATTCATCAACCCGAAAGGCATAACAAACCATTCGGAAAGGCCCCCCTTGACTTTGAAGGTAGTCTTCCACACATCGGAGGGTTTGATTGGTACCTAGTGATATACTGACTTCAAATCAATCTTGTTAAAATATTTTTCCCCCTTTAGTTGGTCCAGAAGGTCATCAATCCATTTGATCAAGTATCTATTCCAGACAATGATTTTTTTGAACACTCGACAGTCAATACATAGTCTCCAAGTCCCATCCTTCTTCTATACCATTACAATCGGACTCCCACAGGGTGATGAACTCAGTCAAATGTGACCTTTCTACAGAAGCTCTTGAATATGCCTCTTGATTTCATCATTCTCCAGAACGGAGCATCGATCAATTGGTCCATTGGGAAGTTGTGCAGCTGAGGTCAGATCAATCGAATGCTTGACCTGGCAATGCAAAGGAACCCCTACAGGGGAGGTGAAGATTTCCTCATACTCCTCCACGACCTTGACCATCTGTAGTTGTCATGTGGAGGGGTTTTGTCTTGAGGCTTTGACCATCGTCTTCTTCTCTCTTCGAGGGCGTATCATCAAGAAAATAAATTTCTTGGTTTCAGAAATGAGCTTACTATATTGTTTTGCAATAACCAAGGAGATAGTGGTAGGTAATGCTACCTCCGGTATCCTGTACAAATTATTTCCCAAAGTAACAATAACAACATGAAGCCTTAACTGATATACAACATGTCTCTTCCAAAAGTATGGTTGGCCTAATAATACATCACAAACATCAAGGGGAGAAATGTCACATAATACCTCATCTGTGAAGGGCTTGATGTTGTATGGAAGGCGACACTGCTCGCTCACGCAAATATCCTGTCCTTGGTTAAGCCACCCAATGGTGTATGTTTGTGGACGTGTTTTGATCGGTAAGCCTATCCGCTTCCTGACCTCTACCTAAATGAGGTTCTTTTGGCTCTCGTTGTCGACAATGAACTATAGTGGGGAGCCCTGTATGCACATCTTGGGGGGGAAGAAGCGCTCCTTCTCCTCTAGATGTTTGAGTTCCTCCTTCTACATCTTCATGGTGGCAACAGTGGTGTTAGGCTCCACATCGATAATTTGCTGCCTTTGTCATTTCCCTTATCAGGTTTTGACTCAGAGTTTGGACATGCATTTGATTCCAAAGACTTTAGCTCATCCACTAGTGACTGATTGGCCTGAAACTCACTTGTATTGTGAGTGGAGCTCTTATGAAACTCACACCACTTTCACGTGTCCTTCTTTGGCTTTGTGGTGTTTTCTTTTCTTGCTGCTTTGGTGGGTTGTCCTTGGCCACCCCCACCTTGGCTTTGTACTTTGTTCAGTGGTTTAGGAGCACCTTTCCCTTAGTTTGGATTTGCAAATCCAAAGTCTCACTTCTTTTATTTAAACTTCTGCTCAATCTTGACACCGTATCGGTATGTCATGCCGAGCGAGGAGATGTCAAGGAACTCAATCTTGTCGTGGATGTGCCTGTGTAGGTAGTCATGATATTTGAGTACCAAATGCAGCTCAGAATCCTTGATACCCAACTTTTTGCAAAGGGTATGAAAAATATTGGTAAACTATGGCATGTCTTGGTCCCTTCCCTACCGCAGCGTGGTCCACTTTATGTATTTATCCCCATAGCTTCTGACACGACAGTACTGCTCCTTGATGACATTCTAGAATGAATTCCAAATGGGTGTGGTTAAAAATAGTAAGGCCATACTTTCATCCTTCTTCTCGTAGTAGGTTTCCTATTAGTCCTTGACATGGGGGGTGGCTTTGAGAAGAGCGAAAGTTATCTTTTCTCAGCCGGAAAAATCATGAACAAAAAAATACCCTTCTAGCATATTTAACCATTTATATATAATGTTTGGATCTATGTGACCCTCAAATATGGGAATGCCAAAGTTAACTTGCACCTTAAAGGGTGTGGGGCTTCCGGAGTAGCTGCTGGAAGTAGATGTGTCACCCCTGGGTAGCTGCTGAAGGATCTGGGAAAAGTTGTCGATCATCGCATTCCTTTGTCGCTCGAGGGCCTCTTCGAGCAAGATTTTGATAGGATATTTTGCCCCATCGTCTTTCTTTTCATTGCCATGGGAGGCCATCAGGATCTGCGAGGCTTGTCTTGCAAAGGTTTGACCAATTCGAACCCTAACTCTTTATATCACGACCTCGTTGGGGACATGCAAAGAAAAATAGAGAGAGAGGAGACCTCTCTAATACCACTAATCTAAATTTAAATAGGAACATAAAATATTATAGAGATAACCATAAATACAAAGATACAATAGAAATAATACTTCGTTTCATTAATGTAAAACACTGAAATATGCTTACAAATAGAAATGTAAATAAACTAGCTCGGGTGATGATAGCTTATCTCTCAGGAGAGATGTGGCAACTACATGCCTCTGAACTATCTTACAATGAGGCTCAAAGGCCTATTTGTTGTTGAGAAACAATGGAAAACCATAAATAGCCAATACCCAAACCTTAGGAGATGAAGCGCCAACCTATGGGCTCTATTTTGGGTAAATTGGTACATCAACTTCCGAGGGTCATAACTTTGGCATATGATATTCATTTGATGTGCACAATACCTCATTAGAAAGATCTATCCAAGGACTACAACTTTGGGATGAGCAACATCGGTCTAAATCCCCTTGTTTGTCCCAGTTTTTCCAAAAATCATCATTTATGGCCTCAAAAGAGCTCCGAAATTTCAGGACTCGAAAAATGCCAAAAATAGTAAAGTGTGCTACAAATAAGGAAACTAAAAAACTGAAAGAAACAATGTCGAGGTCCAAGTGGAATTTGTAGGTGGTCACCAATATCCACGTGGATCACCCCTTGACACTATTGGGAAAATTGTAGACTCCACAAAGGACCCTATAAACACTAGACTACAAAAAGGGTTTACATAGTCCCTTGCTCATGTGGAAAATAATACATAGGTAAAATGGGCATATCATTAAATATTACGCTTAAGGAGCATGTTGTTGACATATATAGGAACAAAACATCAAAATCTACTCTTGCACAACATGCTTTCTCCTACTCACACTACATTTGTATGGAAGAAGTTAAACTTGTCATAAGGAAGAGCATTGCTTGAAACAAAAAATTAAAGAGACCATAGAAATTGAAAAAAAAAAGAACAATGTGAATTGTGATAAAAGCCTTATCATCTTTGAAACTCTTAATAAATAATACCACAAATAATTTTAACATTAACTTTTAATTTATAATCATATTAACTAAGATTAATTAGTTCAACTTATAATGATTTTACATTATTAATAAAGATTAAATAAAAAAAATTATAATAAAATTGTTTTGATAAAAAAATTATGATACAAAATAGTAGTGATGATATAAGTTATCATTATTGACAACAACCAGATTATAATTAATTATATATAAATGTTATGATAATAAGTAATCATACAATTAATAAATAATCAATTAAAAAAAAATATTATTTATATATCAAATTAACATAAAATAATTATCACCTCCTTAATTAAATTTATCTCTTAAATAACCCTAATAAATTATATAATTTATTAAGGGTAGTAATTAAATTTATTCCACCAAACATTGCCCACATCTATCATAAGATATACCCTGCATTTTCCTTACCCTAATCTACAACAATCTTCTCAAGAATCAAGGGACTCACATAAAAATCTAAAAAATAGGTTTAATCAAAACTCACAGGTTATTCCACAAAATTTTTAAATTTGATTCACATGTATTAAGAGTAAGAATAAAAGCTTCCCCACCCTCCATCAATTTCATTAATCACCTTTTTAACATCCAAATGTACATATCCAATAAAATATTTACAATAAAATCTAGATAAATGATAAAAATTATTGACACCCGAGTCATATTGATAGAAAAAAACCCGCCCATAATTATTTTTCTCCGTCATTTACAATAAAACCTAGATAAATGATAAACATATTTGTCATCCCAGTCACATTGATAGAAAAAAACCCACCCATAATTATTTTTCATAATCACGTATCTCTTGTAGCATGGCTAGGTTTGAACTCGATATTAGCCTGCAAACCGTACAAAAACTTGTAATAAACTTTTGAAAGTTCAAATTTACCGAGAGGCGTAACGCTATGATTTGTGTTCGGTAATGGATACATTGATCGAGATGGGCAAATGCGGCTTATGAGTCGGTGCGCAGGCGTTAAAAGCTGTGGTTATATAATAAAAGTATTACAGTATGCAGTCTCAAATCTATGTTCGTCTTTTCCGTTCTATGAAAATGCATTCTGAATTGCTACAGCAAACCAGCACGTAATGTGTTGGGTGGATAGGGATAACCGCACTCCGCCTGTTATAGACCTGAATTTTTAATTTCAATATCATTGTCAGGGAAGGATGGAGGATTTGGACATGAATAAAATATCTCTAGAAGCAGGCAGCAGTGATTATGGTGCCGCCGGCGACAACGACAATTTTGATGACGGTGGTAATTCAGGCACTACTGACAACACCAATCTTGCTTATGGTAATTCAAGCACTACTGAGAACACCAATCTTGATGGTGGTAATTCAGGGACTACTGAGAACACCAATCTTGATGGTGGTTGTAATTCAGGCACTACTCAGAACACCAATGTTGATGGTGGTAATTCAAGCACTACTGAGAACACCAATATTGAGGGTGGTGGTAATTCAGGCACTACTGAGAACACCAATCTTGATGGTGGTGGTAATTCCGGCACTACAGAGAACACCAATCTTGATGGTGGTTGTAATTCAGGCACTACTCAGAACACCAATGTTGATGGTGGTAATTCAAGCACTACTGAGAACACCAATATTGATGGTGGTGGTAATTCAGGTACTACTGATAACACCAATCTTGGTTGTGGTAATTCAAGCACTACTGAGAACACCAATCTTAAGGATGGTGGTAATTCAAACGATACTGAGAACACCAATATTGATGGTGGTGGTAATTCAGGCATTACTGAGAACACCAATCTTGATGGTGGTGGCAGTTCAGGCACTACTGAGAACACTAACGTTGATGGAACTCAGATAGAAAGGAAACCTGATGAATATGAAAGATGCGAGATCTGCTTTAAGAATGTCAATGTGAATAAAATGCATGAAAAATTGCCTTGCCATCATAGGTTTTGCATTCGTTGTATGGCTAACTACGTTGAGTTCGATTTGAAGTCATATGGCTCTCTGCCTAGATGCCCGCTGCCATGGTGTGCTTCCCCACTCCCTAAAGATGTTTGTGAGAAATTCTTGTCGCCCGAATTGCTTGAAACTTTTTCAGAGCGGTTAGAAGAGGCAGCAATTCCAGATTCAGAAAAAGTATATTGCCCCTATCCTAACTGCTCAGCTTTGATGTCGCTGTCAACGTTAGAAAGGTGCCCACAAGATCCCTCTTCCTCTTCTTGTTCCTCATCACCAAATCCTTTCGCAACAACAACAACAGCAGCAAAATGCCAGAAATGCAACCGACTGTTTTGCATACAGTGTAGGGCTCCTTGGCACAAAGACATGACATGCGACGACTATGCTTCTCAGATGTGTGGTGCAGATGCAGAGTTTAATTTGCTTGCAGCGAAGAACAAGTGGAAGCAGTGCCCCAATTGCAAAAGAGTGATTGAACGCACCTCAGGTTGCATGCAGATGTGTTGCAGGTACTTGATTTCCAATCCCTTAAGTTTTGTTTATCAAAGAATTGAGTAAATTGAAATGTATGCTTTCAATTATTTTATTCTTAGGTATTCTGCGCCAAAATCAACTCCTCTTTCTGTAAATTCGTTTCCACTAAACTGCTCTCCTGTGTTCTTGCAATCATTGTACTGCAGTTTTTTAATACACCATCCTTTTTAAAATTGTATTGTAATATTTGTTTGTTCTGGCAATTTTTGTACCACAGTTTTTTAATACACCATCTTTGTTAAAATGGTTTTATAATCTTTGTTGAACTGTTCTTTAACACATCATTTTCTTGGAAATTGTTTCATAATGTTTCTTGGAAATTGTTTTGTAATGTTTGTGCTGTAATTCTTTGTTAAACCGTCGATCTGGGAATTTTGTTGTAAGGTTGGTTTTATAGTTCTGCGCAACCAGGGTAGTAGAGCTTGTGAAGGGTAGTACAACATGTAAAGAGCGTATTTATAAAACTGAGAATATGTAATTAAGGAAAGAGAAGTAAAGACAGAAATCACGGTAAGAGTAAGAATTCAACTTAAGGTTTGGAACGTTGATGCAACTTATAGACGAAGGGTACATATCCCTACATTGAACATATAAATGGCAAATGCGTGTGCACCACCGTTATCACTTTTGGGAATCAATCAAATGAAAGGTAGACAGTCTAGACTCTGATAAATTTGGCACAACTCAAGAGCAGACTGTCTATGCTTTCTACAATTGGATGTCTCCTTGCTTGGAGCAGTCAGAGTAGGGCAATCTTTGAGGTTTCTTTGGGAACAATTCAGTTATATTTAAGTTTTACTAGGTTTTGGTGTTTTAAATTGATGTCTTTCTTCTTTTTTTTAAATGGATTAGTGTTTTTTAAAATGGATTAGTGGTGTAATATTTTTTTTTTTAATGATATTTAAATTATATAAATTTAGTAATTTAAAATTATAATCTTTTTATTGAGCTTTCTGTGATCCATAATAGTTGTAAGAAGAACTTATGCTTAAATCACATTTTGTCGACAGGTTTAGAACCAACTCATAGTCAGAGCAAGTTGAAGAAACAGATCCAACTATGCAAGTTAAATAGTATGAGCAGAGTCCCAACGGCTTTCTTGTCCAACCCCTAATTTTGACTATGGCACTAGAGTTAAAAAATAAATTTAATAATATAGTTATATTCTATGACCATTCTTTTAAAATATATAAAATTTTTACATAAATAAACTAATTTAATAGGTGTTAATGTTAACTCCTATTAAATTAGTTTATTTATGTAAAAAATTTATATATTTTAAAAGAATGGTCATTGAATATAACTACAAGATAGCCTTTGGGGGCTTTCCTCATACTATTTAACTTGCATAACTGGATGTGTTTCTTCAACTTGTCACACTAGTTGGTTCAAAAAACATGGACAAAAATATTTCCTCATGTAATTTACTCCAAAGTTCTTATATTCAAACCATTTTAATTTAACGTTTCAAATTATAATTTTTCTAATAAATTAAAAAATAAAATAATTGTACTCGATATGGAATGATCAAAAGATAAATTAAATAATTAAATAATTGTACTAGATATGGAATGATCAAAACTAACATTCAATGTAGTTCAAAATAACAATATACTTTTTAAAACTTTATTAAATCACATCTCTACGTTTTGTAGCATTTATTGTTACTACCGATAGCATGAAATATTTAACTCCCAAATCACAACGGTAGCGTTACATCATCATTTATATGATACACCAAATCATATTATATATAATAGCTGATTTGGTTTTTAAAATTTTGAGTTTTTATGAATTTTAATTTATATATATTCAAAAAAAATTATAATTAATAAAGTGATTGATTAATATAATTTTCATTTTCATTATGTGTTGATATAAATAGAAATAATATTTAAAAAAATAGAATATTTATTTAAAGTATTGTGTTATTTAGTATTGTAGAATAACTGTGTTGATATAAATAGAAATAACATTCCAAAAAATAGAATATTTATTTCAAACATTGTGTCATTTAGTATTGTAGAATAATTTAGTTTTTATTGGTTTTATTTATAGTTATTCGTTTATAAATGTTGTTTTATTAAATATATTATTTAATAAATTTCAATTTGTACTTAAATATATTTTTATAATGAATTTGAATGGTTTTGAAATTCATAATTATAATTATAATTAATTTGAATTATTTTGAAAGGTATACTAATAAATAATATAATTTAATGCTATATATATATATATATATTTATTATTTATTTTTTAAGTAATATTATTATTTAAATATTATTTTTTTGGAGTTTAATTGATGATTTTTGTCAAAATAAAGTGTTCTATATTAAGAAGTTTGAGTTCAAATTTTTATATTTGAAAAAAAGGAGATATATATCAAGACTTTAAAATTATAGTGATAGTGGTTGAAATCAATTAAAATTAATTTAATTGTTAAATTTTTTAAATAAAAAAAAATATAAAAAAAAATTCTTATTCAAGTGTTGAAGTGTTTTAATAAATTTGATATAAATCAAAAAAAACCTAAAATCAACTAATAAAAAAATATTTAGTATTTTATTTCTCAAATTTCTAATTAACTATTTTCATAAAAATAAAATTTATTTTAAAATTAATTATAATTTATATTTTTAATATTTATTAATTTCAATATACTTCATTCAAAATTTATTTAAATTTTGTTATCATATTTAAACTTTAATATAATAATGTTATTTTAATAATAATAAAAAAATAAATTATAATTTATATTTTTAATGTTTATTAATTTCAATAAAATTCATTCAAAATTTATTTAAATTTGGTTATCATATTTAAACTTTAATATAATAATAGTTTTTATTTTGACTTTTAAAAAAATTAATAATCAAATCTAGGAGTTTTGTGTTACTCTTAGCCATTTGTATTTTTGGAATTTTAAGATTTAGGTTTGTATTTTTATTTTATTTTATTTTATTTATTTATTTAAAATAGTTAATTTTATTGTTAATTTTTAAATTTAAATTATATTTTTTTACCAAATTTTGCGAGTTTTGAGTTGGAGAGTTTATACAATTTATATTTATTTATTGTTAATGATAGTAATTTGTATTTTTGGAATTTTTATATTAAAGTTTGTATTTTTTATTTTTTTAATTTCAAATTATATTTTAATATAATTTATTTATTTATTTTATATGAATTATATATATTTATGTGAGATTGTAAATTTTATTTGTATTTTAAAATTTAAATATATAATTATTTTTTCATTAAGTTTTGGATAGAGGGTGATTAGATGTACTTTTAAGGCACTCCTACATGTTAAGTCATTGACTAAATTCTTTCTATTTTGAGTGTTATTCTTGGACATGCCCATGAAGTAGTCTCACTAATGCCTATATATATATATGAATTATAAAAATATTTTTTAATTACATTTTATTTTATATGGATTTTATATTTTATTAATACTTTTTTTTTCTCATGTGTTTTCAGATGTGGCTGTGAATTCTGCTATCAATGTGGATGTAGATTGAAGAATAAAGAACCATGTAATTGTGATTATGATGATAGTGATAGTGATGATGACAATCTGTACTCAAGATAAAAGTTGTGATGATAGGGAAAATAGTCAATTATAATAACATTATAGAATATTTTTTATTAAACAATTTCAAAATTTGAAATAGTGATAATATTTAAATTTCAAAAAAACTATTAGATAATATGTTTAAAAGGTAAAAAAGGGTAGAGATTATTTGTTTTGAAAATATATATTATAATAAATCAAATAGTTTGAGAAATACATTTTTTTAAAACTAAAATTAAAAATGGATTTGTATTTCATAAAATCTATGTTTTGGGGCATAGCTATACAATCTTTACAACTATTTTTGTTGGTGCATAAGATCAAATTGTAGTAAGTAGCAAAATTTTAAATTGTGATATAAAACCACACCTTAGACTAGACATGAAGCAACATTACAATGTTCTAAAAATGTTAGCTATAAATCTTCTAAAAACACCAATATAATGTTCTAAAAATGCTAGCTTATAGAACCTCTATGAATGACTAACTAAAACTTAACACTTACAAATGAAAGTTTGTAATCAAGATTAAGGAACTAGGATTAAGCCTATAATCCCAATTTTGTTTTGCTAGAAGGATCTCCTCATTCGTTAAAAGGGCCCCCTTCTTGATGTTGTGCCTATGAACATCAATAAATCATTTAGTGTGAAATCTCCCTAGCATATGATAGGTCCTTTTCATAATAGCTTAGGGTTTGATGTTAAATAGAAGATATACATTGATGAGGTGGCTTGAAAGAATGGTAGAGTCACCAATGATAATGAGATCTTAAGTGTTTCTCTTTGTAGTGAGAGAGACCTTGTATAAATACATAAGATTCTTATTGGTTGTTTGTGATGATTCGTGGGCCCCATGAGAAGTGGTATTCTCATTAGTCTTCAGGGTGATAGACCACCCCCCCTCTTCCACTTCTCCCATAGCTCAATTATTTTTAGTTGTGCCATCAAAGCACAACATATGATGTTTCTTTTGTTGACTTATCAAATTCAACATCTAGTAATCTTAGATTCTAGTTTGATGGAGGATGAGAGGATGAAGGAGTAATTACCCAAATTCCCAAAGAGGTCCATCATGTATGCCCTTCTAGATCCAATACCTAAATTGATTTAATATTTAATGTTTTGGAGATGAATGTAGATTTCATGGGAGCCCTTACATTCTTAGTAGTTCTCCTAAAGTCTCATTCTTCTCTTTAAAACATTTGTCTATTCCTAGTTTTTCCAACTCACATATTTACACAAGGAAAGATAGATCCTATTGAAAAGAGGTTTTCCTCGCATGAACCATCTATAACAGTTGTCTAAATTATCATGAAGTTTTTTTATACAACTTGGGTTCTTTTGTCTACCACTTAGAATTTTATGCTAACCTTCTTGGTGAAAGCGAAAAAATAGAAGAGGTGGTTAATTGGTTCTAGTTCATTCTTACACAAATCACATTTAGATGGGACTCTTATTCCTCTTTTTTCCAAGTTTTCTATTATCAATATATTTTATGTGATCGTACCTAGTAAAAGATGTTAATTATAGGGATCCCATTTAAACTCTAGATACTCAACCAAATTTAAGTTTTAGGGGCAATCAGTCTAGAAACAGGTTGGCTTTATAAACTTAATTAACTATATAATTTTCTTTCCTTACCCAAAAGCACCTAAATCCTTCATATGAAGAGAATCATAGATCACAAGGAGAGATTTTAGCTCTACGCAGACTGAGTGGATGTTGTAGATCTAACTCAGAAATATATCATAATGGAAATAAACCCAGAAACAATAAGAGAGAAATAGATTGAAATGATTCACTTTATTAATATCAAACCCTTTAGGTAGGGCAACACCATACATTCACTCTGTAAGGAAGGAGAACACTCCCTAAGCCATATGCCTGTTCATACAATAATCCTTGACTATTTCCGTGTGGAGTCTCTAGCCTCTATATAGGCCTCATACATACAATACCATGGGTCATTACCATGGTTCCCTCATATCATCAACTAATACCATGGGCCCATTACATTATTATTAACTACATGTGGTCCCTTACATGATATGGGTTAACCATCTTATTTATTACTATGGCCCATCTCATTTTTACATTATTACCTTGGGTACCTCCCTTGGTACCCCATATTATCCCCCCTAGGTATATCAGTGGAGCTAATGGGGAATTTGACCCCAATTCCACCCATTCTGTTCACCCCTTTGTGACCATGAGGAGATATCAAATAGAGTGTATATTCCATAATGTGTGAGTGGATCACACATAGGCTTGAAACTAATAGAGGAAGGCCTCACTCAACCTAGCGAGAGTGTTTTATCTTCACTAATGGTGATTGTTATAAAAAAAAATGATTCTTGGTGTATGTGTCTATACTACGGGGAGATGAAAAAAATGACATTGAGTGATAAGTTTCCTATTCCTATAATTGATGAATTTTTAGATGAATTGCATGGAGGAATTTTCTTTACCAAGTTGGATCTGAGTTCTAGATATGCACCTTCAAATTTTCAAAGATTGATGCATTATGTTCTTATAACCTTCCTTAGAAAATTTGCTATTATTTCTTCACTACATACAAATTTACAACAAATCTTGGGAAGAGCACGTATAAAAAATTGACAAGGTCTTCACATTATTCAAAGGGAAAAAGCTATATGAAAAGCCTTTCAACTATGTCTTTAGGGATCAACAAGTTGAATATTTGCATCATATTGTATAATATGATGGTGTTAAGGGGGGGCCTAAAAATTTCAACGCTATGAGGGAATTACCAATCCCAAATACCTTGGAGAAACTCAAAGGATTCATAGGATTGGTAGGATATTATCATAATTTATCAAGAAATATGGGAAAATGGTATCACCTATAAAAATATAATTGAAGAAGGAAGAAATTTCTTGGACTAAAGAAGAAACAAAATCGTTTGAAGAATTGAAAGACGTTATGTGTACATCTCCCAACTTAGGAATGCTTGACTTCAAAAAAATATTTATTATAGAGTGTGATTCACAGGCCATGGCATTGATGTATGTTTGATGCAAGAAGGAAGACCCCTTGAATTTGAAACTAGTAAAGTTAAAGGAAAGAGCATACTCGAACACATATGTGAAAAAGAATTATTGGCCAGACTACATGCTGTTAAGAAATCACCTCCATACCTAATAGGAAGACTCTTCAAAGTAAAAATAGATGATGATATTCTAAAGTACTTCTTGGATAATAGATTATCCTTAGAAGAGAAAAAAATTGGTTCAAAAATATTTTGGGTTATTACCTTCAAATTATCTACAAAAGGGAAAAAAAATTATGGCAGATGCAATCTCAAGGAAAGAGGAAGACACAAATGGTTTACTATGTACGATATCCATTCAATAATCTGAATACGTGCAATAAGGATGGAATGGTAGAAACATTATAATCTATGAAATATCATTAAATATCTACACGAGGACACTGATGCAGGAGAAAAAATCACATGGAAAAATGATTTGTTATGATATGAAGATCATTGATAATTATGTAAGAATTCTCAAGTCAAATGGAAGGTCTTATTGGATTTACACACCTCCTATAGAAGGGAATTAAAGGTTTTTGAAGGCTTACCATACAATCAAGAAATATATTTTTTAGGAAGGTCTTAAACGAGATGTCAAAAATTTATGGCAGAATCTGTGGTATACCAATGAAATAAAGGGGATGCTATCATGATCCCTAGGCTCCTTTATGCATTATCCATACTAAATCGAGTGTTTGGAAGAAGTTTCAATGGATTTTTCTATAGGTTTACCCAAATATTAAGGGAAGAGTGTCATTATGGTAGTGGTAGATGAAATGAAAAATTATGCCCAATTTTTCTCCCTTTCTCATCCTCTTGAAGCAGGAACTATGGAAGAATAATTCATGGAAATAATCCAAAACAAACATGGAATACTTAATATTATTATAAGTGATATATATATAATTGTCAATGAAAAGTTTTAGAATGAATTAGTTTCTTGTTTACACTACAACGAAAATACCTTCTAGTGGAGGTTATAATGGAGACTTTTAGTGTGATAAAATTGGAAAAAAAATGTCCAAAAACAAATAGCTAAAACATTTGTTTGTGATATCAGATGTTTTAGAGGAATTGAATGCAATAAACACCAGTGTGTAATATATATTGCACCAGTGCTAAAAAAAAAATAAAAATCCCTGGGGCGTTCTTGTAAGGAACAACACCTAGGCATGCAAAAGGATGTCATCACAATTATTTTATATAGCATAATGCACTGCTGCATTTTTATGTTATTGATGCACCAAATTTTTGTATTATATTTTTTCTTTTTTTGTAACATCGACCTATGACACTGTAATTATTGTAATTTTTAAAATCTGTTATTCATCGAAAAATTGATGTATACCTTATAACAATATTCATATACATTAAAAATTGATTGATACATTTGTATATGATGTTTGGACTAATTTGCTATATTATCATATTTTTGCATTTCTTCATTTTAATATTTAATCACCCATATATTTAACGAGTGGTGTAACATTTCATAGTGACATCGAATAACACAATAGAATAAATTAAAAATTATGTTATTACATATCAATAAGAGGCTATTTGTCATATAAAATGGCATTTTTATTGGTAATCTTTTTTTTTTCAATTGGGATTCTATGTCCATTACATTAAACAAAATATCTTATTTTCACAAACAGTTATTTCAAAGAATATAATAGGTTGCATTTGTATACAAATATATCACCATTCTTCATTGGAGATATTGTTAGTAATCGAGCTACTTTCGTGACTTGGGTTATTCGGTGTAATTTTTTGTTGAATACATCGATTGTTTTCATCTTCTTGATTGTGTTCCATCAACAAATATAAAAATAAATTTTAATTAGTGTATCTACATTTGTGAGAGTAATGAAAATTGAAATAAATAATATACATCAATGTCAATTGAATAGCAATATACCATATCAAGAAGTGACTCATAAATTGTGCACATGGTTTCAAAAACAAGTCTCACGCCTTGTTGCAACAATTCTTCTATTGGCGTAGTTCCATAATTTCTTTCATGCAACCCCATTATAAATCATAGCTTTAATATAAAGTATTTTTTTGTTCTATTAATTATAAATTCGGAGAAGTAAAACAACATAGATACTTACAAATTCCACAATTAATTTTCCATACGCCAACATATACTCACAACCCTTATTTAACCAACAACAAACAATTCTTCTCATAGCTTTTCTTTGTATGTTGGCACCTATTTGAAGACATTCAAGGATGGTTGTTGTAACACAACATAAAATATAAAAATAAAACCTTGAGTTATTATAAGGAAATATTAACAATTACTCACAATGTTTGAAATCAACCATTTTCTTTCTTGTCATCATGTTTTATGTGTTGAATGTGTTCCATTTTGTTTTCGTTTCTGTAAGAAAATACTTGAAAAAAAATATTTAATGCTAAATTATTTTTTATATGTACAAAGGCAATCATTATTACATACATTTGAAGCACATTTTTATGGAGATGGCTCCTCGTGTGATGCAATTATATCCATTCCTTTGACCATCTTCTTGTACACTTTTTTTGATATTCCTACTAGCATGTTTCACATATCAGCTCATTGATCATTTGGGATTTTCATAGTCTTCCTGAAAAAAGTAATACACTATTTTTATATTGATATACGAAAACCAAATATAACAAAATTGTTATTAATAAATGAATGGTTTGTATTAATATATACATATAATTCTAGAAAATCATTTTAATTAGTAATATTATCTTTTGAATTATTCTTCTTTGTTGTTGTATGTTTTTCCTATTGCAACTATGACATATCTCATTGACCATTGCTACAGAAACACTTCATGTAGTTTAGATATAATCCGGTTCTTAGAATCATCGGATTGATTTTTGTATTGTACGTGGAAATTACATCTATATGTTCATTCAACTAGATCCCTCATAGTTTTGTAAAAAAAATCCCCCCTTTCATTAATCTCAAACAACACCCCACATGAACAAAGGACCAATTCATTGTCATTTACATGTTCTATAATTTGTCTTTTCTCAGAATGACATTGATCTTTTCCTTTGTTGTTTCTCCCTATAGAACATTAAACATATATTAATTAATAGATTTTTTAAAACATGTTCTATAAAATTATTAACTATATTATTAATGAAAAAGAAAATCATATTGAATAATATTTTTTCATTCACCTTATTCATCCTTTTGTAATTTTTTCATCACGCTTTTTCACTCGTCTACACTTAGATTAGAAATAATCTTATCAAGGTTCTTCATTTTGTGGCTCTGCATGACACACATAAACCAATAAATATTAGTTAAACTAACATATAGTTCAAACATATTAATTTTGTAAAGAATTTACAAATAACTTGTCTTCTTTTCTTTTTTTTGATGTGTTATCATTATGTTGATTAGTATTTTTGTTACTTGACACCTTCTCAAATTTTTTTTTATCAATATACAACCTGTACCATTCAATATAGAAGCCATTAAATATATTTTATAAATAAATCAAATAATTTTCAACCAAAAAGAGCTTTGGTAATTACTAATTTTATTTGAATAAACACGCATATCTCATTAACCACACCAGGAGTTTAATTTTTCAACACCGTCATGGAAAATTAATTTTTTTAAATAATTTTAAATTATGACAATGCGATTTGTAAGGATAAACACACCACAATGATTTAACGGTGAAATTTGTAAGAGGAAATCGATGCGTTATATTAAACCAAGAGCAACGCTAAACATACTCGATAGAATCACCAGTGTTATAATACACTAATGAGTTTTATTACAAAGGGTGCACCGGTGTGCTACATTATACATGGCACACACAAAACATATATTTGTTTTCTAAAAAATGGTATACGGATGACATGGTTTGGATATAACGCAATAAGTGCGACTCTTACTTTACATTTCAAATGCCCTATATATATAGTAAGTACACAAAAACATTAAATCTAAAAATTCCTAAAATGGAAAACACTCGTTCTGAAGTGGTAGAGGAAGTTAAACCCTATTATGAAACTAGCTCACAAAAAGATAGAAAAGATATATGAACTCCTTAGAAATCAGCCTCTTCGAGGGGGCAACCTCCTTTACATTACACAAACGAACAATTCTTTGATGATACAAATGACTAAACCTCGTTCTTATGTAGGAGTCTAAGGGCTCACAATATAATCAAGCCGAAATAACATAATAACATAAGGGCACAAAAAATAATAATAGTGGGTTTCTATGGGGCATACTAATAACAATATGGGGACAATAGGGGAACAATAATAACAATAAGGGATACAATGACAATAGTAATGGGGGAATCACTAGTATTATAGGGTCCTAACATGCCCCTATCCTTCCAAAAAGTGTTGTCCTCAACACTTAAGTAGTTTTGGATGCTTCTGTATAAAATTATCACCCTCCCATGTGGAATCTTTAGTGGATAAGTTCTTCCACTTGATGAGATACTCTGAAACTGATCGATTTCATAGTTGTCGAGTTCTTGTTTCTGTGACTACTTCTGGTTCCAATATGATTTTCCATTCCTCATCAAGTTTTGGAAATATTGTTTGAACTAGGAGCACATCACCTATAACCTTCTTTAAACATGAAACACGTGAAATTGGGTGCACTTGGGAAGTTACAGGAAGATCCAATTTGTATGCCATAGTGCCAATCTTTTGTAACACCTTGTACAAACCATAATACTTTGGTGATAATTTATTATCCTTCTTAGCTTACTTGAGGGACATTTTTTGATATGGTTCTAGCCATAGGAATACCTAGTCACCTACATCAAAAATTCTTTCGCTATGATGTTGATCTGCCTATTGTTTCATTTCATTCTACACCAATGTGAGGTTATCCTTTAAGAGTTGGAGAACTTGTTGTTGATTTTCGATGTGATGTTCCACTGCTTGAACCTTAGAATTTTCTCTTAAATATTATGTGATGGATGGTGGATGATATCCATAAAGTGCCACAAATGGGGTCATTTTTGCTGTAGTATGGAAGGAAATCTTATACCACCATTTAGCCATACGCAACCATTTGACCCATTGTGTCAGTTTATTAGATACAAAGCAACGAATATATCCTTCCAAAAATTTGTTTACTATCTAATTTTTCCCATCAGATTGAGGATGATAAGATGCATTATGAGCTAACTGAGTACTGAGACAAGAAAATAATTTTTTCCAAAACTTTCTAGTGAAAATGGGATCTCTGTCGCTTACAATAATCTTTGGGTTTCCATGTAGCTTTTGAATTGTTTCCATAAAATTTACAATGAAAATGGGATCTCTGCCACTTACAATAATCTTTGGGTTTCCATGTAGCTTTTGAGTTATTTCCATAAATGTAGTAGAAACTGTACTAGCTTCAAATGGATGTGATAATGCACAAAAGTGTGCATACTTCGTAATTCTGTCAACTACCACCATGATGACACTCTTTCCCTCGGGCTTGGGTAAACCTGTGATAAAATCCATTCAAACCTCCTCACAACGTTGGCTTGGAATGGACAAAGGTTGTAATAAACCTGGAGTCTTAATTGTTTCAATTTTATTTTGTTGGAAAACTAAACATTATGCCACAAACTTTTGAATATCTGATTTAAGGCCATCCCAAAAAAATTCCTTCTTAACCCTGTGGTAAGATTTTAAAAATCCCTAGTTCCCTCCTAAGGGAGAAGTGTGCAATTCCATAAGAATATTTTATTTGAGTTGGGAATTATTACATAGGTATAAGTGATCTTTGTAACATAACTAATCATTTTTCCAGCTAAATGTATCAGATGTACTGGGATCTTGTTGTATCTTTTGAATAGTGCCCACACTTCTTCGTCATTCTTCTATTCCTCCGTTTCTTTGTTTATCCAATCTAGTTGGATAATATAAATGGCACACAACAATGCTTCCACATCCTCATCCTTTCTTGAGAGTGCATCTGCCACAACATGCTTCCCTTTTTCGTAGATGATTTCAATGTCATAACCCAACATCTTTGTGACCCATTTTTGTTTCTCTTTAGAGGACAATATTTTTTATAAAAAGTATTTAAGACTATCATATTTTTACCTTCAAGTGTCTTCCCATTAGGTAGGGTCACCATTTCTTAAGTGCATGTAGTATTTCCAACATTTCCTTCTCATAAATAGCTGTATGTAAATACTTTCCTTTGATTGGATGACTTTCAAAAGAAATGGGTCTTTCATCTTGCATTAAAACAACACCAATTCCATTTCTTGAAGCATCGCATTCCACAATAAAGGTTTTTGTGAAGTCCGGTGTAGCTAAGGCCAATGCTTCATACATTGCCTCTTTAAGATGTTCGAAGGCCTTTGTTGCTTCTGGAGTCCATGAAAATGCATCTTTCTTCAATAATGTTGTTAGAGGTGCTATTATTCTCCCATAATTCTTAACAAACTTGCAGTAATACCCTGTCAACCTGAGAAATCCTTGCAGATGGTTTATGAATGTGGGGATTTTCCATTCCTTAATGGCCTTAATTTTGCTAGGGTCTACCTTAACACCTTCCTGAGATACAATATGACCCATATATTCCACCTCTTGTACTTCAGAGAAAAATTTGGAGCTTTTTGCATATAATTGTTTCTCCTCCAATAGTTTGAGCACACTATCAACATGTTCAACATGATCCTTCCAAGACTTGCTGTAGATTAGTATATCATCAAAAAATTCTAACACAAATTTTCTAAGGAAGGGTTTGAAAATGGAATTGATCAAACCTTGAAATGTAGAAGGTGCATTGGTAAGGCCAAAGGCATGACCAAAAATTCATAATGACCGTCATGAGTTCTAAATGTTGTTTTCATAAAGTATTTAGTCTTCATTTTGATTTGACGATATCTTGAATGAAGATCTAACTTGGTGAAATAAATTCATCCATGCAATTCATCGAATAATTCATCAATTATATGAATGGGAAATTTATATTTAATAGTGAACTTGTTCAGATCCTTATAATCTGGACACATGCACCATGATTCATCCTTCTTGTGCACCAATACTACTAGAGTAGAGAAACAACTTTGACTAGGTTGAATTATACCATCCGCTAGCATTTTTGAAACCATACGTTCAATTTCACTATTTTGGGCATAGGGATATCTATACGACTTGATGTTTGGACGAAAACTTCCTGGAATCAAATGAATAACACGATCATGATCATGAATAGGTGGGAGACATTTGGGAGTCTCAAATACCTTGGAATGATTGTCCAAGATTTTTTGGAGATCTGGAGAAATAGATGATTTCAATGTGGGAACCTCTGGCGAACATAATTGTGCCATTACTTCTTGTTGTTCCTTCTTTAGAAGCTTTGTCATACCATTAGAGCTAATTATCTTTCCCAGTCTCCCTGCAATACCCCTTAATTCAACTTCCTTTCCTTCCACACAAAATTTCATGAAAATTTCTTGAAAATTAAAAGTTATTGTACCCAAGGATTGTATCCATTAGACTTCTACTACAACATCAGCACCACCCATTGGAATGGAAAGCATTGGGCTATTCAATACATATTCTCCCATGAATAGCTTGATATTATGGCGCTTTCTAGAGCAATTTATGGTTCCTCCACTTGCAACCATCACATGGTACTCTTGTGCTGGATATAGGAAGAAATTCAATTCCTTTTCTATCTTACAATGAATAAAATTATGGGTACTTCGCGAATCAATCAACACTATTACATTTTTCTCCTCGATATGTCCTTCTATCTTGATAGTTTGAGTGGTAATTCCAGCCAATGCATTACAAGATATGGTGGTATTCATTTATTTTTTATCTAAGATTTGTTCTTGGAGTATGTCCTCTTCTTTTGATATTTCTTGTTCCTTTTCTTCCTCCTCTTCATAATCTATGTAGAACAATTTCTTCTCAGCACACTTATGACCTTTAGTGTATTTTCTATCAAAACTATAACGCAACCCTTTTGCTCTTTTTTCTTCCAATTTTGTTGTGTCAACCTTGTAGGTTGTGGAAGGCTAGGGGCAACAACAATTCCATATTTATAGTTGTGAGTGGTAGGCTTCCTGGTTGCCATAATTTTCCTTTCCATTTTTCTTGCTAACCTAAATGCCTTCTCTAATGAATCAGGTTACCAAAGGTGAACCTCATGTTGGATATTATGCTTTAAAGTCCCTATGAACACTTCAATCTTATGCTCCTCTAGAATATCTTTTACCCTTATGTTCAATTTTTGCAAGTTCTCAATGTGCTCCATCATTGAACCCTTTTGTTTGAGATTTATCAATTGGCTAAAAAAGGTGTTTCTTTTTGTATCCTCATAATGTTTTATCATTTCTTCAATAAAAATTGCCCAAGTGACAATTTATTTATGAGAGAGAAGCAATCAATACCATACAAACTGATTTGGTTCCAACTATAAAGTTTCAATACGTACCTTTTGTGTGTTTTTCACATTATGGAGACCAAAGAATTGCTCCATCTGTAGTATCCATGTTCCGAGATATTTGCCATCAAACTTCCTCATATCGATTTTTGGAACATGGTGGGTCTTCAATCCAACATTAGAGTCTATGAAATCATTATTAACATTTATTTTGTTCTCATCATGAGTTTCCTTTACTACCCTTTCACCATTAGTGGCCATTTCTTGTAGCAACTTATTTGAATTTATCTTCAATTCTTCCATCTTATCGTCCATGCCATTCATCTTAGCGTCCATGCCAAGCATATTAGCTTCCATGCCATCCATATTAGCTTCCACACCATCCATCTTAGCTTCCATCCCATGCGTCTTAACTTTCATGACATTCATATTAGCTTCCACACCATTCATCTTGGTTTCATTTACCTTTAGTGAGAGTGAAATTTGTTGTACTTGGTCTTGTAATTTTGATATATGATGTTGCATTTCTTCCTCTTCTTCATGACTGATGATAGAACTTTCAGTTTGCGTACTAGGTGTTTCAATTTTCTTTCTTTGGGGCATTAATTAATGCTAATAATTCTTCACTATTCCCTTTGAATTCCTTCAAGTTATTTTTCAAACCAATCTTTTGCAAAATTAAAAAAAAAACTACACACCTTTCTTCACTTTGTAATAGCTCAATATTCAATATGTTGTACCTCTGTAACTGCATATCTTGAATATATGAAATCCCATTTTGCGATAGCCCTTTGAGTCCTCTTTCTAACCCCACAAGTTTGATCAATATTGGATTCTCCAGGGAAGAGTTATGCCAAATCTCCCACGGTGACCTCATTATAGACTAGTTCCGTAGAGCGAAATTGTACGATGTGCCATGTGTCACTATTTCGAAATTAGTACTTGAAACTAATACACATAAAACTACAAGACGTGATCTTTCTGAAACTTCTCATGAAATTTCAATCTGATTCTCAAAACAAAAGTTATGACAATTTTCCCCAGGTGACTTGTTTGGAATGTAATTCCTGAGTCTGGAAAAAACCCTAACTTCCTCGGATCATATCTCCTCAAATATAGTGAGACAATCTCTGAAATTCAGTACCAAAGTTCATAACGATTTTGGCTCAAATGGGATTTTTTTAGCTTCTGAACCATCATAGAAAAAAGTTATAGCGACAATTCTGCGATGACCTATTTGGAGCAGCGAAACCCCAAAATCCAAAGATCTGATACCAAATGTTATGAAACAAGCTCACAAAAATATAGAAAATATAGATGAACACCTTAGAAATCAACCTCTTCGAGGTGGAAACCTCCTTTACATTACACAAATGAACAATTCTTGGATGATACAAATGACTAAACCTCCCTTCTATATATAAGAGTCTAAGGGGTCACAATATAATCAAGCCGACATAACAGTGATAACATAAGGGCACAAAAATAACAATAGTGGGTTTCTATGGGGCATACTAATAACAATATGGGGATAATAGGGGCACAATAATAACAATATAGGATACAATGACAATAGTAATGGGGGAATCACTAGTATTATAGGTGCCTGAAAAACCCTAAAGTGAAATTTTGCAAACAAAAGCAAGGGTTTGAGGTAAGTATTGAATTTTATTATTTATTTTTAATTAAATTTAAATAGGAACAGAGAATGTAAAAAAATTTACTAGTAAAATCAATAGTAATTTTTTTATTGTACAGGGTTTTTAAACTTTTTTTTTTAATTGTAAATAAATGTAACATAAATTGTAAAAAAATTTAACACTAAAATTTAAAATTTTTTCTATCAAGGGTTTTGAGTGAACCACCATTCCTTTCAAATTTTGATGTCTCTTTCATTCCAAAATATTTTTCTACTCCACAGTCTCCGACTATGTCTCTCCTGCAAATGGTCTCTCTTATAATTAAACCCTAACAAAAATTGTAAATTTTTTTATTAGTAAAATAAACAATAAAACTTAAAAATTTTAGTATGCAAAGTTTTGGGTGAATCACCATATCTTTCAACTTTTGATCTTCTGAATAGTTATGTTCCTTCAAAGTATTATGTTGTTACATAGTGCTCCTGATATGTTTCTCTTGCAAATCACTCCCTTGAAATTTTGTGAAAAATAATGAAATAGTGAATTTTTTTTACTATTTAAAAGACTTTATGAAATTCGATTTCGAAAAATCATTTTTCTGCTCGTTTTTTAATTAAAAAAAAAACAATTTTTTCAATTTATCTGAACATCGACGCTTTCGATAGTCAAGCACCCCTCTGCATTTATAAGAAAAGTGCACCAACATTGTTGGGGTGCCAAAATTTTTGAACACACTCACATCATACAATTCTCTTTTATTTTTTAAAATCCTCAAATCGTCCAATTAATTATTTTAATGCAGTAGAAGAGCACCAAGATGGTTGAATTTGCTTTTATTTTCTAAAATCTAGAAATAGGGGCATAGAGGTGTTGTTTCTTTTAAGCGCGTCAATGCATTTTTGTATAAGAGCACCGATATGATAACATATATTTTTTTGGAATGTCAGAAACCAGTGCAAGTTTTATATAAATGCCCCAATGCTCGTATTGTTAAATGCATCGATGCACTTTGTTTTGATAAGTGCACCAAACGGGTTTAAAAATTATATGAAATTTTATTTCCACATAAAAGGACATATTAATCTCAAATTATCCTTTAGGATGCATCCACATGAATAATGGTAGTTCGTAATATGCATTGTCCACTTAAAGTCGCCTTATTATTGAAAAAAGGTTTGAAAACTATATTAAATTCACATTGTGGTTATATGGTTCTCGAGATTAATTTTATATATGTACACATAATTTGATTTATAATTTTCCTCAAATGCATGGACAAAATCTAAATAATATCAAATGGAAAATTCTTCAAATTGCAACTCGTTTCATATTGCTGATCAAAGTCCTTCATGGAGCTCTCCCTTTCCATCTTGAGTAAGTTCATATTTTATTTATATTTTGATTATCTAATTGAATTTATTTGTTTTAATCCATGTCAATTTGAATAAATGTATAGAAATTTAAAGGATCCTAATTTAGGATCGACTTCAGATACATAAACTATTACTCGATTTAAAAAATGTTAGAAGCCGTTATGAGGATTAACATATCACAAGAAGTTGGTAGATGAAAATAGACAGCCTCTTCACCTTCTCAAATGGAACATGGCATATTCTAATTGCAATCTTGGATCAATGATTGTAATAATTGTTTGGTTTAATATAATTTCAACAAACAAATTGCATTGATGCACTTACCAATATCGCCGATATTGTACTAATGACGTTCAATATTTTTTGAAATTAGGATTCTAGGGTTAACGAGAAACCCACTTACCATATTCTGGTGCATCCCACTACAATATCAACTCGAGATAAGCTTGCATTAATATCAAGACTCATGGAGGAAGCATACAAAGAATGGTTCAACTAACCACCTATTCAACGCACTACATTTAGATTCACCAATTAGGAATGACTAAAACAATAGTATTTCTTCATCCCAAGTTGGAAATGGAGGCAATATGATAGAGGTTCGTATGGATTATTACTTACGGGATACGACTGCCTTGGATTCAATGTTGTTATATGCATTCTAGAACAATAAGCTCGGGGATGATGTTCATAGGAGTGATACCTTTTTTGAAAGCCTTGAATCTTCTTCCACCACCCCTCTCATTAGACCTGCTAGAAGTTCAAAGTCTACTATGGAAGACTACTTGTTGGGGTTGAAATTGCATGTGTAATTGAACCCTCTAACAATACGTATGTCAAAAACATGATTTTTTTCTTTTTTTTTGTATTTTTATGTAATGGGATATTTTATAATTAATTTTGTGTAATGTACTATTTACTGTGCAATGTCATTATCCTTTGCTCATGCGTGGGTGTGTGAACCATGACTTCCCCCAATACCTACGGTGTTACATATTTAAATTATTTTCACTTGTAATTTGGATCACATCAAAGGAGATTCATAAGGCTAGCATTACATAGGGTGTCAAGAGATAGCTAAGATTTTTTGTATCTTTTGATAAGGAACTATCGACAAGTTTCATGGACTTACAGTTTCATATTCTAATTCACTTAGTAGATGAGGTTGAATTTGTTGGGGTGGTTTGTTGTCATTGGAGGTTCTTCTTAGAGAAGTGCATGAAGAAATTGAAAGGTTTTATTTAAGAAAGGGAAAAACCTGAGGGGTCTATGGAAGAGGGGTATATATCGTATGAGTCTTTCTATTATAATAGTGAGTACATCAATCAAATTTAAAACACACGAGGTGAAATGATTTGGGATGATGAAAAGGTTTGAAGAAAAAAGAGAAGGGGAGCTTCTCGAAATGAATGGAAATAAGAACGTAATGAAGAGTAAGTGCAAGCTTACATTTTTTCAAATTAATACACAGTAACTATTCACACTAAAATTCATATTAATCTCATACGTAGTGTGTGTGTGTGTGTGTGGTATGATCTCATTAGCAAATTTAGAAATTGAATCCATCAATAAATTCATTCTTTATAATATAGAAGCAACAAGAAATAGAACAGTAAGAGGAAATAATTCAAACGATTGAATCGTAGAAGTGTTCCTTATGCTAATCATTTTAAATAAAATATCCCAGTGACATACCCTAACTATTGGGTTATTGATCAATTGAGAGAGAAATATGGTGCATCTAGTCCTTTCCCATATGTTGAAGAGGATGTGCTAAACATAGGGATTGGATGTAGCATCTCAGTAATTGTAATCTCTTTCTGTACATTTTTAACTTCATACTACACGTTTTAATTGCAATATATATATATATATATATATATATATATATATATATATATATATATATATATATATATATATATATATATATATATATCATGTCTGAGTTATTAGACACATGACACTATGATTTTTTCATTTTTTTATAGGTTCATTTGTTCCCGCCTATGTGGGAATATGAACATCATTTTTGCATGGAGGTTGTCGATGATAGATGCATGACACAAGACTGTGGAGTGGAAGTCAAGTTTGACCAATCTAGTCGTGCTAGTCACTGTTATCAAAACCTAATGCAAGGGACATTAGGCTATGTCGGAAAGATATAAGAGATCATTCAAGTGGACTTCTCTTCATTGAAATGTGTTATTTTTAGTTGCAAGTGGTGGGACACGTTTGATTCAAATAATGAAAAGGAATCCCGATAGTGGGTTAATATCTATCAAGTCTAGAAAGATGTGGCATGAAGCTAGGGAGCCTTATGTTTTTCCATAACACTGAAACTAGTGCTTTTTTACCCAAATGTGTTGGATAGGGAATATAGGTTCGTATTAATACACGACCCTGCATCAAAGCATAATTTTGAGAACAAAAATGTTATCATGCCAAGCGAGAAAGATAATCAAGATGATGACAATGTAGAGTGATACGTACTTGTTTTATTTAATCATTTACGCTATTGTTATATGATTTTGTTTCCTCTATTTTGCTAACTATATTTTTTTTTTATTCGTCTTCTTTGAATTTTATAATATAATTGGTAACATTCACAATTGTTTTTGCACATTTTTAGTAGTGGAAACATTTTTCACTTAAAATTAGGTATTTTTGACTGTGTATAATATCTATGATAATAAGGATTCAATATCACAATCCTTCTCAAAATTTGAAAATGAGAATAAAATAGTGAATTTAGAAATAACATTGAAGATTTAGTCTCGATTAATCAGTCCACATGTTTTTTTCTTCTTTTTTAGTTCAAAATCAATATAAATCATCATGTAGTGATAACTCTATGAGGAATTTAAGAATGGAAAAAATGTGTATTGGTATATAAGATTAAATTCTTGACATGAGAGGTAAAGCCATGTTTACTATATTTAAATTACAGTTCTTGCAACATTATCTAAATTAAAAGGAGGTCTTATGCATGTACAAAATGTTGATTACAATTTTGTGAACCATAAGAGAAACAAATGGACTTACATCGATGCATGAGAGGTTTTAATGCTTTCCCCATTGTGTCAAGTGTAAATGTTTAACATTTAACAAATTTAATCTAATGTCAATGTCGTACGAGTATAGGGGTATATGTGCAGGCATAAATATTTAACATTTAACATTTATATGCGGGCTGAATTAAAAAAGAAAATAAAACATTAAAAGTAATAAAAATAAATTAAAAGTAGTAAATAAAAAGTTAAAAGTAACATTTAAATATTGGATCAATTAATAATAAAAATTTTAACTTGTGAATAGGATTTGTTACCATACCATGGGGCAATACCATGGCCTATCAATACCATATGCCCAAAAACCATAATTTTTTTATAACAATATGACCCAATTCTTAATCATGGATATTCTCCCCCACTTTACCATGAATATTATTAACATGTAAATAATATTTGTTACAATACTATTGTCCATTACCATTTCTTATCAATACTACATGCCTGAAAAACCTAACTTATTTCGCAATAAAAATATTTTATAAATATCTTATTTTAAATTAATTTTATAGCACTTCTTTAATTAAATATAAAAGGAAAAAGATTATCATTACTTTATATATATATATATATATATATATATATATATATATATATATATATATATATATATATATATATATATATATATATATATATGTATGTATATATATATACCCTCTATCCTCGTGACTACTCAAAAAATCCCATAGAAATTAAATCGAGGTTTCAATAAAATTAAAAATGTGAATACTTTATATATATAAATGTGAACTATATATAATATGAATAATATTACTAAGAATGAGCATAGATCCATTTTAACTAAGGATCCAAGTGACGAGAGCAAACAAATAGACTAACAATAATAAATGAAGGATAATGCATGATGTTTTAAGTTTTTCATTATTGCATTTTCTTTGATATGATTAGTCCAAAATATAGGTTTAATATTTTACAAAAAGTTGAGTTTTTTGAATTTAGATACTTTCTTAAGCACAATATCATGGAATAAAAAGTAATAGATATATATGGGTGGAGAGAGGGAAAAGGGGGGGGGAGAGAGAGTGAGTGAGTGAGTGATGTGGGGAGAGAGAGAGGGAGTAAGGGAGAGATAGAGATAGAGAGAGAGTGATGTGGGGAGAGAGGGAGGGAGGTGGAAAATAGAGGGAGAGAGAGAGAGATAGATGGAGTTGGAGGGGGAGAGAGAGGGAGGAAAGAAAAAATACATAGAGAGATAGGGGTGGAGAGAGGGAATAAGGAGGGGGTAGAGAGAGAGAGAGAGAGAGAGAGAGAGAGAGAGTAAGGGAGAGACATAGAGAGAGAGTGTGTGTGATGTAGGGAGAGAGAGAGAGATAGATGGAGTTGGAGGGGGAGAGAGAGGGAGGAAAGAAAAAATACATAGAGAGATAGGGGTGGAGAGAGGGAATAAGGGGGGGAGAGAGAGAGAGAGAGAGAGAGAGTGATGAGGGAGAGAGAGATAGATGGAGTTCGAGGGGGAGAGAGAGGGAGGAAAGAAAAAATACATAGAGAGATAGAGGTGGAGAAAGGGACAGAGTGACAAGGGAGATATGGTGAGAGAGTGAGGGAGAGAGAAGGGAAGAGAGAGAAGAGGAGAGGAGAGAGATACGGAGAGAAGGGGAAGAGATATATAGAGAGAGGCACATGTAGATGGAGGGGACAAAACCCAACTCTTCCTTATATTATGATTTTGAAAGGGTTTCTCAGTTTGAAATGGGCATGTACTTACACGTCCTTCACTAAGTGGCATGCATGCTTCAAGAAAGCAACGTGTATACTAGAACCTCGGAGTTGCAGAGAATATTTCCATAAATTTATTTTTTGTTTGTTGAGAAATATTTCATTCTCACCTACAAAGAAAATATACAGAGAGAAACCCTAATCCCCAATAATAAATTTTGCCATAAACCCTTAGAGACACTTCTAGTTCAAATTTAATTTAGTAACTTCATACTTCTTAGGATTCAACGTTTTTATCCTTTCAAAATCCTCTAATGTGTTTATGAATAGGTGTTGAGGGCCCCGAAATCGGGTCAAAAACAAGGGGGATACCCACCCGGTTGGGAACCTGGTTGGCGGCTCCTTGCCCGTTTGGTGTAGCGGGTCCGACTAGGGATGATGGGACCAGCTTCCCAATCTAAAAGATGTGTGTGTGTGTGTAGATTTTGAAGATACTAATCTAAAGGTAATTTTAAACTAATTTAATTCTAGACTCTAAACTGACTCTATGCTACTGTAATCTAACAAAAACAGCACATCTAATCTATACTAACCCGGGGTAAAATTCTTTCATTATGCGATCTAAAAAGATTTCATACAACACCTGGTAATAAATATCATTCAGCTATCATAAGAATATAAATCGATTAAGATGAACCATTCTGCATAAAAAGTTAGGCAAAACAGTTGTGAACAGCATATCGCATAATCAGTTGTTCATATGTCAAGCACAAAAAAATGATTCCACCGTACAAAAGTGCCAAATGGTAATCCATACATTCATACATTAACATATAAACAAATCAGTTGTATATCACTCTAAGAATATGAGCAGAAATTAATCAAGAGATAAAAGTACCATTTATGACCGATTTCACTCACACACTTCAAGCAATAATGATTTATCTCTACTTACTTCTAACATCTACTAAGAGTATAGAAGTGCAACATCAGTAGCAGACATTAAAATGCAAACATAAATAAATCTCGATCCATCCATTCATCAAAAAACCCCCTCCGAGGGTGCAAAAGTGCATGTTTTGAGGACAAGTTTTTTGACAAATTTCCGGACCCTTCTCCAAATGCCATGAGAAGGGTTAAATACTACTAACTAACTAATATTAATTACACAAATTTAGGGAACGGCTTCAAATGACCACCCTTTCACTAAAGAAAATTTATTTCTAAAAATTGAATCTAATTTCTAACCGTTTCTGTATCTACTCCTTAGTGTTGTATCAATGTGAGGTTCGCCTAGAAAGAGTCGGCTGCTTGCCTTTTCCTTTTGCTCGGGCGATGAAAGTAGAAATAACAAAAGCTGGCACCTCTTTCTGACAACCTAGAAGATATTTTCGAAAATCTTCCTCTGGCTGGGTGTTTTTTTCTATGTGTATACTAAGTATAACCCAGATTTCTTTTAAACTGATTGTGATGTTGCTATTTCGGTTTCTGGCCATGTGAATGACTCAATGAGTTAGGGATTTCGTTGCCTGAACAATCTTACATATTGAAAATTGCTTCCATTCTTTGTTCCAGGCTTTTCTGAAGCATCATCCCTTTTCATCGTTTTTCTTTTTGCTTTACCCAATCTGAGCTTCAGGATCTTTTGCAAACATGCTGCTTTTGTGCACCTTTGACTCTGAGTCTTGGACAGTCTATTTTCATCAGTGTCTATGGAGTGATACTCTGGACTCCGCAGCTCTGCTGCATGCGGCATGCATTTGCGAAGGCATCTCCTCGTTGTTCTTCAAGTATTGGCGATTTCCCCTTTTCCTTAGATGTTTCCTGCATATAGATTTATACCAGTTACTGCCTTACAGCTTACGCAAAGGAAAGACGAAAAGATTGACATGAAAGCTTTAAACTCTAATGAATGCATAATCATGACACTCATAAGGACTTGACTCTTCAAAAAATGCAACATGATCATCTTTGGATACTCAGGCATGCAATCATTAATTTCCCTTAAGGTGAGCGCTCGATTTTGGGTTTACAAATCATGCCGAAGAAACTTTGCGATGAGTGGTTTCTGCGATTCGTATTGCAGCAATTAATAGTTTCATTTGTCGCAGATCACAAATCGCAAAATCGCAGTTTGTAGGATCGCAAATCGCAATATCGCAATTTTCATTTGCTCGTTGTGTGTTGCTTTTGCGACGTTTGCGATATGCGACGTCGCATATCGGTCGTCGGTGATTCCTTTTTATTTTCTTTTAAGGGCGCTTTCAAAATATGCGATGCGATGAATTTCGCATCGCTTTCTTTGCAGCTTATTTATGCGCATAGAAAAACTCTTCACTCTCTCTTTGCGATGCGATATAGCTTTTAGGGAGTTAAATACAAAAATTTGGATAAAAATATTTTTGGGATTTTTGTTAAGGGTCCCCCTTTGCTTGATATTATTGCTAATACTAAACAAAGAGGGGGGTTGTTGTTGACCACAACAATGGCGATTCACTGTGAAGAACCAGTTATCTCTACTTTTCTATTGACATTTCCACTTCCGAAACAGAAAAATTTTCATATGTCTAAATTTTGTTATGGACAAATAGAGTAGATTACCCCTCATCCTGTCATTGATACTTTGTTTCAACCCTTCTCTTATTCCAATTGTCTGCTTCCCTAGGCTTAGTTCTTGCATTCATACCAGACATTACTCGGTCCTTTTTTAAAATATAAAATAAGGTCTTCTCTGCTTACTGGCTTTAAAATATGCTCATTTGTCATAGGTAGAGCCTCTGCTACCCGCAAGCGTCCATAGCCTCGACAGGGTTACCATGTTATCCAGCAATGATCCTTTTTCCTGCTTGAGGTTATTTACAACATTTCAGAGAAAAATCCTTTTTGGCACTTTTTCCTTTTTTACTCTCTAAAGAACAATGTCTTGGTTTCGTGGCCAAATTATGACACAGTCATTCACTTGATTTACACTTTTGTTGAACAAGCTAGCTCGTGATGAGACCCCTTGTCTTTTGATTGCAACAATCTTGAGTCGTTGCCCTGTTTTGATAGACAGTATTGGCAAAGTCAGCAAGTTATAATATATGTGATCATGATAAGTCGGCTCGTGTTGAGACCTCTTATTCTTTGAGATATAGTGTTTTCTCGGATTGTTTCTCTGAATGCTGCGGTTTCCTTTAGCAGTGAGGAAGTCATTGTTTTTCCTTAAGAAAGCTCTAGACGATAATAATAGAGTTTTGAAAATAACAGCTTTGCAGAGAATATCTATTTTATTATTGATGATACCTTTCATTGTGTGGGATAAAACAATTCTTTACCAAAGGTTGCTTTCATCAAAGTCTTTTGAAAGGTTGAAACTAATATCATTATTCAGGCTAAAGTTAACTCTATTTGTCAATAATAAAAGTCAGATTTTTTGAAAAGTTTTGCTATTTGTACAAGTGAAATCAAAATCTGATAGAGAGTTAGTGTGCTCTTTCATGAATCTTATTCAATGATCATTTACAACCGGTTTTATTTAAAAAAAATTAAAAATAAAAGAAACTAAAACTATCCTACAAAAAATAGAAGAGTGATCTTCTATGGAAAATACATTTTAAGAATCTGTCCATTCACAGGCAAAGAATCTCTTCTACCTACCAAATCCTGCAACACAAGCGTCGATGGGCCTATGACTTCTACAATCTGAAATGGACCAAGCCATAACTTCTGAAATTTCGTATGTTTGCCCTTTTCTTCACGAGCCTTATCCCATTTCAAAACTAAATCTCCCATCTGAAAGTTCTTTCTGGTTATGATGGCTGAGTCAAAAGAGGATTTTATTAGCGCTTGGTGGTGAGCATGGGTTTTCTTAGCTTGTTCTCAACGTTCTTCTAGT
Organism: Pinus tabuliformis; assembly: GCA_031772625.1. Classification (NCBI taxonomy): domain Eukaryota; kingdom Viridiplantae; phylum Streptophyta; class Pinopsida; order Pinales; family Pinaceae; genus Pinus; species Pinus tabuliformis. Next base: position 491,176,472 of record CM062804.1, on the reverse strand, counting down.
TTGATAATTTCCATTTGTCTTAATTGCAAAGAGGAAGTAGATACTTTATCGATGTGTTGTACTAAAGACAAAGAGGGAATGACTAAGTGAGTTGGAAGAACCACTTCTTTCCCATAAACTAAATTAAAGGGAGAAGTGCCGATTGAAGCTTTCTTCGTGATTCTATCTGCCCATAAAGCATTTATCAGCGCTTTATGCCAATTCTTTTGGGTTTGGTCGACTGTTCTTTTGATAATCCTGATTAGGTTTTTGTTTGTTGATTCAGCCAACCCATTACCTTGTGGATAGTAATTGGCAGAATATTTCAATTGGAACCCTCTTTTTAATGCAAACTTAGTCATTGCATTTCCAGAAAAGTATGATGCATTATCAAACATTAAGGCCGTTGGCAATCCAAACCTAGTGATGATAAATTGATCTATAAATTCAATAATGTTTTCAGAATTAACTTTCTTGAGAGGAACTGCTTCTACCCATTTAGTAAAATAATCTATTGTCGTGAGGAACGATCTCACCTATTATGTCCAAGCCCCATTGGTTGAATGTTGCTCGATGTTGACTGGTTGTAGTGGCATGGACAATTTCCTTTGTTTCCCCGCAGTAGTCTGGCAGATTTGGCATTTCCTTACGTAATTGTATGAGTCTTTGAACAGCGTGGGCCAATAATATCCTGCACGTAAGATCTTATGCGCAGTAGTCTCTCCAGCATAGTGTCCACCTGCTGGTCCATCGTGGAGTTCCTGCAAAACCTTTCGGCTTCAGTTTTCTCAAGACACCTAAGAAGTACAGAATCGTAATTCCTTTTAAACAGAACATCATTTATGAGCTGGTATTGTTTAGCTTTCAATCTTAGAGCTCTTTTCTTGGTGTGATCCAAATGCGATGGAGCATACCCATTCTTAAGATAATAAATGGTGTCCGCATATAATGATTCTGCGTCGTTTAGGCTTACCTCATACGTGTGTACCTCTTCGGATGAGTTCTTAGGAATTTGCGATGCTCCAGCTAACATCTTGTAGAAACCTTGACCTCTTACGATGTTTGTTGGTTTGATCTCAAGATCGTATTCTTGTAGAGCGGTAATCCAATTTGCTCTCCTTTCGCCCACATCCTTCTGTACCAAAAGGTTTCTTACCGCTGGAAACGGTACTACGACTTTGGTATGGGCTTTAAGTAAGAAAGGTCTGAAATATTTGATCGCTTTGAAAACATCATAAGCCTGTTTCTCCACGTCTGAGTAATTGAGTTCAGCACCTTGTAAGTTCGAGCTAAAGAATGCGATTGGAGCTTCCGCCTTTTCTTGATATACTTGAGTCAAAATCGCGGCATAAGATTTCTCTGAGGCAAAAGTGTATAAGATGAAAGATTCTGAAAAATTTGGGGTAGCTAAAGATGGAGCGTTGATGATAGCTTGTTTGGTCAAGTTGAATGCTTCGTGCTCATCTATGCCCCATTTAAAATTTGAATTCTTTTTTATCATATTTGGTAAAGGAGAAATAATACGTGAAAAATCGAGGACAAACTTTTTTACAAAACTGATTTGTCCAAGGAAAGATTGCATGGCCTTTTTTTTATGGGGTATGGATATTTCAGAAATTTCTTTGATTCTGTCAGGTTCAATGTGAATACCAGATTTCGACACTATGAATCCGAGCAATTTCCCTTCACTTAATGCGAAAAAAGATTTCTTTGGGTTAAGTGAAATTCCATACCTTAAGCATCCTTCAAAGATCTGTTTCAAATCTTTGAGATGGTCGCTTCGCTTCTTGGAGTACACTGTTGTATCATCCAGGTAAATCACTACCGATTTATTGACCAAACCTTTAAACACGATGTCCATGGCTCTCTAAAAGGTAGCGCCGGCATTGATCAGACCAAATGGCATCTTCCGATATGCGTATGTGCCCCACTTGGTTCGGAATGTGGTTTTCAACTGATCATCGGGATGCACCAGCACTTGATTGTATCTTGAAAATCCATCCAGGAAAGACATTAATTCTGAGCCCGCTACTACCTGTAGTATTTGCTCCATAGGTGGGAGGGGAAAATTATCCTTCTGACAGGCTTTGTTGAGATTCCGGAAATCAATACATATTCTAATATCTCTGTTTTTCTTCCTAACAGGCACCATATTGGATACCCATTTGGAGTGTCTGACGGGGAAAATTATTCTGGCTCTCAACAATTTATTTAGCTCAGTCTTTATCTGATTTTCTAAGTTGGGGTGAATTTTTCTGAGCTTCTGCTGGACAGGTTTTTCATTGTCAATCATAGGGATAGTGTGTTGGATGATAGAAGTGTTGTATGTTTTCAGCTCATCGTAATTCCACGCAAAAACGTTTTTGAATTGTCTCAGAAGACGGATATATGCTGATTTTTCTTCAGGGGCCAGGCCGTGGCCTAGATTAACGTTTTGCGGCTTCTGATCGGTTCCTAGGTTCACTAATTCATAGTTCAGAGTTGAACTGTAGAGTTTAGAATTGCCAGACCTTTTAAACCGACTTTTCAAATCATACAAATCTTCTAACTTAACCACCTATTTAGGTATAGCGTTATCAGTGCTATTTTGCTGAATTTGGTGATCATGATGGTCTTCGTCAATTATTTGATTTGAGTAGGATCCTTCAGAAGTGAGGAAATTTACGATGTCTGGATCGTCATTGAATACTCTCCAGTTGGTGATGTTGTCAGGGATGGATGGTTTAAAGATTAATTCTATTGAAAACCTATCGGGACTAAAATATTCGGAGGGAATCAGTCTAGAGGCTACGTTAGCTAACAGGTCTGCGCTCGCATTTTGGAGTCTTGGGGTTGACGAAATATTGAATGCTATGAAATGTGCAGTCATATCTTGTACTAAAGATTGATAGTGCTTTAAATGACTTGACAGGCAATGTATGGTGTTACGTACCTGTTTGACGACAATTTCGGAATCTCCAAAGACTTGAAGATACTTAACATTCAAGCTGATTGCTTTGTATAGGCCTTGCACCAAGGCTTCGTATTCCGCTGTATTATTTGTGAAATCGAACTCAAGTCTGCATGTAAGCATGGTCTTGTTCCCATCTGAGTTAATCAGAACGCATCCTGCTCCTACTCCCTCGTTAGATTTAGAGCCATCAAAATATAATTTCAAAAATAAATATGTATTTACAGAACTATCTAAAAAATTAAAACACCTTGAATCATCAGTTTGGGAAAAGTTTTCAACTTGGGACACAACTGAATTTTCTAAGTAAGGTGAAGTGTGAGCATTGAAATTGCCGAGGAAAGAATCTACCAAGTAATTGCCTATGATACTGCTGTTGTATGCTATTGCTTCGTTCTCTCCTTCCAATTCTGTCACTATGTACTTTTGGTGCAATTCTCGTTCAACCTTTATTTGATTGGGTTTGCCATTGTAGGGTAACCACATGTGCGACCACTCGGTTGAGAAATATCCGTGGAGTTTCTCGGACCAATCCCTGCTAAGAATTAAACCATAGAATTCAGGGATATCAGCTACTAGAATGTCGATAACCTGACATACTTTCGGGTTATACGACAATCTTATGGTCACCTGGTTAAGTTCACCAATCACTTCAACTTGAGATCGATCAAGTTGAACTATGCGCACTACCGATTTCTGAGGCTGAACATTCAATTTGGCACATATTGATCTGGGTAGAATATTCGTTGAAGCACCAGAATCAATCATGCAATTGTGCATGTTTTTATTGAAAATTTCATAAGTGAGGAGAAAAGGAGGAGTATGGGATCTTGACCTTCCTCCAATCAAGGCAATGTCATTCGGATCAATCTTATTGATCATGTTGGTTGGAGGTCTTCCCATGTTGTGGGAAGCTACAGCTGTAGGTAAAGATGTAGTAGGCACGACATGTAATTCCTTCATCATTATTTTCTGTTGATGTTTCAATTTGCTCAATTTGTAAAGAGTGATATTAGCCCTAGTCTTTTTCATGTCATCGATAATGTTATACTCCATTTCATCCGACACTATCAGTGTTCTTGATGGAGGTGCTTGATCTGATTGGACTGGGCTAAATTGGGTCGCTCTAGCAATTGTTTTCTTTGTTGCGACCTTATCTTTTGTTGCCGGGCTTGCGCCCTTCTGTTTAGGGGTAGTTTGGGGAGGATCATGTTGATTTTTGCTTCGTGTGCTAACCAGAAATGCTTCTTGATCCTCTTCTTGTGGGAGGATGAAGTCCCACATTCATTGTATTTCCACAACTTCTTCATCATCGGTCTGCCCTTCAGTGGTATTCTCTTCTTCTTCTTCTTCTTCATCAGATTCGACATTTGAGACAACATTGGGTGGTTTCACCTCCATGGGAAGGTTTCTTTTAAAAGATCTGTAGGGTTTTTTTGAAGAAGTTTCTGCTACTTGCTTTCATGTATCAATCATCTCGTTGGACATGGCCTTTAACACCTTTTGTAATCCTTCCATATCGAAAGGATCTTTCGTTTGCTTCTTCTTGGTGTCTTCTTTGAAAGAGATTTTCTTAGATTCGCCTTCTTCTATTGCATATCTCTTTTCTAGGGAAACTACGTGTTTTTCTACTGTTAACGCCTCAGTTAAGTTTTCAACTAAAGTCGTCTTGTTTGCCCTATCTACGAAGATAGCCAAGTTAGATGGTAAGGCCGTGATGTACCATTCACATCTTACTTCCTTGCTAGGTTGAGAAGCAGAGGGAATCTTGTTGAGGATCTTACTGAACCGTAAATTGAAATCTTTAATGGGTTCTCTAGCCTCAGCTTTAAGATTAGATAGGTCATTGATCAATGTCGTTGTTGATCTATCATCGCCAAACTTGGTGAGGAATTGACTCTGAAAAATGTCCCAACTTGTGATGGACCTGGAAGGTAACGAAAAGTACCATGACCCGGCTGTTCCTTGCATTGTGTAAGGAAAAAGTTGGACGACAGCATCTTCGTTGGTAACTCCGTTGAGATTAACAAAAAGCATGAAATTATTGATATGCTCTTCAGCTAGCATGCGTGTTTCTGGATTTAATTTAGGTAGCCACTTCTCAGGATGGGCCGGTATTGGGCTCAGGGGTGGAGGCATTAAAACCGCCCCAGGATTGTTCCATGAAGACTGGGCCATCGTTGAGCCGCTAGTTAATGAGAGTGCAGAAGGCGGTCCCTGATGCTGAGAAGATGAAGGTATTATGATCGTTGATGATTGAAGAGGAAGTGTGGAAGATGGATGAGTGATTTGGGATTAGGATGTGGGTGGTTGACTTCATGGTGAGGGTGTTGAAATGGACGAAGTGGATGAAAGAGTCTCACGGTCAGACTCTGGTGGTGCTTTCCTTGCTCTTTTCCTAGTAGGAAGAGGGAGCTCACTTGGTTGAATACCAAATTTTTCACTCTTCAATCTGGTCAGAGGGTGAGCAGGATTGTACTGCGAAGTCACGTTGCTGTTAGATTTATCACACCTATGAGAAAAAATAGAGAATCCCTGGAGTTTACGAATCAAAGTTTGAATTTCAGGGGGTTCAATAATGAGTTGGTCTGATATATTGGAGTAGGTAGCAGCGGTGGATACTCGAGCGACTTGTAACTCCGGGTTTAACCGTAGTGGAGAAGTCGGGGGAGTTGATGAGGGTGATTTCTCTCAGAATGGCATTTAGATTTTGACTTAGTTGCCATTCATAGTTCGTGCCCTCCTTCTAGCGCCAAATATGTTGAGAGCCCCAAAATCGGGTCAACAACAAGGGGGATACCCACCCGGTCAGGAACCTGGTTGGCGGCTCCTTGCCCGTTTGGTGTAGCGGGTCGGACTGGGGATGATCGGACCAGCTTCCCAATCTAAAAGATGTGTGTGTGTGTAGATTTTGAAGATACTAATCTAAAGGTAATTTTAAACTAATTTAATTCTAGACTCTAAACTGACTCTATGCTACTGTAATCTAACAAAAACAACACATCTAATCTATACTAACCCGGGGTAAAATTCTTTCATTATTCGATCTAAAAATATTTCATACAACAACTGGTAATAAAGATCATTCAACTATCATAAGAATATAAATCGATTAAGATGAACCATTCTACATAAAAAGTTAGGGAAAACAGTTGTGAACAGCATATCGCATAATCAGTTATTCATATGTTAAGCACAAACAAATGATTCCACCGTACAAAAGTGCCAAATGGTAATCCAGACATTCATATATTAACATATAAACAAATCAGTTGTATATCACTCTAAGAATATGAGCAGAAATTAATCAAGAGATAAAAGTACCATTTATGACTGATTTCACTCACACACTTCAAGCAATAACGATTTATCTCTACTTACTTCTAACATCTACTAAGAGTACAGAAGTGCAACATCAGTAGCAGACATTAAAATGCAAACATAAATAAATCTCGATCCATCGATTCATCAAAAAACCCCCTCCGAGGGTGCAAAAGTGCATGTTCTGAGGACAAGTTTTTTGACAAATTTCCGGACCCTTCTCCAAATGCCATGAGAAGGGTTAAATACTACTAACTAACTAATCTTAATTACACAAATTTAGGGAATGGCTTCAAATGACCGCCCTTTCACTAAAGCAAATTTATTTCTAAAAATTGAATCTAACTTCTAACCGTTTCTGTATCCGCTCCTTCGTGCTGTAAGCAATGTGAGGTTCGCCTAGAAAGAGTCGGTTGGTTGTCTTTTCCTTTTTCTCGGGCGATGAAAGTAGAAATAACAAAAGCAGGCACCTCTTTCTGACAACCTAGAAGATATTTTTGAAAATCTTCCTCTGGCTCGGTGTTTTTTGCTGTGTGTATACTTAGTATAACCCAGATTTCTTTCAAACTAATTGTGTTGTTGCTATTTCGGTTTCCGGCCATGTGAATGACTCAATGAGTTAGGGATTTCGTTGACTGAACAATCTTACGTATTGAAAATTGCTTCCATTCTTTGTTCCAGGCTTTTCTGAAGCATCATCCCTTTTCAGTGTTTTTCTTTTTGCTTTACCGAATCTGAGCTTTAGGATCTTTTGCAAACATGTTGCTTTTGTGCGCCTTTGACTCTGAGTCTTGGATAGTCTATTTTCATCAGTGTCTGTGGAGTGATACTCTGGACTCCGCGGCTCTGCTGCATATGGCATTCATTTGCGAAGGCATCTCCTCTCTGTTCTTCAAGTATTGGCACTTTCCCCTTTTACTTAGATGTTTCCTGCATATAGATTTATATCAGTTACTGTCTTACATCTTACGCAAAGGAAACGAGATATGATGAAAAGATTGACATGAAAGCTTTAAACTCTAATGAATGCATAATCATGACACTCATAAGGACTTGACTCTTCGAAAAACGCAACATGATCATCTTTGGATACTCAGGTGTACATTCATTAATTTCCCTTAAGGTGAGCGCTCGATTTTGGGTTTACAAATGATGCCGAAGAAACTTTGCGATGAGTGGTTTCTGTGATTCGTATTGCAGCAATTAATAGTTTCATTCGTCGCAGATCGCAAATCGCAAAATCGCAGTTTGTAGGATCGCAAATCTCAATATCGCAATTTTCATTTGCTCGTTGTGTGCTGCTTTTGCGACATTTGCGATATGCGACGTCGCATATCGGCCGTCGGCGATTCCTTTTTATTTTCTTTTAAGGGTGCTTTCAAAATATGTGATGCGATGAATTTCGCATCGCTTTCTTTGCAGCTTATTTATGTGCATAGAAAAACTCTTGACTCTCTCTTTGCGATGCGATATAGATTTTAGGGAGTTAAATACAAAAATTTGGATAAAAATATTTTTGGGATTTTTGTTAAGAGTCCCCCTTTGCTTGATATTATTGCTAGTACTAAACAAAGAGGGGGTTGTTGTTGACCACAACAATAGGTAAAGTGTCTTTTTATATAGATCGAGCCTTCAAATTAGGTAACTAACCTCTAGCTTTTGAGGGAAGTTGAAATTTGAAATTTCACTTTTAATGGAGCAAAAAAAAGTAGATGGAGTCGAATTAGGGTTCTAGAGAATCAAAATTTGAATTAACTCTTTATTTGGTGCAAAAACGCCTCCCATTGACATTTGAGTCAAACCCTCTAAAAACAAAAATTAATGAAGAAACCCTCTCAAATATAACTTTCAAGATCATGAACCCTAGGTGGCCACATAATCATTAAGTTGTTGCCACAACATCATTAGATTTACCACATCATCACACCAATACTATGATGACACCTCTTAAACCCTTAGGGCTTTAGGACCGTTGGCTTGGATTTCAACTTTAATTGGGAATTTCTCTCAAATTGTGAAGGACCACAAGATTCTCTACATACCATCAGAATCAGCATGACAAGTAGACTCAAATAATAACAGTCTCCAAGACAAATTCAATGATATGTTCCTTCAAAATCCTCATCAAGTGCGAGCTAAGTCCATCAAGCAGGGAATGAAACCCTAGGACTAGGGTTTTATCCAATTACATCATTTAGCCACATTGTCCACTACATTCTTGCTCATGTTGTGACATCAATGACATCCTGGAGACCTTCTCCTACTCCTTCTTTAGCATCAATGATAACAAGCACAACAACCTTGGCATCCTTAACACATTTTCACCTTGATTTAGTGTATGCCTCATCTCCATCCCCTTAGGGCATCCACAAGTCATCCCCCATTCGCTAGAACATGCATGAAGATATTTAGCTACTTATGGTATCATATTCCACCAAGATTACTCCTTTGTCACACAACACCATCTTTATCCAAGTAAATAGTGATTTCACAAATCTCCCTCATGGTACTTTGAAAAAAATCCTCTTGAATTCATTATATGGTTGAGTAGCTTCTATCAAAAATTTAATGATCTACCCCTCCAATATACTGTTCAACCAAAAATTGACTACTCACGAGATTTTATTATTTACCAAATTTACTCACTGGATCAATTATGGATTCCAATTATTAGGTACCACAATGAGCCAGTTTCTAACATTATTTGATAGTCTTGGTAACCACTCATCTAGAATCACGGGAATGTTAGAAAAGGAAATCTCGTGAGAGTTTATAAAAACATACCTTTGCGCCACTTCTTAGGATCGATTTTTTGGTTTGTAGCTTGTTCTGCCAGAAATTCATGTTCCTTCATATGTAATCATAGTTGTATCTCTTCCATGGTTGGCCTCTACATCCCCTTCAATCACATATCTCAATCCTAATAATGGAACCATTCTATATTCAGCAAATTATTTTGGTAGAAAATTAAATTTAGGTTGTTGGGTCAATGTGTTTCGAACCACCCAATGTCGCCCATTGTTAGAATGATAACAACAATTCCACCAAACCACCCAAGAAAAATTTAATTTATGATTTCATCTTGGAAATGTACAATCGTGCCCATTTAAAATGATGAAACTTTATCCCAATGGACCTTTCGTGCAGGGTTGTAATCTCTAAATTTAGGATTCTATGATTCATATTGTATTTAGGAAAGTACTTCGGTGAAAAATCACATTGAGATTGTTGTGTCAACATGTTGTTTGGTGTGAAAATGTAATACTAGGATATAGAGTGAAGCAACCAACTAAAATTCCTTAGACACAAGCCATTTTGGCATCACCCAAGAGGAGATGAAGTCTAACCCTAGGTATCTTATGACGAACTCAAGGAACCTTGACAATTTTGTAGTGATGAAGGGGGCATAAAACTTATGTGATTACTATCATAATTGAAATATTTTTAAGTATACCCTTAAGTTTCATAGTGAATCAATCATTGACAGAGCATTATCGAAACACAACATATGATCCAGATCATTTAGATCATAATGCACAACAATATATAATGAACCCAAATAAACATATTTATTACTTTTGGAAGTCATTCGTTACATCTCAATTGTCATGGCCCACCATCCTAATTCATCAAGTTATAACATGAAATCATTACAAAAAAAACATATGTAATATCTATATTTATTTATCTATTTGTCATCATATTCTAACATCCGTATTACATCATGGATTTTCCTATTTATAAATTTAAGTTGGGGCACAAATATGATAAAAATCTACTTTTACCATGAGAATTTCCTATTACCATGGGAAAAATCCTAAAAACTACCCTAGAGTCTTTCCTTCGTTTCCATATTCTGCATGTTAACCCTGAGACAACTTTCCGGCATGGTTCTCCTCTAAAATCCTCAAAATACTTCCACAAAACTACTACTCCGATAGATTGTAACACCCCTATCCACCTACTTGGGGAGATACCACACCCCAATGGTACTAATACCAAAATCATATATATAACATGACCAAAATAATAATAATGAAATGCATGAAAAAAAATCATAACCATAAACCATAATAACAGATATACAACAAGTTAACATTTTTGAACATTTATCTATTGAAATGTGCTAACTAGTTAGATACCCCTGATGTACCACCTTGTCCTAGACCATGCTACTCCTAATCTTGTAGTAGCAAGTGACCCTTTAGATCAGGTCATGACTCCATAAGGAAAGTAGCGCAACTAAGCCAAGTACAAACTAGTATCAAACATTATTAGAGCCAAGGTACCAAACCCCATACCCTCCAAGAAATAAATTCACATCCCCCATCAACCCACACAACTCAAGGCAATGCACCACCTTGTTTACACACACAGTTTATTAGGTTGTGTCACTACCCTTCCAAGGTTTCCAACTTAGGCTGGATAGGGATGTGTTTGATACTTATGGCTTTCAAGGGTTCTAGATGCCCTTATGTTATCCAATTACCCTTCAAGCCCATGCAAGGACACCTATCCCTACATTTCTCTATCCAATGCTCATCCTTACCAAAGGAAGCCGAAGGGTAAGTGCACTCATGCCTAGAGCCATCTAGCATCCTTTGGGTGGGTGCAATAAATAGAGATCCTATAGTTCTTCCCAGAACTAGCACCACTATAATCCTCTAATAATATAAGGTGGAATGGAAGGCTAAATAACAATTCCCCTCCATTTACCTTTTAGTTATATCTCAATATAAATATTATTATATTAAAATATGTCAATTGGGGTTATCTCAAGTAGCTCCATAGAATGGTTTTTATATCCTCAACTTGGGTTGAATTACCTCTAAATTATATGACTATGAGAAATATTGTTGTAATGGATAGCTCCCTATGAATATTGTTGTATTGACCCTCACTCTTGCTCTCGATCTCAAGGAGAGGATGAATCCTTAAAAAAAAATTATTATATTAATACATATTACAATATTGTAATATATTTTAATATCATCCCATACATATACTTTGGGAATATTATATTAGTAATGTTTATTTTGCTTGTAAACCATGCCTTTTTCTTGCCTCCTCACCTTTCCCTCTTGTGGAGTACTAGCCCATCCATACTCCTTTTGTCTCCTAGTCTAGAGGTATAGTGTTATTTATTATTTCTTGTTACATCTAATCAACTTTCTAGTCTTTTAGAAAATAGGCTCTTGAGCATTAACCACATAGGAATTATAGCCTCAAAAAGCATATGTAGATTGGCCCACCTGCCTAATACATTTATAATCACAAGAAAAAAAGTCTTAGCAGAACTTGGATCACCTACCTATTAGCATGCATTAGCTCAACATTCTAAGTATAATGTGTGTGTGTGTGTGTGTGTGTGTGTGTGTGTGTATATTTGGGGTTCGATTTCAGAGCATCAAATTCCTCTCCCCCCTTTTTATGCATTGTCTTCAATTCATAATGATACATGTATTATCATAATTTATAAACATAATTTATTTGCATCATTACTATTATCATCCTTTAAAATTTTGAATAAAAGGATAAATAAATGCAAGTGACAACTCATATTTAATTTTATGCATATTGAGAATTAGGATTAAAATTGTAAAACTCACTTAAACATTTAAAGCCCAACAAAGGTAAGATATTAAACCATTTTATTAACCCATCTTCAATTTCAAATGTAAACCATTATTTGATTAATTTCTCGTTTTTCTTCCACTGCATTTTCTTAATTTCCTTTGTTATATAATTTTTCTCACACACTTCCTTTCATATCTCTCAAACCTTGTCTTATTTAGATTCTTCTCATATATGAAATATATGGGCCTTACTCTACTCACATCTATAGTTAACTTGTTGAATAAGTTACCTAGGGCGTTCATGATCATTTTGTAAGTGCCAAGCTATAGCAGTTGTCCATACTCTATCATGCAGAATAGTGCCTATAAGCTTCTTCGACCTTATTTATTGAAAATAATACCTCTGTGTAGATTATGTATGTGAATACATTGACAAGTGAACCACCCTTTTTCATAGAATCTAGAATATCAGCAACCACTTCATGTTTTCCTTGATTGTGAATCCCATGTATAAGTATCATATAAGTATAAACATTGGCACTAATGCCATTACTCTCTATATTGTTCCATATAATTGTGGCCTTATTTAATTTCCTAGCCTATAATAGAGCCTAAGGAATATAATATAATTGCTAATATCCTGATCACGACCATTCTCTAGCATTTCTTAGTAAATCTACAACACTTATTTTGTTTCCTTACATCTTCCACATTCTCTAGAAGACAATAATAAGAGATTTTATTGGGATCAAAATGTTCTTTGATTATATCTTCTAGAAAAAGGTAACCTTGACCTAATTTCCTTGATTTGATTTTTTTTTTAATCAAGGTATTATACGTCAACACATACAAAAAACATTCATTCATTTTTATATCTTTAAAGAACCTTAAGAAATTTTTTAATCCTTTGGTTGAGCAAAGAGTATGGATTAAGTTTGTGTAAGACACTCTGCCTAGGACACATTCCTTGTTATTCATCTCATTCAAAAATCAAAATATTTATGTATTTCCCCTACTTTGACATAACTATCAAAAAGCCTGTTGTAAGCTACCAATTCTAGCTCAAACACAACTCCACCATTTCTTCCAACATACAAGGGACCCTCTCCAACCTCCTTGTCTTGTACACCCTAGCGAGAATTCTTGTTCCACTAAATTCGTGGTGGTTTATAACATGAAAAATTACAATAATGGGCGGTTCATTATGGGACTAAGATAAATCACTAGCATCTCATTATTTGACATAAGATTGCACTCTAGGATATCATACAACACATAGTTTGTTTTTGGTATACATCCAAAATTACTTATTTTCCTCGAAATTGAACAACTCCTACACATATTTTGATGGTTTTCCACACAAAATACATGTAATTATACTCCACCCGAATCCAAAAGAAAGATGGTTTTTTATTCATGTCTTTAATGAATGTTTTATGTAACTAAAACAAGCAACCTTTCCTTGGCCACAATTTGGTTGCATCTGTGTTTCTTTGTCACTTTGTTGTCCTTCAATGGATTTCTCACTTCTCTTGCCTCATCAAACTTCCCTATAATCATCTAGTTTAATTCACTAAGGATTTTGACTTGAAGGACACTGAGCTTTGGGGTTTTATATTTGCATCAAAATACCCATCAAGAGTAACTTCATACAATGAATCGCGTGAAAATGTTTGGATTAATTCTTGGAATATTATCAACTTCTAGATTGTGCTATGATATTTACACATTTATAGGGGCCTATTGTATTTGTTCCTAGAGTTGTTGCTCATTTATTAACTCATCCAAAATATTCTTACATAGAAAAAAATGGATTATTTAGGCTTCAAATGTCATCATCATTTTATATAATCCCCATCACCTCCATTGATACTCAACAATGGCTACTTGGAACTTGAACAATCCAAAACTTGTATAACTTATAGAGCTATCTTAGTGTTTTACTTCCACCAGATTTATTTGATCAAAATTTCTTCTAGATAAAGGAATATAAGAAACCCTTACATGCCTAGATAGATGAAATGTTATGAAATTTCACTATCATTGTACTTTGGCACTTCTTTATTTCATATTAGCGATGTTATTTTGACTTGGACCTTGAGGCTTAAACATGATTCATGACTTTTAAGGTAATAACCTATTACGTAGTCAATATGAAAATATTCTCTTAAAACTTTCTTGAAAATAATGGATGTAATCCGCAGTAAGCACTCCTCATATTATTGAGTATAATATTGTTAAAATTTATGTTTTGTAGCAAATGAACCTAAAAACTATGTAACATGTGCTAAGGCTTCCAATCTTCACATACATATTTTAGGAATAATTTGAGGGATAAAAATATTATTAATCCTCATCTCTTTGAAGGTTATCAATAACCATAACATGATTGGGTGTATTAATGATAAATTATTTCTAATCCAAATCCTTTTATAGAATATCTTCATTAATCCTCTTAAACACATCAAATATTTCTTTATTTGTACTTTCATAAGGTAAGTTTCAATTATTATTTAATGTTAAATTAAATCATAAGGGATTCAAATTTTTCTACATATACCTAACCTCCTTTCTATAGATACATTTAATGAATATTCTATGATTTCCTAAGAGGTGTTTTTTATATGCCACTCAGTTTGAAAGGTATCACAAAAATCCCACTCATAGATATTGATTTGATAGAGAAATGGAAAATAGTTGATGACTCAAAGTCTAATTTCACCTCTTTATTATGTTTAGAATATTGTCCTTGGCTCTCATGTACCTTAGTAGATAAAACATTTGACTCCTAAGTCCTATTCTTACCAAAAGTAGGGGATTGACATGCTTAATTATCCTCGAGATTCTATTATAATTCATTATTGTAATTATATAAGTAGTAAAAAAAAAATATCTATATAATTTTGTGAATCATCGTTACCTACCTCGCAAGGATTCTTGTGTTTCTTTACTCTCTCTCTCTCTCTCTCTCTCTCTCTCTCTCTCTCTCTCTCTCTCTCTATATATATATATATATATATATATATATATATATATATATATATATATATATATATATATATATATGTTTGTACCACTCATTATTTTATTTCTCTTTTATAAGAAAACCTTACTCACTAATGATTTCACAATTTTCTTCCACTCTATTGAACTAAGAAATAACATGGTATGTTCCTTGAAGTGTCTCACATGATCATTGTATTGAACAATAGAAACACAAGACCATTTCCCATCACACTCAAGAGCTTCACATATCTATTTCTCATCTCTAGCAACAAATAATTCTTTACCATTAACAAACAAGTAAGGGATGGAAGGGAATACATCAATTGTAATTGCACAATATGTATTACATATATATTCATTAACAAAACCAAATTTTTTGTCAAAACTAAAGAGTTATCATAAAAACCAACATATTTCCAACAATATTCATCAATAGCATTAGTTCATCAATGAGTAATTTTATTGTTGCTCTCTTTATGGAACCAACCATTAAATTATTGCATTTAGTAATTCTACAACCTATTCTATTATATGATTACCAATTCTCCCCAAAAGTATATGGAAATCCTAAAATTTATTTTCTACATATTGTCTTTTATAGAAGACCTTTTGGAACTCCTACTTTGTAATGCATAATTGTATTCAAAAATCACTTTGACCTACAATTTTTGTTACTAGTCATACATTATTAAGATTATCTTATCTATCTATATTATTTGCAAATGATTATATGCTCTGTTACAAGCAGAGCTCTATTATCAAGACCCTTCCAAAATGTTTCGTAAGAAAAATTATGTCCACCTATATAAACTCCACAATGTTATATTAATGTTGAATATGGTTTTGTAGATTTAGAAACTAGAATAACACCATTATTTCATTATCATAATTTTGGAGATAATTTAGCATGAACATTTTTTAAGTAATAATGGTTGATGAACAAAACAATCACGACTTTACACTAAAATTATCACAATATGAAAATCTAGGCGTTAATTATGTTATTGTGTAGTGTAAGTATATTCCATTAGATTCCCTGGAATATACTAGACAAGCCAAAGTAGAGCTTCAATAGAGGGAAAGTATCCTAGTAACGAGAAGCTTGTCATAATTGTACCATATAATTATACCTAGGAGTTTAATTTCATTGAAGAATTTAAAAGCTTCCTCATAATGGTGATTTTTAGGAATGTCCTGTTAGAGTCGTTCTGGTCAGCCCTCCGTCAGAGATCAAAACTCCTTGTGAATTTCAATTTTAGGTGTCCCACTCCATTCACTCAGCTACATTTCGTTAGGGGCATGCCATGATCTAACGGAGAAAGTCATGCTAATCATTTCCCCTCATGTTTGGCTCCTGTTGGCTCAGGTCTTTTGCCAATAATCACTAAAGTCCATGACAGTCAAGGTCTGGTCCTTTACAGGACAAAGTTATTTTCTATGTTCAGGTTTAGGAATTCATAAATTTGGTCTTTGAAACATGTCCAGTTAAGCCAAGCAGGCCAGAGGGAGGCCCTTACATAGCTATGGTTCAGAGAGATTCATCGTCACATGGATAGACTTTGACTCTTCTTCAAAACTCTGCTTTGAAGAAAATCAAACAAGGTCATTTATGAAATTTTTTTCCAAAAAATCACGAGTTGACATTTTCAGATGCATTCATGGTTTCCATGGCCAAATTCCCTGTCATACAGTCCCTGCAAAGATGTGCCGAAAATTTTGTCATTTGAGCCAAAATGTCAAAGGGAAAGTGAAAATCAGTGTGTTTTAAAGTCAGTGAAAAAGTGCAAAACACAACATTAGAAAAATGGGTTTTCAAGGAAGAAAAAATTAAACCCATATCTTCCCAGGCTATATATACATGTTTTTACCCAAATAAAGGTCATTGTGTGATTACAAGACTTGGAGAAGACATTGCAAAGGTGTGGGTGTGATATTGGAGCGTTTGAGTGAGTGGAGCAAGTTTTAGAGGGCACAACGCACTCACTGAGCACATCGCACACGCAGCCAGCCCACAGTTGAAAGTTTACATAGGCATGACACATACCCAGCATGCAGCACACAGGGAATTACGCGCGGCGCACACAGACCAGGGGATGAGAAACATTGTCAAACCACTCCAAATTTTGGTGAAGGCTATCAAATCGAGAGGTAAGCCTTATGACATCACCTGTTCATCAAATTTTAACAATGATATGGTGTTTATGGAAATGTTGAAATGTCACAAAAATGCATAAGGTCAACCATAAGAAATCACCAAGAAAATGATGGCTAGGGTTTCTAAAATGTGTTGTTAGTGCCAAGGTTTCACTCCACTCACCTTTTCCCCTAACCTATCATTTTTCCCATCTCCCCTAGATGATTTTTCCTAAAACCCCGCCCTAAATCACTACCAAACCCTCTCCCTATTCCTCCACTATTTGGTCAACTCAAAATCACCATAACACCAGTTCATTGTGCAAGCAAGGCAGTGGAAGAAAGGTGCATGATCGAAGAGTTGAAGAGTCAAACGATTAGGAGCAATTTAGGGTGATTTCAGAATGCGCGACACACACACAAAGGAGCATGGTGCACTCATTGGGCGCGGTGCACACAGAGCCCATCCACTATGTAAATCCACCACTGGCGCGGCGTACTCAGAGCGTGCGGTGCACTGGGCATTGCACGTGGCGCACAAGGATATAAAGCCCAGAAACCAACTAATTCGCCCAAAAATTTTGTGGATGCTCATCAAATTTGAATGGTAGGCAACTTACCTCTACTCTTGCATCAAAATTGAGAGGAATAACATGATTTTAGGAGTACAAATCAAATGAAATTTTTTTTACAAAGAAAACAAAAGAAGACACAAAGAAACCATGATCCTAGGGTTTGTGCTACAGTAACAGTGCTGACAAGGTGTTTCAAACCCTACCCCATCAAAACTATACCCAAAATACTCCCAAGTCCCCGAAAAATCTCTCCCTTTAACCCCTATTCCCATTACATCATTCCATTCCTAATATTCCCTATTTTATTGTCCCATTGGTGGCAAATTTACTAAGCAACTACCAGCTTCATTGGAATCAAAGGGTAGCATAAAACTTAGGGTACAAACAGCAGTAATGGCATCTGAAGTTTCATCAGAATATGAGGAGGAGACCCACAGTGATACAGCTTCAGGAGAAAGGGCCCATAGGAGACATCACCAGAGTGGTAGTCATCTTAGAGATGAGCCAAACACCCTCACCGATTTGCAGGCATGCCCTCTTGCTATGTCTTGTTTCCAGCACTTAGCATGTTTTTAATTTTGTCAGAGGGTGGCGAATATCAGAGTTCATCATGAGTTGGCTGGTCTTTTTGCACTTCACCTACATGGAGGACAATCTATCTTGGCTGGGGTAACTTTCACATTGACACCCAAAACCATATCAGTGGCAACAGGCATACCAAACATTGCAGAGCAGTGGCATAAGGAGAAGAAGGTAGAGAGGCATCATTATGAGCCTTACATCAAATACAGTTGTTTGAGCCACCTCACGAGAGTTTTTCCATTCAGATTTTTGAAGGATGAGTATGCCCCGCTCATGAAATTGATCATGAAGTACTTCAGTTGCGAGGGGAGGTTTTCTCACCTTTATGCCTATCACATCAGGTTGCTCATGCACTTTACCAGGGTGTGGATGATGAACCTCCCATTTTTCATCTGCGGGAACATAGAGAGGATGAGAAATTTCATGCAACACAAGACCCCTCGACAGCATCTCAACAGTGTTTATCACTTTGCCCTTATCCAGATTTTGGTGGACCATCAGTTGGGATTGCAGGGTATTGCTTGGGAGGACCTCTTCTCCCGTGACTTCTTCAGCACTCCACAGGTGGTTTCAAAGGCAGAGCATGAGATAGGGGGCCCATATCATCAGTATGAGCGACATGAGACTGCTACTATGCCAGTATACATCACCTATCGGAGAGGCAATAGACCCTTATTTGCAGCAGCAAAGCGAGTGTTATCTCCACCCGGGGTGGAAGGGGCCTCACTTCCGACATCAGCGTCATAGGATCAGGGTAGGGGTAAGGAGCCAGTCAAGGACAAAGGGCCATCAAGTGAGTCAGAGACTGAGTTTGTTCTCCTCCAGGATGATGAGACAGATGAAGAACCAACAAATGTGGAGCTTACAGATATCATCCAGGAGCAGCAGTCAGTGATTGAGTCCTTGCCCCTTGACTTGGAGAGGGCCAAGTGGAACATGAAGTACCTGGAGAAGAGAAACAAATAGCTTGAGGACCAACAGACAATCATGGAGCTGAAAAACATTCGTGAGCATCGCGAAGCTGCTCAGAGAAGAAGGGTTGCACTCACAACTTTGGAGCAAGAAATCAATGAAGATCGGGAGGCCAACCTCGAGAGGTTCAACATGCATTTGGATAGGCTGCTGGAAAAATTTGACCAGGACCTTGCTCTACTGAGACATATGGATTTCCGTTACAGGGTGCGAAACATGAGTGCACAGGCCTGGATAAGGAACTTGAAGGCAAAATTGAGGAAAGCAACAAGAAGAGAAAAAAGGGAAAAAGAGAAAGATCAGATTCAAATCTTGGTTAAGGCTTCCTTGGCCCATCATAACACCCCATAGGGAACCTCCAGTACAAATTTCAAAAACTTTGCGGAAATTTTGGTCACTTGGTAAATTTTTGGGTAAAAAACAGGGATTTTCTCCTTGTGCGCTGCACCACTGGCGCGACGCTAAAATTATAGAGCTCCAAATGAGGAATGGCTTGCAGATTTGGATTTAGCATGGAACATTATGACTACTGGTGTCTGGGCAAGAGATTTGGGCAAGGTCTAGGTCTCCTAAAGGTAAAAAAACACCCAAAAATGGCCTCTTTGCCACTCTTTTGACACACAGAAAGCAATCTTTGGAGAAAGAGATTTGTAGGGGAAAAAGAGCACCAAATTTGAAAATTCTAGTTGGGTTAGGAAGTAGACAGGATAGGCTTTCCAACAAGCCCACTTGGGTACATTTTGGACACCTTCAAGTTCCCCAAAACAGGCCCAAAAGTAGCATGATGCACAGAAAAAATGGCACGACACACAAAGGAAAAAATTTCCAATTTGCTTCCGTTTCACGAAATTTCAGTTCGCGACTTCTCCAAGTGTGCCCGCTCATCTACACTTTGGTTTTTGGGCACCAAAGGCAACATTTAAAGAGTTTTTTCTCCAGATTGGCTTCTATCCAAGTGGAAAATGAAGGCAAATGGTCACCCCAAGCCAAATGTCATGTTTGTAGCACTGCACCTGTAGCTGATGGTTGGCTCTCCATCTCCATTTCGTAATGATTTGAGTAACTCCCCTACCCTTGGGTGTTCTATCTCTTCCTCACACATTCTATATATTGTATGCAAGTTATTTGCAAAGGGTTGATTGGATTGTAATTTCTGGAAGACTGTGGGAATGAAACTTTGTTTCTTCACTGAGTATTTTTGATAGAGAATTAATGAAAGGCATCGGCTCTGTTTCATGAGATTCTTGTGGTTGTGAGTGTAGCAAATGTGTCTCTTATGTTTTCATATGTATTTTGTTATGTTTCATAATTCAATTCATGTCCATTTCCAGTGAAATTTTCTGAGTGAGGTTAGGTAGAATTCAATTTTATTGCTCTGCCTGTGGGAAAATTTCATGTTCAGTGTTATTCTTCTGTTGAAAAGGATTCATGTCACTATGCCCTTTTCACTTTCTTCAGCAATCTATTCATGCCACGGTACTTCAAACTAAAATTGTTACATTTTCCACCTTCCTTGCCTCACGGAATAATCTGTGCCTTTGTATTAAATTCTTTGTTCTTTGCTGAGCGCCGGTCCTATAACATCCCAGAAGCTCGGTCATTCATAAAATTGTTTGCCAGAATCCCTATTCACTTACTAGCCTAAGGTAAATATTTCATTGTAAGTCATCTTAGACCGTTTTCAATTATCTATTCATTGAGCGTGACTCGAAGAGAGCCCTCTCCTGCTCTGGTAGGGCTAGCTACGAGACTGAGCATAGTTTGTGGTTACCCTAATTTTTGCCTTCCTTTAGCCTAAGGAAGATTTAGGTGCTAACATAGCGGTGACTCTGCTGGGGATAAGCTGAAATCAAATGCCCTTGTTTCATAATAATTCTAAGCTTACGGATGATGAGCTTAGGATTGGAAAGGCTGAGTAAGTTGGTTGTGTCCTGTGATTTTTCTCAATAGCACGATGGCTTCGAGACAATATACCAGAGCCAATCCAGACCTGGATCCTCCTCGTATTTATGAAAACCCTAATTTGATCCCAAGACTCCTTCGTCAAGAAATCACCATAACTCCCGTGTTTAAAGCCCATTCATGTCCCGACATTTTTGAGTATCTTGAAGAGCTTGAGTTTGACGAACGGTTTGAGATATCATTGTTTGAGTCTAAATCCGAAAGGGCTGTTGATTATACTGTCCCTAATCCGCAATTTCTTGTAGACCTCGAGACAGAAAGAGAAAATAGGTTAATTGATAATTACATTGCAACACAGACCCAAACTCCAATTGCAAGCCCCTTGCAAACTGTGCACACTCCCCCAACACTTCCAAGGCCAAATCCACCGAGAATGATGGCTACCCATTTCGCACCCCTTGTTCTACGCCAAGTTCTAGATGATAAGCCAACGGATTATCAAAGTAAAATCCCATTTTTTGATGGCACTCCTAACAACATTATTGCTCAGCAACATGTAGACAAAATGGCAGACTTCTATGAACTTCATGAGATCGATGCAGAGAACGTGGCAATGAGGCTCTTTGTACAGACATTTGCAGGTGATGTGAGGAAATGGTTCAGAGGTTTTTCGGCAGCAAGTATCACTATTTTGGCTGAACTACAAAGACAATTTTTGAACCGGTGGGAAGTGAAAAATAATCCCCTTCGAATTATGGCCGAATATGAACAAATCAAACAGAATGCTGGTGAGTCAGTCCAAGACGATTGTGTTAGATTTAATGCAGTCTATAACGAAATTCTAGATCATCTAAAGCCACCTGTGGGACTAGCAATGATGAAGTTTCCAGATCGTTTTGATACTGACATGGCGTACGAATTAAGAGAGAGAGAACCAGCCACAATGGAAGACATGCAAAAAATTGCGGTCAGCGTTGAAGCAAATCTACTGTCCAAAAGAGCTAGAGCGAAAGCAGAGAAGAAAACCACTGTGAAAGAAGAATCTTCTTCAATGGATCAACTTCTCAAAAAGGTAGAGTAGATGTTTGAAATGGTAAAACTTGACAAGCCAGAGCCACAAGTCAGGAATCCTAACTTCTGTGGCCAGCAGCAGCCACAATATAGAATAAGACAGAGAGATCAGCGAACTCAAGAGCAGACAACACAACAGCCGGTACAAACACCTTTGCAACAATATTTTGTGCATGGAACAGAATCAGATGAGGACGGGAATGTAATAGGCAAAGGAAAACACCTCTTTACTCCAGATGAGCTGCCTACTTACATTACCAAAGAAGAAGAATATGCAGTGAATTCAGCTGCACACCAAGACACTGATTTTATTCTAGCTAGCGACACTGTGTTGGAAGAAGAATTAGAAGAATATCAAAGGGGGTATATGAATGCTCTGTACGCACAACAGCAACGACATTCGCTTAGAAATGGAGGTGTGTCGACCAAACCAATTCAGAAAAAGAAGGAGTTTGAAACAACAAAAAATGATTCATCAACTACACAAAGAAAAGGAAAGGAGGCAGTTGGTTTGGAGAGCAGCAAATCAAAATCAGCAGAACAATCACAGCAGCAAGCTACATCAAAGGAAAAGGAAAGGAAATAGATCTGAGTCAAAGAGGTAGAAAAGACTCCCGCTTTTAGCTTAGAGAATGAGATTTCTAAGTTAAAGGTATCCATCCCCTTGACTGAAATAATGAAGAACAACAGTTATAGAGGACAGATTTCTAAAATGTTAAATTTGGACTCCATGTTCGATATGGTAAATGTAGAAGATGATCAGCCTGAAATTATTTTTGGACCAGCATCGAATGGTGAGTCTCCTGATAGTGATGTGCCACCCTTCTATATCAGTTTACGATTGCATGATTTTGTGTTACACAATGCCATGTTTGATTCCGGAGCTTCTCACAATCTCATGCCCAAGGCTATCATGGATAAGCTTGGTATGGACATCACCTGGCAATATCGTGATCTCTATTCATTCGATTCTAGCATAGTAAGATGTATAGGACTCATCAAAGACTTGGTTGTGAGTTTGGATCAGCTTCCTATGAAAATGTTTTGATGGATGTGGTGGTAGTAGATATTCATCCAAGGTTTGGCATGCTTCTTTCTAGGTCTTAGGTAGCGAAATTGGAAGGGACACTACAACTGGATTTCTCCTATGCAACAATCCCAGTGTTTGGACAAATGAGGAAGTTATATGAGGAACAAAAAATGAAATATATGATCACAAGCATGGAGAAACCTATAAATGATCATATTAACTATGTACATACAGGTTTAGAGTCTTTTGTTTTGTTTTTAGATAGTTTAAATGATATAGATAGTTAGATAGTAGAAGCAGATGACATTTTGGAAATAACAGAAAATTTCAGAGAAATTTTGAATAAAGAAGGACAAGAAAAGCAACAAAATGTTGGGCAACCAGTTGAAAGTAATGGACAACAAGCAGACAAGGCACGGCAAATAGATTTCCAGCACTTACAAGAGGAGGAAGAAGGCTTGTGGATCATGGATTTCGATGGAGCAGTAGGAAATGATGGCACTAGAATCGGAATTTGGGTACGCAATCCTTTCTCTGCCCCAAACAAAGTGCCTAGCAGCGTAAGCGTTTGCTCTTACAAGCTAGCCTTTGAGTGTTCAAACAATGAAGATGAGTATGAAGCTTCTATTGCTGGCTTGAAGATTCTTAGAAAGCTGAATGCAAAAAGGATTTTGGTATATGGTGACTCTGAATTGGTAATAAAACAGGTCAGAGGTGAGTATCAACCAAAACATCCTAGGATGCTGGCCTATCATAATGCAGTTTTAGACACCTTGAAGTTATTTTCAGAATATACCTTGACATGTGTGCCTCGTATACAAAATAGTATTGTTGATGCTCTTGCCAAGGCAGCAAGCACTTTGAAGATCGCCATGAACTCCAGCAATAAATTTGAAATCCATGTCAAGCATCATCCAACCATTCCAGACAATCAGCGATATTGGCAAGTGTTTCAAGACGATGAGGAGATTAAGGATTTTTTGCTAAACAAAAGCAAGTTCAAAGAAACCTCAATTGATGTAGAAAACAATGAGGGCAAAGGGAATGGTACAGATGAAGTGTAGATCAATGAAATGGACGTATTGTAGCTGAAGAATAACATCATTCCTAAAGGCTTGATACCTCCACAGGAACTTTTGATCAGGATGATGTAGCCCACAAGCCAGCATTTCAGCCAATAGAGAAGGGTGTAGAAGAAGTCAACATCAGTACCGCTGCCAATCCAAAGTTGGTAAAATTGTCCAAAGCATTACCGCCAAAGATCAAGGACAAATACATCAGTTTGATGGCTTCATTTGCTGATGTGTTTTCTTGGGACTATTCTGATTTAAAGACCTATGATACAAATATTATTCAATGCACAATACCCATCAAGCCTAATCAAAAACCATTTAGACAAAAGCTAAGAAGGACAAATCCAAAGTTGCTGCCATCTATCAAAAAGGAGGTAAACAAGTTGTACAAGTCAGGTATCATTGTGCCCATCGGATTTTCAGATTGGATATCTAACTTAGTTACTGTACGCAAGAAGACCGGTGAGATCTGCCTATGCATTGATTTCAGAAATCTACATAAAGTCTCATTGAAGGACAACTATCCACTGCCCAAGATGGACCATATACTTCAGTGAGTAGTGGGGTCATCTCGTATGTCACTGCTTGATGGTTATTCCAGATATAACCAAATTTCTATCCATGAAGATGATAGAGACAAGACAACATTCACCACTACATGGGGAACCTTTCACTATGCCAAAATTCCCTTCGGTTTAAAGAAGGCAGGTGCCACATTTTAGCGGGAAATGGAATTGGATTTTGAAAAAGATAAGGATGTATTCTTGGTGGTGTACCTGGATGATTTGACGGTATTTTCCAAATCTGATGAAGAGCACATGCATCACCTAAAAATTGTCTTTCAAAAGTGCAAGAAATATGTTCTATCACTGAATCCCAAGAAGAGCTTGTTCGCCATGAAGGAAGGCAAATTACTTGGGAACATCATTTCAAAGGATGGAATTCGTATAGACCCTGTACATGTGCAAGCAATTCAATAAATCGATCTTCCTAGGAACAAAAAAGAGATACAATCATTCAATGGTAAGATGAATTTATGCGTCGCTTTGTGCCTAATCTTGCAGAACACTTAAGAGAAATGACCAACATGCTTAAGAAGGACAGCCAGGTGAAATGGATAGAGGAGGCTGTAAAATCATTCAACCTCATCAAATTGGCCCTTTCTTCAGCTCTAGTTCTAGTCAACCCGGACTAGACTCAGGATTTCATATTGTTTTCGTTTGCTTCTGAGCACACTATGGCAACGGTATTATTGCAGAAGAGAGATGATCATGAAAGGACCATTGCATTATTCAGTAGGGCTATAAGGGATGCAGGTTTAAAGTAAAACATCATTGAGAAGCAAGCCCTGGCATTGGTGAAGGCATTGAAGGATTTCTGGGTATATATCCTACATTCTTACATTCTGCCCTATGTCCGTAACACTGTTGTAAAAGATGTTTTAGTGCTGACTGATCCAGAAGGAAGAAGAGGCAAATGGATTGCAGCCTTGCTAGAATATGATGTCGAAATAAAGCCCACAAAGCTGGTCAAAGGACAGGGGTTGGCGAAACTAATGGCCAAATCAAACTTGCATGCCTTGGACATAAATCTGATCAATGCCATGTCCGATGAGAATGAGTAAATATCATCCGCTTTTATATACCTAGGGGGATAATATGGGGTACCAAGGGAGGTACCCAAGGTAATAATGTAATAATGGGATGGGCCATAGTAATAAATAAGGTGGTTAACCCATATCATGTAAGGGACCACAAGTAGTTAATAATAATGTAATGGGCCCATGGTATTAGTTGATGGTATGAGGAAAACATGGTAATGGCCCACGGTATTGTATGTATGAGGCCTATATAGAGGCTAAAGACTCCATGTCAAGGAAAATTCAAGGATTATTGTATGAACATGCATATGGCTTATGGAGTGTTCTCCTTCCTTAAGGAGTGAATGTATGGTGTTGCCCTACCTTAAGGGTTTTGATCATAAAGAAGCATTTATATCTATTTTTATCTTGTTATTTATTGGGTTATTTCTATTATCATAATATCTTTGGGTATCAGAGTTACAACAAGTGGTATATGAGCACTTTCTTGGGCAAACAGTGGAGAATTTTTTTTTTAATTTTTTTGTAGGATTTCGAAGGCTGCGAGTTTGCAGATCATATCTATATTTTTTGGTGCAAGATATGAAAAATATAATGGCATTTCTAGATTCTATGTGAAAAAATACCCGATTTCAAAAAAAGAATCGGCTGAATCGGAGTCTGGATGAAGGAGATATCGCTGATTTAAAAATTAGTGGGGTTGCAGACAATTTTTCGAGGCAACGAATTTTAGGCACAGATCTAGACGTATTGGTGCAAGATTTGCAAAATATAATTGTGTATCTGGATTCTGTATGCAAAAACACTCAATTTCAAAAAAGAAATCAGTCGAATCGGAGTCCGGATGACAGAGATATCGTTGATTTAAAATCAGCACTTTTTTGCAGAAATTTTGGTGACGGTGGGAGAGTTGCAGCGCAAATCTAAAATTCTAGTGCCTGTATCAAGATTTCTATCACATGGGCAGATGAAAAATGATTGTTCCATTTTTTAAAATAGGTCATAATAGGGATTCTGAGCAATATTGACGGAATTGTGACAAATCCAAATTTTCACCATTTTTTTTCAAAACCCTCTTCATGGCTTCTAGCAAGGTTCTATTATTTACAGGAAAAGATAATGGTCCTACTATTGAAGAATACATACAAAAATACAAGTTATTATGGACACATCATTGGATAACTTTTGTAGTCTGTAATTTTGAAGACGAGGCAGCCACATGGTGGGGATTACTTAACCAAAAGAAGTGTTCCAACCTACCCGATGAAGAATTTGAAAAATTACTTTTAAATAGATGGTCTCATGCCAGAAAACAAGATAAGGAGAAACATGTGGGGCTATTTCCTACTGGTATATCCTTATTGCAGGTTCATGGATTAATTCAAAAAGAGAAGATAATTGTTTCTATAAATCCTAGTTGCAAGCATAATTTTATCAATGTTAATTTGGTAAAAAAAATTGCAAGTTCCAGAAAAACACGTTGAAAATACATAGGTTGGTGATGAGAATGTTCAAGTGTAAAAGGATTTGAAGATATCTATGGATAAGTATGTGTTGCATAGTTATTTTTATGTTTCAAATATGGATAACATAGATGTTGTTTTGGGATACCTTGGGATGAAATCAGTGGGTACTATCAATATTAATGTACAGAAGAAATTCCTGAATCTCTGGTATAAAAATAAGAAAATTACACTACATGATATTTCCATTAATAAACAGGTAGAGGGCAAGGAGGCTGAAGAAGAAGATGTTCCAAGGTTTGACATATTAGATGATGAGTTAGTGATGATAGACAATCAAACACAAACAGAGGCGGAAGCAGAAAAGGTTACAGGTGCTGATACATCAGAGGAGGGCTCAGTGGTTGAAGTCATATTGGAAAAGAAGACACCACAACGGGCACCACAGCAGGGTGAATTAACTAAAAATGCATCGTGGGTTAAAACTTCAACATACCATCACCCACATCACCCCGCAAGATGGCAACCAATTAGCCACAAGGACAACAACCCACGTATGACGGATAGCGAGGAGCGAAGATCCACCTACTACACATCAACACAGAAGAGCTTCCATGCTCAAATTCCATCTCAAATGAGCGAGGTACTAGCGAGATCGAGGGTTCACCTTTCTCTTGCATGGCTAGATGCACTTGCATGCTACCAGTCGACTACTCTTTTGAGTAGATCTTATTATTGGTGTTCTTCCCATGTTTCGGGGACGAAACATGCTAAGGGGGGTGGAGTGTTATATACCTAGGGGGGATAATATGGGGTACCAAGGGAGGTACCCAAGGTAATAATGTAACAATGGGATGGGCCATAGTAATAAATAAGGTGGTTAACCCATATCATGTAAGGGATGTCAAGTAGTTAATAATAATGCAATGGGCCCATGGTATTAGTTGATGGTATGAGGGAACCATGGTAATGACCCATGGTATTATATATATGAGGCCTATATAGAGGTTAAAGACTCCATGTCAAGGAAAAGTCAAGGATTATTGTATGAACAGGCATATGGCTTGTGGAGTGTTCTCCTTCCTTAAGGAGTGAATGTATGGTGTTGCCCTACCTTAAGAGTTTTGATAATAATGAATCATTTCTATCTATTTTGATCTTGTTATTTATTGGGTTATTTCTATTATCATAATATCTTTGGGTATCAGAGTTATATCATCCGTTCAGGTACCCGAAATGTTTTCTTTGTCCCCATGGTATTCATATATAATATATGTGCTGAAAAATCAGTCACCACTTCCCAGCATGACAAGGAACAAAGCGAGAACACTCAAATTGAAGGCTGCCAAGTTTTGTATTTCCTATTCTGCACTGTAGTGGAAATATCCCAGTGGCATTTTGTTAAATTGTTTTGTGGAAGATGAAGCAAACAAAGTCATGGAGGATTTCCACGGAGGAGTGTGTGGTGGTCACCTTTTTTGAAGTCAACAACGAACAAAATTTTGAGAGCAGGGTACTACTGGCCTACTTTGTTTTCTGATGTGTATAAGATGGTCAAGCGCTGTCATAAATGTCAGATTTTCGAAGGAAAACAGAAATTACAGCCTTTTCCACTTAAGCCTATTGAGGTGAGCGCTCCCTTCAAGTAGCGGGGGTTGGATTTCATTGGGGAAATTCATCCCGCCTCTTTTGGACAGCATAGATGGATCCTTACAACGACAGACTATTTTACAAAATGGATTGAGGCAGCTCCTACGAGACAAGCTATAGACATGGTAATCATTTCATTTCTTGAAAATAACATCTTGTCTCGCTTTGGTTGTCCAAACAAATTAATCACTGATAATGCAGCAGCTTTCAAATCGAAAAGGATGGTAGAAAATTTTCATAAGTATCACATAATTTTGGGTCATTCAACTGCCTATCATCCGCAATGCAATGTATTGGTGGAATCTTCAAATAAATCATTGGTCAACATCATCAAGAAGCTGCTGGAAATGAATGAAAAGAGCTGGAATAAGAGGTTGGTCCATGTGCTTTGGGCAGATCGGATCATTCAGAAAAATTCCATTGGTATGTCATCGTTTGAGCTTGTTTATGGAGTTGACACAGTATTCCCCGCCTTTCTTACTGCCTCGGTGGTCAGACTTCTTCAGGAGGCCAGCAGTGAAGAAGATCCCATGCAGAGAAGGTTGAATCAAATGATCCACCTGCAACAAACAAGAGACGAAGTTTTCAAGAACACATCTGAATTGCAGGAGAAAATAAAGAAAATCTATGACAGGAAAGCAAAAGCAGATAAATTTCAGTTCGATGATATGGTGCTAAAGTGGGATGCAAGAAATGAAGAGAAAGGCAAGCACGGAAAGTTCAAAAATCTTTGTAAAGGTCCTTTCAATATTGCAACATATAGGGGTCAGAATGCCTTTCTTCTGAAGGAAATGAACGGGGAATATTATCCTAGAGGGCCGATCAATGGTCGGCTGCTCAAGCGGTACCACTGCTGATTTAGTAACACTGCTTCCACTGTCATTGTAAATAACATTTTTATTTCAGTTTGGTTTCACTCTGTAAAGTTAGTTTCTGAGTTATTTCAATGTCAAGTTTGAGTCAATTTCTTCGTCAAATTAGTTTCATAAATAAGTCAGATTCCTATGCTGTTTATCGAAATGATGATTCCATAGCCCAATGGACAAAAGGAACTGTCTAGCTCCTTTGGAGATCTTCTGTTCTTGGCACCTCTAAGGAGCTACCATCCCCCATTGGAGCCAATGTTAGAGTTGGTCTAGTCAGCCCTCCATCAGAGATGAAAACTCTTAGTGCATTTCAATTTTAGGTGTCCCACTCCATTCACTTAGCTGCATTTCGCTAGGGGCATGCCATGATATGACAAAGAAAGTCATGCTAATCATTTCCCCTCATGTCTAGCTCCTGCTAGCTCAGGTCCTTTGTCAATAATCACTAAAGTCCATGATAGTCAAGGTCTGGTCCTTTACAGGAAAAAGTTATTTTCTATGTTAGGGTCTAGGAATTCATCAATTTGGTCTTTGAAACATGTCCAGTAAAGCCATGTAGGCCAGAGGGAGGTCCTTACACAGCTATGGTTCAGAGAGCTTCATCATCACGTGGATAGACTTCGACTCTTCTTCAAAACTTTGTTTTCAAGAAATGTCAAACAAGGTCATTTATGACAAAATTTTCCAAAAAATCACCAATTGAATTTTTCAGATGCAGTCATGGTTTCCGTGGCCAAATTCCTTGTCATAAAGTCCCTACAAAGATGTGCCAAAAATTTCATCATTTGAGCCAAAATGTCAAAGGGAAAGTGAAAATCAATGTGTTTTAAAGTTAGTGAAAAAGTGCAAAACACAACATTAGAAAAATGGGTTTTCAAGGAAGCAAAAATTAAACCCATCTCTTCCTAGGCTATATATATATGTTTTTACCCAAATCAAGGGCATTCTTCTATTACAAGACTTGGAGAAGACATTGCAAAGGTGTGAGTGTTAGAATGGAGTGTTTGAGTGAGTGCGAGAAGGATTTATAGGGCGTGGCACACTCACCAGGCGCGGTGCACACGCAGCCAGCCCACAGTTGAAAGGTTACACAGGTGCGACACATACCCAGCATGCGGCACACATGGAATTGCACGCGGCGCACACATACCAAGGGCTGAGAAACATTGCCAAACCACTCCAAATTTTGGTGAAGGCTATCAAATCGAGAGGTAAGCCTTACGACATCTCCTGTTCATCAAATTTTATCAATGATATGGCGTTTATGGAGATGTTTGAATGTCACCAAAATGCATAAGGTCAACCATAAGAAATCACCAAGAAAATGATGGCTAGGGTTGCTAAAATGTGTTGTTAGTACCAAGGTTTCACTCCACTCACCTTTTCCCCTAACCTATCATTTTTCCCATCTCCCCTGGATTATTTTTCCTAAAACCCCGCCCTAAATCACTACCAAACCCTCTCCCTATTCCTCCACTATTTGATCAACTCAAAATCACCATAATACCAGCTCATTATGCAAGCAAGGCCGTGGAAGAAAGGTGCATGATCGAAGAGTTGAAGAGTCAAACGATTAGGAGCAACTTAGGGTGATTTCAGAGCGCGCGGAGCACACACAATGGAATATGGTGCACTCATTGGGCAAGGTGCACACAAAGCTCATCCATTATGTAAATCCGCTACTGGCGCGATGCACTCAGAGCGCGCAGCGCACTGGGCATTGCACGAGGGCGCACAGTGATATAAAGCCCAGAAACCAACTAATTCGCCCAAAAATTTTGTGGATGCTCATCAAATTTCATAGGTAGGAAACCTACTTCCACTCTTGCATCAAAATTGAGAGGAATAACATGGTTTTAGGAGTATAAATCAAATGAAAAAAATTTTACAAAGCAAACAAACGAAGACAGAAAGAAACCATGATGCTAGGGTTTGTGCTACAGTGAGAGTGCTTCCAAGGTGTTTCAAACCCTACACCATTAAAACTATACCCAAACTACTCCCAAGTCCCTGACAAATCTCTCCCTTTAACCCCTATTCCCATTACATCATTCCCTTCCTAATATTCCCTGTTTTATTGTCCCCTTGGTGGCAGATTGACAGAGCAACTACCAGCTTCATTGGAATCAAACGGAAGCATAAAACTCAGGGTACAAACAGCAGTAATGGCATCTGAAGTTTCATTAGAATATGAGGAGGAGATCCACAGTGATACAACTTCAGGAGAAAGAGCCCACAAGAGACATCACCGGAGTGGCAGACATCTTAGAGATGAGCCAAACGCCCTCACCGAGTTGTAGGCATGCCCTCTTGCTATGCCTTGTTTCGAGCACTTAGCATGTTTTTAATTTTGTCAGAGGGTGGCAAATATCAGAGTTCATCATGAGTTGGCCCGTATTTTTGTGCTTCACCTAAATGGAGGACAGTCTATCTTCGCTGGGGTCACTTTAACATTGACACCCGAAACCATATCAGTGGCAACATGCATACCAAACATTGGAGAGCAGTGGAATAAGAAGAAGAGGAAGGTAGAGAGGCATCATTATGAGCCTTACATCAAAGACAGATATTTGAGCCACCTCACGAGAGTTTTTCCATTCCGATTTTTGAAAGATGAGTATGCCTCGCTCATGAAATTTATCATGAAGTACTTCAGTTGCGAGGGGAGGTTTTCTCGCCTTTATGACTATCACATCAGGTTGCTCGTCCACTTTACCAGGGTGCATATGATGAACCTCCCATTTTTCATCTGCGGGAACATAGAGAGGATGAGAAATTTCATGCAACACAAGACCCCTCGACAGTAGCTCAACAGTGTTTATCACTTTTCCTTTATCCGGATTTTGGTGGACCATCAGTTGGGATTGCAGGGTATTGCTTGGGAGGACTTCATCTCCCTGATTTCTTCAGGGCTCCACAGGTGGTTTCAGAGGCAGATAATGAGATAGGGGGCCCATCTCATCAGTATGACTGACATTAGACTGCTACTATGCCAGTATACATCACCTATCAGAGAGGTAGTAGACCCTTATTTGCAGCAGAAAAGCGAGTGTTATCTCCACCCAGAGTGGAAGGGGCCTCGCTTCTGACATCAACATCACAGCAGCAGGGTAATGGTAAGGATCCAGTGCAGGAGGAAGGCCCATCAGGTGAGCAAGAGACCCTGTTTGTTCTCCTCCAGGATGATGGGATAGATGCAGAACCAACAAATGCGGAGCTTATAGAGATCATCCAGGAGCAGCAGTCAGTGATTGAGTCCTTATCCCTTGACTTGGAGAGGGCCAAGTGGAACATGAAGTACCTGAAGCAGAGAAACAAATAGCTTGAGGACCAATAGACGATCATGGAGCTGCAAAACATTCGTGAGCATCGCCAAGCTGCTCAAAGAAGAAGGGTTGTGCTCACGTCTTCGGAGCAAGAAATCAATGAAGATCGGGAGGCCACATCGAGAGGGTCAACATGCATTCGGAGAGGCTACTGGATAAAGCCAACCAAGACCTTGCTCTACTGAGACATATGGCTTTCCGTTACAGAGTGCGAAACATGAGTGCACGGGCCCGATAAGGAACTTGAAGGCAAAATTGAGGAAAGCAACAAGAAGAGAAAAAAGGGAAAAAGAGCAAGATTGGCTTCGAATCTTGGCCGAGGCTTCCTTGGCCCATCATAACACCCCATAGAGAACCTCCAACCCAAATTTCAAAAAAATTGGGGAAATTTTGGTCACTTGGTAAATTTTTGGGTAAAAAACAGGGATTTTCTCCCTGTGCGGTGCGACGCTAAAGTTATAGAGCTCCAAATGAGGAATGGCTTGTAGATTTGGATTCAGCATGGAAAATTACGACTACTGGTGTCCGGGAAAGAGATTTGGGCAAGATTTGGTTCTCCTAAAGGTCAAAAAACACCCAAAAATGGCCTCTTTGCCACTTTTTTGACACACAGAAAGTAGTCTTGGGAGAATAGAGATTAGGAGGGAAAAATGAGCACCAAATTTGAAAATTCTAGTTGGGTTAGGAAGTATATAGGACAGGCTTTCCAGCAAGCCCACTTGGGCATGGCGCACAGAGGAAAAAATTGCCAATTTGCTTCTGTTTCGCGAAATTTCGGTTCGCGACTTCTCCAAGTGGGCCCGCTCATCTACACTTTAGTTTTCTGGCACCAAATATGGAAAAAACCCATACCATCCAAGAAAAAAATTCACATCCCCCATCAACCCACACAACTCAAGGCAATGCACCACCTTGTTTACACACATAGTTTATTAGGTTGTGTCACTACCCTTCCAAGTTTTCCAACTTAGGCTGGATAGGGATGTGTTTGATACTTATGGATTTCAAGGGTTCTAGATTCCCTTATGTTCTCCAATTACCCTTCAAGCCCATGCAAGGAAACCTATCCCTACATTTCTCTATCCAATGCTCCATCCTTACCAAAGGAAACCTAAGGGTAAGTGCAGTCATGCCTAGAGCCATCTAGCATCCTTGGGGTAGGTGCGATAAATAGAGATCCTCTAGTTCTTCCCAGAACTAGCACCACTATAATCCTCTAGTAATATAAGGTGGAATGGAAGGCTAAATAACAATTCCCTCCATTTACCTTTTATTTATAGCTCAATATAAATATTATTATATTATAATATGTCAATAGGGGTTATCTCAAGTAGCTCCATAGAATGGTTTTTATATCCTCAACATGGGTTGAATTACCTCTAAATTATATGACTATGAGAAATATTGTTGTAATGGATAGTTCCCTATGAATATTGTTGTATTTACCGTCACTCTTGCTCTCGATCTCAAGGAGAGGATGAATCCTTAAAAAATTTAGTATATTAATACATATTATAATATTATAATATGCTTTAATATCATCCCATACATATACTTTGGGAATATTATATTAGTAATGTTTGTTTTGCTCGTAAACCATGCGTTTTTCTTGCCTCCTCACCTTTCCCTCTTATGGAGTACTAGCCCAACCATACTCCTTTTGTCTCTTAGTCTAGAGGTATAGTGTTATTTATTATTTCTTGCTACATCTAATCAACTTTCTAGTCTCTTAGCAAATAGGCTCTCGAGCATTAACCACATAGGAATTATAGCCTCAAAAAGCATATGTACATTGGCCCACCTGCCTAATACATTTATAATCACAAGAACAAAAGTCTTAGCAGAACTTGGATCACCTACCTATTAGCATGCATTAGCTTAACATTCTAAGTATAATGTGTGTGTGTGTGTGTGTGCGTATATATATTTGGGGTTCGATTTCAAAGAATTACATTCCTCTCCCCCCTTTTTACACATTGTCTTCAATTCATAATGATACATGTATTATCATAATTTATAAACATAAATGGGATGGTTTTTGCATGGTTCATCACACTCTTATTTGTATCATTACTATTATCATCCTTTAAAATTTTGAATAAAAGGATCAATAAATGCAAGTGACAACTCATATTTAATTTTATACATATTGAGAATTAGGATTAAAATTGTAAAACTCACTTAAACATTTAAGGCCCAACAAAGGTAAGATATTAAACCATTTTATTAACCCATCTTGAATTTCAAATGTAAACCATTATTTGATTACTTTCTCATTTTTCTTCCACTGCATTTTCTTAATTTCCTTTGTTAGATAATTTTTCTCACACACTTCCTTTCATATCTCTCATACCTTGTCTTATTTAGATTCTTTTCATATATGAAATATATGGGCCTTTCTCTAATCACATCTATAGTTAACTTGTTGAATAAGTTACCTAGGGCGTTCATGATCATTTTGTAAGTGCCAAGCTATAGCAGTTGTCCATACTCTATCATGCAGAATAGCGCCTATAAGCTTCTTCGACCTTATTTATTGAAAATAATACCTCTGTGCAGATTATGTATGTGAATACATTGACAAGCGAACCACCCTTTTTCATAGAGTCTAGAATATCAGCAACCACTTCATGTTTTCCTTGATTGTGAATCCCATGTATAAGTATCATATAAGTATAAACATTGGCACTAATGCCTTACTCTCTATATTGTTCCATATAAATGTGGCCTTATTTAATTTCCTAGCCTATAGTATAGCCTAAGGAATATAATATAATTGCTAATATCCTGATCACGACCATTCTCTAGCATTTCTTAGTAAATCTACAACACTTATTTTGTTTCCTTACATGTTCCACATTCTCTAGAAGACAATAATAAGAGATTTTATTGGGATCAAAATGTTCTTTGATTATATCTTCCAGAAAAAGGTAACCTTGACCTAATTTCCTTGATTTGCAAAATTTTTTTAATCAAGGTATTATACGTCAACACATACAAAAAACATTTATTCATTTTTATATCTTTAAATAACCTTAAGAAATTTTTTAATCCTTTGGTTGATTAAAGAGTATGGATTAAGTTTGTGTAATGCACTATGCCTAGGACACATCACTTGTTATTCATCTCATTCAAAAATCAAAATATTTATGTATTTCCCCTACTTTGACATAACGATAAAAAAGTGTGTTGTAAACTACCAATTCTAGGTCAAACACAACTCCACCATTTCTTCCAACATACAAGGGACCCTCTCCAACCTCCTTGTCTTGTACACCCTAGTGAGAATTCTTGTTCCACTAAATTCGTGGTGGTTTATAATATGAAAAATTACAATAATGGGTGGTTCATTATGGGACTCAAATAAATAACTAGCATCTCACTATTTGACATAAGAGTGCACTCTAGGATATCATACAACACATAGTTTGTTTTTGGTATACATCCAACATTACTTATTTTCCTTGAAATTGAACAACTCCTACAAATATTTTGATGGTTTTCCACACAAAATACGTGTAATTTTACTTCACCCTAATCCAAAAGAGACATGGTTTTTTATTCATGTCTTTAATGAATGTATTATGTAACAAAAACATGTAACCTTTCCTTGGCCACAATCTGGTTGCATCTGTGTTTCTGTGTCACTTTGTTGTCCTTCAATGGATTTCTCGCTTCTCTTGCCTCATCAAACTTCCCTATAATCATCTAGTTTAATTCAATAAGGATTTTGACTTGAACGACACTGAGCTTTGGGGTTTTATATTTGCGTCAAAATACCCATCAAGAGTAACTTCATACAACGAATCACTTGAAAATGTTTGGATTAATTCTTGAAATCTTATCAACTTCTAGATTGTGCTATGATATTTACACATTTATAGGGGCCTATTGTATTTGTTCCTAGAGTTGTTTCTCATTTATTAACTCATCCAAAATATTCTTACATAGAAAAAAATGGATTATTTAGGTTTCAAATATCATCATCATTTTATATAATCCCCATCACTTCCATTGATACTCAACAATGGCCACTTGGAACTCGAACAATCCAAAACTTTTATAACTTATAGAGCTATCTCAGTGTTTTACTTCCACCAAATTTCTTTGATCAAAATTTCTTCTAGATAAAGGAATATAAGAAACCCTTACATGCCTAGATAGATGAAATGCTATGAAATTTCACTATCATTGTACTTTGGCACTTCTCGATTTCATATTGGCGATGTTATTTTGACTTGGACCTTGAGGCTTAAACATGATTCATGATTTTTAAGGTAATAACCTATTACGTAGTCAATATGAAAATATTCTCTTAAAACTTTCTTGAAAATAATGGATGTAATCCCCAGTAAGCACTCCTCATATTATTGAGTATAATATTGTTAAAATTTATGTTATGTAGCAAATGAACCTAAAAACTATGTAACATGTGCTAAGGCTTCCAATATTCACATACATATTTTAGGAATAATTTGAGGGATAAAAATATTATTAATCCTCATCTCTTTTGAAGGTAATCAATAACCATAACATGATTGGGTGTATTAATGATAAATTATTTCAAATCCAAATCCTTTTATAGAATATCTTCATTAATCCTCTTAAACACATCAAATATTTCTTTATTTGTACTTTCATAAGGTAAGTTCCAATTCTTATTTAATGTTAAATTAAATCATAAGGGATTCAAATTGTTCTACATATACCTGACCTCCTTTCTATAGATACATTTAATGAATATTCTATGATTTCCTAAGAGGTTTTTTTTATATGCCACTCAGTTTGCAAGGTATCACAAAAATCCCACTCATAGATATTGATTTGATAGGGAAATGGAAAATAGTTGATGACTCAAAGTCTAATTTCACCTCTTTATTATGTTTAGAATATTGTCCTTGGCTCTCATGTACCTTAGTAGATAAAACATTTGACTCCTAAATCCTATTCTTACCAAAAGTAGGGGATTGACATGCTTAATTATCCTCGAGATTCTATTATAATTCATTATTGTAATTATATAAATAGTAAAAAAAATAATATCTATATGATTTTGTGTATCATCGTTACCTACCTCGCAAGGGTTCTTGTGTTTCTTTATATATATATATATATATATATATATATATATATATATATATATATATATATATATATATATATTGTACCACTCATATTATTTTATTTCTCTTTTATAAGAAAACCTTACTCACTAATGATTTCGCAATTTTCTTCCACTCTATTGAACTAAGGAATAACATGGTATGTTCCTTGAAGTGTCTCACATGATCATTTTATTGAACAATAGAAACACAAGACCATTTCCCATCACACTCAAGAGCTTCACATATCTATTTTTCATCTCTAGCAACAAATAATTCTTTACCATTAACAAACAAGTAAGGGGTGGAAGGGAATACATAAATTGTAATTGCACAATATGTATTACATATATATTCATTAACAAAACGAAATTTTTTGTCAAAACTAAAGAGTTATCATAACAACCAACATATTTCCAACAATATTCATCAATAGCATTAGTTGATCAATGAGTAATTTTGTAGTTGCTCTCTTTACAGAACCAACCATTAAAATTATTGCATTTAATAATTCGACAACCAATTCTATTATATGATTACTAATTCTCCCCAAAAGTATATGGAAATCCTAAAATTTATTTTCTACATATTGTCTTTAAAAGAAGACCTTTTGGAACTCCTACTTTGTAATGCATCATTGTATTCAAAAATCACTTTGACCTACAATTCTTGTTACTATTCATACATTATTAAAATTATCTTATCTATCTATATTATTTGCGAATGATTATATGCTCTGTTACGAGCAGAGATCTATTATCAAGACCCTTCCAAAATGTTTCCTAAGAAAAAATATGTCCACCTATATAAACTCCACAATGTTATATTAATGTTGAATATGGTTTTGTAGCTATAGAAACTAGAATAACACCATTATTTCATTCTCATAATTTTGGAGATAATTTACCATGAATTTTTTTTAAGTAATAATGGTTTATGAACAAAACAATCATGACTTCACACTAAAATTATCACAATATGAAAATCTAGGGGTTAATGATGTTATTGTGTAGTGTAAGTATATTCCATTAGATTCCCTGGAATATACTAGACAAGCCAAAATAGAGCTTCAATAGAGGGAAAGTATCCTAGTAACGAGAAGCTTGTCATTATTGCACGGTATAATTATACCTAGGATTTTAATTTCATTGAAGAATTTAAAAGCTTCCTCATAATGGTAATTTTTAGGAATGTCCTATTAGAGTCGGTCTGGTCAGCCTCCCATCAGAGATCAAAACTCCTTGTGCATTTCAATTTTAGGTGTCACACTCCATTCACTCAGCTGCATTTCGCTAGGGACATGCCATGATTTGAAGGAGAAAGTCATGCTAATAATTTCCCCTCATCTCTGTCTCCTGCTGGCTCAGGTCTTTTGCCAATAATCACCAAAGTCCATGACAGTCAAGGTCTGGTCCTTTACAGGACAAAGTCATTTTCTATGTTCGGGTCTAGGAATTCATCAATTTGGTCTTCGAAAGATGTTAAGTTAAGCCATTCAGGCCAGAGGGAGGCCCTTACATAGCTATGGTTCAGAGAGCTTCATTGTCACGTGGATAGACTTCAACTCTTCTTCAAAACTCTGTTTTGAAGAAAAGTCAAACAAGGTCATTTATGACAAAATTTTCCAAAAAATCACGAGTTGACCTTTTCACATGTAGTCATGGTTTACGTGGCCAAATGCCCTGTCATATAGTCCCTGCAAACATGTGCCGAAAATTTCATTATTTGAGCCAAAATGTCAAAGGAAATGTGAAAATCAGTGTGTTTTAAAGTCAATGAAAAAGTGCAAAACACAACATTAGAAAAATGGGTTTTCAAGGAAGAAAAAATTAAACCCATCTCTTCCAAGGCTATATATACATGTTTTTACCCAAATCAAGGGCATTTTTCTATTACAAGACTTGGAGAAGACATTGTAAAGGTGTGAGTGTGAGATTGGAGCGTTTGAGTGAGTGCCAGCAGGTTTTAAAGGGCGCAGTGCACTCACCGGGCACGTCGCACACGTAGCCAGCCCACAGTTGAAAGTTTACACAGGCGCGGTGCATACCCAACACGTGGAACACTGGGAATTACGCGTGGTGCACACAGACCAGGGGCTAAGAAACATTGCCAAACCACTCCAAATTTTGGTGAAGGCTGTCAAATCGAGAGGTAAGCCTTATGACATCACCTGTTCATCAAATTTTATCAATGAAATGGTGTTTATGGAAATGTTCAAATGTCACCAAAATGCATAAGGTCAACCATAATAAATCACCAAGAAAATGATGGCTAGCGTTGCTAAAATGTGTTGTTAGTGCCAAGGTTTCACTCCACTCACCTTTTCCCCTCACCTATCATTTTTCCCATCTCCCCTTGATCATTTTCCTAAAACCCTGCTCTAAATCACTACCAAACCCTCTCCCTATTTCTCCACTATTTGGTCAACTCAAAATCACCATAAGACCAGCTCATTGTGCAACAAAGTTTGTGGAAGAAAGGTGCATGATCAAAGAGTTAAAGAGTCAAATGATTAGGAGAAATTTAGGGTGATTTTAGAACGTGCGACACACACACAAAGGAGCGCGGCACAATCATTGGGCGTGGTGCACAAAGATCCCATCCACTATGTAAATCCGCCACTGACGTGGCGCACTCAGAGCGGGCAGCACACTGGGCATTACGCGCGCCGCACAGGGATATAAAACCCAGATACCAACTAATTCACCCAAAAATTTTGTGGATTCTCATCAAATTTGAATGGTAGGAAACTTACCTCCACTCTTGCATTAAAATTGAGAGGAATAACATGGTTTTAGGAGTATAAATCAAATGAAATTTTATTTACAAAGCAAACAAAAGAAGACAGAAAGAAACCATGATCATAGGGTTTGTGCTACAGTAACAGTGTTTCCAAGCTGTTTCAAACCCTACCCCATCAAAACTATACCCAAACTACTCCCAAGTCCTCGAAAAATCTCTCCCTTTAACCCCTATTCCCATTACATCATTCCCTTCCTAATATTCCCTATTTTATTGTCCCCTTGGTGGCAGATTCACAGAGCAACTACCAGCTTCAATGGAATCGAAGGGCATCATAAATTTTAGGGTACAAACAACAATAACGGCATTCAATGTTTCATCAGAATATGAGGAGGAAACCCACAGTGATACAACTTCAGGAGAAAGGGCCCATAGGAGACATCACCGGAGTGGCAGACATCTTAGAGATGAGCCAAACACCCTCACCGAGTTGTAGGCATGCCCTCTTGCTATGTCTTGTTTCCAGCACTTAGCATGTTTTGAATTTTGTCAGAGGGTGGCAAATATCAAAGTTCATCATGAGTTGGCCCATCCTTTTCCGCTTCACCTACATGGAGGACAATCTATCGTGGTTGGGGTTACTTTCACATTGACACCCGAAACCATATCAGTGGCAACA
Organism: Pinus tabuliformis; assembly: GCA_031772625.1. NCBI lineage: Eukaryota > Viridiplantae > Streptophyta > Pinopsida > Pinales > Pinaceae > Pinus > Pinus tabuliformis. Next base: position 491,134,874 of record CM062804.1, on the reverse strand, counting down.
GGCATACCAAACATTGGAGAGCAGTGGCATAAGAAGAAGAAGGTAGAGAGGCATCATTATGAGCCTTACATCAAAGACAATTGTTTGAGCCACCTCACGAGAGTTTTTCCATTCAGATTTTTGAAAGATGAGTATGCCCCGCTCATGAAATTGATCATGAAGTACTTCAGTTGCGAGGGGAGGTTTTCTCGCCTTTAAGCCTATCACATCAGGTTGCTCATGCACTTTACCAGCATCGGATGATGAACCTCCCATTTTTCATCTACGGGAATATAGAGAGGATGAGAAATTTCATGTAGCACAAGACCCCTCGCCAACAGCTCAACAGTGTTTATCACTTTTCCCTTATCCGGATTTTGGTGGACCATCAGTTGGGATTGCAGGGTATTGCTTGGGAGGACTTCATCTCCCGTGACTTCTTCAGTGCTCCACAGGTGGTTTCAAAGGCAGAGCATGAGATATGGGGCCCATCTCATCAGTATGAGTGACATGAGAATGTTACTATGCTAGTATACATCACCTATCAGAGAGGCAGTAGACCCTTATTTGTAGTAGCAAAGTGAGTGTTATCTCCACCAAGAGTGGAAGGGGCCTCACTTCCGACATCAGCATCACAGGAGCAGGGTAAGGGTAAGGAGCCAGTCAAGGACAAAGGGCCATCAGGTGAGCGAGAGACTGAGTTTGTCCTCCTCCAGGATGATGAGACAGATGCAGAACCAACAAATGCGGAGCTTACAGAGATCATCCAGGAGCATCATTCATTGATTGAGTCCTTACCCCTTGACTTGGAGAGGGCCAAGTGGAACATGAAGTACCCGGAGCAAATAAACTAATAGCTTGAGGACCAACAAATGATCATGGAGCTGCAAAACATTCATGAGCATCGCCAAGCTGCTCAAAGAAGAAGGGTTGCGCTCACATCTTTGGAGCAAGAAATCAATGAAGATCGAGAGGCCAACCTTGAGAGGGTCAACATGCATTTGGAGAGGCTTATGGAAAAATCTGACCAGGACCTTGCTCTACTGAGACATATGGCTTTCCATTACAAGGTGTGAAATATGAGTGCATAAGCCCGGATAAGGAACTTGAAGGCAAAATTGAGGAAAGCAACAAGAAGAGAAAAAAGGGCAAAAGAGAAAGATCGGATTCGAATATTGGTTGAGGCTTCCTTGGCCCATGATAACACCCCATAGAGAAACTCTAGCCCAAATTTTAAAAAAATTGGCGAAATTTTGGTCACTTGGTAATTTTTTGGGTAAAAAACAGGGATTTTCTCCCTGTGCGCCGCGCCACTGGCGCGACGCTAAAATTATAGAGCTCCAAATGAGGAACGGATTGCAAATATAGATTTAGCATGGAAAATTACGACTACTGGTGTCTGGGAAAGACATTTGGGCAAGATCTGGGTCTCCTAAAGGTTAAAAAACACCCAAAAATGGCCTCTCTACCACTTTTTTGACACACAGAAAACAGCCTTGGGAGAATAGATATTTGTAGGGGAAAATGAGCACCAAATTTGAAACTTCTAGTTGGGTGAGGAAGTAGACAGGACAGACTTTCTAGCAAGCCCACTTGGGTACATTTTGGACACCTGCAAGTTCCCCAAAATAGGCCCAAAAGTAGCACGACGCACAAAAAAAATGGCACGACGCAGAGAGGAAAAAATTTCCAATTTGCTTCCGTTTCACAAAATTTCGGTTCGCGAGTTCTCCAAGTGGGCTTGCTCATCTACACTTTGGCTTTTTGGCACCAAAGGCAGCATTTAAAGATTTTTTCTCCATATTGGCTTCTATCCATGTGGCGAATGAAGGAAAACGGTCACCCCAAGCAAAATGTCATGTTTGTATCGCTGCACCTGTAGCTGATGGTTGGCTCTCCATCTCCATTTTGTAATGATTTGAGTAACTCCCCAACCGTTGGGAGTTCTATCTCTTCCTCACACATTCTATATATTGTATGCAAGTTATTTGCAAAGAGTTGATTGGATTGTAACTTCTGAGAGACTGTGGGAAAGAAACTTTGTTTCTTCACTGTGTATTTTTGACAGAGGGTTGGGAGGTAACTCTGGAATTGTCTAGTTGCTGACTCGATTGTTCAGGAATTACGGTGTTATGAACTATGGAGGTTGAGAAAAGCCATACGGGAAAACCAATCGTCAATCCTGGAAGTGACAATGTGGCCATGTGGGGTGCACCAAAATCTCCCCAATAGGAGAAGGGACTAGGATTTCCTCCAAGGGGAACTCCTTGGTTGGTAGACTCCATTCTCTCAATCGAAGACCAATGTAAGAAAGGTGGTGATTATTCCATTTAAAATAAATTTTAGATGCTTTGACACAACTTGTTTTTTCAATTTTAAAGAGTCAAGAAAAAACAAAAGATGACTCTAGTCGCCTTCGATTTTTAATGAGCCTGAAGTGACAAGTGCTCAGATGGAGCTTTTCCCTTAAGGAGTCTAAAAAGGAACAAAAGGGACTGCTTTGGAAATCTAGGTAGAGGGATTACCAAACCAATCGTAAAACCATAGAATACTTTTTATAGTACGGCAGTCAATCTTCCCGAATGTTATGCTCAGTGCATTGCGATCGATAGGGCCGCAGACACAGCTTCCTATGGATAAAGGATTAAGCCTATTGTGGTCTCCCAAAATATACTTGATGGTACATGGGAGCACAAGTCCGTACTGGTGCTTATCTTCTCAAAGTGGAGGAATCACACAACCAATAGTGAGAAAAACAGTTACCAGGTTTTACGACGTCAGAATACGTCTCTAGCCTAGACTTCTAGATGTTGTGCGTTAGGTTCCAAAAGCGTTGTTAGATTCATTAAATTTATTTTATAGTTGATCTTGCTTAAGAAATTTTCCTTTCAGGTTCACCGCGTGATGTAGATGTACAATTCCTAAAATGAAATCTAAGATGATAAACAGTCTTTTTATCTTCTTTGTGCAATGAAAATCCTAGCTACTAAGGAAAGAGAGATAGTATTCTTTCACAAAGAGCATAGAGAACACACTATATGCACTGTCCTAAATCAAACCAATCAAATAGTCTAAATGCAAATGCACATGCATGTATTTGTTTTCAGCCTTCTTAATATGTGAACGATAAAAGAAAGCTAATGTGCAAATCTAAATTATTTTTCAAAGCGACAATTACTAACAAGTTTCTTTTCAAAATCAAAATGGAGACAATGACAACACTTTGCGATTTGGAAATGAAAACTTGCTTTCGACACTACAAAAACTACTAATTCTGATCAAATACAATAGTAACAGGGTAATCGACTATCAAGAGCAATCGACTCTCTTCTATGACTGTAAACGACACTTTCAAATCAAGAAACGACAATACAATTACGTTACTTTTTTGCAAAGGAGAACTGAAAATGACTCAAAAAATAAACAAAAACATTTACAGTTCTTTGCACAATGGAGGTATAATAACAGCAAGGAAATGGGTTTGAAACAGAGGTCTACTGACTACAGGTAGCAAAATTCTTGAATAGATCTGAAAAGAGTGAACAGAAACCAAAATTTAGGAACAATGCCTAGTTTGATCAGTGCACCTCTAAGACGGTGAATCTGAAATGTAGCGCACCTACTAAACTCGGGAAGTGCGCTGAATTTGATATTCAGAGAACAGAGAGTGTGTTGGGCCAGAAACGAGACTTTGCTTGGGTTCCGGGTCACAGTTTGCAGTTCAGTTCAGGGATTTTGGCCGAGCAAGTGGTAATCAGTAAATCAACAATAGGGGTAGATCTAAGGAGGTTACTAGAGCCACCACGAGGGCAATTAGAGAGTTTGTAAATCAGTTTTTTAATTCATAAACAAAACCCGGAGATTGATTAAAGCGGCATTTATCTACTTTGCATTTGCATAGCAAATGCAGTCCTCGAAAGCTACCTGTCTCGACTTCAGGCTCCGTCTTTATGTTTAGAAAGTAAACAAATGTAGATAGACAAACAACCTAGTCGCTCCCCAATGGAGCCGCCATTTTGTTACAAGGAAAAGTGTCTATACAAAACTTCTAATCCCACTAAGGCATGGTAGCTACCTTAGAAACAAACAAAGTAAAACTACTTTCGTTTTCCTTTATGAAAGATAGATGAGAGAATAATAAAGGAGACCAACCTCTATCTTGCGCTTGGCTCCTTGCTCGATTCATCTCTCTTCTCAAGTGCTTTGCTACTTGTTTTCTGGTATAACCAGCTTCACAGAGTACCTGTAGAATCAATGCAGCATAGCACTATACAAGAACATGGATCTACTATCAACAATCTAGGATCAGATGTAAATTGACCATACAAATGCATAAAACATAAATGACACAAGAGTATTGAGGAAAACTTGAATAACTTTATTGATAATCAAGAAAGAGCCAAGAGAGTTACAACCGGTTGTTATGACCCAGCATCATCCTCTCAGCAAGTGAGCCCTTCTTCACCTCATCCAAAGCATAGATCACCCAACACTATGACGTTGCCTCAAGAAGCCAACCGCAATTCCTTACAAGATGCAAAATTCCAGCCTCTGGATCTCTGGGATGAGGGATCCATATATAGATATTTGTAAGGGAGATGAGTCAGCTTGTGATTTGATTAGTGTCTTCTCTCTGATAGTTCTTGCTTCCACTTGGAGATTGATGATCTCTTACTCATCCTTGGTCGAATTCAAAGAGGCAAGTGTCACAGGAGAAGTTTCTGGAAGATTCCATGCTTCTCCACCTCACGGATTGACACTGCCATTTGTCTCTTCTCGCCCATCTTACCCCATATAAGGGCTTTTTGAAATGCAACACACCCACTGAGTGTACTTAGGTGAGATGCAACGCACTTTGCCTATGGAGCAGGTGAAATGATCCTGTTTTGACCAGTTCTGAGTAGTTTTTCATCGAGAACTTCTAGGAGAAGTTGTAATCAGTTGACCTTGTTCCTTTAGGGGTTGTAACAACATTTTTAGGGACTTAGGAGCCCTTGGTTTATGGACATTTTATGCTTGGGGTTGCAGTGCCCAAAAATGTTTATAACACCACCCAATTTGTTACTGTCTTCCATGAGCTCACCCTTGAGCTGATAATTCTTGCCATGGATCAACTGCCTCTTGTTGATCTTTGAAATGGGTATTTAATACCCTATTTTATGATATGGTTTCCATTAGTGGCATCCCACTTTTAGGGATCTTTTTGATCCATTTTCCTAGGATTTTCCCAAAAAAGCTCACCTTTATCTCCCGCATTGCTTTTCCTCATAAAAGCTTACCTTTACCTCCTACAATGCTTTTATGTTTCTCTTAACTTATAATCTTTCTCGAGCTAAGTAGCTTAATGGACATTTATCTCCAAATCCATTAAGCTCATCTAGATTTTGATCTAGAAGTCTTATCATGAAAGGATTATCCATTCCCATTCACCAATGAGATTTGGAAAGAATCTCTTCCCTTCGTGTCACACTTTTCCAAGTGATTAATTATTCTATTTCTTTCTTAATAAAGTATTTACTTTTCTTTTTACACATGAGACCTAGATTTTCTTAGCTTAGGTTAGAAATTTTTTACATACAAGGGACGACTATTACATGCTCCCCCCATTAAGTTTACAATTTCCTTAGTGTATTACTTCATTTTACAATATTATTTCCTTGTTCACAAGTAGTCGTCTCTGAATTTACAAGCTCCCATGGTCTTGCCATCTTATGCTGATCTTCCGATATATATGTTGGTTACAAAGGAGTTTTACCTCCACATGTCCTTCCATCGCTACTTTTGATATTTGTTTCAATCAATTTGTGAGAGATTTTATATGCACAAACTCAATGTTGTTTACCATAGTTAATATCATAACTTGATATACAATACTACTATTTGAGTAATGGCGGGTTATGTTGTGTTTCATTTAAATACGATTCCTCGTGTTCATTATATTGGAAGAAATGCATGTTGTTCCCCTGCATTATTCTAATGCCTTTGTGTTCTCTGCGAACACATGCTTCCAATAGTTCCCCTACATCAGTCACAACAAGTCAAAATAGCACATTTGACTAATCAACACATATAAAATACCATGTCATGCTAGCTCAGTATAACCATCAAAACCATATGTACTCCTCAATTATAGATCACTTCTAATCCACATAGATCAGACTCATAATCACATGCATACAATACTGGAATGAAACACTCATACTTATCCTTGAATCACTTCTTAGCTTCCTTCTTCTATACGCACTTTGAATTGGTTGCCTCACCTAGAAATCCCTAGTGCCTACTCTTCAACCATGTCTACCTACACATAGTTTGTAGTGCACACATACAACTATATATGTCATGTACCATCATGCACTATATGCATCCATATAGGTATCACATGTATTGATTGTACACAATACTACCTGTACCCCTTGTACACATTTTGGCATGCTTTTCTCCTTTAATACGAAATTGAAGCCACACCTCTCGCCCAACCTATTTTCTCAGCCAGATTTCTAAAGACAACAAAGGGAACCTACGTGGCTAACCATATCATTTTTTTTCTAGGATTTGATCTGATGCGAATATGGCAAGGTGCGTTCTTGACCAAAGGAGCCTGCTAGTCTTTTAATCTCCCAAATTCCATGCTTTTCTAATCTTCGGTCTCCCACATTGAGAAGGAGAGTAGGTTACAAGCCTTGGTGCTCATGGATGTAATGCAACTGATTCTACCAGGGAATTTTGTCAACAATTAAACACACCGACTTAGCCCTCGACTCTTCTTGCAAAAACCATGCACAATCTTGTCATTCCATCGTATAACAAGGATTCCAAACAACATTGTACTAGTCCATCAACTCCTCAAAAAACTTATATTCAACCTAGCTGCTAACACCACATATGTTAGCCCCTTACTACATCACACACTAACTGTACACAAAGATATTGATCTCTACACTATTCCCCTAGTTGACTTCACTTTACGATGAAGAGGAGATAATTCCTCCATTATCTGAACCCTCGCGCTAATCTTTTCTATGTGTATTTTCTCTTCGAATGTGCATATGAACTCCGAAGCATATTGATATCGATATGGACAGTGAAGGGATCAGTTTGTTCTTTGTGGGTCTTCAACTCCAAACTTGCCATAATTCCATAAAATAGGCAATGGTCCCATCGATACTTCACTGGGCTTTGAGAGCTCATTTTATATGAAGGTCGAGGCATGTTAGATGTGCAAAGTCATTTTGTTAAGGATACCAAATACGCACTACCTAATACGGTGTCAGTATTCAATTAAATTATTTTTCTAAACTAGAATCTCTTTGCAGAATACAACTACAATTGGCAATTTCGTTAATAAGTATTAACCAATTGAAAACTTTTGTGGAGGCAACCCACAAGATAACCATTATCCCAAATGAAATAATAGTTTTGTGGCAACTCACTCATTAATTTAATGTTTCGAGGTCAACAGATAAAGCAACATCAACAGTTGATAAGGATATTTTTTTTCCACTCAAGAATGGAGGAATGAGCATTTTCCATCAATTATCGAGGGAAATCACTTCTCCATGGGTTAACTGTAGAACATGATAAGTCTAAGTATATATGGTCCACAAATTTGGAGATGTTATTAAATACTATAAAAATCATGTTTATAGTGACTCGACCATGGGAAAGTTATTGAATTGACCTAGTCATGGGAACGATTATGATTACTTTAATATTCACAATCAATTTTTCTGGTGGTTGATTATTGTTCGACACTGTAATGTCAAGCATATGTTCCGCAACATCCATTTTTTATTGTGATTCTTCAAGAAACATGTAATTTTTTTAAATGGAGTTCAATCTTATTTACAAATAATTTTTTATCCATTGTAACCTTTTGAATTTGGAAATAAATAACCAGGTTTCATGGAAATGATGTGCCTAAAGAAATTTAGGAAGTAGCATGCATGTTATTGTCAGTAGTACTTATCTTTATGTAAAATTTTGTAGGTTGAACTTCTCGTTAGAGTTCGAATGACATCCTACAAACCTTCTCCTACTCCTTCTTTAACATCAATGATAACAAACTCAACAACCTTGGCATCCTTAGCACATTTTCTCCTTGATCTATTGTATGCCTCATCTCCATCCCCTTAGAGCATCCACGATTCATCCCCCATTCGCTAGATCATGCATGAAGATATTTAGCTGCTTATGGTATCATATTCCACCAACAGTACTCCTTTGTCACAGAACACCATCTTTATCCAAGTAAATAGTGATTTCACAAATCTCCCTCATGGTCCTTTGAAAAAATCCTGTTGAATTCATTGTATAATTGAGTAGCTCCTATCACAAATTTAATAATCTAGCCCTCCAATATACTATTCAACCAAAAATTGACTACTCACAAGATTTTATTATTTACCAAATTTACTCATTGGATGAATTATGAATTCCAGTTATACAGTACCACAATGAACCAGTTTCTAACATTATTTGGTAGTCTTGGTAACCACTAGGCTAGAATCACATGAAAGTTAGCAAAGAAAATCTCGTGAGAGTCTATAAAAACATACCTTTGCACCAGTTCTTAGGATCAATTTCTTGGTTTGTAGCTTGTTTTGCCAAAAATTCATGTTCCTTCATATGTAACCATCGTTGTATCTCTTCCTTGGTTGGCTTCTACATCCCCTTCAACCAGATATCTCAATCTTAACAATGGAACCATTTTGTCTTCAAAAAATTATTTTGGTAAAAAATTACATTTAGATTGTTGGGTCAATGTGTTTCGAACCACCCAGTGTCACCCATCGTCAAAACGATAACAAAAATTCCATCCAACCACCCAAGCTAAATTTAATTTATGATTTCATCTTGGAAATCTACAATCGTGTCCGCTTAAAATGATGAAACTTTATCCGAATGGACCTTTCATGTAGGGTTGTAATCTCTGAATTTAGGCTTCTATGATTCATGTTATATTTAAGAAAGTCCTTCGGTGAAAAATCACATCGAGATTGTTGGGTCAACATGTGTGTTGATGTGAAGATGCAATACTAGGATTTAGAGTGAAGCAACCAACAAAAATCCCTTAGAAATAGGCCATTTTGGCATCACCTAGGAGTAGTGAAGTCTAACCCTAGGTATCTTATGACGAAGTCAAGAAAACTCGCCAATTTTGTAGTGATGAAGGGGACATAAAACGTATGTGATTACTATCATAAATGAAATATTTTTAAGTATACCCTTACGTTTCATAGTGAATCAATCATTGACAGATCATTACCAAAACATAACATATGAACGAGATCATTTAGATCATAATGCACAACAATATATAATGAAACCAAATAAACATATTTATTACTTTTGGAAGTCATTCATTACATCTCAATTGTCATGGTCCACCATCCTAATTCATAAAGTCATAACATGAAACCCTTAAAAACAAACATGTGTAATATCTATCTTTGTTTATCTATTTATCATCATATTCTAACATCCTTAATACATCAAGGCTTTTCCTATTTATAGATTTAATTTGGGACACAAATCTGATAAAAAACTACTTTTACCATGAGAATTTCCTATTACCATGGGAAAACTCCTAAAAACTACCCTAGAGTCTTTCCTTCGTTTCCACATTCTGCATGTTAACCCTGAGCCAACTTTCCTACATGGTGCTCCTCTAAAATCCTCAAAATACTTCCTCAAAACTACTACTTCGATAGATTGTAACACCCGTATCCACCTAGTTGGGGAGATGCCACACCCCAATGGGTTTAATACCAAAATCATATATATAGCAAGACCAAAACAAAAAAATCATACCATAAGGCACACGAGGAGGCTGACTTAGATTCCGACTACGTTTATCATATGACCAACTTACCACTTTCTTCATGTCCATGATGTTGATGATGGTAGTTAGGGATTTTTATCAAAACTCAGCAGTGAAGACAATCATTTGACAATCATCTTTAGCTCTAGGAAGACTCAATGGTATTGTTATCTTCTGTTTTCCTGGTGTTTATTAAGAAAAAAAATATTTTATTTTTTTCAGGATTATTATTGTTTGTTTCTTCCCTCAAGGGTTTTGTTTTTCTTCTCAAATTTCATGGGTTAGTTTTGAACACACATGTTTTCATTAATTTTTTTAGCATTAATAATATATTCTGGTTTTCCAACCAACAAAGGTGAAAAAATTAGTCAATCCTAAAGAATAAATAGCAAAGATGCATAGTTGTTATGGGTTAGGAATTAATTAATTGTTAGTAAATTAGTTATTAAATTAATGAAAATAATATTGAGTTCTAGATTAGTTGTTAGGAATTAGTTATCACAATAATATTTAGTTATAAACTGGTTTTTAGGGATTAGTTTTATTTATTTTAATTATATATATTAAATAAATTAATTTAAATAAAATTAAAAATATTATAAGGCATTAAAATTAGGAATTATCCCTTTATAAAATTAATTATAAAATTAATTAAAATGATATTTAGTTATAAAGTATCACTTAAGAATTAATTTTAATTTATTTTGATTATATAAATCTCTATTAAAATAAATTAGAAAAAATAAATATAATTAATAATATTAGAATAAATTTATCAATTTTAATAAAACATAATTTTAGTTTATTAATTTTAATAAGTTTATTACTGAAAATTGTATTAGAATAAGTTTAATAATTTTATTAATATAAATTAAAAAATAAATTATAATGAGAATTCAAATAAAAGAAAAAATATTAAAATAATCCATTATTCTTATTGAATTTTAATTTGAAAAATTAAAATTAAAATTAAAAGAAGAAGAAAGAGGGGTAGAATCAAGAAGAGAGGGTCAGAATTGAGCTCTTACTTCATTTCCAACTGTCATTTCTCACTAGAATCAAGAAGAGAGGGTGGGAATCCATCTCTTACTTAATTTCCAACCATCATCTATATTGAGATTGATTGCATGCTTCTCAATCTCGATAGCTTCTTTAAGCTTCCTATGGTGGAAGTGATTAACCCTAGCAATGACTCTCAAATCCTCAATGCAGACATGTTGCTTGGATTTGTCCACATGTTCAGCTAGAGCTCACGAGCCTGAACAATTGTGCCTAATGTCTGATGCATGCTCTTGGATTTTCTCGTTAATGGAGCAACCTGTTTCTCCAATGTAAGGAACCCCATAGGAACAAGGGATCAAGTAGACCCCTTTCATGTCTTTAGGGTCTACAAGGTCCTTAACAAATCTAAGAGAATTTTTAATTGTATTAAAATGTTTGAACGAACCAGAAACTCTCTTCTTTTTAAGGATATGGGAAATCATCTTCGTGGTCCCTTGCATAAATGGAGGTTGAACCTTAGAGATGGGATCAACACTAGCATTCTTAACCCTTGATTACTCACATGCTCTTTGAAATACCTTGAGTGTTTGAGTTATGCTATATCCATTATTTTGAAATACTTCAATAAGATGAGATTTCTATTGCTCGAGGTGGTTCTCGTTAGAAATTCTTAGAGTACCAGTTATAAGAGTGCCAAGAAATCCAAATTTTTAGACTCGAAAGTGATGAAAAGTGGCATACAGATATTGTTAGGTGTGAGTTTTTTTGTGAAAAACTAGGTGATAAACATAACCATTATTCATTATAGAGAATAGGATATCAAGGAAAGGAAGACACCCATTCCCTCAACCTCCATCATGAATTTTATGGAGTCTCATAGGGAATTAAGATGGCTAAGAAACAAATCTAATTTCTCGTGTCCATGGGGCCAAATAACACAAGTATCATCAACAAACCTCTTCCATTTTTTAGGGCGTACTTGAGTTGAGGCTAAATCCTTGGTCACAAAATCCTTCATGAATAATTTCACAACTATAGGGTAAATAGGGTATTGCAACACCACACGATTCTTCATAGAAACCACCTTGGAAAGTAAAGAAGGTTGAGGTGAGGCATATGCCAACTAATTTGGCTATGTGAGTGTGAGTGATTATATTTATGACATCAGTGACCTCTTGAATATGGATTTTGGTATAAAGGGAAATAATGTCAAAACTTACTAACAAATCCCGAGGGTCCACCCTCATATATTTCAATTCTTTAGTGAAGGAATCAGAGTCGTTAACAAAGAAATCAGTGTCAGCAACAAGAGTTTAATATTTTGAGCCAAGAATTTAACAAGAATATAAGTAGACCTATCTATTGTGCTAACAATAGGTCGCAAGGGAACCCCAAATTTATGAACTTTTTGGAAGCCCATAAATTCTAGTGGTGACAGAAATGATTTAAATAAGGTTTTTAAAGAGAATTTTAAGGGAATTATTCAATATAATGGTGGTCTTTACTTCTTTAGTGACTGACTTAACGAGATTCTTATTAAGCTTGATGTAACTACCCTTATTAGAAACATGCTCAATCATTTTGTTAACATAATGAGATTTATCTAAAATGACGATGGCCCTAGCTTTGTAAGCTTTAAGGATGACAATGTCACTGTTATCCCTTAGGGATTAAGGGCAATAAATTCTTCTTTGCTAGTGTTTCTTTTGGGAGGCTTAGCCTTCATAAGAATTATAGCACAATCTTTCCTAATAACCTCCTTAAAATTATGAGGGAGGTCCCTAATACCATATTCGATGTTACAAATAATGTCATCTATGGGAATATTTTTAGGGGTGAGGGAAAAATTAATACCTTTAATGTTCAATAATATTATTTGGTTATTTATGATTATGAATTCCATCTACTTGAGGAATTAATAAAATTTCCCCTAAACTTAGAATTTTTTTAGCCAAATAAACATATACATCAGTCAAGTCACACTAGTGCTTATTGAAAATATTTATGATATCAATATTCTCTATAAGCAACCTCTTATTTTCTATGGTTAGTATTGCCAATACAAATCCTAAATTTAGATCTATTGATATGAATTCATGCTTTATTGTGAATTTATTACTTTTGTATCTAAAGTGATTTAATAGGAAAATAAACACACTATACAAATTATTTAACTACTGAAAATTACGAGTGGAACTATAGTAGAAAAGAAACATCATAAAAATAATCATTACATTAACAAACCAAATATGTGAAACCAAACAATAATATGAACCAATATATGTTTCTTCTTAAACAAATGAGAGTGGAAGGGAAAATACAAAAATCATCAAGTGTTTTAGAGCTATGAGACATTCTACTCTCCTATAATCTCCAATGAAACATTTTTTCTCCTTTGCTTTGTTTTCTCTATACTCTTCTTAGTGATCAAGTTTATATAATAAGAGATGAAATATTGTTTCGTCTTTTAGCTAAAGTATTAACATCCCTTCTTCATGATTAGTTTTATATTTTTTTTATTCTGTAATGCTTATATAACACTAGTGTGTTCTCTTGTGCTACTAACTCCACATATAACAGTGATGGTGAGTAGATGGAATCTCCACTTTAACATGCAAGATATAATTAATTGTTACTTTCTATGGGCACAACCTTTTCACACTACAAACTCCTTTCGAGGAAAACAAACCCTATGTGAAATATATAGGAGGGTGGGATAATTTATTTCCAATTTTTCTAGATAGATAGAGGTATAAAAGGGTTAGGTTAAGAAGTTGCATAGTCTATTGAAAGCATTTTGTCGATGGAAAGTGTACGGGTTCCAAATTAGTGGAGTCCGTTGGGGCTTCTAACCACTCTTTTAACTGGTCGTTGGAACTGACCTCATTTTAGATATTTTAGATGGAGGGGAGGGATCCCACAAGAGGATTTCAAGGAAACCTATGCCCTAGTAATTATTTTCCTTATATCCATAGCAAATCTCCTAATGGACCTCTCAAACATAGGGAAAGAAAAGACACTTTTATAAAGGATATATTAACCTCATCATTGCCATTTCTATGTAAACTAAACATTTTCTCAAGACCATACCTATATAGATTGGTTCCTAAACAATATTGCAATAAGAATCCTAAATAGTTCTCCAAATATCTTGTAAACCTATTGCTAACTAAGCATGCCCTAAAAGTCATATGATCCCCTGCTCCTGTGGGACCCCTTATATTGGTGAAACCGGTCGCTCCATTAATCAGAGGATTTGTGAGCATGCTACTGACCTTAAACATAGGAGAGCTAAATCTTCCGCTTTGGCTGAGCATGTTGAAAAAACCAATCATCATGTTTGCATTGAGGAAGCTAGTGTTATCGCTAAGGTCTCGCATTTCCATCATCGGAAATTTAGGGAAGCTATTGAGATTGAAAAGAGACCCAACAATCTCAATAGAGATGATGGCTGGAAAATCAGCAGGTGCTGGGTTCCAGCGCTTTCTTCTTAGTCGTTTTCGGTCTCTTTTTATTATTTATATTTTATTTTATTAGTACTTTTTAGACAATTTCTATTAAATTTTCAAATAAGAAACTATTAAACAATTACTTTATTATACAGTTACTATTATTAATAACAATAATAAACTAATATTCGTTTTTCGTGTCTTTATTTGTTTTATTATTTATTTTTAATAACTTATTTCTATTATTATTATTAGGAATATTATTATGAACTTAATTATTATTTATTTATTATTTTTATAAACCATTATTTAGTAATCGTTTTTTTTTTTTGTTATTATTATCAATTTATTTATTATTATTGATTTTCTTTTATAATTATTATTATTATTATTATTATGTATTCTATCTTTTCCAACATCATTTGTTTAGTATAAGGAAAGGTCCATTATTACTTTTAATAGTTTTAACTAATTTTAATTTTATGTATTTTATTTACCCCCTTTCCTTTTAGTTTTTAATACCTATAACTAACTATAATTTAAGTTATTTTATTTCCTCTTCCTTTTTATTTATTGGATTATTTAATTCTAACTAATTTAACCCGGTGCTTAACTTCTTCCCCCTTTAATTTTACCTCACTAATGATTCCATTTCTATTTTCATTTATAAAAATTAAATGAATAATTTATTTACTATTATATTTATGAATTTATATTTTTTCATAAATAAATAAATAATTTATTATTATTATTCATTTATATTTTTATTTATTTAATAAATGAATAATTTATTATTATTATTATTATTTATAATTCTTCAATTGTTTATTTGTATTACACCTTATATAACTAAATTTGTATATTTATATATGAATTTTTATATGTGTATTTACCTTGATAATGGTACCATTTATTTTTATCTTATTTTTACTATTATATTTATTTATTTATTCATATATTTATTTATATAATAAATAAATTTATTTATTTATTATTATTTCATTTTTATTTATTAATAATTTATAATTCTTCATTTTTATATTTATATATTTATTTATTCATCTTACACCTAATATAACTAAATTTTTATTTTTATATATAAATTTATTTATCTTTATTTATTTATTATTATATTATAATTTATCATGTACCTAATATAACTAATTTTGACCTTGCTCCTTAAGTCAACCTTTTGCCCAGGTAACCGTTGGTGTCTCTGCTCTGGCTATTTAAACAGGCTAAGCTGGATCTGCTCTTCAACTTGTCCTGACGATGAACCACACTGGTTGGTTCGAAACGCATCGACAAATGATTTCTCATGTGATTTTCGCCGAAAAATCTATCATAAAGTCAACAACAAGATTAAAAATATTACCAACCATATCCATAAAAGTGAATCCATGAAAAATAGCCTTGTATTTTGGCAAGGGGCTATCTAAAAATAGCAAAATTATGACCACAATATGGGTAATTTTTATGTTGATGAGGTGTAAAAAATTGATCTATAATATAACAAATCGCTCGACAAATGTCCTTCACACATTTTTAAAACCTCGATTAAGGTATTGGTTGAGTTAAATAAATCCTTAATCAATATATAACCTTGACCAAGGGTTCCATGCTTGATCAAACTATTAACTCAATTGAAGGCACAAATTTTATTGAGTAGATAGAGAGAGAGAAGGAAGGTGGGGGTACACACATTGCCCTTTTTCAGCGTTTCATTGATCACAAATAGTTTACATAGCTCAATCTAGCATTTAACCACCTACCTCCCCAACCTATAGAATGACATTTAACCTAAGAGGTATGTAGGATAATGTGTTTGTAGATTTTTAACTTTTTGTTTAATTTGTGGCAACTAACAATGTCTATGTTATTAGTTTTATTTCCAATTATGTAGTGGCAAGTATAAATATTGACATTTTTTTAAATCCTTAGGTGATGCGTGGATTATTGAAAACAATCCATTTATACATGGTTTAAAATAAAATCAGTGATGATACAAATTCGATGATTATAGTTTTCATCTATATCGATGTTTTCAAAGTGGAAAATGTGGAGGAATTAGCTCATAAAACCAATTTTACTAGATGGTACCAATTTGGTGAATCATGGTCTAAGAACTTGTAGAAATAGTTTGAGGTATTTAATGTAATTTTGGGGAGATGAAAATTTTCCAACTAAGTGTTTCACCTACTCACACTATTCTACAAATTGGTACCTTTCCAACTTCCTAAGAAGCATCTCACTCAGATTTTGTATACCAAAGTTATGGCACCTGGAAGTTAACCTTCATGTTTTGACCACCATGATATACGAAGATTCCATGTCAACCCCCACTATCCATGGAATAGGGGTTATCGATGTGATCACGATGAAGGAAATTCTATAAGATTCAATATTATAACTCTATTTAAGAGTTGAAGGAGTCAAACTTAACCACTCGTAGGCTATTTGGTTTTTCTATAACTGATCCACTAGAAGCAAAATGGGTTCCACTCCATTCAAGTGCATTTTTTCCATAGATGAATTGACTAACGACTAATTTTGACCTGGGTCCTAAGGTCAAAATTAGTCGTTAGTCAATTTAGCCATTGGAAGCTCTTCTCAAACTATTTAACATGCTAAGCTGGATCTGTTTCTTCAAGTTGTCCTAACGATGAACCACACTAGTTGGTTCAAAACGCATCGACAAATGTCTGTTTACATGTGATTTACGCCGAAGTTATTCTTTCAATGAATAGAGTAGCTGAGAGTGGATAAAGAGAGAGAAAAGAGAGAGATTTTGTGCACTATAGCATCGCACTCGCCATAAGTCTCACTTTTTTGTACTTCCAACCATTTCCCATCAAAGAGATAGAGAAGTGTAGTCTTACCTTCTAGCTCAATTTTCTTCATAAGGGTTTCCTAGGTAATATCATTTTTTTATTGTGGTTTGTGGGTGATTGTTGTATTTTTATCTCTTTCTTACATTTTTATATCTTGCATGTATACACTATAAACAATAACTTAATAATTCCATAAATCTAAGGAAAGATATACCATCATAGTATGATTTTTTATTTTAAGCATAATATTATTAAATATTTTGTGAAGAATTGTGTAAAGGAATATACATGTGAGTTTACAAATCACATAATGTAAACATTGTCATTTTTTTCTTTAATCTGTTTAGTTTCAATTAAATAACTAGTAATTTTTTTTGAAATATGTAGTGGTAAGAAGAAATGTTGTCAAGAAAATCTCCTATCCTTGGCAACCACTAGAGGATTGAAAATTGTTAACACTATAAATCCTTGAAAATTGGCGCTTGTAAATCACTAAAATTCATAGGTTATTGAGTGAAGGAAAAATGAAAAGTTGAAAAAAAAATATCCCCAACAATGACCTAAAATTAAACCTAAAGAAAACCAACAATCAACTTGTTTATCACCAATATTCACATAAAAAGATACTTTCTTACGAAAATAAATTATAACTATAGTATATTGTAGTCATTGTAACTAGAAGCATAAATACATTAACCAAGACAAACTAACCAATACATTGACAAGAGAATATTAGATGTGACCTTATTCCACATTTTATCGAAATAATTTTCCTTCATGTCTTGCCACTACTTTTGTAACCCTATGTTTTCCATATGTGGAAGGATGGTGTTTGATTTACATTTCACTTGTGCCAAGTAAGATAGGAAACCTAAATTTCATTTGGTCTCATCATATATTTATTGTACATAGGTGGGCATTCCAATTTGGCTCCTAATTCTCAAAAAATTTGAGTCATGACCAATTCGTCTCTTTATTTGAAACTATTTTTGTGATTTTACTAATCTCTCCATTGTTTGGGCATTCCCTATTCTTTTATACTCACTTTGATCTTCCTTTTGTTGTTTGTTTTGTTCTTTTATTAAGGTTTAATTTGAGTATCCTCTTTCTTGTTGTGAAACTTTTCAAGGAAACCCCAAGCTTTTGGTATGTTGAAGGATGGTTTTTCATTTAATATATCCCACTCATGCTAAGGAAGGCAAGAAACCCAATTTTTTTTGGTCTCTTAATGTTATGAAACCAACTCCCAGAAAGATAGAAAAGATAGATCAATGCCTTAGAAATAGGCCTCTTCGAGGGGGAAACCTCCTTTACATTACACAAATGACAAGACCTCCTTTCTATATATAGGAGTCTAAGGGGTCATAATATAATCAGAGCTGACATAACAATAATAATATAAGGGCACAATAATAACAATAGTGGGCTTCTATGGGGCACAATAATAAAAGTATCAGGAATACATGTGTACAAAAATATAGTAAGGGGGTTGTACTAATAACAATAATGGGTTACACTAGTAGTATAGGGGCCTAACGTGCCCCTCTCCTTCAAAAAGTGTTGTCCTCAATGCTTGAGTAGTTCTTGATGCTTCTGTATAAAATTAATGTCCTCCCATGTGGAATCTTCAACGGTTAAGTTCTTCCACTTGATGAGATACTCAGAAATTGATTGATTTCATAGCTATTGGGTTCATGCTTCTATGACTGCTCCAAGTTCCAATATGATTTTTACTTCCTCTTCAAGTTATGGCAATATTGTTTGAATTGGGATATTCTGCAACTTTTGAAAGAGTGGCCACACTTCTTTGTCCTTCTTCCATTCATCCCTTGCTTCATTTATCCAATCTGGTTGGATAACAGAAATAAAACAAAAAAATGCTTGCACATCCTCATCCTTTCTTGAGAGTGCATCTGCAACAAAAATTTTCTTCCCTTTTCTGTAGATGATGTCAAAGTCATAACCCAACATATTTGTGACCCATTTTTTCCATTCTTCTAAAGATAATATTTGTTCTAAAAAGTATTTAAGACTATCATGATCCATTTTTACGTTGATGTGTCTTCCCTGGATAAGGTCGCCATTTCTTAAGTGCATGTAGTATTGACAACATTTCCTTCTCATAAATAGCTTGCTTGAGATGTAGCCATAAAAATACCCAATCATCTACATCAAATTGTTCTTCACTGCAATGTTGATCTACATGTTGTTTCATGTGATTCTGGACCAAAGTGGCGTTATCCTTTAAAAGTTTGAGACCTTGTTGTTGATGCTTGATGTGATCTTTCACTGCTTGAACCTTTTTCTTCTTGATATGTCCTTCTATCCTGAGAGTTTGAGGAGTGGTAATTTCTTCCAATGCTTTACAAGATATGGTCGGATTCGTTTCTTGATGCTCAATGTGATGTTTCACTTCTTGAGCTTTTTTCTTCTCAATATGTCCTTCTATCTTGATACTTTGAGGAGTGGTAATTCCGGGAAATGCATTACAAGATATGGTTGGATTCATTTCTTCTTTCTCGATGTGATCTTTCACTTCTTGAACTTTGTTCTTCTTGATATGTCCTTCTATCTTGAGAGTTTGATGAGTGGTAATTATTGCCAATTCTTTGCAAGATATGTTCAGATTCATTTCTTCTTTCTCTGGGTTTGGCTCTTGGCATATATCCTCTTCTTTTGATGTTTCTTGATCCTCTTCTTCCTCCTGTTCATACTCTATGTAAAATAATTTCTTCTCAGCACACTTACGACCTTTAGTGCATTTGCTATCACAATTGTAACAAAGCCCTTTTTCTCTTTTTTCTTCCAATTGTTGTGGTGTAAACCTTGTAGGTTGTGGAAGGCTAAGAGAAGAAACAATTCCATAATTATAGTCATGAGTGGTGGGATTCCTTGTTTCCATAATTTCACTTTCAATTTTTCTTGCCCACCTGAATGCCTTCTCCAATGAATCAGGTTCCCAAAGAAGAACCTCATGTTGAATGTTATCCTTTAAAGTACCTATGAAGACATAAAGCCTTTGCTTCTCTAGAATATCATTTACTCTTATATCAATTTTTTAAAGTCCTCAATGTGCTCTGCCATTGAAGACTTTTGTTTGAGATTTATCAATTGGCTAAAGAAGGTGTTTCTGCTTGTATCCTCATAACGTGCTATCATTTGCTCCATGCAAATGGACCACGTAACAAGTGGTTTACTAGAAAAAATCCATTTATACCATAAAAATTGATCCGGTTCTAAATATGAAGATGCAATACGTACCTTTTGTAACAATTGCACCTCATGTAGATCAAAATATTACCCCATCTGATGTATCCAATTTACGGGATCCTTGCCATCAAACTTCCTCATATCGCCTTTTCTTGATTTTAGGAGCTTGATCTTGAAATGACTATAAATCTATAATTTTGACTCTTCCACTTCTAAAGTTACGACATGAAGTAACCCTCTATGTCCTCTTTCCAA
The DNA here is from genome assembly GCA_031772625.1 of Pinus tabuliformis. Taxonomy (NCBI): domain Eukaryota; kingdom Viridiplantae; phylum Streptophyta; class Pinopsida; order Pinales; family Pinaceae; genus Pinus; species Pinus tabuliformis. Next base: position 491,114,325 of record CM062804.1, on the reverse strand, counting down.
TGCCACTAGTTTGATCAAAATTGGATTCTCCAAGAAAGAGTTATCCACAATTTCCCAATATGACCTCATTATATACCTTTTTAGAAGAGAGAACTTGTATTAAGTTCCACGTGTCACTATTTTGACCTTTGTACCTGAAAAATATAAAAAAGAAAAAAATGTCCATCCTCTTTCTGTAACTTCTTACGAAATTTCAATCTGATGCTTAGAGAGACCACTATGATGATTTTCCCAAGGTGACATGTTTGGAATGTAATTTGGGGGTCTGTAAAAACCCTAAATTCCTCAGACTATATCTCAAAACTTGTAGCGAGAAAGGATCTGAAACTTGCAGCCAAGGTTTAGACTGATTTATTCTCAAATGGGTTTTTCTTTTAGTTTCTAAAACTTTGTAGCGAAAGAGCTATAGTGAAAATCACACGATGGCCTATTTTAGTTGAAATTTTGGAGCTTTCAAAAACCCTAACTTCCTCAGATCATATCCTCAAAAATGTAGTGATACAAGCTCTGAAATTGGGACCTAAGGTTTAGTGCGAGTTCATCTCAAATGGGTTTTTTTCGCTTCTACAACATCACAAAAAGAAAGTTATAGCGAAAATTCCACGATGACCTATTTGGAGCAGTAAAATCCTAGAATCCAAAGCTTTGATACCAAATGTTATGAAACTAGTTCACAGAAAGATAATAAAGATAGATCAACGCCTTAGAAATAAGACTCTTCGACGGGGAAACATCATTTACATTACAAAAATGAATAATTCTCAGATGATACAAATGACAAGACCTCCTTTCTATATATAGGAGTCTAAGGGGTCATAATATAATCAGAGCCGACATAACAATAATAATGTAAGGGCACAATAATAACAATAGTGGGCTTCTATGGGGAACAATAACAACAATATGGGGACTACATGTGTACAACAATATAATAAGTGGGTTGTATGAATAACAATAAAGGGTTACACTAAACCCTACGCTCTGCAACCCTACGGATGCTCAGGTACTTGCCGCCATTTCTGAACGCTTCCTGCTCGACCCTGACAGAGCACGACAAGCCGACAGTCCTCGGCTGAAGGTCTTCTATGGCAACGCCTGCTGGAGGGGCGGGCTCTGCCCCCCCTCCTTTGAATGACTCCTCCGCCAATGTGAAAACGAATCGTATGCCGCCGACTCCTCCTGACACTAATAGCGACAAAGGGCAAGAACGACAGAAGGCCAGCGACAACGAGATCCCTGTTGATCAGACGGTGGCCACAAACTCGGAAACGGAACAGGACCAAAATGCCTCCTCGTCACAGCCAAAGGCGACCTCGACTACTTGTATCCCTAAGTCGATAGAGCGCATCAAGATAGAACTGCCTAGTCACCGAATCAATGGAGAAATACAGTACATGCAGGACCATGCACTGATAGGCAAATTCTTGGGCTTCTGGCCGACAGAAAGAGCCCTGAATGGTTGGATCGAATCCAAATGGAAACCAAAGGGACAAGTAACACTGCAACTGGGCCCAAAGGGCTTCTTCACAGCCATATTTAACTGCCTGGAGGACAAAACCAAGGTATTCGAAGGCGGCCCTTACTTTTTCAATTCATCTGGACTGTACCTCACAGAATGGAAGCCTCGATTTGACCCAAACAAAGAAGATTTCAGCTGGGCTCCGGTGTGGATCAGAATGTACGGACTCCCAGTGGAATATTGGAAGGAAGAAACGCTAGCAGACATTGGAAATAGATTGGGAACCTTCATCAAAGTTGCTGAGGAAACAAAGAAGCGCAAATACACCTCCTATGCCCGCATCTGCGTTAAAATGCACCTTGCCAAGACTCTGGCAGACTCGGTAAGTCTCCTTCACGAAGATTTTGAATGGGAACAAACTCTTGATTATGAACATATCCCTTTTCGTTGCCGTAAGTGCCATGCTCATGGGCACCTGTTTAGGGACTGCCCTCTTAATCAGCAATCCAAGGCCCATACAACAGAAACTCAAACGGACTCAGAAGGCTTCACATTAATCCCCAACCGCCGACGGCATTCCAAAAAGAATCAGGTAGCCCCTGAGATCCTTACCAGATTAGACGCTAGGAACAAGTTCTCGCCTCTTGCCAACCAAGATCCTCCCAGCGGAGAGCCTCTGAACTCTAACTCTCAGCCTTCTTCATCCCTTGCTCCCCATGCTCCTAAGCATGTGGTTAAACCCAGCTCTGTCCAACCTTCTCAATCCACCCCTGAAGATACTCCAAAGGCTGACACCGATCCCAGCGATCCTGCAGTGGGCAAGGGGAAATCTAAAGTGGATCCCAAGCAACTGGTATCCGACATGGACATGGATGCAGCAATAGCACTAAGCTTACATAACACCACAGAGGACGAGGAACAAAATGCCCCCAGCAGTATGGAACAGGATCCGGAGAACATTATCCTTGAAGGAATAGACATCTTAAAACTTGAAACAGCCTGCAAGCAAAAGGAATACAATACTATTCCTCCCTGGCAAATAGAGCGGCTGGAAGGAGTACTAGCCAAGGTTCAACACAATAAACATCTAGGCATACAAGGAGGGAGTCCATGGGATGCAAAAAAGATTCTCAAAGAAACCAAGAAAAGAGGGCGCAAAACGGACCTGCAAAGGACCATTGCAGTAGGGGAAATGCTTATGGAATCAGGGAGATTCCCTAAGCTGACTAAGTTCTTCAAACCTGCATCCCATTAACCATGAAGCTCATCTCATGGAATGTGAGAGGACTCAACAGCCCCTCAAAAATTAGGATGATCAAGAACTTGATACAGCAAGAAAAACCTTCTATAGTTTTTCTTCAAGAAACCAAAAAAAGCACAATAGCTATGGACAAGGCAAGAAACAAGATCTGGGCTGGTAGTAACCTAATGTCAGTAGGCGCTTCAGGAGCTTCGGGTGGATTAGCCATATTATGGAATCCACAGACCCTCAATCTTTACGACTTCCATGCCGCCCATTTTCTCATACAAGCTTCCTTTCATCTCATAGGAACAAATATCCACGGGCACTTGACCAATGTTTACTTTCCGCAAAGTAATCAGCACAAACTGGATCTGTTAAACACGCTTTCCAGTTTGAATGAGAACAGACAGTTCCCTCTCTGGATCAGTGGCGGCGATTTCAATATCATTCAATCGCTGGAGGAGAAAACAGGGGGAAGAACAAGATTAGAAAATGACAGCAAAGGACTCAGAGACTTTATTCAGGACAATCACTTAATGGATATTCCAACCACCAATGGGATTTTCACCTGGACCAACAAGCGCAGTGGTGTCAACCATATCGCCTCTCGGCTTGACAGGTTCCTCCTTTCAGACAATGCAATCCATTTAGGCGGAGATTTCAATGCTTCAATTTTGCCTCACGGAGGATCGGACCATTGGCCCATCATGCTTCACTGGTCTCGACCTGGAACAAGAAGCAATCGGCCATTCCGCTTCGAAGCTTTTTGGTTCACAAATGCAAAATTCAGGCAGATCGTAGAGGAGGCCTGGAAAGCCTACAAGCCTCCAGAAGGAGCCAAAATGTTTCAATTTCAACAAAAATTGAAAAATCTAAAGCAGGTTCTTAAAATTTGGAACAAAGCTCAATTTGGCAACATTCAGGAAGATCGACAAAGGTTGGAAAAACAAATGGAAGCACTTCAGCAAGATATCATTAAAGAAGGCCGCACGGAGGAGCAGTCACAACAAGAGCAAATCCTCTGGCATCGATTAGAAGAACGGAGAAAGCAAGAAGAAATACTTTGGCGGCAGAAATCCCGAATAAATTGGCTAAAAGAGGGCGAAAAGAACACAAAATTTTTTCATAGAACAGCTATACAGAGGCGCATGCACAACAACATCACTTTCATCAACAATCAACAAGGAGAGAGAGTAGAAACCCATGAAGACATGGAAAAGGAATTAACAACTTACTTTCAAGACATCCTTAAAGAGCCGGAAGGAAACAGGGATACCGAAATCAGGGCCATCACACAGCATATTCCCAGAATCATAACTGATGAGCACAACAACAAATTACTACAGCCAACATCCCTGAAAGAAATTGAAGAAGCAATGAACCAGCTCAAGGATGGCAAAGCCCCGGGGCCGGACGGCTTCACTGCCAATTTCTACCACGAATTCTGGGAATTAATCAAAGAAGAAGTTTGGGAGCTGGTGGAAGAATCAAGAAGCATGCACTGGATTCTTCCAGCCCTCAACACTACCTTCATTGCACTCGTTCCAAAATGTGCTGAACCAAGCAAGCCTGAAAGCTTTAGACCCATTGCTCTATGCAATGTCATTTACAAGCTTATCTCTAAGGTCATCGCAAATCGACTCAAGCCTCTCCTACCCTTACTCATTTCTCCGGAACAAACAGGGTATGTCGAAGGAAGGCAGATCATGGACGGAATCATTCTATCAAATGAAGTGATTCACTCCCTCAAGATTCTCAAAAAGCCAGGTATGCTTCTCAAACTAGATTTATCCAAAGCTTTTGACAAGCTCAGTTGGAACTATATACAAAAAGTGCTTATTGCTTTTGGCTACAGTCATACTTGGACAAGATGGGTCTATAGCTTGATCTCCTCTCCAAGCTTTTCTGTACTGTTAAATGGTTCTCCTTCTCATCCCTTTAGACCTTCAAGGGGCATTAGACAAGGGGACCCCTTATCGCCTTTCCTCTTTGTACTCATGGTAGAGGGGCTAGGCAGAATACTGAAGGCAGCCGTCTCCACTCAAATGCTCAAAGGAATCTCTGTTCATGGCCTTCCTCCTCAAACCCACCAACAATTTGTTGACGACAATATGCTCTTTGGCCACCCATCATCTCAAGAAGCCTCGGTCTTCAAATCTCTGCTATCTATTTTCTCAAAAGCTTCAGGAACCTCCATCAACTCATCGAAATCTCAGCTATATTTCTTCAACACCCCTCTTTCCACTCAAAGGAATATCGCTAGAATTTTGCAGTTTACCATTTCTAAACTCCCGTCGACCTACCTAGGGGCCCCCCTGGCCGCTGCAGCTATCAAACATTCCTCCTGGCAGTCTCTTCTAGATAAGCTTGAATCTAAACTTTCCCTATGGACCTTCCGAGCTCTTAATATTGCCAGCAGGCTTGTCTTGATCAAATCAGTACTCCAAGCCATGCCTTTGTACCTCTTTTCACTGTTGGCTGCACCTAAATGGGTCCTTAAATCTATCCGCAATCTCCAGCGAAACTTTCTCTGGGGATCGTCTGGCCTCAACAGAAAATGGGCGCTAGTGAAATGGACAGATACCTGCAAGCCCAAATCCGATGGAGGCCTGGGACTTCGAGACCCATTACAGAGCAATGATAATATGGGGGCTCGCATGTGGTGGAATTGGATTACTAAGCCAAACGCACCATGGGCCAAACTGTGGCAGGCAAAGTATGCACCAGGCAGCCAATGGAACGATCTAATCAGAATCAACTCCACAACTCAGGGATCTCCTATATGGAACGCAGCCAAACCCCACAGCAAATTCATTCAAGAGCATAGTTTCTGGGAGATACACTCAGGCACCACCGCCAGATTTTGGGAGGATTCGTGGCAGCAGCTCCCCAAGCTTGCAACAGTTTTTCACAAGCCTCTCTGGCAAGAGCAGATGCAGCAAGCACAACTCACTCAAGTCAATCAATTTTGGCAACATTCTGAAAATACCGACTTCAGAACCTGGAAGAAGGCCAGTCTCTGGCAAAACAACTGGCAAAGCGAGACATATGAGGACATAGAGAAAGAACTATCATACAGGAAAATTCGATACTCTACTCTACAGGATCGCCTTAGATGGGGCCATAAACAAAAAGGCACATTTACTACTCAAGAAGCCCATCAGCTCAGATATAATGGAAACCAACCCAATAAGGACCCGATTTGGGAAAAGATCTGGCAACCGGGAATTTGGCCGTAAATATCCACTTTCTTATGGCTGCTCAGCAAAAGAAGAGTACTCACTTGGGACAACATGATTAAGCGTGGATTCGTGGGACCATCAAGATGCCCAAACTGCAACATCGACTCGGAGACAATCGGACATCTCATGGAAACCTGCTCGCTCGCAAAGCAAATATGGAGGAAAGCAGAGAGCTGCAACATGAGATCAGAAGCCAGGACAGAAGACATAGCTGAAAACTTAAGGAAATGGGCTCCCTCCCCCTACAAGAGTCAGCTTCTCAACCACCTGTGGAGACTCTTACCGGGATTCATATACTGGATTCTTTGGAAAGAAAGAAACCACAGAATCTTCAACAACTCTTCCCGGCCCAATGAAACCTTATGGCTAATCCTCAACAAACAGCTGCAAGAAACTCTGGCCCTCAAATCCTGGTCAGACACGGATATGCCAGAATCCCCATTAGAATGCCGGATCCTGAAGGCTTGGAACATAAACCTCTTAATGCTACAGAAAGAAGGCACCAGACCCCCTAACAGTAGCACCTCTCCTTCCAGTTGGTCCCCTCCTGATCATGCTTCCTACAAGTTAAATTTCGATGGGGCGGCCAAAGGAAATCCGGGGCTCGCAGGTTATGGAGGACTCTTCCGAAGTCACACAGGGGAAATAATTCAGATTTTCTATGGCTCATTGGGCAAAGATACTAATAATGTAGCTGAGTTAGAAGGCTTATGGAGAGGCTTATGTCTGGCAGAACAACATAACTACTTTCCTTTGGAAGTAGAAGGTGACTCCCTAATCCTTATCAATGCTGCCCAAAGACTCCAAGCAGGCACGCCGGCGGTCAAGGTGGCCATGAGTTGGAGACTACTAAGCAGGTTAGAATCCATGGAGGAGAAGCTACAAACTCCCCAAAGTATAGAATTCAAGCATGTTCGGAGAACAGCGAACAAGGTGGCTGATAGATTAGCCAATCAAGGTGCCTCCCAGTGCATCTCCTATTTTGCAGGTTCTCTGGATCACTCAGAAGATGACAAGCTCAACAATGACTGTATCTCTCTGGCGAAGAAGGATTTCAGCATCCCGGATGCGGGTGCATAAGGGACGGGGGAATGGCACGCACCGGCACGTGGGCGGGTGTCATGCTCATGGTGCCCGGTGGTACCACGCGTTGGATGGCATTAAACAACTTGAATGCGAAGAGGAGAAGGCATTAATGCCTGTCTACTCGGCTCGAGGGAGGCAGTTGAGCGACGGGGTGGTGAGGAAGTTTAAATAGAGGAGGATGGCAAGTCGAGAGGAAATTCGCGAGCCTAGTAAGGAGACTCTGCTCCACTCAGACAGCAAGGCAATTGCAGAGCTGAGGGGTATTAGCTCTTGGAGCTGCGATTGTGAGACCGTTGTGGGTTCTAGGATCTGGATTGGTGAGACCGGTGTTAGTCTCTCGAGTTGGTGCGGGTTCTTGTTGCTGGGATTGACACTCGGAGCGGATTCTTGTTGCTGGGGTTGGTTCTGTATGCTGGTTCGTGTTGTTGGGTTTGGTTCTTCGTGCTGGTTCTTGTTGACAAGGTTGGTTCTTGGAGCTGGAGTCAGGGCCTGGTGCTGGCGTTTGTTCCTGGTGCTGCAGGTCGCTCCAGCCATTGACGAAGCTCAGAGCGCTCGAATTGTAAGAAGGATAACCATGCCAAGGGACAGGCCAAGGATGGGCAGCCGGAGGGGTGGAATTCAAGGCAGAGCTCCACCGAAAGATGACTATTATTCCCCCTCTTCCTCCATGGAGGTAACCTCGAGGCCTCAGTGGTTTCAGGACAACAACGATGAGGAGGGGGTGCACACTGAAAGAAGCCCAATTGCTGAAGAAAGGCAGAGGGAGCTCCCCATGCTCAGGTATCAACTCCCCTGCCCACAAGTAAATTCCACATTGATTGTGTCAATTACTGTTGAACCTGGTGTCAATTCGAATATGGAGGTCGAGCCTCTGCCAGAAGGGCAGCGCTCCAGCAGAGATGACTCTCCAATTGCTTGCCTTCCGGTCGGAGCAGGAAGTGGTTGGTCGCCGCCTGCGCATGTTCCTGGACGGGGATGGTTGGAGTCTCGTCGCGCATATGGGAAGGGCCTGGAACGCCCCGCTACCAATCTTGACCCGGATGCTGGCCCTTCTGGGCACGTTGCTGCTTCACTGGCTCGTTGTGCTTATGGGATGGACCTGGAACGCCCCGCCACCAATCCTGACCCGGATGCTGGCCCTTCTGGACACGCTGTTGATGCACTGGCGAGTACGAGCAAGCCAGCCCGGAAGGGTTGCCCAGATAAGGTCATCCAGCTTTCGGATTCAGAGTATTCACTCCATCTCGGGCACCGAACTGCGGAGGCACTCCAGACTACTGATGAAGACTGAATTCGCCCTGGTAATCTTTGTTGTTGTTGGGATTTTGATGTGTAAAATGGCTGAGTGGCAGCCTTATTTCTGTCAATGTGTCGGCTATATTGTTCAAGTGTCACCCGTAATTGTCCAAGTGTCAGTTATCATTGTCCAGTTGTTTATGTGTCTATGTCCGGGTCATACTACGGCCCTGGTGTCTTGGTGTCCATCTATGTTCAGTTCTTCTATGTTATGTAACAGTGTCGCCAGTGGATCAGCAACATTCCCAATCTTGAATCTCTTCAATTTTGGAGCTGTTAAGTGGGCAAGGCCAGGGCTGACAAGCAAATCCTCTTAGCCTTGCCTTTGTACTCTATTTTGTATATTTGTTTTGTAAGATAATAGAATTAGTCAAATTCAGAAAAAATAAAGGGTTACACTAGTAGTATAGGGGCTTAACACCTAACATATTTGTTGTGCATGGGAAAATTCTCTTGTTTTAGCTTCCTAGTCTTCTAAAAGATTTAAGTACTAGGAAATGATTCTCTTTACTTGATATTTTTATTTTCTTACTAAGCTCACCCTTGTGTGGTCATTCTATCTTCCTTTCTAGTCACTATAATGTTTCTCCCATCATTTTTTTCTTGTTTCCCTAGCCTTTTTTAAGTGCTCTTCTTGTCTTAGCACATTTTTTGAAAAAACCTAAGTTTTTAGCAAGTTGAAGGATGAAATTTTGTCTAGTTCCTAAGAATAATTCCAAGAAAGGTGGGAAAACAAAAAATTATTTTAGTCTCTTGACATGTTTCCTATAAATGGGTAGGCTTACTAGTTTTGGCTACGAAGTTGTATCAAAAACTTTAAGTAGTGATAAATGCTCCTCCTTACTCGAAATTATTTTTTATTCCCATGGATCCCTGCTATATGTGGTTGTCCCTAGCTTCTTGACACTCACTTTCTCTACCTCTATAGTTTCACTTTCTATTTTCTTGGCTTTCACTTGGGCATATGCATTCCTAGCTTTGAATTTTTCTAGGAAGTATTGAGTTTTTGATGTGTTAATATATGGAATTTAATTCACTCCATACCATTGTTTTGGGAATAAGTAACCTAGGGCTTTGGTTTAGAACCCCAACAGAGCAGAAGCAAACTACAACAAGAAACACTCATAAAGCTCAAGAAAAATGATTATATAATCAAACAACATGAGAGTGACCATACCCGAATTTCCTTCGTTCGAGTAGGTCCCGCAGGGTTCAGACCCTTTGCAACTCCCAATGTTCTTCAAACCTGAAAATAATTCAATTCAATCATTAATATCTGTATAGAAGTAAAGTATATTCACCAAATTGACTTTATATCATATAAACAAATGATTGATCATACATCAAAACAACATTCATATATGAATTACAACACAATTTGATGCATAAATATAAAAAATTCCAGAAATAAGACATCATTTCTTTCATTGCGGTAAGCTATAAATAACATGGAGAGAATTCAACTGAGTCTTATTCTTCTCGCTCCAAGTGGAACTGTCCTCCGAATTCATCCTCTCCCAGTCTTCAACAATCTTCTTCCATAACCAACACCATGAAATCTCAAGCAAAAGGGAGAATATATATAATCAAGGAAACAAGGGTTCCCTAAGGCTTGGGGAAGTGCATGAGGCACAGGGATTCATCAAAATCAATCAGGGATAATCTCAGTACAATAACTCTATGTCTTCTCCTCCTTAAGGCCTTCCCATAGAAGTCTATTTATACTTCTCCCAATTAGTTTTCTAGCTGGGAAACAATTTGGCCACAGGCAATAGGAGATAATCAATAGGTAAAACCCATGAACTCTACCCATAATTAAAGAAATTTATTTGGTGTTTTAACACATATACGTAGGTTGGGTATTGACTGACCCGTGTGTACACGCTTTTATCTCAGGGAAAAGTAGCGTACAGGGAATAAAACACTATTTTTTAATATAATTGGACTAAGACTGGAAGGAGGGGTTTCCCTAGGCCACAAACTAAGAAGCACAAATACCGAGAGTGGTAAAAGGTGCTATAACATAAGCCCCCTAATATATGAGGTTAGAAGGCGTACATGATGACTGAAATGTATTAAGTGGAATGAATCTTGTCGAGACTGAGAAGGACTTCACAAGAATTCAGCTTTCCAAGCCATCAAAAGATATCAGAAAGAAACTGTTGTCTGAGGTGGGCATACCCATGCTCAGAGAAAGTAAAGAAAATACGCATATCAAGTACAAGCGGATCCAATATGTATACAAGTATAAAGAAACTGAAAGTACATAATGGATCATCTAATCGTGATCAAAAAGCACATGTCTGAATATCACACATAAGAAGACGATCAATGACGTTGAAGGATGAAGCTGGTCACTGATGTCAAAAACTGATCCCAATAGTACCAAATGAACATGATTGAATAAAATGATACTACATCACAACTCAGATGCCAACATACAAGATGTTTTTGTGAAGAACTGCAACATATAAGGTGGGTGGTGTCAACTAGCAGCAACAGGAGAAACTCACAAGTGAACCAAAACATGCTAATTTAACCCGAGGTCTTCACTGACCACCGCGGTACATTTCTACATAATGGGAATAAATGATCTGAGGTTGACCATGTGAGAAATCGTTTGATTACCATTCATTGATTTATATCGTTAGCAAATGTGAGACCACTCACCGATAATGATAATGAGAGTCAAGGTACCTAGTACAATCTAACAAGTGCACATAAATGATTTGAAGTCAAACACCTAGAAGAATCTATCAATTAGGGGACAATGATGGTTTCCCACTATCGATAGTGAAGGAATCTGCCACTAATGATTTCAAACCCCAAGGTACTTCCAAATAGACTCTAGATCCTTTTCCCAGAGCAAGTGAACTATAGTTGATAGGAAAAGATCCGCTATAAGGAAGGCATTAAGGAATCCTTCATCAATCTAGTGCAAGTGTAACTCATAGGCTAATAATGTGGAAGGAATCAGATGAAAAAGATGTAGTAACTCAACCGAAGCATGTTTCTGGCGTACACAAGATGTAGCTAGCGCACGATAGAAACTCTCTGAACCAACCAATAATGAAAGTTGACACAGAGGCGAGGAATCCACCAATAGGGTCAAATCGAAACCAAGGCACTGCATGAATCCCAATGTGTGATAATGAAGGTTGATGTCGAACACAAGGGAAACCACTCATTCAGAGACCCATGACACTGATCGATGTTGAGCACAAGGTGACTTATCGATAATGAAAATATGGTCAAGGTGCAGCTCTAGATCTGTCTTCAGAGCAATATGTCATAGTCGATAAGGACAAGACCGACCATCACGAAGTCAATAGAGACCTTCTCAAACCGGCATGGGAAAAGGACCAATATAACTAATGTGATGAAAAGCATGACACTGACAACCAGGGATGGCTAACTGAAAATTAACTCAAGAGACACCACAGAGAGGCCAACTCAAGCTTACTTCCCTTGAAAAAAAGCATGACTTGTTGATGACTATATGGCAACATATGATAACTCTGTATAAGTTTTTCATGTGCGAGGCATGAGAAAACTCTCCATATGATTGGAAGAGGTAACCAATCAGAGGAGTACTAACTCAATGACAAGGTTAAGGTGTACCTAATTCAAACTAAATCCCGCCCAAATGGAGAAGAGACTTTCTTTTGAGTGCTTTATTCAAGGGCGAAATGAATGACTCTAGCTACCAGCAAAATATGGAAATGTTGTCCCGTTCCCACTCTCTTTGGAATATATAACTTTTTTGTCTCCTATTTAAGATGGAAAAAGAATAAAAAAATTCTATAATATAGTGGAAAGAGCGAGTGTCAGAGAAACATATGATCTAGTTCCTGGCAAGGGAACATTTCTATGCTCAATGCAGGGAGGCAAACCTGGTCGAGGAAACTAAAAGGGATGTTCTTTCCACTGGTAAAAGGATGCGTCAAGTTACAGAAGATAAGTGATTGCATGGTTTATTTTGTAGAAGACATGGTTATATAAGTGGCTTAAACATAAGTCCAAGTGAAGCTGGCTCAAGGCCAAAAGGTGAAAATATTCAAAATGCAATGCAACAATACAACTCAACACAAAGGAGCCTCTAGGGTATAAGGCCAGAAATTAGTGTGGAATAAAGGAGAATGTGTCTTCAATGCATCAGTCATGGTGGGACTAAAGAGGACTCCAGAGCTTACTCAGTATAGCAACATAGGAAACCAATGTCAGCAAGGTTCTAACTAAGATGCCCATGTAAAGGATGGCTCTACCATCACATCATGATTTCAAAATCTACAAGTGAAAATGGCTTGCAAACCAAGATACGATAGGGTCGACCCTATGGCTAACGTATCGCTGAATGGAGGCTAGTATGCAAGATGCAGTGGAAAATGGTTTTCCCTAACGTAAATTCTAGTGTGTGAACAATACCGGCCATAAAAGGTCAATGGTCATGGGACCAAAATAACACCTTGAAGAAGGTCTCAAAAATATCTTAAAAAAAACCCAATCTAGACAATCCAAGCCCATAGGTCAAAAAGTTTATGAGACAAAAATCAATTTCTGAAAAAATATTTTTGCAATTTCAAAGTTATATAATGACTTTTGGACTCACAATTTTTTCATTTTTGTTTGGAGCAAAGAGTTGTGGAACAAAAGGGAGCAAGCTTTCCTCTAAAAAATTGGATCATTCAAATCACCCCAAAGTTATCAAGTAACCCTCAAATCATTCCTGTAATGTTTTATGATAGTTTTTAGAAGTTTTCTTAAAGTTTTGACTGTGGGAAACTATGTCCAAAAATCCAACTCTGCATACACGCGAGTTGGATGTGATCAACCCGTGTATATGACAGCCCTACGTGTGACTGTGTGTAAAGGGAACCCACATGTACATGAGTTAAAGTTTGAACATAAAAACTAACCTTTGAAACTATAATTTTTTGCAGGATGACTATCACTTGGAGGGAAAGAGAGCATACCACTATTGATAATGAGGTAATGAATGACCAAACTGCATTAGATGCTCTGAGAGGCTACGACTTACTGAAATTCTTCAAAATACCAAATATGAAAGAAAATACATGCTTGCTCGAACTATTGATCCACTACTAGAGTGCAGAGTACGATGCTTTCATGATAGACCAGATGCCTCTACGGATTGAGGTTGAAGACATCTAATTTATTACTGGTCTCTCCTGAAGAGGGGAGGTCGTGCATTCAACTGGCAAGGTGAGAAGTAGTCTTTCAGTAGAAGACTATGTCCATATATATTGTCCTGGACATCCAGAGAAGATTGGAAGCCAGATTCCAATCAAACGTGTGGAAAGATATTCCCTGAGGATTTTGCTATTTACCATTTCACGGGTAAATGGGTCAGCTTCATTGCATCAGGAGTCACAAGTATCTATGAGCCTGGCAGTGGAATGTCTTACCACAGTATTTGACTGGTGCACACCTCTTCTGACTAACATGAAGAGCCAATTAACCTCTATACAGAAGGGTCAGACGAAGAATTTTGGATATGCAACTATCTTATGTTCATTCTTCTTTGAGAAGGTACCTGGGCTACATCCCAAAGTATCAGTGTCCATTAGCAGCCCTAGAGATCCATGAATGGGTAGATGGGCAAACTTGACGAAATGCCTTGGAGGCGGGGACATGCCTAGAACGACTTTTGATGATTATTTTTGCACCTGGTGGGACCAATAGATCATTGCAGTCGACGACTACCTGTATGCCGGTATGGATTTTTGAGGAGATCCAGACTTAGTGTTACCACCAAGTGCGACATGGGGAGATATAGGTAACAATTTTTAAGTTTTTGTGAATTTTTAAGATTTTTTATATTTTTTAATCTGAAATGAACTTAGAAATTTTCTTGATGAAATAAAATAATGACAAAATGATCATGTTCCAGGTGTGGGTCTAGTGAGTCCAGATGGATTTCCAAGGCACAGGCATTGCGGAAGAGGGGCCTAAGAGGCAGCAGCTGAGACATAGAGTGTCCTATATGTAGTTCAAATAAACTTGGTGAGACTAACTCACCAGGTACCTATGATAGCCATAGAGGATATACCTGAGCAGATGCAATGCTGTGTGGTAGGGGTACCACGGGACTGGGTTCGGATAGTTTGGCATGTACCCAACGTGGTGGTTAACTTTTTAGCTACTCATCCTGAGCTGAGTCAATAGACAGACCTATGTCTGACTCGACATGATTATGATCATGAACCTAAATTTTGAGGGCTTCTTGCCCCAATTTTGTATATTATTTTTTGAACACTCTATCTATATACAGGCGATTTTATGATATATATATATAGATACAACTTTTTATGTTATTTAATTAGATGAATGATTAATGTGCCAATCTAATGCTTGATTAGAAATAAAGTCTCCTAATGAATTCTTGGATTTTGGAATGTCAACATATGTGATATAAATACATTATCATTGCAACACTCTGACTCTCAAAAATTGGTGATATAAATAAGGATCTTGAACTCGATAAATGTTATCTAACTACGACACCATTAGCTATGAGTCTAGATAAACTACCAACGAATCAGTCCCATAAGATATTACTTCGGATAGTAAATTAAGAATGGCAGTATATTCGGCAATGGTGTTCGAAGCAAGGCCAATACATACTCCTCTCAATACCATCAACTGGCCAGATGGATAATAAATCACCCAAGCCATGGAAGCAAGATTCTTAGTGTGCCGACTAGCACCATCGGAAAATCTGAAATATATCGAATCATCCATCAACACCTGCCAAAGTGATAAAAAAATGTCGATATAACAAAATGCCAGAAAAATATGTACAAAGATACAGTATATACAAATAAGAAATTGCTCGACCGAAGCCTAAGCAAAATACTTCTTAAGGTAGAGCCCATTTCTAGGTTCCGCCAGCTTGTTCCCTTCAAAATCAATTAATTCATAGGCCCCTTTTCCCAAAACTTGCTTGACTATAAAGGGACCATACCACATAGACTTGAATTTTCTTGCCCCTAGTACGTCTTTGTCTTCGTCATATACTAAGAAAAGGTCGCCTTCAGAAAAAACCCGACGACATACAACTTTATCATACTGAGTTTTAACCCTCTTCTTATGGGATTCATTTATTATGGTTGCATATGGACACTTCTCATCAATTTGTTCCAAATGAACGAAGCATTCTTCGAGACTAGACATCTTTAGAAGACATTCTAAAGCTAGCCTAAGGGATGGAATTTCACATTCGATAGGGAAAGTAGATTCCATCCCATAAACTAGTTGAAAAGGAGTAAAACCGGTGGCAGTCTTAACCTAGGTTCGATACGCCTAGAGTGAAGGGTACAACATGATGTGCCAATTGGATCGATTTTTATCAATTGTCCTCTGCAGGATAGTCTTAATGGAATTATTGACGGTTTCGACTTTCCCATTTGCCTAAGGATAATATGGAGATGAATGCTCCTGCCGGAAGCCCAACTTCAGAGCTAATTCGGCCATCAGTTGATTTTGGAAATGACTGCCATAGTCAGGGACAATCTCTCTTGGGATACCAAATTGTAAAATAAGCTGGTTGAAGAGAAACAAGGTTGTTGTTTCACTATGGTTTTTGTAAGTAGGAATGGCCTTAGCCCACTTTGTAAAGTAGTCTACGGCCACAATGATGTACTTGTGATTCACTGTCGAAGGTGGATTACAAGTAGTAAAATCAATGCCCCACTTCGTAAATGGACTGAAAGTGATAACAAGAAAAAGAGGAGATGGACATGCACACATTTTTTGAGTATAAATTTGACAAGGATGGCAATGTTTGACTGCTTCAAAACAGTCCTTGAAAATTGAAGGCTAGGCTGCACACAATTTTTTTTGGGCTATTGCAAACACTGATAGTTGACCGCCACAAGCACCACTGTGGCAATCATTAAGTACAGACTCAGCTTCTTCCAAAGTAAAGCAACGCCTAAGGATTGAGTCAATCCCTCCGCGATATAATGTATCACCAATGATAACATAGTTTTTGGCAGGGTGACATAACTTTCAATGCTCATCTTTCGAGAAAGGAGGTGGAAACTTCGAAGTTTGGAGATATATAATGATATCTCGGTACCAAGGATCTTATGAAGAAATCAAGAATAAATGTTCGTCGAGAAAAGTTTACTCATAAAAAATGGGTTCCTCACAAGGCAGCTCTAAAATCAATTCCACAAAAACTAATGACTCCTTAGATTTGGCTGACAAGAACACAAGATTGAAATTTTGCAAAATAACAATCCATTGATTATGCTTGCCCCCAATTACTCACCTACTGAGCACAAACTAAGAAGGATTGACAACCGCTAAGACGAACATTTTGCAAAGCAGAATGTAATGATGAAGCTGTTGGACAACATGGACAACTGTCAAGGCCAATTTCTCAATGGGAGAATAGCATAGCTTAGGTCCTATTAAGCCTCGACTCAAGTAATATATTACATGCTCATTGAGAGCATCATCCTCCTGAACCAGAACCATATCGATGGGTGATTCTGCCAAAACGAGTTACAAAAGGAAATATCTACCATAATCGGGTGGACTCAAAAATCGAGCAAAGGTTAATGTTTTTTTCAAAGCATCAAAATATTGTTGCACGAAGTCATCCCACAAAAATGGAACTCCTTTCTTAAGAAAACACATAAATCCTTTGGTAATCTCGATGTAATTTCCTATAAATCTCCTCAAAAAGATTTCCTTTCCTTGGAGACTTTGAAGTTGACGAATTGAAGACAAGGGAGGAAATTCAATTATTGCCTCAACCTTGAAAGGATCAACTCGAATCCCTTTAGTTGATACGATGAATCCTAACAGCCGACCTGATGTGACCAAAAAAACACACTTATCTGGATTCAACCAGATGTTATAAAAACGACATCTTTCAAAGACTAATCGAAGGTGGCTGGAACGATCAATTCTCTTGCGAGAACGAGAAGCTAAGTCATCCAAGTATTCTTCGATTACATGTTTGATGTTGTGGAAAGCATAATACATGGCCCGCTAAAAAGTAGCTCCAACATCTTTAACAACAAAAGGCATCTTTTTATAGGAAAACGTGCCCCATGGACAAATAAGGGTTGTCTTGTGTTGGTCCTCTGGATAGATAGTAATTTAATTATAGCCAGAGAATCCATCCATGAACGAAAAAATTTCATTACTTGCACATTCATAAAAAATTCGATCAATAAAAGGTGTGGGGTAACTATCTCTTGGACAAGCTTTATTTAAATCCCTAAAGTCAATACATACTCGGATCATTCCTTGCCTCTTATCTACTGGGACTGGATTTGAAACCCACTCTATTAGAGGAACGGGGTATATGAAACCCACCCTAATTAGCTTTTCAACTTCAGATTTAATAGATGTTTCTTTCCAAGGATTGACCGGTCGAAGTTTTTGATGAATTGGTTTTGCGTTTTCATATGTCTTGATCTTATGCTGGATTATAGATGGATCAATTCTAGGAATTTCATTATAATACCAAGCGAACACATCTCGAAATTGTTTAAAGAGGTCAGTGTATATTTGAATTTCTTCAGGGAACGATCAACTCTGATGAATATATTTTCAATCATGTTAGGATTCCTAGAGATTTTTATAGGTACAGTTCATAAGATAACCGACATGTTACCTTCGATAGAAAATTGTGTTGGAGCCAAAGTGTTTGAAACTATACAAACATCACTAGTAGACAGATTGGAGAGCCTAGATTCAACTTCATACAATGGAGGGAGAAAATATGAATGATGATGCAAATCTTCCCATGGTCAGTCCACACCCATAATTTCCTCCAAAATTTCTTCTTTAGATGGTAAGACTATATCCAAGTAATCCAGAGCTAAAGTAGAATCGAGGGTCCAAGATGGAGCCACATCACCATCTAACTCCTCTTGTGAAAAAGGAGTGGGATGGTTGATTGTAGAGTTAACGGTATATTGATAGCTAAGTTCCGTTGTAGACATGGGAAATGCCATTCCACCAACCTGACCTCCATCTAATATGGTGGTAGATGAAGGTAAGGGCCAAGGGTCCGAAAACTAATGAGTTCAAAAGAACTCTTTATGATAAGGTCCCCTAGAGGATGAAATTGCAGTAATTCTAGTTGCAAGAGCAGGAAGGTCAAATATACCCATTAAAGAAGAGTACATCCCAACTCCTAAATTCTCAATAGGTTGATGGGGATTGTCCACCAATGGAACAGTAGAATCCAAAGTTGCATGGGAGTCACCTAGAGAATAATCCAACTCATCAATTTTAACAATCCTCCCCTCATGAGGAAAACAGAGGATGCGAAATAAAGATGAAACTATGGCATCCATCTTGTAAATCCAATTCTTTCCTAAGAGGAGTTTATAATTTAGGTACACATCAATGATTTCTACCTCAATATTCACTACCTTCCCCCCAACACGTATAGGAAAGGCCAAGATAATCTTGTGTGGCCTATGAGAATGTCCATTAAATTCCGTCAAAAGAGTCGGTGAAGGAACAACTAAAGGTGATCCAATGGCCTTCCAACATGACATAGACATCATGCATGTGGAAGCTCCCTCATCCATAAATTTCTGAAAAATATTGGTCTTTCGGTAAGTGGACTTTATCTGGAAAGCCATATGGTGAGGAAGTCTCTTTTTGACACTCAACAATGTAAACTTTGAAATGGGAACTATAAACTCAAAACTCGAACTCTGGCCAAAAAACCCCAAAAAGACATCAAAAACAATGCTCAAAACGAAAAGTGTGTATACTGGAATGATGTTTTTATTTTTTAGGCGTCAATTTTGAACATGTTTTAAAATTGGCAGTGACTACAAAATTTACTATGAAATTTTCATGCAAAATATAGCTTCAAAATGAAAGTGATGACAATGGAACAATGATTTTTTTTAGGGACAATTTTCAAACTTAAAAAAAAATGCTAATAAAACCAAATTTTTATGTGTCAAACAAAGTCGTTTATGCAGGAAAAAACACACTAATGTTTTTGGTAGAATATCATTTTTCTTTCCTGAGTATAAATTTAACATGTTTTCAACCATAACATGCTAGATACAAAAAAAATTGAATTTTTTTCAACTATAAAATTAAAAAACCATGACATTATGAACAAATTACATCACTAAATGCATTCAAAAGTCATTATTTGTATATTGAATAAAACATATTTTATATCTATAATTTAATATTGCATTGTAGATATTTTAAACAATAATTTTTTTCATAATTAAGTCATATAATCCAGCTACATAAAAATGCCTCATAACTTCTCATTTAACACCATATTGAAAACATTAATTTTATTTGAAGATACAGTGCATACATCAGTTATATAAACTGTCTTAAACAATTATTCAAAATCACTCATGTTTTCTGGCACACCATCAGAATTCACATCTTTAGATGAGTGACTGGATGCTGACGAAGATGTTCCATATTCTTCTCTTTAATCAACTAGTGCCCCATCTGAGTCCACATGCATGCCCAACATTTCAGGTTTCAAAATTCTTCTAGATCTACGACTGGTTTAAGGTGACTCCCATGTCAACATTGTTCCTTCTGGTAACAACCTTTTTACAATCTCTATCATCTTGAAGCGAAGAGTTCCTCTCTTTGTTAAATTGATGTCATAAACAAGTATGTCTACATCCTCAAATTTTAATATGTCTGTGCAGCGGCAATTTACATTTGTACCCTTTCTTTTTCTTTTTCCGCCAATTTTTTGTCAACTACCATCTCTGGCTTATACACACCATTGAATGGGTGTGTATTTGTGGCATACCAATGTACTTCAACACTTCTAACATCCTCATTTTCTGTAAAGACCTTTATAACTTTAGCAACCCAAAATGGATAGCCATTGGGATCTCCATCTGCTAGCACTGCAATCATGCAACCCTCCTTAATATCCTGTAATGAACCCCTATAAAGTTCTTCCATGGCTTCATGTTGTGCATGAGATCTTCTAAAACCAATATACATCTCTCTTTCCAGTGCCTGTGAAGAATTAATAATACCTTGAGATGGTTGTTGTTCAACAATGTTTACTTCCTCATGTTCATTCGACACATTTTGTGGCCAAATAAATGGACTTTTCAAATGTATATCTTCATTTATTGTTGTCGAAATGATATCACTTTGATTATTGAAAAACAACTCCCACCAAACTGAATCAGTAATGTCAAAGTACTCATATGTATATCTAATACATTTTTTAACTTCTTCCACGCAATCACAATAATTTATAGCCCTGTTCTATCTACGTGCATTCTAAACTTCACCAACTGATTGTAAACAATATTTTTGATGCAAATATTGGATGATCTGGAATGAACTTCAAAAATTGCAATCCTGATCATGGTGCCCATTCTGTAGTAGTTGAATACTTCTTGCTCCATATTAGTGTTTTCCCATCAACTTTTTTGATACGAAATTGATGTTGGAAGCTAATGTCATTAAGTTGTTCAATGCATTTCCCCTCACCATATGATCCCAAAATAAACCTTCACATGTCAACAGTTTCTTCCAACACATCAAAAGTAGGCTCTGGCATGTATGATTTCTTAATACATTCAATTAGTGATGGCAAGCTCCCAACTTCCTTCGTCCTCAATGTGACTGAAAAATTACTGAACATCTGATCAATATGGTCATGAGTGCCCAACAAGAAGAAAACCAACCTTTACCTTTTGAAAAATTCCCAATTTAACAAGCATGTTTAGATATCCAAAAACAACTTGATTTTTGTTTTCACGGCAAGTGTTGTCCAATTGTAGATACAAAACTTCAGGAAGATTACCAAACCAATGAGAAATCACATCATGAATTATGGTTATGGTCAGATTTGCATCATTATTAATATTTGGAGCTGTGAAGTACACCCTTGGCAACAGTTTCCCATTGAAGACCATACAACTGACCAAGTGAAATTGAATAAAGTTTTCCTCCTGTAAATTTTTTGGTGTGCGAACAAAATGTGGTAAATGTGTTTTCTTCTAGTCCATACCATCAATTATCAAACCCAAATATTTATTCGGATTATCATAACACTTCTTTCGATGCTTGTACAACTTCTTCCTTTGGTTTGTTTGTTGTTCACACTGCTCCTGAAGTTGTTTGACAATTAAATCTACACAACATAAAAGAGATTCATTAAGAAATATGTTTTCATAGTTGATGACTATACAATTTTAAAAGTTAAAGTTATGAACGCTTACCTCTTTCTGAGCCTTCACATTTGTCCCTTTTTTATTTAAGAGAAGCACATGTACTGCAAATCCCCATCCTTGTCTTCTTAGGAATATGGACATTGTTGAATTCTTTCTTCCATACCTTCATAAAATATTGATATGTAATACACTGGCCATGTCCCTCAGCGCCTTCTTCATATGCTTTGTATAAGTTGTAGATTTCTCGTCTTGAAAAATTATCTGGAATATGTATTGTCTCTCTATTTGGCATACACTCGCCATGCTTTGAAAAGAAATCTTTCATTCATGACATTGCAGTATTTGATAATGGACCAAACTGTCTTTTATGATGTACTTCTGAATAAAATGTGGGATCCTTTTCCAAATTTTCTTGAATTGTTGAGAGACGAAAATTCCCAATCGAATGAAACATTTTGAAACCTTTTCTACAGATAAAAAAAGTCCCAATATGATAATCATAACCTGACAATGTAGATTGCATGCACGCAACTAAATATGAATTTTGCATGCTTTTATTCATTGACAAATATCTCTTCCTGCTTTCAAATGCAAATTTGAAATCCATATGTTTCAAGCAATCTTTTGGGCAACATTCACTTAAAATGAGAGCACCGATAGAACTTCTTCTCGTCATATATTCTGCTCTACCCCTTGTATAACTAGAACATCTTGCATTGATACGAAATGTTCTGCTCCTACTCCTTGATACAATATTACTTCGCAACATATCCATCATTTGATCATCATTTGTATAAGGCTTTTCATCATCATTAAGAGGAATGTTATCCACACTCTCATCAGCTATACTTTCCAAATATTGACTTGGAGGATATTCTTCATCTTCCGCTTCTTCAGTGCTACTGTCGTAGTCCTTAGAATTCAGACTGAATGGAAAATCTGACTCGATGTTTAATGGATATTCTCCCTCATATGCATTGCCAGTGCTACTCTCATAGTCCATAGAATTAGGACTACATTGAAAATGTGATTGTTTACTTATTGAAGATGCTACATCTCGTCCTTTGTCACTGCTACCTCTATACTGATTAGAATTAGGACTAAGAGCATCATCCTGTCCTTCATCACTACTGCTCTCATAGTCGTTAGAATTAGGACTAAGATGACACAGTGACACTCCATTCTTTTGAAATTCATCATCACGCTCTTCATAACTATTGCTCTCATAGTCTGCAGAAATACGCCTAAGTGGACATTGTGGTACTCCAATCTTTTGAAATTCATCATCCCACTCTTCAAGGATAATTTTAGGGGCGAATGTTCGCCCTTTGGTGAAATTAAGGGGTTTAAATTTTTAGTGGGCAAATATTTTGTATCATAGTACATTTTTACAAATCACCTCAAATAGCCCACCTTATTTTAAGGGAGAGGGTAAAAAAGGTAAATTTAGCCCTTGAAATTAGGACATACAACCTTCCATTCGCCCATTTTCAAGAATAGGTTTTATTTAAGCGAATCCATTCGCCCATTTTCAAGAATAGGTTTTATTTAAGTGAATCCATTCGCCCATTTTCAAGAATAGGTTTTATTTAAGTGAATCCTATGGGCCAAATACCATATTTATAAAAGAGGTATGGTAATTTAATAAAATTATAAATAAATGAGAGGTATGGTAAATAAATAAAACATTTTTTTATATTTACTCCATAAGTCACCTTATATACATGTAAGAGTGTAAACAAATAAAAATATAAGTAAAGTGGAGGTATGGTAAATAAATAAAACATCTTTTTATACTTACTCAAAAGGTATGGTAAATAAATAAAAATATAAATCAAAAGGTATGGTAAATAAATAAAAATATAAATAAACTAGACGTATCGTAAATAAAGAAAACCTCTTTTTATATTTAGTCCATAACGCTCGTTATATTTATGAAGGCTCAAGAAAGCGGTTTTGTTTAAGTGAATCCTATGGGCCAAATACCATATTTGTAAAAGAGGCATGGTAAATTAATAAAAATATAAATAAACGAGAGGTATGGTAAACAAATAAAACATTTTTTTATATTTACTCCATAAGTCACCTTATATTTACGAACACTCAAAAAATGGGTTATATTTAGGTGAAACTTATGGCCAAAATACTATGGGACAAATACCATGGACTAGATTGTTATTAATACCATACAAAAAACCATTATTAACCCTAATATTAGAATTAATAAAAATAAAAATGGCACATGGTATTGACCCATGGTATTCACCTGGAATGTAGCCTATTTAAATGGGGGAATTAAAACAGCATGTAGCCTATGCTAAGATTCACTAGGACTTTACAAAGCTTTATTATTTAGTGAAAGACTCGCCAAGATCTTACAAGATTTTATAATTGAGTAAAATATTCGCCATGCCTGGTGAGAGATTCGCCAAAAAATTATATATACATATTATATTATTGATAAAATCGCCTTCCATTTTTCCTATATACCATGGAGATTCGCCCATTTATTATACTTATAAATTTAGGGGGGGTTCTTAAAATTTTCCTTGCCACTCTTCATCACTGTTGCTCTCATAGTCCTTAGAATTTGGACTAACTGGACACCGTGACACTCCATACTTTTGAAAATCAACATCATGCCTTTCATCACTACTGCTCTCATAGTCCTTAGAATTAGGACTAAGTGGACACTTTGACACTCCATACTTTTGAAAATCAACATCATGATTTTCATCACTGCTGCTCTCACAGTCTTCAGAATTAGGACTAAGTGGACACCGTGACACTCCATTCTTTTGAAATTTGCCATCATGCGCTTCAGAATTACCGCTCTCATAGTCCTCAGAATTAGGACTAAGTGGACACTGTGACACGCCATTCTTTTGAACTTCATCATCATGCTCTTCAAAACTGTTGCTCTCATAGTCCTCAGAATGAGGACTAAGTGGACATCATGACACTCCCTTCTTTTGAAATTCACCATTATGCTCTTCAAAACTGTTTTTCTCATAGTCCTCAGAATTAGGACTAAGTGGACACTGTGACACTCCACTCTTTTGAACTTCACCATCATGGTCTTCAAAACTGCTACTCTCATAGTCCTCAGAATTAGGACTAAGTGGACACAGTGACCCTCCATTCTTTTGAACTTCACCCTCATGCTGTTCAAAACTGCTGCTATCACAGTCCTCAAAATTAGGACTAAGTGGACATCGTGGCACTCTATTCTTTTGAACTTCACCATCATGCCCTTCATCACTGCGGCTTTCATAGTCCTTAGAAGTAGGACTAAGTGGAATCTGTGACTCTTTATTTATTTGAAATTCTCCATCCCCTCTTTCATCAGTGCTGCTTTCATAGTCTTCAGAATCAGGACTAAGTGGAAGAATTGACTTTCTATTCATAGTGGAATAATTCCAGCTATATTCATCAATATGAATAGAGTTGTTTCGCGATGAAGAAGTTGATGGTGTATAAATCGAAACTTCACTATCAGAACAATCCATCCGTTTCAAATAGAAGATGTTGAATGATACAAATGGAGAGTCTCCTAAAGATATTATATAGCTTAAAGAATGAAATTTTCCCTCCAAAAATTTTCGCGAAAATATTTCCCTCCAAAAAGTTTCGTGAAAATATTTCCCTCCAAAAAGTTTCGCGAAAATATTTCCCTCCAAAAAGTGTGTTAAATTTATTTACCTTCATTACTTTGTTCTACAATTTATTGAAAAATGTAAACTAAATTTTTCTATGAAATCATAATTAAAATTGTACACTACAACTTCTACATTAATTATTATAATAGTTAAACCATATAATATTCGCTTTCCAATACTACAATATTCACTTTATAATATGTTAACACAAATTATCCCACATTCAACCTGTAAAACAAATCTATAATATTCACTTTATAATATTGTAAAACAAATTATCCCATATTAACCGTACAGTAAAACATCTCCGTAACTTCACTTATATATTAAAATTTCATTATCACTATTACTCACATCACATCGAGGCTTTCTGAAAATTGTTGAAAGACTCGTGAATTTGTGGAGTAGCTAAATCGCTATCAACAACAATCACTATCAACAACATATTCAATGAAGAATTCTTGCAATTAAAAGGTAAGTTAAATTTTTTTCCTTGAAAACTTTTATATTAAATTAGTTTAATGATTTTTTTTTTTTAAATTAATAATTTTCCTGAGCCAAAATAACAATTACATACATCGTGAGCATGGTGGGCTCGGTCAACCTCATTTGATTAATACCCTTGGGTACGCCCCACCCCCTCACCCGCCTGCCTGCCTGCTTGCCCGACCAGGCGACCTCACCCGCCTGTCTCGCCCCTCCGGACACCCTACCAGCCCCCCCTCTCACCCGCGCGCCTACCCCACCCCCTCCCCTCACCCGCCCGCCCCACCAACCCCCCCTTACCCGCCCGCCTGGTCCAAGCACCCTCACCCACTCGCCCCACCCCTCTGGGAGACCCACCCACACCCCGCTCACCCGCCCGCCCGGCCCGGGCGCCCTCACCCGCCACCCCTCCCGGCCGCCCCACCCCTCCGGGCGACCGCCCCACCCACCCCCCCCCCCCCCGCCCGCCCGCCCACCCCACCCCTTCGGGCACCCTCACCCGCCCGACGCCCTCACCTACCCGCCCACCTCACCCGTACCCCCCTCCACCCGGGTTCCCACCCACACACCCTCCACTCTCGGCCCCACCCACCCTCCCTCGCCCCACGAGCGAGGCTTGGGTAGGGGCCACTCGGCCCGCCCGCGCCTCCGCCAGTCAGGCAAGGTGATTTCAGGAATCGCCCTGCCTGCCGGGAGGTGGCGCGGGCGGCCCGGCAGGCAGGGCGATTCCCGGAATTGCCCCGCGCCTGCCAAGCGGGGGCATGGGCGGCCCAGGAGGCACCTGCACGAGGGTTCCCTGTGTAGGCGGAATCGCCCTGCACCTGTCGGGCGGGGGTGCGGCCGGCTCGGGTGGTGCCTGCACGAGCTCATGCAAGCGCCACCCGAGCTGGCCACGCCCCCGCCCGGCAGGCGCAAGGCGATTCCCAGAATCACCCTACCTACAGGGTAGGGGCGCGTGTGGCCCGGGTGGTGCCTCCACGGGGCACCCTCGTGCAGGCGCCACCGAGGCTGCTCACAACCCCACCGGGCAGGCACAGGGCGATTCTAGGAATCGACACAGGTGGCTTGAGTGGCCCTTGCACGAGCGCCGCTCATGGGGAATCACCCTACGCCTGCCGGGCAGGGTCGCGGGCGGCCCGGGTGGCCCCTGCACAAGCCCCGCTCGTGGGGGCGAGGGAGTGTGGGTGGGGCCGAGGGCAGAGGGTGGGTGTGTGGGCACCCGGGCAGAGGGGGCTTCGGGTGAGGCGGGTGGGTGGGTGAGGGCGCCGGGCGAGGGGGCGGGTGAGGGCGCCAGGCAGGGGGGCGGGTGAGGGCGCCCGAAGGGGTGGGGCGGGTGGGCGGGCGAGGGCGCCCGGAGGGGTGAGGGTGCCAAGAGGGTTGGGGTGAGAGGGTGAGGGGGTGGGGGGCGGGCGGGTGAGGGGGAGAGGTAGGTTTGGGCTGGGGGAGGGCGCTAGGCAGGGTGGGGCGGGCGGGCTGGTGGTTGAGCGCGTCGGGCGGGGTGTGTCGGGTGAGGGCGCCCAAGCCGGGCGGGAGGGCGGGTGTTCGGGGGGGGGAGTAGGGTGGGTTGGGGCGGGTGGGTGAGGTCGCCCGGGCGAGGGAGGGTTATTGGGGTTGGGCCGGGGCGCCCGGGCGGTGGGCCAGGGCTGCCGGGGTGGGGGGGTTGGGATGCTTGGGGGGGTGAGTGGGTGAGGGCGCTTGTGTCGTGCGGGGGGGTTGGGTGAGGGCACCCAAGCAAAATGTTTTATTCGTGATTTACACTTTTTGCACTGGAATGTTAATGCATGTCCTTTTCGAATATGAGGGGCGGTGGGTGGGGCGATTGTTGATTAAAATTTATGATATATTTTCGTTGTTAATTTAAGTTAATATGTTTTTATTATTTACTGATTTATGTGTTTCTATTTTTTAGGAAAATGGCATCAAAGAGAATTTTAGTGAATCTTTCTAGACCAAAGACTCATAAAGATGCATCTAAAGGAAACATTAGTGAACGAACTCCACCTCAGCTCATGACTACAAATCTTTCAAGTGCCTCAAGTGATAATAAGATGATTTCAGACTGGAAGAATTCGAAATAGGTGAATTTTCCATCAAGAATGTGGTATGTGAAAGAAAGAGAAAGCACAAATGTGAATATATATCTATATATCGATATACCGAATGATAATGGAATTTTTGAGGTGATGGGAAGAGTCGTAGATATATGTTCGGTACCAAACACTGAAGTTGTTTAAGTACTTACAAAAGCTCCCAAGTCACATGAAAGGGTTAAATACCAACTATCATATTCATTGTATGACACGAGAGAGGTATCTACAAAGTTGTGTAGTCAAATAATAAATGAGATGACATAAAACATCATAAGTAGTGTTATTTATATTTGTATTTTTCGTTTTTGAAAGTGTCTTGCTATATTTTTTAACTTTGTTTTTTATTGACATATGATATTTTGTTTGGAAGAATTTCATTGAAAGTTGTTTAATTAGGTTGGGAGGCATTCATTTCATTGAGAATGATATCATGAAAGTTGTCAGCAGTTTTTACTCAGTGTCGGAAGAAGATATGGAAAATAGGCAAAATGAAGTAATTGATAATGCTACAAAACTACTTCCAAAGAATCAGAAAAAAAAAGGTCTCTGGTGGATAAATCTAGCAAGGGTAAACAAGTTACTTTTGAGAAGGATGAAGTTGAAATTGACAATGAAACATATGTTGTCATTACTGAATATGACATTGGAACTGAGAAGAGCCATAAAAATCCAAAAGTAACAATGCCCAAGAATAACTTTGTTGGGAATGTTATGACCAAGAAATGTAAAGTTGATGATTTTGAAGCAGTCATTACCAACATTTAATAACCTAGTGAGACTTCAAATCAAAGCAGAGAAATCATTACACCAGGAGCTGATTTAGAATATGGCATTATCAAGACAAAACAAAATGTCATTCGAGGGAATTTGAAAAAGAGAAACTTAATTGATGGTGGTCACACATTTTAGCTTAATGCCAGGCAAATCTATAAAGCAAGTGAATGACAATGTCAATATCAAGTTAGAAAGCCACACCATCTGCATGTTCACAACTTGAAGTCATTGATGAGGTACAATACATATGCTCATGTGGTTGGTTATGTGCTTCTTGTTGATCCACTTCAAGTTCCCAACAAAGAAGCATTTGATAAGTCAAAATGTTTTGAATACAATTATTATGTGCTTGGGGGGAACCATTCTGTAGAAGCTCAAAGGCAATTGATGAAGGAATATCCTAATAACCCACGTTTTGAAACAATGAAATGTATCATTTACGCTGGTTTATCTGATATAGAAGCAAAGTTAGTGGCATGGGATCATAATTCATATAATGAATATAGGATGTCTATGACTTTCATCCAAAGGGTTAGATTTATTCATAGTGAATTTGAAGAAAAATGTGGTGGGGATAGGACAAAAGTTACTGCAAATTTCCGAAAGGAATGTTGTATGGAAATACGATATCAAATTGAAGAGAAAACCAATTCAAAAGGTGGAAAAGGCAGCAAACATAGTGATTTATTCAGAGGTGTTGATAACATTTTCCAATTGGCATTTAGAACTGGAGATGTTTGGCGTTTGATTTATGAGATTTTTAGCACGTGGGAAGACATTGCCACTACAAACCAGAAGGTCAAAAAGTCTAAGCGATTCATATGCAGCAACAGTAAATTAGCTCCTGAAATGAAGCATATTCCACATGATATGACTATCACACCTTGGACAACGATGCAAGGAGTGAAATATGAAAAAAATGTCAAAACAATATTATCTCGTGTGAGATGAGGGGAATTATCATTGGAGGAAATGTCTGAAGAATTTCAAAAGTAAGTTTGTTGAAATATTTTTATTTATTTTTAGATTATAATTATATTTTAAATAAAACATGTTGTTATTGGTAGTATTTGTTATACATATCATTATATTAGCTTTTTGTTACTTTATCTATGCAGTCACGAAGTTTACATGAAAATTCAAGAACAAATGGTTAGATTGTTGAATGAAGATAGTTGGGATGATGTCGTACGCAACTATCCAGATTCAAGTTCTACATCAACATTAAAAGCTTTTTATCTTGCATTTAAAAATGTATCTTGATTTATACATTCATTTTTATTCACCTGTGTACTATTTTTAATTTATAACTTACACATATATTTGTTTATTTTATAAAAGATGAGGAAGGATGATAATGGAGTGCCAGAAAGTTTCAAAACCTTTATCGAAAAAATAAAGATCGAAAGACTGAGGAAGCAACGTATTAAGGATATTCAACTTGATCCAACTCTTAATCATTTCATTTGCAATGGGCTAGACACTATTCAATATCAAGTAATACAAGGCGACTGTGAAGACATTGCTAAACTCATACCTAAAAGGTATTATGCCCTAGTCATTGCAAATATTCCCCATGGTTTCAATATTCCAAACATTGACTATGATAGTGACCCTTATACTTATCAAGCTTTTAGTAAAGTGGTTGCGGGATTTGAACAAGTCACGTCATCACCATTATGGAGATTTGTGACATTTCATTCAGACACACAAGTGGCAATGATATTGTCAAGCTTCAAGGGGAAAACAAATTCAAGGATGCAGCTTACATGGTAAGACATTTAAAATGTATATTTGATTAATGTTGAAAATTTTATTTATGTACAAGTTAATTGAACTTTTACTATTTCATGTTATAGGGAAAAGTCAAATCTTCTTCACAATGAAGATAAACAATTTATAAATGATTCTTAGTTCATTCATATTGATAGTTGGGAAAAATATGATAGCCATATGTCTATGATTTTTAATCGGGTAGACAGAAAGAGTCATATCCAAATACTGACTTATGATGTTGTTGTGAGAAAACTAACATATGAAGACAAAGAAGAAAAAGGAGAGATAGTTAACATTTATCAAAAACCACAATTATTGATTAATTATCTTATAGACATTTGTTCAAATGAAGGAGATTTGGTTTTGGATTTATTTTCTGGCTCAGGTAAGTTTTATTATATGGAATTGAATTTCAATATGTTATTTTTTAATTAATATGTCATTGTACTAATTTAGTTCATTATTTCTTTTTTGCTTGATAATTAGGTACAACACTAGCATGTTGCCTTCAAAAAGGAAGAAATTGCATTGTAATTGAAAAAGATTCAGTACAATGCAATTTCATTCAACAAAGAATTAATGCTCTTCAATTTCTTCCAGATGCAATGCAAGAAATTGGGTTGAAGAAAGGGGACTTTAGTGAATCATGTGTGGCAAAAAAGGAAAAGGAACCCCAACCACCATTACATGGAATGTTTGGAAAGACATACATTGGGAGTTTCGCAGACATCAAAGACCCATTAGAAAAGGAAAATGAGCGAAATGAAACAAAAAATATTGTGGAAGAAGACAATGATGAAACTCTAGAGGACAAAGAGTTTGGATTATGTGACATTGTTGATTAAGTTTAAGTTATGATTGTAAATCAAGCTTTGCAATGTTTTGACTTTGACATTTTATGAGAAGAATAAACACTCAATTAGGGTTGTTATACATTCAATATTGGTAATATGTGATTTTTGCATTGATTTTTAAGTTAATCATTATTTTTTGAAAAAAAAGTGATTTTATTATTTTTTTTGACATGAAATTCATAGAAAAAGCTATTATTTAACCATTTCTAGTTAAAATTATCGTATACAAATTGTGATTTTGACATGTCAATTCTAGCAAAAAATTATCAAAATGTGTAGTTTTTTAGTTATATTTATGTTAAAAATGGTTATTTTTATGTCCATTGTTAAAAAATATTGTTTTTTAGAAACAATTATTTCATGTGGATTGAAAAATTAATTAAGGATGTATAAATATGTAGAATATCGAAAAGTATAAATATCGACCTTCTAATTTAAAAATGCAAAATAATAAAATCCTCATGAAAAAAAAATTAAAATTAAAATAAAAAACAAGAAACTGTGAAGAAAGCGACCACTTCAAAAATTACCAAGTTTACTAAATAGTTATTTACATTTTATACATTAAAAAATTTAAAGCCAAAAAATTGGGCTTTTAAAAAAGGAGTGTGATGCAGAATGCTCACTTTTTAAAATCAGCATGAAAATCACTACCATTCTAAAACGTGATGTACATAAAAAAATTAAAGTGCCAAAAACTATGCTCTAAAAAAACATGTGTGTTCTGCATCACCCCTTCTCAAAATCAGGTCACTTTTTTGCTATATCTATGAAACGGGTAACAGTATCAGTTCTCGTTTCAAAGTTTACATTGTTATTCAACATATCAAAAGTGAGAACTAAATAATTCTTTGGGTCTACTGCACCAATTACCGAAAGCGAAGCACTTCTCTGAGCAGGGCATGACTGGAGTACCTCCAATGCAGACATAGCCCAAGGACTTTGAGCCAGATCTTCTACAATCAATTAGTTCTAGGCTACCCTAGCATTAGGGTTAATAGTCGAGCACTTTGCGGAACCTTTTGGTATCCAAGGTATAGACTCAATAGAGGGTCGCCCAATATGAAGCGGATTTGTGGCTTCAGGAATAGATTTAGCCTTGATGTTTCTATTTCACCATAATCACATGCTCACGTAGTGACGTCGATATGAGAGCTCATCATATAAACATTTGAGGAATTTTCCACTTCCCGGTTGCCCCTATAGAGGTACCAGCGTTTGAATTCACACGAGAAAGTAATTGCTGCCCTTGGGGAAAAGGGTTAGTCAGAACAACTTAGGAGCTAGAGGACCCTTGTTGCACTAATAAGCGCTGAGCATCTTGCATCTTAGGGAAGAGGTGAGTTAGATGATCTCCAATGCATAACTTGCATGGAAATATAACCTTTTTCTTGGTCTCGTTCCTACCGTCACCAACACCATTGTCGGGGTTGTGTGCATTACCTTTCCCTTCCTGGTTCTTCTCCTTACCTCATCCCTTCTTCTTCCCATCGGATTGTTGATTTCCTTTGGGGTTAGAGGTCTCGATGGCGTTTATAGAGGTAGGCTGGGAATGTGTCGGTATAGACAGTCCTGCCTGGTTAGAAGAAGAAGTTTGTAGAGGCAACTATTGTAATTGATTCAACAGATTCACCACATTAATATCAATCGATCCGACTATACCATCGGCATGGGGGCCTCGTTTTGGTTTGGCGAAATCTACCTTAGATCTAGGAGCATTAGGTAGAATTTTTTGAAGAGTGCCATATTGAGAATATATCAGTTCTAATTGTTGGGCTCGGAAAATGGCCTACTCTTCTAAATAAATGTTGGAAAGAGACACATTCTTTGAGATCTCAGGTTGTAAATATTTGAGAAACCATTCGAGAAGGAACTCTAGTGGGATTTCAACTTTGATAAGCCTTTTCCTCCTCCTCCATTCTTGGATGTGATTCGAAATTTGAGTTGCGGCGTCTTGTTGAAACTTAGCCAGAAGTTCAATTTTGGCTTCATATCGGACAAGCAACTGAAAATGGTTTAAAAAGATATTAGCCAAAGCAGAGAAGGAAGTATAGGTGCCCCCTATCAAATCTATATACCATTTGGCTACATTCTTGGTTAGGGTGCACTGAAATAACTCAACCTGATTGAGTCATCTATTAGGGAATTGGATGAGCACCATAAGTGAAATGTGGTCACATGGTCTCCCAGATCTTCACCATGTTTCCCTTCGAACATTGGGATGTCCGAGGGAAGATTAGTTGGGACTTGAGAACAAGATGGATTGTTCCGAATCAGATCATTCATCAATTTAGTTAAGTCTAGCAAGTTTAGCATGGCTAGAAAAGGAAGTCGTGGTAGACCTTGGGAATTCCATCCACAGCGGGCGGGATCCCAAAGGTCTGAAAAGAATAACCTCGATTTTGAAAAACACCAAGTTGCCTGAAGTAACTCATAGAGCCTACTGAACCAAAAGGTTCACCTTGTGGTCCAGAAAAATTCATATTTTGACCAACTCCTACCGAAAGTCCTCCGTAACCAGTAAAGTTACCCCTTAACAAATATTGAAATAAGCTGACAACCCTTGATAAGGATTCCATGTTTTAGAAAAGGGTGGAAAATTCTGAAACAAATTAACTGAAGAATATGCCACATTCCCTTGTTGGCCAAAAAATTGATTCCCATCTCCTATCCCAGTAACTGTAGGGTTTGTCCAACTTTGGAAGGGGTTACTACCTTGGCTTGTAAAAGAAAAAGGAATTGACCCTACTGTCGGATTGGAATGTGGTATATGACCACTTCCAAATGGGAAACCCTAAAAATAAACTGATCCACTCATCATGGATGTAGAGGCGGTCGGTGGTATGTTCAAAGGAACTTAAGGAATCTCGTGAGACGACATTCCATAAGGGAAAATCCAAAACTAGATGCAGTAGCCTGAGAACTTCCACTCGTTGACGGAATGGAAAATATAACTATGTTGGGAGTAATATAAGGGATAGAAATAGTTCCTCCCCCTTGTACAGATATGGTAGTCTGCATGCTCACAACACCCGTCATAGATGCCATGCTTCTAGCAGTGGTCATCGAAGGAATAGGTGTATGTAATCCTAGACTCAGAGGCATATGAGTCAGAGTTCCAACATACAATAGAACGTCTGGATGATCAGGAGGAAGAGGAGAATTCAGAACTGAAATCAACTCTAAAAGCTCTTCAACTTCGATATTATCTTCCAACTAAAAGAGCACTCGAGAAAGAACTGGTGTGTTCCTCTCTAACTCTCTACTAGTGCCAAGTCTATCTAAATCAATGACCCCAAGTGAAGGATCAATCTCCAATGCGCCTACTACCACTGGTTGAAAACCACTGGCAGAATTGCTCCTACACCTTCTAGGAGAAGGCTCAAGACTCATAGGTGATAGCCCATGAAGTTTCCTAGACCATCGAGATGGTTAGTCAGCCACTTCGAATTATTTAAAAGATCTACTTAAAGACTAAAAGAATTATAAATCTAGGCTTACTAGGAGCAAAGAACACTCACTAAAAAGTCCCTAAGGATATCAACAATCAAACAAATCTCGAGTATATCTGCTTCGAGTGATTAGGACCGGACACCAAAATACAAGAAAGTTAATAATAGGGGCCTTCCGAAAATAGACTGGGGTAATTATGCCCCAGGCCTACTAGCGAAGGTATCAGAGGTAGTTACGCTAACCTCTAGACAACAGCCTTTTCCAGTGCAAGCACCAAAGCTTCGCAAGGGTACCCTCCAGAAGTATTGTTGAACATTATTCAACATCAACCTCAGGTGCCACGAGATTCCCCTCCGTAGCCACCTGTGTGATCCCTAGGATAGGAAACTATGGTCACCAAATCATATAAGAAGCAAAGTGGAACAGTTGTGAGGTAGGATCTGACAAGTAAGAGAGGGGATATCTCTCGTTCTTACCTTCACTCACCCTCGTGCTTTACTCCCAGTTACGGAGCTTTCCATGTCTCCCTAACGCTATTGGATTTCACTCATTAATCAAAATTCTATGTTTTGTAATTTGGAGCAGCCTTGGGGAGTTAGCTCTCCACTTGCCTAATCCAAGACCCTAATAAACCTAAACTAGTTGGTGTATTCTGATGACAATGCAAAAGTTCTAGTTTATTTTAATTAATCGGTTGAATTTAATGGTTGTTCTTTAAGTCAAGGATATTGATGGAAGTGAAACCAATGGTGTTTATATGATGCAAACGAAATCAATGAAAAACTAACTACATGAATGCAATCGTTTTTCTTCAATGAAAAGAGATCTCTATATTGGTTCTACGAGACTTCTATAAAGTAAAATACTTTTTCTCTTCTTTTCTTGAAACACACTTCACACACCCAAAAACTAAAAGGTGATGAATGTTTTAACAATCCAAACTACCATAATGCAAGATATAATGGGGATGCAAGATCCTAGATTACTCAAAAACATGAAAGCAATTGTTGATAACTATCAATGAGCCAACTTAAGTACTAAAGAGGATACAAATTTTGAGCACAAAATTCTCTCCAAACAAGAAAGACAAATTGTAAAAGATCACAATTCACTTTCAAAAACCAAAATAAACCAAAATCAAACTTGGCAAAAGAAAATAAAAACAATTTTCGAGATCTTTTCTTTTTCAAGAAACAACTAAAACAACTTTTCGAAATCACTCAAAATGCTACTAATACTCAAAAGATAGAAAAAAGAGAACAAGGAGTCTTTGCAAGTTACAAACTCGAAAATGAATGAAAACTTGAGAAAAAAGACTTCAACTTGTACCAAACAACCCAAATAGTAGCAAAGATTTTGACAAACTGACCAAGGATCCAGGAAAGAAATACTTCCAAATTCATCAAAAAGACTTTCAAAGAGCAAGAAAAGCTATAAGGCCACAAAACGAAGGAAAGCAAAGAAAGTAGATCCAAAAACTAAGCTTGACATTGAAACTGAAAACAATCTCCTGTTCTGAAGGACCAGAACAATCAAGAACTTCTGAACAAAGTCTTGTGTGCCAAAACACCAATTAAAAACTCGCTCAAAAAACAAACCTAGGCCAAATATTTTCAATGAGGAAGTACGAAACAGTAAGCTTTGAGAATAATTGAATTCTTCGGAACAAAAAATGACCACACAAAGACTAAAAATACCAGGGAACAAATCTATCTAGGCAGAGACACTTGAAAAAACAATGCAAAAATTTGCATACGCAACCCTATTCAAGCACAAAGGCATGTACACACGCTTTTGATACAGGAAACTCGTGTATAGATGGGTTCACTTCACAGGAACAAGCGTGTGTACACTACTGTAAACAAAGTAAAAGGCATATACAAAGCTTTATAAGAAAAATAAAAAGCAAAGCCACATCTAAAGGATCAGACTAAAGGTTTGAGACCCTAGTAGACAAAATAAGACTGTAACAGCAAGCAAACCAAAGACTGAGCCTGATTGACACTGAACAACCCAAAATAGGAATAACAAGACTGGTATCCCTAGTGGAGTTTCCAATTCTATTTTTGGAATAAGTACCCTAGGGCTTTGGGTTAGAACCCCAGCTGTTATAGACATTTTTGTGCCTCACAGCATGGAGCCTGAAATGTCGATAATCTGAGGGATCCAAAGTCCCCAAACATGTTGTTCTTACCCTTAGAAGAACAAGGTGAGCAAACCACAGCTCTGCAAATCAGTCTTCCACTGAAAAAACACTCAAAACAGGTTAATTTTGGATCAAAGCAGCTGCTCCAAAGGGTACCTGCATTGCATAGCAGGTGCAACAAAGGCTACCTGCGTTGCAAAGCAGGTAGGACAAAGGCTACCTGCGTTGGGCGTAACTGGACATGTGGAGGAATCTTTTTCTCAAAGTGCCAGTGCCCAAGAAGCTTCCAGAAAGGCATGTGATCAAAAGATTCGCCTAATGATGAGTTAAGAGCTTCTAGAACTCCAAGTGGAAGGTAGAAACTCCAAGTGAAGGACTGAAGAACAACTGGAGTTGAAGAGCACAGCAAGTCACACATCAACATGACTTACCTTCACTCGAAAACTCTATATAAGGATCTCATCCCATGGGATCTAGAGGGCGGAATTCAGTGCAAAGAATCGTTGTTGGTTTGCAGTTGAGAGTATTGGGTGATTGCTTGAGGGAGGTGAAGAAGAGATTTCTCT
The DNA here is from genome assembly GCA_031772625.1 of Pinus tabuliformis. NCBI lineage: Eukaryota > Viridiplantae > Streptophyta > Pinopsida > Pinales > Pinaceae > Pinus > Pinus tabuliformis. The sequence continues at coordinate 491,077,005 of CM062804.1, read as the reverse complement.
CCGTCGGGAAGGTGATGCTGGATTGGACCTCGCATGGTTGTATCACCGCCTGAACCTTACTTCCATATATTAATAAAGCATTTGAGGTTCTTCTATTCGCATGTGTTTCAATGATGTATTGTCTTACTTGCGTCTTTGATTTATGCTAATCCTTGAATCATTTATACATGCATGCTTCTTGTAGTTTCCTTTTCTTGTCTTATTTGCAGGATCTCGTGTAGCTAGGCCCGTGAAAAGACTTGGAGTTGGGAGCGAGCGGCAAACAAAGGAGATAGGATCGACCATTTGCGCAAGACATCGGTAAGTGGATCTATCCCTTTTATCTCTTGCATGTCATAAAGAAGAAACTTTAGATAGCTTTGCTTTCAGCTGTTGCTAAGGAACTGTCACCCTTAGAGTGGGTTAGGGTCATTCCGAGTTGGATACTTTCCCCCACAACACCAGCAGAGAGAAAGAAAAATACAACAAGAAACACACATTCAGCTTAGGAAAAATTCTTATATAATTAAACTACATGAGAGCGACCGTTCGCAGATTTCCTTTTTTCGAGTCGGTCCCATACGGTTCAGACCCTCTGCAACTCCGGATGTTCTTTAATCCTAAAAATCATTCAATTCGAACATACATAGCAGTATAGAAGTAAAGCATATTCATGAAATTGACTTTATATCATATAAACAAATGATTGATCATACATCAAAACAACATTCATATATGAATTACAACACAATTTGATACATAAACATAATTAAATTTAGAAACAAGACAACATTTCTTTTATTGCGGTAAGCTACAAATAACATGGAGATAATTCGCCTGAGTCTTCTTCTTCCGGCTCCAAGCAGAACCATCCTTCAGATTCATCCTATCCTAGCCTTCAACAATCTTCTTCCATAACCAACACCATGATATCTCAAGAAAAAGGGGGAATATCTATAATCGAGGAAACAAGGGTTTCCTGAGGCTTGGGGAAGTACATGAGGCACAGGGATTCATCAGACGTCAGGGATAATCTCAATATAATAACTCTATCTCTTCTCCTCCTTAAGGCCTTCCCATAGAAGTCTATTTATACTTCTCCCAATTAGTTTTTTAGTTGAGAAATAGTTGGGCCATGGGCCATGGGCAATAGGAGGTAATCAATGGGAAAAACTTGTGAAATCTACCCATAATTAAGGAAACTGAATTTTTTTAAGTGTTTTAACACATATATGTAGGTTGGGTATTGACTGACCCGTGTGTACACGCTTTTATCTCAGGGAAAAGTAGCATACAGGGAATAAAACACAGTTTTTTATTTATTTGGACCAAGTCTGGAAGGAGGGGTTGCCCTAGGCCATAGACCAAGTAGCACAAATACCAAGAGTTGTAAATGGTGCTATAACAACCACTCATACCAAGGAATGTGGGAACTCAAAAATTTGTTTTATCTTTTCACAATTTTTTATTTTATTTATTTATTTATTTTCATTTTTTTAATTTAATTTAATTTAATTTCATTTAATTTTAGTTAATTAATTAATTAATTAATTTTTTTTTTTTATTTATTTATTTATTTTTTATTTATTTTTTATTTTTATTTATTTATTTTTTTCCTGTGGCCAATTTTTCCAATTTCAATTTGATAGTGGTTGCAAACAAGTTAATTGATGACCAATGCTTCTTTCCCCTAGTATGTGTTCATTCCTTATTCCTTATTTCTCACTTTGATGTTCTTGTCACTAGTTCACTTGTTCTTTTATTCATGTTTTTTTTTGGGGAAAACCCCAATCTTTTAATATGATGGAGGATAGAATTTCATTTACTCTAGGTCACTCCCACCAAGGAAGGGGGAGAACCTAAAAAAGTTCCATGTGGAAGTTGTGGAGAGATTTCATCCACCAAAATTTCATTGAACCTTTGTGTTGCACCTAGGACTAACATATCTAGGTGCTTGTTGTTTTTTCAATACAAGGTGAATACCACATCACATTTCTTTGGATAAGTATGCTTTTCCAAATCGCCACATGAATACTAATATAGTTGTGAGCACAACTTTGAAATAAAAATGAGTGAAATTAAAGTCACTTTTTACATGTTGTCTAAAATTTTCTGTGAAAGTGGAGATGAGATGATAGGAAAAATATTAGAACATCAAAGTTGATGTTGAAGTTGAAAAATTTGTGAGAATTATTTTTATTGAAGTAGAAGTTAATGTCTTACCTATATTATTCATGGATTCCCCTAAATGATTTTGAGAAGGGTGATTTTGAGAAGGGTTTGAAGGCACACGCATGCCTGACCATAATAATAAACAAATTTTCTCACCAACAAATTGTAATATCAACAATATTGTCAGTCCATAAAACAAGTCTGTTCCTACAAGGGAACCTTCTCTTTATAAATAATATGCATTCTTATCACATACAAGATCCATATGCATCATTGTAGAAGTAGTTTTATGCAAATACCTATTATTATATAAACATGTTAAGTACAAAAAACTAATTTAATTTTTTTCTCAAATTTTCCCTAACCCAAAAAAGTTAAGAAATATTGTGCTATAAAACTGGGAAAAATCATTCAAACAATTTTTTAAATCATTGAAATGTTTTTTAAGCAACTATTAAATCAAACAATTACTAAATATCTCATCAAATAAAAAATAAAAAATAATTCCAAAAATGAAAACTAGACATATCGCTTCAACATTCCTGGACAAACTACATAGAAAATTTTAATTTTTCACATTATCTATAATTTAAATTATAAATTATAAATTTAAGATATGTATATCATAAATCAATTATAAATTTTCAATATTAATATAATATAAAAATCAACGAGGCTCATTCTTATTTTAAATTTCCAAATATATATCGTAATAATCCTCATCATCTTTTTTCGTGGCCAATATTGCATGTTCTCGATTCAAATCTAATAGCATATTTAGAAGATAATGACAATTATATTTCCATGGAAGCGCACATTTATAAAGAAATTCATAACCACACCTAAAAATACGAAAAGTTTTGTTTACTGTTACAATATAAAATATATATATACTATACACAAAAAACTTCTGTAAAAAATAAATTTATGATCTCCATATATATATATATATATATTATATTATAGTTTCTATAAATTATAACAACAGTTGAAAGAGTACAACCAAATTTTCGAAATGATAGCATAGTGGAAATGGATTTACAGAAAATGGGTTGGATTTCTTTTTAACGATGCTTATGAAATAAAACAAAAAATACAATTCCAAATTTATTTAAAAAATAAATAAATTATGGGCTCGAAAATCTTGTACCTTTAAATTATATGCACACAACCTTCAATGAGTTTAATGATGTGATTGCAGTATTTGTTTTTTTCTGCAGGAGAAATCAACTCTGCATCTACACCACTCAAATTAGAAGCAGTGTCTGCGTGGGAGTGCTACACTCAATACAAAATGGGCGCCAAGGAGCCCTACTAACTCAGGAGGTCAATTGAAAAGAAATTGAACGACAATTGAACATCAATCGGTTCCAAGTTGACTTTCCCTTTTTGCACATGCACTTCACTCTACGCCATTGATCAAAACGTACTGGATCCAATGGTTCACAACAATATCGGCCAGGGAACTTGCACGACACTTAACCACCATTATGGAGCCGATATGGTTTATAAACTCTTAGTCTATAAGAGTTCGGGTCTGGATTTGAGATTATTTTCTGATCATCTTAAAACCTGATATCCATTGGATAACGGAGTCCATCAAATACTACGGCTAGCGGTTCTTCAACTAACATACGAGTTAAAAATAGGCCTAACCCCGTCCTTGACTATGATATAAGCAGTTGAAATTTATATCGATGGTTAGGATGGAGTAGGGGCCTTCAACCATGATCAATTATTTCCATACTCTCCTACCCCATTAATTAATACTAATGACCATGATTAAAACATAAACACTGAGATTACAATTAAAGTATGAAAATAGATAAAATACCCAAATGAGTTCAAAGCACAAAATCACACAGGTAAACGAGAGTCTTCAAAACAATTGACACACACTCGCACATTGAATCAATTTCTTCAACAAAATAATAGTTACAGAGTCTCGGCCTTGTTGGCTCAATTATAACAACTTAACATACCTTTGTCACAATCTCAAAAAATGTATCTATCACTCAACTCTCATCTCTCACTGAAATCTCAATCATCTTAGCTAATCCCTTTTCATTACAATTTCTTCTCTTTTATGAGCCAAATCCTATTCTAACTGTATTAACAACTCAATCTCTATTTTAATCAATCTAACAATCAAATCTCTATTTTTTAGCTCTATTACACACCTATGCTAACAAAAATCCCTTAGTATAAAATAAGACAATTTGGTAACTATTAAAATAATGAAGTACAGATCATTTTTTAGAGATCCAATCCTCTCGACTAAAGCTGAATTTTGACCACTCAGGTCAATGAAATTCAACTCATTTAGCCACAACATGTGAACGGACCATCACATTGCTGGCTAAGTCCAGATGGTTTTGCATTACCTGCACTCGATACAAAACGAGCCGACATTTCTGACATTTTGTTGCTGTTAGAGATGTGATGAGGAGGAAGGAACTTGTGGGAACCTATTTAAGAATGATAAAGCCAATAGAAACGAGCAGTGAGGATACGGTAGTATACTTTCTCTGAATCTTTCATAGTGAATTTATTACTGAACATATTATTTATTGTGCATCTATTATTAAGTGAAATTATAATTGAACTTATTATTTATCGTGCATCTATCATTTTTGTATTTATAGTGATTTAATAAAAAATAAACACACTATACTAATTTTATAACTATTGAAAAATTTAAGTGAAATTTCCATTGAAAAGAGACACCATAAAAGTGATAATTATCGTATGAAACCAATTATGTGAAAACCTTAGAAGAATATGAGGGAGTATAAGATTTTTCTTAAACAAATGAGAGTATAAAGAAAAATACTTATGTCATTAGTATCGTGGAGTACGTTGTGGAGTATGAGACAATCCAGTAAATGTTTTTCTCCTTTGTTTTGTTGTCTCTCTACTCTTTTTAGTGATTGCTTTTATATGAAACATTGAGTTGTTATAATAGGAGATGATATATTGTTCCTTTTTTTGGAAAAACTATTAACACCTTTTCTTCATCATTAGGTTTATATTTCTTTTTTTTATACTTTTTATATAACACTATAGTGTGTTCTCATGTACTACTAATTCCATCTAGGATGATGATGGTGAGTTGATCTGGTTTACAATTTAACATGCAAGGTATAATTAATTGTTACCTTGTAGAGGCATAACCTTCCTATACTACAAACTCCTTTTGAGGAAAAAAACTATTATTGGAAAGATATAGGAGAGTGGGATGAATAATAATGTTCATACACAATAGGCATTGCTTGAAGTACTTGATGATGTTTTCAAATATGACAACGTTATAGAGCAAGTTTCTCAACTGACACACATAATCAATTTCTCTCTATAATGCTTTAGAAATGTACCCCCTCTTTTTAAAAAAAACTGCAAATATCTAAATACCATAAACTTGATTCTAGTATGGTCCTTAATGTCTTTCTTGTTTAGCTATTTTTTTAATAAAATTTGAAATACATATCTTTCATAACTATCTATGTATGTAAATTATAACCTAGCCTTATCTCACTATAAAGCATATCAAATATATAAATGTAATAACATACCTTCATACATGTTTAATAGCCATAAACCAATATATATGGTATCCCTTTGCTAAATTTTGGGCATAGTTGTCCTATCATATAGAGTACAGGGTTTGCAACATAACTTGATCATGTAACTTGAAAAATTTCTTATAGATATTTTAGGCATAGTTGCTCTACCATATAGAGTATATGGTTTACAACATAACTTGATCATGTAACTTGTACAATTTCTTATCGATACACAAATTGTAGTATCAAACAACCTTGTACCTCCATAAAAGAAAAAATGTTCTTACAGCTGAACCTTCCCTTTGTAAGTAATCTGCATCCTTAACATATGCAAGATTCATATCCATCACTATAGAGGTACTTTTATAGAAATACCAAATTTTATTTAGAGATATGTCTTTCAGATCCACCACATAAAACATGTGAAAGGTTACCGATGGGTTGGTATATATCAACCTTATCTATTGTTATATCAACATGTCAAGTACAAGAAATTAATTTGTTTTTAATCAAAGGTTTAACAGAAGAGAAGAAAAAAAAAAAAAACAAAACAAAAAAAAACTAAAACAAAAAAAAAAAAAAAAAAACAAAAAAATTGAGAAATGTTGTGCTGAAGGGACAGAACATCATTCTCTTATCATCCCTAGAAATATTCATGAATTATAGGGTTGGAATTTTAAATTTTCATGTTTAAACCTTCTATCATAATTTTACATGTTTCATATCAAACTATAACATGGTTTTACATGTCTTTTCTAGAATCTTGGTAGCATAATTTTCTACCTAAGAACTTATCAATCATGTTTAAATAATTATATAACAATTATTCTTCATATTAAGAAAAGTAAAGTATGAAACTCTTAATAAAACTTGCGCAGATTAATATGTAGGAAAATGGAATATAAAATAGAGCATTCTCTTAGTTTACAACTATGTAAAGTATTTCCAAGCAAAAACTTATTTACAACTAACTATAATTATATACTCATGGTAATATTTATAGCTAAGTAAAATATATATGTGAAAAAATATGAAAGATTTATATATCTATATATATATATATATATATATATATATATATATATATATATATATATATATATTATAGTATTAGTCATTCAATTGACAAAAGTGACACTACCATGAGGATTTATTACATGTAGGAAATAACAAGAGCTGAGAGGTAGAAAATAAACTTACCTATATGTATTTGTGTGTTGATATTTTTGGGAAAATAGGTTGTACCAATATATCCTCATGTAACCCTAGTAGTTGGATAAATAGTTGCAATTGAAAATGGTTTAAATGCAGTAACATATTAGAAAATTTGTGGCTATGGACCAAAAGGAAATAGGTTGATAATTATTCTATTATTCACAATAGAAGATGAAATTTTATTAGTCATTCAATTGAAAAAAGTGACACTACCATGAGGATTTATTACATGTAGGAAATGGCAAGAGAAGAGAGGTAGAAAATAAAATTACCTATATGTATTTGTGTGTTGATATTTTTGGGAAAATAGGTTGTACCAATATATCCTCATGTAACCCTAGTAGTTGGATAAATAGTTGCAATTGAAAATGGTTTAAATGCCGTAACATATTAGAAAATTTGTGGCTATGGACCAAAAGGAAATAGGTTGATAATTATTCTATTATTCACAATCGAAGATGAAATTTTAACTTTTTTGTATGCATATGAATCAAGGGAAAATTTCATAACTAAACCATCAAGGGATTAGACTGAAACCCAGATGGAGAGATGTACCACACACATTTACAATATAATTAAAGTGCAAAAAAATGGTATAGAATAATTGGTCAAAATTCCCATGGGGATGAAAAAGTGAAAAAAGTAGCCGCATAACACTTTTCAATTAGAGGGGTCACAAATATCATACATGAGAGTGCCCCATATGTAATGTTACAATTGAACAACCAATAATCTAGTAGAAACACACCTAATTCTTGCATCATTACCATAGTCTACTAAATCCAAATAAGTAAAACAAAAATAGGTTTATGTATACAAATCAAATATTAAGAAAAGTAAAATAGCTATAGGGAATATGGAAATAATTTAAAGGCTACAACGAATATCAAAGATTATCGCAAGTGATAGAGATCCAATTTTCACTAGTGATTTTTAGACTAAGCCATTTTCTTGTTTGGTTACTCAATTAGCTCATAGCTCCTATTATAAACCTCCACACAATAGGAAAACTGATATTGTGAACAAATGTCTAAAAGGATATATTTGTTTACTTTCATTTGTTAAATGGACTCAATTGTAAAAGGGTTTCCCTTCTTAAAATTGTGATACAACACATCCTTCTATACTTCATTAAAAAAGGTCCCTGTTTATGGCATTTTATGGATATCATCATCCATCAATCCCACCAACCTTTAGACGAAAAGTGAAGGTCCAAGATATGGATGACCACAAAGACCACTATGAAGATACTCCCCAAATATTAAAGGATAATATTTTTGGCACAAAATTAGATGAAATAACAAGCATATCCACATTGTAGTGAACATGAAATTGAAGTGGGAGACTTGGTATTTTTAAGGCTACAACCATAAAAATTGATTTCCATTAGGAAACAAAATAAGGATCTAAATTATCACCCTTGTAGTACTACCACTAAGAGGTATTATAAAGGATTGTGAGTATGGATTACAAAATGGAGCATGGTAGAAGATATATGATTATTAGTAAATGAGGTATGTCATTAACAAATGTGAGGAGGCCCGTAATAATGAAAATGGACCCCAAGGCGCCTAAAAGAACCCACATAGTGGGAATGAAAATGCTAACATTTAATACTTATGGATTCAACTGATTAAGATTCAATAAGGTAAACTCATTGTCTACTACGAGGAGGAATATTTCCTCTGAGGTCTACAAGCTCCAAGGTAATATTGGTTCCTAGATCAAACTCTTAGATAATGAAATGAAGTTGAGCGAAGAAGATCCATATAAGGAGGGATTTAACATATCTCCAATCAATCCACACAAAAAGGAGTAAGAGATGATATGAGTGGATAAAGGAATGAGGTACAACTGACACAGGGATGGCCAAGACAAAAGATCAACAACAACTACAAATGGTTGGATGAGGTTTAGATCTCCCTTGAACATAAAATGACATGGCACAAATTTAACCTAATAGAAGTGACTAATGAGAACTACATCATATTGTACAATAGCACAAGAGGAAATGAAGCACACTCCATAGTGACTTGAGGAGTAACCATATAGAGGAGTAAAAATTATGATATGTTTAGTATGTCCTCTAGGAAATATAAAACCCAATTGTAACATAACAATGTTAAAAAGTTCCATGTTTAAGGGTGACTTGACTCATGCTATCATTTTGACTAATAAAATGGACAAAAAAGGTGTTCCCACTTTTTCTCTTTTTATTATTTGGTATCTCCTTCATAGTTTAGCGAGTATGAAACAAATGACAAGTAAACTAGATGGTTTATTTTTGTTTAGTTTTAACAATCCCAAAAAGGAGATAAAATGATACTCAAAAAGTGGTGTTCTTCGTGGTTTAACTAGGTTAAAGAATATATAGTGGTGTGCTCAATATAGGGTTTATTTTTAATGATGTTTTAACAAGCTTGAAAAATAGAAAAAAGGATACTTTATATGATTCAGTCTTTAACAAGTGTGATAAGGAGACAAAGGAATGTACTCCTTGAGGAATGAGTTATATAAGGGGTAACAACTTATTCTGATCTAACATTAACACCCTAATTAAAGTGAAGCAAAGAGGCATGCATGTTAGACCACTCATTGTAGTGGTCCCTCAAGGAAAGGAAAGAACACCTAGTGAAAGTAAATGAAAGGGGTGTGGGTAGCATAATAGTGATGATGAAATGAGACCAAGGCATATCACATGTATAATTGAGGCTAAATGTGGTAGAAATAACAAGCCCAAAAGAGTGTAGAATATTCTTGGGTTATGGTTGGAAGATGACAAAGAAGAGGATATGAGGCTCAAATTCAAAGTGAGAGGAGGTCAAACGGATGGGTTTTGAAGTGATAAAAGGATGTAGCATGGAAACCAACAAGGAAAAGAAGTTCTAAACTAGGGAATACATGTGATTCAAGGTTATACCACACAAACTATAATGTGAAAATATTCAGTGGTTAATGTTGTAAACTAACAGGATTGGACCTAAGGTGTAATGAATATGGAAATGATAGCAAAACCTACCACTATATGAAATGTTCAATAAAAATGCATCTAGGGCCATTTAAGTATTATAACCTAGAAAAATCTCCAAGTATGATGATTAAGATGCCCCATAAGACTAAAAATACAAAGTAGTTTGTGACAAAATGTGATAAAAACAAGACCATGGTCATGGATAAATGGCTTTGGAGGAGGTAAATAACCGTTTGCATGAAGTAATTCTCCACATGTGTGAAATCATATTAGGTTAATATAGGGAAAATGCACCAATATGGATCTCACTTGCATAGATAGAGTTAGAGAGTGAAAACTAGTCGATAAAACCATCATTTTCCCTCAAACTTTGAATTGTGATTTCAACATCTATAGGAAAATATTTGTGATATCTCTTTCACCAAGTAAGCGCTAAAAATCTCTCCTCCATTTTAAATCCTTTTTAATGCAATTTTATGAACTTTACACTTCATGGAGACCCTTGTTCAACAATTGGTGTGTTGTCATTCCTAAGTAGGATCCTTAGGCGAAACGGCCACAAAGGTGGTTACCCTAGAGGGTTCCTACTAAGAGTTTTCACTACAATATATTGTTGAGAAAAATGGTAGAAACTTCCCAACTCCATCTCAAATCTTCTCAAGAAATTAAAAAATTCCTATGTGTTTCCTCACTCAATATTACGCTAATGTTTGGCTTATTTTTTAGGAGGTTTCAAGGGAAAATTATTGAGTGGAAAGAGAGAGAAAAACAAGAAAATGATATGAGGGCCCTAACATACCCCCCTACATTGCATGCTCTCAAGTATTATGGCCTAGTAAATTTATTTGAGGCATAAACTATATAAGGCCAAATTGGACTTCTTCAACTACTAGTAGAAATTTCTAATCCCTAAGACCAATACCTCTTGGTTAATATTTTAGTAAATGGAATTGGATTTTGCGTAAATTTACCTTATCACTAGATTTTCAAGGAAAGGTGCCATAGTAGTAGTGGTTAGTGGGAAAATCACACAAGAGGAGAGTGTTGGTAACTATGTGGTCAGATAATATGCAACACGTGCCTATAAGGTAAATAGTAAGATACCTATTAGAGAGGTGAATGGATTTACATTACACACAATCCTCTTAATAATCACCTTAGTAACATGATATGTGGAAACTCATTTAGCCTCTAGGGAGCACATGGAGCTAGCAATATGATATTTACAACCTATCATTTTCAACTCAGGTGAGTGCTTACTAGAGAATATAAAAGACTAACTAACCTAGTGTAGAACAAGGAAGAAGAAGCAATTTAGCTATGGAATCATTCTAGTCTCATTCCTTTTGGAATAGGTTCCCATGTTAAGAAAAAGGGTCTCATACCCCTATCTAATCGATATTGAGCAGCATAAGATGTGATGGACTTAACTTGTGCGTAGGCTAGAGGGTGTACATGCCCCACAGTGGTTTAACAATGGGTTCTTTAGATGATAGAGTGACCATATCACAATCATGGATGACTATTCTTATTAATGGACTACATTCATAAAAGAATAAGACCTAGTCCTACCCCTTAGTATGCACTTTGGGTACCCTTGGTATCATTTTTTGGATTTTGAGGATATTTCAATATTCTTAGTTTTTTGGAATATGGATTTATTTTGTATTTTTTATAGATATATAGTCACTAATAATTTGATGTTTTTTGTATGCAAATGTGGAACTACATTGACCCCTCAGTTGGTAATCATTACATTGTCGAGGAATAATTGTAGGAAAAGATGGGTGTGAAGCTTTCCATGAGGAGGAGGATGAGGAGAAAGATGAGTTGCAAGATGAGGATATCTGCAAACCTACATATGCACACCATTGGGGTCCATTTAGCTCACTAGTTAGGCCTCTTTCAACATATAATTTGCCTTGTGGCATGCTACTACTAGCAAGATGAGGATTAGCTTCATAGTGTATTTTTCCGAGGATGGGAGTTTGGCACATGTAATGGCTCACACGCCTAGGCCTAAGATGCTCCTTTTTTACTAATGTAGAGCCTCTAGGAATACAAATGTATACAATGGTATAAAAAATTCATTCCAAAATACATAAGTTAAGATAATAAAGAAACAACATATGTTTCCTCACAAAATAGACATAGTTCAATTGAAATACTACAAGTTATGAGTCAACTTTCACAATCAAGTGAAATATGCCAAGGAAAATAGCATCAAACAAGAGCTCAATGATGGCACAATATTTTTCCATGTTGTTAGTTCAATGGAAAAGGAAAATTCCCTTGAACTCATGAGCTCACGGATGGGTGCAAAGAGAATAGAAGTAGTGAAAAATAAGTTTTGAGTAAATCCAATGTAAATTGTCAATGGACTTGACATCTACCAATTAAGAACCATAAATAAGTGATCACTCAAAGTACGATACATATACACCAAAATTGAAAGATAAAAACAAACCACAGATAAACTTGTATATAATATGTATAAGAACATGTAGCTATAAGACTTACGTAATAATTTTTTAGATAGATCCAATTACATGGGTCTAATAAATGATTTCCATTACGATCTACTAACCTTTTTTTCCTTTTTTGAAGAACAAATTTAACAACGTAAGGACCATCCCATAGAGGTTGTAGGTTATTTGCACCTAACTTTCCATGATCCTAATCATAGACGAAGACCAAATCCCCTTCCACAAAAATATAAGGTTAAAGAGTATTATAATATTTCGTTTCAATACACTTTTATGAGTCTCATTGGTTCTCTTTGGCAACATAACAATGTTATTCAATTAGAGGTTTAGAAATTGAATCCATCAAAAAATTCAATCTTTACAATATAGAAGCAACATGAAATGGGAGAGTAACAAGAAATAAATCAAACGATTGAATGGTAGAAGTGTTCCTTATCCTAACAATTTAAAAGAAAATATGCCAATGACATGCTCTAATAGTTGGGTTGTTGATCAATTCAGAGAGAAATATGGTGCATCTAGTCATTAACCATATGCTGAAGAGGACGTGCTAAACATAGGGATTGGATGCAACAACTTAGTAATTATAATATCTTTCTGTACAGTTTTAACTTCATACTGCACCTCTTAATTGTATATATATATATATATATATATATATATATATATATATATATATATATATATATACTATGCTTGAGTTATTAGACACATGACATTGTGATTTTTTCATTTTTTGATAGGTTCATGTTTTCCCACCTATGTGCAAATATGAACATCATTTTTGCTTGGAGGTTGTCGATGATGAATGCATGACAGAAGACTATGGAGTAGAAGTCGAGTTCAACCAATCTAGTGGTGCTAGCCACCGTGATCAAAACCTAATGCATGGGACCTTAGGCTATGTTGGAAAGATATAAGAGATCATTCAAGTGTGTTTCTCTTCATTCCAATGTGTTATTTTTAGGCACAAGTGGTGGGACACTTCTGATTCAAATAATGTAAAGGAATCCCAATAGTGGGATGATATCTATCAAGTCCAGAAAGATGTGGCATGAAGCTAAGGAGCCTTATGTTTTTCCGAAACACTCAAACCATGTGTTTTTTGACCCAAATGTGTTGGATAGGAAATATAGGTTCGCATTAAGACATGACCCTAGATCAAAACATAATTTTGAGAACAACAATGTTATCATGCGAAGCAAGGAAGATAATCAAGCTGATGATAATGGAGAGTGATATGTACTTGTTTTATTTCATCATTTATGTTATTGTTATATGTTGTTGTTTCTTTATTTTGCTAACTATATTCTTTTGTATTCATCTCCTTGGAATTTTATAATATGATTGGTAACATTCACAAACATTTTTACCCATTTTTGGAGTGGAAACATTTTTCACTTGAAACTAGGTATTTTCGACTATGTACAATATCTATGATAATAAGGACTCAAGATCACAATCCTTCTCAAATTGGAAAATGAGAAGAAAATAGTGAATTTAGAAATAACATTGAAGATTTAGTCTTGATTTAGATACTTATGGGTTTATTAATCAGTTCACATCTTTTTTCTTCTTGTTTAGTTCAAAACCAATATAAATCATCATGTAGCGATAACTCTATGAGGACTTTAAAAACGAAAAAAATTGTGTATTAGTATATAAAATTAAATTCTTGACATTAGAGGTAAAGCCATGTTTACTATATTTAACTTACAGTTCTTGCAACATTATTTAAACTAAAGGGAGGTCTTATGCATGTACCAAATGTTTATTGCATTTTTTATGAATCATAATAGAAACAAATTGGCTTACATGGATGCATGAGAGGTTTTATTTTTTTCTTAATTGCATCAAGAATCAATCTACAACTGAGTATGGGGTAGATGTCATGTGTAAATGTTTAACATTTAACGAATTTAATCTAATGTTAATGTCATCCAGGTATATGCATAGGCATAATTTTTTAACATTTAACATTTATATTTGAGCTAAATTAAAAAATAAAATAAAACATTAAAAGTAATAAAAATAAATTAAAAGTAATAAATTAAAATTTAAAAGTAACATTTAAATATTGGCTCAATTAATAATTAAGAGTTTAAATTAAAGTCAATTTGTTATATTTTGGTTTTGTTATTAACTTCTAAATAGGATTTGTTACCATATCATGGGGCAATACCATGGCCTATCAATACCACATGCCCAAAAACCATAATTTATTTCACAACCAAAATTTTATAACAATATGACATGATTCTTAAAAATGGATATCCTCCCCCGCTTTACCATGGATATTATTAACACGTAAATAGTATTTGTTACAATACTATTGGTGGATACCATTTATTATCAATACTAGATTCCCGAAAAACATAACTTACTTGACAATCAAAATATTTTATAAATACATTATTTTAATTTAATTTTATAACACTTTTTTAATTAAATCTCACAATCAAAATATTTTATAAATATCTTATTTTAATTTAATTTTATAACACTTTTTTTATTAAATCTAAAAGGAAAAAAATTATCATTACTTTTAAAATATATATAAACCCTCTACCTTCATGACTACTAAAAAAATCCCATAGAAATTAAATTGAGGTTTGAATTAAATTAAAAATGTGAATACTTTATATATAAAGATGTGAAATATATATAATATGAATAATATTACTAAGAACCAACATAAATCCATTTTAACTAAGGATCCAAGCGATGAGAGAAAACAAATAGACTAACAATAATAAAGTAATGATAGTGAATGATGTTTCAAGTTTTTTATTATTGCATTTTTTTTAATATGATTAGTCCAAAATATAGGTTTAATATTTTACATACAATTGAGTTTTTTGAATTTAGATTATTTCTTAAACACAATATCATGGAATAAAAAATCATAAAGATAGAGGGGGCGAAGAGAGGGAGTAAGGGAAATATAGATAGAGAGAGGGAAGCAGGGAGAGAGAGGGAGGTGTAAAAGAGAGGGAGAGAGAGAGAGAGAGAGAGAGATGGAGTTGGAGGGGAGAGAGAGGGAGGAAAGAAAAAAGACATAGAGAGATAGAGCTCAAGAAAGAGAGGGAGTTACAAGGGAGAGATGGCGAGAGAGTGAGGAAGAGAGGAGGGAAGAGAGAGAAGAGGAGAGGAGATAGATAGGGAGAGAAGGGGAAGAGAGAGAAACACACACTTGTAAATGGATGGGAGAGAACCCAACTCTTTCTTAAATTCAGATTTTGAAAGCGTTTCTTAGTTTGAATGGGGCATGTAATTGCATGTCCTTAACTAAGTCGCATGCATGCTTCGAGCGAACAACCTATATACTATAACCTTAGAGTTGCAGAGAATATTTCCACAAATTTATTTTTTGTTTGGTTAGAAATAGTTCACACTCACCTGCAAAGAAAATTTACAAAGTGAAAGCCTAATCCCCAATAAGAAATTTTCCCATAAACCATTGCAGATACTTCTAGTTCGAATTTAATTCCATAACTTCATACTTCTTAGGATTCAATGTTTTTCTCCTTTCAAAATCCTCTAATGTGTTTACGAATAGGTAATTTGTCTTTTTATATAGATCGAGGAGCCTTCAAATAAGGTAACTAACCTCTAGCTTCCAAGGGAAGTTGAAATTTTAAATTTGAGTTTTAATGGAGCCATAAAAATTAGATGAAGTCGACTTAGGGTTCTCCAGAATCAAAATTTGAACAAACTCTTTATTTGGTGCAAAACATCCTCTGATTGACATTTGAGTCAAACCCTCTACAAAAAAAATTAATGAAGAAAGCCTCTCAAATACAAATTTCAAGATCATGAATCCTAGGTTGCCACATAATCATTAATTTGTTTCCACAACATCAATATATTTACCGCATCATCACACCAATACTATGATGGCACCTCAAAAAACATTAGTGTTTTAGGACCATTGGCTTAGACTTCAACTTTAACTCAGAATTTCTCTCAAATCTTGAAGGTCCACAAGATGCTCTACATACCATTGGGATCAACATGACAAGTAGATCTAACAAGAAGAGTCTCCAATACAAATTCAGTGATATGTTGCTTCAAAATCCTCATCAAGTGCGAGCTAAGTCCATCGACCAGGGAATGAAACCATAGGAATAGGGTTTTAGCCAATTACATCATTTAGCCACATTTTCCACTACATTCCTTCTCATGTTGTAACATCAATGACATCCTTCAGAGATTCTCCTACTCGTTCTTTAACATCAATGATAGTAAGTTTAATAGTCTTGGTATGCTTAGCACATTTTCTCCTTGATTTATTGTATGCCTCGTCTCCATTCCCTTTGGGCATCCACGAGTCATCCCCCATTCTCCCCATCATGCATGAAGATATTTAGCTACTTATGGTATCGTATTTCACCAACATTACTCCTTTGTCACACAACACCATCTTTGTCCAGGTAAATAGGATTTCATAAATCTCCCCCATGGTCCTTTGAAAAACATCCTCTTGAATTCATTATATGGTTGAGTAGCTTCTATCACAAATTTAATGATCTACCCCTCCAATATACTAGTCAACCAAAAATTGACTACTCATCAGATTTTATTGTTTACCAAATTTACTTATTCGATCAATTATGTATTCCAATTATATGGTACCACAATGAGCTATTTTCTAACATTCTTTGATAGTATTGGTAACCACTCAGTTAGAATCATAGAAAAGTTACCAAAGAAAATCTCGTGAGAGTCTATAAAAACATACCTTTTTCCGCCACTTCTTAGGATCGATTTTTTGGTTTGTAGTTTGTTCTACCACAAATTCATGTTCCTTCATATGCAACCATCATTGTATCTCTTCCTTGGTTGGCCTCCACATCCATTCCAATCACATACCTCAGTCCCAACAATGGAACCATTTTGTCTTCAACAAATTCTTTTGGTAAAAAAATAAATTTAAATTCTTGGGTCAATGGGTTTTGAACAACCCAATGTTGCTCATCATAAAAAAGATAACAACAATTCGACCCAACCACCCAAGCTAAATTTAATTTATGATTTCATCTTGGAAACCTACAAGTGTTTCCATTTAAAATGATGAAACTTTATCCCAATGGACCTTTTGTCGGGTCAACATGTTTGTTAGTGTGCAAAGGGAAGACTAGGATTTAAAGTGAAGCAACCAACAAAAATCCCTCAGACACAGGCCATTTTCGCATCACCCACAAGCAGATGAAGTCTAACCCTAGGTATCTTATGAAGAACTAAAGGAACCTCGACAATTTTGTAGTGATGAAGGGGGCATAAAACTTATGTGATTACTATCATAAATTAAATATTTTTAAGTATACCCTTAAGTTTCATAGTGAATCAATCACTGAAAGAGGTAGAAAATAAAATTACCAACATGTATTTGTGTGTTGATATTTTTCAGAAAATAGGTTGTACCAAAATATCTGCATGGAACCCTAGTAGTTGGATAAATAGTTGCAATAGAAAATGGTTTAAACGAAATAACATATTAGAAAATTTGTGGCTATGGACCAAAAGGAAATAGGTTGATAATTATTCTAGTATTCACAATCAAAGATGGAATTTTAATTCTTTTGTATGCATATGCACCAAGGGAAAATTTCATAACTAAACCATTAAGGGATTAGGTAGAAAGCCAATGGAGAGATGTATGACACACATTTACAATAGAATTAAAGTGCAAAAAAATTGGCAAGTATAGAAAAATTGGTCGAAATTCCCATGGGGATGAAAAAGTGAAAAATGTAGCCAAAGAACGCTTTTCAATTATAGGGTTCAAAAATATCATACATGAGAGTGTCCAATATGTAATGTTAGAATTGAACAACCAATAATCTATTAGAAATACACCTAATTCTTGCATCATTACCATAGTCTAATAAATCCAAAGATGTAAAATAAAAATAGGTTTATGTATACAAATCAAATATTAAGGAAAATACAATAGCTATAGGACATGGAAATAATTTAAAGACTACAACGAATATCAAAGATCATTGGAAGTGATAAAGATCCAATTTTCATTAGTGATTTTTAGACTAAGCCATTTACTTGATTGGTTACTCAATAAGATCATATCTCCTATTATAAACCTCCATACACTAGGAAAACTAATATTGTGAACAAATTTCTGAAAGGATATATTTCCTTTATTTTCATTTGTTACATGGACTCAATTGTAAAAGGGTTTCCCTTCTTAAAATTGTGATACAACACATCCTTCTATACATCAGAAAAAAATGTCCCCATTTATTGCATTTTATGGCTATCATCATCCATCATTCCCACCAACCTTTAGAGGAAAATTAAAGGTCCAAGAAATGGATGACCACATAGAGAACTATGAAAATATTCCCCAAATATTAAAGGATAATTTGGTTTTGGCACACAATAGGATGAAATACCAAGCATATCCACATTGTAGTGAATAAGAAATTGAAGTGGGAGACTAGATATTTTTAAGGCTACAACCATATAAATTGATGTTCATCAAGGAAAAAAATAAGGATATAAATTATCACTCTTGTAATACTATCACTAAGAGGTATTATAAAGGAATCCGAGTATGGCTTACAAAATGGAGCATGGTAGAAACTATATGATTATTAATAAATTAGACATGTCATTAACAAATGTGAGGAGGCCTATCAATTATGAAAATGAACCCCAAGGATCCTAACAGAACCCACATTGTGGGAATAAACATGCTAACATTTAATACTCATGGATTCAACTAATTAAGAGTCAATAAGGTAAACTCATTTTCTACTATGGGGAGGAATGTTTTCTCTAAGGTCTACAAGCTCCAAGGTAATATTGGTTTGTAGATCAAACTCTTCGATAATGAACTGAGGTTGATAGGTGTTAGGTCCCTATACTACTAGTGTCACCCCTTATTGTTATTAGTACAACCCCCTTATTATATTTTTGTACCATGTAGTCCCCATATTATTATTATTGTGCCCCATAGAAGCCCACTATTATTATTATTGTGCCATTACATTATTTTTGTTATGTCGGCTCTGATTATATTATGACCCCTTAGACTCTGATATATAGAAACGAGGTCTTGTCATTTGAATCATCCAAGAATCAATTGTTCATTTATGTAATGTAAAGGAGGTTTCCCCCTCGAAGAAGCTCAATTCTAAGGCGTTTATCTATCTTTTCTATCTTTTTGTGAGCTGGTTTCATAACATTTGGTATCAGAGCTTTGGATTCTAGGGTTTCGCTGCTCCAAATAGGTCATCGTGGCATTTTTGCTATAACGTTTTTTCTGTGATGTCTCAGAAGCTACCAAAGAAATCCATTTGAGCCGAAATCGTTCTAAAATTTGGGTCCAAATTTCTGAGCTTGTCTCACTATATTTTCAGAGATATGATCTGAGGAATTTAGGGTTTTTGTAGACTCCCAAATTGCGTTCTGAACAGGTGACCTGGGGAAAATCGTCATAACTTTGGTTTTGAGCATCAAATTAAAATTTCGTCAGAATTTTTATAAAGAGGATAGCATGTAGCTTTCTGTATATTAGTTTCAGGTACTAAGGTCAAAACAATGACATGTGGCACTTCGTACAATTTCGCTCTACTGAACTAGTATATACTCAGGTCACTGTGGGACATTTGGCATAACTCTTCCTTGGAGAATCCAATTCCAATCATACTTGCGAGTTAGAAAGCAGACTCAGAGGGATATTACAAACAAAAATTATAGAAGCTAAAGATTTGAAATTATAGAGTTACAGTCGTTTTAAGATCGAGCTCCTAAAATCAAGAAAAAGTAAGATGAGGAAGTTTGATGGCAAGGATCTGGTAAATTGGATACTACACATGGAGAAATATTTTGATCTACATGGTGTACCACTGTTCCAAAAGTTAAGTACTACATCTTCATTTTTAGAACCAAATCAATTTTTATCATATAAAGGGCTTTGTTCTCATAAACCACTTGTTACGTGGTGAATTTTCATGGAGGAAATGATAACACATTATGAGGATACAAAGAGAAACACCTTCTTTAGCCAATTGATAAATCTAAAGAAAAATTGTTCAATGGAAGAGCACATTGAGGACTTTCAAAAATTGAATATAAGGGAAAATGATATTATAGAGAAGCAAAGGATTGATGTCTCCATAGGGACTTTAAAGGATAACATTCAACATGAGGTTCATCTCTGGGAACTTGATTCATTTGAGAGGGCATTCAGTTGGAAAAAATAGTGGAAAGAAAAATTATGGCAACAAGGAACTCTACCCCTCACAACTATAAAGATGGAAATTTTGTTTCTCCTAGCCTTCCACAGCCTACAAGGTTGACATGACAACAATTAGAGGAAAAAAGAGAAAAAGGGCTTTGTTACAATTGCGATAACAAATACACTAAAGGTCATAAGTGTGCCGAGAAGAAATTATTTTACATAGATTATGAAGAGGAAGAAGAAAGGGATCAAGAAATATCAATAGAAGAGGATATACACCATGAACAAACCCTAGAGAAAGAAGAAATGAATCCAGACATATATTGTAAAGAATTGGAAAGAATTACCACTCCTCAAACTCTCAAGATAGAAGGACATATCACGAAGAAGAAGGTTCAAGAAGTGAAAGATCACATCGAGAAATAATGAATTATTTTACATTGAGTGTGAAGAGGAGGAAGAAAAGGATCAAGAAACATAAAAAGTAGAGGATATACACCAGGAACCAACCCCAAAGAAAGAAGAAATGAATCCAACCATATCTTGTGAAGCATTGACAAGAATTACCACTCCTCAAACTATCAAGATAGAAGGAAATATCAAGAAGAAAAATGTTCAAGAAGTGAAATATCACATCGAGCATCAAGAAATGAATCCGACCATATATTTTAATGCATTGGAAAAAATTACCACTCAAACTCTCAATATAGAAGGACATATCAAGAAGAAAAAGGTTCAAGCAGTGAAAGTTCAAATCAAGCATCAACAACAAGTTCTCCAACTTTTATAGGATAACACCACTTTGGTGCAAAATCAAATGAAAAAAGTGGCATATCAACATAGCAGTGAAAGAAGTTTTTATGTAGGCGATTGGGTATTTTTACGGCCACATCTCAAGCAAGATATTGATGAGAAGGAAAAGTTGGCAATACTACATGCACTTGAGAAATGGCGCCCTTACATAATGGGAAGACACTTCAAGGTAAAACTGGATCATGATAGTCTAAAATACTTTTGAGAACAACTATTATCTTTAGAAGAAAAGAAAAATGGGTCACAAATATGTTGGGTTATGATTTTGAAATCATCTACAAAAAAGGGAAGCAAAATGTTATTTCAGTTGCACTCTTAAGAAATGATGAGGATGTGGATGCATTGTTTTGTGATATTTCTATTATCCAACTAGATTTGATAAATGAAGGAAGGGATGAATGGAAGAAGGATGAGGAAGTGTTGCCACTCATTCAGAAGTTGCAGAAGATCCCAGTTCAAACAACATTGCTATAACTTGACGAGGAATGAAAAATCATATTGGAACCTGGAGCAGTCATAGAAACAAGAACCCGACAGCTACGAAATTAATCAATTTAAGAGTATCTCATCAAGTGGAAGAAATTACTCACTTAAGATTCCACATGGGAGGACAATAATTTTATACAGAAGCATCAACAACTACTCAAGCATTGAGGACAACACTTTTTGAAGGAGAGGGGCATGTTAGGTCCCTATACTACTAGTGTAACCCCTTATTGTTATTAGTACAACCCCCTTATTATATTATTGTGCCCATGTAGTCACCATATTGTTATTATTGTGCCCCATAGGATCCCACTATTTTTATTATTGTGCCCTTACATTATTATTGTTATGTCAGCTCTAATTATATTATGACCCCTTAGACTCCTATATGTAGAAAGGAGGTCTTGTCATTTGAATCATCCAAGAATTTTTCATTTGTGTAATGTGAATGAGGTTTCCCCCTCGAAGAGAAGATCCATACAAGGAGGGCCTTAACATATCTCCAATCAATTGACACAAAAAGGAGTAAGAGATGATATGAACGGATAAAGGCATGAAGTACAAATCACACACAGATGACTAAGACAAAAGATCAACAAGGACTGCAAAGGGTTAGATGAGGTTTAGATTTCCCTTGAACATAAAATGACATGACACAAATGTAACCTAATAAAAGTGACTAATGAGAACTATGTCATATCATACAATAGCACAAGTGGAAATGAAGAACACTCCATAGTGACTTGAAGAGTAACCATATAGAGGGGTAAAAATTATCATATGTTTAGTATGTCTTCTAGGAAATATAAAACCTAATTGTAACATAACAATGTAAAAAAGTTCCATGTTTAAGGGTGACTTGACTCATGCTATCATTTTGACTAATAAAATGGAGAAAAAGGTGTTCCCAATTTTTCTATTTTTATTATTTCATATCTCCTTCATAGTTTAGTGAGTATGAAAGAGATGCCAAGTAAACTAGATGGTTTATTTTTGTTCATTTTTAACTATCCAAAAAAAGAGATAAAATGATACTCAGAAAGGGGTGTTCTTCATGGTTTAACTAGGTTAAAGAATATATAGTGGTGTGATCGATATAGGGTTTATTTTTAGTTATGCTTTAATGAGCTTGAAAAATAGATAAAAGGATGCTCAATATGATTATGTGTTTAACAAGTGTGATAAAAACACAAAGGAATGTCGAGATAGAGGAATGAGTTATATAAGGGGTAACAAATTATTCCGATCTAACATAACCACCCTAATTAAAGTGAAGCAAAGCGGCTTGCATGTTAGACTACTCATTGCAGTGGTCCCTCAAGGAAAGGCAAGAACACCTAGTGAAAGTAACTGAAAGGGGCCAGGGTAGCATAATCGTGATGATGAAATGAGACCAAGGAATCTCATATGCATAATTGTGGCTAAATGTAGTAGAAATCACAAGGCAAAAGAGTGTAGAATATTCTTCCAGTATGGTGAGAGGATGACAAAGAAGAGGGTATGAGGCTCAAATTCAAAGTGAGAGCAGGTCAAAAGGAGGGATTTTGAAGTGATAAAAGGATGTAGCATGGACACCAACATGGAAAATAGGTTCTAAACTAGGGAATCCATGTGATTGAAGGTTCTACCACACAAGCTATAACGTGAAAATATTCAGTGGTTAGTGTTGTAGACTA
The DNA here is from genome assembly GCA_031772625.1 of Pinus tabuliformis. Classification (NCBI taxonomy): domain Eukaryota; kingdom Viridiplantae; phylum Streptophyta; class Pinopsida; order Pinales; family Pinaceae; genus Pinus; species Pinus tabuliformis. The sequence continues at coordinate 491,053,438 of CM062804.1, read as the reverse complement.
ATAGGATTGGAACTAAGGCATAATGAAGACAGAAATGATAGCGAAACCTACCACTATATGCAATTTTCGAGAAAAATGCATGTAGGGCCATCATGTGTTATAACCTCAAGAATCCTCCAAGTATGACGATTAAAATTCCCCATAAGACTAAAAATACAAAGTAGTTTTTGATAATATGTGATAAAAACAAAATCATGGTCATGGATAAATGGCTTTGGAGGAGGTAAATAACCATTGCATGAAGTAATTATCCACATGTTCTAACTCATATTAGGTTATTATAGGGAAAATTCACCACAATGGAGCTCACTTGCACAGATAGAGTTCGAGAGTGAAAACTGGTGGAGAAAACCATCATTTTCCCTCAAACTCTGAATTGTGATTTCAACATCTACAGGAAATTATTTGTGATATCTATTTCACCATGTAAGTGCTCAAACTCTTTCCTCCATTTTAAATATTTTTTAATGAAATTTCATGGACTTTACACTTCATGGAGATTCTTGTTCAACGATTGGTGTGTTATGATTCCTAAGTAGGATCCTTAGGGGAAATGACTACAAAGGTGTTCACCCTAGAGGGTTCCTACTAAGAGTGATAATTACCATATATTGTTAAGAAACATGGTAGAAGCTCCGCAACTCCATCTCAAGTTTTCTAAAGAAAGAAAAAAATTCCTATGGGTTTCCTTGCTCAAGATTACACTAATGTTTGGCTTATTTTTTTGGGAGGTTTCAAGGGAAAATGATTGAGTGGAAAGAGAGAGAAAAACAAGAAAATGATGCGAGGGCCCTAACATATCCCCCTACATTGCATACTCTCAAGTATTATGTCCTAGTGAATTTATTTGAGGCCTAAACCATATAAGGCCAAATTGGACTTCTTCAACAACTAGTAGAAATTTCTAATCCCCAAGACCACACCTCTTGGTTAAGATTTTAGTATTGGAATTGGATTTTGCACAGCTTTACCTTATCACTGGATTTTCAACGAAAGGTGCCATAGTATTAGTGTTTAGTGGGAAAAGCACACCAAACAAGAGTGTTGGTGACTATGTGGTCAGATAATATGCAACACATGCCTATAAGGTTAATTGTAAGATACCTATTAAAGAGGTTAATGGATTTACATTACACATGATCACCTTAGTAACAAGATCTGTGGGAACGCATTTAGCCTCTAGGGAACACATGGAGCTATCAATATGATATTTACAGCCTATTATTTCAACTTGGTAAAAATCGAGCACCGCCACCCAATCTAGAGTTGTCTTCCACCACTTCACCCTCGAGCCAAGAATTCCTACCATGGATCAAATCCCTCATGTTCATCTCTACAATGGATATTTAATACCCTCTTTAATGATATGGTTTCCATTAGAGGCGTCCCACTTTTATGGATCTTTTTTATCCATTTGCCTAGACTCTTCCCAAGAAAATCTCGCCTTTATCTCCCGCGAGCCTTTTCCTAGTAAAAGCTTGGCTTTATCTCCTACAATGCTTTTATGTTTTTTCTTAACTTAACATATTTCTCCACCTAAGTAGCTTACTAGATATTTATCTCCAAATCCATTAAGCTCATCTATATTTGGATCTAGAAGTCTTATCATGAAATAATTATCCATTACCATTCACCAATGGGACTTGGCAAGAATATCATCTATTGTTGTCTCACTTTTCCAAGTGATTAATTATTTTATTTATTTCATAATAAAGTATTTACTTCTATTGTTACACATAAAACCTAGCTTTTCTTAGCTTAGGCTAGAAAAGTTTTACATACAAGGGATGAGTGTTACATACTCCCCACCTTAAGTTTACACTTTCCTTCGTGTATTACTACATTTTACAATATTATTTACTTGTTCACGGGTAGTTGTCTCTAAATTTACACGCTCCCATGGTCTTGCCATTTGATGCAGACCTTCCGATATATATATCAGTTATAAAGGAGTTTTACCTGTACATTTCCTTCCATCGCTATATGTGACATTTGTTTCAATCAATTTGTGATAGATTTTACATGCATAAATTCAACGTTGTTTACTGTAGTTAATATCATAACTTGATATATAGTACTACTATTTGAGTAATGACGGGTTATGTTGCCTTCAATTTAAATATGCTTCCTCATGTTCATTATGTTGGAAGAAATGCATGTTTTTCTCCTTCTTCCAATGCCTTTGTGTTCTCGCCAAACACTTGCTTCATGCAGTTCCCCTACATTAGTCACAACAAGTCAAACTAGCACATTTAACTAATCAACATGTATAAAATATCATATCAAATAAGCTGAACATAACCATCAAAATCATATGTACCCCTCAATTATAGGTCACATGTAATCCAAATAGATCATACTCATAATCACATGTATACAAAATTGGAATAAAACACTGATACTTATCCTGAATCACTTCTTAGCTTCTTTCTTCTATATGCACTCTAGATTGATTGCCTCACCTGGCAATCCCCAATGCTGTCTCTTCAACCATGTATACCTACACATAGTGTGGAGTGCACACATACAACTATATATGTCATGTATCATCATGCATTATATGCATCCATATCGGTATCATACGTATTTCTTGTACACAGTACTACCTATACCACTTGTACACCATACCAATTTCCATAACCTCACCTGCGCAAAATATACTTCATGCACGTAGGTTAGTTTTATGCCAAAAAAATTCCCTCCATTACTCATATTACCTTCAAGCAAATCCACTCAAGCCATGTTTGGTTTGTCTATTGGAGAATAAGGAGTTAATGGACTTGTTCAGCTTCTGCAACTTGATTTTTTATTTTTTTTTATGTCAAAGTATTCAAATTATTTTCCTTAGATAATCCTTTTTATGTATCTTGGTGTTACAGGAAATTTTCAGCAATTGATAACATAGAAGAAAAATACAACTTTACAAAACCAGTAACCTTGAGTTTTTGGATTGAATTTGTCCCATAGGAAAGGTTTTAATAATAGAGGAAAATGACCTCTGCTTAATCATAAGGAGTAATATTGACTATGATAGTTAGTCTAATATGGATTTCAATGTTATAGTTGAAGCTTAATAACACCCTTAACTTTGTATTTAACCAAAAACATACTTGTTTGTACTCAAAAAGTACTCCACTCTTAAATTAATCATGTAATATGATTGATTGTTATTCTTTCTACACTTCTTGCAACACCTTGTTGGCCATGAATCATTTAGTGTATGTCCAAAACCAATTTCATAATTAGTATGTAATTACATACATTTCTCATATATGAGTTGTGAAAGTTGCAATGTTTTCAATTCCACACCCTCTAAGTTTAGGCACTATGTACCAGGGTGTGATCCTAAGGTATTTACCTCATTGAATCAGCCCTAGAAACAAAATAATAAAACTCATTTATCCATTATTAACAATTGTTATGTTTTCCTCTTCAAACCAGATATCATTATTAATGATATATGTTAGGTAAACCTCCCAATATTTCTTGGTAGGAAATAGTGGTGCAACATATGTATTCCAACTAGTATGATTGTGAATTGGTTGATTATATTGATAGATCCCAATATCTTTGTGCACACCACCTCGATTACCAGTACTGCTTTGTCATTATCTTCTTATTTTTAGTAACCAGTTGTTGCTTGGATTTGTTATCCTCTTTCTTCCTTGTCTATAACATTTTATATATTACCTTTTACTTGAAGTGTGTATTATTTTACTACTAGCCTAAGATTCTTTGATTTTAATAGCCTGTTATGTTCCTAATCTAGTGTATCATTCTGGTTATTCATTTGGTGGTTATGAATTGTTCTCTTTCTACTTCCAGTGCATCCAGCACCACCATATCTAATATGTTTGTCATTTCTATTATTATCAGCATGTATAGTTTGTTTATATAAACACACAGATCATTGTAATGTTTTCCCTTCGAACAAGAAGTACATTTACAAGATCTAACATACTTCTACTGAAAGCATGTTTCTCTTCTTTCAGATTGGAAAGATACCTATTTATGGGTTGTTATTAAAATAAATCCATTTATATTTGGATTGATATGAACATGCATGACACATTGAAATTGAGTGAACTATTAAGAATGTTATTTTATGATTAATATTGTCTTTCTACTATTAATCGAGAAGCGCTAGGAGTTGCTTCCATTATGTATTTTTACTTTTTGGGTGTCAGTCCCATTGACCTACTTATGAAGGTCATAAAGTGGTTCATGTATGATATCTTCATGCATACATTAAGTTGTATTGAATGTATGCATACTCTTTACAATTTTGAGACCATTTCAATATAATGTTGAATATATAATTTTTGTTTCTTATTTATTTTAGTTACAATTATTATTTTAATCAATCACGCTTGTAGTTCCAAAATATGCATGTCCAATGAAATATGCATATAATACTGACTATATGAAAGAACATATAGTTCTCATTATTTAATACCTCGTCCATGGACCAAAGACCCCATTCCAACTAATTTCCTTAGAAATATTTTCTACATCACTGTTTCACTCCCTATAAATATTAGTACATGGAAAATAAACATAAAAAAGCTTCATCCTTGATAAATTGTCCAATGTGTGAGTAAGTTTCTAGAAATACCATTGACCCAATTTATAACTAGGCAAGAATCATTGAACACTTAGAGTTGATCAAAATCCTTATCACAAGCAAAAGTCATAAATTAACGACGAGATAATAGCCCTTCAAAATTTTGAATCCCTCCCAAGTCCCATATTGACCTTAAAATAGTGTTGATATGATAAATAAATAATAGAGCCACCACTACATGAGAAATGTCCCTCTTTCTAGGCCCCATCAAAGAACGCCATGGGAAAGATTTGTTAGGCTCCTTTGGAACCATGAGCCTAATCCATAAAGGGACAGAAGGTTGATGAAAATGAGAAAGAATAGGAAAAACTTCAATAGCCATTCGATCTAGGGAAGAGTGCTTGCTATGAAAAAATTCATTTTTTCTTGACAGCTAAAGACCCCAATAGATAAGAAAAGGAAAATCCTTAAAATATTTATTATTCCTATTTTGGACCCAAGACGTTCATTTCTCCTCAAAATAGGGGCCTTTCGAAACACATCTTTGATAAAATACAGTAGCACACAAATTTCAAATGTGAATAGAGAAAGGGAATCCAACAAATACATGTTCTATAGATTCAACATTTATTTTACATAGTGAACACCAACTATGACCAATATTTTCGTGCCTTTCAATCATATCCCAAGTAGGGACCTTTTTTTCAAGAATGTACCATATGAATATGCAAGCTTTAGCCAAGAACTTCGCCTTCAAAACTCCTATCCGCCACTCTTCCCATCCTCATCAACTATAGCTACATTTAAGTGCATATACCCCATCTTGTGTGCACAAATGTCAATTGGTGAACGATCCAAACCAATTCTTCATCATTCTTGGAGATTCCAATATGAGCCACAAGTAAATCATTAATACAACCCCTCCAAATTTCCCAAAAAGCTTTTTTGATTTGCAAATATTCAACTATAATCCAACCTTGATGCCATATAGTGGATTTATCAGGGCAATTAATATGGGCTAGTCTTGAGATGAATTTTTCCTTGAGAAAATATATAAGATGCTACAAAAAGTGGCTTTCTTGATTGCATGTAGGCCAGGGATATTATTTGAGTCTGACCTTTGACCCATTTCCAATACCTCGTGTCAATTTTAAATCAATAAGATCCCAGGAATTTAGAGAAACACACCATATAACCCAAATATTAGTTTGGGGCTTGTCCCTCAACTACATCTAGTCTTCAAGAGAATAAGTATGAATAAATTTTTGATAGAGTACCCGAGTCAATGGGATGATAGTAGATAGGAGTCACAATCCACATTTAGCCACCAAGGCTTTTAAGCACTAGAAAATATTTTTGAGGACCCAGTTGCAAAGCAATTTATACCTTGCAATGTGTTTTGAGTTAAACCATGGAAGGCCAAAATGATAGTCAGAGTGTTAGGCCCCTATACTACTAGTGTAACCCCTTATTGTTATTAGTACAACCCCCTTATTATATTTATGTACCCATGTAGTCCCCATATTGTTACTATTGTGCACAATAGAAGCCGACTATTGTTATTTATGTGCCCTTACATTATTATTGTTATGTCGCCTCTGATTAAATTATGACCCCATATACTCTTATATATAGAAAAGAGGTCTTGTCATTTGTATCATCCAAGAATTATGCATTTATGTAATGTAGAGGAGGTTTCCCCCTTGAAGAGATTGAATTCTAAGTTGTTCATCTATATTTTCTATCTTTTTGTGAGCTGGTTTCATAACATTTGGTATTAGAGCTTTGGATTCTAGGGTTTTCGCTGCTCCAAACAGGTCATCGTGGAATTTTCACTATATCATTTTCACTACGACGTTTCCAAAGCTAAAACAAAAACCTGTTTGACACGAAATCGGTCTGCACCTCATGTCTGAATTTCAGATCTTTCCTTGCTATATTTTCGGATATATAATCTAAGGAAGTCAGGGTTTTTGCAAACTCCCAAATTACATCTTAAACAGGTGACCTTGGGAAAGTCGTCATAACTTTCTCTCTAAGCATCAGATTGAATTTTCATAAGAAGTTACAGAAAGAGGACATACTATAGTCTTTTTTGGGTATCTTTTACATTTGAAAGTCAAACGAGTGACACGTGGAATGTCATACAAATTCACTCTTATGAAATGGTGTATAATCAAGTCACCTTGGGAGATTGTGGATAAATATTTCTTGGAGAATACAATTTTGATCATACTAGTGCCATTGGAAAGAGGACGCAATGGACTATTCCAAGTCACGATTTGAGAACTGGAAGATCCATAATTACACTAATGTTTGGCTTATTTTTTTGAGAGGTTTCAAGGGAAAATGATTGAGTGGAAAGAGAGAGAAAAACAAGAAAATGATGCGAGGGCCCTAACATATCCCCCTACATTGCATACTCTCAAGTATTATGTCCTAGTGAATTTATTTGAGGCCTAAACCATATAAGGCCAAATTGGACTTCTTCAACAACTAGTAGAAATTTCTAATCCCCAAGACCACACCTCTTCGTTAATATTTTAGTATTGGAATTGGATTTTGTACAAATTTACCTTATCACTGGATTTTCAAGGAAAGGTTCCATAGTATTAGTGTTTAGTGGGAAAAGCACACCAAACGAGAGTGTTGGTGACTATGTGGTCAGATAATATGCAACACATGCCTATAAGGTTAATTGTAAGATACCTATTAAAGAGGTTAATGGATTTACATTACACATGATCACCTTAGTAACAAGATCTGTGGGAACACATTTAGCCTCTAGGGAACACATGGAGCTATCAATATTATATTTACAACCTATTATTTCAACTTGGTAAAAATCGAGCACCGCCACCCAATCTAGATTTGTCTTCCACCACTTCACCCTCGAGCCAAGAATTCCTACCATGGATCAAATCCCTCATGTTCATCTCTACAATGGATATTTAATATCCTCTTTCATGATATGGTTTCCATTAGAGGCGTCCCACTTTTATGGATCTTTTTCATCCATTTGCCTAGACTCTACCCAAAAAAATCTCGCCTTTATCTCCCGCGAGCCTTTTCCTAGTAAAAGCTTGGCTTTATCTCCTACAATGCTTTTATGTTTTTTCTTAACTTAACATATTTCTCCACCTAAGTAGCTTACAAGATATTTATCTCCAAATCCGTTAAGCTCATCTATATTTGGATCTAGAAGTCTTATCATGAAATAATTATCCATTACCATTCACCAATGGGACTTGGCAAGAATATCATCTCTTGCTGTCTCACTTTTCCAAGTGATTAATTATTTTATTTATTTCATAATAAAGTATTTACTTTTATTGTTACACATAAAACCTAGCTTTTCTTAGCTTAGGCTAGAAAAGTTTTACATACAAGGGATGAGTGTTACATACTCCCCACCTTAAGTTTACACTTTCCTTCGTGTATTACTACATTTTACAATATTATTTCCTTGTTCACGGGTAGTTGTCTCTAAATTTACACGCTCCCATGGTCTTGCCATTTGATGCAGACCTTCCGATATATATATCGGTTATAAAGGAGTTTTACCTGTACATTTCCTTCCATCGTTATATGTGATATTTGTTTCAATCAATTTGTGATATATTTTACATGCATAAATTCAACGTTGTTTACTGTAGTTAATATCATAACTTGATATATAGTACTACTATTTGAGTAATGACGAGTTATGTTGCCTTCAATTTAAATACGCTTCCTCATGTTCATTATGTTGGAAGAAATGCATGTTTTTCTCCTTCTTCCAATGCCTTTGTGTTCTCGCCAAACACTTGCTTCATGCAGTTCCCCTACATTAGTCACAACAAGTCAAACTAGCACATTTAACTAATCAACATGTATAAAATATCATATCAAATTAGCTCAACATAACCATCAAAATCATATGTACCCCTCAATTATAGGTCACATGTAATCCACATAGATCATACTCATAATCACATGTATACAAAAATGGAATAAAACACTGATACTTATCCTGAATCACTTCTTAGCTTCTTTCTTCTATATTCACTCTAGATTGGTTGCCTCACCTGGCAATCCCCAATGCTTTCTCTTCAACCATGTATACCTACACATAGTGTGTAGTGCACACATACAACTATATATGTCATGTATCATCATGCATTATATGCATCCATATCGGTATTATATGTATTTCTTGTACACAGTACTACCTATACCACTTGTACACCATACCAATTTCCATAGCCTCACCTATGCAAAATATACTTCATCCACGTAGGTTAGATTTATGCCAAAAAAATTCATTCCATTACTCATATTACCTTCAAGCAACTCCACTCAAGCCATGTTTGGTTTGTCTATTGGAGAATAAGGAGTTAATGGACTTGTTCAGCTTCTGCAACTAGAGAATAGCTGATTTTTTATTTTTTTTTATGTCAAAGTATTCAAATTATTTTCCTTAGATAATCCTTTTTATGTATCTTGGTGTTACAGGAAATTTTCAGCAATTGATAACATAGAAGAAAAATACAACTTTACAAAACCAGCAACCTTGAGTTTTTGGATTGAATTTGTCCCATAGGAAAGGTTTTAATAATAGAGGAATATGACCTCTGCTTAATCATAAGGAGTAATATTGACTATGATAGTTAGTCTAATATGGATTTCAATGTTATAGTTGAAGCTTAATAACACCCTTAACTTTGTATTTAACCAAAAACATACTTGTTTGTACTCAAAAAGTACTCCACTCTTAAATTAATCATGTAATATGATTGATTGTTATTCTTTCTACACTTCTTGCAACACCTTGTTGGCCATGAATCATTTAGTGTATGTCCAAAACCAATTTCATAATTAGTATGTAATTACATACATTTCTCATATATGAGTTGTGAAAGTTGCAATGTTTTCAATTCCACACCCTCTAAGTTTAGGCACTATGTACCAGGGTGTGATCCTAAGGTATTTACCTCATTGAATCAGCCCTAGAAACAAAAGAATAAAACTCATTTATCCATTATTAACAATTGTTATGTTTTCCTCTTCAAACCAGATATCATTATTAATGATATATGTTAGGTAAACCTCCCAATATTTCTTGGTAGGAAATAGTGGTGCAACATATGTATTCCAACTAGTATGATTGTGAATTGGTTGATTATATTGATAGATCCCAATATCTTTGTGCACACCACCTCGATTACCAGTACTGCTTTGTCATTATCTTCTTATTTTTAGTAACCAGTTGTTGCTTGGATTTGTTATCCTCTTTCTTCCTTGTCTATAACATTTTATATGTTACCTTTTACTTGAAGTGTGTATTATTTTACTACTAGCCTAAGATTCTTTGATTTTAATAGCCTGTTATGTTCCTAATCTAGTGTATCATTCTTGTTATTCATTTGGTGGTTATGAATTGTTCTCTTTCTACTTCCAGTGCATCCAGCACCACCATATCTAATATGTTTGTCATTTCTATTATTATCAGCATGTATAGTTTGTTTATATAAACACACAGATCATTGTAATGTTTTCCCTTCGAACAAGAAGTACATTTACAAGATCTAACATACTTCTACTGAAAGCATGTTTCTCTTGTTTCATATTGGAAGGATACCTATTTATGGGTTGTTATTAAAATAAATCCATTTATATTTGGATTGATATGAACATCCATGACACATTGAAATTGAGTGAACTATTAAGAATGTTATTTTATGATTAATATTGTCTTTCTACTATTAATCGAGAAGCGCTAGGAGTTGCTTCCATTATGTATTTTTACTTTTTGGGTGTCAGTCCCATTGACCTACTTATGAAGGTCATAAAGTGGTTCATGTATGATATCTTCATGCATACATTAAGTTGTATTGAATGTATGCATACTCTTTACAATTTTGAGACCATTTCAATATAATGTTGAATATATAATTTTTGTTTCTTATTTATTTTAGTTACAATTATTATTTTAATCAATCACGCTTGTAGTTCCAAAATATGCATGTCCAATGAAATATGCATATAATACTGACTATATGAAAGAACATATAGTTCTCATTATTTAATACCTCGTCCATGGACCAAAGACCCCATTCCAACTAATTTCCTTCCTTAGAAATATTTTCTACATCACTGTTTCACTCCCTATAAATATTAGTACATGGAAAATAAACATAAAAAAGCTTCATCCTTGATAAATTGTCCAATGTGTGAGTAAGTTTCTAGAAATACCATTGACCCAATTTATAACTAGGCAAGAATCATTGAACACTTAGAGTTGATCAAAATCCTTATCACAAGCAAAAGTCATAAATTAACGACGAGATAATAGCTCTTCAAAATTTTGAATCCCTCCCAAGTCCCATATTGACCTTAAAATAGTGTTGATATGATAAATAAATAATAGAGCCACCACTACATGAGAAATGTCCCTCTTTCTAGGCCCCATCAAAGAACGCCATGGGAAAGATTTGTTAGGCTCCTTTGGAACCATGAGCCTAATCCATAAAGGGACAGAAGGTTGATGAAAATGAGAAAGAATAGGAAAAACTTCAATAGCCATTCGATCTAGGGAAGAGTGCTTGCTATGAAAAAATTCATTTTTTCTTGACAGCTAAAGACCCCAATAGATAAGAAAAGGAAAATCCTTAAAATATTTATTATTCCTATTTTGGACCCAAGACGTTCATTTCTCCTCAAAATAGGGGCCTTTCGAAACACATCTTTGATAAAATACAGTAGCACACAAATTTCAAATATGAATAGAGAAAGGGAATCCAACAAATACATGTTCTATAGATTCAACATTTATTTTACATAGTGAACACCAACTATGAAAAATATTTTGGTGCCTTTCAATCATATCCCAAGTAGGGACCTTTTTTTCAAGAATGTACCATATGAATATGCAAGCTTTAGCCAAGAACTTCGCCTTCAAAACTCCTATCCGCCACTCTTCCCATCCTCATCAACTATAGCTACATTTAAGTGCATATACCCCATCTTGTGTGTACAAATGTCAATTGGTGAACGATCCAAACCAATTCTTCATCATTCTTGGAGATTCCAATATGAGCCACAAGTAAATCATTAATACAACCCCTCCAAATTTCCCAAAAAGCTTTTTTGTTTTGCAAATATTCAACTATAATCCAACCTTGATGCCATATAGTGGATTTATCAGGGCAATTAATATGGGCTAGTCTTGAGATGAATTTTTCCTTGAGAAAATATATAAGATGCTACAAAAAGTGGCTTTCTTGATTGCATGTAGGCCAGGGATATTATTTGAGTCTGACCTTTGACCCATTTCCAATACCTCGTGTCAATTTTAAATCAATAAGATCCCAGGAGTTTAGAGAAACACACCATATAACCCAAATATTAGTTTGGGGCTTGTCCCTCAACTACATCTAGTCTTCAAGAGAATAAGTATGAATAAATTTTTGATAGAGTACCCGAGTCAATGGGATGATAGTAGGTAGGAGTCACAATCCACATTTAGCCACCAAGGCTTTTAAGCACTAGAAAATATTTTTGAGGACCCAGTTGCAAAGCAATTTATACCTTGCAATGTGTTTTGAGTTAAACCATGGAAGGCCAAAATGATAGTCAGAGTGTTAGGCCCCTATACTACTAGTGTAACCCCTTATTGTTATTAGTACAACCCCCTTATTATATTTATGTACCCATGTAGTCCCCATATTGTTACTATTGTGCACAATAGAAGCCGACTATTGTTATTTATGTGCCCTTACATTATTATTGTTATGTCGCCTCTGATTAAATTATGACCCCATATACTCGTATATATAGAAAAGAGGTCTTGTCATTTGTATCATCCAAGAATTATGCATTTGTGTAATGTAGAGGAGGTTTCCCCCTTGAAGAGATTGAATTCTAAGTTGTTCATCTATATTTTCTATCTTTTTGTGAGCTGGTTTCATAACATTTGGTATTAGAGCTTTAGATTCTAGGGTTTTCGCTGCTCCAAACAGGTCATCGTGGAATTTTCATTATATCATTTTCACTACGACGTTTCCAAAGCTAAAACAAAAACCTGTTTGACACGAAATCGGTCTGCACCTCAGGTCTGAATTTCAGATCTTTCCTTGCTATATTTTCGGATATATAATCTAAGGAAGTCAGGGTTTTTGCAAACTCCCAAATTACATCTTAAACAGGTGACCTTGGGAAAGTCGTCATAACTTTCTCTCTAAGCATCAGATTGAATTTTCATAAGAAGTTACAGAAAGAGGACATACTATAGTCTTTTTTGGGTATCTTTTACATTTGAAAGTCAAACGAGTGACACGTGGAATGTCATACAAATTCACTCTTATGAAATGGTGTATAATCAAGTCATCTTGGGAGATTGTGGATAAATATTTCTTGGAGAATACAATTTTGATCATACTAGTGCCATTGGAAAGAGGACGCAATGGACTATTCCAAGTCACGATTTGAGAACTGGAAGATCCATAATTACACTAATGTTTGCCTTATTTTTTTGAGAGGTTTCAAGGGAAAATGATTGAGTGGAAAGAGAGAGAAAAACAAGAAAATGATGCGAGGGCCCTAACATATCCCCCTACATTGCATACTCTCAAGTATTATGTCCTAGTGAATTTATTTGAGGCCTAAACCATATAAGGCCAAATTGGACTTCTTCAACAACTAGTAGAAATTTCTAATCCCCAAGACCACACCTCTTCGTTAAGATTTTAGTATTGGAATTGGATTTTGCACAAATTTACCTTATCACTGGATTTTCAAGGAAAGGTGCCATAGTATTAGTGTTTAGTGGGAAAAGCACACCAAACGAGAGTGTTGGTGACTATGTGGTCAGATAATATGCAACACATGCCTATAAGGTTAATTGTAAGATACCTATTAAAGAGGTTAATGGATTTACATTACACACGATCACCTTAGTAACAAGATCTGTGGGAACACATTTAGCCTCTAGGGAACACATGGAGCTATCAATATTATATTTACAACCTATTATTTCAACTTGGTAAAAATCGAGCACCGCCACCCAATCTAGAGTGGTCTTCCACCACTTCACCCTCGAGCCAAGAATTCCTACCATGGATCAAATCCCTCATGTTCATCTCTACAATGGATATTTAATATCCTCTTTCATGATATGGTTTCCATTAGAGGCGTCCCACTTTTATGGATCTTTTTTATCCATTTGCCTAGACTATACCCAATAAAATCTCGCCTTTATCTCCTACAATGCTTTTATGTTTTTTCTTAACTTAACATATTTCTCCACCTAAGTAGCTTACAAGATATTTATCTCCAAATCCGTTAAACTCATCTATATTTGGATCTAGAAGTCTTATCATGAAATAATTATCCATTACCATTCACCAATGGGACTTGGCAAGAATATCATCTCTTGCTGTCTCACTTTTCCAAGTGATTAATTATTTTATTTATTTCATAATAAAGTATTTACTTTTATTGTTACACATAAAACCTAGCTTTTCTTAGCTTAGGCTAGAAAAGTTTTACATACAAGGGATGAGTGTTACATACTCCCCACCTTAAGTTTACACTTTCCTTCGTGTATTACTACATTTTACAATATTATTTCCTTGTTCACGGGTAGTTGTCTCTAAATTTACACGCTCCCATGGTCTTGCCATTTGATGCAGACCTTCCGATATATATATCGGTTATAAAGGAGTTTTACCTGTACATTTCCTTCCATCGCTATATGTGATATTTGTTTCAATCAATTTGTGATATATTTTACATGCATAAATTCAACGTTGTTTACTGTAGTTAATATCATAACTTGATATATAGTACTACTATTTGAGTAATGACGAGTTATGTTGCCTTCAATTTAAATATGCTTCCTCATGTTCATTATGTTGGAAGAAATGCATGTTTTTCTCCTTCTTCCAATGCCTTTGTGTTCTCGCCAAACACTTGCTTCATGCAGTTCCCCTACATTAGTCACAACAAGTCAAACTAGCACATTTAACTAATCAACATGTATAAAATATCATATCAAATTAGCTCAACATAACCATCAAAATCATATGTACCCCTCAATTATAGGTCACATGTAATCCACATAGATCATACTCATAATCACATGTATACAAAATTGGAATAAAACACTGATACTTATCCTGAATCACTTCTTAGCTTCTTTCTTCTATATTCACTCTAGATTGGTTGCCTCACCTGGCAATCCCCAATGCTTTCTCTTCAACCATGTATACCTACACATAGTGTGTAGTGCACACATACAACTATATATGTCATGTATCATCATGCATTATATGCATCCATATCGGTATTATATGTATTTCTTGTACACAGTACTACCTATACCACTTGTACACCATACCAATTTCCATAGCCTCACCTATGCAAAATATACTTCATCCACGTAGGTTAGATTTATGCCAAAAAAATTCCTTCCATTACTCATATTACCTTCAAGCAACTCCACTCAAGCCATGTTTGGTTTGTCTATTGGAGAATAAGGAGTTAATGGACTTGTTCAGCTTCTGCAACTAGAGAATAGCTGATTTTTTATTTTATTTTATGTCAAAGTATTCAAATTATTTTCCTTAGATAATCCTTTTTATGTATCTTGGTGTTACAGGAAATTTTCAGCAATTGATAACATAGAAGAAAAATACAATTTTACAAAACCAATAACCTTGAGTTTTTGGATTGAATTTGTCCCATAGGAAAGGTTTTAATAATAGAGGAATATGACCTCTGCTTAATCATAAGGAGTAATATTGACTATGATAGTTAGTCTAATATGGATTTCAATGTTATAGTTGAAGCTTAATAACACCCTTAACTTTGTATTTAACCAAAAACATACTTGTTCGTACTCAAGAAGTACTCCACTCTTAAATTAATCATGTAATATGATTGATTGTTATTCTTTCTACACTTCTTGCAACACCTTGTTGGCCATGAATCATTTAGTGTATGTCCAAAACCAATTTCATAATTAGTATGTAATTACATACATTTCTCATATATGAGTTGTGAAAGTTGCAATGTTTTCAATTCCACACCCTCTAAGTTTAGGCACTATGTACCAAGGTGTGATCCTAAGGTATTTACCTCATTGAATCAGCCCTAGAAACAAAAGAATAAAACTCATTTATCCATTATTAACAATTGTTATGTTTTCCTCTTCAAACCAGATATCATTATTAATGATATATGTTAGGTAAACCTCCCAATATTTCTTGGTAGGAAATAGTGGTGCAACATATGTATTCCAACTAGTATGATTGTGAATTGGTTGATTATATTGCTAGATCCCAATATCTTTGTGCACACCACCTCGATTACCAGTACTGCTTTGTCATTATCTTCTTATTTTTAGTAACCAGTTGTTGCTTGGATTTGTTATCCTCTTTCTTCCTTGTCTATAACATTTTATATGTTACCTTTTACTTGAAGTGTGTATTATTTTACTACTAGCCTAAGATTCTTTGATTTTAATAGCTTGTTACGTTCCTAATCTAGTTTATCATTCTTGTTATTCATTTGGTGGTTATGAATTGTTCTCTTTCTACTTCCAGTGCATCCAGCACCACCATATCTAATATGTTTGTCATTTCTATTATTATCAGCATGTATAGTTTGTTTATATAAACACACAGATCATTGTAATCTTTTCCCTTCGAACAAGAAGTACATTTACAAGATCTAACATACTTCTACTGAAAGCATGTTTCTCTTGTTTCATATTGGAAAGATACCTATTTATGGGTTGTTATTAAAATAAATCCATTTATATTTGGATTGATATGAACATCCATGACACATTGAAATTGAGTGAACTATTAAGAATGTTATTTTATGATTAATATTGTCTTTCTACTATTAATCGAGAAGCGCTAGGAGTTGCTTCCATTATGTATTTTTACTTTTTGGGTGTCAGTCCCATTGACCTACTTATGAAGGTCATAAATTGGTTCATGTATGATATCTTCATGCATAAATTAAGTTGTATTGAATGTATGCATACTCTTTACAATTTTGAGACCATTTCAATATAATGTTGAATATATAATTTTTGTTTCTTATTTATTTTAGTTACAATTATTATTTTAATCAATCACGCTTGTAGTTCCAAAATATGCATGTCCAATGAAATATGCATATAATACTGACTATATGAAAGAACATATAGTTCTCATTATTTAATACCTCGTCCATGGACCAAAGACCCCATTCCAACTAATTTCCTTCCTTAGAAATATTTTCTACATCACTGTTTCACTCCCTATAAATATTAGTGCATGGAAAATAAACATAAAAAAGCTTCATCCTTGATAAATTGTCCAATGTGTGAGTAAGTTTCTAGAAATACCATTGATCCAATTTATAACTAGGCAAGAATCATTGAACACTTAGAGTTGATCAAAATCCTTATCACAAGCAAAAGTCATAAATTAACGACGAGATAATAGCTCTTCAAAATTTTGAATCCCTCCCAAGTCCCATATTGACCTTAAAATAGTGTTGATATGATAAATAAATAATAGAGCCACCACTACATGAGAAATGTCCCTCTTTCTAGGCCCCATCAAAGAACGCCATGGGAAAGATTTGTTAGGCTCCTTTGGAACCATGAGCCTAATCCATGAAGGGACAGAAGGTTGATGAAAATGAGAAAGAATAGGAAAAACTTCAATAGCCATTCGATCTAGGGAAGAGTGCTTGCTATGAAAAAATTCATTTTTTCTTGACAGCTAAAGACCCCAATAGATAAGAAAAGGAAAATCCTTAAAATATTTATTATTCCTATTTTGGACCCAAGACGTTCATTTCTCCTCAAAATAGGGGCCTTTCGAAACACATCTTTGATAAAATACAGTAGCACACAAATTTCAAATATGAATAGAGAAAGGGAATCCAACAAATACATGTTCTATAGATTCAACATTTATTTTACATAGTGAACACCAACTATGACCAATATTATGGTGCCTTTCAATCATATCCCAAGTAGGGACCTTTTTTTCAAGAATGTACCATATGAATATGCAAGCTTTAGCCAAGAACTTCGCCTTCAAAACTCCTATCCACCACTCTTCCCAACCTCATCAACTATAGCTACATTTAAGTGCATATACCCCATCTTGTGTGTACAAATTTCAATTGGTGAGCGATCCAAACCAATTCTTCATCATTCTTGGAGATTCCAATATGAGCCACAAGTAAATCATTAATACAACCCCTCCAAATTTCCCAAAAAACTTTTTTGATTTGCAAATATTCAACTATAATCCAACCTTGATGCCATATAGTGGATTTATCAGGGCAATTAATATGGGCTAGTCTTGAGATGCATTTTTCCTTGAGAAAATATATAAGATGCTACAAAAAGTGGCTTTCTTGATTGCATGTAGGCCAGGGATATTATTTGAGTCTGGCCTTTGACCCATTTCCAATACCTCGTGTCAATTTTAAATCAATAAGATCCCAAGAGTTTAGAAAAGCACACCATATAACCCAAATATTAGTGTGGGGCTTGTCCCTCAACTACATCTAGTCTTCAAGAGAATAAGTATGAATACATTTTTGATAGAGTACCCGAGTCCATGGGATGATAGTAGATAGGAGTCACAATCCACATTTAGCCACCAAGGCTTTTAAGCACCAGAAAATATTTTTGAGGACCCAGTTGCAAAGCAATTTATACCTTGCAATGTGTTTTGAGTTAAACCATGGAAGGCAAAATTATAGTCAGAGTGTTAGGCCCCTATACTACTTGTGTAACCCCTTATTGTTATTAGTACAACCCCCTTATTCTATTTATGTACCCATGTAGTCCCTATATTGTTACTATTGTGCACAATAGAAGCTGACTATTGTTATTTATGTGCCCTTACATTATTATTGTTATGTTGCCTCTGATTATATTATGACCCCATAGACTCTTATATATAGAAAAGAGGTATTGTCATTTGTATCATCCAAGAATTGTGCATTTGTGTAATGTAAAGGAGGTTTCCCCCTCGAAGAGATGGAATTCTAAGTTGTTCATCTATATTTTCTACCTTTTTGTGAGCTGGTTTCATAACATTTGGTATCAGAGCTTTGGATTCTAGGGTTTTCGCTGCTCCAAATAGGTCATCGTGGAATTTTCACTATAACATTTTCACTACGACGTTTCAGAAGCTAAAACAAAAACCTGTTTGACACGAAATCGGTCTGCACCTCAGGTCTGAATTTCAGATCTTTCCTTGCTATATTTTCGGATATATAATCTAAGGAAGTCAGGGTTTTTGCAAACTCCCGAATTACATCTTAAACAGGTGACCTTGGGAAAGTCGACATAACTTTCTCTCTAAGCATCAGATTGAATTTTCATAAGAAGTTACAGAAAGAGGACATACTATAGTCTTTTTTGGGTATCTTTTACATTTGAAAGTCAAAACAGTGACACGTGGAAGGTCATACAAATTCACTCTTATGAAATGGTGTATAATCAAGTCATCTTGGGAGATTGTGCATAAATATTTCTTGGAGAATACAATTTTGATCATACTAGTGCCATTGGAAAGAGGACGCAATGGACTACTCTAAGTCATGATTTGAGAACTGGAAGATCCATAATTACACTAATGTTTGGCTTATTTTTTTGGGAGGTTTCAAGGGAAAATGATTGAGTGGAAAGAGAGAGAAAAACAAGAAAATGATGCGAGGGCCCTAACATATCCCCCTACATTGCATACTCTCAAGTATTATGTCCTAGTGAATTTATTTGAGGCCTAAACCATATAAGGCCAAATTGGACTTCTTCAACAACTAGTAGAAATTTCTAATCCCCAAGACCACACCTCTTGGTTAAGATTTTAGTATTGGAATTGGATTTTGGACAAATTTACCTTATCACTGGATTTTCAACGAAAGGTGCCATAGTATTAGTGTTTAGTGGGAAAAGCACACCAAACAAGAGTGTTGGTGACTATGTGGTCAGATAATATGCAACACATGCCTATAAGGTTAATTGTAAGATACCTATTAAAGAGGTTAATGGATTTACATTACACACGATCACCTTAGTAACAAGATCTGTGGGAACGCATTTAGCCTCTAGGGAACACATGGAGCTATCAATATGATATTTACAGCCTATTATTTCAACTTGGTAAAAATCGAGCACCGCCACCCAATCTAGATTTGTCTTCCACCACTTCACCCTCGAGCCGAGAATTCCTACCATGGATCAAATCCCTCATGTTCATCTCTACAATGGATATTTAATATCCTCTTTCATGATATGGTTTCCATTAGAGGCGTCCCACTTTTATGGATCTTTTTTATCCATTTGCCTAGACTCTTCCCAAAAAAATCTCGCCTTTATCTCCCGCGAGGCTTTTCCTAGTAAAAGCTTGGCTTTATCTAGGAACAATACTTTTCCTAGTAAAAGCTTGGCTTACTAGATATTTATCTCCAAATCCATTAAGCTCATCTATATTTGGATCTAGAAGTCTTATCATGAAATAATTATCCATTACCATTCACCAATGGGACTTGGCAAGAATATCATCTCTTGCTGTCTCACTTTTCCAAGTGATTAATTATTTTATTTATTTCATAATAAAGTATTTACTTTTATTGTTACACATAAAACCTAGCTTTTCTTAGCTTAGGCTAGAAAAGTTTTACATACAAGGGATGAGTGTTACATACTCCCCACCTTAAGTTTACACTTTCCTTCGTGTATTACTACATTTTACAATATTATTTCCTTGTTCACGGGTAGTTGTCTCTAAATTTACACGCTCCCATGGTCTTGCCATTTGGTGCAGACCTTCCGATATATATATCGGTTATAAAGGAGTTTTACCTGTACATTTCCTTCCATTGCTATATGTGACATCTGTTTCAGTCAATTTGTGATAGATTTTAGATGCATAAATTCAACGTTGTTTACTGTAGTTAATATCATAACTTGATATATAGTACTACTATTTGAGTAATGACGGGTTATGTTGCCTTCAATTTAAATATGCTTCCTCATGTTCACTATGTTGGAAGAAATGCATGTTTTTCTCCTTCTTCCAATGCCTTTGTGTTCTCGCCAAACAGTTGCTTCATGCAGTTCCCCTACATTAGTCACAACAAGTCAAACTAGCACATTTAACTAATCAACATGTATAAAATATCATATCAAATTAGCTCAACATAACCATCAAAATCATATGTACCCCTCAATTATAGGTGACATGTAATCCACATAGATCATACTCATAATCACATGTATACAAAATTGGAATAAAACACTGATACTTATCCTGAATCACTTCTTAGCTTCCTTCTTCTATATGCACTTTAGATTGGTTGCTTCACCTGGCAATCCCCAATGCTTTATCTTCAACCATGTATACCTACACATAGTGTGTAGTGCACACATACAACTATATATGTCATGTATCATCATGCATTATATGCATCCATATCGGTATCATATGTATTTCTTGTACACAGTACTACCTATACCACTTGTACACCATACCAATTTCCATAGCCTCACCTGCGAAAAATATACTTCATCCACATAGGTTAGTTTTATGCCAAAAAAATTCCCTCCATTACTCATATTACCTTCAAGCAACTCCACTCAAGCCATGTTTGGTTTGTCTATTGGAGAATAAGGTGTTAATGGACTTGCTCAGCTTCTGCAACTAGAGAATAGCTGATTTTTTATTTTATTTTATGTCAAAGTATTCAAATTATTTTCCTTAGATAATCCTTTTAATGTATCTTGGTGTTACAGGAAATTTTCAGCAATTGATAACATAGAAGAAAAATACAATTTTACAAAACCAATAACCTTGAGTTTTTGGATTGAATTTGTCCCATAGGAAAGGTTTTAATAATAGAGGAATATGACCTCTACTTAATCATAAGGAGTAATATTGACTATGATAGTTAGTCTAATATGGATTTCAATGTTATAGTTGAAGCTTAATAACACCCTTAACTTTGTATTTAACCAAAAACATACTTGTTTGTACTCAAAAAGTACTCCACTCTTAAATTAATCATGTAATATGATTGATTGTTATTCTTTCTACAATTCTTGCAACACCTTGTTGGCCATGAATCATTTAGTGTATGTCCAAAACCAATTTCATAATTAGTATCTAATTACATACATTTCTCATATATGAGTTGTGAAAGTTGCAATTTTTTCAATTCCACACCCTCTAAGTTTAGGCACTATGTACCAGGTGTGATCCTAAGGTATTTACCTCATTGAATCAGCCCTAGAAACAAAAGAATAAAACTCATTTATCCATTATTAACAATTGTTATGTTTTCCTCTTCCAACCAGATATAATTATTAATGATATATGTTAGGTAAACCTCCCAATATTTCTTGGTAGGAAATAGTGGTGCAACATATGTATTCCAACTAGTATGATTGTGAATTGGTTGATTATATTGCTAGATCCCAATGTCTTTGTGCGCAACACCTCGATTACCAGTACTGCTTTTTCATTATCTTCTTATTTTTAGTAACCAGTTGTTGCTTGGATTTATTATCCTCTTTCTTCCTTGTCTATAACATTTTATATGTTACCTTTTACTTGAAGTGTGTATTATTTTACTACTAGCCTAAGATTCTTTGATTTTAATAGCCTGTTATGTTCCTAATCTAGTGTATCATTCTTGTTATTCATTTGGTGGTTATGAAATTTTCTCTTTCTACTTCCAGTGCATCCAGCACCACCATATCTAATATGTTTGTCATTTCTATTATTATCAGCATGTATAGTTTGTTTATATAAACACACAGATCATTGTAATCTTTTCCCTTCGAACAAGAAGTACATTTACAAGATCTAACATACTTCTACTGAAAGCATGTTTCTCTTGTTTCATATTGGAAAGATACCTATTTATGGGTTGTTATTAAAATAAATCCATTTATATTTGGATTGATATGAACATCCATGACACATTGAAATTGAGTGAACTATTAAGAATGTTATTTTATGATTAATATTGTCTTTCTACTATTAATCGAGAAGCGCTAGGAGTTGCTTCCATTATGTATTTTTACTTTTTGGGTGTCAGTCCCATTGACCTACTTATGAAGGTCATAAAGTGGTTCATGTATGATATCTTCATGCATACATTAAGTTGTATTGAATGTATGCATACTCTTTACAATTTTGAGACCATTTCAATATAATGTTGAATATATAATTTTTGTTTCTTATTTATTTTAGTTACAATTATTATTTTAATCAATCACGCTTGTAGTTCCAAAATATGCATGTCCAATGAAATATGCATATAATACTGACTATATGAAAGAACATATAGTTCTCATTATTTAATACCTCGTCCATGGACCAAAGACCCCATTCCAACTAATTTCCTTCCTTAGAAATATTTTCTACATCACTGTTTCACTCCCTATAAATATTAGTGGATGGAAAGTAAACATAAAAAAGCTTCATCCTTGATAAATTGTCGAATGTGTGAGTAAGTTTCTAGAAATACCATTGACCCAATTTATAACTAGGCAAGAATCATTGAACACTTAGAGTTGATCAAAATCCTTATCACAAGCAAAAGTCACAAATTAACGACGAGATAATAGCTCTTCAAAATTTTGAATCCCTCCCAAGTCCCATATTGACCTTAAAATAGTGTTGATATGATAAATAAATAATAGAGCCACCACTACATGAGAAATGTCCCTCTTTCTAGGCCCCATCAAAGAACGCCATGGGAAAGATTTGTTAGGCTCCTTTGGAACCATGAGCCTAATCCATGAAGGGACAGAAGGTTGATGAAAATGAGAAAGAATAGGAAAAACTTCAATAGCCATTCGATCTAGGGAAGAGTGCTTGCTATGAAAAAATTCATTTTTCTTGACAGCTAAAGACCCCAATAGATAAGAAAAGGAAAATCCTTAAAATATTTATTATTCCTATTTTGGACCCAAGACGTTCATTTCTCCTCAAAATAGGGGCCTTTCGAAACAAATCTTTGATAAAATACAGTAGCACACAAATTTCAAATATGAATAGAGAAAGGGAATCCAACAAATACATGTTCTATAGATTCAACATTTATTTTACATAGTGAACACCAACTATGACCAATATTATGGTGCCTTTCAATCATATCGCAAGTAGGGACTTTTTTTTCAAGAATGTACCATATGAATATGCAAGCTTTAGCCAGGAACTTCGCCTTCAAAACTCCTATCCACCACTCTTCCCAACCTCATCAACTATAGCTACATTTAAGTGCATATACCCCATCTTGTGTGTACAAATGTCAATTGGTGAACGATCCAAACCAATTCTTCATCATTATTGGAGATTCCAATATGAGCCACAAGTAAATCATTAATACAACCCCTCCAAATTTCCCAAAAAGATTTTTTAATTTGCAAATATTCAACTATAATCCAACCTTGATGCCATATAGTGGATTTATCAGGGCAATTAATATGGGCTAGTCTTGAGATGCATTTTTCCTTGAGAAAATATATAAGATGCTACAAAAAGTGGCTTTCTTGATTGCATGTAGGCCAGGGATATTATTTGAGTCTGACCTTTGACCCATTTCCAATACCTCGTGTCAATTTTAAATCAATAAGATCCCAGGAGTTTAGAAAAACACAACATATAACCCAAATATTAGTGTGGGCCTTGTCCCTCAACTACATCTAGTCTTCAAGAGAATAAGTATGAATACATTTTTGATAGAGTACACGAGTCCATGGGATGATAGTAGATAGGAGTTACAATCCACATTTAGCCACCAAGGCTTTTAAGCACTAGAAAATATTTTTGAGGACCCAGTTGCAAAGCAATTTATACCTTGCAACGTGTTTTGAGTTAAACCATGGAAGGCCAAAATGATAGTCAGATTGTTAGGCCCCTATACTACTAGTGTAACCCCTTATTGTTATTAGTACAACCCCCTTATTATATTTATGTACCCATGTAGTCCCCATATTGTTACTATTGTGCACAAAAACCGACTATTGTTATTTATGTGCCCTTACATTATTATTGCTATGTCGCCTCTGATTATATTATGACCCCATAGACTCTTATATATAGAAAAGAGGTCTTGTTATTTGTATCATCCAAGAATTGTGCATTTGTGTAATGTAAAGGAGGTTTCCCCCTCAAAGAGATTGAATTCTAAGTTGTTCATCTATATTTTCTATCTTTTTGTGAGCTGGTTTCATAACATTTGGTATCAGAGCTTTGGATTCTAGGTTTTCGCTGCTCCAAACAGGTCATCGTGGAATTTTCACTATAACATTTTCACTACGACGTTTCAGAAGCTAAAACAAAAACTTGTTTGACACGAAATCGGTCTGCACCTCAGGTCTGAATTTCAGATCTTTCCTTGCTATATTTTTGGATATATAATCTAAGGAAGTCAGGGTTTTTTCAAACTCCCAAATTACATCTTAAACAGGTGACATTGGGAAAGTCGTCATAACTTTCTCTCTAAGCATCAGATTGAATTTTCATAAGCAGTTACAGAAAGAGGACATACTATAGTCTTTTTTGGGTATCTTTTACATTTGAAAGTCAAAATAGTGACACGTGGAATGTCATACAATTTCACTCTTATGAAATGGTGTATAATCATTCATCTTGGGAGATTGTGCATAAATATTTCTTGGAGAATACAATTTTGATCATACTAGTGCCATTGGAAAGAGGACGCAATGGACTACTCCAAGTCACGATTTGAGAACTGGAAGATCCATAATTACAAAGCTACAGCCGTTTCAAGATTAAGCTCCTAAAATCAAGAAAAAGTGATATGAGGAAGTTTGATGGCAAGGATCTAGTAAATTGGATACTACATATGGAGAAATATTTTGATCTACATGGTGCACCACTGTTACAAAAGGTATGTATTGCATCTAATTATTTAGAACCGAATCAATTTTTATGGTATAAAGGGCTTTGCTCTCGTAAACCACTTGTCACATGGTCAATTTTCATGGAGGAAATGATAGCACATTATGACAATACAAAGAGAAACTACTTTTTTAGCCAATTGATAAATCTCAAACAAAAGTATTCAATGTAGAGAAAATTAAGGAATTCCAAAAATTGAGTATAAGGTAAAATGATATTCCCAAGAAGTAGAGGACTGATGTCTCCATAGGGACTTTAAAGGATAACATTCAACATGAGGTTTGTCTTTGGGAACCTGATTCATTGGAGAAGGCATTCAGGTTGGCAAGAAAAGTCGAAAGAAAAATTATGGAAACAAGGAATTCTACCCCTCACAACTATAAACAGAGAAGTGTTGTTTCTCCTATCCTTTCACAACCTACAAGGGTGACACCAGAACAACTGGAAGAAAAAAGAGAAAAAGGGCTTTGTTACAATTATGATAGAAAATGCACTAAAGGTCATAAGTGCGCTGAGAAAAAATTATTTTACATAGATTATGAAGAGGAGGAAGAAAAAGGTCAAGAAATGTCAATAGAAGAGGATATACACCAGGAACCAACCCCAAAGAAAGAATAAATGAATACGAACATATCTTGTAAAACATTGGCAAGAATTACCACTCCTCAAACTATCAAGATAGAAGGACATATCAAGAAGAAAAAGGTTCAAGAAGTGAAAAATCACATCGAGAAATAAGAAATGAATCCAACCATATCTTCTAATGCATTGGCTAGAATTACCATTCCTCAAACTATCAAGATAGAAGGACATATCAAGAAGAAAAATGTTCAAGAAGTGAAAGACCACATTGAGCATCAAGAAATGAATCCAACCATATCTTGTAAAGCATTGGAAGAAATTACCACTCCTCAAACTCTAAAGATAGAAGGGCATACCAAGAAGAAAACGGTTCAACCAATGAAAGATCACATCGAGCATCAACAACAAGTTCTCCAACTTTTAGAGGATAACACCACTTTTGTGCAGAATCGAATGAAACAACAGGTAGATCAACATCACAATGAAAAATATTTTGATGTAGGTGATTTGGTATTTTTACGCCTACATCTCAAGTAAGCTATTTATGAGAAGGAGATGCTGGAAATACTACATGCACTTAAGAAATGGTGACCTTACCAAACGGGAAGACACTTCAAGGTAAAAATAGATCATGATAGTCTTAAATACTTTTTAGAACAAATATTATCTTTAGAAGAACAGGAAAAATGGGCCACAAATATGTTGGCTTATGACTTTGACATCATCTATAGAAAAGGGAAGCAAAATTTTGTTACAGATGGACTCTCAAGAAACAATGAGGATGTGGAAGCATTGTTTTGTGTTATTTCTATTATCCAACCAAATTGGATAAATGAAGCAAGGGATGAATGGAAGAAGGATGAAGAAGTGTGGCCGATCATTCAAAAGTTGCAGAAGATCCCAATTCAAACAATATTGTGATAACTTGAAGAGGAAGGAAAAATCATATTGGAACTTGGAGCACTCAGAGAAACAAGAACTCGACAGCTATGAAATCAATCACTTTCAGAGTATCTCATCAAGTGGAAGAACTTACCCACTAAAGATTCCACATGGGAGGACAAGAATTTTATACAGAAGCATAAAGAACTACTCAAGCATTGAGGACAACACCTTTTGATGGGGAGGGGCATGTTAGGCCCCTATGCTACTAGTGTAACCCCATATTGTTATTAGTACAAACCCCTTATTATAGTGTTGTACCCATGTAGTCCCCACATTGTTACCGTTGTGCACCATAGAAGCCAACTCTTATTATTATTGTGCCCTTACCTTATTATTGTTATGTCGGCTTTTATTATATTATGACCCCTTAGACTCCTATATATAGAAAGGAGGTATTATCATTTTTATCATCCAAGAATTGTTCACTTGTGCAATGTAAAGGAGGTTGTGCCCTCGAAGAGGCTAAATTCTAAGGCATTCATCTATATTTTCTATCTTTTTTTGAGTTGGTTTCATAGCATAGAGACATCCCACAAACATTTAAAGTAGAAAAATATAGCTCTTTCTAAAACTCCCCTTCAACAAAAGTGACTAAAATCCAAAACACAAGAATATCTTCAAGGATTGATTTAACCAAAACAAGTCTCCTTGCACTGGACAACCTGCTTAGGCTCCAACCTTTTAGTATTTTTTCCAACTTAGTGATTAGCTAGGACCAATTTTCTTTTCTGTAGTATTTTGGTTTCAGTTGGAAACCCAAATATTTTATACCTACATCCATTTCAATAAAGGGAAATGAAAACATATTCTTGAGATTCCTCACTTCATGATCTGCAAAAGTTTTAGCTGAAATATAATATTTTTTAGTAATTAGCTAGCATGTTAGTAGCTATTCCAAATAGATTATTTATATTTGATAACTTAGATACATAACTACACTTACCATTACAAAAAATAGTATGACATGAACAAAATGTAAATGTGTAATTTATATATAATTTACAACAACAAGACTGTGAAATTTTCCTCTACACTTAGCCTTAGCCACAAGATGAATGCGTCCATCCACTACTAGTAAAAAATTTAAATGGGACAAGGGGAATCGTGGTCTCAACTCTTTCTATGCATGGAATAATGGAGAGATAGACCCATTTATAAGAACCAAAAAGGATATCTATTGAATGCACCCCATCACCAAATTCAAAGTCAATCCCAAAGTCCAAGTGACTCAAGAGAAGTCTGATGTATATCCTTGTAACATGATCATAGGCCTTAGAGAAAAAAGTTTGATGACAACTACATTTAATATGAGGGATTTTATACTATGAGGCCCCTCTTGAGCCACCCTTATAACCCCTATAGCCTTATAGATCTATCTGCCTTTAAGTAACCCAAATTGTTCATTTGAAATAGAGTTTGACAAAATAGGATGTAGCCCTCTATCAATGATTTTGGAAATAGCCAAACCAACTTGAGGTTCACTTCAAAGTCTTGGGAATTCAAAAATCCATTGTTTGGGTTATATGAGGATGTAACATAACCTCTAAGCCTTTGAGAATTACCTACTAGGTTCCCATTCCCTAAATTTTACTTCGGTTAAAATTAAAATTCAATCAGTCATCACAAGTATTACATGAAAAAATACTTATAATACCCAATACTCATATTCTTCAAAGTATTACAACATCAAAGAAAGGAGCCATACCCCTTGAGTACCATACTGCAACTCCTTTGAGGCTTTACTGGATTCATGATGTGGACTCTTAGGTTCAATAATGCTGGGTCCCTATAATAATAGTAATTACCCCATTACTATTGTAGTTGCATCCATTATTAATATCTTTGTGCCCCTATTATCCCCATATTGTTATTACTGTGCCCCATAGAATCCCTCTATTATTATTTTTGTGGCTTTATATTATTATTGTTAGGTTGGCTCAATTATATTGTGACTTCTTAGACTCCTATATATAGAAAGGAGGTTTTGTCATTTGAATCATCCAAGAATCATTCAATTATGTAATTTAAAGGAGGTTTCCCCCTTGAAGAGGTTAATTCTAAGGCATTGATTTATCTTTTCTATCTTTTCTTGAGCTGGTTTCATAACATTTGGCATCAGAGCTTTGGATTGTAGGGTTTCGCTCCTCCAAACAGGTCATCGTGGCATTTTCGCTATAATCGTTTTTCTGCAATGTTTCAGAAGTTTCAAGAAAAAACCCATTTGAGAAGAAATAGCGGTAAACCTCGGGCCTAAATTTTGGAGCTTTTTGCACTATATTTGTGGAGATATGATCTGAGGAAGTTGGTCTTTTTGCAGACTCTTGAATTACATTCCAAACAGGTGACCTAGGGAAAATTGTCATAACTTTCTCTCTGGGAATCGGATTGAAATTTCATAAGAAGGTACAGGAAGAGGACAGACTATAGTTTCTTGTATGCATCTTTCAGATCCAAAGGTTGAAACAGTGACTTGTGGCACTGTACAAGTTTGCTCTACTGAACTAGTCTATAATCAAGCCACTGTGGGAGATTTCACATAACTCTTCCTTGGAGAATCCAATTTCGGTCAGAATTGTGGCATTGGAAAGAGGACACAGAGGGTTACTGCAAGTCACAAATTCAGAACTAGATGATTGGAAAGTATAGAGATACATCAGAGGCAATATAGAGCTCCTACAAAGTGAAAAAAGGTGTGTATATTTTCTTAAATTTTTGCTTAAGCTTGGTTTGAAAATTTATTTTGAAGGAATTCAAAGGGCATAGTAGAGCATTATTATCGGTAACTGATGCCCTGAGGAAAGAAATGCAAACACCTAGTAAGGAACCTAAAAGCTCTAGCATGACTCATGAAGAAGAGGAATAAATGCTACATGATATATCAAAATTACAAGAACAAGTGCAACAAATGTCACTGCCACAAAAGCGAACAGAAGCTAAGATAAATGGCGCGGAAGCTAAGATGAATTGCATGGAAGCTAAGATGGACAACTTGAAGATAGATTTGAACACAAATTTGAAGATAGGAATGGCAGATTTGAAGACAGATTTGAAAAATTTTCTACAAGAAATACTTACCAATGGTGAAAAGGTAGCAAAGGAAACTCATGATGCGAACAAAAGAAATGTTCATAATGATTTCTTAGACTCTAATTTGGGATCGAAAACCCACCATATTCCAAAAATTGATATGAGGAAGTTTGATGGCAAAGATCCTGCAACATGGATATTACAAATGGAGAATTTTTTCGATCTCAATAATGTGCAAAACACACAAAAGGTACGTATTGCAACTTTATATTTGGAACCAAATCAATTTGTATGGTATCAATGGCTTTGCTCTCGTAAACAAATTATCACTTGTGGAATTTTTATGGAAGAATTGAGAGCACATTATGTGGATACAAAAAGAAACACTTTTTTTAGCCAATTGATAAGTCTCAAACAAAAGGGTTCAATAATGGAGCACATTGAGGAGATCCAAAAATTGAACATAAGGGTAAAAGATATTCCATAGGAGCATAGGATTGATGTGTTCATAGGGACTTTAAAGGATAATATACAACATGATGTTTGCCTTTGGGAACCTGATTCATTAGAGAAGGCATTCAGGTTAGCAAGAAAAATGGAAAGCAAAATTATGGCAACCAGGAAGCATACCACTCACAACTATAAAGATGGAAGTGTGGTTGCTCCTAGTCTTCCACAACCTATAAGGTTGACACCACAACAATTGGAAGAAAAAAGAGAAAAAGGGCTTTGTTACAGTTCTGATAGCAAATACACTAAAGGTCATAAGTGTGATGAGAAGAAATTATTCTAAATAGATTGTGAAGAGGAAGAAGAAAAGGAGCAAGAAAGGTCAAAAGAGGAGGATATACTGTAGGAACAAAGCCTAGATAAAGAAGAAATGAATCTGACCATATCTTGTAATGCATTGGCGGGAATTACCACTCCTCAAACCAACATGATAGAAGGACAAATCAAGAAGAAAAAGGTACTAGTGTTGATTGATTCAGGAAGTACCCACAATTTTATTCATTGTAAGGTAGCAAAAGAATTGAATTGCTTCTTATACCTAGCACCAGAGCGTAAAGTGATGGTTGCAAATGGAGGAAGAATAAATTTCTCTGGAAAGTGCCATAATATCAAGCTATTGATGGGAGAATATGTATTGACTAGCCCAATGCTTTCCATTCCAATGCGAGGTGCTGATGTTGTACTAGGAGTACAATGGCTACAATCCTTGGGTACAATAGCTTTTAATTTTCAAGAACTTGTCGTGAAACTTTCCATGGAAGGAAAGGAAGTTGAATTAAGGGGAATTTCAGGGAAGCCAGGAAAGATAATTAGCTCTAATGGTATGACAAAGCTTCTAAAAAAGGAACAAAAGGGTGTAATTGCACAATTATGTTCCCTAGATGTTTCCACATTGCAATCATCTATTTCTCTAGATATCCAAAAAGTCTTGGACAATCATTCGAGAGTATTTGAGACTCCCAAAGGTCTCCCACCTATTTGTGATCATGATCATGCTATTCATTTGATTCTAGGAAGTGTTCCTCCAAACATCAGGTTGTACAGATATCCCTATGCCCAAAAGAGTGAAATTGAACATTTTCTCTGCTCCAGTAGTATTAGTGCACAAGAAGGATGGATCATGGCACATGTGTCTGGATTATAGGGAGCTCAAAAAGCTCACTATTAAATATAATTTTCCCATTCCCATCATTTATGAATTACTGGATGAATTGCATGGATCAATTTACTTCACCAAGTTGGATCTTCATTCAGGATATCATCAAATCAGAATGAAGACTTAAGACATTCTGAAAACAACATTTAGAACTCATGAGGGTATTATGAATTTTTGGTCATGCCTTTTGGCCTTACCAATGCACCTTCAACATTTCAAGGTTTGATGAATTCCATTTTCAAACCATTCCTTAGAAAATTTGAGTTAGTATTTTTTGATGATATACTAATTTACAGCAAGTCTTGGAAGGATCACGTTGAACATGTTGACAGGGTGCTACAACTATTGGAGGAGAAACAATTATATGCAAAAAGATCCAAATGTTTCTTTGGAGTACAAGAGGTGGAATATCTGGGACATATTGTATCTCATGAAGGAGTTAAGGTAGACCCTAGCAAAATTAAAGCCATTAAGGAATGGAAAATCCCCACATCCATAAAGCATTTGCGAGCATTTCTCTGGTTGACAAGGTATTATCGCAAGTTTGTTAAGAATTATGGGAGAATAGCAGCACCTCTAACAACATTATTGAAGAAAGATGCATTTTCATGGACTCCAGAAGAAACAAAGGCCTTCTAACATCTTAAAGAGGCAATGTGCCAAGCACCGGTCTTAGCTACATTGGACTTCACAAAAACCTTTATTGTGGAATGCGATGCTTCAGGAAATGGAATTGGTGCTATTTTAATGTAGGATTAAAGACCCATTACTTTTGAAAGTCGTCCAATCAAGGGAAAGTTTTTACACAAAGCTATTTAGGAGAAGGAAATGTTGGGAATACTCCATGCACTTAAGAAATGGCGAGCCTACCTAACGGGAAGACACTTCAAGGTAAAAACGGATCATGATAGCCTTAAATAATTTTTAGAACAAAGATTATCCTCTGAAGAGCAACAAAAGTGGGTCACAAAGATGTTGGGTTATGAATTTGAAATCATCTACAAAAAAGGGAAGCAAAATGTGGTGGCAGATGCACTCTCAAGAAAGGATGAGGATGTGGAAGCATTGTTGTGCGCCAATTCTATTATCCAACCAGATTGGATAAACGAAGCAAGGGAGGAATGGAAGAATGACGAAGAAGTATGGGAACTTATTCGAAAGTTACAACAAGATTCCAGTACATCTGATACATTTAGTTGGCAAAATGATTCTTTATGGTACAAAGATCGCTTATACCTCTATAAGAATTCCCAACTAAAACAAAAGATTCTAATGGAATTACACACTTCTCCCTTAGGAGGGCACTCAGGATTTTTAAAAACTTACCACAGGGTTAAGAAGGAATTTTTTTGGGATGGCCTTAAATTGTATATTCAAAAGTTTGTGGCAGAATGTTTGGTTTGCCAACAAAATAAAGTTGAAACAATTAAGACACCAGGTCTATTACAACCTTTATCCATTCCAAGCCAACGTTGGGAGGAGGTTTCAATGGATTTTATCACAGGTTTACCCAAGTCTGAGGGAAAGAGTGTCATCATGGTGGTAGTTGACATACTTACCAAGTATGCACACTTTTTGCATTATCACATCCATTTAAAGCTAGTACAGTTTCTACTGCATTTATGGAAACAATTCAAAAGCTACATGGAAACCAAAAGACTATTGTAAGTGACAGAGATCCCATTTTCACTGGAAATTTTTGGACAAAATTATTTTCTTGTCTTGGTAATCAGTTAGCTCATAGACCATCTTATCATCCTCAATCTGATGGGAAAAATGGGATAGTAAAAAAATGTTTGGAAGGATATCTTCATTGCTTTGTATCTAATAGACAGACACAATGGGTCGAATGGTTGCCTCTGGCTGAATGGTGGTATAACACTTCCTTCCATACAGCAACAAAAATGACCCCATTTATGGCACTTTATGGATATCAGACACCATCCATCACATCAGATTTAAGAGAAAATTCTAAGGTTCAAGCAGTGGAACATCGCATCGAACATCAACAACAAGTCCTCCAACTCTTAAACGATAACCTTGTGTTGGCACAGAATAGAATGAAACAACAGGCGGATCAACATCGCAGTGAAAGAAGTTTTGATGTAGGTGATTGGGTATTCCTACAGCTACAACCATATAAGAAAATGTCCCTCAAGAAAGCTAAGAAGGATAATAAATATCACCAAAGTATTATGGTCTGTACAAGGTGTTGTAAAAGATTGCTACTATGGCAGACAAATTGGAGCTTCCTGCAGCTTCTCGATTGCACCCAGTTTTCCATGTTTCATGTTTAAAGAAGGTTATAGGCGACAAGCTCCTAGTTCAAACAATATTTCCAGAACTTGACGAGGAAGGAAAAATTATATTGGAACCAGAAGCAGTCACAAAAACAAAAACTCGACAGCTATGAAATCAATCAATTTCAGAGTATCTTATGAAGTGGAAGAACTTATCCGCTGAAGATTCCACATGGGAGGATGAGAATTTTATACAGAAGCATCTAAAAATACTCAAATGTTGAGGACAAAACTTTTTTTGAAGGAGAGGGGCATGTTGGGTCCCCTAGTAATTACCCCATTACTATTGTAGTTGCATCCATTATTAATATTGTTGTGCCCCTATTATCCCCATATTTTTATTACTGTGCCCGATGGAATCCCTCTATTGTTATTTTTGTGGCTTTATATTATTATTATTAGGTTGGCTGGGTTATATTGTGACTCCTTAGACTCCTATATATAGAAAGGAGGTTTTGTCATTTGAATCATCCAAGAATCATTCATTTATGTAATGTAAAGGAGGTTGCCCCCTCGAAGAGGCTAAATTCTAAGGCATTCATCTATCTTTTCTATCTTTTCTTGAGCTGGTTTCATAACAAATAAATAGAACCTTAATTAAAGCTTCCAATTCAACCTTATGCACATATTATAACTCAAAGGAGTGATCATCCAAGGTCAATATTATGCGTAAAGAAATACCTTCTTTGTTACCTCAATATCAGCATAAATGAAACTTCAACATATTCTTTTTAAAGCTAGTATTTCCCATAACTCAATCACAATCCTACTACCACAGTTGCATGTAATGTTAGCATGTGTATCTTAGGGATTGTTCACAATTAATTAAAAGAGAAGAATTGGATTCATAATTCATAGCATAAATAACTTGCACCATAGTTTATACAGTTGAGAATTAACCATAGATACCCAATTTATATAGCCGAATCAAGCACGGTTATTCACTATCTCAAACAAAAGACAAGATAACACTAGTATTGCATAAGATCCACATATTATGTTTGTTTAATAACATTAAGTGGGATTGAATTTGTATGTAATGGCTCTCACATACGCTCATATATAATCAACTCATGCCCATATCTAACATAGGAAAATATACTCATTCATAGTAATCATATGTACATTATTCAATCAATTTATATGTAAGAAAAACTTAAGAAATTTCTCTTATATGCTTCAGAATTGATAATATAGAGAGTAAGAGTCAACATCTAAACATCCCATGCAACCAAATTATCTGGAAGGATTTCACTTGGGAAAAGTTGTGCACTGCCACTGAACCTAGAACTGTCTTCCACGAGTTCACCCTCGAGCCAAGAATTCTTGCCATCGATCAATTGCCTCCTGTTGATCTCTGCAATGGGTATTTAATACCCTCTTTCATGATATGGTTTCCATTAGAGGAATCCCACTTTTATGGATCCTTTTTATCCTTATTATCCATTTGCTTTTCCCAGAAAATCTCGCCTTTATCTCCGTAGAGTCTTTTCCTTGTAAAATCTTGCCTTTATCTCCTACAATGCTTTTATGTTTTTTATTAACGTAGAATCCTTCTCCAGCTAAGTAGCTTAATGGATATTTATCTCCAAATCGATTAAGCTCATCTATATTTGGATATGCAAGTCTTATCATGAAAGAATTATCCATTCCCATTCACTAATGGGATTTGGCAAGAATCCCATCTCTTGGTGTCTCATTTTTCCAAGTGATTAATTATTTTATTTATTTCATAATAAAGTATTTACTTTTCTTATTACACATCATACCTAGTTTTTCTTAGCTTAGGTTAGAAAAGTTTTACATACAAGGGACGAGTGTTACATAATCCCCCCCCTTAAGTTTACAATGTCCTCGGTGTATTACTACATTTTACAATATTATTTACTCATTCACGATTAGTTGTCTCTAAATTTACAGGCTCCCATGGTCTTGCCATATGATGCAGACCTTACGGTATGTATAGATATATATTTATATATATATATATATATATATATATATATATATATATATATATATATATATATGTATATATGTATATATATATATATATATATATATATATATATATATATATATATATATATATATATATATATATATATATATATATATATATATATATATATATATATATAGTTACAAATGAGTTTTACCTACACATGTCCTTGCATTGCTACCTGTGACATTTGTTTCAATCAGTTTGTGAGATATTTTAGATGCAGAAACTCAATGTTGTTTACCATAGTTAATATCATAACTTGATATATAGTACTACTATTTTAGTAATGACCGGTTATGCTGCCTGCCATTTAAGTATGCTTCCTCATTTTCATTATATTGGAACAAATTCATGTTTTTCCCCTGCATTCTTCTAATTCCTTTATGTTCTCGCCAAACACTTTCTTCTTGAAGTTCCCCTACATCAGTCACAACAAGTCAAACTAGCACATTTGACTAATCAACATGTATAAAATATAATATCAAGTTAGCTGAACATAACCATCAAAATCATATTTACCCCTTAATTATAGATCACCGTAATCTGCATAGATTAGAGTCATAATCACATGCATTCAAAATTGGAATAAAACACTAAAACTTATCCTTGAATCACTTCTTAGCTTCTTTCCTCTGTATGCACTTTAGATTGGTTGCCTCACCTGGTAATCCCCAATGCTTTATCTTCAACCATGTATACCTACATATAGTGTGTAGTGCACACATACAACTATATATGTCATATATCGTCATGCACTATATGCATGCATATCGATATCATATGTATTTGTTGTACATAGTACTACCTGTACCACTTGTACACCATACCAATTTCCATAGCCTCACATGCATGACATATACTTCATCCACGTAGGTTAGTTTTATGCCAAAAGAATTCCTTCCATTAGTCATATTACCTTCCGGCAACTACACTCAACCCATGTTTGGTTTGTTGATTGGAGAATAAGTAGTTCATGGACCTATTCGGCTTCTGTAACTAGAGCATAACTGTTTTTTTTTTTTATGTCAAATTATTCAAATTCTTTTCCTTAGCTAATCCTTTTTACATATCTTGTGGTTGCAATAAATTTTAAGCAATTGATAACATAGATGAAAAATACAATTTTACAAAACCAATAAACTTGAGTTTTTGAATTGAATATGTCCCATCGGAAAGGTTTTAATAATAGAGGAATATGACCCCCGCTTAAGCATAAAGAATACTATTGACTATGATAGTTAGTATAGTATGGATTTCAATGTTACAGTTGAAGTTTAATAACACCCTTAACATTGTCATTAACCAAAAACATACTTGTTTGTACTCAAAAAGTACTCCACCCTTAAACTAA
Organism: Pinus tabuliformis; assembly: GCA_031772625.1. Taxonomy (NCBI): domain Eukaryota; kingdom Viridiplantae; phylum Streptophyta; class Pinopsida; order Pinales; family Pinaceae; genus Pinus; species Pinus tabuliformis. Next base: position 491,016,059 of record CM062804.1, on the reverse strand, counting down.
TCATGATTGATTGTTATTCTTTCTACACTTCTTCCAAAACCTTGTTGGCCATGAATCATTCAGTGTATGTTGAAACCCAATTCCACAATTAGTATGTAATTACATACATTTCTCATACATGAGTTGTGAAAGTTGCAATGTTTTCAATTCTACACCCTCTAAGTTTTTAGGCACTATGTGTACCAAGGTGTGATCCTAAGGTATTTACCTCATTAAATCACCCCTGGAAATAAAATAATAAAACTCGTTTATCCATTATCAACAATTGTTATGTTTTCCTATTCAAACTAGATAACATTATTAATGCTATCTGCTAGGTAAACTTCCAAATATTTCTTGGTAGGAAATAGTGGTGCAACATATGTATTCCAAATGGTATGATTGTGAATTGATTGATTAGACTACTAGATCCCAATATCTTTGTGCACAACACCTCAATTATCGGTACTACTTAGTCATTATCTTATTATGTTTAGCAATGAGTTGTTGCCTGGATTTGTTATCCTCTTTCTTCCTTGTCTAAAACATTTTATATGTTACATTTTACTTGAATTGTTTATTATTTTACTACCAACCTAAGATCCTTTGATTTTCATAGGCTGTATTAATGTGAAAACTTCTTGTTTACCACAGATTGGTTTATTAATTCAGACCAGTCATGTTCCTAATCTAGGGTACCATTCTTATTATTCATTTGGTTGTTATGAATTGTTTGCTTTCTACTTCCAGTGCATCCAACACCACCATATCCAATATGTTTGTCATTTCTATTGTTATAAGCATGTATAGATTTTTTATATATACAAACAGATCATTGCAATCTTTTCCCTTCCCACAAGAAGTACATTTGCAAGATCTAACATCCTTCTATTGAAAGCATATTTATCTTGTTTCATATTGGAAATATCCGTATTTATGGGTTGTTATTAAGATAAATCAATTTATATGTGGATTCATATGAACATCCATGACACATTGAAATTGAGTGAACTATTAAGAATGTGTTCTTATGATTAATATTGTCTTTATACTATTAACCGAGAAGCACTAGGAGTTGATTCCATTATGTATTTTTACTTTTTAGGTGTCAGTCCCATTGACCTACTTATGAAGGTCATAAAGTGGTTGATGTATGATATCTTCATGCATACAGTAAGTTGTATTGAATGTGTGCATAGTCTTTACAATTCTGACACCAGTTCAGTATAGCGTTGAATATATAATTTGTGCTTCTTGTTTATTTTAGTTAGAATTATTGTTTTAATCAATCACACCTGTAGGTCCAAACTATGCATGTCCAATGAAATATGCATATAATACTAACTATAGTAATTTGGTCAGGTTAAGTCACCTTCCATACCATTTTCCCCAATTGTAAAATTACATTCCAGTATCTACATGTACCAATCAAACATTAAGTTGAGAGAAACTTTCTTTTCCAATACATAGTCTTATACAACAACCTATCCTTCATGAGCTTCACTATTCCTCATGGGAACCTTTATGAATAGATATCAAAATCTTGAGAATTTATTTTAGGATGGCACCCACTTAATTCACCATCAACTTATGTTAATGTTGATAGTATGTCATGGACTTCTTACATGTTGATTCATATAGTCTCCATTAATATACTTTTTTTTTATGTTGTACATGATCTATGGAAATAAAAATACTTAACATTTTGTCTCATAAAGGTTCAACAATTATTCCCTTCACATTTCTATATGTACGATCTTTGTTCCCTTAAGTTATGTCCTTGACGAGACTATCTTTGTCAACATTAGTTGTATTTTATGAAGCTATGTCCTTGCATAAAAATCATGCATCTCCTAATCTGATTTTAGTATGAGTAGAATAACATGATGGCCATATCATCAAATTTTTAATCCAATCACTTATTCCCTTCCTTATTTATACATAAATTTCATTACATAATATATTCATTATTCTTCTTATATATGCACTACCCATTGACAAATTTAATATCTCATTATTACTATGGGTATAGCATCCCACTTTCAATGCAATAACAATACTTTACAATTATTACTAAATTATTTATTTCTCCCATTCTATCATGACCATTTAAACTATGCAAGTATCATTGTATAGAGTCCTCCACTCTCACAATAGCATCCAACAATAACTTAAGTTTTGAAAAACTTTAACACATATTCTAAGTAGAGCTTTAACCTTCACATCATGTGATAAGTAGTCACCATAACAAGTAACTCATTGAGGTTTGACCTTTTCTACTTATTAAATAATCATGTTAGTTGTTTGATATTTCCTTGCCTTCATGTTTATCCATCAGAATTATTTTTTTCATTGTAGCCTTTCGAGGTTTCTCACCAAAACATTTTTAATTCTCTCTCCTGGATTCCCATTTGGAAACATTGTGACAGTGCCATCAATTGCATGGTACCAAAATATTCTATCATCGAAACAAGGAGAAAATGTTGAAATCCTTAGTGGAATCTCTCAATTCAACATGCGTATCATAAGTAACTTAGATTTATTTCAGCTAAAAATTTTCACGTGGACGATGGAATAAAATCCAACTCCCTATTATGTGTAATTGGTGCAAGTCATGATTATAATGCATAATAATTCATTTGTTACCTTATAGGTTTATGAATTATGCTAAATAGGTTGATTTCTTAAGTGGATAATCATTCACAAACAAGTCACACCCTTGCTTGTGATGAGAGAACAAGATAGCTAAAGTTAAAGTTTTTGTTCAAAGACATATCTTGGACATTCTTATGGCTTAGAAGATTGTCATGCACTAGACCAAAGACTGTACGATAATGAATAATGATGGATTCCTTCTGACCTGATAGTGCCATATTGATCTAGTCATTAGCCTCCAAGGATAGCATAAGCAAAATGGTTTTCGAATATGGCTCTAAGGATTATAAATTCACATGAGCTAAGTCAAAAACTTCACAGAATGTAATTGATTCTCCTTCTCGGTGTCGAAGAGTACAATAGTGACCCTGCCACATGGTTTTCTCATTTAATAAGGAAGTCAAGCCATACCTATATATTTATTTTCGATCCATCCTCTTTTCTCAGCTAGATTTCCAAGGACAACAAAGGGAGCCTCTGTGGCCAACCCCAGCATTTCCATTGTAGGATTTGATCTGATGCGAATACGGCAAGGTATGTTCTTGATGAGAGGAGCCTGCTAGTCTTTTAATCTCTTGAATTCCATGCTTTCTCGTCTTTGTCCTCCCACATTGAGAAGGAGAGTAGAGGTTGAGCCTCCATGCTGGTGGATGTAATGCAATCCATTCTACCACGAAATTTTTTCAACAATTAAACACACTGACTTAGCCCTTCACTCTTCTTGCAACAACCATACATAATCTTTTCATCCTTGCCAAAAGGCTCAAACAAATCACTGTATAAGAAGGATTCCAAACAAAACTGCACCACTCTCTCAACTCCTCAGAACACTTATGTTCAACCTAGGTGCTCACACCACATATGTTAGCCCCTTACTGTGTCACAAACTGACTCTACACAAAGGTATCGATCTTTGCATTATTCCCCTAGTTGACTTCACTTTATGGTGAAGAGGAATTAATTCCTCCATTATCTGAACCCTCATAGTGATATATTCTATGTGCCTTTGATCTTCAAATTGTGCATATGAACTCCGAAGCATATTAATATCGATATGGACGGTGAAGGGATCAATGGGTTCTTTGCGGGGCTTCAACTCTAGACTTGCCATAATTGCATAAAATAGACAATGGTCCCATTGATACTTCACTTGACTTTGAGAGCTCATTTTATATGAAGTGTTATATGTGAAAAATCATTTCAATAAGGATAAGCATCAAGCTTTATCCACTGACTACACTGTCTCTTGGCAAACAAATACGCACTGCCCCTTTTTTCCAAAATTACCCATAGCATAATATGGTGCCAGTATTCAATTAAATTTATTTTTCTAAATTAGAATCTCTTCATAGAATACAACTGCTGTAGGTAATTTCATTGATAAGCAGTATCCAATTGAAATATTTTATGCAGGCAACAAAAAAAATAACCATTATCCCAAATGAATGAATATTTTTGTGGAAATTCACTCATTAATCTAATGTTTCTAGATCAACAGATACAGAAAATAGAAAAGTGGCATCAACAGTCGACAAGGAGATCATTTTTTTTTCAATTTTTCATCCATTGAATTAGGGAGGAATGAGAATTTTCCATCAATGATCGATGGAAATTAGTTCACCACAGGTTAACTGTAGAACCTTATAAGTTTGAGTATCTACGATCCATAACTTTGGAGAAGTTACTAAATACTGTAAACATCATGTTTATAGTAACTCAGCCATAGGAAAGTTATTAAATTGATGTTTACAGGTAACCCGATCATGGGAGACGATTATGATTACCTTAATATTCACAATCGATTTTGTGGGTGGCTGATTATTGTATGACACTCTAATGTCAAGTGTATTTTCCACAACATCCATTTTTTATTGTAAGTCTTCAAGAAACATATTTTTTTTTTTTTTAAATGGAATCCAATCTTATTTACAAAGAATGTCTTATCCATTATAACCTTCCTAATTTGGAAATAAATAACCAAGTTTCATGGAAATGATGTGCCTCAAACAATTTAAGAAGTAACATGTAGGTTATTGTTAGTAGTACTTATCTACATGTAACATTTTGTAGGTTGAGCTTCTCGTTAGAGTTTGAATGACTCTCGAAATTGATGAAAGGTGTCACTCTATGCATAGTCAATAGGAAAAGAGTGCATGCATTATTATTTCTCTATATCGATGAGATATGTTTCTATCCCTCAACCATATATATGACCACAATCGCGATGTAAGAACAAGTCAATAAAATGAACCGTGCTGGTTAAGGTACCTACCCAGAGAAGTTGAATTTTTATCACATTTATTGTTACAAGGAGATAAACATAATATTCAATTAAACATAATATTCAATTAACTTTCACTCACTGACAAGGCGTTAAGTTTATGCTCATCATATTTTAGCTTATGCACCATCATTCATTTATTTCCCACCCTATATAAGATATCATTGAATCTTAAATCTTAACCACACACATACTCCTTATAACACTTCGACACTATCTTGATGGAATACTTTTGTTTTAAATTGATCCCCTTTATGCAATCACAAAAACAATTACTTATATGATTGTCAAGTAACCTAGGGGACATAACACTTAAATCAAATATCTCTTATTTAAAACAACCTTAGGCCTTTGATTTCAAGTAATCAATATATATACAATATATACTATATTATATATGTTCCTATTACAAAATCCTCCTCAAATAAATTGTTTCAAGTCTTGATTTCAACCTGGATGGATTCTAGAATGTTTTTCATCTAACAATTTATAATTGAACCCTTCATTAGGACATAAAACTCCTTCCTATCTTGTAGAAGTGCGGTGACCCTTAGGCCACAATATTTGAACTTAGTGCTCTCATAGCATTTGTAACATACCCCATGAGCCTAATCTGAGAATTACCTACTAGGCTCCCCTTCCTTAAATTTTTGTTTGATTAAAGTTAAGATTCAATCAATTGTCACAAGTATTACATGAAAAAATACTTATAATACCCTATACCCATATTCTTCAGATTTTGACCACATTAAAGAAACGAGACATACCCCTTGGGTACCATACTACAACTCCTCTAAGGCTTTACTAGATTCATGTCGTGTTAGGTCCCTATACTACTAGTGTAAGCCATTATTGTTATTAGTACAACCCCCTTATTATATTGTTGTGCCCATGTAGTCCCCATGTTGTTATTATTGTTCCCCATAGAAGCCCACTATTGTTATTATTGTTCCCTTACATTATTATTGTTATGTTGGCCGTGATTATATTATGACCCCTTATACTCCTATATATATAAAGGAGGTCTTTTAATTTGTATCATCCAAGAATTGTTCGTTTGTGTAATGTAAAGGAGGTTTCTCCCTTGAAGAGACCTATTTCTAAGGTGTTCATCTATCTTTTCTATCCTTTTGCAAGCTGGTTTCATAACATTTGGTATTAGAGCTTTGGATTCTAGTGTTTCACTGCTCCAAACAGGTCATCGTGGCACTTTCACTATAACTTTTTTTAGTGATGTTTCAGAAGAGAAAACACAAACCCATTTGAGAAGAAATCGCATTGACCCTTGGGTCTAAATTTCAGAGCTTTTCTTATTCTATTTTCAGCAATATGATCTGAGGAATTTAGGGTTTTTTGCAGCTCCAGAATTTCATCTAAAACAGGTCATCGTGGAATGTTCACTATAACATTCTTGATAGAAAGTTTCAGGAGCTAAAAACAAAACACATTTGAGAAGACATCGGGTTGAACCTCCGCTTAAAATTTTAGATCTTAGATCGCTATATTTTCGGACATATGATTTGAGGAAGTTAGGGTTTGTGCATACACCTAAATTACATCATAAACAGGTGACCTCAGGAAAATCGTCATAACTTTCTCTCTGAGCATGAGATTGAAATTTCATAATAAATTATATAAAAAAGACAAAACTTATTTTGTTTGGGTATAAGTTTTAGAATATAAGGTTGAAACAGTGACACGTGGCACATCGTACAAGTTAACTCTACTGAACTAGTCTATAATTAGGTCATCACGGGAGATAGGGAATAAGCCTTTCCTCGGGAATCCAATTGAAATTAGACTTGTAGAGTTACACAGATGACTCAGAGGACTATTACAGGACAAAATTTTAGGACTTAAATATCCGAAATTACATAGTTATAGTTGTTTCAAGATCAAGATCCTAAAATCAAGAAAAAGTGAGATGAGGAAGTTTGATGGCAAGGACCCGTAAATTGGATAATACAGATGGAGAAATATTTTGATTTACATGGTGTACCACTTTTACAAAAGGTACGTATTGCATCTAATTATTTAGAACCGGATCAATTTTTATGGTATAAAGGTTTTTTTTTTCTCATAAACCACTTGTTACATGGTCAATTTTCATGGAGGAAATGATAACACATTATGAGAATACAAAGAGAAACACCTTCTTTAGCCAATTGATAAATCTCAAACAAAAGTGTTCAATGGCAGAGCACATTGAGGACTTTCAAAAATTGAATATAAGGGAAAACCATATTTGAGAGAAGCAGAGGATTGATGTCTCCATAGGGACTTTAAAGGATAACATTCAACATGAGGTTTGTCTTTGGGAACCTGATCCACTGAAGAGGTCATTTAGGTTGGCAAGAAAAGTGGAAAGCGAAATTATGGAAACAAAGAAGTCTATCCCTCACAACTATAAAGATGGAAATGTTGTTTCTCCTAGCCTTTCATAACCTACAAGGTTGAAACCACAATAATTGGAAGAAAAAAGAGCAAAAGGACTTTGTTACAATTGGGATAACAAATACACTAAGGCCATAAGTGTGCTGAGAATTAATTATTTTACATAGATTATGAAGAGGAGGAATAATTTTATATAGAAGCATCAAGAACTACTCAATCATTGAGGACAACACTTTTTGAAGGAAAGGAGCATGTTATGTCCCTATACTACTAGTGTAACCCCTTATTGTTATTAGTACAACCCCCTTATTATATTATTGTGCCCATGTAGTCCCTATATTGTTATAATTGTTCCCCATAGAAGCCCACTATTGTTATTATTGTTCCCTTAAATTATTATTGTTATGTCGGCCCTGATTATATTATCACCTCTTACACTCCTATATATAGAAAGGAGGTATTTTCATTTGTATCATCCTAGAATTGTTCATTTGTGTAATGTAAAGTAGGTTTCCTCCTCAAAGAGGCTTATTTCTAAGGTATTCATCTATCTTTTCTATATTTTTGTGAGCTGGTTTCATAACATGTTGTGGAGTCATTCAATAAATAGAACTTTAATACAAGATTCCAATTCAACCCTTATGCACATATTATAACTCAAAGGAACGATCACCCAAGGTCAGCATTATGCATAAAGAAATAACTCCTTTTCTACCTTAATATTAGCATAAATCAAATTTCAACATAATTATTTTAACGCTAGTATTACCCATAACACAATCATAATCCCACTGCCACAGTTGCATGTAATGTTAACATGTGTATCTTAGGTATTATGCACACTTAGTTAAAAGAGCAGCATTGGATGCATAATTCATAGCATAAATAACCTACACCATAGTTTAGACAGTTGAGCCTTAATCATAGTTACCCAATTTACGTAGTTGACTCAAGCACAATTATTCACTATCTCAAAGAAAAGACACGATAACGCCAATAGTGAATAAGATCCACATGTTATGTTTCTCTAATAAACTTAACTACGATTGAAGTGATATTAAATGGATGTCCCATGCACTCATATGTAATGAAATCATGCCCACAGCTAACATAGGCAATTATACTCATTCATAGTAGTCATATGTACATTATTCAATCAATTTATATGTAAGAACAACGTAAGAAATTTCTCTTATATGCTTTAGAATTGACAATATAGAGAGTAAGAGTCAGCATTTAAACATCTCATGCAACCAAATTATCTGAAAGGATTTCACTTGGGAAAAAATGAGCACTGCCACCCAATTTAGAACTATGTTCCACCAATTCACCCTCGAGACGAGAATTCTTGCCATGGACCAAGTGCCTCCTGTTGATATCTACAATGGGTATTTAATACCCACTTCCATGATATGGTTTCCTTTAGAGGCATCCCGCTTTTATGTATATTTTTTATCCATTTCCATAGGATTTTCCAAGAAAAGCTCGCCTTTATATCTCGTGAGGATTTTCCTCATAAAAGATTTCCTTTATCTCCTGCAAGGCTTTTATGTTTTTTCTTAACTTAGCATCTTTCTCCAGCTAATTAGCTTAATGGATATTTATCTCCAAATATATTAAGCTCATCTAGATTTGGATATAGAGTTCTTATCATCAAAGGATTATCAATTCCCATTGACCAATGGGATTTGGCAAGAATCTCATCTCTTGGTGTCTCGCTTTTCCAAGCAATATTTTTTTTTTTTTTTTAACTCATAATAAAGTATTTATTTTTCTTGTTACAGATCTGGCCTAGCTTTTCATAGCTTAGGTTAGCAAAGTTTTACATACAAGGGATGGGTTTTACACATGACCAACCCTCCTTGAAAAAACTTACAAAATATCTATCTTTAATCTATGAAGAATTTAGTATAAATGTGCTTTCACACTTATGACTAACATTTTTGATCTCTAGCAAAATGAGGGAGTGGTTAGACTCCCCTTCTAACTTAATCCACTCACAAACATTATTAAATTTCTCCACCAATGCTTCTACCACTACTAAAATATCAATCTTTTTAGAAATTTGATATTCACCAACATAGTGATTCCTCCAAGATGTTTTAAGCTTCATTGGTTCAATGTCCAAGGACTCTTTACCTATAATTTTTATGCCCAAGTAATCAAAGAGATTGTCCACTCTAGCTATTGGCCCGAGGACTCAACAACATCCATGGAGATTAAAAAAAGGATTCCAGAAGTCCACACTAGCTAGAAATAAGGGCCTCCTCGATATCTGAAGATAAAAACTCTAGAACTATGGTAGAATTAAAACTCTAGAAATTTTGAATAGAAATATTACAAGAATCCCAACCAAAAAATATGCCCTAGAGTAACCACTAACATACTTAAATTATTACCACAAAAAGGTCATTTATTTTTGTGTTTCACAAATCACTATTAAATCATTACATCCATAGTTCACTAGTAAATCATTACTCTTTTTTGTAATTTCACAATTATATTGATTATATGTTCAAATATCTAGACCTTCTATTCTCATGGATCTCAAAAATATTAGCTAAAAGATATTTGGAAAAATGAATGATTGTATGGTTTAAAAAATGTTAGAAGTTAGAATTATTCAATCTAATCAAAATCATTTCTCGACAATTGGCCTAATCAATGTGATTTATATATAATAGACCTAATCAAAGTGATTTATCTATAATTAATGAATTATTGGCTAAATTACAAAAGGTGATTTTCTTTACCAAGTTGGATCTTCATTCGAGATATAATAAAATCATAATACCAAAATGGTGCTTAGAACACACAAAGTTCATTAACTTCTGGTGATATCATTTAACTTTACTAATTCAGTTTAATATTTGGATCAAATTCTATTTAGAAGGAATGTAAGTGAACCTAGCAAAATTGAAGTGATGATGTAATGAGCAATATCCAAAACTTTTAAGGGTTCTTAAGTTTGATAGGATAATACCATGGTGAAATAGCTTCATAAATAATGTCCACAAAACATCTTTAAGGATATCATCCTCCATAGGTCACATCAACATTGAGAGGAAAAATAAAGGTTCAGGCAATGGATGACCATATAGAGCACCAAAAGTGACTATACAAGTATTAAAGAACAACATTATCATAATACAAAATAATATTAAATGAGTAGATCAACATTACACTAAAATATAATTTAAAATAAGGGATTGGACATTTTTGGCCTTACAACCATACAAATAGATGGGGTTCCAAAGACATTACTACAACAACAAATGAAGTGTTAATTATTTATTGTAATTTCTATTGCAACAATAACTTTTTATTTCAAGCTATATTCATCATTATGTATATTCCACATTTGTTATATAATTTACTATTTTTAACACATTTTTTTTAATAAAAACAACCAATAATTTGTAATTCAAATTATCTATGATTACTTGGCTATCACCCTAAACATCAATCTACATAATTTAAATCTTCATCTTCATCTTCATCCTCATAATTATGTTCATCATCATTGTCCTTCTCATCATCGATAATTTCTTCTTCCACATTACAATTATCATTCCCTTCCACATCACAATCACAATTATCATTCCATGGAATTCCACATTTATAACAAAATTCATTACCACATGCGAAAATAAACAAATTTAATATTAGAGCATAAAAACCAATATAAAAAATAAAAAACATAAACATTTTCTATTACGTTATCATTAAATTCTAATAAACAAAAACTCCATGGCTTAGAAATCGTGTACCTGCACATTATGTGCATGTAACCTTGGGTGTGTTCAATCATATGTTTGCAGTGCTTACACCGCTTCCACTTTTTGTTCTCTGCAAGAAAATTCAACTATGCATTTACAACGCTCAACTGAGGGGCATATTCTTCATAAGACATGTCTGTGTGCCAAGGAACCTTACACTCAATACAAAATGAGTGGTAGCATTTCTAGCATTTTGTTGCTTTTATTGTTGGAGAAGAATGTGGCAAGGAAGAAAAGGGAGAAGGAACTTGTGAGCACTTATTTATTTCTGATAAAGCCATGAAAAACGAGCAATCATGATATGGGTAATATACTTTCTCTAAATCTACAACTTTTTCCTCTTCAGACATTTTTATTAAAATCTCAAGCCATTTAGATGACAAGAATTTCTCACAATCATCTATTGTGAGTTTGGAATTACACATGTGATGTGGGCATTAGGCACAACACCATAATGAGCCATCATGGCCTTAACGTATAGAGTGAAACATTGAAAACAATATCTATGATGGCAAAACATATTTTCATGCATCACAGTCACATTCACATCGTGAAATCACATACTGCATCCCTCTTTCACCCCCGATTGATGCTCAGCTCTAGTTTCAAGTTGGTTTTGGGCTGGTCACTACCCACTACTCGGAATGTTATATCCATGTCAAAATCCTGCATTTCTTGTTCAGAACTTGTTAGAAGAAAATTGAATTTACAAACCCAAATCGAAATCAAAAATATATTTATAGCAGAGCATAAGTATATCATGCCAGCAGTCTGACTTAGAAACTCACTATGTTCATCATAGGACCAACTTACCAAGTTCATGATGGTAGTTAGGGTTTTTTATCATAACTCAGCAGTGAAGACAATCATCTCTGGCTCTAGGAGGACTCAATGGTGCTCTTATTTTCTCTTTTCCTGGTGTTTATTAAGATTTTTTTTTTTGAAGATTATTATTGCTTTTTTCTTCCCTCAAGGTTTTTTTTTTCCCAAACTTAATGGGCTAGTTTTGAACACACATGTTTTCATTGATTATTTTAATAATATTTTTTTTGGCATTAATCACATATTCTGGGTTTCCAACTAACCAGTGTGGTTTATCATAGGACAAAGGTGAAAAAATCAGTCAATGCTAAAGAATAAATAGCAAAGATGCATAGTTGTTAGGAGTTAGGAATGAATTAGCTATTAGTAAATTAGTTATTAAATTAATTAAAATGATGTTGAGTTCTAAATTAGTTGTTAGGAATTACTTATCAAAATAATATTTAGTGAGGATATGAAGGAAGGGAAGACACCCATTCACCTTAACCTACATCATGAATTTGATGGAATTTGATAGGGAATTAAGATTGCTAAGAAACAAATCTAATTTCTAGTGTCCATGGGGACAAATAACTCAAGTATCATCAATAATTCTCTTCCATTCTTTAGGGTGAAATTGAGTTGAGGCTAAATCCTTGGTCACAAAATCCTTCTTGAATAAGTTCACAGCTATAGGGGAAATAGGGGAACCCATTGCAACCCCACAAGATTCTTCATAGAAATCACCTTGGAAACTGAATAAAGTTGAGGTGAGGCATAGGCCAACTAATTTGGTAGTGTGAGTGTAAGTGATTCTATTCATGACATCAATGGCCTCTTGAATATGGATTTTGATGTAAAGGGAAACAACTTCAAAACTTACTAACAAATTTGGAGGGTAGATCTTGATATCTTTCAATTCCCTAGCAAAGGAATCAGAGTAGTTAACAAGGGAATCAATGAGACCAACAATAGGTTTAAGATTTTGAGCCAAGAATTTAGATAGAACATAAGTAGGCCTATCTATTGTGCTGAAAATAGGTCTCAAGGGAACCCCAAATTTATGAATTTTTGGAAGCCCATAAATTCTAGGGATGAGGAGAATGCTTTAAATAAAATTTTTAAAGAGAGGTTTAAGGGAATTATTGAATTTAATGGTGGTCGTTATTTCTTTAGTGACTGACTTAATGGGATTCTTATTAATATTGATGTAACTACCGTTATTAGAAACATGGTCAATCATTTTGTTAACATAATCACATTTATCTAAAATGACGATGGCCCCACCTTTGTCAGCTTTAAGGATGACAATGTCGGGGTTATCCCTTCGATCTTTAAGGGAAATAAATTATTCTTTGCTAATGTTTCGTTTGGGAGGCTTAGCCTTCATAAGAATGATAACACACCCTTTCCTAATAACCTCAAATTATGAGGAAGGTCCCTAATACCATATTAAATCTTACAAATAATGTGATCTATGGGAATACTTTTAGGGGCTAGGGAAAAATTAAGACCTTTAATGTTCAATAATATTATTTGGTTATTTATGATTATGAATTCCATGTATTTGAGGAATTAATAAATTTTCCCCTAAAATTAGAATTTTTTTAGCCAAATAAACATATACATCACTCAAGTCACACTAGTGCTTATTGTAAATATTTATGATATAAATATTCACTATAAACAACCTCTTATATTTTATGGTTCACCTTGCCAATACAAATCATAAATTTAGATCTATTGTTATAAAATTATGCTTTATTGTGAATTTATTATTTTTGTATTTAAAGTGATTTAATAGGAAAATAAACACACTATACAAATTATTTAACTAGTGAAAAATATGAGTTGAACTATAGTAGAAAAGAAATGCCATAAAAATAATAATTACATTAAAAAACCAAATATGTGAAACCAAACAAGAATATGAACCAGTATATGTTTCTTATTAAACAAATGAGAGTAGAAGGAAAAATACAAAAATCATCAAGTATTGTAGAGCTATGAGATACTCTACTCTCCTATAATCTCCAATGAAACATTTTTTCTCCTTTGCTTTATTTTCTCTCTACTCTTCTTAGTGATCAAGTTTCTATAATAGGAGATGCACTATTGTTCCCTCTTTTAGCTAAAGTATTAACACCCATTCTTCATCATTAGGTTTATATATTTTTTATTCTCTAACGCTTATGTAACACTAGTGTGTTCTCATGTGCTACTAACTCCACATAGCACAGTGATGGTGAGTAGATGGAATCTCCACTTGAACATGCAAGATATAATTAATTGTTACATTGTATGGGCACAACCTTTTCACACTACAAACTCCTTCCCAGGAAAACAAACCCTATGTGAAATATATAGGAGGTTGGGATAATTTATTTACAATTTTTCTAGATCGATAGAGATATAAAAGGGTTAGGTTAATAAGTTTCATAGTCTATTGAAATCATTGTTTTGATGGAAAGTTTATGGGTTCCAAAATAGTGCAGTCCCTAGGGGCTACTAACCAATCTTTTAACTGGTCGTTGGAACTAACCTCCTTTTATATATTTTAGACGGAGGGGAGGGATCTCAAAAAAGGATTTCAAGGAAACCTATTCCCTAGTAATTATTTTCCTTATATCGATACCAAATCTCCTAATGGACCTCTTAAATACAGGGAAAGAAAAGACACTTTTATAAAGGATAGTGTAGCCTCATCGTTGCCATTTCTATGTAAAGTGAACATTTTGTCAAGACCATACCTATATAGATTGATTCCTAAACAATATTGCAATAAAGGTCCTAAATAGTTCTCCAAATATCTTGTAAACTTGTTACTAATCAAGCATGACCACAAAATCGACAACAAGATTAAAAATATTACCAACCATATCCATACAAGTGAATCCATGAAAATTAGCCTTGTCTTTTGGCAAGGGGATATCTAAAAATATTAACATTATGACCATAATATGGGTAATTTTTAAGTTTATGAAGTATAAAAAATTGATCGATAATCTAACAAATCGCTAGATCAATGTCCTTCATACATTTTTAAAACCTCTATTAAGGTATTGGTTGAGTTAAACAAAACCTTAATCAATATATAACCTTGATCAAGGGTTCCATGCTTGATCAAGCTATTAACTCAATTGAAGGCAAAATTTTTTTTTGAGTAGATAGAGAGAGAGAAGGAGGGTGGGGGGCTCACACATGGACCTTTTTCAATGTTTCATTGTTCAAAATAGTTTACATAGCTCAATCTAGCATTTAACCACCTACCTTCCAAACCTATAGAATGTCATTTAACCTAAGAGGTATGTAGTATAATGTGTTTCTAGATTTTTAACTTTTTGTTTAATTGGTGGCAACTAACAATGTCTATGTTATTAGTTTTATTTCCAATTATGTAGTGGCGAGTATAAATATTGACATTGTTTTTAATCCTTAGGTGATGTGTGGATTATTGAAAACAATCGATTTATACATGGCTGAAAATAAAATGAATGATAATATAAATTCAATGATTATATTATTTTTCATCTATATCGTTGCTTTCAAAGTGGAAAATGTGGAGGAATTAACTCCTAAAACCAATTTTACTAGAAGGTACCAATTTGGTAAATTATGGTCTAAAACCTTATAGGAATAGTTTGAGGTATTAAATGTAATTTTGGGGGGATGAAAATTTTCCACTTAAGTGTTTCACCTACTAACACTATTCTACACATTGGTACGTTTCCAACTTCCTAAGAATAACCTCAATCAGATTTCATATGCCAAAGTTATGGCACCCAGAAGTTAACCTTCATGTTTTTACCACCATGATTTAAGAAGATTCCATGTCAACCCCTACTATCCATGGAATAGGGGTTATCTATGTGACCATGATGAAGGAAATTCTAGAAGAGTCGATATTATAACTCTATTTAAGAGTTGAAGGAGTCAAACTTAACCACTAGTAGGCTATTTGGTTTTGTTATAACTAATCCACTAGAAGAAAAAGGGGTTCCTCTCTATTCAAGTGCACTGTACTAGCCATAGGTCTCACTTTTTTGTACTTCCAACCATTTCTCTACAAAGAGATAGAGAAGTGTAGCCTTACCTTCTAGTTCAGTTTTCTTTATAAGGGGTTCCTAGGTCATATCATTTTTTATTGCGGTTTGTGGGAGGTTGTTGTATTTTTTATCTCTATCTTAGATTTTTATATCTTGCATGTATATTCTATAAACAATAACTTAATAATTCCATAAATATAAGGAAAATATTGTTGGCATTATGGCACAGGTTTGGAGCTATGGCATAGGAGTTGTCCTTGATGGCAACCCTCTTTGGTAACAAATCTCAATTCAGGCTTTGAGAATGAAGGAAAAGACATATACGCAGGTTCATCTAGACAAAGACGCATATACACGTGGGTTAGATGTTACAAAGGTGAGTATGCGTATACATGCACTTTCACGCAAGGAGAAGCATGTATATGTTGGAGAACCTACCTTTGGTCCATGGTAGTTAGTCCTTGATATTTGAACCTATGGTTTTGGACCATGGCATCTCGTCAGAAGTGTTGTTCCCAAGTTTTGGGTCCATGGTATTGTGTTATTATGGTTTTGGGCTGTGGTATTGTGAAAGGCCTAAGACTATAAAAGAGGAAGGAGATCATTTGGTAAAGGACAATCTGAATTAATTGAATATCTAATAAGTGCTAGATCTGAAATATTGGTGATTGG
The DNA here is from genome assembly GCA_031772625.1 of Pinus tabuliformis. Classification (NCBI taxonomy): domain Eukaryota; kingdom Viridiplantae; phylum Streptophyta; class Pinopsida; order Pinales; family Pinaceae; genus Pinus; species Pinus tabuliformis. Next base: position 490,999,452 of record CM062804.1, on the reverse strand, counting down.
GATTATGGTGCAGATCTGGATCTGAATGAAGGAGGAACCTTAGGGAAAAGAGAAAGATAAGTTCTATTGATGGGTCAAAATACTAAGGCTTGAATGATAGTATATTTTTATGATTTTGATCTGTTATATGTGGCGTAGGCTTGATCTCTAAATCTGATAATCTGGGTTAATTCATGTCTGAATATTTGAAAGAGTGAATTATCCTTTATAGATATGTACGCAGGTTCAGTGAAGCGAAGGCGCGTATACACGATGTTTCAGTGAATAAAAACAGCGTATACGCAGGTTTCTCCAAACACAGAAGCCTATGCATGCAGGTTTCAGGTTATTGAAGTAGCGTATATCTTTTGAGTTGTGATCTAGGTGCTTCTATTTATTGCTGCAGGCTTCTTGGTTTAGAATTTGGTGTGTGGTTACTGTTACTGTGTTTTGGGTACAGTCTTCAGAGAAGTATCTACTTGATTCAGTTCTAATTGGTGAAAAGGATATTGTTTGATTTTTGATGATTGATTGATGATTATGGATCCCGTCTAAAAATTTATGAAACGTGGTCCCTGGAAGAAAGAGAAGGTTGTAGCCTTCTATTGGCCAGCACCTACGTACTAGTATCTTGGCCAGTGCAAGAGCTAAGGGGGTTGTAGCTCCCTTCCAGGAGAAGGTGGAGAATGAGAGAGGGTTGTAGCTCTCTACAGGTTGCAGCCTGTGTACTGGTAAAGGACTACACCAGTACATTGCAAAAAGAAGTTTCTAATTAAAGAAGATAGAGATGAATTGTAGCAGGTGGTTTTCACCCACATTGGGTTTCCACCTTATATCATGTGTTCTTGTGTGTGTGATTGTCTTCAGATTTGTTTTACTATTTCTGGTTACTATTTATTTGATCCTAATACACAGATTAAAGATCATCATCAGTAAGATAAATTAATTTATAAGTTTTCAATACATACGCGGTTTTCCTTCTCTGTAGTTGCGTATATGCACGGTTTTATCTAACAGAAATAGCGTTTATGATCTGGGTTTGAAAAAGAAACTAAGTGACTTGATAATACTGATTCACCCCCCCCCCCCTCAGTATTATTTCCAACAATTGATATCAGAGCTAGGTCCTTCTGAAGAAGCTTGATCCCTTGAAGGAAGATCCATCATCATGAGCAACTACGAGAGAGAAGCATCTATCAGGCCACCAATTTTTGATGGGACCAACTTCGTCTATTGGAAGGTAACAATCGCAGCCTATCTGCAATCTCTTGGTATAGAAGTCTAGGATATCATAGATACAAGGCACACTTTTCCATCAGCAACTCCTACAGATCCGGCTGAGAAGAAGAAATATGAAACAAATGCAAAGGCTGTCAATACTCTATTAGGATGTCTATCTCAATCGGAATTCATCAAGGTTGTGTAGTATAAATCCGCAAAAGAAATATGGGACAAGATTGTTCTGAGCTATGAAAGATATGAATAGGTAAAACGAGCAAAACATCAAACCCTCAGGATTCAGTATGAAAATCTCAGGATGCACATTGATGAATGTGTGGCTAACTATTTCCTTCATCTGTTAATTGTATGAAAAATTTGGGTGAAGAAATAAAAGAGGTTGTTGTGGTTGAAAAGGTTCTAAGATCTTTGTCCCCTAGGTTTGAATCTAAAGTTTTTGTAATAGAAGAAAAAGAGAATCTACGAAATCTTCCCATGTCACAGTTGCACAAAATTTTGACTGCTTATGAAATGAGTAAAGGACGACCATCAGACAGGAGAGAAGTTGCTTTCAAAGCTTCAGGCAAAGGAGATTACTATGAGTCACGACACGTGTTAGAAGAAGACGAAGAATCAAATTTTGTTAAGAACCTTAAATGGGGTGCTGGAAGATTCAGAGGCAAGTTACCTTTCAAATGCTTTGCTTGTGGAAGAGTTGGTCACTATGCTGCCAAATGTCCTCATAATGATAAGATTGACAAGGGTAAGGAAAATGTTAGCTCGAACAAGCAACAGAATGAAAATAAGAAAAGCTATTACACTCATCAAGGTAGTGATGGACTTTCAAACAGTGATGAAGATGAACAAGGTAATAGATATAAACTTTTAATGGCTTTTGAAGATGATGATTTTGTGGATGATATAGATGAAGAAAGTCTTTATGAAGAAATTTCTAGACTCAAAATTTGTTTAGAAGAGAACAATGTGATCATAGATACTCTACAATTCCAACTTGCTAAAAAGGAAAAACATCATGAAAAGTTAGAATGTGAAATTGTGGGACTGAGAAAAGAGGTTGAGAAAACAAAAGCTCTTAATCTTAGATTTGTTAAAGGATCTGACATGTTAGATGAGATTATCAAGTTGTTGCACTCTCCACTAATCAATACAGGTCTGGGATATAATGAAGGAACAACTCAAGTGCAAAAACCATCTACCTCCAAGAGTTACCTTGATGCTGCAAGAAGAAGTGAACAAAGACCCAATGGAAATCACCAGGTAAATCGGGGGAGCAATCTAATTTAAGGACAAATAGAAGCTACAACCAGCCACAGGTAAAACATTCTCAGTTTGCCTCAAGAATGGATGTCAATAGTAACTACAATCATTTGACTGGTAGATTTGATAATCACAGGAGTTTCTTCAATGGAAAATGTTTTTCTTGTCATAACTTTGGTCACAAAGTAGCTCAATGTGTTGCCTATAAGACAATCATGACTAGAGAAGCTCATAAACAAAGGAGTATGACTGGGATCATGAAAAGGACTTGCAACAACTTCTCTGCTCTTGAAAATGAAATAGAATGTTCTATTTGTAACAATTTCGATCATGAAGATTATGAATGCAGGAGCAGGTTTTGGCAGAAAACTCAGAAGGAGCAAGCCTCAAGTGCTAAATCATGGAGAATAAAATAACCCCAACCAGAAAGATGTGCTATAGCCTTATATGCGGAAGGGAAAGAAAATCAATGGTACATCAACATTGGATGTTTGAAACATATGAAAGGTGATAAAGAAAAACTTCAGTCATATAGTGCCTTAGAGAAGGAGAAGAAGGTTCAAACCCCTACTCTCATAAAAGGTAAAGGTTCTATTCAGTTGAAAGAAAGGGTCAAAGATGGAAATGTCGTGTATGTTGATGGCTTAAAGCATATCTATTAAGTGTCAGCCAGATGTGTGATCAAGGAACTGAGGTAATATTTCGATCAAATGGATGTAGTGTTCGTGGTCGTGATACAGGAAAAACAGTGATCAAAGGTGTAAGGACTCCAAATAATTTATACATATTCAAAGAAGGACAACATCAATGCTATCTGAGAAAGAATGATGAACACTAGCTATGGCACAGAAGAGTGGGGCATCTTAGTTTCTCATAGATAAGGAAAGCATGCAAATACCAGGAAGTTCGTGGTCTTCGAGACATCAGAATCGTAGACAATACAATATGCAAATCATGTTAGTTTGGTAAGCAAACCAGAACTAACTTCCCTGAAAAGGAAGGATCACCTAGCAGGCCGCTTGAACTTGTCCATACTGATGTATGTGGTCCAATTAGGAAAAGGTCACCTCGAGGAGAAGAATAATTTATATTATTCATTGATGACTATTCCAGGATGTGTTGGATAGGACTTATGAACCACAAAGATGAAGCCTTTGAAAAGTTCAAATCATTCAAAGTCTTGGTGGAGAACGAATCACATGCCTCAGGTCTGATCGAGGAGGAGAATTTACCTCGAATGAATTTTTTTATTTTTGTGAAGAACATGAAATAAGAAGGGAATTCTCTACACCTAGAACTCCTCAGCAAAATGGAGTAGTGGAAAGGATGAATAGAACAGTTCAACAAATGCCTCGTGCAATGCTTGATGAGTCTGGAACTCCTGCGACTTTCTGGGGTGAAGCAGCATTTGCTGCAGTTGTTATTCTCAACAAGACAAATGTCTAGGTGAACAACACTCAAACTCCTCATGAGATCTGGTATGGTGAGACTCCTTCGGTAAAACATTTCAAAAATTTTGGAAGCAAATGCTATATTAAAAATAATGATGAAAATCTTGGCAATTTTGAACCTATAGGAGATGAAGGCATTCTCCTTGGTTATTCTCCCCACAACAAAGCATATAAGTGCTACAATAAAAGACTTGGAAGAATTGTTGACAACATTGTTGTAGTGGTTGATGAAGAAGGAAACATTCCTAGGCAAGTGAATTCCGAAGATCTCGAAGATGATGAGGACTATCCTTCAACATCAAATCAGAACTATGATGAAGAGGAAGCTCAAGAGGCACCAGAAGAATAGATAAGAATAGAAGAGAAGACTCCATCCAGGTACGTTCAGAAGAATCATCTAGAATCTCAAATTTTGGGGCAGAAAGAGGCAGGTATACAAACAAGAAGAACAATTGCAGAAGCCTCAAGCTATTTGGCCTTGCTCTCCTCCACTGAACCACAAAATGTAAAAGAAGCATGCAAGGATGAATGTTGGGTCAAGGAAATGGATGAAGAAATTCAGCAGATCAAAAAAAATAACACTTGCGAGTTGGTTCCTAGACCAAAAGATAAGAATGTCATAGGCACAAAATGGATCTTCAAAAATAAGTTGAATGAAAATTGGGAAGTGATTAGAAACAAGGCTAGACTTGTCTGTAAAGGGTATGCTCAACAAGAAGGAATAGATTTTGATGAAACTTTTGCTCCAGTTGCTAGACTTGAGGCGATCAGAATGTTCCTTGATCTCTCTATCTTTCAGAAGTTCAAAGTATTTCAAATGGACATGAAATCAAACTTTCTAAATGGAGACTTAGAAGAAGAAGTGTACATTGAGCAACCAGATGGTTTCATTCTTGGGAATGATCCAAATCTTGTATGTAGACTAAAAAAGGCTCTCTATGGTCTTAAACAGGCTCCAAGGGCTTGGTACTACTGTTTGGACAAATATCTTCATCAACAAGGTTTTTCGAAAGGATCAGCAGATAGCAATCTTTATATAAAAATTGAAAATGACAAATTGCTAGTACTTGTTGTGTATGTAGATGATATTATCTTTCGTACCAATGAAGAAGCTATGAGTCAAAGCTTTGCCTTGGTGATGCATAAAGAATTTGAAATGTCCTTGCTTGGAGAACTGACATATTTTCTTGGATTGCAAATCCAACAAAATGAAGGCGGTATCTTTTTGTCTCAAACCAAGTATCTCAAGTAGATCTTGAAGAAATATGGCATGGAAGATGCAAAACCTGTATATACCCCCATGGTTACAGGATGCAGCCTCAGTGCAAATGATGAATCAGGTGCAGTGCATCAACCAACCTATAGATCTATGATTGGAAGTCTACTTTATTTGACAGGTACCCAACCACACATCATGCATGCAGTGGGAATAGTTGGAAGATTTCAGGAAAATCCAAAGGAAAATCATCTTCAGGTAGTGAAGAGAATTTTCAAGTATCTTCAAGGAACTCAAAACTATGGCTTATGGTATCCTAGAGATACAGATCTCACTCTCCATGCATATACAAACGCAGATTGGGCTGGAAGCATGGATGACAGAAAGAGCACAAGTGGTGGTGCATTCTTTGTGGGTTCCAGATTAGTATCTTGGTTCAACAAGAAACAGAGTTTGATTGCTTTATCTACAGCTGAAGCGGAATATGTGGCTGCTGCATCTTGTTGCACTCAACTCCTTTGGATGATGCAAACCTTGCAAGATTTTCAAATAACTTGTACACCACCTAGCTCCATCTTATGTGATAATACAAATAACCCAGTCATGCATTCAAAGACCAAGCACATACCTATCAGATATCATTTTCTCTGGGAACAAGTGCTGGAACAAAAGGTCAAGCTGGAGTATGTTCCCTCTAAGGAACAAGTTGTTGATATACTCACCGAACCACTTGCCAGGGAAACTTTTGAATACCTCAGACAGAAGCTGGGAGTAGTTGATGCATCATCTTTTTGCTAAATCTTGTCTGTTTCAGAGAAAAATGGGTGTATGCGAGTTGCCTAAGGAGGATCCTTGTACATACACCGATTTGTGTAGGGACAATCGCATATATGGAGGCTTGATGGATATCAGTAGGGACAGACTATGGTTGAATATATTCTGATATGGGTCAGACAAAGACCATCTGGCACAGGTTAGGGGGGAGCAGATAAACTTTTAATGATGCATTGTTGGAATTATCTTAGAAGCTTTTGGTTCTAGTTCATAGTTGTTGTTGGTTTCAGGTGGAACAAAGGCAGAGGGAGGAACAGAAGGAAATCTTGTTTGCTGATCTGAATGGTGATTGACAGATTTTGCTGCTATCAGGTATTGGTGACTTTCTTAAGTCTTTCTCTAGATATTTCATCTCTATGTCATTTATCTCTTTTATGGTGTCAAGGTGATGTAACGGCCTATTTTGGTTTCCCAACTATGCCTGGGATGAAGATGAAATGTACTTGGTTGTCATATATGTATCCCCACTTGGTTGGGTGATGGATGTATGTACTAAGTCGTTTGGTGATAGGAAGGTCTTTTATGACATAGAAGTCATTGTTCTTCTTGAAGAACATCTTTTTGCAGATCTTGCCTACTGTTAGGGGGAGCATGATCAGCACAACAGGGCAAAGACTTCAGCATGTACTCAGGGGGACCACAACCCTTTGCCCTTGATGACAAAGGGGGAGAATGACTTTGAGGATCTTAGAGTTGCCATCAAGTCCAAAGGGGGAGATTGTTGGCATTATGGCACAGGTTTGGAGCTATGGCACAAGATTTGTCCTTCATGGCAACTCTCTTTGGTAACATATCTCAGTTCAGGATTTCAAAATGAAGGAAAAGACATATACGCAGGTTCATCTAGACAAAGATGCATATTCACGCGGGTTATACGTTACAAAGGTGCGTATGCGTATACACGCACTTTCACGCAAGGAAAAGCGCATATATGTTGGAGAACCTACCTTTGCTCCATGGTAGTTAGTCCTTGATATTTAAACCTATGGTTTTGGACCATGGTATCTCGTCAGAAGAGTTGATCCCAAGTTTTGGGTCCATGGTATTGTGTTATTATGGTTTTGGACCGTGGTATTGTGAAAGGCCTAAGACTATAAAAGAGGAAGGAGATCATTTGGCAAAGGACAATCTGAATTAATTGAATATCTAATAAGTGCTCGATCTGAAATATTGGTGATTGGGGTTATGGTGCAGATCTCGATCTGAATGAAGGAGGAACCTTAGCGCAAAGAGAAAGATAAGTTTTATTGATGGGTCATAATATTAAGGCTTGAATGATAGTATCTTTGTATGATTTTGATCTATTATATTTGGCGCAAGCTTGATCTATAAATTTGATAATCTGGGTTAATTAATGTTTGAATATTTGAAAAAGTGAATTATCCTTTATAGATATGTACAGACGTTCAGTGAAGTGAAGGCGCATATACACATTGGTTCAGTGAATAAAAATAATGTATATGCAGGTTTCTCCAAACACAGAAGCGTATGCACGCATGTTTCAGGTTATTGAAGTAGCGTATATCTTTTGAGTTGTGATCTAGCTGCTTCTGTTTATTGTTGCACTGTTCTGGGTTCATAATTTGGTGTGTGGTTACTGTTACTGTGTTTTGGGTACAGTCGTCAGAGAAGTATCTACTTGATTCAGTTATAATTGGTGAAAAGGAGATTGTTTGATTTTTGATGATTGATTGATGATTATGGATCGAGTCTGAAAATTTATGAAATGTGGTCCCTCGAAGAAAGAGAAGGTTGTAGCCTTCTGTAGGCCAGCACCTACATACTAGTATCTTGGCTAGTGCAAGAGCTAAGGGGGTTGTAGCTCCCTTCCAAGAGAAGCTGGAGAATGAGAGAGGGTTGTAGCTCTCTGCAGGTTGCAACCTGTGTATTGGTAAAGGACCGCGTGATTACATTGTAAAAAGAAGTTTCTAATTAAAGAAGATAGAGACGAATTGCAGCAGGTGGTTTTCAGCCACATTGGGTTTCCACCTTATATCTTGTGTTCTTGTGTGTGTGATTGTCTTCAGATCTGTTTCACTGTTTCTGGTTACTATTTATTTGATCCTAATACATAGATTAATGATCAACATCAGTAAGATAAATTAATTTATAAGTCTACATTACATACGCGGGTTTCCTTCTCTGTAGTTGCGTATATACGTGGTTTTATCTAACAGAAGTAGCATATATGATCTGGGTTTGAAAAAGAAAATAAGTGACTTGATAATACTAATTCACCCCCCCCCTCTCAATATTATTTCCAACAAATATACCCTCACAGTATAGATTTTTTATTTTAAGCATAATAAATTATTAGATCTTTTGTGAAGAATTGTCAAGTGGAATATACATGTGAGTTCACAAATCACATAATGTAAACGTTGTAATTTTTTTCATTAATCTATCTAGTTTCAAATAAATAACTAGAATTTTTTTTTAGAAACATTGAGTGCTAAGAATAAATGTTGTCAAAAATATTTCGAATCCTCGACAAACACTAACATTGTAATTTTTTTCATTAATCTATTTAGTTTCAAATAAATAACTAGCAATTTTTTTTAGAAACATCGAGTGCTAAGAATAAATGTTGTCAAAAATATTTCCAATCCTCGGCAAACACTAGAGGACTTAAATTGTTAACACCTATAAATCACTGAAAATTGGCTCTTGTAAAACACTAAAATGCACATGTTATGGAGTGAAGGAAAAATGAAAAGTTGAAACAAATATCCCCAACAATGACCATAAACTAAATGTGAAGAAAACCAACCATCAACTTGTTTATCAACAATATTCACATAAAATGATACCTTCTTACTAAAATAAATTATAATTTGAAGTCATTGTAACTAGAAGCATCAATACATTAACCAAGACACACTAACCAATACATTGACAACATAATATTAGATGTGACACTACTCCAAAATTTATCCAAATAATTTTCCTTCTTGTCTTGCCACTACTTTTGTAACCCTATGTTTTCCATATGTGGAAGGATGGTGTTTCATTTAATTGTCACTTGTGCCAAGTAGGATGGGAAACCTAAATTTCATTTGGTGTCATCAGATATTTCTTGTACATAGGTGGGCTTTCCAATTTTGGCTCCTAGTTCTCAAAAAGTTTATGTCATGACCAATTCTTCTCTTTATTTGAAAATATTTTGTGATCTTACTAATCTCTCCCTTGTTTGGGAATTCCCTATTATTTTATACTCACTTTGATCTTCCTTTTGTTGTTTGTCTTGTTCTTTTATTAAGGTTTAATTTGAGTGTCCTCTTTCTTGTTGTGAAACTTGTCTAGGAAACCCTAAGTTTTTGGTATGTTGAACGATGGCTTTTCCTTTAATATATCCCATTCATTCTAAGGAAGGCAAGAAACCCAAAATGTTTTTGGTCTTCTAACATATTTTTTGTGCATGGGAATATTCTCTTGTTTTAGCTTACAAGTCTTCTAAATTAATTAAGTACCTAACAATGATTCTCCTTACTTGATATTTTTATTTTCTTAGCGAGCTCACCCTTGTGTGATCATTCTATCTTCCTTTCCACTCACTACAGTGTTTATCCTATCATTTTTTTTCATGTTTTTTTTTTATTCCTCTACCTTCTTTCCTTAGCACATTTTTTGAAAAAACCTAAGTATTTAGCAAGTTGAAGGATGGAATTTTGCCTACTTCCTAATAATAATTCCAAGAAAGGTGGGAAAATAAAAAATTCTTTTAGTCTCTTGTCATGCTTCCTATGCATGGGTAGGCTTAATAGTTTTGGCTACAAAGTTGTCTCAAAAACTTTAAGTAGTGATTAATGCTCCTCCTTGAAATTATTTTTTATTCTCATGGATTCCTTCCCTATGTGGTTGTCCCTAGTTTCTTGATACTCACTTTTGTCTACCTCTTTTAGTTTCACTTGCTATTTTCTTGGCTTTTCACTTGGGCATATGCATTCTTAGTTTTGAAATTTTCTAAGAAATATTGAGTTTTTGATGTGTTAATATATGGAATTTACTTTACTCCATACCACTCATACCAAGGAATGTGGGAACTCAAAATTTCTTTTCTTTTCTTTTGGTTTCTTTTTTCCCGTGGCCAACCTTGCCAATTTTGACTTGATAGTGGTCTCAAACAAGTTAAGTGGTGACCAAGACTTCTTTCCCCTAATATGTGTTCATTCCCGATTGCCAATTTTTCACTTTCATATTCTTCTCACTCGTTCACTTGTTGTTTTATTCATGTTTTTTTGGGCATCTAACTTCATTTCTTAGTGGTCCTCATGAAAAACCCAATCTTTTAATATGACGGAGCATAAAATTTCATTTACTCTAGTAGTCTAGGTCACTCCCACCAAGGAAGGGGGAGAACCTAAAAAAATTCCATGTGGAAGTTGTGGAGAGATTTCATCCACCAAAATTTAATTGAACCTTTGTGTTGCACCTAGGACTAACATATCTAGTTGTTTGTTGTTTTTCTATACAAGATGAATACCACATCATATTTTTTTGGATAAGTATGCTTTTCCAAGTGGCCATATCAGTACAATTGTGAGCACAACTTTGAAATAAAAACTAGTGAAAGTAAAGTTATTTTTTACATGTTGTCTAAACTTTTGTGTCAATGTTGAGATGAGAGGAGAGGAAAAATTTGTACTTACTATTAGAACATCAAAGTTGAAGTTGAATTCTGAAGCTGAAAAATTTGTGAGACTTATTTTTACTGAAGTGGAAGTTAATGTCTTACCTATATTATTTATGGATTCCCCTAAATGAGTTTGAGAAGGGTTTGGAGGAGCACAACTTTGAAATAAAAGCTAGTGAAAGTAAACTTATTTTTTACATGTTGTCTAAAATTTTCTCTCAAATTTCAGATGAGAGGATAAGAAAAATTTGTACTTACTATTAGAACATCAAAGTTGAAGTTGAAGCTGAAGGTGAAAAATTTCTGACTTATTTTTACTGAAGTAGAAGTTAATGTCTTACCTATATTATTTATGGATTTCCCTAAATGAGTTTGATAAGGGTTTGAAGGCATACCCATGCCTCACCATAATAATAAACAATTTTTCTCACCCGCAAATTGTAATATCAACAATATTTTAAGTCTATACAACAAGTTTGTTCCTACAAGGGAACCTTCTCTTTATAAATAATATACATTCTTAACACATACAACATCCATATACATCATTGTAGAAGTAATTTTATGTCAATAACTATTATTATATGAACATGTCAAGTACATAAAACCAACTTTTTTTTCTCAAATTTTCCATAACCCAAAAAATTAAAAAACCTGTGCTATATTTTGTAACCAACTATAAAATCAAACACTACTAAATATCTCATGAAATAAAAAATAAAAAATAATTCTAAACATGAAAACTAGACGCATGGTTTCAACCTTACTAGAGAAACTACATAGAAAATTTTATTTTTTCACATTATCTATAATTTAAATTATAAATTATAAATTTTCAATATTAATAAAATAAAAAATATGTATATCATAAATCAATTATAAATTTCCAATATTAATATTATATAAAAATAAACCATTCTCGTTCTTATTTTAAATTTCCAAAAGAATATATATCGTAATAATCCTCATCAGCTTTTTCCGTGGCCAATATTACATGTTGTGGATTCAAATCCAGTAGCATATTCAGAAGATAATGACCATGGTCTTTCATAATACAAAGTTTTGTTTACTAGATTATTTAAGTTTTGTTTATTCTTATAAGTAGATTAGAGGTATGATAGATAAATTTGGTTTCAGTGGACATTAACCATCATCATTATCGTAAAAATATATATACCACACAAAAACTTCTGTAAAAAAGTAAATTTCTTAAATAAAAAAGAACAAGAGTTCAAAGAGTTTAATACAAAACCAGTAGTGTTTGCAGTGTTTAATACAACTTGTTTTGTGCGAGCAGTGTTTGGGTAAACAAGCGCCGGCATTTCTGACATTTTGTTGCTCTTAGAGATGTGATGAGGAGGAAGGAACTTGTATTAGAAACGAGCAGTCAGGATAGGGCAGTATATTTTCTCTGAATTTGTAAATTTCCCGTCGTCTTATAAAAATCTTTATAGTGAATTTATTACTGAACGTATTGTAGTGAATTTATTACTGAACGTATTATTTATTGTGCATATATTATTTAGTGAACTTATAATTGAACTTATTATTTATTGTGCATCTATTATTTTTGTATTTATAGTGATTTCATAAAAAATAAGGACACTATACTAACTCGACAATTATTGAAAAATTTAAGTGAAATTTGCACCATAAAAGTGATAATTATCTTATGAAACCAATTATGTGAAAATTTTACAAGAATATGAAGGAGTATTAAGATTTTTCTTAAACAAATGAGAGTAGAAGGAAAAATAAGTAGGTCATTAAGTATTGTGGAGTATGAGACACTCTAGTTTTCTGTAGTTCCCACCAAATGTTTTTCTCCTTTGCTTTGTTGTCTCTCTACTCCTCTTAGTGTTTTCTTTTCTATGAAACATTGAATTGTTATAATAGGAGATGATCCATTGTTCCTTCTTTTGGGAAAACTATTAATAGCTTTTCTTATTAGGTTTATATTTTTTTTTAATTTTATATTTTTTATATAATGTTATAGTGTATTCTCATATATTACTAATTCCATCTAGGATTATGATGGTGAGTTGATGTGGTTTACAACTGAACATGCAAGATATAATTAATTGTTACCTTGTAGGGGAATAACCTTCATATACTACAAACTCCTTTTGAGGGAAGCAACCCTTATTGGAAAGATATAGGAGAGTGGGATGAATAATTTTGTTCATACACAATAGGCATTGCTTGAAGCTATGATGTTTCCAAAGATGACAAGGTTATAGAGCAAGTACCTCAACCAACACACATAATCAATTTCTATCTATAATGCTTTAGAAATGTACCTCCTCTTTAAAAAAAAAAATTAGCAAATATCTAAATACCATAAACTTGATTCTAGTATGGTCTTAAATGTCTTTCTTATTTAGCTATTTTTTTAATAAAATTGGAAATGCATATCTTTCATAACTATCTATGTATGTAAATGATAGCCTAGTCTTATCTCACTATAAAGCCTATCAAATATATAAATGTAATAACATACCTTCACACATGTTTAATAGACATAAACCAATATATATGGTATCCCTTTGCTAAATTTTGGGCATAGTTTAGCTACAATATAGAGTATAGGGTTTGCAACATAACTTGATCATGTAGCTACAATATAGCAGATATAGGGTCTTGTTGGCAACTATAACTTGAAATCGAATGTATGCACTGGTAACATTATGCATGTAACTGGTACAATTTCTTATAGATACACAAATTGTATAACCAAACAAACTTGTACCTCCATAAAAGAAGAATTGTTCCTACAACTAAACCTTCCCTTTGTAACTAATTTGCATCCTTAACATATGCAAGTTTCATATGCATCATTGTAGAGGTACTTTTATGCAAAGACCAAATTTTATTTAGAGATATGTCGTCCAGACCTATCACATAAAAAATATCAAAGGTTAGAGATGGATTAGTATATATCAACCTTATCTATTGTTATATAACATGTTAAGTACAAGAGATTAATTTGTTTTTTATCAAAGGTCTAACAGCAAAAAAACTGAGAAATGTTGTGCTCAAGGGACAAAACATCATTCTCTTATCATCCCTAGAAAATAATCATGAATTATAAGGATTGGAATTTTAAATTTGCATGTTTAAACCTTTTAACATAATTTTACATGCTTGATATCAAACTATAACATGGGTTTACATGTATTCTCTATAATCTTGGTAGCATAACTTTCTACCTAAGAACTTATTAGTCATGTTTAAATAGTTATATAACAATTATGCTTCATATTAAGAAAACTAAAATATGAAATTGTTAATAAAACTTGTGCAAATTAATATGCAGGAAAATAGAGTATAAAATAGAGCATTCTCTTCGTTTACAACTATGTAAAGTATTTCCATGCAAAAACTTATTTACAACTAACTAAAATTATATACTCATGGTAATATTTACATCTAAGTAAAATATATATGTGAAAAAATATGAAAGATTCATATATATATATATTATAGTATTAGTCATTCAATTGACAAAAGTGACACTACCATGAGGATTTATTACATGTATGAAATAGCAAGTGCACAGAGGTAGAAAATAAACTTACCTACATGTATTAGTGTGTTGATATTTTTTGGAAAATAGGTTGTACCAAAATATCCTCATGTAACCCTAGTAGTTGGATAAATAGTTGCAATTGAAAATGGTTTAAATGCAGTAACATATTAGAAAATTTGTGGCTATGGACCAAAAGGAAATAGGTTGATAATTATTCTGTTATTCACAATCGAAGATGAAATTTTAATTTTCTTATATGCATATGCATCAAGGGAAAATTTCATAACTAAACTATCAAGGGATTAGGCCTATACCCAAATGGAGACATGTATGATACAAATTTACAATAGCATTAAAGTGCAAAAATATTGGCAAGTATAGATTAATTGGTCGAAATTCCCATGGGAATCAAAAAATGAAAAATGTAACCAAAGAACACTTTTCAATTAGAGGGGTCACAAACATCATACGTGAGAGTGTCCCATATGTAATGTTAAAATTGAACAACCAATAATCTAGTAGAAACACACCTAATTCTTGTATCATTACCATAGTCTACTAAACCCAAAGAAGTAAAAAAAAAATAGGTTTATGTACAAATCAAATATTAAGGAAAGTACAATAGCTATAGGACATATGGAAATAATTTAAAGGCTACAACAAATATCAAAGATTATCGAAAGTGAATTTTCACTAGTGATTTTTAGACTAAGCCATTTGCTTGTTACTCAATTAGCTCATAGCTCCTATTAGAAACCTCCATACACTAGGAAAACTCATATTGTGAACAAATGTCTAAAACGATATATTTTTTTATTTTCATTTCTTAAATGGACTTAATTGTAAAAGGGTTTCTCTTCTTAAAATTGTGATACAACACATCCTTATATACTTCATAAAAAAAGTCCCGATGTATGGCATTTTATGGCTATAATCATCCATCAATCCCACCAACCTTTAGAGGAAAAGTGAAGGTCCAAGAAATTGATGACCACATAGAGTACTATCAATATGTTCCCCAAATATTAAAGGATAATTTTTTTTTGGCACAAAATAGGATGAAATAACAAGCATATCCACGTTGTAGTGAACAGGAAATTGAAGTGGGAGACTCGGTATTTTTAAGGCTACAACCATATAAATTATGGTCCATCAAGAAACAAAATAAGGATCTAAATTATCACCCTTGTAATACTATCACTAAGAGGTATTATAAAGGATTGTGAGTATGGCTTACAAAATGGAGCATGGTAGAAACTATATGATTACTAGTAAATGAGGTACGCCATTAACAAATGTGAGGAGGCCCATAAATAATGAAAATGGACCCCAAGGAGCCTAACAGAACCCACATAGTGGGAATAAACATGCTAACGTTTAATACTCATGGATTAAACTCATTAAGAGTCAATAAGGTAAATTCATTCTCTACTATGAGGAGGAAGATTTCCTCAAGGTCTACAAGCTCCAAGGTAATATGGGTTCCTAGATCAAACTCTTAGATAATGAACTGAAGTTAATAGGAGAATATCCATTGAAGGAGGGCCTTAACATATCTCCAATCAATCAACACAAAAAGGAGTAAGAGATGATATGAATGGATAAAGGCATGAGGTACAACTCACACATGGATGTCCAAGACAAAATATCAATAAGGACTCCAAATGGTTGCATGAGGTTTAGATTTCCTTTGAACATAAAATGGCATGACACAAATGTAACCTAATAGAAGTGACTAATGAGATCTACATGATATCATAAAATATCACAAGAGGAAATGAAGCACACTCCAGAGTGACTAGAAGAGTAACCATATAGAGGAGTAAAAATTATCATATGTTTAGTATGTCTTCTAGGAAATACAAGACCCAATTGTAACACAAAGATGTAAAAAAGTTCCATTTTTAAGGTTGACTTGGCTCATGCTATCATTTTGACTAATAAAATGGACAAAAAGTTTTTCCCACATTTTCTCTTTTCATTATTTGGTATCTCCTTCATAGTTTAGTGAGTATGAAAGAGATGCCAAGTAAATTAGATGGTTTATTTTTGTTCCCTTTTAACAATCCCAAAAAAGAGATAAAATGATTCTTAAAAAGGGGTGTTCTTCATGGTTTAACTAGGTTAAATAATATATAGTGGTGTGCTCAATATAGGGTTTATTTTTAATGATATTTGAATGATATTGAAAAATAGAGAAAAGGATGCTCAATATGATTAGGTGTTTAACAACTGTGATAAGGACACAAAGGAATGTCCGGCTAGAGGAATGATTTATATAAGGGATAACAACTTATTTCGATCTAACATAACCACCCTCATTCAAGTGAAGCAAAGAGGCTTGCATGTTAGACCACTCATTGTAGTGGTCCCTCAAGGAAAGGAAAGAACACCTAATGAAAGTAAATGAAAGGGGCAAGGCTAGCATAATAGTGATGATGAAATGAGACCAAGGCATATCACATGCATAATTGAGGCTAAATGTAGTATAAATCACAAGGTCAAAAAAGTGTAGAATATTCTTGGGGTATGGTCGAAAGTTGACAAAGAAGAGGATATGAGTCTCAAATTCAAAGCGAGAGAAGGTCAAAAGGAGGGATTTTGAGGTGATAAAAGGATGTAGCATGGAGACCAACATGGAAAAGAGGTTCTAAAATAGGGAATCAATGTGATTGAAGGTTCTACCACACAAGCTATAATGTGAAAATATTGAGTGGTTAATGTTGTAAACTAACAGGATTGGACCTAAGGTGTAATGAATATGTAAATGATAGCCAAACCTAACACTATATGGAATGTTCAAGAAAAACACAGCTAGGGCCATTTAAGTATTATAACCTCGAAAAATCTCCAAGTATGATGATTAAAATGCCGCATAAGACTAAAAATACAATGTAGTTTGTGACAAAATGTGATAAAAACAAGATCATGGTCATGGATAAATGGCTTTGGAGAAGGTAAATAACCATTGCATGAAGTAATTATGTACATGTGCTAACTCATATTAGGTTAATATAGGGAAAATGCACCAATATGGACCTGACTTGCATAGATAGAGTTGGAGAGAGAAAAATAGTGGAGAAAACCATCAGTTTCCATCAAAATTTGAATTGTGATTTCAACATCTACAGAAAATTATTTGTGTTATCTATTTCACCAAGTAAGTTCTCAAACTCTCTCCTCCATTTTAAATCATTTATAATGAAATTTAATGGACTTTACACTTCCTGAAAACCCTTGTTCAATGATTGGTGTGTTGTGATTCGTAAGTAGGATCCTTATGGGAAACAAACACAAAGGTGGTCGCCCTAGAGGGTTCCTACTAAGAGTGATCAATACCATATAATGTTGACAAACATGGTAGAAATTTCCCAACTCCATCTCAAATCTTCTTAAGAAATAAAAAAATTCCTGTGGGTTTCCTCGCTCAAGATTACACTAATCTTTGGCTTATTATTTTGTAGGTTTCAAGGAAAAATGATTGAGTGGAAAGAGAGAGAAAAACAAGAGAATGATATGAGGTCTCTAACATATCCCCCTACATTGCATGCTCTAAAGTACTATGTCCTAGTGAATTTATTTGAGGTGTAAACCATATAAGGCCAAATTGGACTTCTTCAACAACTAGTAGAAATTTCTAATTACCAAGACCAACACCTCTTGGTTAAGATTTTACTATTGGAATTGGATTTTTCACAATTTACCTTATCGTTGGATTTTCAAGGAAAGGTGTCATAGTAGTAGTGGTTAAAGGGAAAAGCACACCAGAGGAGAGTTTTGGTGACTATGTGGTCAGATAATATGCAACACGTGCCCATAAGGTCAATAGTAAGATACCTATTAGAGAGGTGAATAGGTTTACATTACACATAATCACCTTAGTAACAAGATCTGTGGGAACTCATTTAGCATATAGGGAACACATGGGGCTAGAAATATGATATTTGCAACCTATCATTTTCAACTCGGGTGAGTTCTTACTAGTGAATATAAAAGACTAACTAACCAAGTGTAGAACAGGGAAGAAGAAGCAATTTAGCTATGGAATCATTCTTGTCTCATTCATTTTGGAATAGGTTCCCATGTTGAGACAAATGGTATCATACTCTTATCTAATCGCTATTGAGCAACATAAGATGTGATGGAATCAACTTATGGGTAGGCTAGAGGGTGGACATGAACCACAGTGGTTTAGTAATGGGTTATTTAGATGATAAAGTGACCATATCACAATCGTGGAAGACTATTCTTATGAAGGGACTGCATTCATAAAATTATAAGACCTAGTCCTACCCCTCAGTATGGATTTGGGGTGCCCTTGGTATCCTTTTTTGGATTTTGAGGATATTTCAATGTTTTTATTTTTTTGGAATATGTATTTATTTCGTATTTTTTATAGATATATAGTACTAATAATTTGATGTTTTTTGTATGCAAATGTGGAACTATATTGACCCCTTAGTTGGTAATCATTACATTGTCAAGGAATAATTGTAGCAAAAGATGGGTGTGAAACATTGTATGAGAAGGAGGATGAGGAGCAAGATGAGTTGCAAGATGAGGATATCTCCAAACCTACATATGCACACCTTTGGGGTCCTTTTAGCTCACCACTTAGGCCTCCTTAAACATATATTTTTCCTTATGGCATGCTACTGCTAGTAGGATGAGGACTAGCTTCATAGTGTATTTTTCCCGGGATGGGAATTTGGAATATGTAATGGCTCACAAGACTAGGCCTAAGATGCTCCTCTTTTACTGATGTAGATTCTCTAGGAATATGAATGTATAACAATCGTATAAAAAATTAATTCCAAAATACATAACTTAAGATAATAAAGAAACAACATATGATTCCTCACAAAATAGACACAATATCAAGTGAAGTATGCCAAGGAAAATAGCCTCAAACAAGATCTCAATGATGGCACTATATTTTTCCATTTTGTTAGTTCAATGCAAAAGGAAAATCCCCTTGAACTCACGAGCTCATGGATGGGTGAAAAGAGAATAGAAGTAGTGAAAAATAAGTTTCAAGTAGTATGATTGGCATCATCTGTAAAGTCTATGTAAATTGTGAATGGAGTTGACATCTACCAATTAAGAACCACAAATAAGTGAATGCTCAAACTACCATACGTATACACAAAAATTGAAAGATAAAAACACACCACACCTAAACTTGTGTATAATATGTATTAGAACATGCAGCTGTAAGACTTACATAATACTTTTTTAGATTGATCCCATTACAGGGGTCCAATAAAGGATTTGCATCATGATCTACTAAACTGTTTTTCCCTTTTTTTGGAAAAAAATTAGCAACACAAGGACCATGCCATAGAGGTTGTAGCTTATTTTCACCTAACTTGCCATGATCCTAATCATAGAGGAAGACCAAATCCCCTTCCATAAAAATAGAAGGTTAAAGAGAATTATCATATTTGGTTTTAATACACTTTTATGAGTCTCAACGGTTGTCTTGGCAACATAAGAATGTTATTCAATGAGGTGGGACGAATGTAAGAGATATTCCTCCTTGGAGAAATTATTAGGTATCAGTCCAATGACTACTTTCAAATATACAATCTCACACTCAATTGGAAATACAACTTCCACCCCATAAACCAATTAGAAAGGATTGAAGTATGTAATTGTTTTAATAGAGGTTTGATAGGCCCATAATGTAAAAAAAATTAATAAAATGTCAATTTGATTTATGATTCATTACCATCCTATAGAGCATGGTTATCGTTACATAGTTAACATGCTTTATTTGTCCATTAGCTTGGAAATAATAGTGGGTTGGGTTTTCTTCACAAAAACCCAACTTGGTTGTTAATTATATCATCATATCATTGCAAAAATATGAACTATGATCCTTCACAATCATCGTAGGTAAACCAAACATAGAAATGATGCTCTTAAATATGAATAATTCCACAATGGTGCCATAGTTAGATAATCAATTCATGGTCTCAACCCACTTCTTGAAGTAGTTCATTGCTACAATGATGTAGTGGTTTCCATTCGTTGAGGTTGGTTAGAGCCTAGATTGACCTCAAGCTGAAGGGAGGTAATCGTAGGATAACCACAAACTAAGCTTAACCTGATAACTAGCCCTACTAGGTTGGGAGAGGGCTCTCTCCTTGTCAATCTCAATCAAGATGACTGAAAATATGGATTTTAGGCTAGGTATAGTAGCTCTAGGGTTTTTTGATTGATTTTGATGGTTTTGCTGGATCAATTGGAGCAGGCGGCTTTGGGTCTAGGAAATCAAGTCAAGGATGTAGGGTGTTCTATGGGGCGAGGTAAGTAGGTGTTTTAGCACTTGTAATCGGGTGAGATGGATGTTATAAGACTGACGAGGAGCTAAGGAGGGGATGTATAGATCATTTATCCTCTTCAAACTGTAGAAAACATAAAAAACTAAATGGATTCGCAAGGCAGAGCACTGTAACCAATGTATTCTACCTATCTAACTTGATTTCATTTAGTTTAGAAGAATGAATTAGATTTTGGCACACATAACACATGAGAAAAACTACTGACAGAAGGAGAAACTATGAAAAAACACATTACCACAAGAATCCCACAAAAATATCTGCAAATCCTCGTTTATTTCCTTGCCAAACTACTGTAGAGATGTAAAATGTAGCTCAGAGCATCCAAGAGAGTCCAACCTTTGCTAATGACTGAAAAATATATATTATATACAATCAAACCACCTATGCTAGCCATCAGGGGTCTAACCCAAGAGATAAGGAACTGCTACAACCATTTCCAAACAAGGAGCAGGAATATAGGAAATGGAACAACTTACCTCTATAAGCATGGAAACTGATTCATTAACCCCCAAACCACCTCAAATTGATGAATCTACCTTCTAAGATAATTTTAAAATTATATTTACATATCATAGCATAATTTACAATCATAAATTCATCCATGAAGAGAGAAAAAGTCAACTTGCAGAGAAAATAGGCGAAAACTATATTTTTGGGCAAACTGGCTCTATGCGTAGCGCCACTGGCGAGGTGTGTAGCGCCACTTCACAGCTACTTTTGGAGGTGTTTCCCTTATCCAAATTGAGCCCCCGATAGCTCATTGGAAAGGTATTCCTGTCTAGTTTCTGGAACATTTTGAATTTGTTCATTTGGATGTCATTTCCCCCCTCAAAAGTGGAATATACCAAGGCTGCTTCTATGTGTCCAAAAAGTGGCAAAGAGGTCATTTTTTAATGGTTTTTTGACCTTTTGGTGGCCAAGTATTGCTCCAAAATTGCTGAGATTTTCTGATTTTGATGATCTCATCATGATGAGTCCAAATATACTAGCCATTTCTCCAAAAAGTCTTCTACACCTAGGGCAATTTTCTGTGTTGGAAAATTTCAAAATTTCAAAATCACAAAAGCTTACCAAAACTTGCCCAAATTTGGCACAAGGCACCACCATTAGTTGCTTTGATGGGTTATTGAGGCTTCAGACAAGATTTTTAACTTGTCTTGCTCCTTTTTTCTCCTCAAGGCCTTCCTCAACCTAGCCTTAAGCTTCCTTATCCTTATGTTGCATATTTTGTTTCAGGTCATGTAGTGGTAGGCCATGTGGCAAAGCATCTTCTTGTCTCTATTGGCCTTCTCAAGTAGCCTCTCAAGGTGTATGTTGACCCTCTCAAGCCAAGTTTCTCGGTCATTCTCGATATCTTGTTTAATTGGAGTCAACTTAACCTTTACCTTTTTAGCCTTTTGCTTGTTCTCCTTGATCATTTGCAGCTCCATGAGGACTTGCTTGTCGGTCAATTTTTTGTTTTCTTGTTCTGGATATTTGATGACCCATTTAGCCCTCTCTAGGTTGTCAGAAAAGGCTTGTATCTCAGCCTCTTGTTCTTTTATGATCATGTCTTTGACAGTCTTTTGATCTTGAGCATCCAAGTCAATGACATCAACTATGTGTGCCGCCTCATGATCAACATGGAAACAATCTCTCTCTTGCCCATCACTAGGATCCTTCTCATGCATATTTTTCTTGCCTTTAGCTTTACCCTTGTGTTGCTTCTCAACCTATACCTATTTAGCTAAGGAAGAAGGCAAATCCCCTTCCACTCCTTGTGGAGATAACATTTGCCTCTAGCCTGAAGATGAAGGCGAGACCCTTCCACACCTTGTGGAGATAATACTCCCCTGGCACTGATGAAAAGACTTGAGGACCTTTGAACTTTTCATGAGAAATGAAAGTTTCCAATGGCATGTCAAGAAGACTCAACTGATATAAAAAATGACTTTAATCAAAGAATAGTGATAGATGCTGGTTAACTGTTGGGGGTATAATTTCTTCTTTACAATGAGTTCCATCTTCTTAATGTTTCTCAACATGAATTAAGGGATATTCATCATTCTCACCCTAGTCAAATGCATAAGCAGTCTAATGTGGTAGGCATATAATCGAGAGAACCTACCTTCACAAGTAAAGTAATTGATAATGATCTTCATCAATGGAGCAAACCTGTCCTCTAAGAATTTAAAGGGGAATACACTCTTGAGTTTGTTATGGTATTTAGCCTTGATGTAAGGCTCATACTACTCCCTGTGAATGACCTGACCTTTGTTCCACTTTTCACCCACATTTGGAATACTTGTGGCCTCTGAAACAATAGCTGGTGATAAAGTGAATGTAACTCTAGAAAGGTTCACCTCATTGTTGTCCAAATGTGTCACAAACAACATTGCTAATTCATGATGAAATTTAACCCTTTCCACCATCTCATAGAAACTGAAACATGACTGATGTCTAAACAAGAAATGGCAAATGGGCAGGCTTGCAGCTCCCTCAAACTGGTGGGCTCCTCTCTGATATGTTTTCCTCCCTTATGAGGCTTCCTACCATGTGTGTCTCTCTCTGTGGAACTGTCACTAAGGGTTTCTTCTTCTAGCTCATACTCATTGTCCCTCTCCATTATTGTATAGTTGTTTCTCTTGTGGTGAATGAAGAGATAGGGTGAATGGATATAAGATGAGTATGAAGAGATTTTATAGGTAAATAGGTGAGGGAGAACAAGAGTGGGAATGGGATTTAGGGAGTGAGTACGGTTAGCGAATAGTGTAGGGTTTGGGGATTGGGGAAAAGTTTAGGGAATGATGTCTAGGGAATTATATATGGGGGGATGGGATTTAAAGAACAACAAATAAATGATATAGGACAACAGTAATGAGTGAGCTTTTTAAAATATATGAGACCATTTGGTGAAAATTAGGGTTTGAATTTTTAAGAGGCAAAACCACCAAAGACTCATGCAAAAACCTCTTTTCAACAATAATGATGTGTTATTGACTTACAAAGAGGAAATGGGGATTTTTGAGGTGAATTGATGCAATTTGCAATGATTTGGAGCCTAACTACTAGGTGTGTAGCGCACTCACCCAGGTGCGTAACGCTAGTTCAAATTTACACTATAGGAATTACCGAGGTGCGTAGCACCAACTCTATGTTTAGTGTCGGACTTTGGTGCGTAGCGCCAGTTAGATTTCTCCACAAACACAGTGACTGCTCCCCTAACACTTCAAAATTTCAAAATCATGTTTTAAGCTGAGCTCATGAACTTTAACTCAAACAATGAAATGACTTAAAAGAGGGATGGCCTGTATATGGCTTGGAAACTTTTGATTTTTTAATTTTCAAAACCCACTTTAAAATGTCTATTTGCTTTTCAAATACTCTGTTTTTTGGATGCTTGATATTTTGCTTGAATAGGTGAATTGATGCTTGATTTCTATGGATTTTGTAGTGGCATGTACTTGGAAATATCAATAGGTGACCAAGAGTAGCTTGAAACTATTAATTACATATGAGAAATAATAAAATTACATGAAATTTACAAATAATATACCAATGCTCTGTTTTCAACTCAAACTGGTTTTGAGATCAAAAAGTTATTAAATTTACAAATTATGAGATTAAAACTTTTCTAATGATTATTGTCATCCTCACATGTTTGTTGACCATTATTAGTTAATAGTTATTGAAAAAATTTCATGGCAAAACCCTAATACCTAATGAGACTGAAAACCTGAGACGTAAGACCTATTTAATGAAATGAACTGAAAATGAACCTGAACCATTGACTGGATCAAATATGAAAAGAGGTCAGTAGATATGTGTCATGAGGGAAAAAACTAAAGTGACCCTACCATCAGTTGATCCATGACCGAATGGAATGCAACTCATTAGAAGGGACGGCTAGTATGAAATGCAAAAGCGTAATTTTGATCATTGATGGTAGCGTGAAGACACTGACACTAACATTGGCTCCATTGGGGATGGTAGCTCCTTCGAGGTGCCAAGAACACCATAGACCTAGTAACCTTATCCATTAGGCATGGAGTTAAGGAAAAACTCAAACTGATGACTTGACGACAGAAACTGACTATGAAACTGTCTTGAAAATGATAGAAAAAAATGACTCAAGACTTACTTAACTAAAACAAGTACTTACAAAGCTTTTTAATGGTAGCAGACCCTCGATATTTGAGGGCTTCAAATCATCATGTCAGCCACCTGCCTACAGATGAAATATGTAAAATCATGTGAAGTGGGCCTTCCAATGTAACCAATCCAGTAGATGGCTACTTACTGAAATTTTGCTCTCACTTTCCCCGAGTAGGTAGAACGATGTACATGTAGGAAACTCACAATAAAAACTGAAACCAAGGCTTATGCTAATGAAAAAAGCAACATTAATCTTTTCTAATGCTTGCAAAATAAAGCTAAAGGGATCTTGAAAATCCTGAAGCACTAGCTTGTCTTGAAACCCAGCAGCAAAAATACAAGTACTCCCTTCATTCTCATCTGAAAGAACAGTTGGTTGTTGATTGATAGGAAGGCATAGAGTAGTATAAGCTTATGCTATCTGAGTGTTGGCTGTAAATTCCTCAACCATGAGAAATTGTGACTCAAATTTTGGCATACTATCTCTCTCAGGCTCATACTCAATTTCATAGTCTAAGCCTTTCTTAAATAGAAAACAATCTTCAAGATTATCCAACATGATAGCCTTATCATTTTCATGAAGGAAAACAATATATGTTTGTTGATCTATAAATCTAATTTCAAGACTATCCGCATTTTCAAAAGTGGAAGAAGCTTCACCTACACCTTCTTGACGATGTGAACACTCCAAACCTGCATTAGCTTGGGCTATAACCTGACCTTTCAGGAGTTGATCTATCTCATATTTAGACACAGGAGATAGTACTTTTTGTTTTCTTTTGCTCAAACAATTATTGTCTTCTTGAAATAAAATTTCAAAACATGAAAAACCCGAATGACAGTCCTCAATTCTCTAGTCTTCTGAAATTTGAAAACATTGTTCACCATCTTTATATGACATGGCAATCAAATTGTCATGTTTCTTATCGCAATCATCAGTCATACAAGGGAAAACTTCAGATAGTTCTTGAAACTCAAAACTAACACTTCTATCATTTACCATTGAGTTATCGAAAGAAGATTCTTCACTTACATGAACAAATATCTCATCTTGTTTTTCATAAAAAAACTGGATTACCTCCTCGTGAAGACTTTGTTCTAATGAAATGAGAACACATGGGTCAATAACTTTGTCTCCTTCATTCCATATGATCTCAACAATAAAGCTCTCCTTCATGGGATTTAGAACAAGGTACTCTTCATCATCACGATTTGAATCTAGATCTGAAATACCCAACTTGACTTTATCACAATCTAAAATTGAAACTTGATTTCCCTACATACTATCTTCTGCTATGAGCAGATCTGAAATAAGACCTTCTCTTTCATCATTTTCCATTGTACTAAGATCTTGATCCTGCTGCAAATTTTCCTAAGCATCTTGATAAGTATCCTCTAAGCTCTCTTTATGCTGCTGAAAAGATTTTCATACAGGGATTCCATGATCTCATCGTCCATGAAGTCATCATCTTCATAAAATTTCTCAAGATTTTCAATAAAACTATAAGCATGTCTACAACAATTCTGAACTAATATTAAGGATGGACAAGATTCTTTATACCTTTTAAATAACATGGTATGAAAATCTTTCAAAAAGTAAATACTAGCAAGCGATCATACCATGATCGGGCTTCACCTTCCAGAGTTGCCATGCATATCTTCATCAACCAGTCTTCAGGAAAGTCAACCTTCAACTTGTGAATATGCATGTGAAATCTAACCAGGTGTAAAGCAGCATCATTCCTATCATCATCTTTAAACATATGCAAATTCCTTTGCCAATCTACCTTAGGAATTTTATTTGGGAAACCTAGAATGTGATCTCGGCACATGGAAGCATATCTTTGATCCAAAGAATCCATTTTTATAACAATGAATTCACCAAGAAATTCTTCAAGCTACTGATTCTTGAAGAGTAGAGTTGCCATAAAAATTCTAAACCTTAGGATTCTTCGACACTGGAGTCGCAAGGTGAATGATTTCAGCCTTCCGGTGTCTGATCGTTGTCCACCATCAACAATTAGATCTAAAATTGATACATTTTACTAAGGAACATAAAACTACGTTCCCCAGTATGATCGTCACTGTGTTAGTGAAGATTGACCTCACGCTGAAGGGAGGTAATCCTAGGATAACCACAAACCAAGCTTAACCTGGTAGCTGGCCCTACCAGGTTGGGAGAGGGCTCTCTCCTTGTCAATCTCAAACAAGATGACTACAAATATGGATTTTATGCTAGGTATAGTAGCTCTAGGGTTTTTTCATTGATTTTGATGGTTTTACTGGATCAAATGGAGCAGGCAGCTTTGGGTCTGAGAAATCAAGTCAAGAATGCAGGGTGTTCTATGGGGCGAGGTAGGTAGGTGTTTTGGCACTTGTAATCGAGTGAGATGGCTGGTCTAATACTGATGAGGAGCTAAGGAGGGCATGCAGAGATCATGTATCCTCTTCAAACTGTAGAAAACATAAAAAAACTAAATGGATTCCCAAGGCAGAGCACTGTAACCAATGCATTCTACCTATCTATCTTGATTTCATTTAGTTTAGAAGAATGAATTAGATTTTGGCACACATAACACATGAGAAAAACTAATGATAGAAGGAGAAACTATGCAAAAACACATTACCAAAAGAATCCCACAAAAATATCTGCAAATCCTAGTTTATTTCCTTGCCAAACTACTATAGAGATGTACAATGTAGCTCAGAGCATCTAAGAGAGTCCAACCTTTGCTAATGACTGAAAAAATACATAATATACACAATAAAACCACCTATTCTAGCCATCAGTGGTTGATTCCAAGAGATAAGGAACTATTACAACCATTTCCAAACAAGGAGTAGGAATATAGGCAGTGGAACGACTGGCCTCTATAAGCATGAAAACTGATTCATTAACACCCAAACCACCTCAAAATGATGAATCTACCTTTTAAGATAATTTTACAATTACATTTATATAGCATAGCATCATTTACAATCATAAATTCATCCATGAAGAGATAAAAAGTAAACTTGGAGAGAAACTAGGCGAAAACTGGATTTTTGGGCAAACTGGCTCTATGCGTAGCACCATTAGGCAAGTGCATGGCACCACTTCACAGCTTCTTTTGGAGGTATTCCCCTTAGCCAAATTAAGCCCATGATAGCACATTGGAAACGTATTCCTATCTGGTTTTCGGAACTTCTTGAGTTTTTGCATTTGGAGGTCATTTCCCCCCTCAAAAGTGGAATATCCTAAGGCTGCTTATGTGTGTGCAAAAAGGGGCAGAGAGGTCATTTTTTGATGGTTTTTTGACCTTTTGGTGACCAAATTTTGCTCCAAAATTTTTGATATTTTTTTGGTTTGATGCTCTCATCATACTGAATCCAAATATACAATCCATTTCTCCAAAAAGTCTTCCAATGAAAAGACTAGTGCCGGTGGCACTACGCACCTAGGCAATTTTTTGTGTTGGAAAATTTCAAAATGAAAAAAGCTTACCAAAGCTTGCCCAAATTTGGCACTAGGCACCACCATTAGTTGCTTTGATGGGCTACTGAGGCTTCAGCCAAGATTTTTAACTTGTATTGCTCCTTTTTTCTCCTTAAGGCCTTCCTCAACCTAGCCTTAATCTTCCTTATCCTTATGTTGCATATTCTGTTCCGGGTCATGTAGTGGTAGGCCATGTGGCAAAGCATCTTCTTGTCTCTATTGGTCTTCTCAAGCAGCCTCTCAAGGTGTATGTTGACCCTCTCAATCTAAGTTTCTTAGTCATTCTTGATCTCTTGTTCAATTGGAGTCAAATTAACCTTTACCTTCTTAGCCTTTTGCCTATTCTCCTTGATCACTTGGAGGTCCATGAGGACTTGCTTGTCTGTCAATTGTTTGTTTTCTGGTTCTAGATATTTGATGACCGATTTATCCCTCTCTAAGTTGTCAGATAAGGCTTTTATCTCAGCCTCTTGTTCCTTTATGATTATGTCTTTGACATTCTTTGGATATTGAGCATCCAAGTCAATGACATCAACTCCTTGTGCCTCCTCATGATCAACAAGGACAAAATCTCTCTCTTACCCATCACTAGGATCCTTCTCATGCACATTTTTCTTGCCCTTACCTTTACACTTGTGTTGCTGCTCAACATGTACCTATTTAGCTAAAGAATAAGGCAAAGCCCCTTCCACTCCTCATGGAGATAAAATTTGCTTGTAGCCTAAAGATGAAGGCGAGACCCCTTCCACACCTTGTGGAGATAATACTTACCTAGCAGCTGCAAAATTTTTCTTAGTGCCTATCTCATATGTCACAAATACTGGCTCTCCAACAGTTTCAGCCTCTTGAACCTTTTCATGTCCTAAAGGTTCACCTGATTCAAGAGGCACTCATGAAAATAATTAAGGACCTTTGAACATTTCATGTGAAATGAAAGTTTCCCATGGCATGTTAAGAAGGTTCAGCTGATGTAAAATAATGACTTTAATCAAAGAGTAGTGGTAGATTCTAGTTAACTACTATGGGTATGATTTATTCTTTACAATGAGTGCCATCTTCTCAATGTTTCTCAACATGAAGTAGGTGATATTCATCATTCTCAGCCTAGTGGAATACATCAATAGTCTAATGTGGTAGGCTTACAGTCGGGAGAACCTACCTTCACAAGTAAAGTACTTGATGATGATCTTCATCAATGGAGCAAACTTGTCCTCTAAGAATTTAAAGGGGAATACTCTATTGAGTTTTTTATGGTATTTAACCTTGATGTAAAGCTCATAGTACTCTCTGTCAATGTCCTGACCTTTGTTCCAATTTTCACTCACATATGGAATACCTATGGCCTCTGAAATAATAGCTAGTGACAAAGTGAATATAACTCTAGAAAGGTTTACCTCATTGCTCTCCAAATGTGTCATAAACAACCTTGCTAATTCATGATGAAATTTAACCCTTTCCACCATCTCAAAAAACTAAAACATGAATGATGTCTAAACAAGAAATGGAAAATGGGTAGGCTTGTAGCTTCCTCAAACTGGTGGGCTCCTCTCTGATATGTTTTCCTCCCTTATGATGCTTCCTACCCTATGTGTCTCTCTCCCTAGAATTGTCACTAAGGGTTTCTTCTTCCAGCTCATACTCACTGTCCCTTTCCATTGTTGTATAGCCATTTCTTTTCAAATACTCTGTTTTTTGGATGCTTGATCTTTTGCTTGAATAGGTGAAATGATGCTTCATTTCTTTGGCTTTTGCAGTGGCATGTACTTGGAAATATTAGCAGGTCACCGGGAGCAGCATGAAACTATTACTTACATATGAGAACTAATAAAATTATATGAAATTTACAAATAATTTACCAATGCTCTGTTTTCACCTCAAACTAGTTTTGAGGCGAAAATTTTATTAAGTTTACAAATTATCAGATTAAGACTTTTTGATGATTATTGTCATCCTCATGTGTCTGCTGACCATTATTAGTCAATAGTTACTGAAAATTTGTCATGGAAAAGCCCTAATACCTAATGAGACTAAAACTCTAAGACTTAAGAACTATTTAATGAAATGAACTGAAAATGAACCTGAATCATTGACTGAATCAAATATGAAAAGAGGTCAACAGATATGTGTCATGAGGGAAAAAACTGAAATGACCCTATCATCAGTTGATCCATGACCTAATGGAATGAAACTCATCAGAATGGGACACCTAGTATGAAATGCAAAAGAGTAATTTTGATCACTAATGGCAGTGTGAAAACACTGACACTAACAGTGTAGACTACATATATTCAATTCCCCATTTATGAAAGGCACTGACAGCAACCATGAGGTGAAGTAAAGCATGGTGAGTACACATCTTCTTAGTAAAAATTTTACAAGGATGGAACTTATGAACCACTGTAATACAACCAAAAGTACCCAACATGCAAGATTTTCTAAATAGTCATCTACCTAGATAAATGATCTTCATGGGCTCTAGTTTGGTCATCATTCGAGACTTTTTTTCTTCCTCATGATTGATACATTGATGTAACACTGCATCAACTCCACATAGATAAAGAGTATGAACAATAATGGCATAAATCCTAGCTTGACAATTTATATGTCAACATTCATCACAAGACAACTCGTATTGAAAACATTGAGTCTAGATGTAAGGAAGGACATCTCGTACCATGGATTAGATAAGATAATGAGTAATAAACATTCATCAGTTAATGAGTCCTCAGCCCCAAGTTCATCATCAACTTGGGGTAACTTTGGCATTATCTTAGTAAATTCCAAATATTTTTTAGATTTAGAAACTGAAAACTCCAAGTTCAACTCTTAAAGGATGACAATCCACTTTGAGTAACTTAATCCAATGATTTATCTACTAAGGATATGTTTCATGTGGTTCAAGTTAGAAATGATTGTGGTCTTTCACAATAGTATCTAATGTCATAAACATTAGAAAGAAAAGATTTTTTTAAAATATCTAACCTCTCTTTGTGCGAATAATGAAGCTCCAGACCAATAAGGCATTTGCTAAAATAGTCAATGACATTTTCAATGTGCACCTTTTCAAATTAGACAAGAACCATACCAATGGTGGATTAAGGGGCTATGAGATAGATCAAGAAGTCCCAATTAAAATCAGGAGAGCTCAATAATGGAGTAGACAACAAGGCTTACTTCAAAGAATCAAAATATTTTTGGGCCCAGTCATCCTATGTGCAAAACATGCCCTTATTCAATCAACACATAAAACCTTTTATTATCTTAGCATAGTTGGAAATAAACCTATGCAAGAAATTAGTTATCCCTTAAAGTGTTTAAAGCTAGGAAAGGTTATATAGGGGAGAAAAAATCGTGATAGACTTGACCTTTAATGGTTCGATTGCGATCCCTTCCTTGGATAGGATGAAACTAAGAAACCTCTACCTCTAGGGTAGCACACAAAAGACAAACTTATTTGAGTTCAAACAAATTCAATAATGGTGAAATTGAAGAAAGAATTCCCCAATATGGGTTGGATGATCCTCACACTTGAGGGACCAAGTAGTAAGGTCATCTATATATACCTGAACATTGTATTTGATGTTGTGAAATATGCAATATGTGCCTATTTCGAAAGTGGCACTAGAATTTTTAAGACAAAAAGGATGTTTCTAACAAGAAATTCCTCCCATGCATATATAAAGGCAGTTTTTTATCGATCCTCTAGTTTTATCTGGATTTTATTATAGCTAGAAAAACTATACATGAATGAAACAATAGAATTCTTGGCACATTCATCAAGAATTTTGTTAATGAACATGGTTGGATATTTTTATTTCACACGAGACAAATTTAGATCCCTATAACCAATGCAAACCCTCATCATTTCTCCTTTTTCTTCCATCACATTTTAATAATTTCCTTTTTTAGATCATTTTTCTCACACACTTCCTTTCTTATCTCTCATACCTTGTCTTATTTACATTCTTCTCGTATATGAGTTATGTGGGCATTTCTCTAAGCACATCTATAGTGAACTTGTTGAATACGTTTCTTAGGGCTTCCGTGATTATTTTGTAAGTGCCAAGCTATAGCATCAGTCCATACTCTATCATACATCATAGTGGCTATAAGCTACATAAACCTTATTTATTGAAAACAATTCCTCTATCAAGATTATGTATGTGAATATATTGACAAGCTAACCACCCTTTTTCATACAATGCCAAATATTAGCAACCACTTCATGTTTTCCTTGATTGTGAATCCCATGTATAAGTATCATATAAGTATCAACATTGTAATTCATGTGATTACTCTCCATATTGTTCCATATAATTGTGGCCTTAGTTAGTTTCCTAGCCTATAACATAGACTAACTCATATAATATAATTGTTAATATCCCGATCATGACCATTCTGTGGCATTTCTTATTAAATCTATAACACTTATTTTGTTTCCTCACATATACCACGTTCTCTAGAAGACAATAATAAGAGATTCTATTAGAAGCTCAACGCGTTTCATTATATCTTCCAAGAAACGTTAACCTTGATATAATTTCCTCAATTTGCAAAAAAAATGTTAATCAATGTATTATACTTCACCACATACAAAAAAAATCATTCATTTTGATATCTTTAAAGAACCTTAAGAATTTTTTTAACTGTTTTCTTGAGCAAAGAACATGGATTAAGTTTGTGTATGAAACTGCATCTAACACACATCCCTTATTCTTCTTCTCATTAAAAAATCAAAATATTTATGTATTTTCCATACTTTGACATACCTATCAAAAAGTGTGTTGTAAACTAACAAGTATAGCTCAAATGTATCTCGACCATTTCATCCAACATACAAGGGGCCCTATCCAACATCCTTGTCTTGTACACCATAGTGAGGAATATTGTTCCACTAAATTCGTTGATGTTTATACCATGACAAATTACAATATTTGGTGGTTCTTTATGGGACCAAAATAAATCACTAACATCGCACTATTTGACATAAGAGTGCACCCCAATACATCATACATCACATAGTTTGTTTTAGGTATACATCTAACATTACTTATTTTCCTTGAAATTGAACAAATTCTATACATATTTAGATCTTTTTCCACACAAAATACATGTAATTTTACTTCACCCTAATCCAAAAACATCTTGGTTTTCTATTCATGTCTTTCATCAATGTCTCCTATAACAAAAACATGTAACCTTTCCTTCGCCACAATATGGTTGCATCTAAGTTTCTTTGTCACTTTTTTGTCCTTCACTGGCTTTCTCAATTTTCTTACCTCATCAAACTCCCCTATAATCATCTAGTTTAGTTCACACAAAGGATTTTGACTTAAATGGCATTGAGATTTGGGGTTTTCAATAGTAACTTTGTACAAAGAATCGCATGCTAATTTTTAGATTAATTCTTGGAATCTTATCAACTTCTAAGTTGTGATATGATATTTAAACATTTATAGGAGCTTATATTATTTGTTCCTAGAGTTGTTCCTCATTTATTAACTCATCGAAAATACTATTATATAGAAAAAATGGATTATTTGGGTTTCAAATCTCACCATCAATTTATGTAATCCTAATCACTTCCATTGATACTCAATAATGACCACTTGGAACTAGAAGAATCCAAAACTTGTATAACTTGTAGAGTTATCTTATTGTTTTACTTCCACCAGATTGTTTAGATCAATATTTCCTCTAGATAAAAGAATCTAAGAAACCCTTACATGCCTAGATAGATGAAAGGCTCTGAAATTTCACTATCATTGTAGTTTCGCACTTCTTAATTTCATGGTGTCAATGTTATTTTGAATCGGGCCTTGATGCTTGAACGTTATTGATGATTTTTAAGGTCATAGCGATTACATACTAAATATGAAAATATTCTCTAGAAACTATATTAAAACTAATGGATGTAATCCCAAATAAGAACCCCTTATATTACTTAGTATACTCTTATTAAAAAAATTATTCTAGGAAATGCACCTAACAACTATGAAACCTATGATAAGGCTTCCAATCTTCATGGTAGATCTTTTAGGTATAATTTGAGGGATAACAATCTTATTAATCCTCGTCCCTTTGTGGGTTATGAATAATCATAACATGATTGGGTGTATGAATGATAAATTACTTCTAATACAAATATTTTTCTATCGTATATTCATTAAACCTCTTAAATGCATCAAATCCTTCCTTATTTGTACCTTCACAAGGTAATATCTAATTCTTATTTGATGTATCACAACAATCCCACTAGTAGATATTGATTTCATAGGGAAATGAAAAATAGTTGATGACTCAAAATCTAATTTCACCTCTTGCTTATGTTTAGAAGATTCTCCTTGGTCCTCATGGCCCTCATGTACTTTGGTAGATAAAACACTTGACTTATAAAGCCTATTCTCAGTAAATGTAGGGGATTGACATGCTTAATTATCCTCCATAGTCTCATATAATTCATTATTATAATTATATAAATAGTGAGAAAAAAATGCATATTTATATAACTTTTTGAATTGTCATTCCCTACAAGGGAAGGATTCGTGTTTTTCTTTTATAAAAATGAATAAATATATAAATATTGGTTTTGTCACTCGTATTTTCCTAATTCTCTTTTATAAGAAAATCTTAGTGGCTATTGATTTCACCATTTTCTGCTACTCTATTTAAATAAGAAATAACATGGTATGTTCTTTGATGTGCCTCAACACATAATTTTATTGAAAGGTAAAAACATGATACCAATTCCCATCATACTCAGGAGCTTCATATATCTATTTTTCATCTCTTGCAACAAATGATTCTTCACCATTAACAAACAAGTAAGGGGTGGAATGGAATACATCAATTATAAATGCACAATATATATTACATATGTATTCATCAACAAAATCAAATATTTTGTGACAACTAAATATTCTCATAAAAAACAACATCTTTCCAACAATCTTCATCAATAGCATTGTTGACCAATGAGTAATTTTGTTGTTTCTCTCTTTAGGGAACCAACCATTAAAATTTTTGCATTTAGTAATTCTGCATCATATTCTATTAAATGATTATTAATTCTCCCCAAAACTAGATGATAATCCTAAAACTTATTTTCTACATATTTCCTTTTATAGAAGACCTTTTGGAACTCCTACTTTGTAATGACATAATTGTATTCAAAACTCACTTTGAGCTACATTTTTGGTTACTAGTGAGACACTATTAAAATTATCTTATCTATCGATATTATTTGCAAATTATTATATGTTATGTTACGAGTGGAGATCTGTTATTAAGGCACTTCCAAAATGTTTCCTAAGAAAAAATATGTCCACCTACACAAACTCCACAATGCTATATTAATGTTGAGCATGCTTTTGTAGCTTTTGAAATGAGAATAACACCATTATTTCAGTATCATAATTTTGGATATAATTTAGCATGAACATTTTTTATGTAAAAATGGTTGAGGAACAAAAAAATCAGGACTTAACACTGAAATGATCAAAATATGAAAATCTAGGGGTTAATGATGTTATTGTGCAGTGTAAGTATATTCCATTAGATTCTTTGGAATCTACTAGACAAGAAAAAATAGAGCTTCAGTAGAGAGAAAGTATCCCAGTAAGGAAGAAGGTTGTCATAATTGTACCATATACTTTATATCTATGAGTTGCATTTCATTAAAGAATTTAAAAGCTTCCTCATAATGGTAATTTTAGGAATGTCCTATAATGATAGAGTTCATGCCATCGTGCTTATATCTACACCTACCAATTGCATTTTCTTAAAAAATTTAAACCCAATGTCTCATAAACCATTCCTGGTAGATGTTTGAGAATCTTTCTGAAAATTCTGTGTTGAAGTGCATAAAGAATTAGTTTGGAAACAATTTTCAATATATAAGTGTGTGTGTGTGTGTGTGTATACACATATGTATGTGTGTTCTATATATATATATATATATATATATATATATATATATATATATATATATATATATATATATATATATATATATATATATATATATATATATATATATATATATATGTATGTATATATATATATATATATGTATGTATGTATATATATGTGTGTGTATATAATGCATTCACTTGTGATTTCAATACAGATAAAGAGTTATGTTTTCCACTATGCTATAACCTCTTTTCACCCTCTAAAAATAACTCTGTCTCACCAATCTACTTCCACCACCATTGTTTCCTTCTTCTCCTCTTGGTGATGGATGTGTATAATGTAATCAACTGAAATTTTCCCCTTATAGACAACATAAACCAACTAGTTGAGGATATTTTTATTCAAACAAGATTTCTTCATACAAATAAATTGAACTAAATCTTACCTCAATATTTGAACAAGATACTTCCCTAGAGTAGAAAGATAAAATTTTAAATATTCCAAGACCATTGAGAATCTCATTTATCCATTTGATAATGGTATTCAAGAGTCCTCCTTTGTAAATATGCACTTTAAATCATTTTCGAAACCCTCCTTATCCATTTCCCCATTTCGATCAAGAACTCTTATGTTCCTTGAAACAAACTGGCTCCATGTAAACTTAGAGAAGCGGGGCTTGATTAGTAAACGAACTTGACTTTCGTATTTAAAAATTAAGCAAAACCTTCATATAATGGATGACATGTTATTCAAATTTCACAAGTAAAGGAACTTCTTACATATATCTTAGCATAGTTATTCATGGTATATTTCTACAAGAATATTTGTTAATGTGTAGAAGGTGCATGGATATAATAGCTTTGAGAAGTTGTGCCCCAATTATTTTATTAATGAAAAGATTATAGAAAATCCATTCCCCATAAGGATCTATAATTAAAGCATACATTTCATATTGTATCCATGGATATGCTCATCCAATTCTATAGTTTTTGGGAATCCAAAAATTAAGAGAATGAGTAGCAATTGTGAAACAATTGGGCCTCTCCCTATATAGCTTCATCTAAATAAATGCCATCAATGCCTCATCATCATACCCATTTTTAAAAACCTATAATCATGATATTCCATTAAATGGAATCTCTCTCTGAGATGTTTTTTTAAACAGTTGGAAATCATCCCTCATATATCGCTATTGAGCCATGGCTCCTACCACCCTATTATAAATATTCTTCCAAGGCATTTTATGTTAGCACACTACTACAAAAGGGTAGAAAATGTGTTAGAGTGGAGTTTGATCGTAATATATATGAAATAAGGGATGGAAGTGATAATTGAAATATTGAATACCATTCTACTGTGTGGATATGTAAATGTGTTTCTGTGAGAAATACATAAAAAATTCTCTAAAATCCTCTAAGTAAAAAGAACATTAATGCTTAGACAAATCCGTTGTTAACCATCATGTCTGAAATAAATTTTTAGCTAATTGTCACTTTAGCAACGAGGTCTAGATGGTAAGGATATCCGAGGTTCTTGGTTATTTCATAACTTTATCATTTAGTTCAAGGCGAGATGTGAGATAAATTTATTAAAATATAAATTTGAAATAATTAATTATAATGCATTTTAAATTTTATTTCAAAAAAAATTCCCAAATTTTAGGAGTCTCGGTATTCATGCATATATTCTTTTGCCAAAAATGTTTAGAACCAAATGTCAAATGTCTTGTTTTCTTATTCCTAAAGAAGAAAACATAACTTATTTATATAAATATACGTTTTGTAAATACACAAGCAATGTGTCTGGTCTTGCAAAATATACCCATATCCATGCATTGGCCACAAAAAATAACCAACTCTCCCACAAAAGAAACACACATATCTACACCATTTGACCACCCCATGGGTCCACAAAAAAAAAAAAAGGATTACAGTTTACTAATCATGAGAATTCTAATCTAAAACCAAAATATATTACCTAAAATATTATAACATCATTGTCAAAAAAGAATTACATCAACCTATAGAATATGAAGATAAAAATCATAGAAGAAAAATAGTCTATAATTCTATGTGTTGAGGTTTTCCATGAATGGACAATGAAAGAACCTATAGTGCTCATTATTTAATACCTCCTCCATGGACCAAAGACCCCATTCGAACTAAATTCCTTCCATAGAAATATTTTCTACATCAATGTTTCACTCCCTCTAAATATGAGTGCATGAAAAATAAACATAAAAAGGCTTCATCCATTATAAATTGTCTAATATGTGAGTAAGTTGGAAGCAGTACCATTTTTTAATATCATTGACCCGATTTATAACTAGGAAGGAATCACTGAAAACTTAGAGTTGATCAAAATCCTTATCACAAGCAAAAGTCATAAATGAGTGATGTGATAATAGCTCTTCAAAATATTTTGATCCCCTCCCAAGTCCCATATTGACCTTAAAATAGTGTTGATATGATAAATAGAGAATAGAGCCACCACTACATGAGAATTTTTCCTCCTGCTGGGCCCCATCAAAGAACCCCATGGGGAATATTTGTTAGGCTCCTCTGGAACCATGAGCCTAATCTAGTAGGGGAGAAAAGGTAGATGAAAATGAGAAAGAATGAGAAAAACTTCAATTTCCGTCTGATCTAGGGAAGAGGGCTTGCTATGAAAAAATTCATTTTTTCTTGACAGTTAAAGACCCCAATAGAGAAGAAAAGGAATATCCTTAAAATGTTTATTATTCCTATTTTGGACCCAAGACCTTCATTTCGCCTCAAAATAGGTGCCTTTCCAAACACATCTTTGATAAAATACAGTAGCACGCAAATTCCAAATATGAATAGAGAAAGGGAATCTAACAAATACATGCTCTATAGATTCAACATTTAATTTACATAGTGAAAACCACCTATGACCAATATTATGGTGCCTTTGAATCATATCCCAAGTAGAGACATTTTTTGCAAGAATGCACCATATGAATAGGTGATATTTAGCCAAGAACTTTGGCTTCCAAAATCATCTCCACCACTCTTCCGAACCTCATCAACTATAGCTCTATTTAAGTGAATATACTCCATCTTGTGTGTATAAATTTCAATTGGTGAATGACCCCAAGCCAACTCGCCATCATTTTTGGAGATTCCAATATGAGCCGCAAGTAAAGCATCAATATATCCCCTCCAAATTTTCCTAAAACCTTTATTGATTTCCAAAGATTCAAATATAATCCAACCCTGATGCCATATAGTGGACTGATGAGGGCAATTAATATGGGCTAGTCTTGAGATGCCTTTTCCCTTGAGAAAATATATAAGATCCTACAAAAAGCGGCGTGCTTGACTGTGTTATGGAACCATCTCACAAAAACATAGAAAAGATAGATCAACACCTTAGAAATAGGCCTCTTCGAGGGGGAAACCTCCTTTACAGTACACAAATGAATAATTGTTAGATGATTCAAATTACAAAACCTCCTTTCTATATATATGAGTCTAAGGGGTCACAATATAACCAAAGCTGACATAACAATCATAATATAAAGGCACAATAATAACAATATGGGGACAATAGGGGCACAACAATAATAATAAGGGATACAATGACAATAGTGATGAGGTAATTACTAGTATTATAGGGACCTAAGATGCCCCTCTCCTTCAAAAAAGTGTTTTCCTAAACGTTGAGTAGTTCTGGATGCTTCTGTATAAAATTCTCATCCTCCCATGTGGAATCTTCAACGGGTAAGTTCTTCCACTTGATGAGATACTCAGAAATTGATCGATTTTGTAGTTGTTGAGTTCTTGTTTCTTTGACTGCTTTAGTTTCTAATATGATTTTTCCTTCCTCATCAAGTTCTGGACATATTGTTTGAACTGGAAGCTTGTCACCTATAACCTTCTTTAAGCATGAAACATGGAAAACTGGGTGCACTCGGGAAGCTGCGGGAAGCAATTTATATGTCGTAGTACCTATCTTTTGCAACAGCTTGTATGGACCATAATACTTTTGTGATAATTTATTATCCTTCTTAGCTTGATTGATGGACATTTGTTTATATGGTTGTAGCTGTGGGAATACCCAATCACCTACATCAAAACTTCTTTCGTTGCAATGTTGATCTGCATGCTGTTTCATTCTATTCCGTGCCAAGGTGAGGTTATCCTTTAAGAGTTGGAGAACTTGTTGTTGATGCTCGATGTGATCTTCCACTGCTTGAACCTTACAATTTTCTCTTAAATATGATGTGATGGATGGTGGATGATATCCATAAAGTTCCATAAAAGGGGTGATTTTCATCGCAATATGAGAGGAAGTGTTATACCACCATTCAGCTAGAGGCAACCATTTGACCCATTTTGTCTATTTATCAGATACAAAGCAATGAAGATATCCTTCAAAAAATTTGTTTACTATCTCAGTTTTCCCAATAGATTAAGGATGATAATATGAGCTATGAACTAACTCAGCCAAGACAAGAAAATAATTTTGTCCAAGAATTTCGAGTGAAAATGGGATCTATGTCGCTTACAATAATCTTTGGATTTCCATGTAGCTTTTGAATTGTTTCCATAAATGCAGTATAAATTGTACTCACTTTAAATGGATGAGATAATGCACAAAATTGTTTATACTTGGTTAGTCTTTCAACTACCACCATGATAACACTTTTTCCTTTAGACTTGGGTATGCCTGTGATAAAATCCATTAAAACCTCCTCCCTACTTTGGCTTGGAATGGATAAAGGTTGTAATAGTCCTAGGGTTTTAATTGTTTGAACTTTATTTTGTTGGCAAACAAAACATTTTTCCCTGGACTTTTGAATATCCAATTTAAGGCCATCCAAAACAAAATCCTTCTTAACCGTGTGGTAGGGTTTTAGAAATCCTGAGTTCCCTCATAAGGGAGAGTTGTGCAATTCCCTAAGAATCTTTTGTTTGAGTTGTGAATTCTTATATAGGTATAACCGATCCTTGTACCATAACAAATCATTTTTCCAGCTAAATGTATCAAATGTATTGGGATCTTGTTGTATCTTTTGAATGAGTGCCCACACTTCCTCATCATTCTTCCATTCATTCCTTTCTTCATTTATTCAATCTAGTTGGATAATATAAATGGTGCAAAGAAATGCTTCCACATCCTCATCCTTTCTTGAGAGTGCATATGCTGCAACATTTTTCTTCCCTTTTTTGTAGATGATTTCAAAGTCATAACCCAACATCTTTGTGACCCATTTTTGCTACTCTTCTAAAGGTATTATTTCTTCTAAGAGGTGTTTAAGACTATCATGATCTGTTTTTACATTGAAGTGTCTTCCCATCAGGTAGGGTCGTCATTTCTTAAATTCATGTAGTATTACCAACATTTGCTTCTCATAAATAGATATTTGTAAATACTTTCCTTTGATTGGACGACTTTCGAAAGCAATGGGTCTTTCTTCTTGCACTAAAACAACATCAATTCCATTTCCTAAGACATCATATTCCATAATAAAGGTTTTTGTGAAGTTCGGTGTAGCTAAGACTGGTGCTTGGCACATTGCCTCTTTAAGATGTTCAAATGCCTTCGTTGCTTCTCAAGTCCATGAAAATTCATCTTTCTTCAATAATGTTGTTAGACATGTTGCTATTCTCCCATAATTCTTAATAAACTTGTGATGATACCCTGTCAACCTGAGAAATCATCGTAGATGCTTTATGCATGTTGGGATTTTCCATTCCATAATGGTTTTAATTTTTCTAGGGTCTACCTTAACACCTTCGTGATATACAATATGATAGAGATATTCCACCTCTTTTACTCCAAAGAAACATTTGGAGATTTTTGCATATAATTGTTTCTCCTCCAATAGTTTGAGCACCATGTCAAAATGTTGGACATGATCCTTCCAAGACTTGTTGTAGATTAGTATATCATCAAAAAATACTAACACAAATTCTATAAGGAAGGGATTGAACATGGAATTCATCAAACATCCAAATGTAGAAGGTGCATTAGTAAGGCCAAAAGGCATGACCAGAAATTCATAATGAGCCTCATGAGTTCTAAATGTTGTTTTTGGAGTGTCTTCATTTTTCATTCTGATCTGATCATATCCTGAATGAAGATCTAACTTGGTGAAGTAAATTGATCCATGCAATTCATCCAATAGTTCATCAATGACAGGAATGAGAAATTTATCTTTAATAGTGAACTCATTGACCTCCTTATAATCTGGACACATGTACGATGATGCATCCTTCTTGTGAACTAATTCTACTGGAGCAGAGAAAGAACTTTGACTAGGCTGAATTATAGCAACCTCTAACATTTTTGCAACCGTACATTAAATTTCACTCTTTTGCACATAGGGATATCTGTAAAGCTTGATGTTTGGAGGAACAATTCATGGAATCAAATTAATAGCATGATCATTGTCACGAATAGGTGGGATGCCTTTGGGGGTCTCAAATACCTTAGGATGATTGTCCAAGTCTTTTTGAAGATCTCAAGAAATGGATGATTTCAATGTGGGAACCTCTAGTGAACATTATTGTGTAATTATGCCTCATTGTTCTTTCTTTGGAAGCTTTGTCATTCTGTTAGAGTTTTTTATCTTTCCCAGTTTCCCTATGATACCCCTTAATTCAATTTCCTTTCCTCCTAAACAGAATTTCATGAAACGTTCCTGAAAATTAAAAGCTCTTGTACCCAATGAGTGTAGCCATTGGACTCCTAGTACAACATCAGCACCACCCATTGGAATGGAAAGCATTGGGCTATTCAATATATATTCTACCATGTATAGCTTGATATTATGGCACTTTCCTAAGCAATTTATGGTTCCTGCACTTGCAACCATCACTTGACACTCTGGTGCTAGATACAGGAAGAAATTCAATTCCTTGGATATCTTAAAATGAAGAAAATTATGGGTACTTCCCAAATCAATCAACACTATTACCTTTTCCTTCTTGATATGCCCTTTTATTTTGATAGTTTGGGGAGTGGTAATCCCATCCAATGCATTACAAGATATGGTCGGATTCATTTATTTCTTTTTCTAGGGTTTGTTCTTGGTGTATATCCTCTTATTTTGATGTTTCTTGTTCCTTTTCTTCCGCCTCTTCACAATCTATGTAAAAAAATTTCTTCACGGCACATTTATGACCTTTAGTGTATTTCCTATCACAACTATAAGAAAGCCCCTTTGCTCTCTTTTATTCCAGTTGTTATGGTCTCAACCTTGTAGGTTATGATGGCTAGGGGCAGCAACACTTACATATTTATGATTGTGAGTGGTAAGCTTCTTTGTTTCCATAATATTTCTTTCCATATTTCTTGCCAACCTGAATGACTTCTCCAATGAATTGGGTTCGCAAAGGCGAACCTCACGTTGGATGTTATCTTTTAAAGACCCTATGAACACATCAATCATATGCTCCTCTGGAATATATTTTACCCTTATATTCAATTTTTGGAAGTCCTCAATGTGCTCCATCATTGAACCCTTTTGTTTGAGATTTATCAATTGGATTAAAAAAGTGTTGCTTTTTGTATCCTCATAATGTGCTATCATTTCATCCATAAAAATAGCCCAAGTGACAATTTTTTTACTAGAGGAAAGCCATCAATACCATACAAACTAATTTGGTTCCAAATATAAAGCTGCAATGCGTAACTTTTGTGTGTTTTGCACATTATGGAGATCCAAAAATGCTCCATCTACAACATCCATGTTCTGGGATCCTTGCCATCAAACTTCCTCATATCGATCTTTGGAACATGGCGGTTCTTCGATCCAACATTAAAGTCTATGAAGTCATGATTAACATTTATTTTTTTCTCATCATGAGTTTCCTTTACTACCCTTTCACCATTAGTAAGCATTTCTCGTAGAAACTTTGTCAAATCTGTCTTCAAATATTCCATGCCTTTCTTTAAATCATCCATCTTAGCTTCCACACCATCCATATTAGCTTCCACATCGTCCATCTTAACTTCCACGTAATTCATCTTAGCTTCTATTCCTTTCTTTAAACCATCCATCTTAGCTTCCACGCCATACATCTTAGCTTCTATGTCTTTCTTTAAACCATCCATCTTAGTTTTTCTTACTTTTTGTGAGAGTGAAATTTGTTGCACTTGGTCTTGTAATTTTGATATATCATGTTTAATTTGTTCCTCTTCTTCATGAGTTATGCTAGAGCTTTTAGGTTGCTTAATAGGTGTTTCCATTTTCTTTCTTCAGGGCATCAATTACAAATAATAATGCTTCACTATTCT
Source organism: Pinus tabuliformis (assembly GCA_031772625.1). Taxonomy (NCBI): domain Eukaryota; kingdom Viridiplantae; phylum Streptophyta; class Pinopsida; order Pinales; family Pinaceae; genus Pinus; species Pinus tabuliformis. The sequence goes on along the minus strand of CM062804.1, from coordinate 490,955,176 downwards.
GTTGTTGGGAAAAGTATCCAATACGGAATGCCCCTATCCCACTCTAAGAGGTGATAGTGCCTTAGCAACAAACAGGTAAACTTATTCGAGTATTCTTCTTTATGAAATGCAAGCAAGGAAGAAGGATCCAACTAACCTGTATCTTCCACTAGTTTGTCGATCCAAATCACTTCTCTCTTCAGTAGCTCCCAGCTTCTTGCTCCTTCACCGGCCCAGCTTCACCGAATTCCTGCAAGATCACAAGAGAGAGAAACTACACAAAGATACAGATATACATTCATAAAAAGCTCAAGATCAGATTAAGCTAAACATGTAAGCATAACAAAACATCATTAGTATACAACATGTAGGAGAAACTCAAATAGTTTATTGATGAAATAAGAAAGTCCAGGAGGAGATACAACCAAGTGAGTTCTGATCCAGCATCTACCTCCCAGCAATGGAATCCCTTCCTCTCCTCCAACAAAGAATAAATCACCCAATGTGCTAATCTCAATCTCAAACCAACAACAATTCTCTGCAAAGTACAAAATTCCAGCCTCCTGAACCTCTGGGTGAGAGATCCATATATAGATGTGAGCAGAGAGGATGAGTCAACTCATGTTTTGACTTGTGGCTTCTCTCTGTCAGTTCTTGCTTCCACTTGGAGGTTGAGAACCTCTTACTCATCACTAGTCGAATTCATGGAGGCAAGTGTCATTGGAGAAGATTCTGGAAGCTTCCAGGGTCTTTCCACCTCATTGAATGAACTTGCCATTTGTCCTTTTCCGCTCAGCGCACCCTGGTAGTGCTTCTACCTGCGTTGCAGTGCACCCAGCCAGTGTAATCTCTGCATTTCAGCGCAGACATCTAGTGGAGCCTCTGAATTGATCCTGAATTGACTGTTTCTGAGTGGTTTTTGGTGGAGAACTTCTGGGAGAAGTTGTCTTTGGTTGACCTTGTTCCTTTAGGGGTAGGAACAACTCATTTAGGGAATTTGGATCCCTTGGATTATGGACATTTCATGCTCAATTCTGTAAGGCACAAAAATGTCTATAAAAGTTGCCCCCTAAAATATGAGGCTGTTTATCGGGTGAAATGCTTTATTAGGAGGATCCGAAGTTCTTCCAATGCTGGGAGGAGACCTGTAATAAGATACAATACAATACATTATTTTTCATACTGCTTTCATGATCTAGCTAAGGCGGGCATTCCCATGCTCAGCTTTATAAATTCATTTTTGTGTACATAGGATAGACAATTGTCTGATGATAGAATGATGATCCTGCTGAAATCATCATCCTTTGGTAGGATGATTATCTATGCTGCAATGCTGTACATGTCAATGTCTTTATTTTTCCTGAATATATATCGCAGCTCGGATGGATGAAACTAGATCCGGGGTCTTCAAACTCGTTCGATCTTCACTCTAAGTACAAGTCGATCCATGTGAGAGATGTTCTGAAGTCGAACGTGGAAAGACATCGCTTGATTACTGGTCAATGAGGTAAACCGTTAACAAGCGCGAGAGGAATCACCAATAATGATAATGACCCTCAAGGTACTGCAATACAATTCACGTGGTGTGAATAAAGTACTTGGCGTTGAACACCACGCAAAATCTTTCGGTTGAAGGTCATTGATGTATACCTGTCGTCGGAAGTGAGAAACTTGCCATTGAGGCATGCAAGCTTCAAAGTACTGAAGGGGTTGTTCCTAGATCAACTTCTTGTATAATGAGCTGATGTCGACAAGAAGCGATCCGTTAGAGGGCCTTAATGTATACCACATCAGTGACACGGAATGGAGCAAATGATTTTGATGGAGGTGAGAACGATCTGATGATATATGGTTTAGGGTGGCGGTCATGAAAGGATGAAGGATAATGTATGGCAGTGGATGGAACCCGGTTGACTTCTCTAGATGACTTCTCTTGAACATATCGGTGACACTTGTGTGATGGATTTGTAGCATTTACCCCAAAGGTGGATGGTATGGCGAGACCATGGCGATGTGGTCGGTGAATGAAACAACCCAACCCAACTCAGGCACGGAGTGGAAGTGTCATGTTCAAGAGCGACTTGCTACCAATAAAGTTCTTTGAGTTTCTTCCCAATTTTTCCCCAGTCATTGCTGACCAGTACCTCTTTATTTTTGTCAAGCTTGAGGAGGATAACATATGCTTGTTCTATAATTTGCCCTTTGGGCAAACCCATCGCTATGTTTTAACGAGCCTAGCGATAGTGAAACTCGTTCTCGTCTAAAGACAAGTTTGTCGCTATTTAATGTTTTTAACGAGTCTAACGACAAAGATAAATCGGTCCTTTTCATTTTTAGAGAGTCTGAAAAGGTACGTAAAGTTAACTCCGAAAGTCCTTTTTCGTCATCTATTCCCTTAAGTCCGAAAAAGTATAAAACAATACAGAAGGGATGAATTTTCGATAGTTTTAATGAGCCGAACAAAACAAGCGCTCTATCTTTTTGTGCAATAATCCCTCAGGTCCAAAAAGATTAAAATCTAGAGGAGGGATAGCACTTCCAGTCGCTTTAACGAGCTGGAAGGCCAAAACTCGGCAATATTTTCATATTTTACGAGTCAGATGAAAAGAGCTTAAAGAAGACTCGTCTTTTGAGGAACGAGTGATAAAACGGGTTAGCAGCTCATTCCAGGTAAAGGTTGGAATTTTCCAATCACGACAGTGTCACAAGGATGGCTAGTGAAATCACTCTTCGCAGCTGTTCCTCAAAATGGGTAAATAATCATATGGAGGTGAACAATCGGCCAATGGAAAAGTGGAGTTGACGGTACAAACACGACCAAGGCTTTAATGGCTGATAATGTTACATTCACGGTGGTTATTTACCAGAAGACAGATCATTTTTTAACGAGCTTAAACGCGGAAAAACACTGCTCAATCTTATGTTTATTTTTTAACGAGCATGAACTATGTGCTAAAACTGCTCAATCTTATGTTTATTTTTTAACGAGCATGAACTATGTGCTAAAACTGCTCGATAATCCAGTCATATGATAAGAATGTCTCATGTAAGATGCCATTTTTTATGGAGTTTGCGCCTTACCAAAGCTATGCCCCACATCCTTTCGTTATGCAAGTTCGGAAACGACTAATCCTATGAGTTTAAAGGGTTAGACCTACGGGTTTAAAGGGAGGACCTAAAAATTTAAAAAATAAATAGTCACTCCTTGCTTGCACTCCAAAAGGTTTGCATGCCCCCAGGTATAAAGTACGATTTCAAGCTTACCCCTTCTTAGTCCAATAAAACATTTGTTTTACTGCGAGAGGCCTACCTCTTTCATGTTACCCAAAGATTGTTCTATTAATCTTTCAAACAAAACATTTCTTCGGCGGTGTCTATCGAGATAGACAAAGGTGAGTGACAACGAGCGCCAAACACATAACTTTGACAAAAGAATTTTATTCTAGAATAACCCCTCTTCCAAGACGGACGGGGTACAGACTAGTCATATTCTCCCGCGGAAACCTACCCTATACCCAAAGTTTTCCTGCCGAAGCAGACCAGGACGCATGCCCCCTGGGTTCCAGTCATATCCTTCCGAATTACTCACACTCATCGGGAGGATGGACCGTGGGTTGAGACATTTCTTACATGAAGAGACCATTTAGGGATGGTATATGACTATTTTCGATGCGTGATACAGGAAATGAAAGCTGGTCCACGAGCTTGACCACTCTTCCTTCGTGCGGAAAACACATTACTCTAAAGAGTGAGGAGATGATGGCTCCCATGCAATATATATAGTCTCGTCCAAGGAGTAGGTTATAATTCAAGGGTCCTTGAACGACCATCACGTTCACTTGAACGGTCTTCCCTTTCAATGTTATGGGCACATTGGGGAGGATCCCTAAAGGTCGACTGGTTCCTTTATCAAAGCCTGTCAGATTTCTCATTTCAGGCAAAAGCGTTGGCGAACCAAGCGCTTCCCAAGCAGTGGAGGAAAGGATACTCACAGATGCCCCTTCATCAATGATGGTGCCAACCATGACCATTCTGTATATTTGGACGATAATTCTGAATGGTATGCTTGCTGGCAAACGGGGTCTGCCTAGTTGGTTCCAGTCGAAGGAGACAACTAGGTTTCTTGGTGGTGGGACCGAGTAAACGGCCGGGTATCACTCTGACGAACTTCCTTCCTGCGATAAAGGAATGGGGGGAGTGCCCCCGTGCTCGTCGGAGTCTGTGTTGATGAAGAGAATTTGGATGGTGTCATCTTTATCCTCTTCAGTGACTGTATCATTCGAAGACAAAACCTCTGAAGGCAAGACCGGGTCAACTGCCGCCTCGACATTTTGACTTTCGTCGGGTATGGATTTAGCTGGTTCATCTTTAATGACCGGCGCTTCAGCTGACCACTTGAGCGGGCCAGCTGGATTTTCAACTAACGAAGGACTCGGCAAGAGTTTTTTATATCCAGGAGGAAGTCGTAACGGTGAAACCGGACGATCATCCAAAACTCTTTTCGCTTCGTCTAAGAAGGGACAACAGTGGATGGCGTGGTCGCCTTCGCACAGTCTACAGGGAGATCTAACTCTCCCTTTTTGTCCAAGGACTTCAATTTCGCTAGTTGACAGTATGCATTCAACATGGCTATCAGAGGTTGATGCCACCGGATTGTGCAAACGGGGAGACCAGTCCCTTAGTATCCGATGGATGCAGGGACAATCTCTGTGGAAGTGGTATCCCTTGCATATGACACATGGCGATTTTGGCCTAGTCAGTGTTGTGTGTGGATTTTTGTCAGAAGACACTTGTTTGCCCCCAGTCGCTTTTGGCCCCTTCTTCTTCTTCTCTTTCTTCTTCTTTTCCTTCTTCTCCTTAGGAACTTGGTTTTTTGTTTTACCGGTTCCGTCAAGCGAAGAGGAAGGAGGAGAGGAAGAATTAGAGGAAGTAGAAGGCTGGTGGGCAACTCTGGATTGGTCTAACTGCTAATTCGACTGTTCAGGAATAGTGGTGTTCTGAACGACATTGGTTGAGAAGAGCCAGACCGGCAAGCCAATTGTCAGTCCTGGAAGCGACAATGTGGCCATATGAGGCGCACCAACATCTCCCCAAGAGGAGAAGGGACTAGGATTTCCACCCAGGGGAATTCCTTGGTTGGTGGGTTCCATTTTCTCAACCTAAACATCAACGCAGGAAAAATGGGTGATTGTTCCATTTAAAATAAATTTTAACGACGCTTTAGACACAACTTGCTTTTTCAGTTTTAAATAGTCGAGAAAAAGCTAAAGATGACTCTAGTCTCCTTCGATGTTTTAACGAGCCCGAAGTGACAAATGCTCGGATGGACTTTTTCCGTTATAGAGTTTGAAAAAGGCCAAAAGGAACTGCTTTAGAGTTCTAGGTAGAGGGTGTACCAAACTTTTCGGAAAACCGCAGAATACCTTTTAAGGTACGGGCGGTCAATCTTCCTGAATGCTGTGTTCAGTGCATTGCGATCAATAGGGCGGCCGACACGACTTCCTAAGGATAAAGGTTTTATGCCTATAGGGGTCTCCCAATATATACTCGATGGTACGTGGGAGCACAATCCGTACTGGCGCTATCGTCCCTCAGGAGGAATCACCCAACCATCAGCGAGATTGACAGTCACCAGGTTTTACGACATCGGAACACGTCTCTAGCCTAGACCTCTATGTTGTGCGTTATGTTACAAAGCGTTGTTAAGTTCATTCCATTTATTTTAGGTTGATCTTTCTTAGAAGCTTTCCTTTTTGGATCACCATGAGATGTATTATACAATTCCTAAATGCAGTCTAAAGATGATAAGCAAGCTTTCATACCTTTTCAACATTGAAAATCCTAGCTACAAGGGGAAAAGGAAGATACAAACTTTTCTCAAAGAGCATAGAGCGCACTGTAATGCACTTTTCCCTAAATCAAAGCATGCAAACTATAAAAATCCAAATGCACAAATGCATGTATTTATTTTCGCTTTCTTAATATTGATGCCTAAAAAGAAAGCTGTTGTACAAATTTGAATTCGATTTCAAGTGAAAACATAAACAAGTTCCTTTTTCAAAATCAAAAAGACGATTACGACACTTTATGATTTACTTGTTTCGACACTAGAAATGCATAAATTCAAACCAAACGACAAAATTAAAAGCTAAATCAACTATGAACAACAAACAAACTCACTCCTAAGATCAAAACGACACTTATGACAGGTCTAGATCTAAGGGCGATAGTATGACTAGTTTACTTTTGTAATGGGAAACTGCAAATGATGTAACAAATACACAAAGAACGAATACAGTTTCTTTATACAACTGAGGTGGAATTGAGGCAAAGAAAAGGGGTTTCAGATAGGTACACTGACTGATAACAGGCTGCAAAAAATAGAGATAAAACTGAGTAAAAGGAAGCAGGGAATCACAGCTGCACAAGGCAAAGACTGATCAGCGCACTCTCAACACAGAGGTTTTGACATTCAGCGCAGGTAGCCTTCACGAGACCTGCATTGAAATGAAAAACCTCTTCACAGAGTCTGCGCTGAAGCAGAAACGAGAGTTGTTTTTGGGTTCTGGGTTACGGTTTGCAGTTAAATCAACAATTTTTGGCCGGATCAAAGCTATCAATTAGGTACAATTAGGAGGATGATTTATAGGAGGACTAAGATCTATCACAAAGGGATATTAGAGAACTTGTGGATCAGTTTGTTAAGATCATAAAAACAGGCCCAGTGATTGGACTAGAGTGGCAGATCTCTACTTTGCACTTGAAAATGGCAAGTGCATTTCGATTCGGCACTCCTGAGTTTATGAGAAGAACAACACCAGAAACACAAATAAACCAACAAGATACGATCCCCAGCAGAGTCGCCAATTTGTTGTTGGGAAAAGTATCCAATACGGAATGCCCCTATCCCACTCTAAGAGGTGATAGTGCCTTAGCAACAAACAGGTAAACTTATTCGAGTATTCTTCTTTATGAAATGCAAGCAAGGAAGAAGGATCCAACTAACCTGTATCTTCCGCTAGTTTGTCGATCAAAATCACTCCTCTCTTCAGTAGCTCCTAGCTTCTTGCTCCTTCACCGGCCCTGCTTCACCGAATTCCTGCAAGATCACAAGAGAGAGAAACTACACAAAGATACAGATATACATTCATAAAAAGCTCAAGATCAGATTAAGCTAAACATGTAAGCATAACAAAACATCATTGGTATACAACATGTAGGAGAAACTCAAATAGTTTATTGATGAAGTAAGAAATTCCAGGAGGAGATAAAACCAAGTGAGTTCCGATCCAGCATCTACCTCCCAGCAATGGAATCCCTTCCTCTCCTCCAACAAAGCATAAATCACCCAATGTGCTAATCTCAATCTCAAACCAACAACAATTCTCTGCAAAGTACAAAATTCCAGCCTCCTGAACCTCTGGGTGATAGATCCATATATAGATGTGAGTAGAGAGGATGAGTCAGCTCATGTTTTGACTTGTGGCTTCTCTCTGTTAGTTCTTGCTTCCACTTGGAGGTTGAGAACCTCTTACTCATCACTAGTCGAATTCATTGAGGCAAGTGTCATTGGAGAAGATTCTGGAAGCTTCCAGGGTCTTTCCACCTCGTTGAATGAACTTGCCATTTGTCATTTCCCACTCACTGCACACTGGTAGTGCTTCTACCTACATTGCAGTGCACCTAGCCAGTGTAATCTTTGCATTTCAGCGCAGACAGCTAGTGGAGCCTCTGAATTGATCCTGAATTGACTGTTTCTGAGTGGTTTTTGGTGGAGAACGTTTGGGAGAAGTTGTCTTTGGTTGACCTTGTTCCTTTAGGGGTAGGAACAACTCATTTAGGGACTTTGTATCCCTTGGATTATGGAAATTTCATGCTCAATGTTGTAAGGCACAGAAATGTCTATAACATATTCCCTTTGAATTCCTTCAAACTAATTTTTCAAACCAAGCTTATGCAAAAGAATTTTAAAAAGTACACACCTTTTTTCACATTGTAGGAGCTTGATATTAAGTCTGATTCCTTCCTATGGTAACACTCTGAGCAATCATTCTAACCCCGCAAGTCTGATCAAGATTGGATTCTCTAATGAATAGTTATGTCAAGTCTCCCATGATGACCTGAGTATAGACTCGTTTAGTAGAGCAAAGTTGTACGCCGAGCTGTGGTCCATTGTTTCAACCTTAGGTTCTAAAAATGATACCCAAATTATAGTTCGCACTCTTTCTATAAATTCTTATGAAACTTCAGTCTGATGCTCAGAGCGAAAGTTATGATGATTTTCCCAAGGTCACTTGTTTCGAATGTAATTTGGAGGTCTACAAAAATCCTAACTTCCTTATATTATATATCCAAAAGTATAGCGAGTCAAGATCTGAAATTTCGGCCCCATGTTTAGCGTAATTTCATCGCAAATGGGTTGTTTTTTAGCTTTTGAAACATCACAGAAAGAAATTTATAGTGACAATTCCACGATGACCTATTTGGAGCAATGAAACCCTAGAATTCAAAGCTCTAATACCAAATGTTACGAAACCGACTCACGAAAAGATAGATCAACGCCTCAAAAATAAGCCTCTTCGAGGGTAAACCTCCTTTACATTACACAAATGAACAATTCTTAGATTATGCAAATGACAAAACCTCCTCTCTATATATAGGAGTCTAAGGGGTCACAATATAACCAAAGCTGACCTAACAACAATAATATAAAGGCACAATAATAACAATATGGGGACAATAGGGGCACAACAATAACAATAAGGGATACAATGACAATAGTAATGGGGAATCACTAGTATTATAGGGACCTAACATACTGCAACTATGCCAAGTATATTGTCCCAGTCTCACCTTTGACCCATTTACAATATGCCATGTCAATTATAAAGCAATAAGATCCAAAGGGTTTAGAAAAAAACACCATATAACCCAAATATTAGTGTGGGGCTTGTCCCTCAACTACATCTAGTTTTCAAGAGAATAAGTATGAATATATTTTTGATAGAGTACCCGAGTCCACAAGATGATAGTAGATAGTTGTTTCACAAAATATTGTCACCTTGACATTCTGCAATCTGTGTGAGTCTATCACCACTCATACTTTCCTCCTTTGCAAGTCTTAAACTTTAGTTGTTCATGTCAAGCCTTTAAAATAAGAGAAGGCCCTCAAAAGTCTATAAAACTCTGGTTTCGCACTTTCTCTTAGCATTACTTGCGGTCCCACACCTAAAGGTCATGTCCCCTATGCATATGACCACTCTGTCTCTATGTTATGGGTGTGGACCCCCGTAGAAGTCAAAAAGGCGCAAGTACATTCTTAAAAACTCACTTTGAGTCATTTCTGGAGCTTCTAGAAGGAATCTTGAGGTGGCAAGTTCACTCCTTTAAGGTGCATGCATCCCATACCCTAAGGAGCTAACCCCTTGATGCGAGGAGCTTATCCCTTTGAAGGAGGACTCTATCTCTTCATAGTTGGACTTGTAAGCTCCTTCCTTTGCACTATAAAATGAAGCATTGGGTTGATTATTAGGGAGGTTGAAAGTTGAATATTTTTGAGGTGAAATGTTGCTGGAACTTGGTCTTCCTAATTGAGCTTTTGTGAGGAAAGATTGCATACCTCTTTGATCTCATTTGGAAGAGTGTGAGGCTTGTCAAAGTAGAGGAGATTCCTATTTCGGACCATGGGAGGAGCTTGTACAACATCAAGGCACCAAAGGTTGTAAAGTTCTTCTATTTTCAAAGTTAATACAATCAAGTTTATTTTTCTCAATAAGATGTGTTTTATGGTTTATTTTATGGATTCGTTGATCACCATAATGAACATGATTTATGATATTAGCTATGCAGGTGTTATTTGACGTTTGCTTGTTTGTGATTCAACGTTCTCAAAAGGAAACTCTTTTGGACGATTGAAGGATGGCTGCAACAAACTAGCCATGGGCTTAAGGTAGGGTCTAAAACACCTCTTTAGTTTTTATTAATGAATCACAATATGTTTAGAGAAAGGTAGATTTGATTGTCCTATTTGTTTCTAGATATATTTTGATACTAGGGAGATTAGCCTTGTCTGCAAGAACAATTTATCCAGCCAACAAATTGGCGACTCCATTGGGGAATTGAATTTGGTTTTTGGTTTTCCTTTTTCTTTGACTTGAGAAACTTGTTCTTGTTTTTGGTTTTTTCTTGACGTGTGTGGGATTGGGTAGTTTTTAGGATCTGGATTATTTTTTGATTTTCCAAAGTTTACAAGGAACTGAACTTTCTGTTTGCAGACAGTGGGGACCTCTCTGTACTTTTCCTTTAGTACATAGATCGGTACCGCATCTGGTTATTCTGGAAGCCTGCGGACCCTGTCAAAATTTTTGAAAAACTTAAAATGTTTTCTTCTAGTTAAGTTTAGGTTTTATTTATGCCTTTTACCATCTACCTAGATCTTCATGTGTTCTATAAAAATCTCTTACAAGTAAGTTGCATTGGTATTTTGTTTTAGATGATTTTCTAGAAGTTTTGCATGGCTGGATTGGTTTTCACTTGGTCTTTGTAGTGACTCAGAGATTAGAAGCCTAAGAAACCTTAGATTACCCTGGTATTTTTTTGTCTTCTTGATGAATCTGACTGGTTTGTGAAATATGCCCTTGGTGAGAAATAGATTTCATTTTCTCTTTGCAAAGCTTTGAACGAACTTGCTTATAAGTTTTGAATTTCATTTTTATAAATGAAAACGCATTTGGATGTTTTTTTTTATTGATTTGTTTTTCTGAATGAATTAATCCTTAGTTTACTGAATAACTAAGTAAAACGTCCTCAAAGAGATTTGAAGCTTTTTACATTAGGTTTTTCAAGGTTTTAGATCTCAAAATTAGTTTTTTAGTTTTGACTGTTTTAAAGAAATTGTAGAATCTCTTTTGAAAGAAAAATTGTTTTTGTAGTTTTTGAGTGTTGAAAAAGAAAAGGAATTTTTTGTGAGCTTTAATTAGTAGTCTCGTTTTGAGTTCTTATTGAAAAATACAAAAGGATTTTCTTTTCATTTCTATGTTGAAAGAAGGATTTGTTTCTTAAAAGAATTGCATTCTCAACTCTTTCTTTTAGCTAGAAATTCATTGAAGGAAAAACAAATTGTTTATCATTTTAGGTGCATTTTTAGTGTTTTTGGAGTCGATTCTTCACACCATCAAAGTTTCATTTCCATACTTATTTACTTAGGAAACAACCCATAAAAGTAATGCTTAAATAAAATTGATCTAGTAATCTTTTTTATTTCTAGGGCTCTTATCACCAATATAGCTTAGGCTAGTATCTTGGAGTAGGGATTAATTAACTCTCCAAGATAGTTAAAACAAACAAGTAGCTATATCTTGTGGAAGGAAATAAATCTAATTGTAATTGATATAATTTGGGAAGCTCCTCTTAAAGGACTCAATCACGAGATCATGTTTGAACCTTTGAGACAATCAAGTCTGTCTCATTGGGAAAGATAGAAGATTTGCGCGTATTAAAAATGGTAAACCTCAGATTAACCATTGTCGAGGAGCCTAGGGTCACTTGTTGCTAAACCTCAGATTGATCATGTCGAGGAGCCTTCAAGGGGATTAATCTTTGTTACTTTTCCCTTGCGCAAAATCGTATCATAGACTGTTCCCCCAGTTGTATTTGTTACTATTGGTAACCTTAGTGACCATAACCTTAAGATTATTTCTGAAGGTGATGGTGAAGGATGGGTCTCACTGTACCTGGAATAGACATCGACTAGACTCACTTGGAATCTCCGGGGGGTTCTCTTCACTCGAGATGGTTTTGTGAAGAAACTTGTGCCAGTTTTTTTCATTAAGAAGGTTGTCGAGGTAACTGTTCCAACCACCCTTTTTGTATTGAATTCTGCGACGTTGGATTTCATCACCAACTAGTGTTTTTGGTATGGAAAGTTACTGTTTGTGTGTGGTTTCAACTCTTAAATTTTTTAGGCATGTGATTCACTTGTTTGTTTCTTTAGAGACTTTAGGTGCTTTTATTGAAATTTTCTTTGTTTGTGTGTGATTATTTTAATCCTACACCTAGAGATTATTATCCTTGATCAATCATGTCAAGACAGTCATCCATGTTTTCCCAATCACCAGAAACATTTTTATATGGAGGCCCTATTGTTCCTTTGGGGTACCAGTCACTTTCTGGTACTTTTTCAGGAGCAACTCCTCGACCGACTGAGCATCAGTTATCACCTAGTAATAATGGAACTAAAATTTTAAACATAGAATAGATTTTTATGATGTCTGGTAGTATTCGAAACCCTCAACCTCAAGGTAGTGAGTTACTGCCTGGGGAGCAAGGTAGTCAGTTATCGCATGGGGGGCAAGGTAGTTAGTTACTGCCTTGGGGGCAACCTCAAGTTAGTCAGTTATCGCCTGGGGGGCAACCCCAAGGTAGTCAGTTTCTGCTTGGAGGGCTACCTCAAGGTTTTCATCCTTTAGGATAATACATACCCCAAGGTCAACCCCATATTCCTCAGGATGCTTATCAACCCCAGAATCAGTATGTGCCTCAGGGTTATCAACCTCAAGGTCAGTACCCAACTCAAGGTTTCCAACTACCTTCTGGTCAGTCATTTTTACAAGGAGCTGGAAATGTACCACCTAATTATCATCCCTATGTTCAACCAAGTTATGGTCCTCCATACGTACAACCTTTTATGGGTCCCGGAATGAATATGGTGTGGGATTCATCTCAAACTCAACAGACTTTGCAACCTAATGTGCAGTTACCTTATCAAGCTGGATAGCCTTTGGTATCTGGTCCAATTCAACAACCTGTCCAACCTATGGTTCAAACCTCTGCACCTAGTTTAGTTCAGTCGCCTCGGCCTAGCTCACCTCAGACTCCACCTCAAACTGCTATTGCATCTACTGCATTTTCTATTCAATCTACCACACCTGTTTCTGGAGTATCTGTAGCTCTGATTTCTACTATCCTTGCATCAATTTCAACTCCCCAAGTCTTTGTGCCCCAGTTAGGACCTATGGTTCAGACTTCAGTCCAGATGCCTGCAGGACAAGTTGGTCCAAGTACAATTTCCATGAGTCAACTGTACAAGGGATAGTATCAATCCGGTCCTACTATACAAAATCTAGTTTATCAGTATCAACTGTAACCTGGCTATACTTATCAACAGCCTCAACAACCCCAGTTTGGTATGGTTAATCCTGGATTCCCAGGAGGTTATAACATTTCTAATGCAAATATGATTCCAGGATATCCTGGATATCCTCCTCCTGGAGCTGGTCTCATTACACAAGGTTTTCACGAACCTAATCGACAGTTACCATTTATTGAAACTTTGGATTTACATGATTTGTTGCACCTTACGAACGATCCAATTTACTATCTTTCGTATTGGCTGCCAATGCCTAATGAGTTGCCCAGTGATATCCCGAAATTCAAGGGTAAGTCAGGTGAGAATCCATCAAATCATGTGATGACTTATCACCTATGGTGTGCATCTAATTCCATTATTGATGATTCAATTCGATTGCGTCTTTTTCAAAGAACTTTTATTGGTCTTGCCGCCAAATGGTACATTGAGTTACCACGAGGCTCTTTTTATAATTTCAGTCAGTTAGCCACTTCTTTTTTAACTCATTTTCAGTTGCCTATCAGATACGACAATGGCATGGAATTGTTAACTTCACTAAAACAATCCACTTCCACATACATTTCTGATCATATTCATGAATGGCGACGTAGAAGACGTTTAGTGAAAGTTTTCATTCCGGATCAAATTTTAGTAGAATGGTTTGTTAAATCATTATTACCTAAAATCACTAAAGATGTAGCTAAGGCAAGATTTGTCATCGAAGAGCAAGTCACTACTTAGGCTCAGTACCTTGACCTCGTTTATACGCAGACAGGCACTTTACACGAAAAATCCCTAATTTTCTGAAAACTACAGCTCCTTCAGGGTCTCATGCTGCTGATGGTATGATTGGTTCAGTTAGTATTAAAAGCAAGAAGAAATCTTCAAAGAATTCTTCTCCTATAATAACTTTACCTGATTCCCTGAAAGGAGATTCTTCCACTGAATTTTCTGCCGACGTCCAGGTCATAGATTCATCTACGACCAAATCGAGTAGTAAAGAGAAGGGGAAGAACAAAAACAATCAAAACTCAAAAGATAAAACAAATAAAAATGAATCTATTGATGAAAACAAAAACCTCACTATCCTTGTTTCATCTACGACAAGGATCATTTTACTAAAGAATGCCCCTATCGAGCAGAGTTTTCAAAATTCATTAAAGGTTCTCAAACACTTGTTGTCTTGAAGGACCCTTCTCCTACTCAAGATAGTAAAGCGATTGCTTCTTCCTCGAATATTTTGGAAGAACCATTATGATGATGTCTCATGTCAAGATTGCGACACGATCGCAAGATTATGGTAGTAAAAATGTTGTTGATGGTAAAGAAGTAGAATATTCTAATTCAAACCCATCAACTACACCTCCTCCTGGGTCTGCTCCACTATAAATTGAGAAACCCAACCTAGACTTAGTAACCAAACCGCCTGCTAAAGGTATATTTCAGAAATCAGCTTTCAATCCATATGCAAAAGCTGCCAAGAATTATGAAATCGTTGAAGACTTAGTTGTTGCCCTTTCAGTAGTGTCGGCTTTGGAAGTGCTACAATCATGTCCAGCACAGCGTAAATTACTATTGTTGGCTATAGGAGCTATTGATCTTTAGGATTCGAACCTAATAATCTTTGATTTAGAGAATAGTACAACCTACCTTCCTCATCAAATGGCTTTCTAGATTCCAGTGTTAGTCAAAAACAGACCTTGCTTTAGGACTGTGATTGATGAGGGAGCTTCTACATGTATTATGTCGATCCAGTGTTGGAGATCTCTTGGTTCTCCTACACTCAATCAGTCTCCGACAATTCTAAATGCTTTTGATGGCCGGCGGTTCCATCCTTTTGGTACTTTGGAAGATTTACCTATAGGGTTTGAAGGCAAAACTGTAAATCTAGATGTGGAAGTGGTTGATGCCCTCTAGATTACAACCTTCTCCTGGGTCGCAGTTGGTCTTATGCTATGACTGTTATTGTTTCATTAGTCTTTCGGCTTTTTAAGTTTCCTCATAATGGAAAGATTGTTACGATAGACCAGATGAGTTATTTCTCATCTGACCTAGCCTCTACTGATAGCATTCAGCACGTCGGTAAAACGACTATCCCTTACAAGGATGTTGGGGTAGGATTGATTAAAGATTCTGGTTTACTAGGAACCTTTTCCTTCCCTTCTCCTAACATATCACCTTCTATTTCATCTATTCATATGATTTCATCGAACACTATTTCTTTTGATGATCCTTGGATCGTACCTTCCGATTTTGAGGTGGATTCATTTGATGGCATGATGCCTTTAAATCCCTTTGAAATTGCATATCAGGTTGTACAGTGGTTTTCTGATTCCTGACGTATCGCAAGGATAGTTTCTTCCTATCTCAACCTCGTTAAAAAATGAAACTGGATGTCTCGAGCATAGTTCCTGGTCTTGTGTCAAGCTCGCTAAAAAATGAAACAAGGAGTCAGCGAGGATAGTTTTTTCCTCTCTCAACCTCGTTAAAAAATGAAACTGGATGTCTGGAGCATAGTTCCTGGTCTTGTGTCAACCTCATTAAAAATTGAAACAAGGAGTCATTGAGGATAGTTTCTTCCTGTCTCAACCTCGTTAAAAAATGAAACTGGAAGTCATGAGCATAGTTGCTAGTCTTCTGTCAAGCTCGTTAAAAATGAAACAAGGAGTGATGAGCATAGTTCCTTGTCTTGTGTCAAGCTCGTTAAAAATGAAACAAGGAGTCAACAAGGATAATTTTTTCTTGTCTCAACCTCGTTAAAAATTGAAATTGGATGTTGCGAGGATAGTTTGTTCCTGTCTCAACCTCATTAAAAAATGAAACCGGAAGTCTCAAACATAGTTCCTGGTCTTCTGTCAAGCTCGTTAAAAAATGAAACAAGGAGTCATGAGCATAGCTGCTTGTCTTGTGTCAAGCTCGTTAAAAAATGAAATAAGGGTTTTGAGGATAGTTCTTTTCTTGTGTCAACCTCATTAAAAAATGAAACCAAGTCGAGTCTTTCCAAGATCTCGAAAGTGAACCTTCATTCCATCCACCTAGTTGAATGCGATGAAGCTTGTGGGGCATGTACCTCATTTTGTGTCACTATGCTCGGGGCATGCGAACTTATAACAAGCATAGTTTTCTATTTCAAGCTTGTGTAAACATGAAACCGAATCCAGGCAGTGTTCTCTATGGTTCAAGTTTGTGTAAAAATGAACCCATACCCCATTTACATCTCGTGATTGTTGTTGTTATCCACTAAATTCTGCTAGATGAGTCTTGTTTGTTTTCATTCCATCGCCCCATCTCTTCGGCTGATCATATTCTCTCAATTGGTTGTTTACCCTTCTTGAGGGACCACATCTATGAGTGGTTTTATTAGCCAGCTTCTTCACCATTACATGTTTTGAGCAGTTCCTCCATTGTCGAAACTAGTTGCTACCCTTTATACCACTCATTCCTCTAAGGTGAGTCCTCTTTAAGCTCTTATCTAACTCGTAAAATACGAAAAGATTTCCGAGGTTTTCCTTTTTAAACTCGTTAAAATGAAATTAAAAGGATGATACACTTACAGCTCTTTTCTAACCGTATAAACATGAAAATATTGTCAGACTTATGTCATTTCAAGTTCGATATTGGTTATAAAATGACATGTCTTTGATCGCTTTTTTACATTTTCGGATCAGGGCCATTAATTATGAAAATTACTCCTTCATCGTAATGGTCAAGCGGTTCTCTCAAGTATTATTTTATACTTTTTCGGGCTTTGGAGACACAAATTTATGAAAAAGGACATCCATGGAGTTTTCTTAAGTTTTTCTTCTGACTCCCTAAAATTGAAAAACACCGAATTTTTCCTATATTGGACTTGTTAAAATTTAACAGTAAAGGACCTATTCATTTTTAAACAGGAACGAACCACTCCTTCTTAGGGTTCAAATTTTAAACTAAGTTGGACTCATCCAAAGGGTAAGCTTATAAACAAGCAAATGTTATCCTCCTCAAGCTTGTCAAAAATAAAGAGGTACTTGCTAGAAATGGTGGGGGAAAAGAGAGAAAAATGAACCTGTTTGTTATACTTTGTGTTTTAGAAAAGCAGTCAACCACTCTTGAACACGACACTTTTTGTTCACCTGGGTTGGGAAATCCTTTTCCTAACAGTTAATCAAACCATATTGAAATTCTTCAGCCAGTTTCTGGGTATTAGCTTTGGGTAAATTATCACCAAACCATTTGTGGTGTCATTATGTGTTGAAGAGGTCGGTTCAAATAAACCATTCATCTGCAAAATATCTGTCATCGATTTTGACCATCCCTGAGTTAGTCCTTGCCAAATATATTTCTTCAAACTTGATCTATGATTTCATGTTGTGGGCCTACCTATGGCAGATCGCTTTCTATCGACTTCAACTCATTATCTAGAAATATGATCTAGAAATCGTCATCACCTTAGAATCTACATGCCCTAAAGGCAGGTTTCTTGCCTTCGACAACAGGTTGCATCATTGACCTTCGATCAAAGGATTCTGTGACATGTTCGACATCAACTCATTTATTCACATTTCATGGATTGTATTAAGTACTTTGAGAGCCATTGACATTACTGGTGGTTTCTCTCACACTTGTTAACAGTTTACATCATTGACTTGTAATCAAGTGGTTTCTACCATGTTCGACTTCGACACATTTATTCACATGGATATAATCATACTAATTCAGGAAGCAGAAATCAAGACCCTGGATCTAGTTTCCACCATCGAGGCTGCGAGGAATTTTGTTATTTATTATAAAGTGGAATATTCATAAATAGATGGTTGTGTCCATACTGTTTCTACATATGTCTATACTCGTGATGTATTACAAAATCATTCCTATATCAGAGCAGTTTAGTTAATTTTCTAGTCAGTTTTGATCTGAGCATGGTAATACCTACCTCGGCGATGATATGTTCACATATATATATTTTTCATTGAATGTTTTTATAGGTTCCAACCGGGGTGTCCACAGGATGATCCTTGAAATGATAAAGTACTTCACTCTTCATACATGAAAAACCTCATTTTCATCTATTACAGACTTCACACTTTAGGGGGCAATCTGTTGCACAAAATATTGTCACCTTGACATTTTGCAATCAGTGTGAGTCTATCACCACTCATACTTTCGTCCTTTGCAAGTATTAAACCTCAGTTCTTCATGTCAAGCCTTGAAAATAAGAGAAAACCCTCAAAAGTCTATAAAACTATGGTTCTGCACTTTCTCTTAGCATTACCTGCAGTCCCGCACCTAAAGCTCATGTCCCCTACGCATCTGACCATTCTGTCTCTGTGTTATGGGTGTGGACCCCTGTAAAGGTAAAAAAGGAGCAAGTACATTCTTAATAACACACTTTGAGTCATTTCTCGAAGCTTCTAGAAGGAATCTTGAGGTGGCAAGTTCACTCCTTTAAGGTGCATGCATCCCATACCCTAAGGAGCTAACCCCATGATGTGATGAGCTTATCCCTTTGAAGGAGGACTCTATCTCTTCATAGGTGGACCTGTAACCTCCTTCCTTTGTACTATAAAATGAAGCATTCGGCTGCTTATTGGGGAGGTTGAAAGCTCAATATTTTTGAGGTGAAATGCTACTGGAACTTAGTCTTCCTAATTGAGCTTTTGTGAGGAAAGATTACATACCTCTTTGATCTCATTTGGAAGAGTGTGAGGCTTGTCAAAGTAGAGGAGATTCCTATTTCGGACCCTGGGAGGAGCTTGTACAACATCAAGGCACCAAAGGTTGTAAAGTTCTTCTATTTTTAAAGTTAATACAATCAAGTTTATTTTTCTCAATAAGTTGTGTTTTATGGTTTATTTTATGGATTCCTTGATCACCATTACGAACATGATTTATGATATTAGCTATGCAAGTGTTATTTGATGTGTGCTTGTTTGTGATTGTAGGTTCTCAAAAGGAAACTCTTTAGGATGATTGAAGGATGGTTGACACAAACTAGCATTGGGCTTAAGGTAGGGTCAAAAACACCTCTTTAGTTTTTATTATTGAATCACAATATGTTTAGAGAAAGGTAGATTTGTTTGTCCTGTTTGTTGCTAGATATCTTTTGATATTAGGGAGATCAGCCTTGTTCGCAAGAACGATTTATCCGGCCAACAATAGGTGTCCCCATCCACATTTAGCCACCAAGGCTTTTGAGCACTATCAAATATTTTTGAGGACCTAGTCGCAAAGCAATTTATACCTTGCAATGTCTTTTGAGTTAACCCATGGAAGGAAAAAACAATAGTTAGAGACATCCCACAAACATTTAAAACAGAAACCTATAGCTCTTTGTAAAACCCCCCTTCAATGCAAGTGACTGAAATCCAAAACAAAAGAATAACTTCTAGGATTTATTTGACCAAAACCAATCTCCTTCCCCTTAACAACCTCCTTAGGCTCCAACCTTTTAGTCTTTTTTCCTACTTAGTTATTAACTAGGACCAATCGTTTTTTTGTAGTATTTTTGTTTCAGTTGGAAACCCAAATATTTTATACTTGCATCCATTTCAATAAAGGGAAATGGAAACATATTCCTGAGATTCCTCACTTCATGATCTACAAAATTTTGAGCTCAAATATAATATTGTTTAGTCATTAGTTAGCATGTTAGTAGCTATTCCAAACAGATTAGTGATATTTGATAACTTAGCTACATAACTACAGGTGCCATTACGAAAAATTAGTATAACATGAACAAAATATAAATGTGTAATTTATAGATAATTTACAATAACAACACTGTGAAATTTTCCTCTACACTTAGTTTTATCCACAAGACGAATAAGTACATCCACTACAAGTAGAAAATTTAGAGGTGACAAGGGGAATCATGGTCTGGACCCTTGGTATGCATGGAATAACGGAGAGGTTGACCCATTTATAAGAACAACAAAGGATATCTATTGAATTCACCCCATCACCAAATTCACAAAGCCAATCCCAAAGTCCAAAAGACTAAACAGAAGTCTGATGTATATTGTTGTAACATGATCACAGGCCTTAGAGAAAAAAAAAATGATGACAACTCCATTTAATATGAGGGGTTTTATACTTTGAGGCCCCTCTTGAGCCACCCCTATAACCCCTATACCATCATAGATCTAT
The DNA here is from genome assembly GCA_031772625.1 of Pinus tabuliformis. Lineage (NCBI taxonomy): Eukaryota > Viridiplantae > Streptophyta > Pinopsida > Pinales > Pinaceae > Pinus > Pinus tabuliformis. Next base: position 490,934,943 of record CM062804.1, on the reverse strand, counting down.
CTGCCATTAAGTAAACGAAATTGTTCACTTGAAATAGAGTTTGAAAAAATATGATTTAGCCCTCTATCAGTGATTTGGGAAATAACCAAATGAGCTTGAGGTTCAATTCAAAGCCTTGGGAATTCAAAAATCCATTATTTGGGTTATATGAGGATGTAATATATCCCCTAAGCCTAATCTGATAATTACCTACTAGGTTCCCATTCCTTAAATTTTGCTTCGGTTAAAGTTATGATTCAATTAGTTATCACAAGTATTACATCCACAAATACTTATAATACCCAATACTCATATTCTTCAAATTATGACAACATCAAAGAAAGGAGCCATACCCCTTGACTACAATACTACAACTCCTTTGAGGCTCTACTGGATTCATGATGTGGACTCTTAGGTTCAATAAATAGAACCTTAATAAAAGCTTCCAATTCAACCCTTAGGTATGTATTATAACTCGAAGGAACGATCATCCAAGGTCAATATTATGCATAAATAAATACCTTCTTTGTTACCTCAATATCATCATAAATTAAACTTCAACATAATTATTTTAAAGCTAGTATTTCCCATAACACAATTACAATCCTACTTCCATAGTCGCATGTAATGTTTGCATGTGTATCTTAGGGATTATGAACAATTAGTTAAAAGAGTAGAATTGGATGCATAATTCATAGCATAAATAACCTACACCATAGTTTATACAGTTGAGAATTAGCCATAGTTACCTAATTTATATAGTTGACTCAAGCATGATTATTCACTATCTAAAACAAAAGACAAGATAACACCAATATTGCATAAGATCCACATATTATGTTTCTTTAATAACCTTAAGTGGGAATGAATTTGCATGCAATGGCTATCACATGTGCTCATATATAATCAACTCATGCCCATAGCTAACATAAGAAAATATACTCATTCATAGTAATCATATGTACATTATTCAATCAATTTATATGTAAAAACAACCTAAGAAATTTCTCTTATATGCTTCAGAATTGATAATATAGAGAGTAAGATTCAACATTTAAACATTTGATGCAACGAGATAATTTGATAGGATGTCACTTGTGAAAACTGAGCACCGCTACCCAATCTAGAACTGTCTTTCACAAGTTCACCCTCGAGCCAAGAATTCTTTCCATCAATCAAATGCCTCCTATTGTTCTCTCAAAAAAATTAATTCATGACCAATGTTTCTCTTTATTTGAAAATATTTTTTTCATTTTACTCATCTCTCCTTTGTTTGGGCATTCCCTCTTCTTTTCTACTCGCTTTGAACTACCTTTTGTTGTTTCTCTTGTTCTTTTCTTAAGGTTTAATTTGAGTATCCTCTTTCTCGTTGTGAAACCTTTCTAAGAAACCCCAAGCTTTTGCTATATTGAATGATAGTTTTTCATTTTATATATCCCACTCATGCTAAGGAAGGTGGGAAACCAAAAATATTTTTGGTCTCCTAACATATTTTTTGTGCATGGAAAATATACCTAGTTTAAGCTTCGAGGTCTTCTAAAACCTTTAAGTGGTGACCAATGATTCTCTTCACTTCATGTTTTTGTTTTCTCACTAAGCTCACCCAGGTGTGGTCCTTTTATCTTCCTTTCTGCTCATTACAATGTTTCTCCTATCATTTTTTTTCATTTTTCCCTAGCCTTTTTTTAAGGCATCTACCTTCTTGCCTTAACACATTTTTTTTAAAAGCGTAAGTTTTTAGCAAGTTGAAGGATGGAATTTTGTTTACTTCCTGATAATAATTCCTAGAAAGGTGGGAATGTCAAAATCTATTTTAGTCTCCTCACATGTTTCCTATGCATGGGTAGGCTTAATAGTTTTGGCTACAAAGTTGTCTAAAAAACTTTAACTAGTGATCAATGCTCCTCCTTATTGGAAATTAATATTTATTCTCGTGGATCCCTTCCCTATGTGGTTCTCCCAAGTTTCTTGATACTCACTTTGTTCTACCTCTTTCAATTTCACTTGCTATTTTCTTTGCTTTTAACTTGGGCATATGCATTCTTAGCTTTCAAATTTTCTAGAAAATATTGAGTTTTTGATGTGTTAATAGATGTAATTTTCTTTACTCCATACCAAGGAAAGTAGGAACTCAAAAATTTGTTTTATCTCTTCACTTTTTTTGTGTGTGTGCTAAATCTTGCCAATTTTGACTTGATAGTGGTCTCAAAAAAGTTAAGTGGTTACCACTTCTTCTTGTTGGAAATAATACTGAGAGGGGGGGGGGGGGGGTGAATCAGTATTATCAAGTCAATTATTTTTATTTCACACCCAGATCATATATGCTACTTCAGTTAGAGAAAACAATGTATATACGCAACTCTAGATAAGTAAACTAGCGTATACCATGTAGACTTATAATTTAATTTATTCTACAGATGTTGATCATTAATCTGTGCATGAGAATCATATAAACAGTAACCTAAAACAGTAAGACAGAGTAGAAGACAATCACACAAAAGAACAAAAGATATAAGGTTGAAATCCAATGTGGGTGAAAACCACCTGCTGCAATTCATCTCTATCTTCTTTTATTTAGAAACTTCTTTCTACAATGTTTATGTACTGGTGCAGACTTATACTAGTACATAGGCTTCAACTTGCAGAAGGCTACAACATTCTCTCGTTTTCCAGCCTCTCCTGGAAGGGAGCTACAACCCCCTTAGCTCTTGTACTAGCTGAGGAACTAGTACATAGGTGCTGACCTACAGAGGGCTACAACCTTCTCTTTCTTCAAGGGACCACATTTCATAAATTTTCAGACTGCATCCATGAATAACATCAATCAAACATCAAGAATCTTTGCATCAAACCATCTCCTTTTCACCAATTAAAACTGAAACAAGTAGACACTTCTCTGACAGCTGTACCTAGAACACAGTAACAGTAACCATACACCAATTCTGAACACAGATCACTGCAGTAATCAATAGAAGGAGCTAGAACATAATTTACGAGACGTACACTACTTCAATATTCAGAAACCTATGTGTGTACGCTTCTGTGTTAAGACCAACATGCGTATACGCACTTTTAACTTATAGAAACAACATGTATACGCGCCTTCGCTTCACTGAATCTATGTATAGATCTATAAAGATAATTCACTCCTTCAGATATTCAGACATTAGTTAACCCATATTATTAGATTTATAGGTCAAGTGTGCGCCACATATAATAGATCAAAATCATACAAAGATACCATTACTTCAAGCCTTAAGATTTTGACCCATCAATAGAAATTATCCTTTTCTTTAGGTTCCTCCTTCGTTCAGATCCAGCTCTGCACCTTGACCTCAAGCACCAGTATTCCAGATCTAGCACTTTATCAGATATTCAATAATTCAGATCATGACCTTCCGTAATGATCTCCTTCCTCTTTTATAGTCTTAGGCCTTTCACAATACCACGGTCCAAAACCATAACAAATCAATACCATGAACCCAATACTTGGGATCAACACTTCAGACGAGATACCATTGTCCAAAACCATAGGCTCAAATACCATGGACTAAATACCATGGACCAAACATAAGTTCTCCCACATGTACGCACTTTACCTTGCGTGAAAGTGCGTGTATATGCATACGCGTCTTTGGAACGTCTATCCTGCGTTTATACACGGCTTGGTCACGATGAACTTGCGTATATATATTTTTTCTTCATTATGAGAGCATGAATTGAGATCTGTCACTAGAGTGAGTTGCCATCAAGGACAACACCTATGTCATAGCGCCAAACCTATGTCATAATGCCAAAAATCTCCCCCTTTGGACTTGATGGCAACCCCAAGATCCTCAAAGTCATTCTCCCCATTTGTCATCAAGGGAAAAAGGTTATGCTCCCGCTGAGTACATGCTGAAGTCTATGCTCTGCTGTGCTAGCCATGCTCCGCCTCATTGTAGGCAATATCTACGAAAAGATGTTCTTCAAGAAGAACCACGACTCATACATAATAACTGACCTTCCTATCATCAAAGACTATATACATACATCTATCACCCAAACAAGTGGGGATACATCAGAAATTTACATATGATAACCAAGTACATTACATCATTCATCCCAGGCATAGTGGGGAAACCAAAATAGGTTGTTCCATGACCTTCATAATAATAAAAGATATACATGACATAGAGACGAAATATCTAGAGCAAGACTATGAAAGTCACTAATAACTAATATTAGCAGCACTATTCAGATCAACAACCATGTTCTCCTTTTGTTCTCCTTCTGCAGCTGATCCACCTGAACCCAAAACAACTTGTGTACTTGAATCAAGAGCTTATAATGTAAAGTTTATCTGCTCCCCCTAAACCTATGCCAGATGGACTCTGTCATACCCATATTAGACTCTTTTCAACTAGAGTCTGTCCCCACTGATTTCCTCCAAACCACCATATACACGACTATATATGCATAAATTGGCTTATGTACGTGGATCCTCCTCATGCCACTCGCGTACAACCACATTTCTCTGAAACAGGCAGGTTTCGACAGCAAGATGATGCATCAACTACCCCCAGATTCTATCTAAGGTATTCAAATGTCTCCCTGGGCGGTGGTTTGGTGAGAATATCAGCAACTTGTTCCTTAGAGGGAACATACTCCAATTTGACCTTTTGTTCCAGCACTTGTTCCCGGAGAAAATGGTACTTGATCGGTATGTGCTTAGTCTTTATATGCATGAAAATATTATTTAAGATACTGATAGCACTTTTATTATCAAAAAAAATGGAGATAGGTGGAGTACAAGTGATTTGAAGATCATGCAATGTTTGCATCATCCAAAGGAGCTATGTGCAGCAAGATGCAGCAGCAACATATTCTTCCTCAGCTATAGATAAAGCAATAGAACTTTGTTTCTTGCTGAACCAAGATATTAATCTAGGACCCATGAAGAATGCACCACCACTAGTGCTTTTTCGGTCATCCATGCTTCTTTCCCAATCCGCATTTGTATATGCATGAAGTGTGAGATCTGTATCTCTAGGATACCATAAGACATAGTATTGAGTTCCTTGAAGATGCTTGAAAATTCTCTTAACTGCCTGAAGATGAGTTTCCTTTGGATTTGCTTGAAACCTTCGAACTATTCCCACTGCATGCATAATGTCTGGTCGGGTACCTATTATATAGAGTAGACTACCAATCTTGGATCTATAGGTTGTTTGATGTACTACTACCGATTCATTATTTGCGCTGAGGCTTTGTCCTATCACCATAGGGGTACATACTCGTTTCGAATCCTCCATCCCATATTTCTTCAAGATCTGCTTGAGATACTTGGTTTGTGATAGAAATATGCCATCTTTGTTTTGTTGGACTTGTAAACCAAGAAAATATGTGAGCTCACCAAGCATAGACATTTCAAACTCTTTTTGCATTACTAAGGCAAAATTTTGACTCATGTCTTCTTCATTACTACCAAAGATGATATCATCAACATACACAACAAGTATTAGCAACTTTTCATTGTCAATTTTTATATAAAGATTGCTATCAGATGATCCTTTTATAAAACCTTGTTGATGAAGGTACTCATCCAACCGAAAATACCAAGCCCTTGGAGCCTGTTTAAGGCCATAGAGAGCCTTTTTGTTTTTTCATACAAGATTTGAATCATTTCCAAGGATGAACCCATCTGGTTGCTCAATGTACACTTCTTTATTCAAGGCTCCATTCAAAAAGGTGTTAGGACTCTCGACACCACATATCTCCACAATGGTATGATATTGTCCACTTTGGGCCTAAGTCCTCATGGATTTGTTATTAGGCTTTACCCCAAAAGGCGTCATACTAATGGAGATATTTGTCCGTCCTTATATACCCATGATCCTCCCCACTTCTAGTCAATGTGGTACTTTGGTCGTATACCCAACAATCCTCCCCTCGAACAAAGGACTATCGAGCCTCCCCTCAAACGATTATACATCCGTCCACTCTCTACCAACCAGGATTCTCCGCTCCAATGCGTTGGAAGCACACGCCTTACATGGAAGAACCACCTGCCTCAAGAGCTTGCTCTATCCCAGGTCAACTCCTCTTCAACGTGTTGGGACCAGGACACGTCCATGAAGAATCTGGAGCACACCTCTTGTCTAACCGAGCTCATCCACGGATCCCATCATGATATTACCGAGGCCCACCACCTTTGTTCAACATTCCGAGGATTCATCCACTTGGCTAACTTCGGGGCATGGCTCCGATACCACTTGTTAGGACTCTGGACACCACATATCTCCACAATGGTATGATATTTTCCACTTTGGGCCTAAGCCCTCATGGATTTGTTATTGGGCTTTACCCAAAAAGGCCTCATACCAATGGAGATATTTTTCCATCCTTGTATACCCATGATCCTCCCCACTTCTAGTCAATGTGGTACTTTGGTCGTATACCCAACAAAAGGTAGATTTTACATCCATCTGAAATACTTTGAACTCTTGAAAGCTAGAGAGAGCAAGGAACATTCTTATAGCCTCAAGTCTAGCAACTGGTGCAAAGGTTTCTTCAAAGTCTATGCCTTCTTGCTGCGCATATCCTTTACAAACAAGTCTTGCCTTGTTTCTAACCACATCTCCATTTTCATTCAGCTTATTTTTGAAAATCCACTTTATCCCTATGACATTCTTATCTTTTGGTCTAGGAACCAACTCCCAAGTGTTATTACTTTCAATCTGTTCAATTTCTTCATCCATGGCCTTGACCCAGCATTCATCTTTGCATGCCTCTTTTATATTTTTTGGTTCAGTGGAGGAGAGCAATGCAAGATAGCTTAAAGCTTCTGAAATTGTTCTCCTAGTTTGTACACCTTCCTCTTTCTGCCCCAAAATTTGAGATTCTGGATGATTCTTCTAAACATATCTAGATGGAGTCTTTTCTTCTATTCTTATTTGTTCTTCTGGTGCCTCATGGGTTTCTTCTTCATCATGAGTCTGATTTGACGTTGAGGGATAGTCCTCATCATCTCCAAAAACTTCAGATCTATCCTACCTAGGGATATTTCCTTCTTCATCAATCACTACATCAATACTTTCAATAATCTTTCCAAGTCTTTTATTGTAACACTTATATGCTTTTCTATGAGGAGAGTAACCAAGGAGAATGCCTTCATCTGCTCTAGGTTCAAACTTGCGAATATTTTCATCAGTCCTTTTAATGTAGCATTTGCTTCCAAAAATTTTGAGGTATTTACCGTGGGAGTCTTACCATACCAAAGTTCATGAGGAGTCTGAGTGCTATTTACCCGGACATTTGTCTTGTTAAGAATAGTTATTGCAGCAAATGCAGCTTCACCCCAGAAGGTTGCGGGAGTTCCAGATTCATCGAGCATAGCACGAGCCATTTGTTGAACCGTTCTGTTCATCCTTTCTACTACTCCATTTTGTTGAGGTGTCCTTGCAGCAGGAAATTCCCTTCTTATGCTGTGTTCTTCACAAAAATTGAAAAATTCATCTGAGGTAAATTCTCCTCCTTGATCAGATCTGAGGCATTTGATTCTACGATCTGATTTGTTTTCAACCAAGGCTTTAAATGATTTGAAATTTTCGAAAGCTTCATGTTTATACTTAATGAGTCCTATCCAAACCATCCTTGTAAAGTCTTCAATGAACAATATGAAGTTCTCTTCACCTCGAGGTGACCTCTTCCTAGTTGGACCACATATATCAGTATGGACAACTTCAAGTGGCTTGCTAGCTGATCCTTCCTACTCAGGGAAATTAGTTCTGGTTTGCTTACCAAACTAACATGATTTTCATATTGTATTGTTTGGAATTATGATGTCAGGAAGATCACGAACTGCCTGATATTTGCATGCTTTCCTTATTTGAGAGAAGCTAAGATGCCCCATCTTTTGTGCCATAGCCAGTGTTCATCATTTTTGCTTAGATAGCATTGACGTTGTCCTTCTTTGAATATGTATAAATTATTTGGAGTTCTTATGCCTTTGATCACTATTTTTCCTATATCAAGATCACGAACACTACATCCACTTGATCGAAATATTACCTCAGTTCTTTGATCGCACATCTGACTGACACTCAATATATTATGTTTTAAGCCATCAACAGACATAACATTTCCATCTTTGACCTTTTCTTTCAACTGAACAAAAACTTTACCTTTTATGAATGCAGGGGTGTCATTTCCAAATGAGACCTTCTTTTCCTTTTCTAAGGCACTATATGATTGAAGTTTTTCTTTATGACCTATCATATGTTTTGAACATCCATTGTTGATGTACCATTTATTTTCTTGTCCTTCTCCATATAAGGCTATCCCACATCATTCTGGTTGCAGTTCTTTCATTCTCCATGTTTTGGCATTTGAGGCTTGTTCCTTCTGAGTTGTCTGCTAAAACCTGCTCCTGCATTCAGAATCTTCATGATCGAAGTTGTTACAAATAGAACATTCTATTTCATTTTCAGGAGTAGAAAAATTATTGTAGGTCCTTTTCATGATCCCAATCATACTTCTTTGTTTTTGAGCTTCTCTAGTCATGATTTTCTTATAGGAAACACATTGAGTTGCTTTGTGACCAAAGTTATGACAGGAGAAAGATTGGCCATTGAAGAAACTCCTGTGATTATCAAATCTACCATTCAAATGATTGTAGTTTCTATTGACATCCATTCTTGAGGCAAATTGAGAAGGTTGTACCTGTGGTTGGTTGTAGCTTCTGTTCATCCGATTTACCTCGTAGTCTTTGTTCATTCTTGAGGTAAATTGTCCTTGATTTACCTGTTGATCTCCATTGGGCCTTTTCTCATTACTCCTTGTTGCGTTAAGATAAATTTTGGAGGTGGATGGTTTTCGCGCTTGTGTTATAGACAATTTTGTGCCTTGCAGCATCGGGCATGAATTGTCAATAATCCAAGGGATCCAAAGTCCCTAAACATGATGTTCCTACCCCTAGAGGAACAAGGTCAGCAAACCAACAGCTCTCAGATCAGTTCTCCACCTGAAAACACTCAAAAACAAGCAATCCTGAAATCAAAGCAGGTGCTCCACTAGGCTTCTGCGCTGAAACTCAACTCCTCCATGGTGTACCTGCGTTGCAAAGCAGGTAGAACAAAGGCCACCTGCGCTGAGCGAGATGGGACAAGTGGCACACTGAGTCATTGCTCTGGAATCTTCCAAAAAATGACACTTGGATCAGGGATTTCGCCTTGTGATGAGTCAGAGGCTCTGTTTCTCCAAGTGGAAGCAAGGTTCTTCAAGTGGACTCAAGAACTGAAGATCAACTGAAGAGAGAGAGGACACAAGGTAGCTACACATCAGTTGCAAGCTGACTCATCCTTTCTCAATTCATCTATATATTGAGCTCTCTCCTATGAGCTCAGGAGGCTGGAATTTTGTGCAAAGTAATGATATGCTGTTGGTTTCACTATAGAACTATTGGGTGATTGCTTGAAGGAGGTGAAGAGGAGAAATTCTTTCTGTTGGGAGGTGTTGCTGGATTGGGGCCTTCAATGGTTGTAACTCTCTCAGAACTTTACTTCTTCTATTAATAAAAGCTATTGAGGTTCTTCTATATGCACTTGTTTCAATGATGTATTGTGATAATTGTATATTTGATTTATGCTAATCCTTGAATCAGTTATGATTGCATGCTTCTTGTAGTTTCCTTCTTTGTTATTTTGCAGGATCTCATTGTAGCTGGGCCAGCAAAAGAGCAAGGAGCCGGGAGCAAGCAGCAAAGAGAAGAGTTTGGATTTGACATTAAGCACAAGGCAACGGTTAGTGCATTTCTTCATTCTCTCTTGCTTTCGTAAAGGAGTAAACCTTAAGTAGTTTTCTTTACAGTTGTTGCTGAGGTACTATCACCCTTAGAGTGGGATAGGGTCATCCGAGTCGGATACTTTTCCCTACAACAAACTGGCGACTCCACTGGGGATCGTATCTGTTTGATTGTTTGTAGTATTTTGCTATTCATTTCCTGAACAAAAGAGTACCAAATCGAAAAGATTTTGACTATATACAAAGCGAAGTAGAGGGCAGCTACTCTAGCTCATTTCTGAGCATGTTCATGATTTGAAGAGCTGATCTACAAGGATCCTTGTAAGCTCTTAGTGATATCTTTTCATCTTCCTTGTCATCCCTTAGTGTGTGGTTGACTGATAGCTTCTGATTTGAGCAAAAACTGTGAATTTTTGAGAAAATTGTGACCCGGAAACTGAGAAAACGCAACTTTCATTTTCCAAAGCAGGTAGTACACAGGCTACCTGCTTTGCAACGCAGGTCCCGAAGGGGCTACCTGCGCTGAGAGCCAGACTGGCTGTGCAGCACCCGCGTTGGCCCAATTTAGCCTTGTGCATTTGGGGTTTCCTCCCTTTTTCTTGCCTGTTTTCACTATAGATTTTGCAGCCAGTTACCAGTCTTGTACCTGTTCTGAAACCAACCTTACTTGCCATCATTCCGCCTCTATTATATAACAAAATTGTACTTGTTCTTTTGTATTTCTTACATCATTTACAATTTCCCATAACGAAAGTGAACTAGTCTTCCTTTGGCCTCTTAGATCTGAACCTGTGTTAGGCATTTTGCTGGTCTAAAGAGTTAGCTTGTTTGTTGTCCATAGCTGATTAGTCTTTTTACTTTCGTCATTATGGTTTGATTTCATGTATTTCCAGTGATTAAACAAGTAAATCTTAAGGCGTCTTTTGATTTTGGACAAGCTTGTTTGTTTTCGCTTTAAATCGAAATCAAAGTTAAATAACAACTTTCTTTCTGTAATACATCAACATTAAGAAAGGGAAAAGAAAATACATGCATTGTGCATTTTGCATTTGACTGTTTGCATACTGATTTAGGAAAAATTGCATTAGTGTGTGCTCTATGATCTGTGTGAAAAGATTTGCCTTTCTTTTCCCTCAGTAGTTAAGATTTTCAAAGTTGAAAGATTGAAAAGTTTGCTTCTCATCTTAGACTGCATTCAGGAATTTGTTACATACATCTCGTGGTGATCCTTAAAGGCAAACTGCTAAACAAGATCAACATTAAAATAAATTCAATTTACATAACAACGCTTTGTAACATAACGCAAACACATAGAGGTCTAGGTAGAGACGTGTTCCGGCGTCGTTAAACATAGTGACTGTCGATCTCTACGAAGGTGGGTGATTCCTCTTGAGAGTCGGTGGCACTAATACGGACTTGTGCTCCCACGTACTGTCGCGTATATATTGGGAGACCCCTATAGGAACAAAGCCTTTATCCATAGGAAGCCGTGTCGACCGCCCTACTGATCGCGATGCAGTGAACACAGCATTCACGAAGATCGACCACCCGTACCGTAAAACGTATTCTGTGGTTTTGCGAAAGGTTTGGCACACCCTCTGCCTAGATCTCCAGAGCAGTTTCTTTTGGCCGTTTTCAAACTCTATAACTGAAAAGGTCCATCCGAGCATTTGTCACTTCGGGCTCGTTAAAACATCGAAGGAGACTAGAGTCATCTTTAGCTTTTTCTCGACTCTTAAAACATGAAAAAGCAAAGTTGTGTCTAAAGCGTCGTTAATAAAATTTATTTTAATCGGAACATAATCACCTGTTATTCCCACGTTGATCTTTCAGTTGAAAAGTATGGAGCCCACCAACCAAGGAAGTCACCTTGGTGGAAGTCCCAATCCCTTCTCCTCTTGGGGAGATGTTGGTGCGCCTCATATGGCCACATTGTCACTTCCAGGATTGACAATTGGCCTACCTGTATGGCTCTTTTCAACTAATGTAGTTCAGATCACCACTAATCCTGAGCAGTCGAATCAACAGTCAGACCAGTCTAGAGCTACCCTCTAGCCTTCCACTTCTTACAATTCTTCCTCTGATCCTTCATCTTCGCAAGGTAGAGCCGGCAAAAGTCAGCCTCCCATGGAGAAGAAGGAGAAGAAGAAGAAAGAAAAGAAGCAGAAGGAGCCTAAGGCGAAGGCGACTGGGGGCAAGCAAAAGACATCTGACAAAAATCCACACACTGTACCGACCGGGCCTAAATCGCCATGTGTCATTTGCAAAGGGACCCACTTCCACCGTGACTGTCCTTGTATTCCCCGGATACTAAGGGACTGGTCCCCCAGGTTGCACAATCCGGTAGCATCAACCTCTGATAGACATGTTGATTGCATTCCGTCAACTAGCGAGAGTGAAGGACAAAGAGGGAGACCAAGATCACCCTGCAGACTGTGTGAAGGCGATCACGCCATCTACCGTTGTCCATTCTTAGATGAGGCGAAGAGAGTTTTGGAAGATCGTCCGGTTTCACCGTTACGACTTCCTCCTGGATACCAAAAACTCGTGCCAAGTCCCTCGATAGTTGAAAATCCAGCTGGCCCGATCAAGTGGTCAGCTGAAGTGTCGGTCATTGAGAATGAACCTACTGAATCCAGACCAGACGAAAGTCTAAAGGTCGAAACGGCAGTTGACCCGGTTCTTCCTTCAGAGGTTTCATCCTCAAATGACATCGTCGTTGAAGATTCATCTTCAAATGACACCCTCACTGAAGAGAACAAGGATGACACCATCCAGATTCTTTTCATCAACACAGACTCTGATGAGCATCAGGGCAACGCGCCCATTCCTTTATCGCAGGAAGGAACATCGTCAGGGTCGTATCCGGCCGTGTATTCGGTCCCACCACCAAGCAACCTGGTTGTGTACTTTGATTGGAATCAACTAGGCAGACCCCGGTTACCAGCCAGTATCCCATTCAGAATCATCGTCCAAATCTACAGAATGGTGATGGCTGGAACTATCATTGATGAAGTGGCATTTGTGAGTATCCTTTCCTCTATTGCTTGGAAAGCACTGGGTTCCCCGGCACTTTTACCTGAGATGAGAAATCTATCAGGTTTTGATAAAGGAACCAGTCGCCCGTTAGGGATTCTCCCCAATGTTCCTGTTACATTGAAGGGGAAGACAGTTCATAGGAATGTCATGGTCGTCCAGGGACCCTTGGTGTATAACTTAATCCTTGGACGAGACTATATATATTGCATGGAGGCGATAGTGTCCTCACTCTTCAGAGTTATGTGTTTTCCGCACGAAGGAAGAATGGTCAAGCTCGTAGACCAACTTTCATTTCCAGGATCACGCATCGCAAATAGTCAAATACCATCCCTTAACGGTTTATTCACTCAAGGAATGCCTCCACCCCCGGTTCTACTTCCCGATGAATGCGAGTGATTCGAAAGAAAGAACTGGGACCCAGGGGGCATGCACCCTGGCCTGCCTTGGGCAGAGGAAACCTTGGGTATAAAGTTAATTTCCGCAGAAGAATGGGACTAGTCCGTACCCCGTCCGAAAGAAGGAAGAGAGGGTTGTTCTAGGATAAAGTTCTTTTGTCAAAGTTATGTGAGTGAGATAATCAGCTTCTCGCTCCCTTTGTCTAAAAAGTAGGCTCTCCTGAGGGAGGAGATCCATTTGTGGCGGCAAGTAGCCACCATCTTTGAAGGCAAGCCTCACCCATTAAAACATATGTTTTGAAGGATAAGTAGGGGCAGCCTCCAAAGAAAGAGATGAAATTGCTGCAACAAGTAGTCACCATCCTTAGCAACCTAGTAATAGACATCGCCGGAAAAAAGAGTTTAGTTTGCGGCAGCGAACAGAACCATTTTTCGGATAATAAGTAAGAGGCAAGCCTCCCTCCGTAACGCCAATGTTTTATCTGTTGCGATCTTGCAAAAATCTAAAAGTGAACTGATGGGAAGACAAGTACCGTCGGCACTGAAAAGTAACGAGAAGACAAGTATCGTTAAAAATATAGCAAGACGACAAGTAGAAAAACAGAGGTGGGACAGAGGAGGGGTAGCCTTGAAATTATACTTTATACCTGGGGGCATGCGAACCTTTTGGAGTGCAAGCATGGAACGACTATTTATTTTTTAAATTTTTAGGTCCTCCCTTTAAACCTGTAGGTCTAACCCGTTAAACTCGTAGGATTAGCCATTTCCAGCTTGCATAAAGAAAGGATGTAGGGCAAAAGTTAAAACTTGCCAAATTGGAGTAACTAGTGAGGTATAGCTCCTTAAATATGACTACCTCACCTGAGGCGTTCCTTGTATTAAGACTGGTATAATCGAGCAGTTTTAGCACACAGTTCATGCTCGTTAAAAAATAAACGCAAGATCCGAGCAGTTTTACGACATAGTTCATGCTCGTTAAAAAATAAACATAAGTTGTGAGCAATCTTCCCCTAGAGTTCAAGCTCACCCAGAAAAAATGAACCGGTAAATAACCTTGGTAAATGTAACCTTTGATAGCCATATTAAAGCCCTTGGTCGTGTTCTTACAGTCTCACCTCCATCCGTTCATTTGGCCAATCGTTCATCTCCATAAGTTTGTTTACCCATTTTGAGTAACAGCTGCGAAGAGTGATTTCACTTAGCCATCCTTGTGACACTGCCGTGATTGGAAAATTCCAACCTGTACCTGGAATCTATTGCTGCCCTGTTCATCACTCGTTCCTCAAAAGACGAGTCTTCTTTGAGCTCTTTTCACTGACTCGTAAAATATGAAAAGTTTGCCGAGTTTTGGCCTTCCAGCTCGTTAAAAGACTGGAAGAGCTATCCCTCCTCTAGATTTTAATCTTTTTGGACCTGAGGGATTATTGCACAAAAAGATCGAGCGCTTGTTTTGTTCGGCTCGTTAAAGCAATCGAAAATTCATCCCTTCTGTATTGTTTTATACTTTTTCGGACTTAAGGGATTAGATGACGAAAAAGGAATTCTGGAGTTGACTTTATGTACCTTTTCAGACTCTCTAAAAATGAAAAGGACCGAGTTATCCTTGTCGTTAGACTCGTTAAATTCATTAAATAGCGACAAACTTGTCTTTAGACGAGAACGAGTTTCCCTATCGCTAGGCTCGTTAAAACATAGCGATGGGCTTGCCCGAAGGGCAGCTTATAGAACAAGCATATGTTATCCTCCTCAAGCTTGATAAAAATAAAGAGGTACTGGTCATCAATGACTGGGGAAAAATTGGGAGAACCTCACAGCTTTAATGGTAGCAAGTCGCTCTTGAACATGACACTTTGTCCTCCGTATCACATCGGGTTGGGTTGTTTCATTCACCGGTCTCATCACCATGGTCCTCGCCACACCATCCACATTTGGGGTAATGTTACCAATCCATCACATCAGTGTCGTTATATGTTCAAGAGATGTTGTTCTGCAAAGAGTCAACCGTGTCTCATCCACTGCCATACATTGTCCTTCATCCATTTCATGACCGCCACCCTGAATCATACATCACAGTTTGTTTTCACCTCATCACAATCACTAGCTCCGTTCCGTGTCACTGATGTGGGATTCATTAAGGCCCTCCTTTGACGGATCGCTCCTTGTCGACATCAGCTCATTATCCAAGGAGTTGATCTAGGAACAACCCCTTCAGTACTTTGAAGCTTGCATGCCTCAATGGCAAGTTTCTCACTTCCGGCGACAGGTATACATCAATGACCTTCGACCAGAAGATTTTACATGGTGGTCGACGCCAAGTCCTTTATTCCCACCATGTAAATTGTACTGCCGTACCTTGAGGGTCATCATCCTTATCGGTGATTCCTCTCGCGCTTGTTAACGGTTTACATCATTGACCGGTAATCAAGCGATGTCTTTCCATGTTCGACTTCAAGAAATTCTCACATGGATCAACTTGTACATCGAGTGAAGATCGGAAGAGATTGAAGACCCCGGATCTAGTTTCATCCATCCGGGCTGCGATATATATTCAGGATATAAAGACATTTGATATGTACATCATTGCAGCAGATGATCATCCTTCTCAAAGGATGATAATTTCAGCAGAGAATTATCAGTCTATCATCAGACGATCGTCTGTGCTATGTACCAAAATGAATTTATAAAGCTGAGCATGGGAATGCCCGCCTCAGCTAGATCATGAAAAAGTATGAAAAATAATGTATTGTATTGTATCTTATTACAGGACACTTCTCAGCAGATTGAATGAAGTTCGGATCCTCCTAATAAAGCATTTCACCCGATAAATGACCTCATACTTTAGGGGGCATCTGTTATAGACAATTTTGTGCCTTGCAGCATCGGGCATGAATTGTCAATAATCCAAGGGATCCAAAGTCCCTAAACATGATGTTCCTACCCCTAGAGGAACAAGGTCAGCAAACCAACAGCTCTCAGATCAGTTCTCCACCTGAAAACACTCAAAAACAAGCAATCCTGAAATCAAAGCAGGTGCTCCACTAGGCTTCTGCGCTGAAACTCAACTCCTCCATGGTGTACCTGCATTGTAAAGCAGGTAGAACAAAGGCCACCTGCACTGAGCGAGATGGGACAAGTGGCACACTGAGTCATTGCTCTGGAATCTTCCAAAAAATGACACTTGGATCAGGGATTTCGCCTTGTGATGAGTCAGAGGATCTGTTTCTCCAAGTGGAAGCAAGGTTCTTCAAGTGGACTCAAGAACTGAAGATCAACTGAAGAGAGAGAGGACACAAGGCAGCTACACATCAGTTGCAAGCTGACTCATCCTTTCTCAATTCATCTATATATTGAGCTCTCTCCTATGAGCTCAGGAGGCTGGAATTTTTTGCAAAGTAATGATATGTTGTTGGTTTCACTATAGAACTATTGGGTGATTGCTTGAAGGAGGTGAAGAGGAGAAATTCTTTCTGCTGGGAGGTGTTGCTGGATTGGGGCCTTCAATGGTTGTAACTCTCTCAGAACTTTACTTCTTCTATTAATAAAAGCTATTGAGGTTCTTCTATATGCACTTGTTTCAATGATGTATTGTGATAATTGTATATTTGATTTATGCTAATCCTTGAATCAGTTATGATTGCATGCTTCTTGTAGTTTCCTTCTTTGTTATTTTGCAGGATCTCATTGTAGCTGGGCCAGCAAAAGAGCAAGGAGCCGGGAGCAAGCAGCAAAGAGAAGAGTTTGGATTCGACAATAAGCGCAAGGCAACGGTTAGTTCATTTCTTCATTCTCTCTTGCTTTCGTAAAGGAGTAAACATTAAGTAGTTTTCTTTACAGTTGTTGCTGAGGTACTATCACCCTTAGAGTGGGAGAGGGTCATCCGAGTCGGATACTTTTCCCTACAACACCTTGAGATGCTTCTTCATTATATCCCAGACATGTATTGATTAGAGGAGAACACTGTACTTCGATAATCTCATATAAAGTTTCAGATCCTTTAACAAATCTAAGATTAAGAGCTTTTATTTTCTCAATCTATTTTCTAAGTCCCACAATTTCACATTCTAACTGTTGGCATTATGATTCTGGTATGGCTCTATGTTACAAATGTTGTACTTGATGGCAACACCCTCAAATGGCAAAACTCTGATCAGGCTCTCAAAATGATAAAAATTAAGAAGTACGCATGTGATCAGTGAAAAGCGTGCGTACCCGCAGGTATGCCATGCAGGAGTTGCGTCCATACACGCAGGTCACCCGTTTAGAAGGTGCGGACCCCCAGTTCACTTACTTCAAGGCAGAAAAGCACGCTCACATGGGGTTTCTTATGTTTGGCCCATGGTATTTAGCCCGCCATTCTTGATTCTATGGTTTTGACCCGTGGTATAGGATCTATTTTTGCCCCGGTTTGGATCCCTTCTATTGGTTATTGATGGTTTTGTCCCATGGTGTGAATAAGGGCTTGACTATAAATAGGGAAGGAGATCACTTGGCTAAGGCATCTTTACAAATTGAATATCTTAAGATCTGAAATATTGGGTTATCGCTTTAAAAGCTTGATCTATATAAAAGTAAGGTTGAAAGTGAATCTATGAAGTGTGATTTCTCGGGCGCACGATCAGATCCGAGCATCTGACTATCTGTGGCACACTGGGGGGAACTGCCATTTTGGCCCTAATCAGAGGTACGCAGGTGATTAACAGTGCAAGTGGGTGGGTATGCAGAGCAGAAGAAGGCACAGTGCGTGGGTACGCAGAGCAGAAGAAGGCGCAGTGCGCAAGTACACAGAGCAGAAGAAGGCGCAGTGCGTGGGTACGCAGCACGATAGAAGGTTCAGGTGCGGAGGCACAGGAAAGATACGAGACATGACAGAAGGCGCAGGTGCGGAGCCACAGTGGAGGTACGTGGCGCGATAGAAGCCGCAGGTGCGTAGCTAGAGTATATGTACGCGGCGCGACAGAAGGTGCAGGTGCGTAGATACGCAGTGCAGCAGAAGGCTCTCTGCGGGTATACGTAGGGGAGAAGAAGGTGAAGTGCAGAGCCATGCAGGCCAGATAAAGAAAAATTGCGGATCTGTCTTAAAAACATATGTTGATGATCTTTTATATATTGCTGCAGAGTTCTGGGTTTATATTTCTGGTACTACCTTTCTGTTTACAGCATTCTGAGAAGTTGTGTGACTCTTGGTTGATTGTATAAGGAGTTTGGGTAATTTGCATGTTCTTGATGATTATTTGATATTCTTGGATCCAGTTTGAAAATTTATGAAAAGTGGTCCTTGAAAGAAAAAGAAGTAGGGGGTTGTAGCTCCCTTCTAGGAGAAGCTGGAAAATGAGAGAGAGTTGTAGCTCTCTACAGATTGCAGCCTGCGTACTGGTAAAGGACTGCACCAGTACAAAATCATTGTAAAAGGAGTTTCTAATTGAAAGAAGATATAGACATATTGCAGCAGGTGGTTTTCACTCACATTGGGTTTCCACCTTACATCTGGTGTTCTTTGGTGTGACTCTCTATTTTTCTTGTTCATGCTCATTGTTTTATGGTACTGACATACAAGAATAATTCAAAGTATAAATAAGGAAGATTTATTGAAAAGAACTAGATAATACTGATTCACCCCCCCTCTCAATATTATTTCCAACAATTCGTATCAGAGGAGGTCCTTCAGAGAAGCTTGATAGCTTGAAGGAAGATCATTCATCATGAGCAATTACGAGAGGGAAGCATCAATCAGGCCACCAATTTTTGATGGGACAAACTTCAATTATTAGAAGGTAAGAGTTACTGCCTATCTTCAATCTCTTGGTACAGAAGTTTGGGATATCATAGATATAGGCTACACTTTTCCTTCAACTACTCCTACAAATTCGGCCGAGAAGAAGAAATATGAAACAAATGGTAAAGGAGTCAATAGTCTGCTGGGATGCTTATCTCAAACAAAATTTGTAAAGGTTATGCAATATAAATCCGCGAAGGAAATATGGGACAATATTGTCTTGAGCTATGAAGGAGATGAACAGGTAAAGCATGCTAAACTTCAAACCCTCAGGATTCAGTATGAGAATCTCAGAATGTATAATGATGAAAGTGTGGCTAACTATTTTCTTCGGGTAGACGAGATTGTTAATTGCATGAAAAACTTGGGTGAAGAAATAAAAGAGGCTATTGTGGTTGAAAAAGTTTTAAGATCATTATCCCTCAAGTTTGAATCTAAAGTGTCTGCAATAGAAGAACAGGAAAATCTACGAATTCTTACTATGTCTCAGCTACACGAAATTCTAACTACTTATGAAATGAGAAAGGGAGGTCCATCAGACAGGAGAGAAGCTGCTTTCAAGGCTTCAGGCAAAGGAGACTACTATGAAGCAAGTCACGTACCAGAAGAAGAAGAAGAATCAAATTTTGTCAGAAATCTTCAATGGGGTACTGGAAGGTTTAGAGGTAAGTTACCTTTTAAATGTTTTTCCTGTGGAAGAGTAGGTCATTATGCTGCGAAATGTCTGCATAAGGATAAGATTGAGAAAGGAAAGGAACCTGCTAGATGGAACAAGAAACATAATGCAAATAAGAAAAGCTACTATACTCATGAAGATAGTGATGGTCTATTAAATAGTGATGAAGATGAACGAGGTAATGACTATAAAATTTTAATGGCATTTGAAGATGATGATTACATGGATGCTATAGATGTGGACAGTTTTTATGAAGAAATTTCTAGACTCAAGACATGTATAGAAGAAAAGAATATGATCATTGATACCCTACAATCTCAAATTGATGAAAAGGAAAAATATTTTGAAAAGTTAGAAGATGAAATTTTTGGTCTTAGAAAAGAGATTGAGAAAAAAAAGGCTATTAATATTAAGTTTGTCAAAGGATCTGAAACTCTGGATGAGATCATCAATGTACAGCGTTCTCCTCTAAACAAGACAGGTCTAGGCTGTAATGGAGAAACTTCTCAACCATCCACCTCAAAGAGTTACCTTCATGCAGCAAGAAGGAATGAGCAAAAGCACAATGAAGATCACCAGGTAAAGCAGGGATGAATTACATGAAACAAAGACTATCAGGTAAACCAGGGGCAATCCGTCCTAAGGATGAACAAAAGCTACAACCAGCCACAGGTAAAATCCTCTCAATTTACTTCAAGAATGGATGACAATAGAAATTACAATCATTTGGCCGGAAGATTTAATAACCACAGAAGTTTCTTCAATGGACAATGCTTCTCTTGCCATAAATTTGGTCACAAAGCAGCTCAATGTGTTGCATATAAAACAATCATGACTAGAGAAGCTCAAAAACAAAGAAGTATGACCGGGATTACAAAAAGGACCTATAACAACTTTTCCGCACTTGAAAATGAAGTTGAATGTTCTATTTGCAATAACTTTGGTCATGAAGATTCTGAATGCAGGAGCAGGTTTCAACAGACAAAGCAACAAGCCTCAAGCACCAAAACATGGAGAATAAAGGAACCACAACCAGAAAGATGTGGGATAGCATTTTATGCAGAGGGACAGGAAAATCTATTGTATATTGACAGTGGATGTTCGAAGCATATGACAGGTGATATAGAAAAACTTGAATCATATTCTGCTTTAGAAAAGGGAAAGAAAGTTTCTTTTGGAAATGATCCTCCTGCAGCTATAAAAGGAAAAGGTACTGCTCAGTTAAAAGAAAAGGTCAAAGCTGGAAATGTTTTGTATGTTGATGGATTGAGGCATAATCTTCTGAGTGTCAGCGAGATGTGTGATCAAGGAACCGAGGTGATATTTAGATCAAATGGATGTCTTGTTCGTGATCTTAATACAGGTAAAACGGTGATCAAAGTTAAAAGAACTCCAAATAATCTATACATATTTGAAGAAGGACAACAACAATGCTATCTAAGCAAGGATGATGAACACTGGTTATGGCACCGGAGGTTGGGGCATCTAAGCTTTTCACAAATAAGGAAACCATGAAAATATCAGGCAGTTCGCGGTCTTCCAGATATCAAAATTCCAGATAACACCATATGCAAATAATGTCAGTTTGGAAAGCAAACCAGAACTAACTTTCCAGAGAAGGAAGGATCAGCTAGCATGCCTCTTGAGCTTGTACATACAGATGTATGTGGACCATTCAGGAAAAGGACACCTCAAGGAGAAGAATACTTGATATTATTCATTGACGATTTCTCCAGGTTTGTCTGGTTAGGACTTATTGTTTTTGGGAAAAGTATCCAATACGGAATGACCCTATCCCACTCTAAGGGTGATAGTACCTCAGCAACAACTGAATGCAAAGCTATTCAAGATTACTTCTTTATGAGATGTAAGAGAGAGGAGAAACAGATCCACTAACCGTTATCTTCCGCTAATGATTGATCCAATCTTCCCTTTTTGCTGCTTGATCCCAGCTCCTTGCTCTTTCACTGGCCCAGCTACACCAAGATCCTGCAAAATGACAAGAGAGGGGAACTACAAGAAGCATACATTCATAATTGATTCAAGGATTAGAGTAAATCAAATATACAAGTATCAATACGCCATTGAGACACATGCATATAGAAGAACCTCAAATGCTTTATTAATGGAAGAAGTAAAGTTCTGAGAGTGTTACGACCATAAGAGGCCCAATCCAGCAACACCTCCCAGCAGAAAGAAATCTCCTCTTCACCTCCTTCAAGAAAATCACCCAATAGTTATATACTCAAACCAACAGCACTTCCTTACATTCACAAGATTCCAGCCTCCTTAGACCTCATGAGAGAGCTCTATATATAGGAGTTTTGGAGAAAGGATGAGTCAGCTTGAGGTTGGCATGAAGCTGACTAGTGTCCTCTCCCACTTCAGTTATTCTTCCGTTCTTGAGTCCACTTGGAGGTTCTTGCTTCCACTTGGAGATCTAGATCCTCTTACTCATCACAAGGCGAATTCCCTGATCCAAGTGTCATTTTGGAAGCTTCCTGGGCATTGACACATTGAGGAATGACTGTGCCACTTGGCCAATCTCGCCCAGCGCAGGTAGCCTTCATTACTGTTGACATTCAGTGCAGGCACAGAGTGGAGCAGTTGACATTCAGCGTAGATGCTCAGTGGAGCAGTTGACATGATCCAGAATTAGCTTGTTTTTGAGTGTTTTCAGGTGGAGAACTGATATTTAATGCTGTGGTTTGCTGACCTTGGTCCTCTAGGGGTAGGAACAACATGTTTAGGGACTTTGGATCCCTTAGATTATTGACATTTCATGCTTCATGTTGTAAGGCACAAAAATGTCTATAACAGTTGCCCCCTAAAGTATGAGGTCGTTTATCGGGTGAAATGCTTTATCAGGAGGATCCGAAGTTCATTCAATCGCTGAGAGGTGACCTGTAATAAAATACAATACAATACATTATTTTTCATTCTGCTTTCATGATCTAGCTGAGGTGGGCATTCCCATGCTTAGCTTTATAAATTCATTTTGGTACATATGACAGACGATCGTCTGATGGTAGACCGACAATTCTCTGCCGAAATTATCATCCTTTGAGTAGGATGATCATCTGCTGCAATGACGGACATATCAAATGTCTTTATATTTCCTGAATATATATCACAGCCCGGATGGATGAAACTAGATCCGGGGTCTTCAAACTCATTCGATCTTCACTCTAAGTACAAGTCGATCCATGTGAGAATTGCGTTGAAGTCGAACATGGAAAGACATCGCTTGATTACCGGTCAATAATGTAAACCGTTAAAAAGCGCGAGAGGAATCACCGATAACGATAATGACCCTCAAGGTACTGCAGTAAAATTCACGTGGTGTGAATAAAGGACTTGGCGTCGAACACCATGCAAAATCTTCTGGTCGAAGGTCATTGATGTATACCTGTCGCCGGAAGTGAGAAAATTGCCATTGAGGCATGCAAGCTTCAAAGTACTGAGGGGGGTGTTCCTAGATCAACTTCTTGGATAATGAGCTGAAGTCGACAAGAAGTGATCCGTCAAAGGAGGGCCTTAATGAATCCCACATCAGTGACACGGAACGGAGCTAATGATTTTAGTGGAGGTGAAAACAATCTGTGAGATATGATTCAGGGTGGCGATCATGGGTGAATGAAGGATAATGTATGGCAGTGGACGGGACATGGTTGACTCTTTCTTAACAACATCTCTTGAACATATAATGACACTGATGCGATGGATCGGTAGCATTACCCCAAATGTGGATGGTTTGGCGAGGACCATGGTGATGAGACCGGTGAATGAAACAACCCAACCCGATGTGATACGGAGGACAAAGTGTCATGCTCAAGAGCGACTTGCTACCATTAAAGCTTTGAGGTTCTCCCAATTTTTCCCCAGTCATTTCTGACCAGTACCTCTTTATTTTTGTCAAGCTTGAGGAGGATAACATATGCTTGTTCTATAACCTGCCCTTCGTGCAAGCCCATCGCTATGTTTTAACGAGCCTAGCGATAGGGAAACTCGATCTCGTCTAAAGACAAGTTTGTCGCTATTTAATCATTTTAACGAGTCTAACGACAAGGAAAACTCGGTCCTTTTCATTTTTAGAGAGTCTGAAAAGTTACAGAAAGTTAACTCCAAAATTCCCTTTTCGTCATTTAATCCCTTAAGTCCGAAAAAGTATAAAACAATACAGAAGGGATGAGTTTTCAATAACTTTAATGAGCCGAATAAAACAAGCACTCGACCTTTTTGTGTAATAATCCCTCGGGTCCAAAAATATTAAAATCTAGAGGAGGGATAGGTCTTCCGGTCACTTTAACGAGCTGGAAGGCCAAAAATCGGCAAGCTTTTCATATTTTACGAGTTAGGAGAAAAGAGCTCAAAGAAGACTCGTCTTTTGAGGAACGAGTGATAAACAGGGATAGCAGCAGATTCCAGGTACAGGTTGGAATTTTCCAATCATGGCAGTGTCACAAGGATGGCTAAGTGAAATCACTCTTCGCAGCTGCTCCTCAAAATGGGTAAACAATCATATGGGGGTGAACGATCGGCCAAATGGAATGGAGGTGGCAGGTGCAAACACGACCAAGGCTTTGTATGGCTAATAAATTTACGATCACAATGGTTATTTACCGGAATAGGTTCATTTTTTAATGAGCTTAAACTCTGGAGGAAACTCTTGCTCACGCTTTTCTATTTTTTAACTAGCATAAATTCCACGGTAAAACTGCTCGATTATATGGTCAAATTTTGATTTTTTACCATTACTAGCTTTTCTCTTTTCGAGTATAGTACTGCATTTTCAATTGCTGCAACGAACTTTGTTAGAAATGAATAATATTTGCATGAAAATGAGATTATAACCCTACTATTTCACTTTAAACTGCGTAAAAAGCTATTAAAAGGCGTTTTTACCTCTCATTACCATTTCATTTGCATTTGGTTTGTTGGAGCTCTGGAGGTGCCTCTTCCCCTTTGATTTTCACCAGCTGATTCCAGGAGATTCTGCGGACGATTTTCGGCGCCGTTTGGACCAGGTAGGAGCTAAACCCTAGCTCTTTCTTTTCATGGTTTTCTTTTCCAGTTTCATGCCTGTTTTCCAGTATTTCTGAGCCTCAGGGGTTTTGCAAAATCGCCCTAGTTTCAGCGCAGGTTCCCCTTTCGAAACCTGCGTTGAAGGTCAAGCTACCTTAAGGCAGCCTGACCCTCAGCGAAGGTGGGAGACTCTCTGCCTGTGCTGGGCTCAGAAAAATGGGTTTTCAGGTCATTTTTTGATGAATTTTCGCCAGTTTTTCATCAAAATCAGGAACTTACTCCTTCTCTTGTTTGCTTTGCAGGGAACTTTGAACAAAATGTCCCTTACATGGCGAGAACGAGAACGTGAAGAGGAGGACATGATTTCCCTTCATGACCCGGTCATGGTGAACGCGTTGCGGAACTGTGGCCTGCTGAAGTTCTTCCGTATCTCTAGCATGAGAGCACAGATTTCTTTACTGCAGTATATGCTTGATGCTTGGGATCCTGTTAACCAAGTATTCCTGATTAGGGGAAATTCCATCCCCTTGACCATGGAGGGCATGTACTTCTTGACTGGGTTGTCAAGATGAGGTGCCCTCATTTCCTTGTCAGGTACGGCCCAGGGGACTGATTCCACCAGAGATTATGTCCGCCAGTATTGCAGGGAAGGTTCTCAGCCGAGCAGAGACGGCAAGAT
Source organism: Pinus tabuliformis (assembly GCA_031772625.1). Taxonomy (NCBI): domain Eukaryota; kingdom Viridiplantae; phylum Streptophyta; class Pinopsida; order Pinales; family Pinaceae; genus Pinus; species Pinus tabuliformis. The sequence continues at coordinate 490,909,594 of CM062804.1, read as the reverse complement.
TGTTATCCGTGAGATTACTGATCGGGATCTCAGGTCCATTCTGTACACTATTGGTAGGATGGCCGGTAGCGCAGCTCTACATGTTGCCAACAGATCTTATATGCAGCACGCCTTGGAGTGTCTCCAACCGAAAGTATTCAACTGTTGTGATGCAGTACTTGTTCAGATGAAAAGTCGATTGACCAAGGTAAAGGACGGAAGCTGAAGAACTTTGGATTTGGTTCTATTCTGACTGCCTTCGCCTTGGAGAAAATCCCACTGATGCAGCCTCAGTACATCATACTCGACTTGCCTTCTCCGACCGAGCCACGCATGCAAAGGTGGGTCGACCACATGTCCAGGCATGCTGGTCAACCTCAGATTACTTTTACTGAAGCCTTCTTCAGGTGGTTCGAGCGCCAGGAGATGGCGTTTTCTGAGTATCCATATGTGGGCATGGATTTCCGAGGTGATCCGGATTTGGTGCTACCGGATGGCGAACAGTGGGGCGCCATTGGTAAACTCTTTGACCATATTACTGTTTACTGTTCTTATTTATAATGTTGCTGTGCTTTATTCTATCAAGACTTTTAATTGTACTCTTGGGTGCATGTAGATATTGGTCCTGTTCGTCCAACAGTTCGTCCGAGACCGCCAGTTGTTGCCCCGGCAGTGGAGCCTGCTAGGAGAGCTATTATTCGCGACCTTGACAATACTGAGACCCTTACAGCTGTGTAGGAGCAGGTTGAGAGCCTTACTCGTGGTCTTCCGGATGTACAGATTGACGAGTTACCTTTACAGCTGCAGCGACATACTATTGGTGTGCCTAGACGATGGACTCGTCTCTTGAGCATGATTGCACAGGCCGTGACGTACTATCATGAGCACCACTAGGCTAGGGTGCCCCCTAGCATCTTTTTGAGTTTTAAGGTCATATGACCAATTTTGTCTTGGTTACAGAACATTATGTATGAACTATATAAACAGCTTATATATATTTTGATTTTCGAGTTTTATTCTGGTTGATTTATGTGATCCATATGTACAATCTTTGATGATGTGTCCTTTTTATAAATGTTGCAAATGTCTATCTAACACATAGTTTGCTAATGAGTCAGTTAATGTGTTTAAGTTTCTCGAAATATGTTGATATTGAATTGAATCAAATCGTCTTTCGAAGATCTTAACCCTTAGGAACATGCGATAAATAGCTGGATTGCGAACAGAATATATACCATGGAGTTGTAGTATTACGAGCTGTGAGTCTAGCCTGACAATTAGTCGGCGTATGCCACGTGTGATGGCATCAGAGAGTAGTTCTATCAACGTGCTATACTCAGCGATGTTATTCGTTGATTGGCCAATACATACACCTCTGAAACTTACTAACTCGCTGCTTGGATCAAAAATGGCCCAGGCTGCGGAGGATAGGTTCCGCGAACTACGACTCACTCCGTCGGCATATCCAACACATGTCTCCAGGAGGTTCGACATCTGTGACAGATAAAAAGGTGGATCACTCGATCAGAACAAACACTTTAGCGAAAACAAAATACAACAAAAGCATGTAGGTTACTATTTAAGCATAGTAATGCTTGAGGTACAACCCGTTGCGGGGCTGCGCCAGTGGAATTCCATCGTAATCCATTAACTCGTAGGCTCCTTTTGCTAACACCCTTTTGACAATATAGGGGACCATCCATAAGGACTTGAATTTACCTGCTCCCAATTTATCAGATTCTTGGTCATAAAGCAAGACCAAATCACCTTCTGAGAAGACACGGGGTTTGACAATTTTGTCGAACTGAGCCTTGACTCATTTCTTATGGGCCTCGTTAGCGAAAGCGGCATCACGACGGGTTTCATCCAAGTGGATTAATTCCAAGAAACGAGCCTCTTCTTCTAAAATTTCGGGGAGAAGATCGATTGCGAGTTTAAGCGACGAAATTTCGCACTGGATTGGTAAGACTGCTTCCAGGCCATACACCAGTTGAAAAGGTGTGAACCCGGTTGCATTCTTTACCGAGGTCCGGTAAGCCCACAAAGCTGAGTACAGGATTAGGTTCCATCTTCTTTTATGAACCTCGATCATCCTTTGCAACATATGCTTCAGGACCTTGTTGATTACCTCAACTTGTCTGTTGGCTTGCAGATAATATGGGGTAGAGCTGTCGTGAGATAGCCCTAGCTTGGCAGCTAATTCGACCATCATGTGATTGCGAAAATGCGACCCATGATCTGTAACTATAGCCTGTGGTACGCCGAACCTGGCGACTACATGATTGAAAAAGAAAAGGGCAGCTGTTTCACCAGTGTTATCCAATGTAGGCATCGCCTCGACCCATTTGGTAAAATAGTCAACAACGACTATAATATACCCATGCCCCCCGGTCGAGGTGGGGTTACGTTGCATGAAATCGATGCCCCACTTGGCGAAGGGCCCAACAACAACTATCGGCTGTAAAGGTGCGGGTGGTCGTCTGGTTTTGCTATCAAAAATTTGACAAGCATGGCAACTTCTGACTGCGGTGATGCAATCTTTGAACATGGTTGGCCAGAAGTGTCCTGCTCATAAGATTTTTTGTGCTGTTGCATATCCAGATTGATGCCCCCCACACGCGCCTGAATGACACTCATTCAGTGCTTTTTCAGCCTCCTCATGGGTAAGGCACCTCCTGAGAACTGTATCGACACCACGATGGTAAAGTGTATCACCGACGATCATGTAGTCTTTTGCTTGGTATCGTATACGTTTTTGTTCGGAGCGAGAGGTGTTAGGCCTGAATTTTTGGGTTTGGAGATAAACTATGATATCTCCATACCACTCATCGCTTACAGATATCAGAAACAAACCTTCGTCCACGATTGACTCTTCCGATGTTTCATCGTTGGACGACGATGGGAGATCGCACAATAATTCTGCGAAAACTAGAGCTTTCTTTGATTTGGATTTTACAAATTCTAGATCAAACTCTTGAAGGATCACTATCCATTTTGAATATTTTCCCCCCAGCAACTGTCGCGACAGTATATAAGTCATGGGGTTGCAATCTGACAAGATGGTAGTTTTCCGAAAGAGGACATAATGTCGAAACCTTTGAATCGCTTGAACAGCTGCAAGCGCTAGTTTTTCAACATAAGAATATTTACTTTCTGTATCGTTTAAGTTTTTACTTAAATAATAGATAGGATGTTCAATTCCATCGACTTCTTGAACTAAAACCATTGCAATGGTCGTATCCACTGCAGCGAGATACAGGTTAAAATCTCTTTGATAGTCCGGGGCGTACATTAATGATGCTTTTACTAGACAATGTTTCAGAGCATCAAAGGAAGCTTGCGCCACCTGGTCCCAGACAAAAGGTACATCCTTTTTCAAAAGACGAGTATAACCCTTAGCAAGTTCTGCATAATTTGGAATGAACCTCCTAAGAAAGTTCACTTTCCCTTGGAGTTTCTGAATCTGAAGCAAATTTGAAGGTTGAGGCAAATTAATTATTGCCTGAACCTTGCAGGGGTCGAGACGAATCCCGTCTTTAGAGACTACAAAGCCAAGTAAGCGACCAGAACCGACGCAAAACACACATTTGTGTGGATTGAGTCTTACCTTGTAGTGTCGGCAATGTAGAAATGTCCCTCTTAAATGCTGCGGATGATCAGTCCGCTTTCGCGAATGAGTCGGAAGATCGTCGAGATAAGGTTGAACAATGTTCTTGATGTCATGGAAGGCATAATTCATCGCCCTCTGAAACGTCGCCCCTGCGTTCTTTAAACCAAAGGGTAATTTTCAATAAGCAAATGTGCCCCACGGACAAATAAATGCAGTCTTAGACTGGTCCTGTGGGCGGATATTTATTTGATTATACCCGGAAAATCCATCCATAAATGAAAAGATTTCACATCTGGCGCATTCATCAATTATCTGGTCGATGAAGGGTGTAGGGTAGTTGTCTTTTGGACAAGCTCGGTTTACATCCCTATAATCGACACACACTCTAATCGTCCCTTGTTTCTTCATAACAGGGACAATATTCGATACCCAATCGGTTAGAGGAACCGGGTAGATGAATCCAGCATGGAGGAGTTTTTCAACTTTCGCCTTAATGGCAGCGGCTTTCTTGGGGTGCACCTGCCGAAGCCGTTGTCTTACTGGTTTGACATCAGGATACATTTTAATTTCATGTTCAACGATACTCGAGTCAATGCCTGGCATTTCAACATATGACCAAGCAAAGACATCTCTAAATTCGTGAAAAAGAGCGTTATATATTTCCAGTTCTGAAGGGGAACAACCTTTGCCAACATAAATATTCTCTACAACATCTGTTTTAGTCGAGATATTTATGGCTATAGTCTCTTCAATATTGGATAGGTTTCGCTCGGAATCCACCGTGTTTACAGTGTTTGTTAGGAATTCAAAAACTGAAGGGTGATAAAGGTCACTTTGAGTATCTTCTTCATATTCCGGAAGAAGGGAACGATGGTGGTGATCATTCCATGGTGCCCCCTCAAGCATCATTGATTGTAAGATTCCTTCGTCAGTCCCATGTACTTTCGACCAAGGATCTAATGGGGTTCCATATTCTCTAGACCTATCTACCCAAACGTTTGACGGGCGTTGATTTGGGTTCGCCTCCCATGCTTGAAGCATTGATTGCTACAATACTTCTAAAGGGCTTGGGGGAAAAACCATTGAATGATCCATGTTGACCTTCGTGGAAGATATCATGTTGCAGGTTGCTACAAACGGTACATTTCCCGTATAAAAAGGGGGTGGTAGCGCGAAAGTTCCCATCAATGTGGGGTCTTTCAATAATCCTACTCCGATATCTTGAATTGAATGGTTGCTCTCATGGATCATGGGGATGCTTCCTGTAACTTGTGAACCATTAGGGAGGAAATTTTGTTGGTCGACGATCATAATCCCTCCTTCAAACGAGAATGTGATCTTCCTAAAATAAGTCGACACAACAGCTGCCATAGCATAAATCCATGGTCTACCCAGTAGGATGTTATAGTCAAGATTTCCATCAATGACTTCGACATCAATTTCTATTGTTTTTCCTCCTAGTTCAACTTTCAAGTTATTAAGGATACCATATGGGGTATAAGTCCTTCCGTCGAAGGCTTTTAATGTCGTCGATGATCGCGACAACGTTGGGGATCCTAAAGTTTTCCAGCAACTCATCGACATAATACATGTTGATGCTCCCTCATCAATTATTGTTCTGCGAACAGTTTTGTTGAGGGCTTTCACTTGAATAAGGAAGGCTAATTGAGCTGGTAACTGAGGATCATATCCCTTGTGATCAAAGGGTACAAGATTGGAATCCTTAGGATCAACCCCACCAATTGCTGATAACAAGGCCTGCCTTTGGGTTGGACAATTTTGTAGGACTTCAAGAGTCGACATAGCGGATGGCGATTGGGCCAAATCTTCCACTATATTATAATGTTGCACCGCTCTGGCACGAGGATTAAATGTCGACTTGTGTACTACACCCTTTGGCGGTTTTATTGTTAATTCAGGGATGGTGGGCGTTACAACTTCTGTCGAAGTTGTTGTCGAACTACTTGGTTGATCTTTACCTTTTTCGTTCGACAGCTGAGGATTCCCATAATATTTGTTCCTTGTCGAAATCAAAGCATCATTCTGCTGTTTTGAAACCGACAACATAAGGACTTGCGATGGGGAAGCATTTCCACTATCAACCAGATTTTGACCTGGGTTGGGAAATGGATCAGTTAACACAGCTGAGGTTTGGGAACTTTTAAAGAACCTCTTTAACTCAGCTTTGAATGGGCAATTCTTTGTGCCATGATCCTTGTCATCACATATTAGACATGGATAATTTTGTTTCCCTTTGCCAGGAGGGTTTGAAGAATTTTTTCCACGGGATGACTCACCCTGTTTCTTCTTCTTCCCTTTGTTTTGCTTCTTCTTGCTTCCTCGTTGATTGGTTTCTTTGCCTTTATCTTCCGATACGGCATTTACTTCCGAAGCAAGAATTTCTCCTTTTGCATTTTGATCCGAATTCTTACGGGCTTTCTTTGACGAAGCCTTTATCGATTTCGTGTTTTCCATGCCAATCACGCCATCACCGGCATGAGAGTCACTATTTGATTTAGGAGGGGGAGGAATTGAAAATTCCGGTCTAGGGGTGTCAGGTATTTTGTCATAGAGTGTGTCGGACCGAGTATAAACTAAGTCCAAATACTGCGCACGAGCAATTACTTGCTCCTCTGTTACGACTCCCCCCTTGGCCACATCTTACGTAATAGCCGGAAGTAACGACTTTATAAACCATTCAGCTAATAGCTGATCGGGAACATATGTTTTCACCATCCTACGACGACGACGCCACTCATGTATATGATTAGATATATGGGTAGCAGTTGTCTGTTTGAAGTTGGTTAATATTTCTGTTCCCGTTTCGTACCTTATCGGTAATTGAAAATGTGTTAAGAAAGTCGTGGCTAGGGAACTAAAATTGTTGAAAGAGGCTCTTGGCAATTTAATATACCATTTAGCCGCTGGACCTGTCAATGTCCTCTGAAAAAGGCGGAGCCTTATCGAATCATCGTTAAGGGTGTTTGACGAACATCACAGATGAAAAGTCATCATGTGATTCGATGGGTCTTCACCTGGATTTCCATTGAACTTAGGAATGTCAGATGGAAGTTTATGAGGAATCGATGGCCACCAAGGGGCATAAGCAATCGGATTGTTGGTTAACCGGTGTAGATCGGGTAACTCTAAAGTTGCCACGAATGGTAACTGTTGATTCAGGTTAGGCGAAGCGTAACCAGGGTACGATGGAATCGCTTGAGCAGTGGGTCTTTGCATACTAGCATAATGTAATTGATGTTGGTATGACTGATACGGTTGGTGGAATTGACCACTGTAAAGTGGTTGGTTTTGACCGTTTTGGATATACGGTTGTCCACTGTTCGCAAAGATCTGCTGCTCAGAACCTTGGTACACTTGCTGGAACTGCGGTTGTTGGTATTGCACAAGCCACGGTTGTGACGCCATGTTCTGTTGTGCTATGCTAACCGCTGGACCGAGGTGTGGGGTAATTGTACCCGTTTGGACCTGTGTCGCCCCACCAGTTGGTGATTGTGGTTGTGACCCATGGTCAAGCGGCTGTTGTATTACAACCTGAGAAATCTGAGGTTGACATGCAACAGGTATCACTTGAACTTGTGGCACTATTACAATAGCCGGTGTGGTTGGGATGTTCGTCACAGGTACACACTATTGCATAGAATATACAATCCTCGGTTGTTGAGGTAGTGTCGTGGCGGAAAAAGTCGTTTGTGCGGACACAACTGACCTCCCTAGGAGTCTAAACTCTCTAGCGACAAACAAGACAAAATGGAGTGATCTTTCTCTAAATATACCTTTTAAAACATGAAAACTACAAGTGTTTAGGCTTACCTTATTCCAAAACGCTGTTGTTGTAGTCCGTCCTTGCCGATCCGGATGAGCTCCTCCTTCACATCAATTCTTGCAACCACAAACAATCAAACAATTACCAAGCACTTGCATTTCATATAATAAAACATATATTCAACATGCAGACCAAGGAACACATGGAATAACTCATTAACACAAGCTATTGAGAAAAATAAACCAGTTTGTATTAATAATGAAACAAAGAAACTCTTACAACCTGGCCTTGGTGTTGTGCAAGTTCCTCCCAGGGTCCATCAAGGGTTTTCCTCTACTTTGACAAAGCTCACCCACTTCCAAGTAGAATCAAGCAAAGACAATCTCTCCTCACAAGGTTCTAAATGGGAGTCCTAATTCCTGCAGCATTTACCCAAAGAAAATGTATAGCTTCAACCTCCCCTCCCTCTGGCTCAATGCCTTTATTTATAGTGCTGTAAAGAGGTTATTCAGGTCCACCATCAATGGGATAATCCCCCTCTTTGGGTGGGATAGCTCCCTTATTGATGGGATAAGTTCCTCCTTAATAGGGATACATGAACCAACTGGAGGCGCATCCATTTCATCAAACCGACCTCTAGAAGGTTCTAGAAGTAACCACAAGTAACTTTTTTAAGATGAAACTTGCGCATTTTGCCTTTTACAGAAGGACGCACCTGTCCCTTAACATACAGAGCGTCCAAGGACGCATCCTTTGTGAACATTGTGAGCGTCCCCGCAGGTAAGGCTAGAGAGAACCTGCGACCCCAGAGATAAACACATTTTTTACAAGACTTTCTCTCTTCTTTGAGTTTGAGATGGATAGCAGAGGCATAAGACTTGCCTAAGAGGGTAGCATGACTGTTGATTTGAGCCATACTAACTGTAAATAGTCATGGTGACATTTTTTAGTGTAACAGATTGCCCCCTAAAGTGCGAAGCCTGGAATAGATTAGGGTTTTGTAATTCTAGGAAGGGTGAAGCGCTTTATCATTTCAAGCATTGTCTTGTGGATGACCTGGTTGGAACCTGCAATTTTCAACACAAAATACATGTATAAGATTATATCATCACTGAGGTAGGCATTCCCATACTCAGATTCAAAACTTTAACTAAAGGACTAACTACTCTGATACAGGAATGATCTTGCAGTACATCATTTTTATAGACTTTTGTAGAGACAGTATGGACGCAGCCATCTGTTTATGATTAGTCTACATAGATAATGAATACAAAACTCCTCGCAGCCTGGATGGTAGAAACTAGATCCAGGGTCTTCACTTCTACTTCCCGAATTGGTACGATTCTAGCCATGTGATTAAATGATTTGATGTCGAACATGTTAGAAACCACTTGATTACCAGTCGATGATGTAAACTGTTAACAAGCGTGAGAGAGACCACCAGTAATGTCAATGGTTCTCAAAGTACCAAGCACAACCCGTGAAATGTGAATAGATGTTTTGATGTCGAACACTTCACGGAATCCTTTGATCGAAAGTCAATGATGTAAACTGACGTCAAAGGCGAGAAACCTGCCATTGATGCATGCAGACTTCAAGGTACTATCGATTCCTAAGTCATCTTTCTAGATAATGTGTCGATGTCGATAGAAAGCGACCCGTTACAGGCAAGCCCGCAACATGAAATCATTGTTCAAGTTGAAGAAATGTTGCTGTAAGGACTGACTCAGGGATGGTCAAATGGATGACAAGTATTTTGCAGATGAAAGTTTTTCTTGCAGACCTCTTGAACACATAACGACACGACAGATGGCTTGGTGATGAATAACTCAAAGTTAATCCCCGGAACCCGGTTAAAGACTTTCAAAGTGGTTTGATCAACTGTGAGGTAAAAGATTTCCCAACCCAGGTGAATGAAAAGTGTCGTGTTCAAGAGTGGTAATAAAGTTTCTTTTGAGACAAAAGGTAAAAAACAGGTTCATTCTTCTCTCTTTTCCCCCACCATTTCTGGCAAGTACCTCTTTATTTTTAACAAGCTTGAGGAGGATAACATATGCTTGATTATAAGCTCATCCTTCGGACAAGTCCAACCTAGTTTAAATTCAAACCCTAGGAAGGAGTGGTTCGTTCCTGTTTGTAATTGAACAGGTCCTCTACTGTAAAAGTTTAACGAGCCCAGTATAGGAGAAACTCGGCGTTTTTCAATTTTAGAGAGTCTGAAAAAACTAAAGGAGACTCCACGTTGAACTTTTTCGTACATTTGTGTCCCTCAAGCCCGAAAAAGTATAAAATAATACCTGGGGGAACCGCTTGATCTTGCGACCAAGGAGTACTTTCATAATAGTGTCGTTGACCTGAAAAGTAAAAAGCGATCAAGGACACGTCGTTTTATTTCCTTATCGAGTTTGAAACGACAAAAACCCGGCAATCTTTTCCTGATTTTGCGGTCAGAAAAGAGCTAAAAGGGGACCGTCTTTTAATTCCGTTTTAACGAGTGTAAAAGAAACGCTCGGCAATCTTTTCATGTTTTAAGAGTCTGAAAAGGGCTTAAAAGAGAACTCCAAGGTTTCACTTTTTCGTAAGTTTTAACGAGTTCGAAAAAGGGATAAAAATGTACTCATGGTTTTCACTTTTTCGTAAGTTTTAACGAGTTCGAAAAAATGATAAAAATGTACTCATATGGCCGACTTTCAATTTAATTTACGAGCAGGAAAATACGGAAAGAACTCGGCATTTTCATTTGTTTTACGAGAATGAAAGATAGCAAAATAATCTCGAGATTTTCATGAGTTTAACGAGTCTTGAAAATAACTGAAATTGACTCGAGATAGGTTTCATTTTTACAAAAGCTTGAAACAGAGAAAAACTATGCTTCAGAGTAGTTTCATTTTTACACAAGCTTGAAACAGAGATAAAACTGTGCTTGATGGTCCCTAAGCATAACTGCTAGAGTGCATGCCCCCCTAGCTTCATTTCATTCAACCATTTGGATGAAATGAAGGTTAAGTGACGAGATCATTTAAAAGACTTTGACCTAAAACTGTAAGAAAATTATGCAAAACACCGAAACAACTAACCTAAATATACAACTTAACATTTACGAGATCTAGTCAATCTCTCGACTCAAGTAGAGGAGGATTTGTTTCATTTTTTAAACGAGCTTGACACAGGAAAAGAACTATGCTCGGATTCGGTTTCATGTTTACACAAGCTTGAAACGAAAAACTATGCTTGTTACAAGTTCACATGCCCCCGACATAATGATGCAAATCAAGGTACATGCCCCCCGAGCTTCATTGCATTCAATGAGGTGGATGGAATGAAGCTTTACTTTCAAAATCTTGGAAAGACTCGTGGGAGTTGTTTCATTTTTTAGTGAGCTTGACACAAGACAAGGAACTATGCTCATAACTACTTTCTACAATCTACCTAACAAAAAACTATACTCTAAAAAACCTTGATTCATTTTTTAACGAGCTTGACACAAGACAAGGAACTGTGCTCTAAAAACCTTGATTCATTTTTTAATGAGCTTGACACAAGACAAGGAACTATACTCTAAAATCCTTGTTTCATTTTTTAACGAGCTTGACACAAGACAAAGAACTATGCTCATGACTACTCTCTACAATCTACCTACTTAACCTACCCTTGTTTCATTTTTTAACGAGCTTGACACAAGACAAGGAACTATGCTCAAAAAGTTCGCATGCCCCCAGCATAATGATGCGAAATGAGGTACATGCCCCCCAGGCTTCATTGCATTCAACCGGCTGGATGAAATGAAGGTTTACTTTCAATATCTAACTTGAAAAGGGAGTTGTTTCATTTTTAAAGAGGTTGACACAAGAAAAGAACTATCCTCATACCTGATTCATTTTTTAACGAGGTTGACTCAGTAACAGGAACTATCCTCAAACCTGATTCATTTTTTAATGAGGTTGACTCAGTAATAGGAACTGTCCTCAAAACCCTACTTTCTACAATCTACCTACATATCCTAAAATCTAGCTGATTCATTTTTTAATGAGGTTGACTCAGTAAAATAACTATCATCATGCTAGCCTATTTCATTTTTTAACGAGGTTGATACAGGAAAAAACTATCCTCGTACACGCTGATTCATTTTTTAACGAGGTTGACACAGTAAAAGGAACTTTCCTCGTAACCTCCTATTTCATTTTTTAACGAGGTTGACACAGTAAAAGGAACTTTCCTCGTACCATCCAATTTCATTTTTTAACGAGGTTGAGAGAGGAACAAACTATCCTCGTAACATTGATCATGGCTTCCAACTGGAAGAAAGACATGTCAATGGACACACCTTGATCATGGCTTCCAAAAGGTCTTCATCCGAAGGAAGAATAGTTTTTTGGAAGGAACACACGTCAAGGGACTCAAAAGGGATAAGAACATCGTGTTCAAATAATCCCATAGAGTTTTCCATGTCAATTACCGGATCTAAATCAACAGTGAGAGGCTCACTTACATCGGTAACTGAAAACATGGGACCAGTTGCCACATAATTAACCCGTGGCAGGGTAGATACCACTTTAGAATCAGGAACATTTAGGGGTGTCATATTATTGGTAGTTGAAAAAAGACTAGGGAACAAAAGCTGGTCTACAGTCACAATACTGCCATTGTGAGGGAAAGACATCACGCGAAAGAGTGCCGATACGACAGCTTTCATTGCATAAACATAGTCTCGCCCAAGGAGTAAATTGAAATCCAAGGGACCTCGAACTACCATAAGATCAACACAAATAGTTTTACCTTCCAAGGTAATAGAAAACTTAGGAAGGATCCCTAAAGGTTCACTAATTGTTCTGTTAAAAGCTTTCAGATTCTGCGTAATAGGCGCAAGCTGAGGGGAACCCAAAGCTTTCCAAACAGCTGAGGATAAAATACTAACAGAAGCACCTTCATCTACCTGAGTACGATGTATGTCCCTACCACCAGCCTTGACAATGATTTGGAAAGGGATGGAGGAAGGAAGACGAGGTTCTGTCAGTCTATTCCAATCAAAGGAAAAGACCTCAGTACTTGGAGGGGGTTCTGTAGAAACAGGTGAAATGCCCCCCGGCATAGAAGAATCCGATGTAACAAGAAGAACATCAGCGGTATGAAATTTACTCTCGAAAAGGAGAGTGTGATCGACCGAATGTGAAATTGAATCGACCACTTGATCAACTAATGGATCATCAACCTGAGTGACATGAGTTTCACTCTCCAATGGGAGAGTGTGATCGACTGTACTTGAATTTAGATCAATCACTCTGTCAGTTGACGGTAGGTTGGGAGAAAGTTTACGGTAACCAGTTGGAAATTCTTGCTGTGGAACAGTAAGGTTTTCCAACAATGTTGAGGCTTCATCCATGTGAGGGCAAATGTGAGTTTGATGACTCCCTTTGCATAACTTACAAGGAAACCTAACTTTACCCTTTTTCCCAGGAACCTGACTATCACTGGTTGATGGATCAATGGAAAGTTGATGAGATTTTTCTGACCATACTTCCAAGACCTTTGGAATACCAGGACAATTGACAAGGAAGTGGTCACCCTTACAAAGCCTGCAAGGGTATTTGGGTTTACGATGCATGTCGGAATTTTCCTCAACACAACTAACACTTACAGCCATGGTTGGTTGGTTGACTTCTTTCTTATCTTGCTTCTTCTTCTTCTTCTTCTTCTTCCCTTTCTTCTTCTTCTTAGCCTCCTGGTTACTAACATCAAGGCTTTTACCAGGCGAAGAGGAAGAAATGGAGGAAGAAAGATTAGGCGAAGAAGGTAAAGGGTCAACAGAAGGTTGGTGATGTTGAGATGGTGAACTCTGTTGAGGTGAAGCATCTGGTTGAGATGGAACAATTGGAGTATTTTGGGCCAACGAAGTTGAAAATAACCATATCGGTAAACCTATTGTAAATCCAGGTAATGACAAAGTAGCCATATAAGGAGGACCAACATTTCCAAAGTAAGGAAAAGTACTAGGATTCTCATTAGGAGGGGTTCCTCGGTTGATAAATTCCGGAACATTTGCCATTATATTCAACTTCAGTGAATTTTATTAACAATTTAAAACTAAAATTAACAATTCACAATTCACACTTAACAACTAAAATTCACAATTCACACCTATGGTCTCTAAAAGTAAAAACAAACAAATTAACACGCGCTATCAAATCTAGGAGTCAAACCACACACAAACAGTAAGCTCTCCGGACCGAAAACACTAGTTGGTTATGAAGCCCAACCTCGCAGAATTCAGTACAGAAATGGCGGGTGGAACAGTTACCGCGGCAACCTACTTAATGAATAGACCGGCACAAGTTCCTCCACTTTAACCGTCTCGAAGTGAAGTGAACCCCCCGGAAAATCCAAGTGAGTATAACCGACGTTTGCTCCAGGTACAGTGGGACCTTCCCTCCACCGTCACCTCGGTAGAACCCTAAAGATTATGGTCACTAAGGTCACCAACAGTAACAAATACACCTGGGGGAACAGTCTAAACTCCGACAGCACGCAAGGGAAGAGTAGCAAGCTCAATCCCCTTATCAGCTCCTTGACAACAATCCAAGGTTTACCGATAAGTGACCCCTGGCTCCTCGACAATGGTTAATCCGAGGTTTACCGTTTGTAATACGTACTGTCTGGCGTCGTTCCCAACGAGGGGGGAATGATCCCCTCACTGGTTCGGACACGAGCTCGTGCTTCTCCTTTAAGAAGAGCTTTCCCAGAGCGCAATTGAAACAATTGGATTTATTCTACTCAAGATAAACTATCTGTTTGGTTTTGTAGTCTTGGAGAGTTAAGTACTCACCTACTCCAAGACCCTAGCCTAAGCTATGTTGGTGTTTCAGAGCCCTAGAAATGTAAAAATTACTAGATGAATTTTAATTAAGCGCTGTGTTGTTAAGGCTGTTATTACTCAAATGGGTAAATGGAGATGAAACCAATGGTGTTATGACCCGACTCAACTGAATTCAATCGAATATGATAATGTAATCTTTTCAATTCGATGAATCCTAACTAAAGTAAGGAGAGAGTTTCCATTCACTTCCAACAATGCAAAAAATTGATCACTAAGAGAAAATATAACAAATCCTCTAATGCACTAATTTTATCAAGAAAAACTAATGCAAATCAATTCCAAACCATTTTTTTTATTTTTTATTTTGTGTAAATTCAAACCAAAGAAAACTTATCTAAATCTACGATTGATTTTTCAGAATGTAAACTATGCAATTGTAATCTAAGCACAATTCACTTGAAAAGTATGCAAATGTAATCTATGCACATTTTTCATTCATATTCTGAAAATGAGAATTCTAATTGTGCAAATGTGATCTATGCAAGAGAATTCTCAAACACAAGACGATTCTAATGTAATCTAAGAACCAATCAAGTGCAAGTCGAGAAAATTGGGTGAGAGTTCCAAAGATCAAAACATAAAAACACTCAAAGGCGATTAACACTCATACACAATTTAGCCCCCCCCGGCGAATGAGGGGGAATTTTTTTTGCAAAAACAAAAGCAAAAAGATGCAAAATTGTGAAAAGACTGAGAGAAACCTCCAAGTAATGACCAAAGGAAATCAAATTAAGAATTTCTCAAAAAAGAGACTCAAAACACCCAATTGATGAAAGCTAAAAGCAGGAATGCTAATGAAACAAGTTCAGGTGAAAATTTTTGACAGGGTACTAAAGGATCTGGGCAGAAAACACTAAGAAAAAACAAAATCTAAAAGCAATTAAAGCAAAAATGGAGTTTTCCTAAATTTTTACAGGAAGACGCAGGCAACCCGTTAGAACAGGCGCGGGCCCGCTCTGTGCAAACGGCAACAGCGCGTCCAAAGACGCACTGTGCAGTACTCAGAGGGTGCGTCCTTCTGGAAAAGTTAAGAAAAACCAAATCTAACTAAATCTAAAGCTAAGCCACCCAAATACTAATTCTCACAGTCAAAAACCAGAAAATAAAAATGATTTTCTCAGAGCAAAGTTCACACAAAGGAAAAGACTTTCACATTAATGGCTTCCCCAGTGGAGTCGCCAATTTGTCGTGGCGGAAAAAGTCGTTTATGCGGACACAACTGACCTCCCTAGGAGTCTAAACTCTCTAGCGACAAACAAGACAAAATGGAGTGATCTTTCTCTAAATATACCTTTTAAAACATGAAAACTACAAGTGTTTAGGCTTACCTTATTCCAAAACGCTGTTGTTGTAGTCCGTCCTTGCCGATCCGGATGAGCTCCTCCTTCACATCAATTCTTGCAACCACAAACAATCAAACAATTACCAAGCACTTGCATTTCATATAATAAAACATATATTCAACATGCAGACCAAGGAACACATGAAATAACTCATTAACACAAGCTATTGAGAAAAATAAACCAGTTTGTATTAATAACGAAACAAAGAAACTCTTACAACCTGGCGTTGGTGTTGTGCAAGTTCCTCCCAGGGTCCATCAAGGGTTTTCCTCTACTTTGACAAAGCTTACCCACTTCCAAGTAGAATCAAGCAAAGACAATCTCTCCTCACAAGGTTCTAAATGGGAGTCCTAATTCCTGCAGCATTTACCCAAAGAAAATGTATAGCTTCAACCTCCCCTCCCTCTGGCTCAATGCCTTTATTTATAGTGCTGTAAAGAGGTTATTCAGGTCCACCATCAATGGGATAATCCCCCTCTTTGGGTGGGATAGCTCCCTTATTGATGGGATAAGTTCCTCCTTAATAGGGATACATGAACCAACTGGAGGCGCATCCATTTCATCAAACCGACCTCTAGAAAGTTCTAGAAGTAACCACAAGTAAATTTTTTAAGATGAAACTTGCGCATTTTGCCTTTTACAGAAGGATGCACCTGTCCCTTAACATACAGAGCATCCAAGGACGCAGCTTTTGTGAACATTGTGAGCATCCCCGCAGGTAAGGCTAGAGAGAACCTGCGACCCCAGAGATAAACACATTTTTTACAAGACTTTCTCTCTTCTTTGAGTTTGAGATGGATAGCAGAGGCATAAGACTTGCCTAAGAGGGTAGCATGACTGTTGATTTGAGCCATACTAACTGTAAATAGTCATGGTGACATTTTTTAGTGTAACAGGTAGCATTGGTACCCAACTACTTGATGCAATTCCAGTATAACCTGAATACTGTTGAGAACTGCCATATGGATATCCTCCCGAAGGAGGTAATGAAAGGGCATACTGCCCCCCATACGGTAGCAATCCGGAACTCAGAGGGATTGTTAGTCCTTGAGGACTGGATGGCCCAAATTGACTTCCATGAGGATCAATCTGTCGAGTTTCAACATAAGAATTACAGGGTATTACTCCGGATGAACAAACTGGAACAGACCATACTGTCGAAATAGTCCCTTGGTGGACTCCTTCTAGCTGTTGAGAGCTAGTTGAGACAGCTGGTATACCGGCAAATGTCGTCGGAGTGACGGCAGGGGCTTCTACTGTCGCTGTGTCATTTGACACAGTCCTAGATGATGACGGTTGTTCAGACATTTTAAGTCTATCCAATAGATTGCCTAGCGATTCTACAGGAACTTCCACTTGTGGTGGATTAACCTCTGATGAAGGAAAGAGAGTTACCCCGACTCCAAAATGAGTTGGAGTACTTGCTTGCGGATCCTCTGCAATTTCCTCTATCGCAATCAAACCCGGTGGAAGAGGAAGACCGTCAGGTACGTAAAATATTTCTGGTGCCGAAGAAGTGGTTGCTTCGACAGCGACAGTTGTTTGAGGAACAAAACTCTCTGGACCGGTCACAGATGGAACTGGTTCAGTTATACAAGTATTTGCCCCCAGACTAGGATCAATATTACTGTCCTTCTGTGGCTGTTGAACTTCTTCTATAGAGGCAGGGTTTCCAGAAATGCTAGGAGTAACCGGAACCTCAGATGCAGTTGGAACACTTGTTCTAACTTTTATAGGATATTTTGAACCGGTTAAACGAGTTCGCTTTGTCCGTACTGTTTTCGATTCCGGAGACAAAGACGGTTGACTCGTAAGCCTCCACAAACGACGGGGTTTCAATTGACTTTCTTCCACGATTGCGGATTACTCGATCAACCAAAATATTAAAAGGGGAAATTTGTGTTTCCGAATTGAATGAATTTTATTAGACGCTTTTAGACACAACTTGCTTTTTCACTTTTTAAGAGTCGAGAAAAAGCTAAAGATGACTCTAGTCTCCTTCGATGTATTAACGAGCCCGAAGTGACAAATGCTCCATTGGACTTTTTCAGTTATAGAGTTTGAAAAAGGCCAAAAGAAACTGCTCTGGAGATCTAGGCAGAGGGTGTGCCAAACCTTTCGCAAAGCCACAGAATACGTTTTACGGTACGGGTGGTCGATCTTCGTGAATGTTGTGTTCACTGCATTGCGATCAGTAGGGCGGCCGACACGGCTTCCTATGGATAAAAGATATATGCCTATAGGGGTCTCCCAATATATACGTGACGGTACGTGGGAGCACAAGTCCGTATTAGTGCCACCGACTCTCAGGAGGAATCACCCACCTTCGTCGAGATCGACAGTCACTACGTTTAACGACGCCGGAACACGTCTCTAGCTTAGACCTCTATGTGTTTGCGTTATGTTTCAAAGTGTTGTTAGGTTCATTCAATATATTTTAAGTTGATCTTTTTAAAGTTTGCCTTTCAAGGTTCACCACGAGATGTTTTTGATACAAATTCCTAAATGCAGTCTAAGATGAGAAGCAAGCTTTTTCAATCTTTTCGACTTATGAAAATCTTAACTACTGAGGGAAAAGAAAGACAACATCTTTTCACACAGATCAAAGAGCATACAGTAATGCACTTTTCCCTAAATCAACATACAAACTTATATGCAAAATGCAAAATGCAGGTATTTCTTTTCTCTTTCTTAATGTTTGTGCAATACAAAAAGAAAGTTGTTGTATAACTTTGAATTCAATTTCAAGTGAAAGCAAACAAGCTTGTCCAAAATCAAAAGACACATTAAGATTTACTTGTTTCGACACTAGAAATATATAAACTCAAACCATATGATGAAAGCAAAAGCTCAATCATCTATGAACAGCACATAAACTAACTCTTAAGATCAGAACGACACTTTATCACAGGTCTAGATCTAAGAGGCCACAGCAAGACTAGTTCACTTTCGTTATGGGAAACTGTAAATGATACAAGAAATAAACAAAGAACAAACACAGTTTCTTTATACAACCGAGGCAGAATAGTGGCAAGGAAAGTTGGTTTCAGATAGGTACATTGACTGGTAACAGGCTGCAAAAACAAAGGTGAAAACAGGGCAAGAAACAGCAGGAAACCCCAGTAGCACAAGGCAAGACTGGTTCAGCGCAGGTAGTACACTGTCACTTTGAAATTCAGTGCAGGTAGCCCCTTCGGGAACTGCATTGAAATGCAGATAGCCTTCACACAGCCTGCACTGAAGAACGAAACTTTCGTTTCTCTTGGTTTCCGGGTCACAGATTGCTCAAAAATTCACAGTTTTTGGCCAAATCAGAAGCTATCAGTCAAGTACACACTAAGGGATGAAAAGGAGGATGAAAAGCTATCACTAAGAGCTATTTAGAGTCCTTGTGGATCAGCTCCTCAAATCATAAACTTGCCAAGAAACTGAACTAGAGTAGCTGCCCTCTACTTTGCATTTGAAAGATCCAAATGCAGTTCGATTCGGTACTCCCTGTGTTTATGAAATGAATAGCAAAAAACACAAACAACCAACAAGATACGATCCCCAGTGGAGTCGCCAATTTGTTGTTGGGAAAAGTATCCAATACAGAATGACCCTATCCCACTCTAAGGGTGATAGTACCTCAGCAACAACTGAATGCAAAGCTATTCAAGATTACTTCTTTATGAGATGTAAGAGAGAGGAGAAAGAGATCCACTAACCGTTATCTTCCGCTAATGATTGATCCAATCTTCCCTCTTTGCTGCTTGCTCCCAGCTTCTTGCTCTTTCACTGGCCCAGCTACACCAAGATCCTGCAAAATGACAAGAGAGGGGAACTACAAGAAGCATACATTCATAATTGATTCAAGGATTAGAGTAAATCAAATATACAAGTATCAATACGCCATTGAGACACATGCATATAGAAGAACCTCAAATGCTTTATTAATGGAAGAAGTAAAGTTCTGAGAGTGTTACGACCATAAGAGGCCCAATCTAGCAACACCTCCCAGCAGAAAGAAATCTCCTCTTCACCTCCTTCAAGCAAATCACCCAATAGTTCTATACTCAAACCAACAACACTTCCTTACATTCACAAGATTCCAGCCTCCTTAGACCTCATGAGAGAGCTCTATATATAGGAGTTTTGGAGAAAGGATGAGTCAGCTTGAGGTTGGCATGAAGCTGACTAGTGTCCTCTCCCACTTCAGTTATTCTTCAGTTCTTGAGTCCACTTGGAGGTTCTTGCTTCCACTTGGAGATCTAGATCCTCTTACTCATCACAAGGCGAATTCCCTGATCCAAGTGTCATTTTGGAAGCTTCCTGGGCATTGACACATTGAGGAATGATTGTGCCACTTGGCCAATCTCGCCCAGCGCAAGTAGCCTTCATTACTGTTGACATTCAATGCAGGTACAGAGTGGAGCAGTTGACATTCAGCGCAGATGCTCAGTGGAGCAGTTGACATGATCCAGAATTAACTTGTTTTTGAGTGTTTTCAGGTGGAGAACTGATATTTAGTGCTGTGGTTTGCTGACCTTGTTCCTCTAGGGGTAGGAACAACATGTTTAGGGACTTTGGATCCCTTAGATTATTGACATTTCATGCTTCATGCTGTAAGGCACAAAAATGTCTATATCACTTATGAAGCACAAATATGAAGCATTCGAAAAATTCAAATCCTTTAAAGCCTTGGTTGAAAATGAATCAGGATACAAAATTAAGTGCCTCAGATCCGACAGAGGTGGGGAGTTTACCTCAAATGAATTTTTCGATTTCTGTGAAGAACATGGGATAAGAAGAGAATTCTCTACATCTAGAACTCCTCAGCAAAATGGAGTAGTGGAAAGAATGAACAGAACAGTCCAACAAATGGCTCGTGCTATGCTTGATGAGTCTGGAACTCCCGCAACTTTCTGGGGTGAAGCTGCATATGCTGCAGTTGTTATTCTCAACAAAACAAATGTCCGGGTGAACAGCACGCAAACTCCTCATGAGCTCTGGTATGGTGAGACTCCCTCGGTAAAGCACTTCAAAATCTTTGGGAGCAAATGCTATATTAAGAATACTGATGAGCAACTTGGCAAACTTGAACCTAGAGCAGATGAAGGCATTCTTCTTGGTTATTCTCCACACAGCAAATCATACAAGTGCTACAATAAAAGGCTTGGAAGAATTGTTGACATCATTGATGTAGTGGTTGATGAGAAGGGATACATTCCTAGGCAAGTAAATCATGAAGAAGATGAAGATTACACTCATAGACAGAATGATGAAGAAGAAGAACCTCAAGAAGAACCAGAGGAGTAGATAAGGATAGAAGAGAAGACTCCATCCAAATATGTTCAGAAGAATCATCCAAAATCTTAGGTTTTGGGGCAGAAAGAAGCAGGTGTACAAACAAGAAGAACAATTGCAGAAGCTTCAAGCTATTTGGCATTACTCTCTTCCACTGAACCACAAAATGTGAAAGAGGCATGTAAAGAAGAATGTTGGGTCAAAGCAATGGGTGAAGAACTTGAGCAGATCGAAAAGAACAACACTTGGGAGTTGGTTCCTAGACCAAAGGATAAGAATGTTATAGGGACAAAATGGGTCTTCAAAAATAAATTGAATGAAAATGGAGAAGTAATTAGAAACAAGGCCAGACTTGTTTGTAAAGGCTATGCGCAGTAAGATGGAATAGATTTTGAAGAAACTTTTGCTCCTGTTGCAAGATTTGAGGCCATCCGCATGTTCCTTGCTCTCTCAAGCTTTCAAAACTTCAAAGTATTTCAAATGGACATGAAATCAGCCTTTCTGAATGGAGACTTGGAAGAAGAAGTATACATTGAGCAGCCAGATGGTTTCATTCTTCGAAATGATCCAAATCTTGTATGCAGATTGAAAAAGGCTCTCTATGGTCTCAAACAAGCTCCAAGGGCTTGGTACTATCATTTGGACAAATATCTTCATCAACAAGGTTTTTCAAAAGGATCAGCAGATAGCAATCTTTATATAAAAGTTGAAAACGATAAATTGCTAATACTTGTTGTGTATGTAGATGACATTATCTTTGGCAGCAATGAAGAAGCTATGAGTCAAAGCTTTGCCTTGGTAATGCAGAAAGAATTCGAAATGTCCTTGCTGGGAAAACTGGCATATTTTCTTGGTTTGCAAGTCCAAGAAAGAGAAGGAGGGATCTTTTTGTGTCAAACCAAGTATCTCAAGCAGATTTTGAAGAAATATGGCATGGAAGATGCAAAACCAATATGTACACCCATGGTCACAGGATGTAGCCTCAGTGCAAATGATGAATCAGCAGCAGTGCATCAACTAACCTACAGATCTATGATTGGAAGTCTACTTTATTTGACAGGTACCCGACCAGACATAATGCATGTAGTAGGAATAGTTGGAAGATTTCAGGCAAATCCAAAGGAAACTCATCTTCAAGCAGTAAAGAGAATCTTCAAATATCTTCAAGGAACTCAAAACTATGGCTTATGGTATCCTAGAAATACAGATCTCACACTTCATGCTTATACAGATGCAGATTGGGCCGGAAGCGTGGATGACAGGAAGAGCACAAGTGGTGGTGCATTCTTTATGGGTTCCAGATTAGTATCTTGGTTCAACAAGAAACAAAGTTCGATTTCCTTGTCTACAGCTGAAGCGGAATATGTTGCTACTGCATCTTGCTGCACTCAATTCCTTTGGATGATGCAGACCTTGCAAGATTTTCAAATCACTTATATTCCACCCATCTCCATCTTACGTGATAATACAAGTGCAATCAGCATTTCAAAGAACCCAGTCATGCATTCAAAGACCAAGCACATACCAATCAAGTATCACTTTCTCCGGGAACAAGTGCTTGAACAAAATGTCAAGTTGGAATATGTTCCTTCTAAGGAACAAGTTGCTGATATACTAACCAAACCTTTGCCCAGGGAGACTTTTGAATACCTCAGGCAAAAGCTGGGGGTTGTTGATGCATCATCATATTGTTGAATCTCTTCTGATTGTTGGTTGTACGCGAAGATCATCTGGGGTTTATGCGTACATGTGCTGGGTTGTGGATTGGTCGAAGATCGAATGGCACAGGTTCAAGGGAAGCATATAATGCATTGTTGGAATTATGGAGGAAGTACAGAAGGAGATCATGGATGCTGGTCTGAATATTGCTGCAATATCCCTCTATCTCTTTCATGATCATTTATGGTGTTTAGTGGATTATGGTTCTTCTTTGTAGATCTGGTTTACAGACAGGGGGAGCATGTTCTCAGGGGGAGCATAACCCTTTCCCCTTGATGTCAAAGGGGGAGAATGACGTTGAGGATCTTAAGGTTGCCATCAAGTCCAAAGGGGGAGATTGTTGGAATTATAATTTTGGTATGGCTCTATGTTACAGATGTTGTACTTGATGGCAACACCCTCATGCGGCAAAACTCTGATCAGGCTCTCAAAATGATAAAAATTAAGAAGTACGCATGTGCTTAGTGAAAAGCGTGCATACCCGCAGGTACACCATGCAGGAGTTGCGTCCATACACGCAGGTCACCCGTTCAGAAGGTGCGGACCCCCAGTTCACTTACTTCAAGGCAGAAAAGCGCGCTCACGTGGGGTTTCTTATGTTTGGCCCATGGTATTTAGCCCGCCGTTCTTGATTCTATGGTTTTGGCCCATGGTATAGGATCTATTTTTGCCCCTGTTTGGATCCCTTGTATTGGTTATTGATGGTTTTGTCCCATGGTGTGAATAAGGGCTTGACTATAAATAGGGAAGGAGATCACTTGGCTAAGGCATCTTTACAAATTGAATATCTTAAGATCTGAAATATTGGGTTATCGCTTTAAAAGCTTGATCTATATAAAAGTAAGGTTGAAAGTGAATCTATGAAGTGTGATTTCTCGGGCACACGATCAGATCTGAGCATCTGACTATCTGTGGCACACTAGGGGGAACTGCATTTCGGCCCTAATCAGAGGTACGCAGGTGATTAACAGTGCAAGTGGGTGGGTACGCAGAGCAGAAGAAGGCGCAGTGCGTGGGTACGCAGAGCAGAAGAAGGCGCAGTGCGTGGGTACGCAGAGCAGAAGAAGGCGCAGTACGTGGGTACGCAGAGCAGAAGAAGGCGCAGTGCGTGGGTACGCAGAGCAGAAGAAGGCGCAGTGCGTGGGTATGCAGAGCAGAAGAAGGCACAGTGCGTGGGTACGCAGCGCGATAGAAGGTTCAGGTGCGGAGGCACAGGAAAGATACGCAGCGTGACAGAAGTCGCAGGTGCGAAGCCACAGTGGAGGTACGCAGCGCGATAGAAGCCGCAGGTGCGTAGCTACAGTATATGTATGTGGCACGACATAAGGTGCACGTGCGTAGATACGCAGTGTAGCAGAAGGCTCTCTGCGGGTATACGCAGGGGAGCAGAAGGTGAAGTACGGAGCCACGCAGGCCAGATAAAGAAAAACTACGGATCTGCCTTAAAAACATCTGTTGATGATCTTTTATCTATTGCTGCAGAGTTCTGGGTTTATATTTCTGGTACTGCCTTTCTGTTTACAACATTCTGAGAAGTTGTGTGACTCTTGGTTGGTTGTATAAGGAGTTTGGGTAATTTGCATGTTCTTGATGATTATTTGATATTCTTGGATCCAGTTTGAAAATTTATGAAAAGTGGTCCTTGAAAGAAAAAGAAGTAGGGGGTTGTAGCTCCCTTCCAGGAGAAGCTCGAAAACAAGAGAGAGTTGTAGCTCTCTGCAGGTTGCAGTCTGCATACTGGCAAAGGACTGCACCAGTACAAAATCATTGTAAAAGGAGTTTCTAATTCAAAGAAGATAAAGACATATTGCAGCAGGTGGTTTTCATCCACATTGGGTTTCCACCTTACATTTGTTGTTCTTTGGTGTGACTATCTATTTTTCTTGTTGATGCTCATTGTTTTATGGTACTGACATACAAGAATAATTCAAAGTATAAATAAGGAAGATTTATTAAAAAGAACTAGATAATACTGATTCACCCCCCCTCTCAGTATTATTTCCAACACTAACTTTTCATGATGTTTTTCCCTTTTACCCAGTTGGAATTGCAGAGTATCAATAATCATATTTTTCTCTTCTAAAAAAATTTTGAGTTCAGAAATCTCTTCATAAAGACCTTCTTCACCTATAGCATCCAAAAAATCATCATCTTCAAAGGCCATTAAAATTCTATTATCATTACTTTGCTCATCTTCATCACTATTTGATAATCCATCACTGTCTTGATGCGTGTAATAGCTCTTCTTATTTACATTCTACTTTTTGTTCCATCTAACAGGTTCCTTACCTTTGTCTATTTTATCTTTATGAGGATATTTTGTAGCATAATAACCAACTCTTCCACAAGCAAAGCATTTGAAAGGAAGCTTACCTTTGAATCTTCTAGTTCCCCGTTAAGGTTCTTGACAAATTTTGATTCTTCCTCTTCTTCTGACATATGTCCTGACTCATAGTAATCTCCTTTGCATGAAGCCTTGAATGTAGCCTCTCTCCTGTCTGATGGTCCTCCTTTCCTCGTTTCCTAAGCCGTTATAATTCCATGCAGCTGTGACATGGTAAGGCTATGTAGATTTTGTTTTTCCTCTATTGCAGAAACTTTTGATTCAAACTTAGAAGACAAAGGTCTTAGAACCTTTTCAACAAAAACAACCTCTTTTATTTCTTCACCCAAGTTTTTCATACAATTAACAATCTCATCTATATGTAGGAAATAGTTAGCCACACTTTCATCATTGTGCATTCTGAGATTTTCATACTGAATTCTGAGAGTTTGAAGTTTTGCTCGTTTTACATGTTCATCTCCTTCATAGCTCAAAACAATATTGTCCCATATTTCTTTTGTGGTTTTGAGCTGCATAACCTTGAAAAATTATGTTTGAGATAGACTCCCTAATAGAGTATTGACAGCCTTTGCATTTGTTTCATACTGCTTCTTATCAGCCGGATCTGTAGGAGTTTGTGATGGAAATGTGTACCATGTATCTATGATATCCCAAACTTTTGTACCAAGAGATTGAAGATAGGTTGTAATTCTTACCTTCCAATAGACGAAGTTGGTCCCATCAAAAATTGGTGGCATGATCGATGCTTCTCTCTCATAGTTGCTCATGATGATAGATCTTCCTTCAAGCAATCAAGCTTCTTCAGAAGGACTTGCTCTAATTCCAATTGTTGGAAATAATACTGAGAGGCAGGGGCGACTGAGTATTATCAAGTCAATTATTTGTATTTCACACCCAGATCATATACGCTACTTCAGTTAGAGAAAACCGCGTATATATGCAACTACAGATAAGGAAACCAATGTATACCATGCAGATTTATAATTTAATTTATTCTACAGATGTTGACCATTAATCTGTGCATCAGAATCATATAAACAGTAACCTGAAACAGTAAGATAGAGCAGAAGAAAATCACACACAAGAACACAAGATATAAGGTGGAAACCCAATGTGGGTGAAAACCACCTGCTACAATTCGTCTCTATCTTCTTTTAA
This sequence comes from Pinus tabuliformis, assembly GCA_031772625.1. Lineage (NCBI taxonomy): Eukaryota > Viridiplantae > Streptophyta > Pinopsida > Pinales > Pinaceae > Pinus > Pinus tabuliformis. The sequence continues at coordinate 490,883,500 of CM062804.1, read as the reverse complement.
TTAGAAACTTATTTTTACAATGTTTTTGTACTAGTGCAGACTTATACCAATATGCAGGCTTCAACCTGCAGAAGGCTAAAACCTTCTCTAGTTTTCCAGCCTCTCCTGGAAGGGAGCTACAACCCCCTTAGCTCTTGTACTATCTGAGGTACTAGTACGTAGGTGCTGACCTACAAAAGGCTACAACCTTCTCTTTCTTCCAGGGACCACGTTTCATAAATTTTCAGACTGGATCCATGAATAACATCAATCAAACATCAAGAATCTATGCATCAAACAATCTCCTTTTCACCAATTAAAACTGAAACAAGTAGACACTTCTCTGAAAGATGTACCCAGAACACAGTAAGAGTAACCATACACCAATTTTGAACCCAGATCACTGCAGTAATCAACAGACGCAGCTAGAACATAATTGAAGAGATGTACACTACTTCAATATTCAAAAACCTGCATGCATACGCTTCTGCGTTAAGATCAACATGCGTATACGCACTTTTAACTTATAGAAATAGCGTGTATATGCACCTTCGCTTCACCGAACCTGTGTACAGATATATAAAGATAATTGAATCCTTCAAATATTCAGACATTGGTTAACCCAGATTATCATATTTATAGATCAAGCGTGCGCCACATATAACAGATCAAAATCATACAAAGATACCATTACTTCAAGCCTTAAGATTTTGACCCATCAATAGAACTTATCCTTTTCTTTAGGTTCCGCCTCCATTCAGATCCAACTCTGCACCTTGACCTCAATCACCGGTATTCCAGATATATCACTTTATCGGATATTCAATAATTCAGATCACGACCTTGCCTAATGATCTCCTTCCTCTTTTACAGTCTTAGTCCTTTCACAATACCATGGTCCAAAACCATAACAAATCAATACCATGAACCCAATACATGGGATCAACACTTCGAACGAGATACCATTGTCCAAAACCATAGGCTCAAATAACAAGGACTTAATACCACAGACCAAACATAAGTTCTCCCACATGTACGCGCTTCACCTTGCGTGAAAGTGCGTGTATATGCATACGGGTCTTTGGAACGTCTACCCCACGTGTATACGCGGCTTGGTCACAATGAACCTGCGTATATATATTTTTCCTTCATTCTGAGAGCCTGAACTGAGATTTGTCACTAGAGTGAGTTGCCATCAAGGACAATACCTGTGTCATAGTGCCAAACCTGTGTCATAATGCCAACACTTCTTTCCCCTAGTATGTGTTCATTGTTTATTCCTGATTGCTCACTTTAATATTATTGTGTTCATTCCTTATTCCTTATTTATCAGTTTGATATTTTTCTCACTAGTTCACTTGTTCTTTTATTCATGTTTTCTTTGGGCATAAACCTTCATTTTTTCTCTTGGAAATCCCGATTTTTTGATATTATGTATGATAGAATTTCATTTACTCTAGGTCACTCCAACCAAGGAAGGCAAAAAACTTTAAAAAAAAATCCATGCAGAAGTTGTGGAGAGATTTCATCCACCAAAATTTCATTGAACCTTTGTGTTTCACTTACTAATAACATATCTAGCATATTTTTCTTTATTCAATACAAGATGAATACCACATCACATTTTTTGGATAAGTATGATTTTCCAAATGGCCATATAAATGCTAATGCAGTTGTGATCACAACTTTGAAATAAAAACCCATGAAAGCAACATTAATTTTTACATGTTGTCTAAATTTGTTTTGTCAAATTTGAGATGAGATGGTAGGAAAAATCTGTCAGAGGAACTATTAGAACATCAATGTATTAGGGGTTATTTTTAATGTATTACTACAGAGGATTATCGATTGGATATTTGATAAAGATACGATTCCTTAGAAATTTTAATGGATAAAAATAATTTGAAAATAATAATAATAATTGAATTTTTCATTGAAATCCATTTTAATGATATATTGGATAGAGTGCCCATGACTATGGTTTGAGGCACCCAAATTTATAATACATACCTTACTATATACCTTTTTAAGTGCCTGATTCCACCATTAAAAAGTTCTAGCATATGACATATGGAATTAAGCTCAATGTGTTAATCCTCTATCCAAGGTGACTGAAGTGGGAGTTAATTTCCTACTTACACTATTTATGGATTCCTCTAAGAGAGTTTGAGAAGGGTTTTAAGGCATGCCTATGCCTCACCATAATAATAAACAAAATTTCTCACTAAATGGATTATATAATATTTCAAAAGAGGAGTGGGCTTTAATTTATTCCTCTCTACTATAGCTTATTTGAAGGCATACAATTCCAATTAATTTTTCTTGTCGAGTTCATGTATATTATTAATAAAAAATTAAACTACGAAAACTTATAGTTATCAATAATTTTTATACATAAGTAACTGCAAAAACAACCAATGGAATAGTTGACAACAAATATTAAATCCATGATTGCTTTGAAGCCTACCATGATCTAGTTTTTCTTAGGTCCTTTTCATTTAAAGGTATCAATGATTCAAAAAATAACTAAATGCTATTTGCTTCCTGGGTAAGAAAACACCTATAATTAATATTTTGAAGGGAATTTTATATCTTAATTTTGTATTTTCATATCATAATTTTGTATTTTTATATCTTATTTTTTATTTTCATATCATAATTTTCTATTTTGACACATGTTTTGGTGGGTGTCCCATATTAAAAGGCATGTTTCAATGAATCTAGTGAATTTTCTGAATCACGACATTAAAAAGGAGCTTTCTTTCTAACAATAAACCTCATTCAAATTTGTCATGGCTTGTATAGTTGTATTTGGAAAAGGTAAGAGTTCAATTATTATTCAATGATTTATTCATTTATTTTGTTAGATTGGAATTCCTCTATCAAATAATGATTTTAATAATTATTTGAGATAGATATTTGTTGGTTTGTCCATGTATGTGGCAATATCATTCTTTGCCATGTAATTTACGTTTTTAAAAATCCTTACTTTATTTTTGCAAAATATTGAATTCAGTTGGAAGTAATTAAGTTAATAATCCATCATTTCTTTTCTTTTTTATAATAATGAATGGGATAAATTTATTTGAACTTGATTTTTTTTTCAATTAACCAAGCACTTGATTACATCGTTTAGTTTAGTTTCATATATACAAATTTTTAATTTTTTAATATATATATATATGAATAATAGATTTTGGTAAAAGAAGTTGGGTATCAATTTTTTAAAATGTATTATTTTTTATATAATTTTTTAAAGTTTAATTATATAATATTTTATTTACTATATTAATTTAATAGGATAAGACTCATGATGGAGGGTAGGTGATTTTAGTGTATTTTTTTCAAATTAGTAAATATATGAATGCCAATTATCCACTACATATTTTTAAAGGAAAATTTATCATTTTATTCCATGTATGATTTACTATAATAATAAGGAATTTGATAAGTTTTTTTATTTGGGATTATTTTTGGCAAGTTTGTAAGAATGTTTGAAAGGTAGGTGATTTTAGTGTATTTTTTTCAAATTACTAAATATATGAATGCCGATTATCCACTACATATTTTTTAAAGGAAAATTTATCATTTTATTCCATGTATGATTTACTATAATAATAAGGAATTTGATAAGTTTTTTTATCTGGAATTATTTTTGGCAAGTTTGTAAGAATGTTTGAAATTTTATAGGCTTAAAAAAACTTTTATATCCATGATCATATTTTTTTTAAACCTAATTTAATATGGGGTCTTGGGGCAAGAAAAGAAAACATTATAATGATGACAATTTAAAGTTGGTTAAGTATTGGATCTATGATTTTGGTACACTAATGGTTGAAGTTATTGGGTCTATGGTTTTGGTACAATAATGTTTTAAGGTTGGTACCTTTATGGTTGCTTTTTTTTAAATATGGTTCTCCTAATGTAGACTTACTACATAAGGTGGGGAAATGTAAATAGGGATGGATGAGGATGACAAAGTTATAGTGATGAGTACATGGGAAAATTTTACTGATGTACGATAGAGTTAGGTTTTACAGGTAGAGAATAAAAAGGTTCAAGCTTTTAAAATGATAATGTTTTAGTTTGGATCACCATCAAATTTGAAAAGGAAAAAATTTGAAAATTTTGAATAATTAGTTTTTAAAAAGATAATTTTTTTGACTAGGAGATAGTGAGATGAGTGAAATATTTTCATTATAAAATTTGGGTGATAGTGAGATTAAGTATGAAGGTATCTATTTGATTATTTTCTTTATAAAATTTATGGATGAGAACACCATTAAATTAGTGACTAGAACATATAAAAAAAGAGACACTTTGAATTTGAATAATAAATTTCAAACTCGATACAATTTTTACTTCCATAAAAATGGTTTGTAAATATTGATGGGAATCAAAATACTTATCTAATAATATCCACATTAGCAAGATTTAAAAAAAAATCATAAAATTAACTAAATTATAAATTTATTTTAACTAGCCTAATTTTAACTCTGTATCTATAGTGCCAAGAGGGATGTTCAAATCTTTCCTCAAGTTTTGCATTGAAAAAAGGGTTTTAACCTTGAGATACCTTGGTACACAACACAAATACCCACATTATTTATCATTAAAAAATACTTTTGTCAAGGGAATCCTCTTTCAATATGTACTTTTTCCCATTGCATGGTGTGAATATTGATATTATGAATGATGCCACCATGATAAATTTTAATGGGAAACATTGAAGGAGAAAATTTAGGGATGTTATGGATTTGAATTATTGTTAGAACCAACTTTAGAAAAATACAAAGACACTTGTTGATAATGAAAGGGTATTGTGAGAATAAAAAAACCTATCCAAACAAGTGATAAATTATTGTACTTCACATTTTGGGCAGCTATGTCCATGACCTTGTTCATGATGTTGATGGTCTTATTCATGTAACATAAAATGTTGTAATTATGAAAGTCACACTTAGGATATAAAAAATTCCATTCATACACAATGGACATTGTTTGAAGTGATTTATAAGATTTTCAAGCATGAGAAGCTTATAAAGCATGTTCCTCAGCTATGACTGATCCGAGTTGACTCAACTCCTGGATTTAACCAAGATCTTTTGCTTTCATGATGTGATTATAATAGCATTTAAAAGAGCATAAATTAATGCATATGCATGTTGTAAAGAAGAAGGAACATGACAATCATCAGCAACATAAAAAACAAAATGTTGATAATGGATTTCATCAAGGAGGGACTACGTCTCCGAGCCCCAGTGTCAAGATGGTGTAGCCTGTTGCATTAAGTGGTGCCAATAGTGATGATGTACATGCATCCGTTTTCTCTCTCATACAAGGAATATGTCCTCATGCAGGAGTGGTTCCAAGAGATGTTCTGCTGCATGAAATCTCATTCAAAAAGGACTCCTATCAGTATGACATAATTTCACATATGACAACAATGAGCATTCCACCAACATGGCATCAAAGGGATCTCAATTCAGATATACATGGCGACAACATGAGTATCCCATCAACATGACGACAAAGGGATCCCAACAACAACATGACAGGAAGTACATCTCACATATGATTTGTGTCACATCAAACAGGAATCATGAAAACAAGTAAGAAAACAAGATCCTACATCAACAACAAAACAGGGATCTAGGTAGCACAATGCATCTCATAGAAAAAATAAGTACATGAACATATTGCATATACCTCACATCCTAGGGCCATTTGAATAAAAGGATGTCAACTGTTGAAGCTGACTGTACCATCAATCTCGTGGTGTCGAACCTCATGGAATGACTGCTCGCACGTTGAATACTAACATCTGCACTCCACTTTGAAAAGTGGCTGAAAAATGAAATGATCAAATGGAAAATCTGAATGCACCGTAAGATTTGTGGCATAGAATAGTGCAAAATCAACTGTCAAATTTCTAAATTCTGAGAAAGGGAAAATCTGGGGCTTAAGGAATCTTTTAGATTCCCCCTAATTTCCTCAAAGATTCCCTCCTCTAGGTCATCTAAAGATCTGCTGCTCAGATCACAATTATGACAATGCCATTAGGTTCGTGTCACTGAGAGGTGTAGGATCGACATAAAATTTGTCCAATTTGGACACTGGAAAAATTTCTCCCTACTGAAAATTTCGCCCAATCATGGTTCCACCTATAATAAATTATTAAAAAAATTATGTCTCGATCTCTGCGTGCACTCTTGGTTCCTCCATGTTGTCGAGCGCACTGACAAAAATACAAGTTTATATAAATTCTCGGTGGATTTACCAACAAATTCGTTGTGGCATGTTGGTAAATTTGTTGTTTGGTTGGAGAGAGGTTGGGTGATCAAATCCCGCCCTCTCAGGTTAGGCGAGCATATAAATATATTTTGGCATACGATTTTTTCTAAATAACCACTTAAAATTGGCATGCATTGGTATTAAATGGAATGCAACAGTTGCATTAAATTTGGAATCGGCAGAGGTTTTGTTTAGAGTGTGGGTTGCGCATTATATGAGGGGTGACATATGAGGCCACCGCGTGGGTGGAGCCAACCCTCCTATCGACTGTGTGTTCAACTCCCACCAGCCCCTCCTTTTAATACGACATATAAAGTTGAGAGTTAGGGTTTTGGGGGTGTGGGCCGGGTCCACTAAAGGTGGGCTGCCCACCTGATAATTAAATGTTTAATATGGTGTGGTGGTTGAGGGAGGCCAGCGGGAGTTATGGCCCACCGGCCTGTTTTGACTTTTTTTTTAATTGTTTTATGTTATGTAAACAGGTTTGATGGGTGGCGGGGGTGGTGGCCCTCAACCCACATTATATATATATATATATATATATATATATATATATATATATATTTTTCAAATTTGTGTAATATAAGGGATATTAGACAAATTATCGATCCAAAAAAATCACCCACTTTTGGGAGCTAGGTTTCATGCTCCGGGGTGGGTTAAATTGTAGGACAGTTAAACCTTGCTCACAGTCCAACTTTGACAAAAACTTTGATTGGCTCGTTCTCCCTCATACAAGCTCTGATTGACGAACCATTCACATTGCTACAATCAGGATGACAGAATCTATGCTCTGGTCCTGGTTCAAAATCATTCTGATCACTTTGATTTTCAAGCTTCCATAAGCCCTCTTTGTCGTGTGTGTGTCTTTGGAGCCACCTGGATCAATCCTCCCCACTAAGGAGCTTTTGGTCCTCCAAAAGCATGAAAAATAATCTGCAACTTCTCTGTACCTTATATGCATTACAAGTGTCCTAAAAATGTATTGCTTCCATCTCCTTCACCTTTGTCCTTTGGAGCCTTAAGTGATGAGCCGATGCCTACAACCTATGAAACATGTAGTACATTGTTTTTCCAAATTACATGCTTGAATTTCATGACCAACTAATGACCCAAGCATCCCACACTTGCCACGAGTTTATACCACATACTCGGTGGTCAGGTTTACATCAAAATGGACACAATACTCTAGCTATGAAAACAAGGGCAACATATCATTGTTGCTTCAAAAAGTGATGGAAAACATATCATCACTGCAACACATGATTTACAAAGATAAGGCTAAACACTATTTTTGCTTTGACAAGTGATGGAAACTCAACATCACTTTCAGAGTGTAAAATGCAACACAAAATAAGACCAGACATCATTGTTGCCTAACAAGTGATGGAAAACACATCATCACTTTTATATTTCAAAATGCAACAAATGATTTACAAAAGCATGACCATGACAAGCTAACATATCTAGAAACCAGTTTTCACTTATCAAGGTGAATGGGTCGCCTCCTTGTGGTGGTTTTGCTTGTCGAACAATCATTTCATCTAGCTCATGCACCGACACTTTGTCTTTAAGGCGTTGCTCTGGGTGGAGCCTCCAACAAGTGGCTCTTTGATGGACACCTCTGTTGCAATGACTGCAATACATCTTCTTCCTCCAGATCTTCTTAACATGTTTTTTTACTTGCTGTTGAGAGGGTCTTTCACGCATCATCCTTTTTTGTGTTGTCATTCTTTTCCAACACATAGAAAATGTATGGTTATGTAATCCACAAAAGGTACATGTTTTTCGATGCCATTTTTTATGTTCATCTTTAACTAAATGATTATAGTCGAAATGAACATTCAAACATTGAGACTAGTTATACTTTTCCTTTTCATCTCTGGTGGAATTATGGCAATGAGAGCTTACCTCATTTCTCTCCCTGCAATGGCCACTGGCATGGGATGATGGTGATGTGTTCCCATCATTATCTTTCCTCAATGATTTCGATGATGCCTCGGAAGAATCTGACACCTTTCAGCATTCTCCTTTGGTGTATCCTAAGCCTACATATTGAGGTCTCTGCACAACCTCCAATGGCTGAGTTATGCATTGGTTATTAACAACAAGTTCTTCTCCTTCCTTGTATCTCGTCCTGGTAAGGATCCTGATGTTTGTCCCTGTAATTGGTATCTCCATATCTCCAATAGAAATCATACTTGTGAAGACGAAACTGAAAGGAAAACAACATCTTTTACCTCCTTTGTCGATTTGGAAAGATCTGATCGGCACTTCTCATCATCTATTGTTGGTGGTACGCTAGTTGTCTCGATACATTCCCCAACTTCCTTTCTGACATACCCAAGCCCTACTTGATGAGGTAGTTATTCTACTTTCATGGGGTTGACAATGCTTTGGCCATTAATGCCCAAGCCTTTTCCTTCATACCCCATTTTCTTCAACAGTTTGGAGCCAATTCCTATGGTATGATTTTCAAAAATAGCGAAATCATCATCAGGACACATACATGAATTCAGAGAATTACTTCTTACCTCACATGGGTCACGCTGCAGATTTTGCAAGGCCTCGTCCTTAGATTGCAACTGTCGTAGCAAGCTATCTTTCTCCTCTTTCTCTTCTTGTAGACGCATCTTCAATTCAACATTCTCCGTTTGAAGATTTTATTTGTTGTGCTTCAGTTCTTTCAGGGCCTCTTCCATGGTTCGCAACTGAAGCTGCAATCACTTCTTTTCCTCTATCTCCTTTTCTAGAGCTCCATACATTATTTCCACCCTTTGGGAAATTTTTAGCATTCTCTCGCACATCACTTTTTCATCCTCTGTCGCTGCACATTCCATTGTTTACGCTTGCAATTCACATCCATGCAAGGAGTGCTCTGATACCAAACTTGATCTAAGTTGACTCAATTCAGACATACATGGCGACAACATGAGTATCCCATCAACATGACGACAAAGGGATCTCAACAACAACATGACAAGAAGTACATCTCATAGATGATTCCACGTCATATCAAGTAGTAATCATGAAAACAAGTAAGAAAACAAGATCCCACATCAACAACAACATGACAAGAAGTACATCTCATAGATGATTCCACGTCACATCAAGTAGGAATCATGAAAACAAGTAAGAAAACAAGATCCCACATCAACAACAAAATAGGGATCTATGCATCGCAATGCATCTCATAGCAAAAAGAAGTGCATGAACATACTGCATATACCTCACATCCTGGGGCCATCTAAATAAAAGGATGTCAAATTGCTGAAGCTGGCAGTACTATCAATCTCGCGGCGTCGAATCTCATGGAATGACTGCTTGCACATTGAATGCTAACACGTGCACTCCACTTTGAAAAGTGGCCAAAAAATGAAATAATCAAATGGAAAATCCAAATGCACCATCATATTTGTGGCACTGTCAAATTTTTGAATTCTGAGAAAGTGAAAATTTGGGGCTTAAAGAATCTTTTAGATTCTCCCTAGATTCCTCAAAGATTCCCTCCTCTGAGTCATCTGAAGATCTGATGTTCAGATCAAAATTCTGACCGTGCCATTAAATTCGTGTCAGTGAGAGGTGTAGGATCAACATAAAGTTTGTCCAATTTGGACGCTAGCAAAATTTTGCCCTCCTAAAAATCTTACCCAATCATGATTCCACTTGCAATAAATTAATAAAAAAATTATGTCTCCATTTCCGTGAGCACCCTGGGTTCTTCCATTCTGCTAGGCGCAGTAATTGAAAGACACTTTTATATAAATTCTAGGTGGATGAGAAGCAAATTCGTTGTGGCACGTTGGTAATTTTGGTGTTTGGTTGAAGAGAAATCGGGGGATCAAATCCCTACCCTCTTAAGTTATGTGAGCATATAAATATATTTTGGCATATAAAAACTGTATATATAATACGCACAAACTATTTATAACAAAATTCATAACGACACGTGAAAATACCCAAAGTTTACTGTTACAGTATAAAACCTATAAATACCATACACAAAAACTTCTGTATAAACTAAATTTATGATCCCCATATAATCATACGTAATTCATCAGAAATATATATATATATAATTCAAAATGTTTAACAAAATTCATAACGACACGTGAAAATACCCAAAGTTTACTGTTAAAATATAAAACCTATAAATACCATACACAAAAACTTCTTTATAAAATAAATTTATGATCTCCATATAATCATACGTAATTCATCACAAATATATATATAATTCAAAATGTTTATGTAAATAAGATGAAAGCATAGTGGAAATTAATTTACAGAAAATGGGTTGGATTTTTTTTTCCTTTTAAATAATGCCTCTGAAATAAAACAATAAAATACAACTCAAATTTTATTTAAAAAAATAAAAATCTGGACTTGAAAATCCTGTACCTGCAACCTTCATTGAGTTTAATCATATGTTTGCAGTACTTGTTTTCTGCAAGCAAATTCAACTCTGCATCTACACCACTCAACTTAGAAGCAGTGTCTTGACAAGACATGTCTGTGTGCCAAGGAGCCCTAAACTCAATACAAAACGACCGCATTCCTGACATTTTGTTGCTGTTAGATATGTGACGAGGAGGAAGAAACTTGTGGGACTATCTATCGCTGATAAAGCCATCAGAAACGAGCAGTTAGGATAGGGCAGTACGCTTTCTCTGAATCTGTAATTTTTCCCTTTTTGAACCATATTCTTATAAAAATTGCTACCATAGTGAACTTATTATTTATTGTGCATCTATTGTTTTTATATTTATAATGATTTAATAAAATTTTTGAATTTATAATGATTTAGTCGTATTGTGCATCTATTATTTTTATATTTATAATGATTTAATAAAATTTTTGAATTTATAATGATTTAGTCGAAAAATAAACACATTGTTCAAATTCTATAACTATTGAAAAAAATAAGTGAAATTACTATAGAAAAGAAACACCATAAAAATGATAATTATCCCCCAGAAACCAATTATGTGAAAACTTTACAAGAATATGGAGTATACATTTCTTCTTAAACAAATGAGAGTAGAAGGAAAATATATAAGTCATTAAGTATTGTGAGCTACCAACCAGTAGTCTCTTATAATCTCCCACAAAATGTTTTTCTTCGTTGCTTTGTTGTCTCTCTGTTCTTTTTAGTGATTGCTTTTCTATGAAATATTGAATTGCTATAATGGTTGATAAACTATTGCTTTTTCTTTTGTTAAAAGTATTAACATTTTTTCTTATTATATATATATATATATAATTCTTATAGAACACTATAGTGTTTTTATATATTACTAATTCCATAGAAGATGATGATGGTGAGTTGATGTGGTTTACAATTGAACATGGAAGATATAATTAATTGTTGTTTTGTTGGGGCATAACCTTCCTATATTACAAACTCTTTTTGAGGAAAACAACCCTTATTGGAAAGATATCGGAGGGTGGGATGAATAATTTCTTTCATACACAATCCTCATTCCTTGATGATATTTTCAAACATTACAAGGTTATAGAGCAAGTTCCTTGACCAACACACATAATCAATTTTTACCTAAAATATTTTAGAAATGTAACTCCTATTTAAAAAAAAATGCAAATATCTAAAGGCCACAAACTTCATTCTAGTATGGTCTTCAATGTCTTGCTTATTTAGCTAGTTTATAAGTAAAATTGGAAATGTGTATCTTTCATAACTATCTACCCATATAAATTATAACCTAGCCTTATTTGACTATAAAGCATATCAAATATATAAATATAATAACATACCTTCATACATGTTTAATAACCATAAACCTATATATATGGTATCTCTTTGCTAAATTTTCTGCATGGTTGCTTTACCATATAGATTATAGGGTTCACAACATTACTTGATCATGTAACTTGTACAATTTCTTATAGATATACAAATTGAAGTATCAAACAACCTTGTATGTCCATAAAAACATGTTTTTTCCTACAACAAAAGCTTCCCGTTGTAAGTAGTATGCATGGTGAACACATACAAGAGCTTTCCTTTGTAAGTAGTATGCATGATGAACACATACAAGATTCATATGCATGATTACTTTTATGAAAATACCTAATATTATTATTTAGAGATTTGTTACATAAAAATTTTAAATTACCTATGAGTTCAAACCACCTAACATAGTATATCAACTTTATCTATTGTTATATCAACATGTCAAGTATGAGAAACTAATTCTTTTTATTCAAAGGTTTAATAGCCAAAACAAACTTAGGAATGTTGTGCTCAAGGGACAAAACATCATTCTCTTATAATCCCTCGAAAATATTCATGAGTTATAAGGGTTGGACTTTTAAATTTGCATCTCCAAACCTTGTCTAACACTGTAACATAATTGTACATGTTTCATACCAAACTATAACATAGTTTTACATGTCTTTTCTTGAATCTTGGTAGCATAATTTTCTACCTAAGAACTTATCAATCATGCTTAAATAATTATATAACAATTTTTCTTCATATTAAAAAACTAAAAGGTGAAACTCGCAATGAAGCTTGTGCAAATTGATATGCAGGACAATAGAGCATAAAATAGAGCACTATCTTTATTTACAACTATGTAAAGTATTTCCATTCAAGAACTTATTTCCAACTAACTAAAATTATATATTGATGAGGTGAGGATTTATTACATGTAAGAAATAGAAAGAGCACAAAAGTAGAAAATAAACTTACCTACATATATGTGTTGATATTAGTTGGAAATTCAACTCTACAAAATATCCTCATGTAACCTTAGTAGTTCTATAAATAATTTCAATTTAAAATGTTTCAAATGTAGTAACATATTAGAAAAATTTTTGCTATGGACCAAAAGGAAATAACTTGATAATTGTTCTATTATTCACAATCAAAGATAAATAAGAAATAAAAAAATGGTATGCATATGCATTAAGGGAAAATTTCATAACTAAACCATGAAGGGATTAGGCCTAAATCCTAATCGATGTATGTATGGAACTCATTTACAATAGAATTAACTTGCATAAATATTGGCAAGTATAGAATAATTGGTCAAAATTCCCATGGGGATGAAAAAGTGAAAAATGTAGCCAATGAACACTTTTCAATTAGAGGGGTCACAAAGATAATATATGAGAGTGTCTCATATGTAATGTTAGAGTTGAACAACCAATATCTAGTGGAAACTCACCTAATTCTTACATCATTACCATAATCTATTAAATCCAAGGAAAAAAAATAAAAAAAAATTTATGAATACAACTCAACTATTAAGGAATGTACAATAGCTATAGCACATATGGAAACAATTCAATGTCTACAATTAATATCAAATATTATTGCAAGTGATACAGATCCAATTTTCACTAGTGATTTTAGTACTAAAACATTTTCTTGTTTGGTTACTCGATTAGCCCATAGCTCCTATTCCTCGATTCACTAGGAAAATTGATATTGTGAACAAGTGTATAAAAGGATATATTTGTTTACTTTCATTTGTTAACTAGACTTAATTATCAAATGGTTTCCCTTCATAAAATGGTGATACAACACATCCTTCCATACTTCATGGAAAGAGTCCCCATTTATGGTACTTTATCGCTATCATCATCCATCCATCATACCAACCTTGAAAGGAAAAGTGAAGGTTCAAGCAATGGATGGCCACATAGAGCACTAAGAAGATATTCTCCAAATATTAAAGGATAATTTGGTTTTGGCACAAAATGGGATGAAATAGCAAGCAGATCCACATTGTAGTGAATGGGAATTTGAAGTGGGAGACTCGACATTTCTAAGGCTACAACAATACAAATTGATGTCCATCAAGAAAAATAAGGATCTAAATTATCACCTTGGTAATATTATCACTAAGAGGTATTATGAAGGCTTGCTAGTATGTCTTACAATATGGAGCATGGTAGAAACTATATGATTAATAATAAATCAGGTATGTCATTAAAAAATGTGAGGAGGCCCACAGATAATGAAAATGGACCCAAAATGGACACCAAGGAACCTAACAGAACCCACATAGCGGGAATAAATATTCTAACATTGAATAGTCATGGATATAATTGATTAAGAGTCAATAAGGTAAACTCATTGTCGACTATGAGGAGGAAGATTGCCTTTGAGGTCTCCAAGCTCCAAGGTAATATTGGTTCCTAGATCAAACTCTTGGATAATGAGCCGAAGTCGATAGGAGAAGACCCATAGAAGGAGGACATTAACATATGTCCAATAAATTGACATAGAATGGAGAAAGAGATGATATGAATGGATAAAGTCATGAGGTATAGCTAACACAAGGATGGTTGAGAAAAAAGATCAACAAGGACTACAAATGGTTGGCTAAGGTTTAGATTTCCCTTGAACATAAAATGGCATGAGACAAATTTAACCTAGTAGAAGTGACTAATGAGAACTACATGATATCATACAATAGCACATGAGGAAATGAAGTAGACTCCATAGTGACTCGAAGAGTAAGAATTGAGAGGTGTAAAAAGACTCATATGTTTGGTATGTCTTCTAGGAAATATAAAACCAAATTTTAACATAATGATGTAAACAAGTTCCATGTTTAACGGTGACTTGAATCATGCTATCATTTTGACTAATATAATGGAAAAAAAATGGTGTCCTCACCTTTTCTCTTTTTATTAGTTGGTATCTCCTTCATAGTTTAGCAAGTATGAAAGAGAAGACAAGTAATCCCAATGGTATATTTTTTGTTCAGTTTTAACAATCACTAAAATGATAGTCAATAAGGTGTGTTATTCGTGATTTAACTAGGTTGAGGAATAGATAGTGGTGTGCTCGATACAAGGTTTATTTTTCATTATGTTTTAATGAGCTCGAAAAAGAGATAAAAGGATGCTCAATACACTTTATTGTTTAAAAACATTGATAAGGACACAAGGGAATCTCATCTTCGAGGAATGAGTTATATAGGGGGTAACAACTTATTTTCAGCTCAAAGAACCACCCTAATCAAAGAGAAGAAAAGAGGCTTGCATGTTACACCACTCATTGCAGTGGTCCCTCCACGAAAGGAAAGAACACCTAGTGAATGTAAATGAAATGTGAAATAGTAGTATAATTGTGATGATGAAATGGGGCCAAGGCATATCAACATGCCTAAGTGAGGCTAAATGTTGTAGAAATCACAAGGTAAAAGGAGTGTGGAATATTCTGAGGGTATGGTCGAAAGATGACAAAGAGGAGGATATGAGGCTCAAATTCAAAGTCAGAGTAGGTCAAAAGGAGGGATTTGGAAGTGATAAAAGGATGTAGCATGGACACAAACATGGAAAAGAGGTGCTAAACTAGGGAATCCATGTGAAGAATGTTCTACCACACAAACTATAGTGTGCAAATATTTAGTGGTTAATGTTGTAACCTAAAACGATTGGACCAAAGGCATAATGAAGATGGAAATGATGGCCAGACCTACCACTATATGCCATGTTCAAGAAAAATGAATCTAGTGCCATTTAAGTATTAGAACCTCGAAAAATATCCAAGTATGATGCTCAAAATGCTCCATAATACTAAAAATACAAATTATTTAGTGACAAAATGTGATGAAAACAAGATCATGATCATGGATAAATGGATTTAGAGGAGGTAAATAGCTAATGGATAAAGGGATTCTCCACATGTGTGAACTCATATTAGGTTAATATAGGGAAAATACACCAATGTAGGGCTCATTTGCATAGATACAGTTGAAGAGTGAAAACTAGTGGAGGAAACTCTCATTTTCCCTCAAACTTTCAATTGTAATTTCATCTTCCATAGGAAATTATTTTGGATTCCGCTTCCATCAAGTAAGTGCTCAAACTCTCTCCTCCATTATAATTCGTTTTTTATGCAACTTCATGGACTTTATACTTCACGGAGACCCTTCTTTAGGGATTTGTGTTTTGTCATTCCAACATAAGATCCTAATAGATTATAATGTAACTAATGTGATAAGTAATCAATGATTCTTATCTATTATGAGATAAGTATGACACCTCTATGCTAGATATGTTATTATGATCCATAGATTGCATATTTGTGACATGTTTCACAAAATGCCTGTCATGGATAGTAGAGGTATAGTTAAGTCCTTGATTAATTATTTCCATTTATAGCATTATTTTGATGTTACTTTTCATTTCTCAAATTTTTACGAAGTTATGTGTAGTGGCCTCACTCCTAGCCCTAAAAATGTTGTACAAAATCTGAGGTCACTCTCTCTGAATTAGCTAGAAAAATACCCAAACTCTTGCATGCCCTTTCTCTGAGAGTGAATGGAGGGTCATAGTCACATGCATGCCCGTCATGGGAAAGACTGAGGCACTAGGTCAGTAAAATGCTATGTTGTCTCAGGGGTTAACCACGTGGAAAGGTTGGCTGGCTCATATAGGTCATATGACATGTGTAGAAGATGAAATTGGTTGTGTTTTTTCAGTTCCACTTCCATAACTATACATGGGGAGCTAAAACATATCACAATGACCTCTCATCACATGTTTACCATGGTGGACCAGTTAGCTTGGGTAAATGTGGGAGGAGTGCGTTACAGAGTGGTATTAGAGCATGGTTTAACCCTTGGACTGGATGGGTGGTGTGTTGGTCATGCATACATGTTGGTTGCATATGTGCTCTTTATGCTTGTGGTATATTTGTTTGTTACATATGCATGGTGGTGGTCATTGTTTTCATTGCATTTCCATGTGGAATTTGATGATATTTTTGTTGGGATTTGTTTGTGATGATTGCATGTCAGTTGCATATGCATTTGTTATGCATGTCAATGTCTATATGTTGCTTTGTATGCATTGTCATTTTTATGGTTATGCATGTACTGTAGGACATACATATATCATGAGGTCATTGTATGCAATTATTTCATCATGTTGTTATTCGATGATCTCGAGTATTGCAACAAGAATGTTTCAACTCCCAAGGTTACCAACTTAAATTATCAACTCAGGGTTTGTACAAACTTAAGAGGTGTCAGCACTATATGTGTAGCATAAAATGTGTCCTTCTTTGATGGATTTGATTTAATGAAGTGAATTTCATGAAATCAAAACCTAAACTAATTGCAGAAATGGAAATGTTACTTTCAAAAGAAATTAATCCCAGGCAAGAACAATAATTTTTAATTGAAATCATAAGAGCATGAATTCAAATAAATAAGCCTAATATAGTTTGTAAAAAGACATGTCCTAATTGGTGTTTATTCTTCCTCAATCATGGATTTACATCTTAGGGGTAATGATTCAAGCCTAAGAGACAAAATCCAAGCTTTTGGATAAAATCTGGTCAAGTTTACCTTTATTACACCAGGTTGCTACACTCTAAACAAAATTGCTATAGGCGAAACATAATTACTACAAGAGAAGATAATTCATCGAATGGCAAAGTAAATCAAATACAAATGGGATGAGAGAATTTTTTTTTTATTAATTAGGATGTATTAAGACATCATTCTAGGTGGAATCACTCCAAAATACCTCTGTTAACACATAGTAAAAAATAGAAAAAAATTACTATAAGAACTAGAAATTCAAGAACTAGTGAGCAAGTTAACCTATCAAATGCCTAATGTAATAAAGTGAAATACATTGGTGTAAATTTTTTATTAAATTGAATTTTATTAAGATCTAATCCAAGTGGAATAAACTCAAATGAAACTCATTAACACGTTCTAAAAAATAACATAAAATTACTACTATTTTGCTACAAGGGACTTCTAGAAATTGTAGATTTGTGAACTAGTAAACCACTCCAAGTAGCTCAATGATGAAAAAGTTGTTATAAGGATGAATCGTGCTTTTAACTCTATAAATAACCTGGAAAATAACTTACTTCAATCATTTAACCCAATCCTACACCAAAATAAGCATCTTGATTCTTTTATTATTTCTTTGATTTACATTTTTTAGCATTGAGTATTGTAAAAAAATTATTCTAGACCCTAAAATTTATTAATCATCCATACTCATGACATTATTAATGTGTAATTTGAAATATGAGAGAATATTTTTATAAGTATAGCTTCCTTAAATTTGATTTAATATCAAATATCAAATTTCAATTACAAAATTTAAGGAAGCTATAATTGAGTAATTATTGGTTGAATTACAAAAAGTAATCCTCTTTACCAAGTTGGATCTTCATTCTTGATATAATGAAATCATAATAAGGCAAGAGAAAATCCAAAAAATGGTTATTAAAACACACAAAGGTCATTAACTTTTGGTGATATCATCTAGATTTACTAATTCACTTTAATATTTGGATCAAATTGTATCTCATGAAGGAATTGAAGTGAACCTAACAAAATTGAAGTGATGATGTAATGGGAGATATCCAAAACCTTTAAGGATTTTTAGGCTTGATAGGATACTAGCATGGTCAACATGCTTCATAAATAATGTCCACAAAACATAATTATGGCTATCATCCTCCATGAGTCAAACCATTTTTGAGAGGCAAAGTAAAGCTTCAAGGAATGGATGGCCATAAAGAGCACCAAAAGACACTTACAACTATTAAAGAACAACTTTATCATAGTACAAAATAGTATGAAACAAGTAGATAAACATTACACTAAAGGGGAATTTAAAATAGGGGATTGGACATTTTTGGCCTTACAACCATACAAATAGATGGTCTTCCAATGTAACACCCCTCTACTGTATGTAACACTATATTAAGAAAATCTAGGTTTGATGTGTAAAAATAAAAGTAAATACTTTATTATTGAATAAATAAAGATATGGCGGCTAAACGCCTACAGACAGGCACGACCATCAACAAATCAACCAAGCATTGGAGACTCACCAAGGCTACGGAGAATATAGCTGAGCTCGTTACAGGGATGAAAGGTCTAATCTTCCAGACAATCAAGAGAAAGGCGAATGGTCTTGCTGACCATTTGGCAAACTGTGGAGCAGACAACCCCAACATTGCCATGGACAGGGGCTGGTGGGAGATGGACGACCCAATCATAAGGGAAGCATGCAAACAGCTGGCAGCGAAGGATTTAATCTAGGCCACCCAACCTTAATCGGGGAAGGCACTTGGCAATGGTCTCGGAATCACAAGGAGATCGGTAAGGATTATCAGCCCAAGCCCCTCATTGGGTTGATTGGACACAGGGAGAGGTGGAGTTCCTGGCGGCAGCAGCTCCTGCAAATGGGCGATCATAATGAATTAAGAGACGAGATCCACTACATCAGACACCATCCTATCAGCACGCATGGAGAGGGTCCGTATAGAGAGGTTTCAGTGCCATTAATGGAAATTCTGAGTGGAAGGAGGTGGAACAAGGCCCGAAGGAACAGCTCCAAGCATGCCAGTATACGGGGCATATCACTCTTCACGCGCCACCACCCCATCAGAAGGTTTTCACCAAACACCTGGCGCCTGGCCTGTTAGCCTGGAAGTAACATCATAAGCTCCAATTCTTCCAACGACAGCCTCGCTTGTGCGATTCTCCAGCACACCCATCAGCAAAGTACCACCACTTTCAAAGGCATTTACTCCAACCTCATGAGGAAGCATCATGGCTTTCATTATAAAAACATGGGCAATTGCCCTGTTCTCCTCATTGTTCACCAAGTTCGCGTTAAGAGTGGCTCTGTTCACAAGTCTGGTTTAAGTCGGGCAAGTTATGAGAGTTTGGCTATGGAAGCAGGAGGTAGTCGCTGTGCGGCAGCAAACCGAGACCTTCAGGAAGCCAGAGGGGGTTATGAGACTAGGACTGCAACCAGAATCAAACGCAAAATGGCAGATTTAGAAGCTCAAGCCAAGCTTGAGGAGGGTGGTCGTACGGATATGGAAATTGCTGCAGAGGTCAACTGGTTAACAGACCCCGGCACTCCCACGAAGAGGGCCACTCAATTCGTGCGAACCCAGGCGGAGAGTTGGCGCACGAAAACCTTAATTGCAAAGGCTCTGGAATCCATTGAAAAGGATAGGCAACATATCGTTACAGAGGTAAATCTCACTGAAGATCAGATGGCCAAGATTATAGACTACAATAGCTCCCTGGACAGCAAAATCAACACGGTGACTGAAGCGGTCAAAACCCTCAACCGAATGCTTATGCTGCTCATCCGGCTACTCAAAGACTCCATCAATACTGCTCCTGCGGCTCAGCCAGCCACGTCGGCCGCGAACCATGCTGCTCAGCCAGCCACTTCTGTAGCGAACAAGCCTGGTTCCCTGGAAGAAATGCAGGCGAAGGTCGATAGCCACGTCAGGGACATTGGATTGGACACCATCGCTCAGATGGGGAAATACCTCTAAGGACATTCTGATGGCTCTCCTACTGACTTGGGTTCTTGCTTTTCTGATATCTTTTCACTATGCTATCTCGGCTTTAGTGTTTGTCTGTCGTTCTGTGGTTACTTCTCCTGTCTATGTTCGGTAGTTCCAGTGTTTTAGTACTGCCTTGTTCTGTTCCCAGCCACCCTGCGTGGTGGGCTCTGTTTTGGTTTATGTGTATCACCTCCTCTGAGCAGACGATTAGCCCAGGAATATTGTACATCCCTGCTCGCACTACTTCGGCAGTTTTTTGTATTATACTTGTTATATAATATAATTCTCTCACTTACAAAAAAAAAAAAAAGAATAAATAAAGATAAATTAATAACTTGGAAAATGATACACTAAGAGATGAGATTCTTTCCAAATGAAATCCCATTGGTGAATGGGAATGGATAGTTCTTTCATGATAAGACTTCTACAAAAAAATATAGATAAGCTTAATGGATTGGGAGATAAATATCCATTACACTTCTTAGCAGGAAAAGGATGCTAAGTTTAACATAAAATATTTTCAAGAGAGAAAGGAAAGATTTTATAGGAAAAGACTCATGGGAGAGAAAGGAGAGATTTTCCATGAAAAGCCCAGGCAGATGGATAAAAATATCCACCTAAAATTGGGACACTGCCAAAGGAAACCATATCATGAAAGAGGGTATTAAATACCCATTGAAGAGATCAATAGGAGGTAGTTGATCTATTCCAAGAAATATCAGCTCAGGGGTGAATTGGAGGTAGCCAGTTCTAAGTTGGGTGGCGGTGCTCGATTTTCCAAGTGATGGCTCTTTCAGCTAATCTAGTTTGCTTCAATTTCTTACGATGTTCTGTATGTGGCTCCTTACTCTTATGTTGTCACATCCTTAAACTTATGAGTATAATTTCATTGTGCTATCTTATGGTTCATAACTTTTGATGTTGTTGAATTTTTAAGTGTATGAGTGTACTTGAATGTATAATCGTTGTTCATGAGATAATGGAATAATTATGCATGTGACGAATATTGAATCTAAATTTAATTGAATTTAAATGGGGGTATGGAAGCCTTAGTAGGTAATTGTTAATACTAGGTCACTGAGGTATGTGAAAAATGGTATCGGATCTTTAAGTTCAAATATTGTGGCCTAAGTGCCAACCCACCTCTATAAGATATGAATGAGTGTAGGTCCTAAACTAAGTCCTACACAAATAAAAAATTTCAATTACGGGTTCGGTTATAAATTTTTATAAGAAAAATATTCCAGAATCCATAAAGGTGAAATTAAATCTTAAAATAATTTTGAGGACTTTGAAGCTATAGAATGTCAATATTATATTGATTACTTAAAATCAAAGGTAAGTTTGAGCTAAGGTTGTTGGAAATTAAGGATTTTTAAAGAGCTACAGGTTTTTATTTTAAAGACAAGTGAAATCTCCTATATTGCTTGTCAAGCATGTAATTATTTGTGTTTCCAATCGCATACAAGGATCAATTAAAAACAAAAGTAGTCCAACAGATCACTAGATAATTAATTCGAATGGATTTAGGAATTTGTTAAAATATTTTTAGAAACAAAACCCCAATAACTATTACTATTGACTTGAAATGAACTTGGACATTTAAAATAAGAAAGCATGACTGATTGAACTGCACATTGGGTGGATAAACAATTGTAATTTATTATATTTATGTAGATACATAGCCGTACCATAAGTATAAAATTGTAATTTATTATTTCAATCAAATTGAAATTTCATAGGAGAAATTAATAACATTAAGAAGGATTATGATAACCCAGTGTTACACGCTGTGAATTTTGTGTACCATTTATAAGTTCTACAGAGTTGGCAAAGTTCTTTACTACAAATAGCAGTCGTTAGTCATTTTCGTCAAAGTTTCAACTGCTATAAAACAATAAAATATTTCATAATTTGAAATAGAAACAATGTCCTTTAAAAATCTCTCTCAAAAAAGGATCCACGAAGATCAGCACAAAATATCACTGAGGCATGTGATTTCACATGATGAGATTAAATGAGATGCGACTCTAATCCTGTTTTTGTTGATGCCCCCTCTGCAAGGAAATTTCCCTTTCAATTATCGTCTCTTTCATATTCCACAGGATTATCCATTAAATAGTGAGGTGGTTTCTTTTTTGATAGTTCATTTCCTTGTTGAGTGAGTTCCTAACTAGTCAACTGAACTCTCATCTCATTGAATTCTTATTCACCAGAACTTATTACTTCCTATTGGCCATGTGGGATCATAGAGGCTCGTATGTTGTAGTTGTTTCTTTTCATGGTCGAATTCCTCCATTTCATGGCCGATTTGAAGGGATGGTTTGAATTGAGAGAAGGAAAACCATTGTCGAGCAGTAAAAAGGGTCTTTTTCACCTCTATTTACCCTACATTAATTATCAATCAAGGTATGATTTGTTATCTCAAAGAGTGTACTCAGTTTGAGGCGTCATTTTTCAGAGTAATGCTAGTAGTATAGTGCTTTAAATACAAGAGTAAATGGATGCTTGGAATAAAATATACTTTCAAAAAGAAACTTAACACTATGAGACTTAAATCATTCACTCAGAAAACTATAGCGATTTATCAGTCAAGGGTGTAGTAATAATAACTCCTCCCTTTGTAAACTAATGTAATTGAGAAGCAATTTAAGGAAAAGATCATCAACCCAGGAACTGGACAACAACTGTCAATGTTCACTACAGTTTCAGATCGTTCTGTGAAGATCAAAGCAACGATAATTCAAATAACAGGAAATGGAACGGCAACTGATCTATTTAACTTGATTGAATAGCAAAGCTTTAACCTATGAAAATGAAGCAGTAATTGCAATCTTCACTCAGAAATGATTTGAATAGAAAATGGAAATGGGATAGAAAACTAAAGGAAGTTATGAAATATTGAATAGCAACCTAAATCAAATGTAAATGCACATCAAACCAAATTGAATATTACACATAGCACTTCTCTGTTGAAAAAACAGTAATCTGAGTTTCGGCATAACAATTATTAATCACGGTTGTGAAAAAAACAATTGCGATCATGGTGGAACAACAGTCCCAATGAGAAGCAATCACACTTGGGAGTAAACCATAGATAAATAGACAATAATACCGATTTATAAATACACAGCAATGTTACTCTGTAATCGAATAGTAATAGTAATTTGTAAGGAACATCAATGTTATACAATAATATCAGTTTGTTAAAGGAGCAACAATACGATATAACATTAGAATGAGTAGCATAACATTCCTGTGTAGAGAATAACATTACTATTCAAATAGGAATGAAATATAATAGAGGTAATACATGAAATAATAAGGAACAACAGATTACTGAACAAAGCAGATAAAAGAAATCAAACCACACGTGACTTGGAATTGAGAATTAATGGTACAGGAAGCAAGTTATCCACCAGAGTCGGGCCCTTAGCCTCCAGGGATGCACTTCTTATGATTACTCTAGAATCAAATATGGAACAACAACAAAGTTTATATATTAAGAATCAAAACAGAGTATCGCTCTTTTAAAGAGAGTCCATGATCAAAGTTTTAGTTACAATAGTGAATTTCGTAAAAACAACAATAGTCTGCCCCTTGGGCTAGCAATGTTATCCCTTCTTATAGCAGTTGAGTAGAGATATCAACGATACAGAGAATCGTTAAGGTAGCGATCCCTCAGGATTAAAGGATCCCGAGGGATTCACCATATTGTTAGCTCTCAGTTATCTTCTCATTCTCTTGCGCCGATTTGGTATCTCCTCTTCCTTTTCGTGGCTTGTACACTCCAATCTAGATTGCCTCGTTTGGATGTGGTTCCATATCAAAGGGACATCAATTGATTTCATCTTGTGGTTTCCTTTGGAATGGCATTTTTTTGTTTTCCTCTTTTTCTGCATAGGAAAAGGGTAATTATTAGTCATTTTAAGTTGCACACAAATCCTCTAAACTTTATCATAAGTTTTGAGCATATACCTATTTCATAATGTAAAGAGGTTATGAATTTAAGGAAAGGATGACAAAGTAATTGGTAATTACATACCTTCTCTAGTGCTCAACACACCCCCTACTTACCCTTTTTCATGCCCTCATGAAAACATTGTAATTAACATGCAAGGCAGTTAGGGAATATGATGGATAAGGGATCTCATTAGGTGGTCTACAACCATGATGCCTAGCTAGGAATTCAAAAAGATGTCCTGTCTAACCTTCAGGCATTTCATATAAGGCTTGATATCCTGGTGCACGGCACCAAATGACTGGACTTCGGAACCCACAGCCTAACCAAGATGGGCCTTCTCTCAAAATGAGGTCACCATAGATACCCAAGTGGTCAGAAGCTAGCTTAAAGTTCTCATAATTGAATGGTTCCCTATTTTTGATGTTCTGATTAAAAGTTTGGTATCGGAATTTCGCTGCTGCTATGGCAAGGTCTTTGATGGTAAAGAAGTATTCTACCCCTTACTGGATGACTACTATGTGAATAGGTCGCAATGCTTCGATCACTCCCTAAGTTCTCATTAGTCTCCTATGTTTATTCCATAACTGCAGTGGGTCTCTAGGTTCACCCCTCACCCATAAATCTAATCCATTCTCTTGTCTTTGAAAGACATTGTAGGCTTTAAGCCACTTTATTTGATTAACACCAAAAGAAATAAATGCATGTAGCTGGACATCACCCACAAGAGGGCTATGGTTCTGCTTTGTTTCTCCATCTAATACAAGGTTGTGTAAATAATATTCGCATAACAATCACTGAACTTTCACCTTGTAATGCTTATAATAGTTTATGAAGTCATCAATGGTTTTTATCTCTATAGGTACTCTTGCTTTAACCACTTTAATTTTCAATTGTAAATATCTTTCCATTAAAAACAAAGCATAGTTCCTAGCAGCTGCTCTACATGCTAGCACGTTAGTATATAGAGAGCATAAGGTATCCATTTGTTTGATTACTATGTCTAGTCTATGGGTTATCTTTTTGACTCTTTCTTCTACTTTTTGCCATCCTTCAAAGGCCTGGATTTCTGATGTGTTAATGTTCTTCAGCTACTATTGTAATTTCTCATATTTTTCTCGAGGGACAATCTGCTCTGTAAGTTTTTCTATTGTTTGCTGGGCTTGTGCCAAATATTTTCGCAGAGTTATTGTCCTTAGGTAATTATCCAATATAATAGTTGTAGGCGGGAGATCTACTTGGATCTTCTTATCACAGTGTCTCATCTTTATGGTCTGAGTTTCCTTAGAGGATGGTGCCTCTATCTGAATTTCCTTATCACACGCTGATACGTTCTCTATCTGTACTTCGGCATGAGCACCAGCCAAATGCTGTTCCTTTCGGTTTTGAATGGCAGTTTGGACTTGAGTCCTCTTGATATTTTTCTTAAGGGGTTTTGTCTGGGAAGTTGCATGCTTTACCATAGAGGTTCCTTTTGATTTCTTCCCCATTTTCAAAACCCTTATCTGTTGTTGAAGTTGCTTGATCACGTTAAGCAATCTCTGTTGTTCCTTTCGTAATCTTTTAATTTCCTTTGTTTTCTTTGAAGGAACAGTCATTCGTTTACTCAGGCCTGGGCTTTGTACCTACAGTATTGTACCTTTGCCTTGGAAAATTTCCTTACTTTCTTCTTGGGGTGCTTCTTTAGTGCTCTGCTGATCGGGTTGTTCAGGGGTAGAAACCCTAGCTTGCTTTGTTGTTTCCAGGGTAACTTCTTCTTCTACCCCTTCTTCATTGTGGAATTCTTTTGGTGTATTCTAACTAGGAACATATTGTTCCTCTTCTTCATTCTCGTCACTCTTCTCTCCAGATACAATCTCATCATGGGTAGAGTGATCCTCTTCTTCTTCTTATTCGTCACACAATTCTTCGGATGAACTTTTATCATGAACAGAGTGCTCCTATGGTCCTTCTTCCATGTGGGGGTTAAGTGGGTTGTGAGGTTGGAACTATTCACCCATATTGGCCAAATCTGGGCCAATTCATCTTCTTGCAGCGGGTTTTGCAGTGACTTCCACTGTGTTGCTTTGTTTCCTCTTCCTCCTGACCAGATTGCTCAGTCTCTTCCTCTGGTTCTCCTTCATCGGTTTCCTCCAATTCTTTTTTTTTCTCCCCTCCTTCCAATTGTAGGGGTTTCTCGTCTCTTGAGTCATGTATTTCCACCGATTGACTAATTTTCCCCTGGGAATTTCCCAACATTCCTATGATCCATGCCAATCTAACAAATTTTCTTCGTTTCAGTGGTCTGGTCGATGTACTGGCAACATGTTTTCTTTTTGGGGCTGGCAAAGCCAGTCTCCTGTCTATCATGAAAATCATTTCTTCCCAACTACTCTGCTGTTGAGAAATATTGTAGCTAACTATCAGTCGCATTAACCCATGTTGGCTTACTACTGACTCTACATGGTGAGATTTCTTCATGCTTCGGGCAACATCGTGTACTAAAAATTTGAAAATGCAAGCAAATTCACAATGCATTTTTGCTTTAACACAGCTAAAAGTTTAAGATGGCGTGGTCTTACCACGTCCTTCCTGTCATCACAAGTGATGTAGCTCTGGATAATTCTCGCCAATTCCACCCATGGCTCTCCCAAGGTTGCCAGTAAAACTCCCTTCCCTTTTACAATCAGGTTCTGCCCTTCATCCTCGAAGATTTTCATGGCGTCTCGTAGTCTCACCTTTTTTAGAGTCCACACAGGTCTAGTGGCTGGTAGTCCCGAAACCTCTGCAATTATGTCATCAATAACTGCTATCTATCTCCCCCCACCATGGAATGATGTTCTTGCAAGTTCTGTAAAAACTCAATTTCCATCATCTCGTTGGATTTTTGTAGACGGTTAAGATAAACTATCCATCCTGCCCTCGCTAGGATCTCTCGTGTAGCATCAGAGACCATCAACACCTATGGCTCACTGCGAATTGATCTTCCTCCCATGCTTAGCACACCGTAAAAAAACATAGAGATGGCAATGGAACAACAGGCTGTTCAAATTTTAGTTCACTATTAGCAAACACAGAGAAGATGACAGAACAACAAGCTATTTGAATTTCGAACTTACTGCTAATTTTTGCAGAGAAAAACAGAGAAATAGCTTCAGAACAACAAGCCATGCATATTGGGAAACAAAATACCGTTAAGCTTTGCTATTCCTGAGTCATAATTCTCTGAATGATAAGCTGACACGTATGCCAGTGAATTATGGGGATCACTTGCACCCCCCTGCAATGTGATAGGCCATCCTCAGCCATCAAATGAAGGAGTAGCATGTTGAACTGCCATAGTATAGAGTCTTAAAGGAACAACATATACAGAAATGCCATGTTTACAATGACGAGCAGATTGTCGAAATCGAGGCGTATAATATAATCACTTAATAAATAAGGAAATTTCATGATATGATGTGAGAATTGGAGGATAGGACAGCTGACGTGCATAAAAGGTCTTATGCGATCATTATTGACTTTTACCATCATAATTGATTTGAAATTTGTTTTCATGTATCAAAGGTTCGAGAGGGTTATATACATAATCTCATTTGAACCATTTATAAAGATATAAGAAGAATGGTTTTATAATTACTATTGGTGTATAAGAAATATGACTTCAATACCATCAACAGAGCTCCGTTGCCCACAGGTGTCCATAACCTTTATAGAGTTGTTTATTTCACACTTGGAACCATAATCCTTTGTGTATGCCTAAGAAAGTGTTGTGAAATGTTAGAATGGAGGCCATTATGCCAGATAAATCATAATGCCATTCACCAAGAAGGAGTGAAAGGTGGGTAGGCCAGCTTGTGATGAGACCTCCTGTTCCAAGGACGTTTTATTTTTTCTAATGTGCCTCTTGATCATATCCCTGTTATCAGGAAATCTAGTGTCCACTCGGAGCTGCTAGTCCCACTAAGATTTGTAGCTATCTTAGAAACAAACAAACTAAAACTAATTTCATTTTCCTTTATGAGAAGTAGTTAAGAGTGGAATAAAGGACACCAACCTCAGTCTTGCACTTGGTTCCTTGCTGGGTTCCTCTTCCTTCTGACAGATCCTTGCCGCTTCTCCTTCGTCTACCCGGCTTCAAAGAGCACTTGTGGAATCAAAGTGTAGCATAATACTATCGAAGAACAAAGATCTACAATCATAAACAATATAGGACCAGATGTATATTGACCACAAAAATGCATATATCATCAAACATACAAGAATGTGGAGGAAAACTTGAATAGCTTTATTAATATCAAGAATAGAAAAGAGGATTACAATCAATTTCTCTGACCCAGCGTCATCCTCCAGCATGAAAGCCCTTCTTTCACCTCATGAAAAGCTTAGATCACCCAACACTATGATATTCCAACAAGAAACCAATAGCACTTCCTTACAAGATACAAAATTCCAGCCTCTGGATCTCTGGGATGAGGGATCCATATATAGATGATTGCAGGGGGGTGATTCAGCTTCTGGGATTTTGATTAGTGTCCTCTCTCTGATATTTCTTGATTCCACTTGGAGATTGATGATATCTTGCTCATCCCTAGGTGAATTCAGAGAGGCAAGTGTCATAGGAGAAGTTTCTAGAAGATTATGTGATCATCCACCTCACAAACTGTCTCTGTCATTTGTTCATTCTCGCCCATTGCACCCTATAGAAGGGTTTTTCAGTATGCATCAAACCCTTTACACTGAGCAGGTGGGATGCATCGAACCCTTAGCACTGAGAAACCTGTATGGTCCAGTTTTGACCAGTTCTGAGCAATTTCCTGTGGAGAACTTCTGGGAGATGATGTAATTAGCTAACCTTGTTCTTTTAGGGTATGGAAAAACACTCTTAGGGACTTAGGAGCCCTTAGTTTATGGACATGTATGATTTCGGTTGCAGTGCCCAAAAATGTCTATAATCGTTGCCCCCTAAAGCATGAGGTCATTAATCTTTTGATGTTAGGTGAAATGCTTTATCATGAGGATCCGAAGTTTTTTTGAGCTAGAAGGCGACCTGTAATAAGATACAACACAATACATTATCTTCATAGTATTTTGCATGATCTAGCTGAGGCGGGCATTCCCATGCTCATCTTTATAAATTCATTTTCATGTACATAAGAATTACAATCATCTGTGCGGGAGACTGATGATTTTGATAGAGTCATCATTCTTTGATTCAGATGATCGTCTGTGCAGCAACAATGTACATTTGATGTCTTTATTTTCCTAAATATATCGCAGCCCAGATGGATGAAACTAGATCTGGGGTCTTCAAACTCGTTCAATATTCACTTGGAGTACAAGTCGATCCATGTGAAAGATGTTCTGGAGTCGAACATGGGAATACATCGCCTGATTACCAGCCAATGATGTAAGTTGTTAATAGGCACGAGAGGAATCATCGATAATGATGATGACCCTCAAGGTACTACAGTACAATTTGCGTGGTGTGAATAATGGACTTAGCGTCAAACACTGCGTAAAATCTTTCGGTCGAAGGCCATTGATGTAAACCTATTGCCAAAAGTGAGAAACTTGCCATTGAGGCATGCAAGATTCAAAGTACTGAAAGGGTTGTTCCTAAGTCGACTTCTTGGATAATGAACTGATGTTGACAAGAAGTGACCTGCCATAGGAGGGCCTTAATGAATCTCACATCTACGACACGGAACAGAGTAAATGATTTTGGAGGTGAAAACGATTTGATGATATAGGGTTCAGGGTGGCGGTCATGAAAGAATGGAGCATGAAGGTATTGCAGCGGATGAGACACAGGTGAATTCTCTGAGCGACTTCTCTTGAACATAATGGTGCCACTAACATGGATTAACCCCAAATATGGATGGTGTGATGGACCAAAGGTGATATGACCAGTGAACGGAACAACCCAACTCGACTCGGATGCGGAGTGAAAATGTCATGTTCAAGAGCAACTTGCTACCAATAAAGTTTCTTCAAGTTTTCTTCCCAAATTTTCCCCAGTCATTGCTAACCAGTACCTCCTTATTTTGTCAAGCTTGAGGAGGATAACATATGCTTGTTGTATAATTTGCCCTTCGGGCAAACCCGTCACTATATTTTATGAGCCTAGCGACAGTGAAACTCGTTCTTATTTGTATGGACAAGTTTGTCGCTATTCGGTTTTAACGAGTTTAATGACAAAGATAATTCAGTCCTTTTCAATTTTAGAGAGTTTGAAAGCGACGTAAAGGAAACTCCAATAATCATTTTTCGTCATATAATCCCTTAAGTCTGAAAAAGTATAAAATAATACGAAAGGGATGAATTTTCGGTAATTTTAACTAGCCGAACAAGACAAGCGCTCGATCTTTTTGTGTAATAATCCCTCAGGTCCAAAAAGATTAAAATCTAGAAGAGGGATAGCACTTCTGGTCGCTTCAACGAGCTAGAGAGGCCAATCACTTGGTCAACTTTTCATATTTTTTGAGTCAGGTGAAAATAGCTTAAAGGAGACTCGCTTTTGAGGAACAAGTGATAATTTCGGGTAGCAGCTGATTCTAGGTAAGGTTTGGAATTTTCCAGTCATGGTAGTGTCACAAAGATGGCTAACAGGATCACTCTTCATAGTTGTTCCTCAAAAGGGGTAAACAATCAAATGGTGGTGAATGATCGGCTAAAATAGAGTGGAGGTGATTATGAGAACATGACCAGGGCTCAAAAGCTAATGATAATGCATTCACAATGGTTATTTACCAGAAATTGGTTCATTTTTTAATGAGCTTAAACTCTAGGGGAACGTTTGCTCATTGCTTATGTTTAATTTTTAACGAGCTTGAAATCCACATAAAAACTGCTCGTGATAATGGTCATCAATTTAATTTCACTGTTAATCACTTTGTTCATTCAAAGGTTGTACTGCCTGTTCAATTGCTTCATCAAACCGATTAGAAATGAACAATATATGTTTCAAAAAGAGTTAAAACACTAATATTTTACTCGAATTACATGAAAAGTAATTTAAAAGTGGTTTTTTACCCCTCATTTTACCATTTCATTTGAACTTTGGTTTGTTGGAGCTCTGGAGGTGCTTCTCCCCCTTTATTTTCACCAGCTGATTTTGGGAGATTATGTGGATGATTATCGGCACCATATGGACCAGATAGGAGCTAAACCTGAGCTCTTTAGTTGCATTCCTTCCTTTTTGAATTTTGTGCATGTTTCCCTGTTTTTCTGAGCCTTTAGGGTTTGAAAAATTCGCCCTGCCTCCATTGCACCCTTCCTATATCGAAAGGCGCGATGCATACTGGCTTGGCCATTGGCCAGTCAGTATGCATATACACTACTGGGGGTGCGATGGGTGTGAGAAGGGAAATTTTTGCACTGCTTTCTCATGAGATTTTTGCTTGTTTTTTGCCAAATCAGGGTCCTGAACCTTTTCTTGCTTGTTTGCAGAGATTTATCAGAGAAAAATGATTGTTACATGGCGAGAATGCGAGCATGAAGAAGAGGACATGCTTGCTTTACATGATCTGGTTACGATAACTGCAGTACGGAATTGTGGCCTGTTCAAGTTTTTCCGCATCTCTAGCATGAGGCAACAAATCAACTTGTTGCAGTATCTTGTCGATGCATGGGATCCTACCAACCAGGTGTTTCAGATCAGAGGAAAATCTATCCCCTTGACTATCGTGGACATCTATTTTTTGACCGGTTTATCGAGGCGTGGTGCCCCTCTTTCATTATCAGGTTCTGCCTGTGGGGGCGAATCCGTGAGAGATTATATTCACTGGTATTGCAGAGAGGGATCTCAGCTGAGTAGGGACGACAAGATCAACATCCAAGATGTCAATGACTAGTCCTTGAGGACCATTCTGTTCACTTTTGCTAGATTGGCTGGTAGTGCGGCTCCTCACGTGGTTAACAGGTCCTATATGCAGTACGCATTGGAATGACTTGAACCAAAGGTGTTCAACTGGTGTGACGTAGTACTCCCTGTGATGAAAGAACAACTGACCAAGGTAAAAAGTCGGAAATTGAAGAACTTCAGCTATGGTTCTATTTTGACCGCTTTCGCCTTGGAAAAGATCCCACTGATGTAGCCGCAGTACATCTCAGTTGGCTTACCTCCACCGACTGAGCCACGGATGCAGAGATGGGTCAACCTTATGGCCCGACATGCTGGTCAGTCCCAGGTTTCCTTTTCTGATACCTTTTTCGGGTGGTTCAACCGTCAAGAGATGGTTTTTCTGAGTATCCATATGCTGGTATGTATTTCCAGGGTGACCCGGATTTGGTGTTGCCGGCTAGTGAGCAGTGGGGTGCTATTGGTAAATTCTCTGACCATATCTTTGTTCATCGTTTCTTTTTATAATGTTCTTGTGCTTTCTTCTATCAGGACTAATCAAAACTCATGTGCTCATGCAAATATTAGACTACTTCGGCCAATAGTACATCTGAGACTACCAGCTGCCACTCCAGTAGGAGAGGCTGTGGGGAGGGCTATCCTTCGCGACCTTGATGTGGCCGAGACTCTTTTAGCATTGGAGGATCAGGTCGAGGGCCTCACTCTTGGTATTCCGGATGTGAGGACCGACGAGCTGCCCCTAAGGTTGCAGCGACACACTACTAGCGTGCTGAGTCGATGGACTGGGCTTTTACACATGATTGCACAGGCGATGACTTGTTATCACCAACAACATTAGACAAGGGTGCCCCCTAGCATTTTGCGTTTTGGGTCATTTGACTGATTTTGTCTCGGTTACAGAACATTATGTATGAACCATAAACAACTATATATATATATATATATATATATATATATATATATATTGATTTTCAAAGCTTTATTTTGGTTGAGTTACGTGATCT
Source organism: Pinus tabuliformis (assembly GCA_031772625.1). Classification (NCBI taxonomy): domain Eukaryota; kingdom Viridiplantae; phylum Streptophyta; class Pinopsida; order Pinales; family Pinaceae; genus Pinus; species Pinus tabuliformis. The sequence goes on along the minus strand of CM062804.1, from coordinate 490,850,087 downwards.
TGATGCAAATATTTGATGAAATGCTTCTTTTATAAATGTTGCAAATGTCTATCTAACACATAATTTGCCAATAAGTCCGTTAATGTGTTTAAGCTTCTGGAAATATGCTGATTTGAATAGAAATAAACTTCCTTTCCAAAATCTTGACCCTTAGGAACATGCGATAGATAGCTACATTCCGTACGGAGTAGATACCAGTGAGCTGTAGGATGACGAGTTGTGAGTCTAGCCTGACGACTAGTTGGTGTATGCCACGTGTAATGGAATCAGAGAGGAGCTCTATCAATGCGTTGTATTCAGCAATATTTTTCATTGACCAACCAATACATATCCCTTTGAAACTTACTAACTCGCCGCTTGGATCGAAGATGGCCTAGGCCGCAGAAGATAGGTTTCGCGAACTATGACTCGCTCCGTCAGCATATCCAACAAATGATTCCAATAGGTCTGACATCTACAAGAAATGTAAAAGAAGATCACTTAACCAAAACAATTACCCTTAGTGAAAACAAAAATGTAACAAAAGCATAGGGGTTACTATTCTGAGTCAAGCATAGTAACGCTTAAGGTACAACCCGTTGCGAGGTTGCGCCAGTGGAATCCCATCATAATCTACTAAATCATAGGCTCCTTTTGCTAATACATGTTTAACAATATAGGGGCCCATCCATAAGGATTTGAACTTACCTGCTCCCAATTTGTCGGATTCCTGGTCGTAAAGTAAGAACAGGTCACCTTCTGAGAAGACATGGGGTTTGACATTCTTGTCAAACTGCACCTTGACTCATTTCTTATGGGATTCATTGGCCAAAGCGGCATCACAATGGGTTTCATCCAATTGGATTATTTCCATGAAACGAGCCTCTTCTTCTGAAGTTTCGGGGAGAAGGTCGATTGTGAGTTTGAGGGACGAGATTTCACACTGAACTAGTAAGATTACTTCCAGGCCATACACCAATTGAAAGGGTGTAAACCCGATTGCATTCCTCACCGATGTCGGGTATGCCCACAAGGCTGAGTATAGGATCAGGTGCCAACTCCTTTTGTGAACTCCAATCATCCTTTGGAGCATCCACTTTAGGACCCTTTTGATTTCCTCAACTTGTCCGTTAGCCTGCGGATAATACGGAGTAGAGCTGGCGTGGGACAACCCTAACTTAGCAGCCAACTCAACCATCATGTGATTGCGAAAATGTGATCCATGATCTGTGACTATGGCCTGTGGAATGCTAAATCTGGAGACTACATGATTGAAAAAGAAGAGGGCAGCCATTTTGCCGCTGTTGTTTAATGTAGGCATCACCTCGGCCCATTTGGTAAAATAGTCTACTGTGACTATGATATACCCATGCCCCCCGGATGAGGTGGGGTTACATTTCATGAAATCTATGCCCCATTTGGCAAATGGCCCAACAACAACTACTAGTTACAGAGGTGCGGGTCGTATTCTGGTTTTTTTATCAAGGATTTGACATGCATGGCAACTTCTGATTGTGGTTATCCAATCTTTAAGCATTGTTGGCCAGAAGTATCCTGCTCTTAAAATATTTTGTGCCATACCGTAACCAGATTGATGCTCCCCACATGCGCCTGAATGGTAATCATTCAAGACTTTTTTGGCCTCCTTGTGGGTGAGGAACCTCCTCAGAACTCTATCGACACCACGACGGTAAAGTGTATCACCGACAATCATGTAGTCTTTTGCTTGGTGTCAAATGCATCGTTGTTCCAGGCGGGAGGTATTAGACCTATATGTTTGGCTTTGGAGATAGATTATTATGTCTCCATACCATGGATTGCTTGAAGATATCGAAAACAAAGATTCGTCCACAATTGCTTCTTCTGATGTTACATCGTTGGACGACGATAGGAGATCGCATAGTAATTCCGCGAAAACCAGGGATTTCTTCGATTTTGATTTTATAAATTCTAGATCAAACTCTTGTAGAATTGCTATCCATTTTGAATATTTTCCCCCTAGAAACTATCGCGACAATACATAAGTCATGGGGTTGCAATTTGACAGAATGGTAGTTTTTCGAAAGAGGATATAGTGTTGAAACTCTGTATCACTTGAATAGCTGCGAGAGCTAGCTTTTCAACGTAGGAATACTTCCTTTCTGTATCATTTAAGTTTCTACTTAAATAATATATAGGATGTTCAATTTCATTGTCTTCTTGAACTAAAACCATTGCGATGGTTTTATCCACTGCAGTTAGATACAGGTTAAAGTCCTTTTGATAATCAAGAGCTTCCATTAATGATGATTTTATTAGGGATTCTTTTAAAGCATCAAAGGAAGCTTGTGCGGCCTAATCCTAGATGAAGGGTACTTCTTTTCTCAATATACGAGTATAACCTTTTGCAAGTTCAGCGTAATTTGGAATGAAGCTCCTCGGAAAGTTTGCTTTCCCTAAGAGTTTCTGAATTTGAAGCAAATTTGAAGGTGGAGGCAAATTAATGATTACCTGAACCTTACATGGGCTGAGACAAATCCCATCCTTTGAGGCCACAAATCCAAGTAAATTACCAGAACTGACACAGAATACACATTTGTGTGGATTGAGTCATATCTTGTAGTGTCAGAAACGTAGAAATATCGCTCTCAAATGCTGCGGATGATCGGTTTGCTTTCGCGAATGAGCCAGAAGATCATCAAGATATGGTTGAACGATGTTTTTGATGTCATGGAAGGCATAATTCATTGCCCTCTGAAATGTTGCCCCTACGTTCTTTAAACCAAAGGGTAGCTTGTGATATGCAAATGTGCGCCACGGACAAATAAATGCAGTCTTTGACTGGTCCTGTGGGCGGATATTTATTTGATTATACCCAGAAAATCCATCCATAAATGAGAAGATTTCACATCCAATGCATTCATCAATTATCTGGTCAATGAAGGGTGTTGGGTAGTTGTCTTTCAAACAAGCCTGATTTACATCCCTATAATCGATGCACACTCTAATCATTCCTTTTTTTTTCATTACAGGAACAATATTCGATACCCAATCGGTTAGAGGAACCGGGTAAATAAAACCAGCATGGAGAAGTTTTTCAAGTTCTGCCTTGATGGCAGCGGCTTTCTTGGGGTGCACCTGCCGTAGCCATTGTCGTACTGGTTTGACATCTAGATACATTTTAGTTTCGTGTTCAATTATGCCCGAGTCAATGCCTGGAATTTCATCATATGACCAAGAAAAGAAATCTCTGAATTCGCGAAAGAGAGTGTTATATATTTCCAGTTTTGAAGGAGAACAAGATTTTCCGACATGAATATTCTCTACAACATCTGTTTTGGTCGAGATATTTATGGCTATAGTCTCTTCAATATTGGACAAGTTTCGCTCAGAATCCACCGTGTTTACAGTATTTGATAGAAAATCAAAAACTGAGGGATGATGAAGGTCACTAGGAGTATCTTCTTTGTAATCCAGAAGATGGGAATGATGGTGGTAATCTTCCCATGGTGCCCCATCAATCATCATTTACTGAACAATTCTTTCCTCTGTATAATGTTCTTGTGACCAAGGATCTGAAGGGGTACCATATTCCTTAGACCTATCTATCCAAATGCTTGATGAGTGTTGATTTGGGTTTGCCTCCCATGTCAAAAACATTGATTGCTACAAGATTTCTATTGGGCTTGGAGGCAATACCTGCAGATGATCCGTTTTAATATCGTTTTCAGAGATCTTTTGAATAGAAGATATCATATTGCAGGTTCCCACTGTTGCCACTTCTGCCAAATTGATTGGAGGTGGTAGGGAAAAAGTCCCCATTAATATAGGGTCTTTTAGTAGGCCTACTCCAATATTTCGAAGCGAGTGAGGGCTTCCGTGGATCATCAGAATGCTTCCCGTAACTTGTGAACTGTTGGGGAGAAATGTCTGTTGGTTGACGATTGTAATTCCTCCTTGAAAGGGAAATGCAATCTTCCTGAAGTAGGTCGACACAACGGCTGCCATAGCATATATTCAGGGCCTTCCCAGTAGGATGTTGTAATCGAGGTCTTCGTCAATTACTTCAACATCTATGTCGATTGTTTTTCCCCCCAATTCGACTTGCAAGTTACTAAAAATCCCGTATGGGGTGTATGTTCATCCATCAAATGCTTTTAATGTTGTCAAAGATCGTGACAAGGGTGGAGATCCTAAAGTTTTCCAGCAACTCATCGACATAATGCATGTAGATGCCCCCTCATCAATAATTATTCGATGAACATTTTTGTTGAGGGCTTTCACTTGAATAAGGAAAGCTAGTTGAGCTGCTAACTGAGGGTCATATCCTTTGTGATTAAAGGACACAAGATTGGAATCCATTGGGTAAATCCCACCTATCACTGATAATAAAGCCTGCTTTTGAGAGGGGCAATTTTGCAGTATCTCAAGTGTCGACATAGCGGATGGCGATTGGGCCAGATCCTCCACTATATTATAATGTTGTGCTGCTCTAGTACGAGGATTAAATGTCGATTTGTGTACTACTCCCTTTGGCGGCTTTATAGTTAGTTCAAGAATGATGGGTGGCACTACTTCGGTCGAAGTTGTTGTCGAACTACTGGGTTGATCATTGGCCTTGTTTTCCGACAGCTGTGGATTCCCATAATCTTTATTCCTTATTGATATCAAAGCATCATTTTGCTACTTTGAAACTGAAAGCGTTAGCACTTGGGATGGGGAAGCATTGTCACTAGCAACCAGATTTGTTCCTGGATTTGGAAACGGATCAGTCAATACTGCTGAGGTTTTTGAATTCTTGAAGAATTTTCTAAGCTCAACCTTATACATACACTCTCTTGTCCAATGATACTCATCACATATTAGGCATGGATGATTTGGTTTCCTATTTCCAGGATGGTTTGCAGAAGATTTTTTAGGGGATGACTCTTCTTGTTTCTTCTTCTTCCCTTTCTTTTTCTTCTTGCCTCCTCGTTCCTTGGTTTCTTTGCCTTTGTCAGTCGATATGGAATTTACTTCCATGGTGAGAAGTTTTTCATTTTCATTTTGACCTAAAATCGTACGGGATTTCTTGGACTTAGCCTTTACGGTTTTCGTGCTGGTCATTCCTATCACGTCGTCCCCGGCATGAGAGTCTTTGCTTGATTTAGGAGATGGAAGAACGGAAAATTCTGGTCTAGGAGCATCAGGGATTTTATCGTAGAGTGTGCCAGACTGAGTATAGATTAAGTCTAAATATTGTGCATGAGCAATTACTTGCTCTTCATTGACGACTTCTCCCTTTGCCAAATCTTCCGTAATAGAAGGTAACAATGACTTAATAAACCATTCAGCCAACAGCTGATCAGGAACATATGTTTTTACCATTCTACGACGACGTCACCACTCATGAATATGATCGGATATGTGAGTGGCTGTCGTTTGCTTGAAATTGGTAAGAAGCTCTATTCCCATTTTGTACGTTATGGGTAATTGAAAATGGGTTGAAAAGGTTGTGGCTAGGGTACTGAATTTATCAAATGAAGCTCTAGGAAATTCGATATACCATTTTGCTACCGAACCAGTTAACATTCGCTGAAAAAGGCGAAGACTCATCGAATCATCATTTAGAGTGTTAGATGAACACCACAGGTGAAAGGTCATCACATGATTCGACAGGTCTTCACCCAGATTCCCATTAAATTTAGGAATGTCTGACAGAAGTTTATGAGGAATCGATAGCCACCAAGGGGCATAAGCGATTGGATAATTTGTTAGCTGGTTTAGATCTGGTAACTCTAAAGTTTCCACAAAGGGCAACTGTTGATTCAGGTTCGGCGAAGCATACCCAGGATAAGATGGGATTGCCTGAGCAATGGGTCTTTGCATACCAGCATAGTGCATTTGATGATGATAACTTTGATAAGGTTGATGGGCATAACCATTATGAAATGGTTGATGTTATCCATTTTGAATATATGGCTGCCCATTACTTGCAAAGACTTGGTGCTCAGATCCTTGGTAAACTTGTTGGAATTGTGGTTGTTGATATTGCACCAGCCATGGTTGGGAGACCATGTGTTGTTGCCCAATACTGGCTGTTTGACCAAGATGAGGGGTAATGGTACCCGTTTGAGCCTAGGTCACTCCAGTTAAGGAGCCACTAACCATTGATTGTGGCAGCATCGCAGGGACAAGGCGCTGTTGGATTGCGATCTGAGAGAGTTGAGGTTGGCATACAACAGGTAACGCTTGTACTTGTGACACCGTCACAATAGCCGGTGTAGTAGGGATATTTGACATAGGCATACTTTGTTGCATTGAGTATACAACTCTTGGTTGTTGAGGCAGTATTGGTATCCACCCACTAGATGTAATTCCAGTATAACCTGAATTCTATTGCGAACTCTTGTATGTTTGACCTCCTGGAGGTGACAATGAAAGGGCATATTGCCCTCCATATGGTGGTAATCCGGTGCTTAAGGGAATTATTTGCCTTTGAGGACCAGACTACCCAAATTGACATTGCGAAGGATCAACTTGCTGATACTCAACATAAGAGATTCCAGATATTATCCCGGATGAACAAACGGGAACAGACCATACTATCGAAATAGCCCCTGGATGGTTCCCATCCAGTGATTGAGAGCTAGTTGTGATAGATGGTACACCGACGAACATTGTCAGAGTAGCAGCAGGAAGTTCTGCCACTGCTGTGTCAGATGACACAGTCCTAGATGTCGACGGTTGTTCAGACATATCTAGTCTATCCAAAAGGTTTCCTAACGATTCTATAGGAACTTCCGATAACGGTAGACTAATTTATGACGAAGAAGGATATAGAGTGACCCCTACTCCAAATTGTGATGGAGTACTAGATGGTGGATCCTCCACAATCTCTTCTATAGCAATCAAACTGGGTGGAAGAGGTAGACCGTTAGGTCTGTAAAATATTTCCGGTGCCAAAGAAGGTATAGATTTTGCAGTGACTAATGTTTGGGGAAGAACACCTTCCAAATCAACTATGGATGGAGCCGGTTCAGGTATAGAAGTGTTTACCCTTACACTAGGATCAGTTCTACTGTCCTCTCGTGGCTGCGGAACTTCTTCTGTAAAGACAGGGGTACCAGAAATATTTGGAGTAACCGGTGTCTCCGAGGGTGTCGTAACAGTTGTTCCAACTCGACCAGGGGACTTTGAGACGGTTAAATGAGTTTTCTTTGTCCGAAATAGTTTTGATTCTAGGGACAAAGACGGTTGACTCATAAGTCTCCATGAAGGATGGGGTTTCAATTGACTTTCTCCCACGATTCCGAATTACTCGATTAACTAAAAATAAAGGGGAAAATGTTTTCAAATTAAATTAATTTTAGATGCTTTGACACAACTTGTTTTCTCAATTTTTAAGAGTCGAGAAAAAACAAAATTTGACTCTAGTCGCCTTTGATTTTTAATGAGCCTGAAGTGACAAGTGCTCAGATGGACCTTTTCCTTTAAGGAGTCTAAAAAGGAACAAAAGAGACTACTCTGGAAATCTAGACAGAGGGATTACCAAACCAATCACAAAACTGCAGAATACTTTTTACGGTACGGTAGTCAATCTTCCCGAATGTTGTGTTCAGTGCATTGCGATCGATAGGGCACAGACACAGCTTCCTATGGATAAAGGATATAGCCTATTGTGGTCTCCCAATGTATACTCGACGGTACATGGGAGCACAAGTCCATACTAGCACTTTTCGTCTCAAAGAGGAGGAATCACCCAACCAATAGTGAAAACGACAGTTACCAGGCTTTACGACGCCGAAATACGTCTCTAGCCTAGACTTCTAGATGTTGTGCGTTAGGTTCCAAAGCATTTTTAGGTTCATTAAATTTATTTTAAAGTTGATATTTCTTAAGAAATTCGCCTTTCAGGTTCACCACATGATGTAGATGTACAATTCCTAAAATGAAATCTAAGACGATAAACAATCATTTAATCTTCTTTTTGCAATGAAAATCCTAGCTACTAAAGAAAGAGAGATGATATTCTTTCAACATAGAGCAGGGAGCACATACTAGATGCACTGTCCTAAATCAAACCATCAAGCAGTATAAATGCAAATGCATATGCATGTATTTTTTTTCAGCTTTCTTAATGTGTGAATGACAAGAAGAATGCTAAGTACAAATCTGAATTATCTTTTCAAAGCGACAGTAGTAACAAATTTCTCTTCAAAAACGAAAGGGAGATAATGACGACATTTTACTATTTTGAAATAAAAACTGCTTTCGACACTTTGAAAAACTACTAATTCAAATCAAATACAAGAGTAACTGTATAAACGACCATCAAGAATAATAGAATTCTTTTCTTTGACTGAAAACAACACTTGCGACACTTTCAAATCAAAAGACGACAGTTCGACTATGCTACTACTTTGTAAAAGAGAACTGAAAATGGTGGAAAATACATAAAAACATTCACATCTCTTTGCACAATGGAGGTGGAAAGGTGGAAAGGAAGGGGGTTTCCACAGTAGTATACTGATCATAGGCAGCAAAACTCCTGAATAGAGCTGAAGAGAGTTAACACATAAACCAAAATATGAGAGTAGAAGAGGTCTTGTCTGATCAGCGCACCTGTAACACAGGGAAAGTGAGGTTCAGCGCACCTACTGCACATGGGAAGTGTGATGCATCCAGATTCCCAAGAGTAGAAGGTGCGATGGTCTAAGGACGAGAATTCAACCAGGTTCCGGGTCACAGTTTGCAGCTCAGTTCAGGGATTTAGGCCGAGCAAGTGATGTACAGTAAATAGAAATCACATGGGCTGATCTAATGAGGTTACTAGAGCCATGACTAGGGAAATTAGAAAGTTTTCAAAGAGATTGTTCAGTTTTTAAACAAAACCCGGAGATAGACTGAAGCAACATTGATCTACTTTGCACTTGCGTAGAAAATGCAGTTCGAAGGCTAGCTAGCTTGACTTCAGGCTCCATCTGTAAGTTTATAAAACAAACAAATATAGACAAACAAACAATCTATTCGCTCCCCAGTGGATTCGCCATTTTGTTATTTGGAAATCTAGTGTCCACTTGGAGTTTCTAGTCCCACTAAGACTGGTATCTATCTTAGAAACAAATAAACTAAAACTAGTTTCGTTTTCCTTTATGAGAAGTAGATAAGAGTGGAATGAAGGACACCAACCTCAGTCTTGCGCTTGGTTACTTGCTCGGTTCCTCTCCCTTCTGACAGATCCTTGCCACTTCTCCTTCGTCTACCCGGCTTCAAAGAGAACTTGCGGAATCAAAGCAACATAATACTATCTAAGAACAGAGATCTACAATAATAAATAACATTGGACCAGATGTATATTGACCACACAAATGCATATATCATTAAACATACAAGAATGTGGAGGAAAATTTGAATAGCTTTATTAATATCAAGAATAGAAAACAGGATTACAACCAATTGTTCTGACCCAACGTCATCCTCCAGCATGAAAGCCCTTCCTTCACCTCATGAAAAGCTTAGATCACCCAACACTATGATATTTCAACAAGAAACAGACAACACTTCCTTTCAAGATACAAAATTCCAGCCTCTGGATCTCTGGGATGAAGGATCCACATATAGATGATTGCAGTGGGGTGAGTCAGCTTCTAGGATTTTGATTAGTGTCCTCTCTCTGATAGTTCTTGATTCCACTTGGAGATTGATGATCTCTTACTCATCCCTGGGAAAATTCAAAGAGGCAAGTGTCATAGGAGAAGTTTTTGGAAGATTATGTGATCATCCACCTCGCAAACTGTCTCTACCATTTGTTCATTCTCACTCATCGCACCCTACAGAAGGGTTTTCAGTATGCATCACACCCTTTACACTGGGCACGTGGGATGCATCGCACCCTTAGCACTAAACAACTTGTATGGTCTAGTTTTGACCAGTTCTGAGCAGTTTCCTATGGAGAACTTCTGGGAGATGATGTAATCAGTTGACCTTTTCCTTTTAGGGTATGGAACAACACTTTTAGGGACTTAGGATCCCTTAGTTTATGGACATGTATGATTGGGGTTGCAGTGCCCAAAAATGTCTATAACAATCCCTGGTGTGGTGGTCATAGTGGGATTTCCACTTCACTTTCTTCCTTGTGATCATGGTAGGCTGGCTCTTGATGAGACCCCCTATCCTTCATCTGAAAAACCATGTTAGCAATCATATAAACATTTTTTCTTCTTTTTTTCTTTTATATAACACTTTTCATATTTATATACATAGGGTGGTTCAACACTCCTTAAGAGTACGGATGGTGGAAGAAGTCTTAACATCTCAATAGAAAAATATGCCCTTATTGTTATTCAATAATAATGATCAAAGAGAATTATGGGGATTTATGAAGAACCATCATGATAAAAATAATCAATCAAATTGGTATTAGTAGAATAATGACAGCAAGGTGATCAATAGTTGTGTACTTTTCTCTTTTCTCTTATCAATTCAAAGCAAATTTCTTCTAAAGATAATGATTTTTATGTAATTTGTTGATTTCAGTATCCTCTAGTTTTTGTATTCATTGCATAAATGTATAGTTGTTCTTTAAATGACCATGACTCACAAAAATGATCTAAATGGTAAAACACAGAAAGAAGAAAATTCACTCTAAAAATGTTGTTCTCAAGATAGAACAACTATTGTACAAAAAGCGCAAATAAGAGGAAAAATATGCTCGAAATTGTTGTTCATTTCGAGGAACAGTAGTTGTCCCTTAATTGGAATAGGAAAGGAAACAAGAGCAAACAAAAAATTGTGAAAATGCTTGTTCCTTTGGAAAGGAACAATAGAAAAATGAAAGTGTTGTTCCTTCAAAAAGGAACAGTAGAGAAATGAAAGTGTTGTTCCTTCAGAAAGGAACAACATAAAAATGAAAGTGTTGTTCCTTCGGAAAGGAACAACAGAAAATGAAAGTGTTGTTCCTTCAAAAAGGAACAACAGAAAATGAAAGTGTTGTTCCTTTAGAAAGGAACAACAAAAAGTGAAAGTGTTGTTCCTTCGGAAAGGAACAACAAAAATGCAAAAGTGTTGTTCCTTCAGAAAGGAACAACAAAACGTAAAAGTGATGTTCCTTCGGAAAGGAATAGTAAAAAGGTGGAAGTGTTGTTCCTTCAGAAAGGAACAACAAGACGTGAAAGTGTTGTTCCTTTGGAAGGGAAGAGCAAAGCGGCATAAATGTTGTTCCTTCGGAAAGGAACAGCAGAATGCAAAAATGATGTTCCTTCTGAAAGGAACAGCAAATGGCGAAAATGTTGTTCCTTCGAAAAGGAACATCAGAATGCAAAAGTGTTGTTCCTTCGAAAAGGAACAGCAAAATGGTGGAACTGTTGTTCCTTCAGAAAGGAACAACAAAATGCAAAAGCGTTGTTCCTTAAAAAAGGAATAGTAAAGCGGTGAAAATGTTATGCCTCCGGAAAGGAACAAAAAAATGCAGAAGTGTTGTTCCTTCGAAAATAAACAACAGAATGGTGAAAATGTTGTTTTAGCCGAAAGGAACAACAAAATTCAAAAGTTGCAGAAATGCAGAAATCTATATAGAAAATAATTTACAAAAACAAAACAAAAGAATTATGTACAAAATTTAAAAGGAACCAAATCACTTAATGAGCCAAAGGTGAGGAAGGGTTCTCTTTCTCAACCAGAATCTGCATGTCAGAGTCTTCTCGGAGTTGCTGGTAGAAGGATTCCCGAGTGAGTGGTTTGTGGTACAATCGAACTCGATGGCCGTTTGCCTTAAAGGTATGTCCAGATCCATCAATGGTGGTTAAAGTAATGGTGCCATTATCATGTACCTTATGGATTTCATATGGTCCCAACCAGCGAGTCTAAAGTTTCCCCAGAAAATCCTGAAACCTTGAATCGTATAGGAGCACCCAATCTCCTTCACGAAAGACTTTCTTTTTGATAAGGGCGTCGTGCCATTTGGCTCTCTGTTGTTGGATTAATGTAGTATGTTGAACAACAGAGAGCCTGATTTCATCTAGCTCATTGATATGTTGTAGTTTATTAATCTAGGCCTCATTTAAATCTAGACCCAATTCTTGTGTTGTTCTCAAGGTCTGTATTTCGAAGTCTATTGGAAAGATGGGTCCCTTTCCAAATACTAGCTGATATGGTGAATAACCAGTAGTGCTCTCCATGTTGTTCTGTGTGCTCACAAGGCTTCTAACAATCTTGTAGCCCAATTGCATCTGTGTGACATAATGGTTTTTGTCAGTATTGCTTCTATTACTTTATTCGTGCTTTCTACTTGGCCATTTGCCTGTGGGTGGTATGGAGAGGTAATTTTATGCTGAATATGATAGTTTTTTAGTTTGCAGCAATTTTATTACCAGCAAACTGTGGTCCTCCATTCGTGATTATGTCCCTTGGGAGGCCATATTGCACAAATATGTGGAACAGGAATTAAATGATGGAATCCTCTGTAGCTCTTGGACATTCCTCTACTTCAACCCATTTGGTGACATATTCTGTTGCTACCAAAATATATGTTTTCTGGTTTGATGATGGATTGATCAGACCAACAAAATCAAGCGCCCAATGTTCAAATGGTTCAATGACTAGCTGTGGTTTCAAAGGCATTTTGTCGGACTTTCCAGGGCGTCCTGCTCCTTGGAAACTATCACGAGCTTGAACAAATTTCTTTGCATCTTCGAAGATTGTGGGCCAATAATACCCTATTTGCAGAACTTTGTGACTAGTTCTTCGATCTGTGAAATGTCCGCCACACGGTCCGTCGTGACAAAATTTCAAAATGTCAAAAATTTCATCTTCACGGATGCATCTTCTAATGTACATATCTGCTCCTATATGAAATAGGTAGCCCCCAATCCAAGAAAATTGGGTACTACGCTGGACAATATGCTTTCATTTGTTGGGAGTCACATGCTTTGGTAATTTTCCTACTGCTAAATAATTCTCAACATCAGCATACCATGGTGTTTTGACAGTGACAACTAACAAATGTTCATCTGTAAATTGATCTTCGATTGCTGCTGCATCCACTGGTTTTGGCATTCATGACAAAAAGTCAGCTACAGGATTTTCTTTTCTAGGTCAGTCTCTTATTGTGATGTCTAAATCTTGCAATAAAATTAGCCATCTTGTTACTCTACCATTTGTGATTGGTTTATTTGCTAAATATTTTATGGCAGAGTGATCTATATATAAAACAACAGGATATCCAATGATATAATGCCTAAATTTATTTACAGCAAGTATTACAGCTAAAAATTCCTTTTCAGTAATGGTATAGTTCAACTCAGCAAGAGACAAATTCTTACTAATATAATAAATTGCATATGGTTTTTTGTCTTCTTCTTGCCGAAGGAATGCTCCAATAGTTGTGTTTGAAGCATCTGATGAAATTTGGAATGGCAGGTCCCAATTTGGACCTCTAAGTACAAGGGTTGTTGACACAATCTTTTTCAGATCGTCAAAAGCACAGTCACATTTATCTATCCAAACAAAGTTAACATTTCTTGTCAGTGCATATAGAGGTGTAGCAATGTGAAAAAAATGTTCTATAAATCTCCTATAATAACTAGAAAATCCCAGAAAACTGCGTACCTCTGTCTGTGTGGTAGGAGTAGGTATTAACAAAATTATTTGAATTTTGGCCAGATCTACCTGTATTCTAGTTGTTGAGATATAATGACCTAGGATAAGTCCTTCAGTCATCATCATATAGCATTTTTCATGGCTCAAGGAGAGCCTGGTAGCGATACATTGTTGCAACACCTTTTCCAATGTGTCTAGTGCTAGGTCTAAATCATCTTCGTATGGTGTGAAATCATCCATGTATACTTCGAGCCCTTCATTTATTAAATATGAAAAGATGCTGAGAATAGCCCTTTGAAATGTGGTAGGGGCATTGCATAGGCCAAAGTGTAAAACTTTGTATGCAAATCTTCCCCAAGGATAGGTAAAAGTAGTTTTGTCTCGGTCTTCAAGAGCAATTTGAATCTAATTGTATCCACTGAAGCCATCCAAGAAAGAAAAAAATTTCTTTCCTACTAATGTATCCAATACCTAATCAATGAATGGAAGGGAAAGGTGGTCTTTTTGTGTTGCTTTATTGAGTTCTCTGTAATCTACACAAATCCACCACTTCCCATTCTTCTTTGGTACCACTACAAGTGGAGAGATCCATTTGCTATTGGAAATATGATAAATAAAGTTTACATCTAAAAGTTTTTGTAGTTCAGCTTTCACATGTCTTTTAGATGAAGGATAAGTCTTCTTTGGGGTTGGTGAACAAGTCTTGCATCCTTTTCTGTGTAAATGTGCTGTGTACATAACTGGGGATCGATTCCTTTCATGTCTGGATAATCCCATGCAAATGCTTCCTTGTAAATTCTTAGTAGTTGGATCAGCTTCTCTTCTTGTTCGGGAGTCAGGGTACTAGTAATGTTAAAAGTTTTTCATGGCTCAATCTCTATATTTTTTCTATTTGAAATAGAGGTAGTAGGTATTGTTTAATCATGAGTGTCTTTGAGAGGATCTTCTTCTAATTCATTATCAAATGTTGCCTCTATAATGTGACATTGTATGTGGGATTTGGATTCATCTTGGTTAATAAAGTTGTTAATAACATCATCCTCTGTTTGATCTTTGAAATCGAGGGAATCTTCTATAGTTAATGGGGATCTAATGTTTTTGTTAAGGTATGATACAGGATGTTTGTTAGTTTTTATTTTCGTCACACTTGGCTGGGTGTGAGGGTATAGGGCTAGATTCTTGTTGTTACTCCCTCTAGTTATGGTTATACTGCCTTGTTAACAGCCAATGTAAGCATCAGAAGTTGCAAGCCAAGGTATGCCTAAAATTAACGGATGTCCATCAAGTCAGTTTTTTGGGTTTATTATCAGAAAGTCGACAGGATATTCCTAGGAATCAATGGATAACATTACATCATGTAGTGTGCCTTGCAGCCTAACCACTGATCGGTCAGCTAGTTCCAATAAAGTGGAAGTTGGTTCTACTGATGTAATGCCCAGTTTTTGATAGGTGGTGGTTGTTAAGATATTAATTGTAGACCCTAAATCAACTAACGCATTTGAAAAGGTTTGCCCATTGATTTGCACTGTCTCTATTGGATTTCCTAGGTCTTCATATTTGACAGGTGCTTCTCTTCCTGAAAACAGGTCAGATAAGGTGCCAACTACATGGACTATTGGGTTATTTTTTATTCTCCTCGGTTTTTTTATACATAGCTCTTTGATGGTCTTTGCATATATTGGGATATCTCAGAGTGGGATTTTTATGTACAAATTCTTAATTTCTCCCAGAATATCAAAGTCAAGATGTTCTATAGGACGTGGTATAATTAATCGTTTTGGGAATGGGGGAGAAGATGTGGTTGTTTAATTATGAGTTTGTTGTCTAATCACATCTTCTTCTTATGATGGTTGTTCTACACGTGACTGATTTTCAACTTGAATAGTTTTACCTCCCTCGGTTTCTACAATACGCCCAAATCTTAATTGAAGGTCATTGCACTCCCTTAGATTGGTTTCTAGTTCCGATGTTTCAATTATTTGAATAGATTGAACCGGTCTGTTATTTGGGTTTGGGCTGTGTTGTACTGAGAGTTGCGGTCTTAAATTGGACTGGGGGTTTTGTTGTAGTGCTGGCATTGCAGGTTGAGGGAGTGGAATGGTTCCTACTGGCTGATTCATTGGTCTTTGCCAGTTTGTTTGCCAGGCTTGACTTGTGAGGTAGGAGGGGACCATTGTGCTAGATACGCATTATCTTGCAAATATGGTGGGGCATAGGGAAAATTTGGCCAAATAGCTTGACTTGTTTGATGCAGCCATGGTGATGATGAAGGAAATGGTTGTTGTGACCAATTTGAGAGGGGAGGTTAATTTTGCCACATATTATATTACTGAGCATGATATTGTGGAGACTGAAAAGAAGAAGCTGGATCACGGAACATACCTGATTGTCGCGCCTACCATTGACGGCGCTGATTAAGTAGGTACATCAGTTCTAGTTCTTCTTCCACTTCTTTGTATACCTCTTTCAAACCAGGAAGTGAGGGACAACTTTTTGTAGAGTGGTATTTTGTACAAATGGCGCAAACTTGAATCGCATCTAATGGGCACTCTTTGTGGTTGTGTTTCTTTTTGCATCTGGGACAAAAGATTGCCAGATTTTTCTCTACCTCTACTTGTTTTTGATTGGATTGCATAATATCGAGTTGTGTTGTCAGAGTCCCCAATATGACAGTTTTGAAATTTTCTAATAAATTTCCAATTTCTGCACGAGTTACTCCTACAAAGATCTTGTTGTCCCTTGTAAACCTGTCATGTTCTATTGGTTTTAGCCTTGTGCTTCCTCATGAGCTCCTGATACATAAATTAATGATGTTAGAAAACTCGTCTTGATAGATATCTCCTTTTCCCATAATATTCAGTGTTTCAATACATTGTTCCTTCATGCCTTTAATTAATTTTGTTTTTAATACATTATTAGGTAAGGGTAATGATGCATAAGGAGATCTTTGAAGATATATTGAAAACGTTCAACATATTCTTCTAATGTTTCATTAGGTCTAGCTACCACCTAAAATATTTCATCTTTTAATTCTCTGGATCTACAATAATCCTGATATTTCTTCATGAAAACACCTTTCATCTGATCCCAGTCATATATAACACCTCCACCCAATGCCATAAACCATCGTAAAGCAACTCCTTTTAAGGTAGAGGGAAATAGTTTCAGCTTTTGGGGGTCGGTGGTATAGTCATATCCTTTGCACAACACATTGAATTCAAACAAAAATTCATTTGGGTCTTCCGATGTTAGGCCATGAAATGTAGGGATATGCTGAAGAGGAATTGCCTTCATAGGTTCATTGACTGCAGTATCTACAATGGGATATTGTAGTGTGGAGGTTAGGGTGTTTGGCTGGTTCTGGGCCATATGGTCAAATATGTGCCAATAGCCTTCTGAGATTTCTAGGAGGGTATTCCTAGGTTAGTTGGACAAAGCAGGGATGGTCTTAACAGGAATGGCCTCAACAACACTCCCTTTGTCTGGGATGATGAGAGTTCCTAATGTGTGACGTTCTTCAACTTTGCTATGAATGATTTTTGCAACAATTCCCTTATCTGGACTGCTTAATGGCTGAATTATTCCAAGAGGACATCTTGGTTCTTTAATTTCCCCTGTTTCTCCTCTTCCTTCATAGAGGTTGCTAAGGTTCCCTTCATGCAATGATTTTGGGCTAGAATTCTCAATTTCTTGAAAATCTTGCTCCTCAGTTTGGCTATGCACCTCAGCAAAGGCTACAAATGGTGATCGTGTGGCCTAAGGGGAAATAGTAGGTTGTCTAGAAGAAAATCTTCTAGGTCCTACTGAAGGCTGAGATTCTGCTTTCTTAAGGATTTTGTCTATAAAAGTCGATCGGCCAAGGGTCACTGGCCCCTAAGCTTTATCAAGCTTGGGTAGTGGTTTTGGATTCTTTTCAGGCTTTTTCTGCTTAGTTATGCACACAAATCAAATACTGATTTCTACCCAAAACAACAAATCTACAAGAAAGTAGGCAGGGGAGTAGGGTTGTTACATGCTCCATACGTAGGTTATTACCTTCTATTTTTAAAACCCAATTCTCTCCTAGCAGGTACTTACACTACTCTGAAAAGAATGAAATGGCTACACTCTTCCCCGGCAATGGCACCAAAATGTCGAGCAATAAAAAGGGTCTTTTTCACCTCTATTTACCCTACATTAATTATCAATCAAGGTATGATTTGTTATCTCAAAGAGTGTACTCAGTTTGAGGCAGTCATTTGTCAGAGTAATGCTAGTAGTATAGTGCTTTAAATACAAGATTAAACGGATGCTTGGAATAAAATCTACTTTTAAAAAGAAACTTAACACTTTGAGACTTAAATCATTCACTCATAAAACTACAGCAATTTATTAGTCAAGGGTGCAGTAACGATAACTCCTCCCTTTGTAAAATAATGTAATTGAGAAGCAATTTAAGGAAAAGATCACCAACCTGGGAACTGGACAACAATTGCCAATGTTCACTACAGTTTCAGATCGTTCTGTGCACATCAAAGCAATGATAATTAAAATAGCAGGAAATGGAACAACGACTGATCTATTTAACTCGATTGAACAACAAAGCTTTAGCCTACGAAAATGAAGGAGTGATTGCAATCTTCACTCAAAAATGATTTGAAGAGCAAATGGAAATGGGACAACAAACTAAAGGAAGCTATGAAATATTGAACAACAACCTGAATCAAATGTAAATTCACAACAAAACAAATCGAATATTACACACAACACTTCTCTGTTGAAGAAATAATAATTTGAGTTTCAACATAGCAGTTATTAATCACGGTTGTGAAGAAACAACGATTGTGATCATGGTGGAACAATAGTCCCAATGAACAACAATCACACTTGGTAGTAAACCGTATATAAATAGACAATAATACCAATTTATAAATACACAGCACTGTTACTATGTAATCGAATAGTAACGGTAATATGTAAGGAACAATAATGTTATACAATAATATCAGTTTGTTAAAGGAACAACAATATGATATAACTTTAGAACGAGTAGCATAACATTCCTGTGCAGAGAATAACCTTACTATTCAAATAGGAACGAAATATAACAGAGCTAATACATGAAATAATAAGGAACAACAAATTACTGAACAAAACAAATAAAAGAAATCAAACCACATGCGACTTGGAATCAAGAATTTGTGGTACAGGAAGCAAGTGATCCACCAAGGTTGAGCCCTTAGCTTCCAGGGACGCACTACTTATGATTACTCTAGAATCAAAGATGGAACAACAATAGATTTTATATATTAAGCATCAAAATGGAGTTACAGTAATCGCTCTTTTAAAGAGAGTCGATGATCAAAGTTTCAGTTACAATATTGAATTTCATAAAAACAACAATAGTTCACCCCTTGGGCTAGCAATGTTGTCCCTTCTTATAGCAGCTGACCGAAGATATCAATGGTACAGAGAATCATTAAGGTAGCGATCCCTTAGGATCAAAGGATCCTAAGGGATTTGCCATATTGTTAGCTCTCAGTTATCTTCTCGTTCTCTTGCACTGATTTGGTATATCCTCTTCCTTTTCCTGGCTTGTATGCTCCAATCTGGATTGCCTCATTTGGATGTGGTTCCTTGTCAAAGGGACAGTAGTTGATTTCATCTTGTCATTTCCTTTGGAATGGTGATTTTACATTTTCCTCTTTTTCTACATAGGAAAAGGGTAATTATTAGTCATTTTACATTGCAAACAAATCTTCTAAACTTTATCATAATATTTCAACATATACCTATTTCATAATGTAAACAAGTTATGAATTTAAGGAAAGGATGAAAAAATAAGTGGTAATTACATACCTTCTCTAGTGCTCAACAACCATCACTCAAGAAAAAAAGGATTATATGCTCTCAAATACAGAGATTCAACAGGCTGCGAAGCTCCATGCCGAGAGTGAATTAGAGGAATGACTTACTTCCTTAGTGAAGTTGGAGGTGAATGACGAAGCTGGAGCTGATGTCCATCTCGAGGCCATGATACTCCATATTGTTAATTACATTAATAATATTATGAGTCCATATTTCTATTATTAAATTTTATTGATTATATTTAAATAACTTGAGTTTAAAAATACAAATGGTTGTTAGAGTGTGTGGGTTATTGGTAGGTTTAAAGCACAAACTGCACCTTGCCAATTTGAGTGGCAACTAAGGTTTTCCTTGCCAATCTGTAATGTCTCCCTCTCCACTTTCCTTATCCACTGACCTGGAGGTGTTCACTTGCGGATTGAGTTGCCACAAAATAATTCAGTGGATAATGCTCATTAGGTTGACATGCCTTAAAAGCATTGAGTGGATAAGTATTATCCTTATTTTCATCCCACATACACGTCCCATTTAGATAATGGTTATATGCTTGTGTTATTCACTAATCTAGAGATGTTTCGATAATAAGCATAATCATGGATAATGATTATCCTTAATTTCACGTGGAAAAGTCATAATACCTCTTTAACCTCATCTCCTCCATGTGTGTAATGACAATGGACGTGGATGTTTAAAGAAAGAGTAGGTGAAGACTAAAATCAATGCTACTACATTCACTATCATGATCATACTTTCATTTATACAAGAAACTTCTTTACATAATATTATATTCTTGTTTGTGATTCATCATTTGTGTAAGAATCCACTGGACCATGATGTGCTCAGTGGTATTATTACATGTATTTTGTATTAGTGCGCTTACAACATGTAAAAGTTTTCATTTTTTTTATCGTGTGAGATAACTTGATGCATCAAATTGTTGATTAGTTGAGCAAGCCAAGGACAGTTGTGGATGGATAGGCCCTATCTTATTAATGTTCAAACCACCCAAGATCTCATGGGAAGATGTGGGCACCTCATCGATAAATAAATCAATCACTACCAAGATCAACCACCTTCCTTCGCTGACTATCACTACCTACACAAATGTGTCTAACATGCTCAAAGGAGGTGCATTGTAAGTAATGCATGGTCACAACATCCATCCATTATAGGTAGGTATGTTCTATAGCATTAAGTGAGTTTGATATCAACGGTAGGGTTCAAAAACAATGGGATGTTTTCTCCTGTCCTTCTAGACCTTAGGAATATAGAATATGATACTACCTTAGGGGTTACTCATGACCGAGCACCAACATGACTATGTACTATTATTGTTTCTCATTTTTCAAAAATGAAGATCTTCATTTTGCATAAGAGTAAAACCACCACCCTTGACACAATGTGACTATACTTCTTTCATGGTTCGTTCCATTTTGATTTACCGACATCCCAAAGATTAAAATACCTAGAGTTTCCCAATAAAGAGTTGCTCAAGGATGCCAATACCTTCAAAAATTGTTCGGCTCTGCAATGGTTGAATGTGTTCAAACCATTGAGAGAACATGCAAGGCCATAGTTATAAACAACCCATTTTTTCATAGGCATAATTTCTCCTCTTGGCGAGACAGTAGACTTGTCACCAATTCTCGCGTTATTTTTATTGAATTTTGTTACCAGTAATGCCTCTGCTCTTCCCGCTGAGTTCCTCAAAGAAACAGAAAGAAAAGGTGGATCAAATTCAATGCATAATCAATACTTAAATCTCTCTACACGATAGAAATTGTGGTTGAAAATGCAATCTGGTTCTTGTGATGTTCAAGTGAAAGTCGGTCATAGTTAAAAGGAGTTCTCTAGATTCCATGAACCTAGATCGAGTTTGATTCTCATGATGGGTTTCTGAGTTTAGTTAGAAATTTTCTCTCTAGTAGTGTGATGTTTGTTTGTGTCGAGCAAGATTTCCAGTAAAGACATTCATAACGAAGGAGCCTAAGAAGTTATGTTTTGGACATTTCTGACGAACGGAATTAGTGGTCGATGGGAATCTCCAATTTCGATCTGTAAAGTTAAATGCTTTCTAGATTAGTATATGAATTAGAATATACATTTATACATGATGGGAAGACATTAGAAATTTTTCTCGTGAAGGTTAGTTTTAATTGTAGTGCAACTAAATAACTTATGTATGTGTGTCTACATAATTATATGAGCTATTTTTTATTCATAAAGCATCTCATAAGTATATGAATACTTTCTTCTTGGAGTTAATAATTTAAATCATGCTTGAAGGGTGTACGTTATCCTTCATGTTGCATACGATGAATGGATATTTTCCCAAACACATGATGTGTTTATTTGTATGTTCTTACATATATGTATGGCTCGCATGTATGGCTCATGTGTGTAGTTACAATGAGTTGCATTACTATGCTTACATGCATGGATGGCTCAATTTTTTCACAAATTGCCTTGATTTAAAAATTGAGTTAAGATACCTTACAATGGGTATAGTTGAGCTTGATGAATAAACCAAATTTGATTTAATCTCTGCACTTTAACTTGAATTTCTCAAATTCTAAGTATGATAGTTCATATACCATGGTGGATAGTTATAGTAGAATTGTGAGGAGAAAGGAACCGTGAAAGGTTATATGGAAACAAATAATTATGAAATACATTATATAACATACAAGCTTGCAAGGTTGTAGTAGAATAAAGAGTAATGCAAAGAAATGACAACAAATAACATGATGATTATTCTAATAAGTAGGAATGGTCAACCATAAGTAGGTTGCCTTTTTAGTTATGCGTACTTATTGAATGTTAAGAATTATGTGAAGATTAAATTTGTAATTCATTATCTATGTTGTAGAAATATCTCCAACACTTAAGTTATTATCGAATGCACTTGTGAGGAAAAAGGGCCCTATGCACATGATAGACCTAGTTTTAAAAGTTCATAGTAGAGTGGGAGGAATGAACAAATTTGTGGTAATTGTAAAGCATGATTATTGCAATGAAAGTTTAGATGATGGGTTTTTGTAGCATGGTCATCATGTTTTATAAATATGAAAGCAAGTGTAGAGAATGGTGGATAAGGAAAGTGAATTATTCCATACTATCATCATACTACCTTAGATTATGAGTTGTATGATTAATACACAAGGGCATAGATTAATAAAATTCCAACCAATGTCAGTAAGGATAGACTAGTCAAGGACATAATTTAATGGAATAAATTTTATGCTTATAGAGATTCTAAGAAAGGATGATTTATGAAAGAGGAAATGTTGAACTCATATAAGGTAAATCACAAATAAAAATAGATAAAATGTCATGTTTTTTTCTTTCCTTAGATCATGGCCAACATGAGGAAAAATAAAAAATAAAACTATATAAATGGAAACTATATACATCATCAGGAAATATGTTCATGACATACTATCAAAATTAACAATATTTGATGGTTAATTAAGTGGGTTTCATCCTAGAACAAATTCTGAAGCTTTTATTTAATCTATTCATGAAGTTTCCCATGAAATATCGTTTAGCACATGAGACTATGTATATTTAAAATTGTCTTTCAATTTAATATGGTTGTGCTGATTGGTGCATCTACATGTAATGATGCAATCGATTTTAAATGTGCTTTTTCCGTTGGTTGATCCGTTAGTTCTCCTTATTTGGAAAATGCTTCAAATATACATTATTGAAGGTAACTAAACCTTACCATGTTATTATTCAATATGAATATGTAATCAGACATGCCTAGTTGGGAACCTACAAGTTTCATTTGAGTAAAGAAATATCATAATAGTTGTAACTAAAGTAGATAAGAGGCACAAATTATATTCCAATCTAGATGAAACTAAGGTCAGAGTTGATAAGCAAATGCACAAATGTAATACAACTCATTGTATGCATGTTGGAGAAGGCATCATAAAAATTATGACTCTAATAAGAAAGTCAATGGGACTCGCACCAAAAGTACATCTAGTGTAAATACATAATGGGAGTGTAAAAGAAACTCCTGGTGTTTCTCAATTAATAATAGTAAGAAAGTATTAAATACAAACTCAAATTTCAATGTGTAAATTATTTCAACTAAAACTATGCAACCTCAACCTTCACAACATTGATGGGCATATCCATCCAGGTATACATGGGGATATACTAATATCTCACAAATATGAATGTTTCAAATATGCAGCAAGAAGAAGATGCCTTCAGTAGAAGAATGGTAGATCCTACAAATGTACTTCTTGTGGGAAGTGATAAGATAAAAATGGTCTGTGTTCTTCTACTACATATACACAAAGGATACCTGCTTTATGAAATGACAAGCAAATTAGATATGGTGGAGCTTGATGCATTTGAAAAGAAAAACAAATAGAACAATCTAGAGCAACATTATTACACACTAGATTTGGAACATGACTGATCCGAATTAATAAAAAAATCTTGGGTAAAGCAAAAAGTTTCACATTAATGCAGCTCATGATGATCAAAGGATCTTAGGCTTGTAGTAAAATAATACATGCATCGAGTGAAATGGAACATATAAAATGTTCTAGATGAGGAAGAAAGAGGATAACAAATCATGCAAAAACTTGTTACTAAATTTAGAATATGATGGCTAAGTGGCACTAGTAATGAGGATTGCGGTGGACAAAGATATTGGGTATCTTGCAATCTATTCAAATAAACGGACAACCATACAATGTGAAATGCATATTTTGTACCACTACTTCCTATCAAGCAATATGGGGGAAGTCTACCTGTCAAATTTCATTGATAGTGTTTTCGGGTTTTGAATATAACAACATAACAATTATTTCATAAACAATTTATGAATTGTATTCCACTGGGTCATGATTTGCTTTTAAGTGGGGTATCAACATTCTAATGACCTAGGTTCACACCCTCAGTCACATAATGACTAAAAACTTAAAGGGTGTGGAATTGATAATTTATTGCAACCTCATTTATAACTCATGTATGGGAAACGTATGTATTTTCATACTCATTATTCAATTGGTTTTGGACATACACTGAATTATGCATTGCCAACGAGGTGTTGGAAGAAGTGTAAAAAGAGAAA
Source organism: Pinus tabuliformis (assembly GCA_031772625.1). Lineage (NCBI taxonomy): Eukaryota > Viridiplantae > Streptophyta > Pinopsida > Pinales > Pinaceae > Pinus > Pinus tabuliformis. The sequence goes on along the minus strand of CM062804.1, from coordinate 490,825,606 downwards.
CAACAAATCATATGACATGATTAGTCTAATTATGGAGTACTTTTGGGTACCAAATGATTATTTTCTTGGATAAAGACAAAGTTAAGGTTGTTATTAGAATTCAAATATAACATTGAAGTCCATACTAGACTAATTATCATATTCAATGGTCTGCTATTATTAGTACCTTGTCTAGTGATTCATTAAATTCCAAAACTCATTTATTGATAAAATTGTTGTATGCACGATTACCTCTATGGTACTATTTTGCTGAAATTATCGTGCAACTACAAGACACATGAAAAGGATTAGCTAAAGAAAATCACTTGAATACTTTGACATAAAAATTATTTACTTATGCTCTGATTGCATAAATTGAATAGGTCCATGAAATTATTTATTCTCCAATCCACAAACTGAACACGATTTGATTATACTTGATTAAAGGTAATTTGAATAATTGAAGCATTTTTTGGCATAATACTAACATGGTTATGAAGTACATCTCATGTAGGTGATGTTATGGACATTTTTTATTGTGTACACATTGTACAAGTGGTACTGTGTACAAATGGTACAAATGGTATCGGTACGGATGCATGTATTGCATGATGATATATGACATGTATAATTGTATGTGTGTGATGCACACTATGTGTAGACACACATGGTTGGGGAGAAGGCACTCGGTGATTTCTTGGTGTGGCAGCCGACCGAGAGTGCATACTGAAAAAAATGCAAGTGTGGAAGCTAAGGAGTAATTCAAGGATAAGTATCAACGTTTTATTTCTATTTTATTTACATGTGATTTATGGTTCTTATCTATGGTTGATGGTTCCATATGGTTTATGATTTTGATGGTCATGAGTTAACTTGATGCAATATTTTATACTTTTGATTGGTCAAAAGTGCTAGTTTGACTTGTTGTGACTAATGCAGGGAGATTGTAGGAAGCAAGTGTTCAGCAAGAACACAACTGCATTAGAAGAACATGCAATTTATTCCTATTATAATACAATGAAAATAAGGAATCATAGTTAAATGGCAAGAAACATTAACCTGTATTTATTGAAATAGTAGTATTGTTATATCAAGTTATGACATTAATTGTGGTAAACAAAGTTGAGTTTTGTTTTTATGGCATCTAAAGTCTCTCACATAATTGACTCAATAAATGTTGCAAGTAGCAATTGAAGGAGAATTGTGGTACAAATCATTTGTAACCTATATATCAGAATATTTTTTTAGGTGGCAAGTCCATGGGAATCTAGAAATTCAGAAACAACTGCGTGTGAACGAGGAAATAAATTGTAAAATAGAGTAATACATCAACGACAGTGTAAATTTAAGGGGGGTAGTATGTAACACCCCTCTGTTGTATGTATGTTAAGAAAATTTAGGTCTAATGTGTAACAAAGAAAGTAAATACTTTGTTATTAAATAAATAAAGATAAATTGATCACTTGAAAACGAGACACCAAGAGATGATATTCTTGCCAAATGAAATCCCATTGGTGAATGGGAATGGATAATTCTTTCATGATAAGCTTTCTATAAAAAATTCTAAATAATATTAATGGATTCATAGATAAATATCCATTAGGTTTCTTAGCTCAAAAAATATGCTAAGTTTAACATAAAAGACTTGCAAGAGAGAAAGGCAAGATTTTATGGGAAAAGCCTCATGGGAGAGAAAGGTGAACTTTTCCATGAAAAGCCTGGGAAAATGGATAAAAATATCCACCTAAAAGTAGAACCCCACTAAGGAAACCATATCATGAAAAAGGGTATTAAATACCCATTGAAGAGATCAATAGGAGATAGTTGATACATGGAAAGAACTCTCAGCTCGGGGTGAAGTGGAGGTAGTCATTTCTAGGTTGGGTGGTGGTGCTCTATTTTCCAAGTGATGGTTCTTTGAGATAATATAGTTTGCTTCAATGGCTTGGGATGTCCTGTATGTGGCTCCTTACTCTTCTGTTGTTGCATTTTTAAACTTATGAGTACAATTGCATTGTGCTATCTTAGGGTTCATATCTCTTGTTGTTGTCAAAATTTTGAGTGTATGAGTGTACTTGCATGTATAATCTTTGTTCATGAGATAATGGAATAATTATGCATGTGACTGCTATTGAATCTAAATTTAATCTATGTTAAATTGGGGGATGGGAGCCTAGTAGGTAATTGTAAATACTAAGGCAGAGAGGTATGTGACATCCAAAAACAATACTACAACAACAAATGAAGTGCAAGTTATTTATTTTAGTTTCTATTGCAACACTAGATTTTTCTTTCAAGTTACATTATGTATATGCAACATTCATTATATGATTTCATATTCTAGATGTGAATAACTATTTTTAAAACATATATTTGTTTTAATAAAAACATCTGACTGTTTTAATAAAAACAACTAATAGTTTATAATTCAAATTATATATGATTTGAATGATAAATACTCAATAGTAGTCAAATATAAAAAAAGTTCAACAATTAAATTATCATGGTAATCATCAGTTTACATAATTTAAATCATATAATTGGATTATATGTTTGTAAAATAACCAAAATATAAAAATAAACTATTTAAAATTTAAAATTATATGTTTTAATAGATATATATAACATTATCCTGATATTCATAATTATGTTCATCATCATTGTTGCCCTACTCGTCATCATTATCTTCTTCCTGATCATAATGACAATTATCATCGCATGGAATTCCACATTTATAGCAAAATTCATGACCATAAAACTGAAAAATAAACAACTTTAATATTAGAAAATAAAACAATATATAGAAAAATAAGAAACATAAACACTTTCTCATCAAGTTATGATTAAATTCTAATAAAAAAAAACTTTATGGCTCAGAAATCGTGTACCTGCAAATTATGTGCATGCAACTATCGATGCGTTCAATCATATGTTTTCAGTTCGGACACCGCTTCCACTTGTTGTTCTATGCAAGAAAATTCAACTTTGCATTTACAACTCCCAACTAAGGAGCATATTCTTGACAATGCTAAGTAACCCTACATTCAATGCAAAACAAGCGGTAGCATTTCTGACATTTTGTTCCTCATGTTGTTGTTAGAGAAGAAAAGGGAGAAGGAACTTGTGGGCACTTATCTAATTTTGATAAAGTAATGAAAAATGAGAAATTAGGATATGGGCAATATACTTTCTCTGAATCTATAACTTGTTCCTATTCAAACCTTTTCATAAAAATCTCAATCCATTTAGATGACAAGAATTTCTCACAATCATATTTAGTGAGTTTGGAATTACCCCTAGAATGTGGGCATTTAGGCACACCACCATAATCATCCATCGTGGACTTGACGACGACAATATCTATGATGGAAAAACATATTTTGTTGCATCCCATCCACATTCACATTCTCAAAGCACATATTGCATCCCTGCTTCACGTCATCACCTGTCAAGTCACACAGTGCCTATTGAAAATCTCTTTGATATTAATATTCACTATAAATAATTTATTATATTTTATGGTTCATATTGCCAATACAAGTCATAAATTTAGATCTATGGTTATGAATATATAAATCTTTTCTTTATTGTGTATTTATTATTTTTTTGTTTTATAGTGATTTAGTAGGAAAATAAACACACTATACAATCTTTTTCACTGAATGGAACTATAGTAAAAAAGAAACACCATAAAAATAATAATTACATTAAGAAACCAAATATGTAAAACCCTGCAATAATATGAAGTATATGTTTCTTCTTAAACAAAGGAGTGTAGAAGGAAAAATATAGAAATCATCAAATATTATAGAGCTATGAGGCACTCCATTCTCCTATAATCCCCCACTAAATGAGTGTTCTTCTTTGCTTAGTTCTATCTCTACTCTTTTTAGTGATAGAGTTGCTATAATAGGAGATGAACTATTGTTCCCTCTTTTGGCTAAAGTATTAACACCCCTTCTTCATCATTAGGTTTATATGTTTTTAATTCTCTAATGCTTATATAACACTAGTGTGTTCTCATATGTTACTAACTCCACATGGGACAGTGATGGCAAGTAGATGGAATCACTAGTTCAACATGTAAGATATAATTAATTGGTACTTTGTGGGGGCATAACCATATGATACTACAACTCCTTTTGAGGAAAAGAAACCCTATATCAAATACGTAGGAGGGTGGGATAAGCCATTTCCAATTTTTCTAGATAAATAGATGGATAGATAGAGATACAAATGGTTAGGTTAATATGGTGCATAGTCTATTGAAAGCATGTTGCTGATGGAAAGGTTATGGGTTTCAAATTAGTGGAGTCCCTTGGGGCTACTACCCACTCATTTAACTAGTGGTTGTCACTAACCTCCTTTTAGATATTTTAGATAGAGGGGAGGGATCCCACAATAGGATTTGAAGGAAACCTATACCTTAGTAATTAATTTCCTTATATCCATGCCAAATATCCTTATGGATCTCTCAAATATAGAGAAAGAAAATATAATTTTATAAAGGATAGTGTAACCTCATCATTTCCATTTCTATGTAAAGTGAATATTTTCCCAAGACCATAACTATATAGATTAGTTCCTAAACAATATTGCAATAAGCATCCTAAATATTTCTCAAAATATCTTGTAAACATATTACTAACCAAGCATGCTCTCAAAATAGAACACAAGATTAACAATACTCCCGACCATATCCATACAATTGAATCCATGAAAATTATCTCTATCATTTCGCAAAGGGTTATCTAAAAATAGTAAAAGTATGACCATAATATGGGTCATTTTTAAGTTGATAATTGAGGTATACAAAATTGATAGCTAATCTAAAAGATCGCTCAATAAATGTCCTTCACACACTTTTAAAACCTTGATCAAGGTACTAGTTGAGTTAAACAAACCCTTAATCAAGATATAATCTTGATCAAGGGTTGCATGCTTGATCAAACTATTAACTCAATTGAAGGCACAAATTTTATTGAGTAGGTAGAGAGAGAGGGAAGGTGGTGGGACGCTCACACATGGACCTCTTCCAACATTTCATGGATCACAAAAGGTTTAAATCGATCAATCTAGCATTTCACCACCTACCTCCCTAACCAATAGAATGGAATTTGACATAAAAGTATCAACTATTTTTAAAATCATATATATCTCTCTCTCTCTCTCTCTCTCTCTCTCTCTCTCTCTCTCTCGATATATATATATATATATATATATATATATATATATATATATATATATATATATATATATATATATATATATATATATATATATATATATGGAAACATTAAATGTGTTGCTACATTTTAAATTTTTATGTAAGTTGTGGTAGCTAACAATGTTTGTGTTATTAGTTTTATTTCCAATTATGTATTGGAAGGCATAAATATTGACCATTTTTTTAATTCTTAGGTGATGCACAAATTATTGAAAACAATCCATCGATACATGGTTGAAAATAAATCAATGGTGATGCAAATTGTCGAGATCATTATATTAATTTTCACCTATATTGATGGTTTTAGAGTGGAAAATGTGTAGGGATTAGCTCATAAAACCAATTTTACTAGAGGGTACCAATTTGGCGAATTATCGTCTAAAACCTTGTAGAAATAGTTTGAGGGATAAAATGTAATTTTTTGGGTATGAACACTTTGGTACCTTTACAACCTCCTAAGAATCACCTCAATCACAGTTCATATGCCAAATGTTTGCCACTCGTTCCTATTTTGACTACCATGATTCAAGAAGATTCCATGTCAAGCCCCATTATGCATAGAATAGGGTCTATCGAAGTGACCAAGATGAAGGAAAATATAGAAGAGTCAATATTTTAACTCTATTTAATAGTTAAAGGAATCAAACTTAACCACTAGTAGGCTATTGAGTTTTGTTATAACTGAGTCACTAGGAGCAAAAGGGGTTTCACTCTATTCAAGTGAATTTTGTTCCATAGATTAGTAGAGTAGTTAAGAGTGGATAAAGAGAGAGAAAAGAGAGAAATTTGTGCACTATAGCATCCCAAGGGGCATGGGTCTCAATTTTTTGTACTTGTAACCATTTCTCATCAAAGAGAGAGAGTTGTGTAGTCTTACCTTCTAGCTCGATTTTCTTATAAAGGTTTCCTATGTCATATCTTTTGTTATTGTGGTTTGTGAGTGATTGTTGTATTTTTTATCTCTTTTTTACATGTTTATGTCCTGCATGTATACAAAATAAACAATAGCTTAATAATTCCATAAATCTAAGGAAAAATTAACCCTCATAGTATTGATTTTTTATTTTAGGCATAATGTTATTAAATCTGTTGTGAAGAATTATCTAGTTGAATATATAGGCCAGTTTAGATAATGTAAACATTTTCATTTTTTCTTTAATTTATTTGGTTTCAAGTAAATAACTAGCAAAAAAAAATTAGAGCCATGTAGTGGTAAGATGAAATGTTGTCAAACAAAATTTCAATCTTTTGCAAATATTAGAGGATTGAAAACTGTTAACCCCTATAAATCATTGAAAACTAGCACTTGTGACACACTAAAATGGATATGTTATTGAGAAAAGGAAAATTAAAAAGTTGAAAACAAATATCCCTACGAATGACCATAAATTTAATGTGGAGAAAAACAACAATCAACTTTTTTATCACCAATATTCACATAAAATGATACTTTCCTAAGAAAACAAATTATAATTGTAGTATATTGTATCCATTGTAGCTAGAAACATCAATACATTAACCGAGACACACTAACCAAGACATTGAATAAGAGAATATTAGATGTGACCCTACTCCACCTTTTATCCAAGGAATTTTCCTTCTTGTCTTGCTACTGCTTTTGTAACCCCGAGTTTTCAATATGTGGAAGGATGGTGTTTAGTTTACTTTCAACTTGTGCCAAGTAAGATTGGAAAGCTATATTTCATTTTGTGTCATCATATATTTCTTGTAAATAGGCAGGATTTCTAATTTTGTCTCCTAGTTCTCAAAAAATTTAAGTCATGACCAATGCTTCTCTTTATTTGAAAATATTTTTTTTTCATTTTACTGATCTCTCCCTTTCTTGGGCGTTCCCTCTTCCTTTCCACTCACTTTGATCTTCCTTTTGTTGTTTTTCTTTTTCTTTTCTTAAGGCTTAATTTGAGTATCCTTTTTCTTGTTGTGCAACTTTTCTAGGAAACCCCAACTTTTTGGTATGTTGAAGGATGGTTTTTCATTTAATATGTCTCACTCATGCTAAGGATGGTGGGAAACCCAAAATATTTTTGGTCTCCTAACATATTTGTTGTGCATGGGTAAAATTATTAATTTTAGCTTCCAAATCTTCTAAAAAAGGTTAAGTGGTGACAAATGATTCTCTTTACTTGATATTTTTGTTTTCTTATTGAGCTCACCCTTGTGTTTTCATTCTATCTTCCTTTCTTCTCACTACAATGTTTCTCCTATCATTGTTTTTACTTTTTCCCTAACCTTTAGTTAAGGCCTCTACATTCTTAGACATTTTTTTAAAAATCCTAAGTTTTTAGGAAGTTGAAGGATGGAATTTCTTTTACTTCGTGAGAATAATTCCAAGAAAGGTGGGAAAATAAAAAATTCTTCATCTCCACACATGTTTCCTATGCATGGCTAGGATTAATAGTTTTGGCTACCAATTTGTCTCAAAAATTTAAGTAGTGATCAATGCTTCTCCTTATTGGAAATTACTTTTTATTCTCATGGATCCCTTCCCTATGTGGCTATAACACCATCCTCCCACATCTACCTAAGAAACCAGCTAGCCGGGTTAAACATCTGATGATATGCCACTATGATATGATTCGAACTCCTAAGTCACATTAAGGAAGTGGAACCGAGAGAAACACACGATACGGACATCGAACATCAACATTAGGACCCTCAAGAACCGACCCAACCTTTCTGGCAATTAGCCCCTGGGTCCCACTCACATTTTGGACTACTTGACCTTTGGACACTCTCATGTAATGGGCATGCTAGCATCAAGGGGCCTCTATATGTTATCACGGGCATGCAAGCGAGCATCTAGGGACTCTTTTTGTCAGTGCTATGTCAGTCTCCCTGAGATTCGAGCCACTTTTTCAGGCCCAAAGGCTAGGTTACTTCTGAGAATTGAGTCTCATATTCATAACAGTAAAATAACAAGGAAATAACAATATAAATGTAATCACTTGAATGAGGCCTTGATTGCATCCCTACTATGATAGGAATTTCTTCAAACATATCACGAATATGTAATCTATAGGTGTAAATAACATATCTGAGCATAGGGGTCTCTTACTTACCTAAGAATCGCTAAGAGACATTGATACATCAACATATTAAATTCCATTTCATCCATTAAGTCGGATATACATTGAGCATTCATTTACAAGTGAAAGCATAATGAGAGACATACATAGCCACTATCATAAAACACATATATAACTAGCATAATAGCACCAGTAATACCAACGAAATCACAGCCATACAAACTACATATAATCCAATATAATACTCACAGAAATACAAGGAGAAATAACCTCATATTTCTTATGCAAAATCCAAACCCGAGATGAGACTTTCATGTTCCACCTTACCGTAGAAAGGCTAAGCCAAATCTATCTTCAGGAATTCACCCCACCACAATATTCTAAGCATAAATGTGGGATCTCATAGAACACATCAATCAAAAACCACAGGGCTTGCATAGGCCATCCACCTCAACCAATCAAATCGTGATTCCACCTCACATTCGGACATCAAAAAACCATCATCAGATCGGTCTCTATCCAAGCCTAACTAGGCGTCCAGAGAATTTGTGCAACCAAGGCTTATAGGACTAGTAACTCAACCCACAAATTTGACTGGGCTTATAGAGTGTTTCTCCAATTAGGGCTTGCATGACTAGTAACTCAACCCACCAAGGGCTTCCAGAGTGTTTTTCCAACCAAGGATTCCAGGATTAGTAACTCAACCCGAGTCTTTATAGATATTCCAAAGAGTTTTCTAATGAGGGCTTCTAGGACTAATAACTCAACCCAAGCTAAGGAAACATGAGAACCAATGAAAATAAAACAAGGAAAATGAATCCATAATTACCATGGATATCTAGGAAATGGAAAGGCTAGGAAATCCACTGTCAATCATGGCCATCCTCCATGCCCATGAAAAATAATAAACAACAAACTAGATGCATATGTAATGAATTCCAAAACTAGTAAGGAAAACATACATGCAACTCAATACCTGCAATCAAAATCCGATGTAGTTATTGATCCTGATGTCCTCTTACACTTTCCTTCTCTTCCTTTGCCTTCTTGCTCCAACAATCCAAGTATGCCACACCCCCCAAGAGTGCTCCAAGAAAAATCTATGTCTCTAAGAATATGAGAGAGAGAGAGAGAGAGAATAATGAGAGAACTCCAAAACTGAACTGACAAAAGGTTACCAACTAATCCTCAAAAGAATTTGTATTAATGAGGCCTCTATTTTCTTCATTTTCCATTATTTTCCTTCATTTTCCTCCTCACATGCAACTTTTGACCTTTCACCTTCCTTTTCTCCTAATTTCCTTTATTTTCATCATTAAATGTGCCAAAAGTGCCACTTTGCCTTTCCAAAGCCTTAGCCATTTCTTTTTCCAATTTGCTTAGTAATTAAACAATCACAAGTGATACCCATCACTAGGATTTTTCCAAAAATTTAGCTTGGAATAAGTGTCCCATCAACCGTAGTTATTATTTTTCCTTTATTAACTTTTTGACATCGAATTTTAATTAGGGCTATACAAAACCCTCCCCCTTGGGGGAACACCATCCTCAGTGTTCAATGACACATATAACCACAAACAATTTGTAAGAAAAACATAATGTCGGTGGAGCTTTATAACATAGCTCATTGCATTATTTTCAATGATCAACCAGCTGAGAAGTAAACCAACATGAAAACATAACATCATAATGACATGCCACCCATACCTCTTATTGAAGCTTTATAACATAGCTCATGGTGGAATTTACATCCATACACATATCTAGATATACCAAAATAACCAAACATATACCAAAACATATACCAAGACATATACCAAAACACCATACAAAAACTTTTTTGCCTCAACTGGAAAACAAAGAAGGATACATAGCCTGCATCTGATCTGCCATCTCCCATGTAACATCATAGTGACATGCCACCTGTACCACTTATTGAAGCTTTATAACATAGCTCATGGCGGCATTTACATCCATGTATATATGTACATATACCAAAATCACCAAACATATACCAAAACATATACCAAGACATATACCAAACCACCATGCCAAAAATTATTTGCCTCAACTGGAAAACGAGGAAGGATACATAACCCACATCTGATCCGCCATCTCTTGTGTACCTTCATCAAGCCCAAAGTGCTTCCATTGGACCTTAACTTGCTTGATTGCTCGGTTCCAGAGCATGAGGATATCTTTTTGCAATATACACTGAGGCTTTAGATGGAATTCACCATCTAGTTCCATATACAATATAAACTAATCAATCAAATGGTCAGCATATTTAACATACTTCTTAAGAAATGACACATGGAAAAAATCATGGAATTGCACTGTCAAAGGCAGAGCAAGTCGATAGGCTATTGGCCCAATCCTCTCAATGATGTTGAAGGGTCCACAAAATTGTGGTTCTAGCTTGGCACATGATCCAATTTGTAAGGAGATCTTCTTCAGTTTGATGTGCAAGTACACTTGTTCCACAACCTAAAACTCCTTGAACAACCTATTTCGATCTACATAGCTCTTCTACCTATCTTCTGTTTGCTTTAGATTTTTCTTGATTACCTGCATTTCCTGTTCCATGTCTACCAACATGTCTAGTCCAATCAACACCATGTTAACTAGATCACTCCAACTGACAAGATTATTGCAACTCCACGCATACAATGCCTCAACTAAACTCCTCTTCAAATATTCCTCATACCGTTGTTGTAAGCGAACTCTACCATTGGAAGGTGCTCTTCCCACTTTCATTGTTGATGCATCACATACATCCTCAAGATGTCTTCCAATATCATATTGACCCTGTTTGTATGTCCATCTATATGTGAATGATAAGTTGTATTGAAGGCCAACTCTGTGCCCAAACCTACAAAGAAATACCAAAACTTGGAAGTGAACTTTTCATCCCTATATGACACAATCTCCTTTGGAACGCCATGCAATCTAGCCATATCTCTGTTGAATACCTATGCTACATTTCTAACTGAGAATGTAGACATCACTGTAATGAAATGTGAAACATTTGTCAACCTGTCCACAATAACCATGATGGAGTCATGTTTTTTCACTATCCTTGGAAAGCCTGTGATGAAGTCCACGGAAATGACTTCCCATTTCCACTCTGGATTTGTGATCAGTTTTAGTAGTCCACCTAGATATTTACACTTTGCCATCACACACTGACAATCAAAACACCTAGCCACAAACTCTGCTACATCCCTCTTCAGGTTCGACCAATAATAAAATCTCTTCACTTTTGTTAGTGTCTTTTGATAACTTAGGTGACCCTAATATGGTTTCACATGAAACTCTCTCAAGATCACCTTCTTGATCTCACTACTATATGTCACATATATCTTGTCTCTGAATCTGATCAATCTATTTATTGTAAGGAAATAGTGCACATCATGTGCACGTGCACCTATACCTATACCTATACCTTTACATGTATTGTCACTTATACATGTACCTATACGTGTACTCTGCTACAACCTGAGCATAATCTCCATATATTTGACATCCTATTGACCTGCCTACAAGATCGTATGTTGTAAGTATGTCCCATATGATCTCATAGATGCTAACTGATTTACCAATAACTGCCTACTAAGAGAATCTTCCAATTTGTTCTCTTTGACTTTGATGTATCTAATCTCAAAATCAAACTCACTAATCATATCCAACCACCGAGCCTCTCTACCATTCAGATTCTGTTGGTCAAATAGATACTACAACCACTGTGGTAACTCATCACTCTAAACCTCCTGCCCAAAAGATAATATCTCCACATATTCGACATGTATATAATCGCTGCCAACTCAAGATCATGTGTGGGGTAGTTCTGCATGTGCTCATTCATTTTTCATGACTCATAACATACCACATGTCCATCCTACATAAGGACTCCACCAAGTCCTTTCTTGAAAGCATCTATGCATACTACAAACTCTTTATCTGAATCTACAACCTTTAACATTGGTGCATGTGTCAACAACTGCTTGAGCTTCTCAAAACTAGCCGCACACTCCCCTGTCCATTCAAACTTCTTACCTTTCCTTTGTAATGATGTGATATGATAAGAAATCTATGAGAAGTTCTTGATGAACCTCCTATAATAGCCTCCCAACCCCATGAAAAATCTCACCTCATCCACATTCTTAGGAGCTACCCACTTCATGATGACCCTTATCTTTTCTGGACCTACTGCAATTCCCTCCTTGGAGACAACATGTCCCAATTAATGTACCTTAATCTGAAAGAAATTACAGTTGTTGAGCTTAGCATACAACTGATGCTATCTCAATAGCCTTAACACTACTACTAAATTCTCGGCACACTCTTCCTCATTTTTAGAATATACCAATATGTCCTTAATGAAAAAAATAATAAATTTATCCCAGTACGGATGCAACACACTATTCATCAAGCATATAAAGGTAGTTGGAGCATTAGTTAAGCTAAATGGAACTACAACAAACTCATAATGCCCATACCTGATCTAGAAAGTTGTCTTGTCAATGTCCTCCTCTTTGATGTGTACCTGATGATATCTAGATCTCTGATCAATCTTTGAGAACATTGTTTCTCCCTTCAACTGATCAAACAAGTCATCAATCCTTGGAAATGAATACTTGTTCTTGATGGTCACTTTGTTCAGCTGCTTGTAGTCAATGCATAATCTAAGAGTACCATGTTTCTTCTTCACAACCAATACCAGTGAACTTCATAGTGATACACTTGGACTAATGTATCCCTTGTGCAACATTTTCCTTCAACTCTAGCTTCAACTCCACCAACTCAGGTGTGTTCATCCTGTAAGGTGATTTTGATGTCGGAGCTGCCCCTGGCACCAACACAATAGAAATTTCTACCTCCCTGTGAGGTGGAAACTCTGTAATATCCTTAGGAATCACATCCATGAACTATTGTAAAATCGGATACCTACTCAACACATCTGCATCCTCAACTTCCTTACCTTTTTGACTAGAAATGTGCACTAAAAATAACATACACCTTTTCCTACGGCTACTCTTTTCTTTCATAGTTGTTACCATTCTAGCTAATGTGGCTTTCTTCTTACCCTATAAGACTCTTGGTACCCCCTTGTCATCCAAGAAGTCAATACGTTTTCCCTAACAATCTACCTTGGTTCTATGAAGGTGCAACCAATGAGTTCCCAACAACATATTGTATGATCCTAATGGTAATACATTCAAATGTGTTGTGGTAGGCATACCATTCAAGTCAAATGCACAAACTATTATCCAATTATGCACTCGCTTCTTTGTACATGTATCCAACTGCACTAACCAAGATTTTTCATGCAATTCCTTACTCAAACCACACTTATCGACCAAGTCACGAATAACATAGATATATTAGATCTAGGGTCAATCAAAATAGAATTAACTTGATCAGAAATCATACCATCCATCTCAATGATAAATGCATGATGGTTTGCTTGTTTGTTATCCAATGTTGCATAAATACGAGGAACTCTTTAGACAACATCCCCAATAGCCTGTGCATCCTCCATTGGTAACCCACTAGTAAAACTCTAAATCTTGGCCTTCTCCTCCTTGAGGTAAGGCACACAGCTTAGTAGCTCCAAGAACTTGCTAGTGTATGCATCATCTGTCAAAGATCCCATCTTTAGCTCATAGAATTCTTTTTCCCTATCATCAAAGTATATCTGTGACAAATACTTCTTCTTGAATAGCCACTCAAACTTGCTTCAAGTCAATTCTTCCTCATCTATACCTTTGACATTCTTCAAACCTTCCCTCCAAATGTATGCTTTACCTTTGAGACTAAATGTAGCTACCTTGGCTTTCATGTTCTCTGAATAATCATGAAACCTGAATGACCTCTTTATACCAAGCAACCATGCCTCTGCATCTTATAATTTATTCACCTCTCCATGAGATGTAGGTGGCTTTTCTTTCTTAAACTCATCCAGAAAATACCCCTTATCGCTCCTCCTATAAGGATGATAATAATATCGATCATCATGATTTTCATAGCCATAACTAGAATGGTACATGTATTTATCCCCTATCCTATCTGTAGTGTTCAACAATCTGCCATCTCTGACTGTGTCACCACCATCTGACCTATGACCACCATGCGACCTACTACCATATGCCCATTAGTTTTTTCCTCCTGCTCATGGTTGATCCCAAGTGGTCCCTGTCACTGCAAATAAGAAAAACTCTGAAGTATCACTGCATTTACATCTACTAGCTTCTCTCATGCCTGTATAATTTGGTCATTATCTGCCTTACAACTCCTTATTTCTTCCTCTAAGATTCTTCGTGTATCTTCCAAATCAGAAGAGTTCCCAACACCATACTACTCTTTTGATTCATAGGGAGAGTCTTTGTAGTCTACCATCTTACTAGCCATTTGATATTTCTTCTTGCAAGGTATATTATGTCAGCGAAACCAAATCACAATAAGCCAACGTACCTTAGTATATCTCAGGGGGGATACCTTGTCTGCAAGATCAATGTGGTACATGTATAGCATAATCAATGTGATACATGTATAACATAATTATGGCAGCATATAGAAACATAACACATAAGTATATAACCATGCACCGATCATTCTAGCTAGTGTCCAATCATTAATGCATGACCTTATCAAAAACACATACCACAACCTCAGGCATGAAAACAACCACTACATCATTGTACACTTGACCATATGCAAACATTAACATGCATAAGTAATTCATAAACAACCACACACATGCATAAACACATGTAATCAAGCAAAAACGAATGATACTTGAAACCAAACCTACAACAATGATACATGTAACCAAACATACAAGAATGTAACCAAGAGACATATAACAACATGTAACCAGTCATACACTCATGATAATGCACTCCATAATAGCAACATCAAGTTCCTCATGACGACATCACTAAAACCATGATCAAAATTATGCAAATGCAACAAGCACATGGAATGGAAGTATAAGAGACACACATGCAATTGACATGAATGCACGACCAACACACAACCCATCTAGTTTGAGCGGTGAACAATGTTCTGATATCACTTTGTAACACCCTCCTCCCACATCTACCTAAGAAACCATCTACCTAGGGTAAACATGCGACGAGAGGCCACTATGATATGATTTGACCTCCTCAGTCACATTAAGGAAGTGGAATCAATGGAAACACACCATACAGACATCCAACATCATCACTAGAACCCTCAGGAACCAACCCAACCTTTCTGCCAACTAGCCCCTCGTTCCCACTAACATTTTTGACTACTTGACCTATGGATGCTCTCATGCTATGGGTATGCCAGTGTCCGGGGACCTATGGACGCTCTCACAGGCCTACAAGCCAACATCCAAGGACTCTTTTTATCAATGTTGTTCCAACTGTGGAGCACCTGGAAGGTATGCTTTTTGATAAGTAATCTAGTGGTTTTTCAGTACTATTTCTAATCTTTTCTGCATATTGAGCCTAAAAACATAAGGGTTTTGGTAAATTGTGTGAAAATGGGCAAACGAAGCTCAATTACTAATAATCGATGTTTTCTATGCAGAAGGACGCGGAAATAAGGGATTATCGAGTAAAAACGAGAAGCGCAAGGAAAGTAACTGTTGCCCCGTCGACAGGGAACCGGATGCGGACAAGATCAAGCAAAATTGGAGCCGAATAATCCAGGAAAAGGACACAGGATATCGTGACGGAGAACGCAAGAAGGAAAGAGGAGACCCGAACGAATAGCGAATCCCTCAGGATCTTCGATCCTGAGGGATCGCTGCTTTAAGTTTATCTTTTGTATCTAGACATCTCCGTCATTTCTGTTATATAAAGGTACCACGCCACCGAGCGTGGGGGGATGACTGTTATTATAATTAAAAACTCAGAACGATTTTGATCACTGAGCTTTTGTAAGATCTGATTTTGTACACTTTTGTTAATGCAATCAATATAAAGGATTTGGTGTTCACTTCGTTTCTACATCTGAAGTAACTCTAAGCAGTGTACCATCGTAGCCAAGGGCCCAGCTCCGACGGTCACTCGCTGTTGTATCATACGGTGATTTGTGTGGTTTGCATATTTCTTTCATTACAGTAATCCGATATCTCTTTGCTCTGATAGACTATGTTTCTTAATTAATATTTGAATCTGAATAAGTTCTTTAATTCACGTCTCTGTATTACACAAACTGAATCTATTAGAATTGCATCCATTTCTACAGCAAGTTATTGGTATGAATGTTATCATTATTGGATTCATATGAAATAAGTATTTGTGAGGCTTGAAGATAATATTATCTTGTTCAGAAACACAGTCACATCACACATTACTCTCGGATCGCTGCAGTAGTATAGACCGTGTACATACTTCGGGGTTTGCTGTTCCATTTGGAGTTGCTGTTCCATTTGGATTTGCTGTTCCATTTGGGTTGCTGTTCCATTTGGGTTTGCTGTTCCATTTTATATGATTGACGTTTCCTGTTTATGATGGTTTGCTGTTCCATGTTATATGATTGACGTTTCCTGTTTATGATAGTTTGTTGTTCCATTTCATTACTGCTGTTCCATTTCTTTACTGCTGTTCCATTTTAAGAATTGTTGTTCCAGTTTACCTTCGCCAATCTGCCTTTATTGCTTTTGCGTGATAGCAGGCCTAAGGCTGTCGTGAGCCCAGCAAGACGCTGCCTAGCTCCCTGACCTATAAGCCCATGCTTTGGTTTTCTTTCTTTATCAGTTTCTAAAGGGAAGGGTTATTGGTTCCGTACCCTTGACTGATCATTTGCCTTGTGTGATTTCATTTCCTGCATTGGTTTAGTTACAGCTTAGTGTTTGTTTCCTTTCAAGTTATTAGAACGCTATACTACCGAGCACTACTTGGACAAACAGCCTCGGATTGAGTTACTCCTTGCAAGAACAAACGATCCCGGATTGACTTAATAATGTGGAATAATTGGTGGTGTGAGAGACCCTAGTTATAGCTCTACATTTTGGCACCGTTGCCGGGGAAGGAGTAATAGCCATTTGTCCTTTATAGAGTAGTGCGCAAATCTGCTAGGAGGGAGTTGGATTTTAAAAACGGAAGGTAAGAACCTGCGTACGGAGCATGTAAAAGCCCTGCTCCACCGTCCGCTCTCTTAGTAGAATTGCCAGTTAAATAGGATTTAGCAGTTTAATTGGAGTGCATGACTAAGCAGAAAAAGTTAGAAAAAGATCAAAAGCCTCCATCCAAAGCCAAGGGGCCGGTGACCCTTGGACGAACGACCTTTATAGACGAAATCTACAAGAAAGCCGACTCTCAGCCATCAGTAGGATATAAGAAAGCTAATTCTAAACAGCCTACTAGTTCCCTTCAGGCCTCGGGATCACCATCCGAAGCTTTTGCTGAGGTGCATAGTCGAACAGAGGAGCAGGATTTCCAAGAAATTGAAAATTCGACTCCTGGACCATTGCACGAAGGGACCCAAAGTAACCTTTGTGAAGGAGAAGGAGAAACAGGGGAAATTGAGGAACCTAGATCTCCTATTGAATTAAACCAGTCTTTGAATAGCCCGGACAAGGGAAGCGCTGCGAAAATCCTTGTTGAAGGAATTCATTCACCGCAGACAGTTGGTGCCATTATCATCCCTGATCAAGGGAGTGGTGTCAAGACAATCCCTGTTAAGACTACCCCTCCTCAACCAAGGAACACTCTCTTGGAAATCCCTGAAGATTACTGGCATATATTTGATCCCATGGCGCAGAATCAGCCAAACACCCAGACCTCCACATTGCAATATCCGATAGTAGATTCTGCAGCAAATGCACCCATGAAAGCCATCCCTCTCCAGCATATTCCCACATTTCATGGCCTCACATCAGAAGATCCGGACGCATTCTTGTTCGAATTTGATGTATTATGTAGAGGATACGACTACACCACCGATCCCCAGAAACTGAAACTGTTCCCCTCTACATTAAAAGGGGCTGCGTTGAGATGGTTTATGGGCTTAGGTGGTGGGGTTATTAACAATTGGGACCAAATGAAAGAAGCCTTTTTAAAGAAATACCAAGATTACTGTAGTTCAAGGGAACTAAAAGATGAAATCTTTCAAATGTCAGCCAGACCAAACGAAACCTTAGAAGAATATGTGGAACGTTTCCAATATAACTTGCAAAGATCCCCTTATGCATCACTACCTCTGCCTGACAACGTGTTGAAAACTGCATTAATTAGAGGTATGAGAGAGCAATGGATTGAAACGTTAAACATCATGGGGAAAGGAGACATTTATCAGGAAAATTTTGCTGATATCATTGATCTGTGTATCAGGAGCTCAAGAGGCAGCACGAGGATAAAACCAGCGGAATATGATCGCTTCCCCAGAGATAACAGAACATTAACAGAGGGAGTAACACGGGTGGAACTTGGAAATTTGCTAGAAAATTTTAAAACTGATATCCTGGGAACACTAACTACACAACTTGACATTGTGCAGGCCAAACAGAAGCAAGCCGAGGCAGAGCAGAATCTAGCCATCTTTTGCCCACGATGCAGGAAGAAGCACAGCCACAAAGAATGCCCGCTGGATACAGTCCAAATATGTGCTATCTGCACCAAGGACCACCTGACCGAAAGCTGCCCTTCACTTCCTGGTTTGAAGGCAGTATACAAAGAAGCAGAAGAGGAGTCAGAACCAGCATATTTTGTTAACCAGCGTCGTCAATGGCAGCCTAGGCAACCAGGTATGTTTTCAGACCCCTCCTCTTCTTTTCAACCCCCGCAGTTCAACACTCAGCAACAGAACATGTGGCAAAATCAGTCCCAACCCCCATTTTCAAATTGGTCACCTCAAATGTTTCCTACTCCGAATCCTTGGATGTCCCAATTTGGTTGGCCAAACTGCCCTTATCCTCCACCATATTGGCAGAATAGTTCCTATCCTCCACAGTGGACCCCTTCCACTTCGCAAGGCTCATCCTGGCAGACAAGCTGGCCAAGACCGACATATCAGCCAGCAGGATCAATTCCACTCCCTCAACCAACTCTGCCAGCCTTACCACAAAATTCCCAGTCTAATCTGAGACCGCAACTCCCAGCCCAACCCAACCCCAATCCTAATAATAGGCCAGTCCAATCCATTCAAATCATAGACACATCAGAGATTGAGTCTGACCTAAGGGAGTGCAACGATCTTCAGTTAAGATCGGGACGAATAGTAGAAACAGAGGGAGACAAAATGGTTCATATTGAAAATCAGTTACCTGTAGAACAACCCCCACAACGGGAGGATGAAAACAAAGAGCAAAACAATAAACAAGCAAGCACATCCTCTCCTCCTTTCCCAGAACGATTAGTCATATCTCGACCTATACAACCTCCAGACTTTGACATTCTGGGAGAATTACAAAATTTGTATATAAAGATTCCATTCCTCCAAGCTATACAAGATATTCCTATATATGCGAAAACCATAAAGGAATTATGCATCAAAAAATCAAGGAGGAATACAAATACTAACCCTAGAGTCCAAGTAGTTGGTACTTTATCCGACCTATTATCAGGAAAGGAAACACCTATCAAATATGAAGATCCCGGGAACCCAATTGTAACCGTTCAAATCTATGGCCAAACACTGACTAACGCTCTAGTCGACCTGGGAGCCGCAATCAACATTTTGACAACCTCCACCTGCCAAAAGCTTGGCATTACGTCAGTAGAACCTACCTCTACTCTGTTAGAATTGGCAGATCGATCTGTGGTTCGACCAGAAGGTACTCTGAATGATGTCATGGTTTCCGTAGATTCATGGGAGTATCCCACAGATTTCCTGGTAATTAATCCTAAAACCCGACTAGATGGACATCCGTTAATCCTAGGCAGACCCTGGCTTGCTACTGCCGATGCCTACATTGGCTGCCGGCAGGGAAACATGACTATAGCTAAAGGACCCGATGTCAAAAATTAATTCTGTACCCTCCAGCTCAGCCAAGCCTGCCAATGATTAAAACTAACCCTTATCCTGTATCATATCTCGCTAACAACATCAGATCTCCATTAACCATACAGAAGGCGTTAGACTTCAAGGATCAAACAGAAGACGACGCCATTAACAATTTTATTAGTCAAACTGAAGCTAGAAAACATATGCAGTGTCTTATGATAGAGGCAGCATTTGACAACGAGCTAGAAGAAGATTCCTTAAAAGACCCGCATGATCAGACAATACCAGTAACTGCTGTTGCTAATACTAAAGTAGTGGAAATTGAACCTGGTAAAACTCTGAATATTAACGCCAATCTTACACCAGATCAAGAGATAAAACTTGTTAATCTGTTACAAAAATACAAAGATGCATTTGCGTGGGATTACCCCGACATGAAGGGGATTGATCCTCAATTATGCACCCATCACATTTATATAGAGAAAGACGCAAGACCTGTCCGTCAGCCACAAAGGAGACTCAACCCGCACCTAAAAGAGATAGTGAAAGATGAACTTCAGAAGCTCTTAGATGTTAACTTTATTTACCCTATCTCTGACAGTAAATGGGTCTCTCCCCTTGTGGTGGTACCAAAGAAAAACGGAAAATGGAGAATCTGCGTCGATTACAGGGAGTTAAACAAGGCTACACAAAAGGATCACTTTCCCCTCCCATTTATAGATCAAGTATTGGACACGTTAGCAGGGAAGAAATTTTTCTCCTTTTTGGATGGCTTCAGTGGATATAACCAAATCCAAATTGCCCCTGAAGACCAGGATAAAACTACCTTTACGTGCCCTTGGGGAACGTTTGCCTATCGTGTATTACCCTTCGGCCTATGTAACGCCCCTGCTACATTTCAAAGGGCTATTCTCAGTATTTTTGCAGATCTAATAAACGATGGACTTGAGGTGTATATGGACGACTTCACACCGTATGGGGATGAATTTGATCCAGCTCTGGATACCCTGGAAAAAGTTTTACAATGCTGCATTGCTACCAGACTCTGCCTGAGCCACGAGAAGTGCTACATGATGATGACGGAAGGAATCATCCTAGGGCACTACATTTCAGCAGCTGGCATCCAGGTAGACCCTGCTAAAATTCAGATTCTTTTGCTCATCCCTACCCCCACTACTCAAACAGAGGTACGTAGTTTCCTTGGATTTTCCGGATATTACAGACGTTTTATAGAACATTATTCACGAATTGCAGCACCTCTGTATGCTCTGACAGGTAATGTCGATTTTTTGTGGACAGATAAATGCGACCAGGCTTTTAGAGAATTGAAAAAGTTGTTGTCAATTGCTCCAGTCCTTCGAGGACCAAACTGGAATCTGCCATTCCAGATCTCATCGGACGCCTCGGATACAGCAATCGGTGCAGTCCTAGGACAAGAAGAGGATAAGAAGCCATACGCTATTTACTATATTAGCAAGAATTTATCCTCTGCCGAACTCAATTATACTGTTATTGAAAAGGAATTTTTGGCCGTAATCCATGCTGTTAATAAATTTAGGCATTATATTACAGGTTACCCTGTTGTGTTATATACAGATCACTCTGCTATTAAATATCTAGCAAACAAACCTGTCACGAATGCTAGAGTAACTCGATGGTTGATCCTGTTGCAGGAGTTTGACATCACAATTAAGGATCGACCCGGCAAGGAGAACCCTGTAGCCGACTTCCTCTCAAGAATACCCAAATCAAGCGAAGCAGCAGCCGTGGAAGATCAATTCCCTGACGAACATCTGTTTGCCATTGCCGTTCGCACACCCTGGTATGCTGACGTCGCCAATTACCTTGCAGTGGGTAAGTTACCCAAACACCTAACCCCTCAGGAACGAAAACAAATTGTTCAAAAAAGCACACGATTTTCGTGGATTGGAGACCATTTATTCCATACAGGGGCAGACATGCAAATCAGAAGGTGTATTCGAGAGGATGAGATCCTAGACATCTTAAAGGCTTGTCACAGTGGACCATGCGGGGGGCACTTTGCCGACAAGCGAACAGCACATAAGATACTACAGGCAGGGTACTATTGGCCCACAATCTTTAAGGACGCGAAAAAATTTGTGCAGGCCTGTGATAGCTGCCAGCGAGCAGGAAAACCTGGTGAAGCTGATGAAATGCCTCTGAGACCACAACTGGTTATTGAGCCATTTGAACGATGGGCTCTCGATTTCGTCGGACCCATTAATCCACCCTCAAACCAAAGGACATACATCTTGGTAGCAACAGACTATGTTACTAAATGGGTTGAGGCTGAATCATTAGCTAGGGCTACAGAAGATTCGGTAATACAATTTTTGTTCCATTTGTTTGTACGTTACGGACTTCCAAGAGAAGTGATTACAGATGGTGGACCACAATTTGTTGGAAACAAACTAGCTGCAACACTTAACAATTATCATATCCAACATAAGATTACTACCCCCTACCATCCGCAGGCAAATGGACAAGTAGAAAACAGTAACAAGATAATTGAGTCAATCTTAACAAAGACCATCGCATCACACAGGTGTGATTGGGCTGCTCGGCTACCTGAAGCTCTGTGGGCTTATAGAACCACATGGAGAAGTACGACAGGCTATTCACCTTATCAATTGGTGTTTGGGAAACAACCAATTTTTCCTATCGAATTTGAGATCCAAACACTACGAACTGCACAAGAGGTCGGCCTAGATCTGAATGAGGCACAGATCAATCGACTACGAGAAATCAACGAATTGGATGAGGTTAGGCTCTCTGCATTACAAAACACAGCATTAATCCAACAGCAGCGAGCTAAGTGGCACGATGCACTTATAAAGAATAAAGTCTTCCATGAAGGATACTGGGCTCTGTTATACGATTCTCGGTTCCAGGACTTCCCGGGGAAACTCCAGACTCGCTGGCTAGGACCATATGAGATCCAGAAGGTGCACGACAATGGGACCCTCACTCTGATCACGATTGATGGTTCTGGACATACGTTTAAAGTAAATGGCCACCGAGTTCGTCTCTATCGAAGACCCCTTACTCGGGAATCCTTTTGTCAACAGCTTCAGCAAGATACTGATTTGGAGATCCTAGGAGAGGAAGTGAAATCTTCCTCACCCATAACTTAAGCAATTTGTTTTTCGTAATTTGTACATAACATCCTGTACATATGTTCTTTTCATCTTTTGTTTGCAGTATTTTGGTTACCTTATTTCGCACAGCACTGGTTTGATTTTGCTGTTCCTTTTTAAAAGGAACAACACCCGTTTGATTTTGCTGTTCCTTTTTAAAAGGAACAACACTTTTGGTGTTTTGCTGTTCCTTTGTAAAAAGGAACAGCACTTGTTGTTTTTGCTGTTCCTTTGCGAAAAGGAACAACACTTTTTGCTTTGTTGTTCCTTTGCGAAAAGGAACAACACTTTTTATTTTTCCGTTCCTTTGCGAAAAGGAACAACACGTTTGTCTTTTGGAATTTTTGTTGTTCCTTTGCGAAAAGGAACAGCACGTTTGTGTTTTGGAATTTTTGCTGTTCCTTTGCAAAAAGGAACAGCACTTTGGCGTTTTGGAATTTTTGCTGTTCCTTTGCGAAAAGGAACAGCACTTTTTGGTTCTGCTGTTCCTTTGCGAAAAGGAACAACACTTTTTGGTTCTGTTGTTCCTTTGCGAAAAGGAACAACACTTTTGGTTTTTGCTGTTCCTTTACGAAAAGGAACAACACTTTTTGGGCTTTGCTGTTCCTTTGCGAAAAGGAACAGCCCGTGTGGATTTTTGCTGTTCCTTTGCAAAAAGGAACAACCTGTGTGGATTTTTGCTGTTCCTTTGCAAAAAGGAACAGCCCGTGTGGATTTTTGCTGTTCCTTTGCAAAAAGGAACAGCCTGTGTGGATTTTTGCTGTTCCTTTGCAAAAAGGAACAGCCCGTGTGGATTTTTGCTGTTCCTTTGCGAAAAGGAACAACCTGTGTGGATTTTTGCTGTTCCTTTGCGAAAAGGAACAACACTCTTTGTGCTTTGCTGTTCCTTTGCAAAAAGGAACAACACTCGCATACTCCTTTTTTTTCAAGATGCAGAATGTCGTTAATTCTGCTATTTTCCATAAAACGAATCATCCACATGCTCAGTATAGAGAAGACACCATCTATTTGGACGTCTTGTGATTATGCTCTCCTAAATCCTTTAGATATAGCAATGACATTATGCAATGAACATAAAAGCATGTTATACCGAAACCTGCATATCATAAATCGCTATTGTTTTAACAGTCAGCAGATATAAGAAGAGAAGAGGAGCGACACTAACTTTCGTCTTTACTGTCATTATCTTGTTCCCGAACCATGGTTTGGCAATTTTTATCATGTCGATTTCCCTAAAAACTTCCTTGATCATCATTGAGGAATATGAGCAAACATTTATATCTGTCTGTTGGGATTGTAAGACTTCTTCCACCATTCCCCGCTCTTAAGGAGTGCGGAGCCACCCTTATGTGTAATTGAACAAAGAAAAAGAAGTGTGCTGCAAAAGAAGAACAAAAGAAAAAATAAAAATAAGGATATGAAATCGTCAAAAGCAGGATAGGGGGTCTCATTCAGAGCCAGCCTACCATGATCATAAGGATGGAAGCGAAGTGGCATTCCCATTACGGCCACCACACCAGGGATATGGTCCAAAGGAAAAATAACAAGCAAACCTTGGAACAGGAGGTCTCATCACGAGCCGGCCTGACCACGTTTCGTGCCTACCTTGTGAATGGCATTATGGTTATCTGGTCACCAAGCCAGCATAATGGCCTGCATTTTGACGAAGCACTCTTCAGTACATACACAAAAGATAATGGTTCCCGAGGGTGAGATAAACAACTTTGCCAAGGTTATGAACACCTGTTGGCAGCAGAGCTCTGTTAATGGCATTGGAGTCGTAATATTTACACCAACAGGTATGATATTAAGTCTGTTTGTCTTTTATTTCCTTTGCATGTATCATATGTCACACCCTGATATAATTATCGCATGAGTATTATCACCAATCATGGCAACGGAATTGACAATGACTACTGGAGACTCCGTACGGTTGACAGACGTCCAACCCTCGGTTCCTCATTATATCACACTGGCTTATCTTAAAAGCGATCCATTTTTCTGCCTCGATTTCGGTACTTCACTGTCTTTTTACAACATGGCATAATTTCCACCTGTTGTACCTTATGATTTGACTCCCGACTGGCTGCTGCTCCTCTCTTTGACGGCTGGGGGCAGCCTATCAGATCGCGGGAGGGGAGGTGACCTCATTACTCCAATGGTTACGTGGCTGCACATCATTCGGGCAAAATAACAACACGATTTAACGGTATGATGATCTCATTCTACGGACTGCCACCCACGATCTTTCTCTTTGATGCATGCTCTGCGAAAATCCTTCCTAAAATAGCATCGAGTATCCTCTCTGTTCGGTAAATACTGCGGACAGTTGCTGTTCCATTCCCGAGTTCATTTCTGAGAGTAAGCTATGGGCGGGAAAACAATCCGAAGTGAACCGCACAAGCTGATCGCGTCTGATGCTGCCCGCGAAATTCTGGAAAATGCAGGATGGTTGAATTACTTCAACCGCCTGCAAGAATCGAACGAGGCTGTAGCGTTGGAATTCCTGCAAAATCTGCAGGAAAACCACTCTATAGTCGGAGGAAAGCGGATAGAAGTCACGGAGGACATCATTGCAGAAACCTCAGGATTACCAGCTGTTGGACCCAGATGGGAGCTGAAGAAGGAAAGACTGCAGAAAGCAATGGAAATTTTCCAAAGCGAAGGCCAAAGTCTGACAGTCAAAGGGAAAGGAGTTCTGCCGACAACACTGGGGGAACCCTGGACCGAGCTGGCGAAAATAGTGCAGAGCTATATCACCTGCGAGGGGAGGAAAGATGTGGTAAGGGCTCGTCACTTAAAACTTCTAGCTGTTTTGAAGGGAAAATGCTCTGTAAATCTCCCTGCCTTTTTAAATTCATTATTACATGATGCGGCCCGAAGTTTGAAGAAAGCTCAGCACACAGAGACGGTTGTTAGCCACCACGGACTGATTCGGCTAATAATAAGCCACAGTCTTGCCCAACAACAAGACACTTGGGAGGAATTGGTTGAAACAGTCAAAATGGGACTGGCTTTACCTCGAACCTCCAGCACACTGGAACGTTCAGAAGAACACAAGGAGCCAACAGCAGAAAAGCAGGCTGTTTCAAAACGAAAGCAGTCCTCTAGCACGCCGGAACAATCAGAGAAACGTAAGAAGTCGGCGGCAGAAAAACAGGCTGTGTCGAAACGGAAGCGATCCTCCGATACGCCGGAACGACCGGAGGAACCTAGAGAACCTGTTGGCACTCCCAACCTGCCTGAAAGACCCAGGAAGTTAGCTCGATTGGTTCGAATAAGGGGAAGGTTGGAAAAGATTCAGAAAACTGCGACCCAACCAATCGAAATCGAGGACGAACCTTCGGAAGAGGAAGGTGAATTACCCGAAGGAAATGCTGAGCAATTAGAGGCTGGAACTAACCAGCCAGGAGAAGGAATTGAGGAAGAAAATGCACAATCTATGGGTAGCCCGTTGCAAGACCATCCAGGAGAAGAGGAATTGGCAGCAGTTCTGGCCAACATGGGAGAATACGGCCAAGCCTCCAGTCCAGGAGGCATCCCTGATGGTCCCGCAGAAGAAGAGTTACCTGAAGAAGGGCATGCAGAAGAAGCAGGGGAAGAAAACCTGCCCGGTAATGAAGCAGAAGACATCAATTCGGGACAATCTGTCCCCAGGGCACCGGAAGATGTTCCGGGAGAGGAAGAAGGAGTAAAATTAAAGGCCAAACCCTCTGCCGAGGCTAGGGAAATTGCAAAATTGAAGAAGAAGCACCAGAGGATGCTGGGCACGATAGCCAGACTTCGGCAACAAATCAGAATGTTGAAAGCCAGTCTGAGAATACAAAAAACTGCAAGGCAAAAGAAAAGGACCACGGCAGCAAGAACCCCGAGGGTTAGGGTTCGTTTTGAAGGACGAAACCCCATCAGGAAACCTACTGTTGAGGAACAGTCCGCTGTTCCGAATGTTAATGAGGAACAGGGTGATGTTCCAATAGAAACTGCTGTTCCATCTGGCCCGGAGGAACGAATGGACATTCCAATGGAACAGCAAGAGGCTCCGGTGGTAGGAGGACCACACCAACCCTTTGTTCGCATCAAAAAGGAGACGGATAGCAAAGAGGTTCAAACGGAAACACCCCCCTCGGGTGTAATTCGGGTCCTAAATTCGAAACAACGCAATAGGAAGGTCCAGGTTAAACTTCCAGCTTCTACGGCTGCCTGGAAGAAAGACCCGAAAACCAGGACCTTGCATAAAATGATGAAGGAAGCCCAGCAGGAGGCCGAGCAGTTGCGAGAACAGACGGTCCCCAAGGAAAGATATGAGGAGCTCCAACAGCAACTTCGAAACATCAGTCAGTCTGAAAGCCAGGCCTTTGAAGGATGGCAGAAGGAGCAGGAAAAGGTTGCTAAGGTAACTCGTCGACTAGATAGTGTTGTTAAGCAGATGGACACCTTGTGTTCCTTGTATACTGATGTTTTGACTTGTAGAGCCCCTGCTAAAAATTACGCTTTGTTTTTGCTTGAACGTTATTTGAGATTAAAAATAAAAGCTGTTAGGGCAGGAGCACCCATCCATATCAACACTGTTAATGATTTTATAGATTGCTGCAAACACTATGGAGTTAAAGTTCAAAGATTGTTATGTGAATTCTACTTGCACAACCTTGTCTTAGACCAGGAAACTGATTTGAATCCTGGCCCTTTCGTTGGCGATATACAATTTCAAGCCTTTATCTCATTTGGGGTGAATCAGTTAAAATGGTTTAAAGCTTACAACATCTTTCAGAGGCAAGAAAATAGTTTAGACCTTTGGGTACGAGCTGAACCTAGGGACCCAGCAGCATTATGGAGAGAGCATAGGAGTATGATGAGGATCCCAGGTGTCATGAAGATATTAGGTCCCATGCATGAAGACTTGATCCGAAATGGTCTGGAGTATTTCCTGACTATTAAAGACCAGGCCTTCCATGCTGCAAAGTTTCGATACCGAACCTCTAACCCAAACATCCAGCTCAGGGAACCCTTTAACTTTGAGAATTTTGAATTGGCTGCCAGTCGATTGAGTCTCTATGGGGAACGGATTCTGCGAGCAGGCCCATTTTGGTTGGGGTATCGGTTTCGCAGCCCAATTGTTTGGCATCCTGCACCTGGATATCAGGCTCTATATGAGATGCCTGCAGATCAGTTAGACCAGTTCTTTGACCATCTAGTTGCTAATCATGGTTGTCGGCCTCTTCGAGAGATCCCTTCTCCGGCCTACTCTCTCACAGCCCTGCATGTCAATTACAACGTTTTCATGAGGACATGAAACAGGGTAAGCAGGGGGGTGTGTGGAGCACCTGGAAGGTATGCTTTTTGATAAGTAATCTAGTGGTTTTTCAGTACTATTTCTAATCTTTTCTGCATATTGAGCCTAAAAACATAAGGGTTTTGGTAAATTGTGTGAAAATGGGCAAACGAAGCTCAATTACTAATAATCGATGTTTTCTATGCAGAAGGACACGGAAATAGGGGATTATCGAGTAAAAACGAGAAGCGCAAGGAAAGTAACTGCTGCCCCGTCGACAGGGAACCGGATGCGGACAAGATCAAGCAAAATTGGAGCCGAATAATCCAGGAAAAGGACGCAGGATATCGTGACGGAGAACGCAAGAAGGAAAGAGGAGACCCGAACAAATAGCGAATCCCTCAGGATCTTCGATCCTGAGGGATCGCTGCTTTAAGTTTATCTTTTGTATCTAGACATCTCCGTCATTTCTGTTATATAAAGGTACCACACCACCGAGCGTGGGGGGACGACTGTTATTATAATTAAAAACTCAGAACGATTTTGATCACTGAGCTTTTGTAAGATCTGATTTTGTACACTTTTGTTAATGCAATCAATATAAAGGATTTGGTGTTCACTTCGTTTCTACATCTGAAGTAACTCTAAGCAGTGTACCATCGTAGCCAAGGGCCCAGCTCCGACGGTCACTCGCTGTTGTATCATACGGTGATTTGTGTGGTTTGCATATTTCTTTCATTACAGTAATCCGATATCTCTTTGCTCTGATAGACTATGTTTCTTAATTAATATTTGAATCTGAATAAGTTCTTTAATTCACGTCTCTGTATTACACAAACTAAATCTATTAGAATTGCATCCATTTCTACAGCAAGTTATTGGTATGAATGTTATCATTATTGGATTCATATGAAATAAGTATTTGTGAGGCTTGAAGATAATATTATCTTGTTCAGAAACACAGTCACATCACACATTACTCTCGGATCGCTGCAGTAGTATAGACCGTGTACATACTTCGGGGTTTGCTGTTCCATTTCTTTACTGCTGTTCCATTTTAAGAATTGTTGTTCCAGTTTACCTTCGCCAATCTGCCTTTATTGCTTTTGCGTGATAGCAGGCCTAAGGCTGTGGTGCGCCCAACAAGACACTGCCTAGCTCCCTGACCTATAAGCCCATGCTTTGGTTTTCTTTCTTTATCAGTTTCTAAAGGGAAGGGTTATTGGTTCCGTACGCTTGACTGATCATTTGCCTTGTGTGATTTCATTTCCTGCATTGGTTTAGTTACAGCTTAGTGTTTGTTTCCTTTCAAGTTATTAGAATGCTATACTACCGAGCACTACTTGGACAGAACAGCCTCGGATTGAGTTACTCCTTGCAAGAACAAACGATCCTGGATTGACTTAATAATGTGGAATAATTGGTGGTGTGAGAGACCCTAGTTATAGCTCTACACCAGCATCCCCAGGATTTGTGCCACTTTTTCAAGCCCATAGCCCAGGTCACTACCCATAATTGAGTCACATATTCAGAGCTGTAAAATAACAAGGAAATGACAGTATAAATGCAATCACTTGAATGAAACCTTGACTGGACCCTTTCTAGCCATGACATGCATTTCATCAAACATATCGCGAATATGTAATCTACAGGTGTAAATAACATATATGAGCATAGGGGTCTCATACTTAGCTGAGAATCGCTAAGAGACATTGATTCCTCAACATATTAACTTTCGTTTCATCCATTAGGTCATAGGTACATTTATTATTCATTTACGAGTAAAAACATGGTGGGATTCATGCATAGCTACTGTCATAAAACACATATCAAACTAGCATAATAGCAATAGAATTACCAATGAAATCACATCTATATAACCCACATATAATCTAGTGTAATACTCATAGAAATACAAGGAGAAATAACCTCATATTGATGATGCAAAATCCAAACCCAGGATGGGACTTCCACATTCCACCTGACTGTAGAATGGTTGATCCAAATCTCTCTTCAGCCATTAACCCCTGTGCCATATTCTAAGCATGAACGTGGGATCTTATAGAACACATCAATCAAAAAATATCCAGGGCTTCCAGATGTTATCCACCTCAGCCCATGAAACATTGATTCCACCTCACGGTCAGACATCACAAAACCATCAACTGATTGTTCTCTATGCAAGCCTTCTAGAGTTTTTTCCAACCAAGGCTTCCAGGAGTAGTAACTCAAACCACATCTTTTACCGGGCTTCCAGATCATTTATCCAACTAGGGATTCCAGGACTAGTAACTAACCCACCAAATTCCTTTTCTCCTAATTTCCTTTATATTCATAAATAAATGTGCCAAAATGACACTTTTCCTTACATGAAAGTGTCTAGAAACCTCTGGACGCTCCCACAGGCCTACAAGCTAGCCTCCACGGACTCTTTTTGTCAGTTTTGTGTCAGTTTCCCCCAGATTTAAGCCACTTTTTCATGCCTAGAGCCCAATTCACTGCCCAAAAATTGAATCACATCTTCAGAATAATAAAATAACAAGGAAATGAAAATATAAATTCAATCACTTGAATGTGACCTTGACTGGACCCCTACTAGCCATAATAAGCATTTCGTCAAACATATCATGGATATGTAATCTATAGGTGTAAATAATGGATATGAGCTTAGGGGTCTCATACTTAACTAAGAATCACTAAGAGATAGTGATACGTCAACATATTAACTAACATTTCATCCATTAGGTCATAGATACATTGGTCATTCATTTACATGTAAAAACATGATGAGAGTTGTACATAGCTACTGTCATAAATCACATATATAACTAGCATAATAACAACAGAAATACTAATCAAATTGCAACCATATAAACCACATATGATCCAATATAATACTCATAAAAATACAAGGAGAAATAACCTCATATTGATGATTCAAAATCCAAACGCGAGATGGGACTTCCATATTCCACCCAACCGTAGAATAGTTGAGCCAAATCTATCTTCAATCATTCACCCCCATGCCATATTCCATGCATGAACTTGGGATCATAGAACACATTAATCAAAAACCATCCAAGGCTTCTAGAGGTCATCCAGATCAACCCATCAAATAGTGATTCCAAGTCACAGTCAGACATCAGAAAACCATCATCAAGTTGGTCTCTATCGAAGCCTTTGAGGGATTCTAGACCATTTATCCAACCAAGGCTTTGAGGACTAGTAATTCAACCCACATCTACTAGGATTCTAAAGAATTTGTCCAACCAAGGCTTCGAGGAGTAGTAATTGAACCCACCAAGGTCTCCCAGGGCATTTGTCCAACCAAGGCTTCCAAAACTAGTAACTCAACCCAAGTTGTTACATGGCTTCAATATTGTTCAATGTTTGTCTAACCAAGGCTTCGAGGAGTAATAGCTTAACCTAAGCTAAGGAAACATGTGAACCAACCAAAACAAAACAAGGTAACAAATCCACAATCGCCATGACTATCGAGGAAATGGCAAGGCTAGGAAATCCACTTTCAATCTTTTTTTGGAATTATGATGCATGTGTTGTCCTTGATGGCTACTCACTAGAAATAGAATTCACAGATCAATTCAAAGGTGACAGAATGAATACAATAGAATACCAAAATTATATTGGTATTGACATGATGTGTTTACAAATGTGACAAAATGCATGGTAGTTCAAAGGAATCAGTTTAAAGGAATGATAAAGTTGTAATTTCAAGAACTATACACGGGTTCTGTTAAGACAAGTCATGTATGCACACGAGTTTAGTGAAGAAAAGTAGCGTATGGTTTTTTCATCATGGTATTCTAAATACAAAGGGTCCTTACCATGGTATTGGCCCATAGTAATATATGTGAAAACGAATATTGATCTCGTCGAAGTGCTAAAGTGTGCAAGTGAAAGGGGTTTTGATGAATACTTCAATTTGAACTATATTTTCATTGTAAGGGCCATAATTGTCACACTTATCTTAAATAATTTTGTGCCGATGAATACAACGATGGATCAGGATCATGAGACCTGAAATGAATTTTCATTGTATGATCTTCTCATGGATTGACTAGATCTAAGTACTCACACATGTTTTTATCTATGATTATTATGATCTAGGTCTTTCTGATGTTTCGAAGAGTTGCACAAATTTAGGTCAATGTTTTCAGATCTATACGCTTGTTGGTTTAAGGAAAATCACTTATACACATGGGTCCACTTTTGTATAGTCGTGTATATAAAGTAAGGGGGTTTTGTTAAAATTGGAAACCAGGGAAATTCTTCATGTGGGTCATCTTATTCATGGCTGATAATATTTTTATTAGATTCCTCTGGTCGAGAGGTGTAGGATTGATATAAAGATCATCTGATTCCGATAAGTATTCATGGAGATATGAATTTATTTTGATTATGGAATTATTATCAAGTCGACCTACAACTTCATGTAGGCTCAGAAGTGCAATAGTCGCATCTATTCACCCACCAACATTGTGTATAAATATAAGAGGAATTTTCCTCATTTGGACTCACTCATCTCATCACATCTCTCTCTCTCTACTACGCAAAAATGAGTCTCTTCTCTACTACGCTGAAATGGGTCTCTCTCTCACACATGTGAAGCCGGAAGCTGTTGATTTTGAAGCTGTAACTGTAGAATTAAAGATTGACTTGTGTGGCCTAGAAGATCTACTCATATGAACTGCATTGTAGGTTCATCTGAACCTCCTCTGAAAGCCACAACTTTTCGTGGTGGAATGAAGTCAATCCGACGAACGGTTTGCGAGATATCGACTACCCTAGTTTGAAGCTGGAAACTGCTGAAACTGAAGATGTAACTGCAGAAGTAAAGATTGACTTGTGTGGCATAGAAGATCTCCTCTTTATAACTGTGTTGTAGGTTCATCTGAACCTCCTCTGGAAGCCACAACTGTCGGTGGTGGAATGAAGTCAATCCGATAAACGGTTTGCAAGATATCAATTGCCCTAGTTTGAAGCCGGAAACTGCTGAAACTGAACCTGCAACTGCAGAAGTAAAGATTGACTTGCGTGGCCTAGAAGATCTCCTCTTTGGAACTGTGCTTTAGGTTCATCTGAACCTCCTCTGGAAGCCGCAACTTTTGGTGGTGGAATGAAGTCAATTTGACGGTCGGTTTATGAGATATCGTCTAGCCTAGTTTGATAATGAAGCTGCTAATGCTGATGCTGCTGATCTAGGGTTTGCTACTGCTGATATGAATCAGATTTATTGTACTATTTCTCTCTTCTGAATTATTGAAGATAAAAGAAGATTTGATCAAAGGGTTTCCCCACACATTGTGGGGTTTGTCCCTGGCTAGCCGCCACATCTTGTGTCTCTTGTCTTGGCTTGTTTTCTGTCGATCGTTTAATGTTCTATCTGCACTTTACTTTATGTACATGTGATTGCTAATCGGTGGAATATAATAAGAAAAAGAGGTAAACTATTATAAGAATAAAACATACCAAAAATTAACATGGTATTAAAGCTGAGGTGAAGACAAAACCCGAGCAAGAGCAAGAGCAATCATCGAAGAGAATATTGGCAAGGCTATCCTAAAAGAACTATGGGGTCCTCAACACTCTTTCCTGTTGAAGACAAGCTTCATGAGAAAGCTAACTATCATGGATGGAAGATGTCTATCGATCTAACCCTTGAGAATCAAGGAGTGTTGGATCATGTAAGAGGTAATATTGTTGAGCCTCCATCAAATGCATCCGCTGCTGCATGGAACAAATGAAA
Organism: Pinus tabuliformis; assembly: GCA_031772625.1. Classification (NCBI taxonomy): domain Eukaryota; kingdom Viridiplantae; phylum Streptophyta; class Pinopsida; order Pinales; family Pinaceae; genus Pinus; species Pinus tabuliformis. Next base: position 490,791,216 of record CM062804.1, on the reverse strand, counting down.
AAATGGAGAAGTCAAAACAATAGAAGATCATCCGAGACTCTATCGACAAGCACTTGGTGGCCTACATCTCTGAACTGGACACCTCCAAGGAAATCTACAATAGACTAGTGAGTTTATTTAAAGTTAATGATGCAAATCAAGTTTTGTTTCTTAGAAATAAGCTGAGGGAAATTAAGAAGGGTAAAGATGAAAGTATGCAAGCATACTTCTTAAGAATCACTGAGATCAAGAACGATCTCCTATCTATTGGGGAAACTATTACTGACAGAGAAATGGCACTCACAACTCTTGGAGGATTGCCATTTGAATGGTATGTGTTGAGGACAACTCTTTTGAACTATAATGTAATTCCTGGTTTCGAGGAATTAATGGCTATATGCATTCAAGAAGAAACAAGGGAAGAAGTGCAAGAAATGCCCATGCCTAAAGGTCCTCCTGCTGCCTTTTCTTCTCATGCAAAGAAAAGAAACAATTCCAAGACTAAATCAAAAGGAAAGGCTGGACCTAAGGCTAAAAGAAAATGACGATGTTACATTTGCGATAAAGCAAGTCACTATGTATGAGATCATAAGCATCATGATCATGGACATATAGGATAGCATGATGATGATGCACACTAGTTTGAGTAGCATTATGATGGATAAAATCATGGACATGGGTAGAATGATGATAATCATGATTAGAGAAGCATGGTATAGTATGCAGTGGTGCAACTCGAAATCGTCTGATGGAAATCAAATGAATGACAAATTCAACAACAAAGGTAAGAGAAGAGCTGGGAATCAAGGAAGAGGACAAGCATTCAAGAAGGCTAGAAATTCTAGGATGTATTAAATGCACCTGACCTCAAAAGGAACCTAGTGTCCATCTTGGCAATGGAAGACAGAGGTTACAAGGTAACCTTCAGCAATGGCAAGGTATGTATATGGAAAAATAATGTTAAAGATGCCTTTACTCTTGGGTTTAGTGTTGATTCATTATATCAGGTCGATGGAAGTCCGCTAAGTGTCATGTCTTGTGACACAACTCTTTAGTCCGAAATTTGGCATCGAAGGCTTGCCCACCTTTATTACAAAGCTCTACCCGATGTAAGACAGATGGTAACAAGGATGCTCAAATTCCAAGTAGAGAAAGAAGGTGTATGTCTGGGATGTGCCAAAGGAAAGCTCAAAAAGGGGACCATTCCCCTCAAGCCAAAGCAAGACCTCCGACATATTACAATTGGTTTACTGAGGCATACCTGAGGTTGGCATTAATAGGGAGACTACTACACCACATACTCCTAAGCAGAATGGTGTGGTGGGAAGGAAGAACTAGACGATGATGGAAGCTATCCAGGCCATGCTACATGATCAAAGACTTCCAAAGTTTCTATGGGCTGAAACTACAATCACCGCCGTATATGTACAAAATCGATGCCCTCATCAAGCACTGGGTTCCTAAACTCCTGAAGAAATGTTCACCACCGGTCAAAGAGAAGTCGTGATTAGTCATGATGTCACCTTTGACAAAGACATGGCTCTCAGCAAGGTGGACAATCTGTTGACTTTGAGTAGCTCTCAAGAATCTGACACCAGTGAACCAAAAGAAAAGGATGATGAATCAAGGCATAATGTAGAAGAACCCATGGATCCAATTGATCCTCATCCACATGAGCCTTCCTCTTCTAGGAAGAGGCCTTCATGGCTTAGGGGGATACTTGATGATGCTGAAAGACATGTTGCACCCTGAGGAACCTTCCATCAAAGTAAGAAACTTAACAGGTATCAAGGATACCTGACCATCATGAGCAAGATCATACAAAATGAACCTTCATCATTCTCAGATGTCATCAAGCATTAACTATGGAAGGATGTTATGACCATAGAATATCAGTCTATTATGGAGAATGATGTCTAGGAAGTAATTCCTAGACCCTGGACAAGACAATTGTTACTTCAAAATGGCTTTACAAGATAAATCATGCAGAAAATGGAAGTATGGAAGAGTATAAGGTTCATTTTGTTGCTCGTGGTTTATCCCAGAAGGGAGGTATAGACTATGATATTTGCACCCATTTCCAGATATATGACCATCCACTTGATCATAGCCCTTGTGGCTTCACAAGGATGGAACCTACATCAGATGGATGTTAAGACCGCGTTCTTGAATGGTTCTATCAAAGAAGAGGTCTATGTGGAGCAACCTGAAGGATTTGAGATTTATGATTGAAAATATCATGTATGCAGGTTGAAGAAGGCTCTCTATGGGCTGAAGCAAGCACCCTGAGCATGGTATGAGAGGATCGATAGCTACTTGATGAAGCTGGGATTCACTAGGAGTGAAGCTGATCCTAACCTTTAATTTAAGGTTGAAGATGACAAGCCTCTCATACTGGTGTTGTATGTGGATGACCTCTTTCTAACAGATGCAAACCCTCTCATTCACAAATGTAAGAGGGAGATGGCTTCTGAATTTGAAATGAAGGACCAAGGACTTGAAGTGTGGCAGAAGCCAAGGGAAATTTTCCTATCTCAAGGAAAATATGTGGTAAATATATTGGAAAGATTCAGTATGATGGACTGCAAGCCTGTGACTACCTCGAGGATCTTTACCTTTAGAAGTTATATGGTAGTGATGTCGGACGAGACTTGGGAAATGCCTCTGAGTTTCAAAAACTCATTCGTATTGATGTTCTTAGTGAACCTCCGTCTGAACATATGTTTTGTAGTTAGCATTGTGAGCTAATATTTGGTTGAGCCTCACTGGATTGATGCCAGGAATTTTCTGAGATGTCTTCAGGACACAATCTCTCATGGATTAAGATACACTGTTGGAGATGTGAGACTACTTGGATATACTGATGTTGATTGGGCAGGCAGTGTGGTGGACTGTAAGAGCACTTCCGGGTACTATTTCACCTTGGGATATGCTTCGATATCTTGGATGAGCAGGAAGCAGAAGTCGGTGGCTTTGAGCACCGCTGAAGCATGATATATTGTTGCTAGCATAACCTCGTGTGAGGCAGTCTGGTTGCAAAATCTCTTCAGTGAGCTGTTTGGATTTACATTGGATACCAATGTGATTCTCTGTAACAACCAGAGGTGGGATTCGATTATTGAGGAATCTCGTATTCGTCAATTGCTCCAGTGGATAGACATCATCTGGGATATGGTAAGTCGGTGAGCAAGGATGATCCATCACATTAAGATGATGTACAGGTTGATACACCTTGTCAAAGCCCCGAGGAAAGATCTAATATGTGATTTTCCCAAACGACTTGGAGTCGGCAAGAAACCCTTGTACAAGGGTCCTGCATGTTGCATACATTGAGCTCTAGGAGCTCTGAGGGCTTGCGTTTCCTACTGGAGCAACATATGACCACAAGGTGACTCACCCTCCCCTGGTGGTGCACACTGGAGCAAGATGATTTGCTCTCTTGTGAGACAAGATGATTCGCTCTCTTGTGGAACAGGATGATTCACTCTCCCATGAGGACAGGATTGATTAGTTCTCCTGTCGAGGCATCCTACCCATGTAGTCTGGGACTCATGGGAAGTACCTCAAATCTGATAAATGAGCAGGGAAATGAAGTTAGGGACCATAGTAGTACCGATGGACGCATCGTTGTATCTACCGTACTCCCTACTCTAGGATGACCTCCATTGATATAGGATCAACGATACTGGTCTAGGACCAGTGGTAGGAGTTGTACCATACTATGATGCTGACTTCGGGTTGGTTGAGACTGGTCTGGGACCAGTGTTACACTCTCTGAGACTGCGATACTGGTCTGGAACCGGTGGTAGGAGTTGTACCATACTATGACGCTGGCTTCGAGTCAGTTGAGACTGGTCTGGGACCAGTGGTACATACTCTGAGACTGACATCGTGTCAGTGCAGTACTGATCTGGGACCAGTGAGAGTGGTACATACCATGACACTGATTTTGGGTCAGTTGAGACTGGTCTAGGACCAGTGTTACACTCTCTGAGACTGTGATACTGGTCTGGGACCAGTGGTAGGAGTTGTACCATACTATGACGTTGACTTTGGGGCCGTTGAGACTGGTCCGGCACCAGTGGTACGTACTCTGAGACTGACTTTGTGTCAGCGCAGTACTGGTCTGGGACCACTGAGAGTGGTACATGCTATGACACTGACTACGGGTCGGTTGAGACTGGTTTGGGACCAGTGGTACACTCTCTGAGATTGTGATACTGGTCTGGGACTAGTGAGAGTGGTACATGCTATGATGCTGACTTCGGGTCGGTTGAGACTGGTCTAGGACCAGTGGTACACTCTCTGAGACTGCGATACTGGTCTGGGACTAGTGGTACGCACTTTGAGACTGACTTTGAGTTACTGGAGGATGATAATGGTCTAGGACCAGTGGAGTTGTACTCACTATGATGCTGACTTCGGGTTGGTTGAGACTGGTCTGGGACCAGTGGTACATACTCTGAGATTGACTTTGAGTTAGTATGATACATCCTTGATCATTTCTTCTTATTCATAACTCGAAAAAAAGCAGAGCAGAACAGAACAATGCAAGAGCAGAGAAGAACAGAGCAAAAAAATACAGATCAGTGCAGGGCAGAACAAGACAAAAGCAGAATAGGCAAAATAGAGCAGAACAGTGCTAGGGTCAGGCTGTACAGGGTAGTGTATTTGAAGGATGAATAGTAACGACCGAGAGACAAATTGTAGATGAAGTTCTCCATGGTTGAGAGGGAGTGTTAAAATTTCCAACCAGGGAAAAACTTCATGTGGGTCATCTTATTCATGGCTGATAATATTTTTATTAGATTCCTCTCGTCGAGAGGTGTAGGATTGATATAAATATCATTCGATTCCGATAAGTATTCAGAGAGATATGAATTTATTTTGATTATGGAATTATTATCAAGCCGACCTACAACTCATGTAGGCTCAGAAGCCCAACAGTCGCATCTATTCACCCACCAACGTTGTGTATAAATATAAGAGGACTTTTCCTCATCCGGACTCACTCATCTTATTAAGCCAGAAGCTGTTGAATTTGAAGCTGTAACTGAAGAAGTAAAGATTGACTTGTGTGCCCTAGAAGATCTCCTCATCTGAACTTCACTGTAGGTTCATCTGAACCTCCTCTGAAAGCCACAACGTTTGGTGGTGGAATGAAGTCAATCCGACGAACGGTTTGCGAGATATCAACTGCCCTAGTTTAAAGCCGAAAACTGCTGAAATTGAAGCTGTAACTGCAGAAGTAAAGATTGACTTGCGTGGCATAGAAGATCTCCTCTTTGGAACTGCATTGTAGGCTCATCTGAACCTCCTCTAAAAGCCACAACTTTTGGTGGTGGAATGAAGTCAATTGGATGAACGGTTTGCAAGATATCGGCTGCCCTAGTTTGAAGTTGGAAACTGCTGAAACAGAAGCTGCAACTGCAGAAGTAAAGATTGACGTGTGTGGCCTAGAAGATATCCTCTTTGGAACTGTGCTTTAGGTTCATCTAAACCTCCTCTGGAAGCCGCAACTTTTGGTGGTGGAATGAAATCAATCTGACGGTCAGTTTTTGAGATATCGTCTACCCTAGTTTGATAATGAAGCCGCTAATGCTGATGTTGCTGATCTAGGGTTTGCTACTGCTGATATGGATCAGATTTATTGTACTATTTCTCTCTGCTGAATTATTGAAGATAAAAGAAGATTTGATGAAAGGGTTTCCCCACACATTGTGGGGTTTGTCCCTGGCTAGCCGCCACATCTTGTGTCTCTTGTCTTGGCTTGTTTTCTATCGATCGTTTAATGTTCTATCTGCACTTTACTTTATGTACATGTGATCGCTAATCGGTGGAATATAATAAGGAAAAGAAGTAAACTATTATAAGCATAGAACATACCCTAACTTAACAGATTTTCTTCATAGATGACTGATCAACCTGATCAGTCTTGTTGTTTCTCTCTTGTGTGTCAATGATGTCCTCATGTTCATCTGGGTTGAGTGATAATGTGTGAACTAGATCTAATTGAATGATGAAGTTGAACTTGGTCTTTAACTCATTGGAGAATGTTAATATTACTTGTTGATTGTGATTGAAGATTAGATATAGTTATTTGATTGGTTCAAAGTGTTGCAGTAGATCTGAGTATGATTTAGTGTTATTTCAAAAATTGTAGTGGTCAATTTTTTAGTTATCAATATATTGAGATCTCCATGCGGGTTGCCTTGAGTGAAGTAGAATATAAATTTTGGCTAATGAATGATCAGGGTTGCATTTGATTTTGTGTGTTCATGCATCATTCAGAGTTCAGTTCTGTGTACTAGTTACAATGATCTGACTATTCTAGTTGATTGGTTAAGTTTTGATTATGTATCATTTGTTTGGGTTTCAGTGATTGGTTGATTTTATGTGTCAGACATTGATGATTGTATTACAGTGATGATTGAGCCTAAGTGTTGATATTGGATCAAGTGTGAAATTTTATGAAATGTAGTCCATGGATGTTTCTGAGGGTTGGAGCCTTTAGTGAGGAAGTCGAAGCTTCCTGCCAGTAGTAGCCAATGATCAGATCAGGGGGTTGGAGCTCCATTCCAGTAGGAGTTGGAGAACAAGTTAATGTTTTAGCCATCATCAGGTGGGTGCTTGTGTACTGGTATGATTCTCCACCAGTACAAGAATGTAAGAAGTTTTTTATATTAATAGGTTTTGAAGAATGAGATGACAATAGTGGTGGTTTTCTCCCACATTAGGTTTCCACCTTAAATCCTGGCGTTCATGTGCATTTACTTATGTGTGATACCTTATTCTGTTCTTACTGCTCCTAGTTACTACTTATCAAATACCTAATAGATCTCTTACATTTTTGTTCAAAGTTTAACAGATAAAGAATTAGTTGTTTTACAAGTTTACTGAGCATACACTAGTTTCTTTTACAATAGAAACGTATATATTCTAGTTGGGTTCAGTCAAGTCATGTATACATTTCAGAAAAGAAAATTATTATCAAGAGCTTTTAAAATATTGATTCACCCCACCACATTAGTATTTTTCCCAACAATTGGTATCAAAGTAGGTCCTTCAAACTAAGCTTGATTGCTTGAAGGAAGATCTCCCAAGATGAGAAATCAAGACGGATCAACATCTATCACACCACCACTCTTCAAGGAAAATAATTTTATATATTGGAAGAGAAGAATGAGATCATATCTTCAATCTCTTGGAGCATATGTTTGGGAAATTGTGGAAGGAGGTTACGAATATCTAGTTGCAATCCCCACAAATGCAGCAGATAATAAGACATATGAAACCAATGCCAAAGTTGTCGATGCTTGATTCGGAAGTCTGACAGAATCAGAATTTGTCAAAGTTATGCAGCTAAACACAACAAAAGAATATGGGACAAAAGCATTCAAATATATGAAGGAAATGACAAGGTAAAAAGTGTTAAACTTCAAACTCTCATAATTTAATATGAAACTCTGAAAATGCATAATGATGAAAGCATTCCCAGTTTCTTTCTACATGTAGATGAGATTCTAAATCACATGAAAAATATTGGTGAAGAAATAAAGAAGACTACTTTAGTAGAGAAAATCTTAAGATCTCTAACTCCTAAATTCGACCCAAAAGTGTCTGCCATTGAAGAGCATGAGGATGTGTAGAATCTTACTATTGTTCAACTTCATGGGATCCTGACTACTTTTGAAATGAGGAAAGGAGGTCCATCAGAAGTCATATAAGTCATATTTAAAGCATCTAGAAAAGGAAAAGAAAAGGAAGAACAAAAGGAATAAGGATACATATTAGAAGAATATGAGGTGAACTTTGTAAAGAAACTTCAATTGTGTACTGAAAGGTTCAAAGGTAACCTTCCCTTCAAATGCTTTTCTTGTAGTAGAGTTGGTCATTATGCTGCTAAATGTCCTCATAAAGGCAACCATGACAAAGGTAAGGATTCTACAAAAAGGTAATAGGAGACAGTTTGATAGTAGAAGAAATTACTATACCCATGAAGATAGTAATGCCTTGTCAAATCATGAAGAAGGTGAATCTGATCAAGATCTTAAATTACTCATGGCTTTTGAGAAAAATACTATTGAGTCTAATGATAAATTTTTGGATGCATTAGAAGAAAATAATTTCTCTGAAGAAATTACTCAACTCAAAAATTTCTTGGAAGAAAATGAAGTAGCCATAGATATTTTGAAGCATCAACTCATAGAAAAGGAAAAGCATAATGAGAAGTTAGAATGTGAAGTAGTAAGTATAAGAAAGGAACTTGAGAAAATAAAAACTCTAAATCTTTAATTTTCTAAAGGATATGAAATCTTAGATGAAATTATCAAGGTACAACGCTCTCCTCTTATGAAGATGGGTCTTGGATACACTAGAGAAACATCTCAAACAGAAAATTCACTTGCCATGACCATAAGCTATCTAAATGAAGCAAAAACTAGTTAGAAAGGCTTCAGTAATGTAGCAAAAACCAGTTAGCAAAGCTTCATTAATACAACAAAACCTAGTGAGCACAACTTCAGTCCTCAACAAACGAATAAAGGCATTCTATAGGTAAATAATGTTCACTCCAATCCAAGGATGAACAAAAATAGAAACATGAGTCAAAAGGTAAACAACACTGAAAGATTCTGTGGTCACATAAATTTCTTCTTTAATGGACAATGCTTCTCATGTCATAATTTTGGTCATAATGCTACTCAATGTGTTTCATACAAAACTTTCATGACTAGAGAAGAAAGAAAATAAAGGAATGAGATAGGAGTCAACAATAACTCTTATAGATGAAATCGAATCCTAAGTTTGCAATAAATTTAAACATGAAGAATCTGACTGTAGGAGAATATTACAGCCAACATCGCAAAAGGAGAAACCATCAACAAGTTCCAAGGTATGTAAAAGGAATGTGTTATAGTCTAAAAATTATGGCATAGCATTGTTTGCAGAAGGATAATAAAATCAATGGTACATTGATAGCAGATTCTCAAAACACATAACACATGATAAAGATAAACTTATTTCATATAATTCTTTAGAGAAAGAAAAGAATGTAACTTTTGGAAATGGCTCACCTATTGTCATTAAGAGTAAAGGTTGGTTTCTAAAAGTTTGTAATGTTATGTATGGATGGATTAAAGCATAACTTGTTGAGTGTTAGCCAAATATGTGATCAAGGAAATGAGGTGGTATTTTGATCACAAGAATGTGTGGTTCATGAACTTGACACTTGAAAGACCATAATAAAATGAACAAGAACCTTGAGCAATCTGTATATATTGAAAGGTGGCCAAGAACAATGTTACATAAGAAACACAGAAGAAAATTGGTTATGGCACAGAAGGTTTGGACATCTAAGCTTCTCTCAAATAAGGATATCAAGTAGGTTCAAAGTTGTTCGTGATCTACCCTACATCACCATACCATAAAGTACCATATGTAATTCATTCCAATTCAGTAAGAAAACCGAAGTTCAATTCAATGCTAAAGAAGGATCAGCAAGTAAGTCTCTTGAATGTTCAGTTACGCAATGGGTATGTATTTACACTTAATTCCATCACCTTTTTCCTCTTTTCTTATCTCTTTCATATCTTGATACACTAACATATTGATGGATTATGATAAGAAACGAATGAAATACTCTCAATTAATATTTAGCCATCGTAACTAACTCTTATTCCTTTTTATGCAGAGAAATGACGAAAGGAACATTTGCTGTTCCCTAGAGACAGAACAACATAAACCAACAAAGGAAGAATGAGGCGTGTCGATTGCGGTCAGGTCAGAGGATGAATTAGGAGGATCAACGTTAAATATGAAGCGTGTCAGAGGATAATATTGAGTTGTGAATCCCTCTGGATCTCCCGATCTTGAGGGATCACATTTATCTTCTACCTCTTTTTGACTACAAAAGTAAAAACTGTAGGAGGAAAGGGAATCAACTTTTTGTTCATTTCACATTGTAATTTTGACAGTATAGACTCTTTGTTTGGAGGAACACGACCATATTGTAATGAGAATTGAGTTCAATGGTTAATATATAATTTACATTGTTGTTCATTTGTATTCTCTAAAGTAGCTCAGCAGTATTTGCTGGTGGCTAAGGGCCCGACCTCTGGTGGATCAAACTACTATCTCTTGTGTTATGTATTTCTAGTTCACACAAGTTATATTGGTTTGACATTTTTCCAATTTTTTGTGAGTTTATCTTATTTTAAATTTATCGATTTCCCTTATTGAAGTTATTACATTTTCTTTACATGCTTCACAACATTGTCATTTGATTCTATTTGTGCTTATTGTAGATTAAATTAACTAGTAGTTAAGACAGTGAACCTTATTGATTACGATAAGAGTGTGGTTAGTATCTAATCAGCTGAAAGAGTCTGGTTACTGCTACTGAACTCTCGATTGACATCATTTCCATTTGAATTTCCGGTTTGAGATTTGATTATGGTTTCAGTTGAAGATTAAGTCTTGATGTAATAATTCCATTAACAGTTGTAGTTTTTGAGTTGTATCAAATTTTTATATTTCATTTTGAAGAAATATTACTCTCTGGAATCATAGCATGCACATATTTTTTACACTCTTGGAATAAAAGGACTTGCCCGGGTTGATGATTAATGTGAGGTAATTAGGAGTTCTAAAAGACACTTTTTATTACCCAAAATTTTGGCACCATTGCCAAGGAGAGTGCCGCCATTTTACAAAGAATGATGTATATCTGATAAGTGCTACTGGGAAAGAATTGGGTATTGAAAACGGAAGGTAAGAACCTATGTAATGATCAAGTAAAGTGCTTGCTCCTCTGCCCGCGTTTCAGCACAATTAAAGAAAAGTAAAGTAGGTGTTTGATTTTTGTATGCTGAGAGGGAACTGGGTATTAAAAACAGAAGGTAAGAACCTGTATATGGAGCAAGTAAAATGCCTGCTCTCCTGTCTTCTTTCTAGCATAATTGCTAGGAATTTAAGGTAGAAATAAACATTTGAATTTTTTCATGAATGACTAAGAAGAAAAGACCAAAAAACAATACAATCCCACACCACAAACTTGAAAATTCTAAGGAACCAGGGACCCTTGGATGATCAACTTTTATTGAAGACATCTTAAGAAAAGCTAAATCTCAACCGTCAGTAGGTCCCTGAACTGTTCCTTCTAGACATCCTATTGTCTCCCTTCAGGCCACAGGCTCACCATCTGTAGCCTACGTTGAGGTCTATAGTAAAACTGATGGGAGTAAACATAGTTTTCAAGATATTGAATATTCACGATCAATTCCCTCACAAGAATGGAATTTTTGCAACATCCGTGAAGGAGAAGGAGAAACTGGGGAATCTGAGGTTAAACTAGCAGAACCAAGATCTCCTGAGGTAGTAATTGAGCAAAGGACACCCAGTATCGTAGATCAAGGGAGTGTTGTTAGGATCATTCCTGCCTCTTCTAGACATCCTAGGGACAACTCTCTAGCTCCAGATCTCCGAAAAGGATATTGGCATATCTTTGATCCAATGGCCAATAATCCACAAACACCCCAGACCTTTACATTACAGTATCCTATTGTTGACACAGTTGTCAACGCCCCGATGAAAGCTATCCCTCTACAAAACATTCCCACCTTTCTTGGACTCACATTAGAAGTTTTGGATGCATTCCTATTTGAATTCGGCGTCTTATGTTGAGGTTATGGTTACACCACTGACCCCCAGAAACTGAAGTTGTTTCCCTCCACTTTAAAGTGAGTAGCCCTGTGTTGATTTATGGGACTGGGTGGAGGCACCATCAACGATTAGGACCAAATGAAAACTACCTTCCTTAAAAAATATCAAGATTATCGCAGATCTAGAGAACTAAAAGATGAGATATTCCAAATGGTAGCAAGGCCTAGAGAAACTTTGGAAGACTATGTGGAGCATTTCCAATATAACCTCCAAAGGACTCCCTATGAAAATATGCCTCATAATGTTCTAAAAGCCACGATGATTAAGGGGCTGAAAGACCAGTGGATAGAGACACTAAATATCATGGGCAAAGGTGACATCTATGAATAATACTATGCTTACATTATTGATTTGTGTATTAGGTGCTCGAGGCGCAGTACAAGGCTAAAACCAACTGAACATGATGCGATCACTAGGGACAGCAAAGTGTCTGGTGGAAGCATTACTCGTACTGAAATCGGTAACCTGCTAGAAGATTTCAAAATGAATATCCTGGGAACCTTAACAACACAGTTCGACATCATGTAAGCCAAGCAGAAGCAGGTCAAAGAAAAACAAAACTTGGTTATTTTTTCCCTCGATGTAGGAAGAAACATAGTCATAAAGAATTCCCACTGGATATGGTACAAACCAGGATTAAAAGTGGTCTTCAAGGAGGCAGAGGAAGAAGTGAAACCAATCTACCTGTCAAACCAACATCACCAATGGCAAGCACGGAAAACAAGTATGCCTACCAACCCGTCTTCATTCTTTCAGCCTTCATAATATAATTCTCAGCAATACACAGGAGCTACAAGGTAGAACTAGCCACCTTTTCCTAATTGGTCACCACAAGAATTTTCTATTCCACCTTGGTCCAATCAGTCAAATCCGAACAATAGTTGGCCAAATTCCTCTTACTTTCCATCATTTTGGCAGAACAATCCATATCCATCTTAATGGTCCCCCTCCACTTCACAAAACCAAAATTGGCAATCAAGCTGGCAAAGACCTACAAACCAGTCAGTAGGGATAGTACCCCCTGCCTCAACCTACACTACTAGAACCTTACACATTGCAGTAGAATCCTCAACCCAATTTATGTCCGCAACTCCCAACCGAACCCAACCCAAATCCTAACAATAGGCCAGTCCAGTCAGTACAAAATATTGATGGTCTGGATCTAGAAACCGAGTTGAGAGAATGTAATGAAATCAAATTGAGGTCTGGATGAATAATCGCGCCAAAGGATGACAAAAATATGCAATTGGAAGAACCACTACCTATAGAACAAACACGTCAAAGGGAGAATATAGTCAAGGAGGAAAGACACAAACAGAATATTACCTCTTCTTCGCCATTCCTAGAAAGATTGATTATAACTCGCCTAACCGAATATCCCGACTTCGATCTCCTGGGAGAATTAAAAAGTATTTGCATAAAAATACCCCTCCTCCAAGCTATTCAAGACATTCTGTCACACGGAATTAGTCAAGGGTGCGGACACAACTGACCTTCCTAGAAGTCTAAGACATTCTAATGACAAACAAAACAAACTGGAGCTATCCTTCTCTAAACATACATTATGATATGAGAAATCAAGTGTTTCGTTCTTACCTTTGTCCAAACGCTGTTGTAGAAGTCCAAGCTTTGTTAATCTGGATGAGCTCCTCCTTTTCTCCAAAACCTGTAATCACCAACAGTCAAACAATTAAATAGCACCTGATTATAACATAAAACAAAGCATATTCAACACATAGACCAAGGAGTACATGAAATAACCCATAAACAACAAGTTATTGAGAAGAATGGACCAATTTGCATTAAAGGTAATCAAAAGGAACCATTACAACCTGAGCCTTGGTGTTGTGCAAGCTCCTTCCAGGGTCCACAAGAGTCTTCCTCTACTTTGACAAAGCTCACCCACTTCCAAATAGAACAAGAAAAGATGGCAATCTCTCCTCACAAGCTTCTAAATGGGAGTCCTAATTCCTGCAGCATTTACCCTTAGAAATCTATAGCTTTCAACCTCCTTCCTTCTGGCCCAATGCCTGTATTTATAGTGCTCAAGAGGAAGTTAATCAGGTCCACCATCAATGGGATAGTCTCCTCTTTGGATGGGATCACTCCCTTATTGATGGGATAAGTTCCTCTTTGGTAGGAGTGCATGAACCATCTGGAGGCGCTCAATACACATCAAACAACCTTCTAGAATGCTCTAGAAATGACCACAAGTAAGTTTTTGAAGATAAAACTTGCGCATTTTAACCTTTTCAGAGGGACGCACCTGCCCCTTTAGATACAGAGCGTCCTCGGACGCAGACCTTATGAACAATAGGTGCGTACCCGCAGGCAAGGCTTGAGAGAACCTGCGTACCCAGAGATAAACATATTTATAAAGACTTTCTCTCTTTCTTGGAGTTTGACATGAATAGCAGAGGCATAAGACTTGCTCAAGAGGGTAGTATGACTGTTGATAGAGCCATACCAACTGTAAATAGCCATGGTGACATTTTTTAGTGTAACAGATTGCCCCCTAAAGTGCGAAGCCTGGAATAGATTAGGGTTTTGTATTATCTAGGAAGGGTGAAGCGCTTTATCATTTCGAGGATTATCTCGTGGAGAACCTGGTTGGAACCTGCAATTTTCAACACAAAATACATGGATAAGATTATATCATCACTGAGGTAGGCATTCCCATACTCAGATTTAAAATTTTAACTAACAGACTAACTACTCTGATACAGAAATGATTTTGCAGTACATCATAATCATAGACTTTTGTAGACACAGTATGGGCGCAGCCATCTGTTTATGATTAGTCTACTTAGATAATGAATACAAAACTCCTTGCAGCCTGGATGTTAAAGATTTGATCCAGGGTCTTCATTCCTATTTCTCGAATTGGTACGATTCTATCCATGTGAATAAATGAGTCGATGTCGAACATGGTAGAAACCACTTGATTACCAATCAATGATGTGAACTGTTAACAAGCGTGAGAGAGACCACCAATAATGTCAATGGTTCTCAAAGTACCCAGTACAATCCATGAGATGTGAATGAATGAGTTGATGTCGAACATTTCATGGAATCCTTCGATCGAAAGTCAATGATGTAAACTGACGTCAAAGGCGAGAAACCTGCCATTGATGCATGCAGATTTCAAGGCACTGACGATTTCTAAGTCATCTCTCTAGATAATGTGCTGATGTCGATAGAAAGTGACCCGTTGCGGGCAAGCCCACAACACGAAATCATTGTTCAAGTTGAAGAAATATTGCTGTAAGGACTGACTCAGGGATGGTCAAATGGATGACAAGTATTTTGCAGATGAAAGTTTTGTTTGCAGACCTCTTGGACACATAACGACACGACAGATGGTTTGGTGCTCAATAACTCAAAGTTAATCCCCGAAACCCGATTGAAGACTTTCAAAAGTGGTTTGATCGACTGTGAGGTAAAAGATTTCCCAACCCAGGTGAATGAAAAAGTGTCGTGTCCAAGAGTGGTAATAAAGTTTCTTCTGAGACAAAAGGTAACAAATAGGCTCATTCTTCTCTCTTTTCCCCCACCATTTCTGGCAAGTACCTCTTTATTTTTAACAAGCTTGAGGAGGATAACATATGCTTGATTATAAGCTCATCCTTCGGATGAGTCCAACCCAGTTTTGATTCGAACCCTATGAAGGAGTGGTTCGTTCCTGTTTGTAATTGAACAGGTCCTTTACTGTGAAATGTTTAACGAGCCCAGTATAGGAGAAACTCGGCGTTTTTCAATTTTAGAGAGTCTGAAAAACTTAAGGAAACTCCAAGTTGAACTTTTTCGCAAATTTG
Organism: Pinus tabuliformis; assembly: GCA_031772625.1. Classification (NCBI taxonomy): domain Eukaryota; kingdom Viridiplantae; phylum Streptophyta; class Pinopsida; order Pinales; family Pinaceae; genus Pinus; species Pinus tabuliformis. The sequence continues at coordinate 490,775,701 of CM062804.1, read as the reverse complement.
TGTCCCTCAAGCCCGAAAAAGTATAAAATAATACCTGGGGGAACCGCTTGATCTTGCGACCAAGGAGTACTTTCATAATTAGTGTCACTGACCTGAAAAGTAAAAAGCGATCAAGGACACGTCGTTTTATTTCCGTATCGAGTTTGAAACGACAAAAACACGGCAATCTTTTCCTGATTTTACGGTCAGAAACGAGCTATAAGGGGACCGTCTTTTAATTCCGTTTTAACGAGTGTAAAAGAAACGCTCGGCAATCTTTTCATGTTTTAGGAGTCAGAAAAGGGCTTAAAAGATGACTCTGATATTTTGTTTGTGAAAAAATGACAATTTCACTCTAAGTCCCTTTGTCCTGCACAAAAGCGACACATTGCTCATACCTGTTTAAGATAGGAAAAAATTCATCGAAAAACATCTTTCCATGGTGAAAAATGAACAAATTCATCCAAAAAACCTATAAAAAGACTTTTTACCATGTCATTTTTACCGTTTGACTGTTGAGGTTGAAAAAGGAGCTTTTGACAAGAAACTTCCCGTGGTCACTGCGGAAAATCCGACCGTTAGAATCGAACGCCGTCTCTTCCAGGTATTTCACAACATCCTCCTTGTCAATTTCATCCGTTTAGAATTTTATTTTAGGTTTCATTTTTGATTTTTGGGGGGTTTTGGGTTTTGGAAACCGCCCTGCGGGGGACGCAGGTTTCCTAAAGGCTGACCTGCGTCCCCCGACTTTTTCCTACACAGGGAAAAGGTCGGGGGACGCAGGTTACCTTCAGGCCACCTGCGTCCCGGCGCACTGTGCGCCAAATGCGGGGTGCGTCCTCCGCAAAACGCGGATTTTGAAACCCCAAACTCCCAAACTAACCATTGAAATTACCCAAATTTTATTTTAATGCCTGTTTGTTCATGTGTAGGGCACTTATCATGCTGGATTGGAGAGAAAGAGAGCATGAGGAGGTTGATGAAGCTGCAATCAATCATCAACCTTCCCTCGATGCCCTAAGAGGATGCAGATTATACAAATACTGGGCCATACCCGGTATGAGAGCTCAGGTAAGATTTTTGGAGTGGCTGGTCGAGAGATGGAATGTTCAAGAGCAATGATTTTATATCGGCGGGCAACAACTCGAGATAGAGCCTGCTGATATCTACTTTCTCACTGGCTTGCCGAACAGAGTTGAGCAACTCAATCTGGCTGGGACTAGGCCGGGTGGCCAATCCCTTGATAGTCTCCGAGCAGATTGGTGCCTACCTGATCGAGAGCATAAGAAAGGCATAGAGATCAAATATGTCTCTCAGCGTGAACTCATGGTCTTAGCTTTCACTGTGACCAGGATTTGTGGCTCAGGCACTTTACATATTGCTACTGGGTCTCAATTTCGGATGGCAATTGATTGTCTCCAAGGCACCATTTTCAACTGGTGTGATGCGCTGTTGGCTAACTTGAAAGCCCAACTGACCAAGGCAAAGACCGGGAGACTAAAGACCTTTGGATATGGGCCTATAGTCGTGAGCTTTGCCTTAGAGAGGATTCCAATGCTAATCCCTCAGCATCTCACTGTTGATATTTCGGGTCCTCAGGAGCCAAAGCTGGTACGATGGGTTGCGGTGATGGCCCGGCATCCGGACGAGGGTGCGGCAGTTGTTCGATTCACTGACAGTTATTTTCACTGGTTAGAGGACCAGGTGTTTGCGCTTCAGGACTTTCCGTATGCCGGAATAGATTTTCGAGGTGATCCGGACATGGTTCTTCCACAGGGAGAACAATGGGATGACAGAGGTACTTTATTTTTCACGAGTTTTCAATTTATGTATTTTTTTTGTTTTTTATATATATCGTCTCGAAACTGACAGTAGAATTTTCAAAATGCAGATGTTGGTCCACAGCGTCCAGCCAACCTCCGGCCTTTCGAGAGGACACATCCAGTTGCACCGGTACCGGCCCCACAGGACGCGGTGGCTGCAGAGGTACTAGCTGAGTTGGAGCATGATCTACAGCGTCTGACGGCGGATATACCGGAGACTTCTATGGATGATATTCCTATCAGACTTCAGCGCTACGTAGTCGCGGTCCCTGGACCGTTGACGAGATTTTTGCGCAAGGTAGCCCGTGCAGTGGTGTCGTATAGGGAGCACCACCAGTGATTGGCCAGTCACTTTGTAGACACATGTGACATTTTTGACTTTTTGTACTTATCATTTTGCCGATCATAAGGTGTTTTTCAACCTATGATCGAAGACGATGTATATTTTTTGACACACTCCTATCTATATATATATCACTATTACCGGCTCATCTTGTTTAACATGTATGATGAAATGTTTTTTAAATTTACTTGCATGATTATCGTAAATGTCTGTCCAACACTCGAGAAGCAATTGCATCTGCTAATTTATTTAAGGACCTTGGAATATGCTCATATTCAATGTAATCAAATTCACGTTCCAAGAGACGCACTCTCAAAAACAACCTTAATAACACAGGATTTCTAATGGCATAAACTCTATTAAGTTGTAATACAACAAGTTCAGAATCTAACCTCACTATCAAACGTCGAATTCCAAATGAAATAGATTCGGATAATAATTCAACCACTGCACTGTATTCTGCAATGTTATTCGCTGTTTGACCGAGGCTTACCCCATGCATAGAAACTAACTCGTCAGAGGGTGAATAGATAACCCAAGCTGCGGAAGAGATATTCTGTGTATTATGACAAGCACCATCAGCAAATCCAATGTATGTTTGGAGGGGCGTCAACATCTACAATATCAAGAGCAAAACCAAGATAAGCCAGAATAACGACGAAAAACACACTCACTAAGCTAAGCACACTGACTAACTAACAATCATACTAGCTAGAAAGAAAACCTAACCTAACTAAAAATTCTCCATACCCACTATTTAAGCATAATACCTCTTTAGGTAAAGTCCATTTCTGGGTTTATCCAAAGAGTCCCCATCAAAATCTACCAGCTCATAAGCCCCTTTTGCTAGCTTTCACTTTACAATATAGGGTCCATGCCACATAGGAACGAATTTTCCGGCACCTAGCTTATCGTTAGCTTGATCATATAAGAGCACTAGGTCTCCCTCCGAAAAACTTCGAGCGGTCACATTTCTATCATACTGAGCTTTCATTCGCTTCGCGTGAGTCTCGATTGCCAATGCAGCGTCACGTCGAGTCTCATCTAATTTAGCTAAGTACAATAAACGTTTCTCCTCTTCGGAAGTAGCTGGAAGTAATTCGACAGCCATTTGAAGTGATGGGATTTCACATTCAATGGGTAACACTGCTTCTAAGCCATAAACTAGCTGGAAAGGAGTGAACCCTGTTGAGGTTTTCATTGAGGTTCGGTATGCCCATAGCGCCGAAAATAACATGTTATGCCAATTCGACCGATGAATACCAATGGTTCATCGGATCATGATAACCAGAACTTTGTTGATAGACTCAACCAAACCGTTGGCTTGCGGATAATAAGGAGTAGAGCTGTCATGGCGCAAACCAAGCTAGCTTGTAAGTTCAGTCATCATGGTGTTTCAAAAATGGCTCCCATGGTCAGTAATAATTGCTTGTGGGACACCAAACCTAGTTATTATATGATTGAATATGAAAACTGCAGCTGTTTTGCCGCTTGCGTCGAATGTAGGCATCGCCTCGGCCCATTTAGTGAAATAATCAACCGCGAGGATGATATACGCATGCCCCCCGGCCGAGTGAGGGTTACAAGTGATAAAGTCGATACCCCATTTGGCGAATGGACCAACGGCAATTATAGGGTGGAGAGGAGTAGGTGGTGCGCGCATCTTTCGATCAAACACTTGGCAGTTGTGGCACTTCCGGACTGCAATGATACAATCTTTAAACATAGATGGCCAGAAGTAACCAGCGCGCAACACCTTCTGAGCTGTGGCATACCCAGACATATGACCGCCACATGCTCCAGAGTGACAATCATTCAAAACTCTCTCAGCCTCCTCGTGAGTTAGACAACGTCAAAAAACTAAGTCTGCCCCCCGGCGATAAAGTGTATCTCCAATAATTTTGTATTGCTGGGATTGAAACCTAATTTTTCGACGTTCCGCTTTTGAAGCTTCAGGCCGAAAGGTTTGGGTTTGGAGATAGATGATTATATCCCCGAACCACGGATCTAAAGTACTGATAAGAAACAAAGATTCGTCCTCAATGGACTCTTCGGCCACAGTCTCGGTGTCAGTACGCGGGAAATCACACATCAATTCCGCAAAAACTAAGGATTTCTTAGACTTGGACTTCTCGAACTCCAAGTCGAAGTCTTGCAGGATAACGATCCATTTATAGTACTTGCCCCCTAGCAATTGTTTTGTCAAAATGTAAATCATAGGGTTGCAATCCGAAATAACTGTAGTTTTACGGAGAAGAATGTAGTGACGAAAACGCTGAACAGCTTGAACGGCTGCCAGGGCCAATTTCTCCACATGTGAATATTTTAGCTCAGTGAGATTTAAGGTTTGACTGAGATAATATATCACATGTTCCGCTCCGAATTCATCTTCTTGAACTAACACCATTCCAATAGTGGAATGTGAAGCTGCGAGGTATAAGAAGTAGTCCTGGTTGTAGTTGGGAGGATGCAACAACGGTGCATGGGTCAACGCGTGTTTAAGTGCATCAAAAGATTGTTGGGCAATCTCGTCCCAAAAGAATTGAACGTTCTGTTTCAACAACCGTGTAAAACCTTTAGTGACCTCGGCGTAGTTTGGGATGAATCGACGTAAAAAGTTCGCTTTCCCCTGCAAACTTTGGAGTTGGCGCAAACTCGAAGGAGGAGGCAATTTGATGATCGCCTCGACTTTCGAGGGATCGACGCGAATGCCGGCTTTTGAAACAACAAATCCTAGCAATCGACCTGTTTCTATACAGAAAACACACTTGTGGGGATTCAACCGAATTCGATAATGCCTACACCTCATAAAGATTGCTCGTAGGTGGTCAAGGTGATCAGCTCGCCGTAAAGAATGAGCAGGCAAATCATCGAGATACGGTTGCACAATGTGCTTGATGTCGTGAAATGCGTAAGACATCGCCCGTTGAAAAGTGGCCCCGGCATTCTTAAGCCCAAAAGGTAATTTGCAATAAGAAAATGTCCCCCATGGACAAATGAATGTCGTTTTTGGTTGGTCGGTAGGTAGAATATTGATTTGATTATAGCCCGAAAAACCATCCATGAAGGAAAACATTTCACTTCCGGCACAATCATCAATAATTTGATCGATATAAGGCGTAGGATAGTTGTCTTTTGGACAAGCTCGATTGATATCCCTATAGTCGATACAGATTCTTATTGTTCCTTGTTTCTTATTGACCGGAACAATATTCGATACCCAATCCGTTAACGGGATCGGATAAATGAAACCTGCTTTGAACAGTTTTTCGACTTCTGCTTTAATCGCAGCCGCTTTTCGAGGGTGAATTTGACGCAACCGTTGCCGGATGGGTTTAGCATCCGGGTAGGTTTTGATTTCATGAACAACAATGGCAAGGTCGATTCCCGGCATTTCCTCGTAAGACCAGGCAAACACATCATGGAATTCTTGGAATAGGGCCTTGTAAGTTTGGATTTCTTCTTCTGTACATGCGGCACCTATATGAATGTTCTCCTCAATTCTGGGCTTCACTGAAATATCAAGGGGAATAGTACGAAAAATATTCCCTAAATTCAACTCTGAATCAGAATGTTTCGTTGGATCCTGAGTGTCTTTGACATATTCAGCGGTAAAGATAGATGAAAAATCATTTTCAAATGCATCATCCTTAGGTAAAAATGAAGATCTGTGATGGAGATCTTCCCATGGTAGATCGTCTACACTTAGGGTTTTGCAAAGTTGTTCGTCAGATGACACGACTTCGGGAAACACTATCTGTTCTAAGGTTGAGGTGAAAAGTGATTCTTCACTGACCACATTCATTTGGTCGACTTCGGTTGAATGAAAGTCGGTAAAAGACATGAGAGCTTCATAAGCAATTTCATATGGACTCAAAGGCATAGCATTACCGAATGAGTCTATCTCAGAGTCAGATGGGACATACCAAGGATCATCATAAACAATGTTTTCTGATGTAATCATATGAATTGTTGCAAACGAAGGTTCTACGCTGAGTGGAGGGAGAGGAAAAGTTCCCAGTAAACCGGAATCCTTAATTAAACCTACACCAACGTCCCTATAAGGGATTGTCGTCTTACCGACATGCTGGATACTCTCTGAAGAGGTTGGGTCGGATGAAAAGTATGTCAGCTGATCAATAGTCACGATCTTACCATTATGTGGAAACTTAATGATTCTGAAGACCGATGAAACGACCACTGTCATAGCATATGACCAACTTCGACCCAAAAGAAGGTTGTAGTCTAGAGGGGCATCAACCACTTCCACATCCAGACTAACGGTTTTACCTTCTACCCCTATAGGCAATTCCTGTAGAATACCAAATGGACGGAACCCACGGCCATCAAAGGCCTTAAGGATGGTGGGGGATTGGTTCAACGAAGGAGAACCAAGGGATCTCCAACATTGAATTGACATAATACACGTAGAAGCTCCCTCATCAATCACAGTTCGATGAATAGGCCTGTTTTTGACTATCACTCAAATTTGGAAAGCCATTTGATGGGGGAGGCATGGTGTACTATTTTCTAGATCGAAGATCATTAGATTCGGATCCTGAACGTCAACAGCTCCTATAGCCGACAAAAGCAGTTTTCGTTGTGCTGGGCATGATTGCAGCACTTCTAATGCCGACATTGCTGAGGGTGAAACAACTAAGTCCTCAACAATGTTGTAATTCTGGGCCGCTCTCGCATGTGGGTTGAAAGCAGACCTTCGAAGTACACCCTTGGCGGGCGGTTTAATTACTAAGTCTGGGTTAGGTTTCTCGATCTGTAGTGGATCGGAACCGGGAGCTGAGGTTGATGGGATAGAGTGAGAAGATTCTACTTCCTTACCATCAACAGGATTCTTACTACCATAATCTTGCGATCGAGTTGCAATCCTCACATGAGACATCATCAAAATGGGTTCTTCACTGGCATTCGAGGAAGAACCTATCATCTTATTTTCCTGCTCCGGAAATGGATTTTTTAACACAGCAGGAGTGGGAGAACCTTTGACTATTTTCACTACCTCGGCCCGATGAGGGCAATCTCTCGTAAAATGATCCTCTTCACAAATAAGACAAGGATATCGAGGTTTGCGCTTTTCGTCATTGGTTTCCGACTTTTCAATTTTCTCCTTCGGAGCCTTGTCTGCTTTAGCCTTCTTGTTTCCTTTCTTCTTTCCACCGTTTTTTGATTTGGCCGTGGATGACTCTACAGCGTGAATATCGGCGGTAAGTTCAGGAGAAGACTCTCCTGTCGGGGAATCGGGAAAAGTGATAATAGGAGTAGTTGAAGCCTTGGAAGACTTCTTCTTGCTCTTTGTATTCACGATACCAATCATACCATCAGCGGCATGAGATCCCGAAGGAGCAGCAGCGATTTGGTTCGACTTTGGAAGATCCAGAATCTTCTCGTGTAATGTACCCGACTGTGTGTAAACTAAGTCAAGGTATTGTGCCTGAGCAATGACTTGCTCCTCAGTAACTACTCCGGCCTTAGCTACATCTTCAGTAATCCGTGGTAATAATGATTTAACAAACCATTCAACTAAGATTTGGTCCGGGATAAAAACTTTCACTAGCCTTCTTCGACGTCTCCACTCATGAATGTGATCTGAAATATACGTGGAGGTTGATTGTTTTAGTGAAGTTAATAACTCCGTACCGTTATCGTATCTGACCAGTAACTGAAAGTGAGTTAAGAACGAGGTAGCTAACTGGCTAAAATTGTAAAAAGATGCCCGTGGTAACTCAATGTACCACTTGGCCGCGAGACCAATGAGCGTACGCTGGAAAAGACGTAAGCGGATCGAATCATCCGAGATGGAATTTGAAGCACACCAGAGGTGGTAAGTCATCACGTGATTGGACGGATCTGTTATAGACATTTTTGTGCCTCGCAACATGGAGCATGAAATGTCGATAATTACAGGGATCCTCAGTCCCTAAACATGTTGTTCTTACCCCTAGAAGAACAAGGTCAGCAAACCACAGCACTTCCCATCAGTTCTCCACCTGAAAACACTCAAAAACAGGCTATTTTTGGATCATGTCAGCTGCTCCACTGAGCATCTGCGCTGGAATGCAACTGCTCCTCCTTGTACCTGCGCTGAAAGTCAAATCTAATGAAGGCTACCTGCGCTGGGCGAGATTGGCCAAGTGGCACAGTCATTCTGCAAGGTGTCAATTGCCCAGGAAGCTTCCAAACTGACACTTGGTTCATGGGATTCGCCCTGTGATGAGTAAGAGGTACTTGATCTCCATGTGTAAGCAAGGATCTCCAAGTGGACTCAAGAACTGAAGTTTAACTGAAGAGGGAGAGGACACAAGGCAGCTTTATGTCAGTCTCAAGCTGACTCATCCTTTCTTCTTCTCTCCTATATATAGAGCTCTTCTATGAGGTCTAAGGAGGCTGGAATTTTGTGCAAAGTAAGGAAGTGCTGTTGGTTTACAGTTAGAGCTATTGGGTGATTGTTTTTCCAGAGGTGAAGAGGAGACTTCTTGCTGCTGGGGAGGTGCTGCTGGATTGGAGCCATTGATGGTTGTAACCTTCTCAGAACCCTGTTACTTTTATCAATAAAGCTTTGAATGTTCTCCTATATACTTGTGTTGCATTGATGTATTGTATTTACTTGTATATTTGATTCACTCTAATCCATGCATCAGTTATGAGTACATGTATCTTGTAGTTTTCTTCTCTCTGTTGTGCAGGATCTGTGTGTAGCTGGACCGGCAAAGGGAGCAAGGAGCTGGGAACAAGAGACAAAGAGAGAGGATAAGGATCGACAAAAGCGAAAGACACCGGTTGGTTAATCTTTTCTTCCTTCTCTCTGTACTTTCATAAAGGAAAACATTAAAGCTTTACTTTCAGTTGTTGCTAAAGACTGTCACCTTTAGAGTAGGGATAGGGTCATCCGAGTCGGATACTTTTCCCCACAACAAACTGGTGACTCCACTGGGGAGCCTAGTATCTTGTTGGTGTTTGTAGTATCTTTGCTATTCATTTCCTGAACCAAAGAGTACCGAATCGAAAAGCTTTTGACTATATCAAAAGTGAAGTAGAGGGGCTGCTACTCTTGCTCATTTTGAGCAGATTCATGATTTGAAGAGCTGATCTACAAAAGACTCTTGTACTCTTTGTGATAGCTTTTCATCCTCTTGATCATCCCTTAGCTTGTACTTGACCTATAGCTTTTTATTTCAGCAAAAACAGTGCATTTTTGAGCTTTTTATGACCCGGAAATCCTTGTAAACGCAACTCTCGTGTCTCAGTGCAGGCTGTCCACAGGCAGTCTGCATTCTAGCGCAGGTACTCCCTTCGGGAACTGCGCTGAGAGTCAATTTGACAGACCAGAGCCTGCGCTGATCCAGTTAGGCTATGTCCTCCTGAGGTTTCCCACTGTGTCTGAGCCCTGTTTTCACTGTTATTTTGCTGCTGATTGCTTGTCATTGTACTTGCTGTAAACCAACTTTCCTTGACATTATTCTGCCTCAGTTGTGTGATGAAACTGTGATGGTTCTTTCAGTATTTCTTGCTTCAGTTACAGTTTCCCATTGTGAAAAGCGAACTGGTATAGCTGTGGCCTCTTAGATCCTGAACTGTAAAAGTGTCTTTGTGATCTTAAGAGCTAGTTTTATTACTATTCATGGCTATTTGAGTTTGTTTGTTTTTCATTTTATGGTTTGAATCTATACATTTCCAGTGTCTAAACAAGTCGATCTTAAGGTGTCTTTTGATTTTGGACAAGCTTGTTTATTTTCACTTGAAATTAGATTCGAAATTATACAACAGTTTCCTTTCTGTCTTACATCAACATTAAGGAAAAAGAAAAGAAATATCTGCATTGTGCGTTTTTGCATTTGACTGTGTGCTTGACGATTTAGGAAAATTTGCATTTTAGTGTGTGTTCTATGATCTGTGCGAAAAGTTGTGTCTTTCTCTTCCCTCAGTAGATTAAGGTTTTCAAAGTTGAAAGATTGAAAAGTTTTGCTTCTCATCTTAGATTGCATTTAGGAAGTTGTATATATACATCTCGTGGTGATCCTTAAAGGCAAACTGCTAAGCAAGATCAACATTAAAATAAACCCAATTTACATAACAACGCTTTGTAACATAACGCAAACATCTAGAGGTCTAGGTAGAGACGTGTTCCGGCGTCGTTAAACATAGTGACTGTCGATCTCTACGAAGGTGGGTGATTCCTCCTGAGAGTCGGTGGCACTAATACGGACTTGTGCTCCCGCGTACCGTTGCGTATATTGGGAGACCCCTATAGGCATTTATCCTTTATCCTTAGGAAGCCGTGTCGGCCGCCCTACTGATCGCGATGCAGTGAACACAGCATTCACGAAGATCGACCACCCGTACCGTAAAACGTATTCTGTGGTTTCGCGAAAGGTTTGGCACACCCTCTGCCTAGATCTCCAGAGCAGTTTCTTTTGGCCTTTTTCAAACTCTATAACTGAAAAAGTCCAACCGAGCATTTGTCACTTCGGGCTCGTTAAAACATCGAAGGCGACTAGAGTCATCTTTAGCTTTTTCTCCACTCTTAAAACATGAAAAAGCAAGTTTGTGTCTAAAAGCGTCGTTAATAAAATTTATTTTAAGCGGAACATAATCACCTGTTATTCCCACGTTGATCTTTCAGTTGAAAAGTATGGAGCCCACCAACCAAGGAAGCAACCTTGGCAGAAGTCCAAATCCCTTCTCCTCTTGGGGAGATGTTGGTGCACCTCATATGGCAACATTGTCACTTCCAGGATTGACAATTGGCCTACCTGTATGGCTCTTTTCAACTAATGTAGTCCAGATCGCCACTAATCCTGAGCAGTCGAATCAACAGTCAGAGCAGTCTAGAACTACCCACCAGCCTTCCACTTCTAACAATACTTCCTCTGATCCTTCCTCTTCGCAAGGTGGGGCTGGCAAAAGTCAGCCTCCCAAGGAGAAGAAGGAAAAGAAGAAGAGAGAAAAGAAGCAGAAGGGGCCTATGGCGAAGGCGACTTGGGGCAAGCAAAAGGCAGCTGACAAAAACCCACACACTGCACCGACCGGGCCTAAATCGCCATGTGTCATTTGCAAAGGGACCCACTTCCATCGTGATTGTCCTTGTATTCCCCGGATACTAAGGGACTGGTCCCCCAGGTTGCACAATCCGGTAGCATCAACCTCTGGTAGTCATGTTGATTGCAGTCCGTCAACTAGCGAGAGTGAAGGACGAAGTGGGAGATCAAGATCACCCTGTGTATTGTGTGAAGGCAAGCATGCCATCCACAAATGTCCATTCTTAGATGAGGCCAAGAGAGTTTTGGAAGATCGTCCGGTATCACCGTTACGACTTCCTCCTGGATACCAAAAACTCGTGCCTAATCCCTCAATAGTTGAAAATACAGCTGGCCCGCTCAAGTGGTCGGCTGAAGCGTCAGTCACTAAAAATGAACCTACTGAATCCAGACCGGATGAAAGTCCAAAGGTTGATACGGCAGTTGACCCGGTTCTACCTTCAGAAGTTTCATCTTCAAATGACACCGTCGCCGAAGAGTCATCTTCATGCGACACCCTCACTGAAGAGAATAAGGATGACACCATCCAGGTTCTTTTCATCAGCACCGACTCTGATGAGCGTCAGGGCAATGCGCCCATTCCTTTATCGCAGGAAGGAACATCATCAGGGTCATATCCGACCGTATATTCGGTCCCACCACCAAGCACCCTGGTTGTATCCTTTGATTGGAATCAACTAGGCAGACCCCGGTTACCAGCCAGTGTACCATTCAGAATCATTGTCCAGATCTATAGAATGATCATGGCTGGTACTATCATTGATGAAGGGGCGTCTGTGAGTATCCTTTCCTCTGTTGCTTGGAAAGCACTGGGTTCCCCGACGCTTTTACCTGAGTTAAGAAATCTCTCAGGTTTTGATAAAGGAACCAGTCGACCATTAGGAATCCTCCCCAATGTGCCTGTCACGTTGAAAGGGAAGACCGTTAATTTGAACGTGATGGTCGTCCAAGGACCCTTGGATTATAACCTACTCCTTGGACGCGACTATATTTATTGCATGGGAGCGATAGTCTCCTCACTCTTTAGAGTAATGTGTTTTCCACACGAAGGAAGGGTGGTCAAGCTCGTAGACCAACTTTCGTTTCCGGGATCCCGCATCGCAAATAGTCAAATACCATTCCTAAATGGTCTGTTCACACAAGATTCGCCTCCACCCCCAGTCCTCCTTCCCGATGAGTGCGAGTGATTCGGAAAGAAAGACTGGAACCCAGGGGGCATGCACCCTGGTCTGCTTCGGGCAGAAGAAACCCCGGGTATAAGGCAGAATTTCCGCAGAAGAATATGACTAGTCCGTACCCCGTCCATGGATGGAAGAGGGGTTGTTCTGGAATAGTATTCTTTTGTTAAAGTTATGTGTTTGGCAAAAGAGTCATTCACCTTTGTCTAAATAGGTGGGCACTGCCCAAGTAGGAATTCCCTTTATTGTAACAAGTAGTGACTATCTTTGGGGAAAAGCAAGCCTCACCCATCAAAACAAATGTTTTGGAGAATAAGTAGGGGCAGCCTCCAAAGAAGGAGATTCTGTTGTTGTGATAGAGGGTAACCATCTTTGAGTAACCCAATGATAGACATCGCCGAAGAAAGAGATTGATTTGCGGCAGCAAATAGAACCCTCTTCGGATAATAAGAAAGAGACAAGCCTCCCTCAATAATACCAATGTTTTGTCTTTGAGTAGTGTTCTTCTCTTGTCACAAATAGCTGTTCGTTAAAAGTTGGGCCGACGGGAAGACAAGTACCGCGTAAGACCCCCTAAAATAACGAGAAGACTAGTATCGTTAACATTAGATTGGCAAGATGACAAGTAGCTGTGAACACCCAAAGAAAAGCAGAGGTAGGGGAGAGGAGGGGCAGCCTCGAAATTCTATCCTATGTCTGGGGGCATGCAAACTTTTGGAATGTGAGCGAGGGACGACTATTTATTTTTTTAAATTTTTAGGTCCTCCCTTTAAACCTATAGGTCTAACCCTTTAAACTCGTAGGATTAGCCGTTTCCGACCTTGCATGAAGAAAGTTGGTGGGGCAAAGGTAAAAACTTGCCAAAATTGGAGCATAGCTTCGTGAGATAAAAGCTCCTTAAAAAATAGCTATCTCATAGGAGGCGTTCTTATTATGACTGGTATATCGAGCAGTTTTAGCACATAGTTCATGCTCGTTAAAAAATAAATGCAAGATTCGAGCAGTTTTAGCACATAGTTCATGCTCGTTAAAAAATAAACATAAGTTTATGAGCAGGCTTTCCTTTAGAGTTCAAGCTCATTCAGAAAAAACGAACCGGTAAATAACCTTTTGAGATCGTAAATTCATCAGCCATAAAAGCCTTGGTCGTGTTTGTGCACCGTCACCTCCACTGTTCATTTGGCCGATCATTCACCTCCATTTGTTTGTTTACCTCTTTTGAGAAACAGCTGCGAAGAGTGATTTCACCTAGCCATCCTTGTGACACTTCCGTGATTGGAAAATTCCAATTTGTACCTGGAATCTGCTGCTATCCCTGTCTATCACTCATTCCTCAAAAGACGAGTCTTCTTTGAGCTCTTTTCACTGACTCGTAAAAATATGAAAAGTTTGCCGAGTTTTGGCCTTCCAGCTCGTTAAACGACCGGAACGCTATCCCTCCTCTAGATTTTAATCTTTTTGGACCTGAGGGATTATTGCACAAAAAGATCGAGCGCTTGTTTTGTTCGGCTCGTTAAAGCAATCGAAAACTCATCCCTTCTGTATTGTTTTATACTTTTTCGGACTTAAGGGATTAGATGACGAAAAAGGAATTATGGAGTTAACTTTCTGTACTTTTTCAGACTCTCTAAAAATGAAAAGGACCGAGTTTTCATTGTCGTTAGACTCGTTAAAATGATTAAATAGCGACAAACTTGTCTTTAGACGAGAACGAGTTTCCCTATCGCTAAGCTCGTTAAATCATAGCGATGGGCTTGCCCGAAGGGCAGGTTATAGAACAAGCATATGTTATCCTCCTCAAGCTTGACAAAAATAAAGAGGTACTGGTCAGAAATGACTGGGGAAAAATTGGGAGAACATCAAAGTTTAATGGTAGCAAGTCGCTCTTGAACATGACACTTTTCCTCCGTACCACATCGGGTTGGGTTGTTTCATTCACCGGTCTCATCACCATGGTCCTCGCCAAACCATCCACATTTGGGGTAATGCTACCGATCCATCGCATTAGTGTCGTTATATGTTCAAGAGAGGTCATTCTGAAAGTGTCAACCGTGTCCCATCCACTGCCATACATTATCCTTCATCCATTCATGATCGCCACCCTGAATCATATATCACAGTTTGTTTTCACCTCCACTAAAATCATTAGCTCCGTTCCGTGTCATTGATGTGGGATTCATCAAGGCCCTCCTTTGACGGATCGCTTCTTGTCGACTTCAGCTCATTATCCAAGAAGTTGGTCTAGGAACACCCCCATCAGTACTTTGAAGCTTGCATGCCTCAATGGCAAGTTTCTCACTTCCGGCGACAGGTATACATCAATGACCTTCGACCAGAAGATTTTGCGTGGCGTTCGACGCCAAGTCCTCTATTCACGCCACGTGAATTGTACTGCAGTACCTTGAGGGTCATTATCATTATCGATGATTCCTCTCGCGCTTGTTAACGGTTTTCATCATTGACCGGTAATCAAGCGATGTCTTTCCATGTTCGACTTCAGCGAAATTCTCACATGGATCGACTTGTACTTAGAGTGAAGATCGAACGAGTTTGAAGACCCCGGATCTAGTTTCATCCATCCGGGCTGCGATACATATTCAGGAAATATAAAAGCATTTGTCATGTACATCATTGCAGCAGATGATCATCCTACTCAAAGGATGATAATTTCAGCAGAAAATTATCAGTCTACCATCAGACGATCGTCTGTTCTATGTACCAAAATGTATTTATAAAGCTGAGCATGGGAATGCCCGCCTCAGCTAGATCATGAAAACAGAATGAAAAATAATGTATTGTATTGTATTGTATTACAGGGCACCTCTCAGCACTTGAATGAACTTCGGACCCTCTGGATAAAGCATTTCACCCGATAAACGGCCTCATACTTTAGGGGGCAACTGTTGTAGACATTTTTGTGCCTCGCAACATGGAGCATGAAATGTCGATAATTACAGGGATCCTCAGTCCCTAAACATGTTGTTCTTACCCCTAAAAGAACAAGGTCAGCAAACCACAGCACCTCCCATCAGTTCTCCACCTGAAAACACTCAAAAACAGGCTATTTTTGGATCATGTCAGCTGCTCCACTGAGCATCTGCGCTGGAATGCAACTGCTCCTCCTTGTACCTGCGCTAAAAGTCAAATCTAATGAAGGCTACCTGCGCTGGGCGAGATTGGCCAAGTGGCACAGTGTTATAGACATTTTTGTGCCTCGCCTCATGGAGCATGAAATGTCAATAATCACAGGGATCCTCAGTCCCTAAACATGTTGTTCTTACCCCTAAAAGAACAAGGTCATCAAACAACAGCACTTCCAATCAGTTCTCCACCTGAAAACACTTCAAAACAAGCTTATTTTGGATCATGTCAGCTGCTCCACTGAGCTTCTGCGCTGGAATGCAACTGTCCCTCCTTGTACCTGCGCTGGAAGTCAAAATTAATGAAGGCTACCTGCGTTGGGCGAGATTGGCCAAGTGGCACAGTCATTCTGCAAGGTGTCAACTGCCCAAGAAGCTTCCAAACTGACACTTGGTTCATGAGATTCGCCCTGTGATGAGTAAGAGGTACTTGATCACCATGTGTAAGCAAGGATCTCCAAGTGGACTCAAGAACTGAAGATTAACTGAAGAGGGAGAGGACACAAGGCAGCTTCATGTCAGTCTCAAGTTGACTCATCCTCTCTTCTTCTATCCTATATATAGAGCTCTTCTATGAGGTCTAAGGAGGCTGGAATTTTGTGTAAAGCAAGGAGGTGTTGTTGGTTTACAGTTAGAGCTATTGGGTGATTGTTTTACTAGAGGTGAAGAGGAGAGTTCTTGCTGCTGGGGAGGTGCTGCTGGATTGGAGCCATCATTGGTTGTAACCTTCTCAGAACCCTGTTACTTCTATCAATAAAGTTTTGCATGTTCTCCTATATACTTGTATTGCATTGATGTATTGTATTTACATGTATATTTGATTCATCCTAATCCATGCTTCAGTTATGAGTACATGTATCTTGTAGTTTGCTCTCTTGTTTTGTGCAGGATCTGTGTGTAGCTGGACCGGCAAAGAGAGCAAAGAGCTGGGAACAAGAGACAAAGAGAGAGGACAAGGATCGACTAAGCGAAAGACACCAGGTTGGTTAATCTTTCTTCATTCTCTCTGTACTTTCATAAAGGAAATCATCAAAATTTTATTTTCAGTTGTTGCTAAAGACTGTCACCTTTAGAGTAGGGATAGGGTCATCCGCATCGGATACTTTTCCCCACAACAAACTGGCGACTCCGCTGGGGAGCCTAGTATCTTGTTGGTGTTTGTAGTATTTTGCTATTCATTTCTTGAAGAAAAGAGTACCAAATCGAAAAGCTTTTGACTATATCAAAAGCGAAGTAGAGGGTCTGCTACTCTTGCTCATTTGCTGAGCAAATTCAAGATTTAAAGAGCTTATCTACAAAAGACTCTTTACTCTTTGTGATAGATCTTCATCCTCTTGATCATCCCTTAGCCTGTACTTGACCTATAGCTTTTTATTTCAGCAAAAACAGTGCATTTTTGAGCTTTTTATGACCCGGAATTCCTTGTAAACGCAACTCTCGTGTCTCAGTGCAGGCTGTCCACAGGCAGTCTGCATTCCAGCGCAGGTACTCCCTTCGGGAACTACGCTGAGAATCAAACTGACAGACCAGAGCCTGCGCTGGTCCAGTTAGCCAATGTCTTGCTGAGGTTTCCCTTTGTGTCTGAGCCCTGTTTTCACTGATTATTTTGCTGATTGCTTGCTGGTCATTGTACTTGCTGTAAACCACTTCTCCTTGACATTATTCCACCTCAGTTGTGTGATGAAACTGTGAATTTTATTTCAGTATTTCTTGTTTCAGTTACAGTTTCCCATTGTGAAAAGCGAACCAATATAGTTGTGACCTCTTAGATCCTGAACTGTAAAAGTGTCTTTGTGATCTTATGAGCTAGTTTTATTACTGTTCATGGCTGTTTGAGTTTGTTTGTTTTTCACTTCATGGTTTGAATTCATATATTTTGAGTGTTGAAACAAGTACTTGTAAAGCGTCTTTTCATTTAGACAAAGCTTGTTTGTTTACGCTTCAAATTGAATTCGAAAGTCATACAACAGTTTTCCTTTTGTCTACATCAACATTAAAGGAAAAGAAAAGAAATACATGCATCTTGCATTTGCATTTTTGATAAGTTTGTGTGTCTGATCTAGGAGAAAGTGCATTAGTTTGTGCTTTGTGCTCTGTGTGGAAAGATATTGTTTTTCTCTCCCCTCAGTAGTTAGGATTTTCAAAGCTAAAAAGATTGTGAAAGCTTGCTTATCATTTTAGCTGCATTTAGGAATTTGTACCAATACATCTCGTGGTGATCCTGAAAGGCAAACTGATAAACAAGATCAACTTAAAATATATTGAATGAATCTAAAAACGCATTGTAACATAACGCTCAAAGTAGAGGTCTAGGTAGAGACGTGTTCCGGCGTCGTTAAACATAGTGACTGTCGATCTCTATGAAGGTGGGTGATTCCTCCTGAGGGACGATAGCACTAATACGGACTTGTGCTCCCGCGTACCGTCGCGTATATTGGGAGACCCCTATAGGAAATTATCCTTTATCCTTAGGAAGCCGTGTCGACCGCCCTACTGATCGCGATGCAGTGAACACAGCATTCACGAAGATCGACCACCCGTACTGTAAAACGTATTCTGTGGTTTCGCGAAAGGTTTGGCACACCCTCTGCCTAGATCTCCAGAGCAGTTTCTTTTGGCCCTTTTCAAACTCTATAACTGAAAAGGTCCAACCGAGCATTTGTCACTTCGGGCTCGTTAATACATCGAAGGCGACTAGAGTCATCTTTAGCTTTTTCTCGACTCTTAAAACATGAAAAAGCAAAGTTGTGTCTAAAAGCGTCTAATAAAATTCATTCAATTCGGAAACATAATTCCCCTTTTTGTATTTTAGTTGATTAAGTAATCCGCAACCGTGGAGGAAAGTCAATTAAAACCCCATCGTTCAGGGAGGCTTGCGAGTCAACCGCCTTTGTCTCCGGAACCGAGAGTAGTACGGACGAAGCGAACTCGCTTGACCAGGTCAAAATCTCCTTTTAAGGTTAGAACGGAAGTTCCAACAACATCTGAGATTCTGGTCACTCCCAATATTTCTGGAATCCCTGCCTCTATTGAAGAAGTTCAACAGCAACAGAAGGACAGTGGTACTGATCCTAGTCTGAAGATAAGTACTTGCATAACTGAACCAGTTCCATCTGAAACCGGTCCACAGAGTCTTGTTGTTCAAACGACTGTCGCTGTCGAAGCAACCCCTTCTTCAGCACCAGAAATCTTTTACGGACCTGACGGTCTTCCTCTTCCTCCTGGTCTGATTGCAATAGAGGAAATCGTAGAGGACCAGCAAGCAAATACTCCAATTCATTTTGGAGTAGCTACCCCTCTTTTTCCTTCTGCATCAGAAGTTTGTCTATCGCCACCAGAAGTTCCTGAAGAATCGTTAGGAAGTTTATTGGATAGACTTAAAATGTCTGAACAACCGTCGACATCTAGGACTGTGCCAAACGACACAGCGACAGCAGAAGCTCCTGCTGCCACTCCAACGATGTTTGCTGGCATACCATCTGTCCCAACTAGTTCTCATCAACTAGAAGGAGTCCACCCAGGGACTATTATGACAACTTGGTCTGTTCCAGTTTGTTCTTCCGGTATAATACCCGGTAATTCTTATGTTGAAACTAGACAAATCGATCCCTTTGGGAATCAGTTTGGGCCATCCAGTCCTCAAAGGCCATCTATACCCTTGAGCTCTGGATTGTTACCGTATGGGGGGCAATATGCCCTTTCACTTCCCCTTCCGGGGGGATACCCATACGGCAGTTTTCAACCACATTCAGGTTTGACTGAAGTAACGACGAGTGGTTGGGTACCTATGTTACCCCAACAACCAAGAGTTGTATATTCCATGCAACAGTGTGTACCTATGTCCAGTATCCCGACGACACCAACAATTGTAACCGTGTCGCAAGTTCAATCGATGCCTGTTGTATGTCAACCCCAAGTTGTAATGCAACAGCCTATTGACCCTGCAACACAACCACAATCGCCAACTGCCGGGATGACACAGATACAAACGGGAACCATAACCCCGCATCTTGGTCCGTCGGTTAGTGTCGCGCAACAAAACATGGCTTCACAACCATGGATGGTGCAATACCAACAACCTCAGTTTCAACAGGTGTACCAGGGGTCTGAGCAACAGATCTTTGCAAATAGTGGGTAACCCTATATTCAGAATGGGTTAAACCAACCAATTTACAGTGGCCAAACCCACCAACCATATCAGTCATATCAACATCAGTTGCATTACACTAGTGTGCAAAGACCTACTGCTCAGGCGATTCCATCATATCCTGGGTACGCCTCGCCAAATCTGAATCAGCAGTTGCCATTCGTGGCGACCTTAGAATTACCAGATTTACATCGATTGACGAACGATCCAATCGCCTATGCCCATTGGTGGCCAGCGATTCCTCACAAACTTCCTTCAGACATTCCTAAATTCAATGGAAATCCGGGCGAAGACCCGTCGAATCATGTGATGACATTCCATCTGTGGTGTTCGTCGAATACCTTGAATGATGATTCGATAAGGCTTCGTCTTTTCCAGAGGACATTGACTGGTCCGGCGGCCAAATGGTATATTGAATTACCTAGAGCCTCTTTCGACAATTTTAGTTCCCTAGCCACGACTTTCTTAACACACTTTCAGTTACCTATAAGGTACGAAACTGGGACAGAGATCTTGACCAATTTCAAGCAGACAACAGCCACACATATATCTGATCATATACATGAGTGGCGTCATCGTCGCAGAATGGTAAAAACCTATGTTCCAGATCAGCTATTAGCTGAGTGGTTTATAAAGTCGCTTCTGCCGGCAATAACAGAAGATGTGGCCAAGGGAGGTGTCGTAACAGAAGAACAAGTGATTGCTCGTGCTCAATATTTGGACTTAGTGTATACTCAGTCAGGCACGCTCTATGATAAGATACCTGATGCCCCCAGACCGGAATTTTCAATCCCTCCTCCTCCCGGATCGAATAGTGACTCTCATGCCGGTGATGGCGTGAATGGAACTGCAAACGCTAAGTCGACAAGGGATTCAAATAAGAAAGCCCGTAAGACTTCGAATCAAAAAGCAAATCAAGAGATTCTTGCTTCGGAGGTAAATGCTGTATCTACGGATAAAGACAAAAACTCCAATCAACCAGGAAGCAAGAAGAAACAAAACAAAGGGAAGAAGAAGAAACAAGGTGGGTCATCCCCTCAAAAAACTTCTTCAAACCCTCCTGGGCAAGGGAAACAATTTCCTCCATGTCAAATATGCGATGAAAATCATTCAACAAAGAACTGTCCGTTCAAAGCTGAGTTAAAGAGGTTCTTTAAAAGTTCCCAAACTTCAGCTGTGTTGACTGATCCATTTCCCACCCCAGGTCAAAATATGGTTGATAGTGGAAATGCTTCTCCGTCTCAAGTGCTTATGTTGTCGGTTTCTAAGCAAAATGATGCTTTGATCTCGACTAGGAATAAAGATTATGGGAATCCGCCGGTGTCGAACGACAAAGGGAAAGATCAACCCAGTAGTTCGACAACAACTTCGGCAGAAGTTGTACCCCCCCTCACGCATGAATTAACAATAAAGCCGCCTAAGGGAGTAGTCCACAAGTCGACATTCAACCCTCGCGCCAGAGCGGCGCAACACTATAATATAGTGGAGGATTTGGCCCAATCGCCATCTGCTATGTCGACTCTTGAGTTACTACAAAATTGCCCATCCCAAAGACAGGCATTGTTATCAGCAATTGGTGGAGTGGATCCTAAAGATTCCAATCTTGTATCCTTTGATCACAAAGGATATGATCCTCAGTTGCCAGTGCAATTAGCTTTCCTTATTCAAGTGAAAGCACTCAACAAAACTGTTCATAGAACGATTATTGATGAGGGCGCATCGACATGTATCATGTCGATGAGTTGCTGGAAAACTCTTGGATCTCCAACCTTGTCGCGATCTTCGACAACATTGAAAGCATTTGACGTTAGGTCGTACACTCCGTACGGTATCCTAAATAACTTTAACGTTGAACTAGGAGGAAAAACAGTAGAGATTGATGTTGAAGTCATTGATGGCAATCTTGACTATAACATCCTACTGGGAAGACCATGGATATATGCCATGGCAGCTGTAGTGTCGACATATTTTAGGAAGATCGCATTCCCGTTTGAAGGAGGGATTACGATCGTCGACCAACAGAATTTCCTCCCTAATGGTTCACAAGTTACTGGAAGCATTCCCCTGATCCATGGGAGCGACCATTCAATAAAAGATATAGGAGTAGGCTTGCTAAAAGATCCCACAATGATGGGAACTTTCGCGTTGCCACCTCCTTTCCATGAAGGGAATATCCCGTTTGTAGCAACATGCAACATGGTATCTTCGTCAAAGGTCGCAGAAGACAAAGTCGTCATGGATCATCAAGTGGTATTGCCACCTAGCCCTATTGAAATATTGTACCAATCAATGTTTCAGGCATGGGAGGCGAGCCCAAATGAACGCTCGTCAAGCGTTTGGGTAGATAGGTCCGAAGAATATGGTACCCCATTAGATCCATGGTCAAAAGTTCATGGGACTGACGAAGGAATCTTACAATCAATGATGATTGAGGGGGCACCATGGAATGATCACCACCATCGTTCCCTTCTTCCAGAATGTGAAGAAGAAACTCATCACGACCTATATCACCCTTCAGTGTTTGAATTCCTAACAAATACTGTAAACACGGTGGATTCAGAGAGAAACCTATCCAATATTGAAGAGACCGTAGCCATAAACATCTCGACAAAATCTGATGTTGTTGAGAATATTCATGTCGGCAAAAGTTGTTCCCCTTCAGAACTGGAAATATATAGTGCTCTCTTTCGCGAATTTAGAGATGTCTTTGCATGGTCATATGATGAAATGCCAGGCATTGACTCGAGCATAGTTGAACATGAGATTAAAATGTATCCTGATGTCAAACCAGTAAGACAACGGCTTCGACAGGTACATCCGAAGAAAGCCGCTGCCATTAAGGCAGAAGTTGAAAAACTTCTCCATGCTGGATTCATCTACCCGGTTCCTCTAACCGATTGGGTATCGAATATTGTCCCTGTTATGAAAAAACAAGGGACGATAAGAGTGTGTGTCGACTATAGGGATGTAAACCAAGCTTTTTCGAAGGACAACTACCCTACACCCTCCATCGACCAGATAATTGATGAATGCGCCGGATGTGAAATCTTTTCCTTTATGGATGGATTTTCCGGGTATAATCAAATAAATATCCGCCCACAGGACCAGTCTAAGACTGCATTTATTTGTCCGTGGGGCACATTCGCTTATCGAAAATTACCCTTTGGTTTAAAGAACGCAGGGGCGACATTTCAGAGGGAAATGAATTATGCCTTCCATGACATCAAGAACATTGTTCAACCTTACCTCGACGATCTTCCGGCTCATTCGCGGAAGCAGACTGATCATCCGCGGCATTTGAGAGCAATATTTCTACGTTGCCGACATTACAAGATAAGACTCAATCTGCACAAGTGTGTGTTTTGCGCCGGCTCTGGTCGTTTACTTGGCTTTGTGGTCTCTAAGGATGGGATTCGTCTCGACCCTTGTAAGGTTCAGGCAATCATTAATTTGCCTCCACCTTCAAATTTGCTTCAGATTCAGAAACTCCAAGGGAAAGCAAACTTTCTGAGGAGGTTCATTCCAAATTACGCAGAACTTGCCAAAGGTTATACTCGTCTTTTGAAAAAGGATGTACCTTTTGTCTGGGACCAGGTTGCGCAAGCTTCCTTTGACGCTCTGAAAGATTCTCTAGTAAGAGCATCATTAATGTACGCCCCGGACTATCAAAGGGATTTTAACCTGTATCTAGCTGCAGCAGATACGACCATTACGATGGTCTTAGTGCAAGAAGTCGATGGAATAGAACATCCTATTTATTATTTAAGTAAAAACTTAAATGACACAGAAAGTAAATATTCCTATGTTGAAAAACTAGCGCTTGCCGCTGTTCAAGCGATTCAAAGGTTTCGACATTATGTCCTCTTTAGGAAAACTACCGTTCTGTCAGATTGCAATCCCATGACATATATACTGTCGCGACAGTTGCTTGGGGGCAAATATTCAAAATGGATAGCAATCCTTCAAGAGTTTGATTTAGATTTTGTAAAATCCAAATCGAAGAAAGCTCTAGTTTTCGCGGAATTATTATGCGATCTCCCATCGTCATCCAATGATGAAACATCAGAAGAGTCAATCGTGGATGAAAATTTGTCTCTGATATCAGTAAGCGATGAGTGGTATGGAGACATCATTGTTTATCTCCAAACCCAAAAATTTAGGCCTAATACCTCACACTCGGAACAGAAACGTATACGATACCAATCTAAAGACTACATGATCGTCGGTGATACACTTTACCGTCGTGGCGTCGATACGGTTCTGAGGAGGTGCCTTACCCATGAGGAGGCCGAAAAAGCCCTGAATGATTGTCATTCAGGCGCGTGCGGGGGGCATCAATCTGGATATGCAACAGCACAAAGAATCTTACGAGCAGGATATTTCTGGCCAACTATGTTTAAAGATTGCATAATAGCTGTCAGAAGTTGCCATGCATGTCAGATCTTTGATAGCAAAACCAGAAGACCGCCCGCACCCTTACAACCGATAGTTGCTGTTGGGTCCTTCGCCAAGTGGGGCATCGATTTCATGCAATGTAACCCCACCTCGACCGGGGGGCATGGGTATATTATAGTCGTTGTTGACTATTTTACCAAATGGGCCGAGGCGATGCCTACATTGGATAACACTGGTGAAACAACTGCCCTTTTCTTTTTCAATCATGTAGTCGCCAGGTTCGGCGTTCCGCAAGCTATAGTGACAGATCATGGATCGCATTTTCACAATCACATGATGGTTGAATTAGCTGCCAAACTAGGGCTATCGCACGACAGCTCTACCCCGTATTATCCACAAGCCAACGGACAAGTTGAGGCAATCAACAAGGTCCTGAAGCGAATGTTGCAAAGGATGATCGGGGTTCACAAAAGAAGATGGCATCTAATCCTGTACTCAGCATTATGGGCTTACCGAACCTCGGTAAAGAACGCCACTGGGTTCACACCATTCCAATTGGTGTATGGCCTGGAGGCAGTCTTACCGATCCAGTGCGAAATTTCGTCTCTTAAACTCGCAATTGACCTCCTCCCCGGAACCTCAGAAGAAGAGGCTCGTTTCCTGGAATTGATCCAGTTGGATGAAAACCGTCGTGACGCCGCTTTGGCGAACGAGGCCCATAAGAAACGAGTCAAAGCACAGTTCGACAAAAATGTCAAACCTCGCAACTTCTCTGAGGGTGACTTGGTTTTGCTTTACGACCAAGAATCCGATAAATTAGGAGCAGGAAAATTTCAGTCCTTATGGATGGGTCCCTATATTGTTAAAAGGGTGTTAGCAAAAGGAGCCTACGAGTTAATGGATTATGACGGAATACCACTGGCGCAACCCCGTAACGGGTTGTACCTCAAGCGTTACTATGCCTGAATAGTAGCCTGAGTGCTTTTGTTGTATTTTGTTTTCGCTAAAATGTTTGTTTCGGTTAAGTAATCCACCTTTCTCGTTTGTTGCAGATGTCGAATTATTCTGATACATATGTGGGATATGCCGACGGAGCGAGTCGTAGTACGCGGAATTTGTCCTCCGCAGCCTGGGCCATTTTTGATCCAAGCGGCGAGTTAGTGAGTTTCAGAGGTGTGTGTATTGGACGATCAACGAACAATATCGCTGAGTATAGTGCATTGATTGAACTCCTCTCTGATACCATCGCTCATGGTATACGCCGACTAATTGTTAGGCTAGACTCACAACTTGTGATACTACAACTCACTGGTATATATTCAGTCCGCAATCCAGCTATTTATCGTATGTTTCTAAGAGTTAAGATTTTGGAAAGAGAGTTTGATTCAATTCAATACCAACATATTTCCAGAAACTTGAACACATTAACAGATTCATTAGCAAACTATGTATTAGATAGACATTTACAACATATATAAAAAGAGATGCATCGGTGCTATGTAAGTGGATCACAAATAAACTGAAATAAACTCCGAAAATCAAAATATATAAAGCTGTTTATAGTTTGTACATAATGTGTTGTAATCAAAACAAAATTGGTCATATGACCTAGAACTCAAAAAGATGCTAGGGGGCACCCTAGCCTAGTGGTGCTCATGAAAGTACGTCACGGTCTGTGCGATCATGCGCAAGAGACGAGTCCATCGTCTAGGCACGCCAATAGTGTGCCGCTGCAACTGTAAAGGTAACTCGTCAATCTGTACATCCGGAAGACCACGAGTAAGGCTCTCAACCTTCTCCTGCATAGCTGCAAGTATCTCAGTATCACCAAGGTCGCGAATAACAACTCTCCTAGCAGGCTCTGCTGCTGGGGCAGCAACTGGCGATCGTGGATGAGCTACTGGATGAACAGGACCAACATCTGCATGCACCCAAGAGTTTGATCAGTTTTGAACAGTAAACATCATGAATAAAAACAATAAACAGTGATATGGTCAGAGATTTTACCAATAGCGCCCCATTGCTCGCCATCCGGAAGCACCAAGTCCGGATCACCTCGGTAGTCCATACCCACATATGGATACTCAGAAAATGCCATCTCCTGACGCTTGAACCACCTGAAGAAGGACTCAATGAATGTAATATGAGGTTGACCAGCATGCCGGGACATATGGTCAACCCACCTCTGCATGCGTGGCTCGGTCGGAGAAGGCACATCAAGCAAGATGTACTGAGGTTGCATCAATGGGATTTTCTCCAAGACAAAGGCAGTCAGAATAGAACCAAATCCAAAGTTCTTCAGCCCCCCGTCCTTTACCTTGGTCAATTGACTTTTCATCTGAATAAGTACTGCATCGCACCAGTTAAACACTTTCGGTTGGAGACACTCCAAGGCGTGCTGCATATAAGATCTGTTGGCAACATGTAAAGCTGCGCTACCGGCCATCCTACCAATGGTAAACAGAATGGACCTGAGAGACCTGTCAGTAATGTCACGGATATTGATCTTGCTGTCTTTGCTCGGCTGTGAACCTTCCCGGCAATACTGACGGATATAGTCTCTGGTGGAAGTAGTCCCTCGAGCCGTACCTGACAAAGAAATGGGAGCACCCCGCCTTGACAACCCAGTCAAGAAGTATATGTCCTCTATGGTCAAGGGGAAGGACTTCCCCCTAATCTGGAATACTTGGTTAACAGGATCCCAAGCATCAAGCATATACTGCAGTAAAGAAATCTGTGCTCTCATGCTAGAGATACGGAAGAACTTCAGCAGGCCACAGTTCCGAAGCGCGTTCACCGTGACTGGGTCATGGAGTGCAACCATGTCCTCCACTTCATGTTCTCGTTCTCGCCATGTAAGGGACATTTTGTCCAAAGTTCCCTACAATCAAACAAGAGAAGGAGTAAGTTCCTGATTTTGATGAAAATCTGGCGAAAAATCATCAAAAAACACATGCAAGGTCAGCTTTTCTAGGCCCAGCGCAGGCAGAGAGGCTTCCCCTTGCGCTGTAAGGCAGTCTGCCTTAAGGCTGCCTGAAATACAGCGCAATTTTCGAAAGGGGAACCTGCGCTGATGCCAGGGCGCCCTGATGAAACCCCTGGGGCTCAGGAACCCTGAAAAACATGCATGAAACTGAAAAATGAAACCATGAAAGTGAAGGGCTAAGGTTTAGCTCCTACCTGGTCCAAACGGCGCCGAAAATCGTCCACAGAATCTCCCAGAATCAGCTGGTGAAAATCAAGGAAAAAGAGGCACCTCCAGAGCTCCAACAAGCAAAATGCAAATGAAATGGTAAATGAGAGGTAAAAACCCCTTTTTATGACTTTTACACAGTTTAAAGTTAAATATTAGGGTTATAATCTCGTTTTCATGCAAATATTGTCCATTTCTAACAAAATTTGTTGCAGCAATTGAAGATGAAGTACTACATTTGAAAAGAGAAAAGCTAGTAAAAGTAAAAAATTAAATTTGACCATGAATCGAGCAGTTTTACCACAGAATTTATGCTCGTTAAAAAATAGAAAAGTGTGAGCAAAGTTTTTCCGCCAAAGTTCAAGCTCATTAAAAAAAATGAACCTATCTCGGTAAATAACCATTGCGATCATAAATCTATAAGCCTTAAAAGCCTTGGTCGTGTTTTCATCCATCACCTCCATTTCATTTGGCCGGTCGTTCACCCCCATATGTGTGTTTACCCCTTTTGAGGAACAGCTGCGAAGAGTGATTTCACCTAGCCATCCTTGTGACACTACCGTGATTGGAAAATTCCAATTTGTACCTGGAATCAATTGCTATCCCTGTTTATCACTCGTTCCTCAAAAGACGAGTCTTCTTTGAGCTCTTTTCACTGACTCGTAAAATATGAAAAGTTTGCCGAGTTTTTGGCCTTCTAGCTCATTAAAACGACCGAAAGCTATCCCTCCTCTAGATTTTAATCTTTTTGGACCTAAGGGATTATTACACAAAAAGATCGAGCGTTGTCTTATTCAGCTCGTAAAAGTACCGAATAGCCATCCCTTCTGTATTGTTTTATACTTTTTCAGACTTAAGGGATTAGATGACGAAAAAGGAATCATGGAGTTGACTTTCTGTACCTTTTCAGACTCTCTAAAAATGAAAAGGACCGAGTTTTCTTTGTCGTTAGACTCGTTAAAATGATTAAATAGCGACAAACTTGTCTTTAGACGAGAACGAGTTTCCCTATCGCTAGGCTCGTTAAATCATAGCGATGGGCTTGCCCGAAGGGCAGGTTATAGAACAAGCATATGTTATCCTCCTCAAGCTTGACAAAAATAAAGAGGTACTGGTCAGAAATGACTGGGGAAAAATTGGGAGAACATCAAAGTTTAATGGTAGCAAGTCACTCTTGAACATGACACTTTTCCTCCGTACCACATCGGGTTGGGTTGTTTCATTCACCGGTCTCATCGCCATGGTCTTCGCCAAACCATCCACATTTGGGGTAATGCTACCGATCCATCGCATCAGTGTCGTTATATGTTCAAGAGGGGTCATTCTGAAAGTGTCAACCGTGTCCCATCCACTGCCATACATTATCCTTCATCCATTCATGATCGCCACCCTGAATCATATGTCACAGTTTGTTTTCACCTCCACTAAAATCATTAGCTCCGTTCCGTGTCATTGATGTGGGATTCGTTAAGGCCCTCCTTTGACGGATCGCTTCTTGTCGACTTCAGCTCATTATCCATGAAGTTGATCTAGGAACAACCCCCATCAGTACTTTGAAGCTTGCATGCCTCAATGGCAAGTTTCTCACTTCCGGCGACAGGTATACATCAATGACCTTCGACCAGAAGATTTTGCGTGGCGTTCGACGCCAAGTCCTTTATTCACGCCACGTGAATTGTACTGCAGTACCTTGAGGGTCATCGTCATTATTGGTGATTCCTCTCGCGCTTGTTAACGGTTTTCATTACTGACCGGTAATCAAGCGATGTCTTTCCATGTTCGACTTCAGCGAAATTCTCACATGGATCGACTTGTACTTAGAGTGAAGATCGAACGAGTTTGAAGACCTCGGATCTAGTTTCATCCATCCGGGCTGCGATATATATTCAGGAAATGTAAAAGCATTTGTTATGTACATCATTACAACAGATGATCATCCTATTCAAAGGATGATAATTTCAGCAGAAAATTATCAGTCTACCTTCAGACGATCGTCTGTCATATGTACCAAAATGTATTTATAAAAGCTGAGCATGGGAATGCCCGCCTCAGCTAGATCATGAAAATAGAATGAAAAATAATGTATTGTATTGTATTGTATTACAGGGCGCCTCCTCAGCACTGGAATGAACTTCGGACCCTCTAGATAAAGCATTTCACCCGATAAACGGCCTCATACTTTAGGGGGCAACTGTTATAGACATTTTTGTGCCTCGCCTCATGGAGCATGAAATGTCAATAATCACAGGGATCCTCAGTCCCTAAACATGTTGTTCTTACCCCTAAAAGAACAAGGTCATCAAACAACAGCACTTCCAATCAGTTCTCCACCTGAAAACACTTCAAAACAAGCTTATTTTGGATCATGTCAGCTGCTCCACTGAGCTTCTGCGCTGGAATGCAACTGTCCCTCCTTGTACCTGCGCTGGAAGTCAAAATTAATGAAGGCTACCTGCGCTGGGCAAGATTGGCCAAGTGGCACAGTCATTCTGCAAGGTGTCAACTGCCCAGGAAGCTTCCAAACTGACTCTTGGTTCATGAGATTCGCCCTGTGATGAGTAAGAGGTACTTGATCACCATGTGTAAGCAAGGATCTCCAAGTGGACTCAAGAACTGAAGATTAACTGAAGAGGGAGAGGACACAAGGCAGCTTCATGTCAGTCTCAAGCTGACTCATCCTCTCTTCTTCTATCCTATATATAGAGCTCTTCTATGAGGTCTAAGGAGGCTGGAATTTTGTGTAAAGCAAGGAGGTGCTGTTGGTTTACAGTTAGAGCTATTGGGTGATTGTTTTACTAGAGGTGAAGAGGAGAGTTCTTGCTGCTGGGGAGGTGCTGCTGGATTGGAGCCATCATTGGTTGTAACCTTCTCAGAACCCTGTTACTTCTATCAATAAAGTTTTGCATGTTCTCCTATATACTTGTATTGCATTGATGTATTGTATTTACATGTATATTTGATTCATCCTAATCCA
Organism: Pinus tabuliformis; assembly: GCA_031772625.1. Lineage (NCBI taxonomy): Eukaryota > Viridiplantae > Streptophyta > Pinopsida > Pinales > Pinaceae > Pinus > Pinus tabuliformis. The sequence continues at coordinate 490,745,476 of CM062804.1, read as the reverse complement.
TGCTTCAGTTATGAGTACATGTATCTTGTAGTTTGCTCTCTTGTTTTGTGCAGGATCTGTGTGTAGCTGGACCAGCAAAGAGAGCAAAGAGCTGGGAACAAGAGACAAAGAGAGAGGACAAGGATCGACTAAGCGAAAGACACCAGGTTGGTTAATCTTTCTTCATTCTCTCTGTACTTTCATAAAGGAAATCATCAAAATTTTATTTTCAGTTGTTGCTAAAGACTGTCACCTTTAGAGTAGGGATAGGGTCATCCGCATCAGATACTTTTCCCCACAACACACAGTCATTCTGCAAGGTGTCAATTGCCCAGGAAGCTTCCAAACTGACACTTGGTTCATGGGATTCGCCCTGTGATGAGTAAGAGGTACTTGATCTCCATGTGTAAGCAAGGATCTCCAAGTGGACTCAAGAACTGAAGTTTAACTGAAGAGGGAGAGGACACAAGGTAGCTTTATGTCAGTCTCAAGCTTACTCATCCTTTCTTCTTCTCTCCTATATATAGAGCTCTTCTATGAGGTCTAAGGAGGCTGGAATTTTGTGCAAAGTAAGGAAGTGTTGTTGGTTTACAGTTAGAGCTATTGGGTGATTGTTTTTCCAGAGGTGAAGAGGAGACTTCTTGCTGCTGGGGAGGTGCTGCTGGATTGGAGCCATTGATGGTTGTAACCTTCTCAGAACCCTGTTACTTTTATCAATAAAGCTTTGAATGTTCTCCTATATACTTGTATTGCATTGATGTATTGTATTTACTTGTATATTTGATTCACTCTAATCCATGCATCAGTTATGAGTACATGTATCTTGTAGTTTTCTTCTCTCTGTTGTGCAGGATCTGTGTGTAGCTGGACCGGCAAAGGGAGCAAGGAGCTAGGAACAAGAGACAAAGAGAGAGGATAAGGATCGATAAAAGCGAAAGACACCGGTTGGTTAATCTTTTCTTCCTTCTCTCTGTACTTTCATAAAGGAAAACATTAAAGCTTTACTTTCAGTTGTTGCTAAAGACTGTCACCTTTAGAGTAGGGATAGGGTCATCCGAGTCAGATACTTTTCCCCACAACAGGATCCTCTCCAGACTTACCCTCAAACTTGGGTATATCGCTGGGCAACTTATTTGGCATTGGCGTCCAGAATGGAAGATATTGAATTGGATCGTTCGTTAGACGCGTCAAGTCTAGTAAATCTAAAGTTGCGATAAACGGTAACTGCCGGTTAGGATCTCTAAAACTCTGGGTCACAATACCAGCCCCAGGAGGAGGATATCCAGGATAACTAGGAACAGGAGTCGCATTTGGGATATTATATCCTCCTGGAAAACCAGGATTAACCGGACCGTACTGGGGTTGCTGAGGTTGTTGATAAGTGTACCCAGGATACGGTTGATACTGGTAAACCGGTTGTTGGACAGCTTGCCCAGGTTGATACTGTCCCTGGTACGGAGGTTGAACAAATTGAGGTTGAGTAGTAGCAACCGTACTTATACCAGGTTGGCCTACAGGCATCGGGACTGTGGTTTGAATCGTAGATCCAGACAACGGTACAGATGTCTGAGGAGTGGTTACAGAGACAGTAGAAACCGGAGTCGTCGATACTCCAGAAGTAAGTATGGTAGATGTGGCGGTAGTTGCAGCAGCGGTTTGAGATGGAGTACTAGGTGCAATTGGCGGCTGAGTAACTACCGAAGTTACAGAGGTCTGAACACTTGACTGGACAGGTTGTGGTTGCTGGGGTGGACCAGAAACTACAGGTTGTCCTGCTTGAGGTACCGACTGTATACTTGGCTGCAACATCTGTTGACCCTGTGACAGATCCCACACTAACATTCCAGGGTATTGACCCATAACAGGTTGAGGGTACTGAGATCCATAGCCGGATTGACGATAGGATTGATAACTGTAAGGTGTAGTCCCCATACCTTGACCATATGATTGACCTTGAGGTGGTTGATAACCTTGACCTGAGTATTGACCTTGAGGTTGATAACCTTGAGGTAAATACGGGTACTGGGGTTGACCTTGACCTTGAGGTTGGTATCCTTGAGGTTGATACCCTTGGGGTTGATACCCTTGGGGTTGCCATCCTTGAGGTTGCCATCCTTGAGGTTGATATTGATACTGAGGTTGACCTTGGGGTACATATTGAGGCTGGGGTTGACCTTGAGGTATGTATTGCCCCATAGGAGCGTACTGACCTTGAGGTTTCCCTCCAGACACGAATGGAGTACCTTGAGGTTGCCCCCCAGGCATTAATGAAGGCTGCCCCCCAGGCGGTAATTGGCCACCTTGAGGTTGGGTAACGGGAACTGAACCTGACATCATGTAAATGTCTCCTACACCCAATGGTACATTACCACTGTTTCCAACTAATAACCCATGATCAACGGGTTGAGGAGACGCTCCCACAAAGGTACCAGAAAGAGATTGATACCCAGTAGGAACAGAAGGACCGCCATGTAAAAAAGATTCAGGACTTTGTGTAAACACAGATGACTGACCAGACATATTTACAGGAGTATGAATATCTCCTGGTGGAAAAGGAGTACGAGGCGTGGAAAAACCTAGCCCAAAGTTGTCTAAATAATTGGTTAACGAAAGGTAGCAAGTAGTACTTCTAGGAGGACTGTAAAAGATAGATTCACGCTCCCTTAGATCAAGGGTAATTTGATCTTCAGGATCAGAGACGCCTATTTCTTCCTCTGGAACAAGTTCTTCAATAGCAATCAAACCAACAGGAAGATTTTCGGTGATAATTCTTTCTATTCTCGGTGAATCAGGAACACTAGGAGTCGGAGTAACAGGTTCGGATATTTCTGGTTCTTCGCCTGTATCGCTAGCAGACGAAAAACTACCAACAAGCTCAGAAACTGTAACAGCTTCGGGATTATAACCTGTCTCTAAACTTTGGTAATCTGGATGGACTACCAAGGAAGATTCTCCTTCTTCAGGTGAACCTACTGTACTGCCACTAGGAGGAGTTACAAGGACCTTTAAACCTTCTAAATGACTGGACTCGTCTTGAGGAGGTTCACCCCTAAGTTTACGGGATCTTCTCAACAATTCGGCCACAGAAACAACTTCAGGAGACTGGCCCCGAATTCTACGGGACTGTCTCGGTAATTCCGCCACAGCTAAAAACTTTTAACTACTACACACGAAAACAAAATAAAATTTCAAATCAAACCACCTAAAGTCTCTAAAGAACAAAACAAATTTGAATCACACGCCTAAAGAATCTAGGACGTCAAACCAAACACAAACAGTATTCTTCCGGACCAAAAGCGCTAGTTGGTGATTAAGCCCAACCTCGCTGGATTCAGTAAAGAAATGGCGGGTGGAACAGTTACGCCGACAACCTGCTTAATGAATAGACTGGACCAAGTTCCTCCACTTTAACCGTCTCGAGTGAAGTGAACCCCCCAGAAAATCCAAGTGAGTATAGCCGACGTCTGCTCCAGGTACAGTGGGACCTTCCCTCCACCGTCACCTTGGGTAGAATCCTAGAGATTATGGTCACTAAGGTTACCAACGGCCACAAGTACACCTGGGGGAACAGGCTAAACTCCGACAGCACGCAAGGGTAGAGTAGCAAGCTCAATCCCCTTACCGGCTCCTTGACAATAATCCAAGGTTTACCGATAAGTGACCCCTGGCTCCTCGACAATGGTTAATCTGAGGTTTACCGTTTGTAATACGTACTGTCTGGCGTCGTTCCCAATAAGGGGGGAATGATCCCCTCACTGGTTCGGACACGAGCTCGTGCTTCTCCTTTAAGAGGAGCTTTCCCAGAGTGTAAATGTAACAATTGGATTTGATTCTATCACAAGATCGACTACTTGTTTGGTTTTACTGTCTTGGAGAGTTAATTACTCACCTACTCCAAGACACTAGCCTGATCTAAATTGATGCTTCAGAGCCCTAGAAAATAAAAGTTACTAGTTCAATTTTATTTTAAGCGTTACTTTTATGGTTGTTCTTTAAAGTCACAAGGTAATGGAAGTGAAATCAATGGTGTGTAGACTCGACTCCAACCACTACAAAGATGCACCTAAGATGATCTATGCTACTTTGTTTTTTCAATGAAATTCTTTAACTAAGAGAGTTGAGAGAATGTAATTTTTAGAGAAAACAACTTCCTTAGAAAAGACAATCAAAGAAACAATTCTCTTTTTCTTTTCAAGCACACAAACATAACCACTCTTTACTTGCACGAAAAACTCTTTTTGTTTCAAAACTTTCAAAGCTACTTGAAACAAAACTTTTCGAAGGAGATGTTTTTGTATTTTCTCTTTTTAATAAAGCATGTAAACCTACCTTTAACAGGAAACAATCTCAAAAGCTACAAAACTATGAAAACTTGACTCACAAGCAAATCAAAAGAGAGATTACTCTAAGCAAACCTAACAAGGAAAAAGCTCACAAAGATGATTCTAGGTTGTTTTACTTGATCAAAATCAGATCAAGGACCAGCTAATGCAGAATCAAAAGACTAGTCAAAACAAAACTCAAATCTTTTTGTTCTTTTCGTAAAATGGAATTCAAGACTTAAACAACAAGCACTTCGAAATTGGCCCAAAAGACAACTTGATGGTAAGTTGCTCCCACAGGTAGACTTTATGACAGGTCTGACTTCTTAGAATGTTGACAAAACCAGAGAGATCTAAGGCTTGACAACTCCTACCGCTAAAGTCACTACAAGACCTACTCAAAATCAAACCCTAGGGCTTATATTTCGACAAAATCCACTAAAACACTCAATGCTATTGAAACCAGTTCAGGTGAACATTCTGGGCAAGGGACTGATGAATCTGGGCAGAAGAAACTAAGAAAAAACAAAATCTAAGAGCAAAAAAGACAAAAAGTGGAATTTTCTCAAATTTTGGCAGGGGACGCAGGCAACCTGTTAGCACAGGTGCAGGCCCGCTCTGTGCACACAGCAAAAGTGCGTCCAGGGACGCACTGTGCAACACTCCGAGGGTGCGTCCTACTGAAAAACTCAAGAAAACCTAAAATAAAACTAATCCTAAGCTAACCCACCCTGAGACAAGGTCACAGAGCCAAAACCAGAAAAATAAATCAATTTTCTCAAAGCAAAGTTCACACAAAAGAAAAGACTCTTCTCATCAATGGAATCTATCCCAAGTGGAGTCGCCAATTTGTCACACAGAATCAGTCAAGGGTGCGGACACAACTGACCTTCCTAGAAGTCTAAGACATTCTAATGACAAACAAAACAAACTAGAGCTATCCTTCTCTAAACATACATTATGATATGAGAAATCAAGTGTTTCGTTCTTACCTTTGTCCAAACGCTGTTGTAGAAGTCCAAGCTTTGTTAATCTGGATGAGCTCCTCCTTTTCTCCAAAACCTGTAATCACCAACAGTCAAACAATTAAATAGCACCTGATTATAACATAAAACAAAGCATATTCAACACATAGACCAAGGAGTACATGAAATAACCCATAAACAACAAGTTATTGAGAAGAATGGACCAATTTGCATTAAAGGTAATCAAAAGGAACCATTACAACCTGAGCCTTGGTGTTGTGCAAGCTCCTTCCAGGGTCCACAAGAGTCTTCCTCTACTTTGACAAAGCTCACCCACTTCCAAATAGAACAAGCAAAGATGGCAATCTCTCCTCACAAGCTTCTAAATGGGAGTCCTAATTCCTGCAACATTTACCCTTAGAAATCTATAGCTTTCAACCTCCTTCCTTCTGGCCCAATGCCTGTATTTATAGTGCTCAAGAGGAAGTTAATCAGGTCCACCATCAATGGGATAGTCCCCTCTTTGGATGGGATCACTCCCTTATTGATGGGATAAGTTCCTCTTTGGTAGGAGTGCATGAACCATCTGGAGGCACTCAATACACATCAAACAACCTTCTAGAATGCTCTAGAAATGACCACAAGTAAGTTTTTGAAGATAAAACTTGCGCATTTTAACCTTTTCAGAGGGACGCACCTGCCCCTTTAGATACAGAGCATCCTCGGACGCAGACCTTATGAACAATAGGTGCATACCCGCAGGCAAGGCTTGAGAGAACCTGCGTACCCAGAGATAAACATATTTATAAAGACTTTCTCTCTTTCTTGGAGTTTGACATGAATAGCAGAGGCATAAGACTTGCTCAAGAGGGTAGTATGACTGTTGATAGAGCCATACCAACTGTAAATAGCCATGGTGACATTTTTTAGTGTAACACATTCCAATATATGAAAAAACCATTAAGGAATTTTGTACCAAAAAGCCTACGAGGAAAATAAATGTAACACCAATTGTCCACATAGTCGGAACTTTTTCTGATTTATTATTAGGCAGAGAGATACCGGTGAAATATGAAGACCCAGGAAGCCCTATTATCACAATAAAAATAAATGGATGCTCCTTTCCCAATGCGTTAGTCAATCTAGGGGTAGCCATTAATATTCTCACAACAACAACCTATCAGAGACTTGGCATCACAACCTTAGATCTAACTACGACCTTGCTGGAACTTGCTGACCGTTCAGTTATTAAACTAGAAGGGACATTACAGGATGCAATGGTGTCTATAGATTCTTGGGAGTACCCAGTAGATTTCTTGATTATTAATCCTAGAAACCAGCTAGATGGACATCGTCTAATATTAGGAAGACCTTAGCTAGTGACCGCAGATGCTTATATAAGCTGTCAAACAAGCAGTATGACTATAGCTAGAGGAAATGAGGTGAAGAACATAGCTTTATACCCTCCGGCTCAGCCAAGCCTAACCATAATAAAAACTAGGAAGAAACTTGTAACATATTTAACAGAAAATATTCGATCACCACTAACTATAACAGATGCTCTTGAATTTAAGAACCAAACAGAAGATGATATTATTAACACTTACATTAACCACCCAGCTGTCGTCTCTAATCTAAAATGTCACATGATTGAAGCAGTCCTTGATAATGAAATTGAAGAAGATCCTTTAAAAGATATCAATGACCAAACAATACCAACAACAACTGTCTATAACAGCAAACCCATTGAAATTGAGCCATGGAAAGTCCTTAACATTAACAAAAACTTCAGTGATGACCAGTAGCAAAAGCTTATTCAAATCCTTAGAAAATATAAAGGGGCTTTTGCTTGGGATTACCTAGATATGAAAGGGATTGACCCCCAGTTATATATTCGCCACATCTACATTGAAAAATATGCGAGACCCATTCGACAACTCAGCAAAGATTAAACCCTCACCTAACGGATGTTGTTAAAGGCAAACTACAGAAACTGTTAGATGTAAATTTCATCTATCCTATATCTGAAAGTAAATGGGTTTCTCCATTAGTTGTGGTTCCTAGAAAGAATGGGAAATGGTGTATATGTGTCGATTACAGAGAGCTTGACAAAGGAATGAAAAAATATAATTTTCCCCTTCCGTTTATCGACCAGGTTCTAGACACATTGGTAGGTAAAAAATTCTTCTCTTTCGTGGACGACTTCGGTGGCTACAACCAAATCCAAATTTCCCCTGAAGACCAAGATAAGACTACCTTCACCTGCCCCTAGGGGACATTTTCTTACAGGGTATTACCTTTTGGACTATGCAATGCACCTGCTACATTTTAGAGAGCCATACTCAGTATTTTTGTAGACTTGATACACGAGGGATTAGAGGTGTACATGGATGATTATGGAGATGACTTCGAGTAGGCATTACAGACAATGGAGAAAGTCTTGGAAAGATGCATTGCTACTAGGCTCTTCTTAAGCCACGAGAAATGCCACATCATGATGACATAAGGCCTAATCCCGGGTCATTAGATCTCAGCAGCTGGAATTTAGGTAGATCCAACAAAAATTCAGGTAATCCTCTTACTAGCTAACCCCTGCAATCAAATAGAGTGACATAGTTTTTTGGGACCTTCTCGATATTATCAGAGATTTATAAAAAAATTCTCTCAAATTGCTCCACCATTATATGCTTTGACAGGAAATATCAATTTTATATGGATTGACAAATGCGACATTGCCTTTGCAGAATTAAAACGGCCAGTATCAACAACCCTAGTACTACAAGGCCCGAACTGGGATTTAGCATTCCAGATTTCATCCAATGAATCAAATATGACCATTGGAGCAGTTCTTGGCCAAGAAGAAGACAAGAAATCCTATGCGATATACTATCTTAGCAAAAACTGAACTCCTGCTGAGTTGAATTACACAGTGACTAAGAAAGAGTTTCTAGCTATAATCTATGCTATCAACAAATTCAGACACTATATAATAAGATACCCTATGGTCCTATATACTGATCACTCTGCTATCAAATATTTAGCTAATAAACCTATTACAAATGGAAGAGTGACATGATGGTTAATCCTTTTGCATGAATTTGACATAACGATCAAGGATCAACTAGGAAAGGAAATCTAGTGGCAGAATTCCTCTCACATGTGCCAAGAACAGATGACATAGTGGTGGTAGAAGACCAATTCCCTGATGAGCACCTATTTGCTGTGACCGTGAAAACACCATGATATGCAGATGTCATGAATTACTAAGCAGTGGGGAAACTACCCAAACACCTGATGCCTAAACAAAGAAAATTAATAATGTAATGTAGCACTCATTCTCTTGGATCGGAGGATACCTCTTTAACATAGGAACTGATATGCATATCCGTAGGTGTATCAGGGAAGATGAAATCTATGATATCCTAAAAGCCTGCCACGATGGACCTTGCAGTGGACACTTTGCAAACTGCAGGACTGGAAATAAAATCTTACAGATGGGCTATTATTGGCCCATGATTTTTAAGGACACCAAGAAATTTGTCCAGGCATGCGAGATATGCCAAATAATGGATGGCCCTGGCCAGTCTGACGAGATGCCCCTACATCCACAATTAGTCATCGAACCTTTTGAACATTGCGCATTAGATTTCACTGGTCCAATAAATCCATCATCTAATTAAAAGTCATATATAATGGTCGCAACAGAATACGTGACTAAATGGGTGGAGGCAGTAGCATTAGCAAGAGCAACAGAGGAAACAGTAATCAACTTTCTTTTCAAAAATTTTGTATGGTATGGCTTGCCAAGAGAAATAATTACGGATGGAGGGCCACAATTTGTAGGCCATAAGATTGCTTCTACACTAAAAAGTCATCACATTTTTCACAGAACCACATCTCCATACCACCCGCAGGCAAACAACCAAGTAGAAAGTACCAACAAAGTAATCGAGGCCATTCTAACAAAGACATTTGCCTCACATAGATGCAACTGGGCTACCCGATTGCTAGAAGCCCTGTGGGCATATCACATGACTTGGAGGAATACCACAGGATAATCCCCATATCAACTGGTGTTTGGTAAGGAACCTATCTTCCCCATAGAATTTGAAATTCAGACATTGAGGATAGCCCAAGAAGTAGGGTTGGATTTGAATGAAGCACAAATTAACAGATTACAACAAATAAATGAATTGGATGAAATCTGGCAATCGTCTCTTCAACATACTGCACTTATTCAACAACAAAGAGAAAAATGGTATGACGCCCTGATCAAGAAAAATATATTCCATGAAGGCGACTGGGCACTTCTATACTATTCTAGGTTCGAGGATTTCCTCGGCAAACTCCAGACTAGATGGTTAGGTCCCTATGAGATAAAAGAGGTGCACGATAATGACACCCTTACATTACCCACCATTGATTGTCTCGCTACTCTTTTAAATCAGATGGGCATCGGGTACGCCTATACCACAAACCGCTTACAAGGGAATCCTTTTGCCAACAGATACGCGAAGATTCTACGATACAAATTCTTGCTGCAAAAGGCAACTCTTCAACAACACTAGTCCTATAAAGAATTTATTTTTGAAACTTGTACATACAATTGCTTTTTCTGTTTTTTTTCTATTTGATTATATTTTCTTAGAACATTAGAGATGATTGTTCGTCGGTTTTTTTTCTTGTTTTCCTTTGCTATTCTCTATAGGGAACAACTACTGTTCCCTATAGGGAACAACACTTTTTGCGTGTATTTTTCTTTGTTGTTCCCTATAGGGAAAAATTGTTGTTCCCTATAGGGAACAACACTTTTCATGTATGTTTTTCTTTGTTGTTCCCTATAGGGAGCAGCTGCTATTCCCTATAGGCAACAACACTTTTCATGTGTGTTTTTCTTTGTTGTTCCCTACAGGGAACAAAACTTTTTGTGTGTATTTTTCTTTGTTGTTCCCTACAAGGAATAGTTGTTGTTCCCTACAGGGAACAACTGTTGTTCCCTACAGGGAACAACTGTTGTTCCCTACAGGGAACAGTTAGGGAACAACACTTTTACATGTGTTTTCTTTTGCTGTTCCCTTCAGGGAACAACACCTTGTGAGTATTTTTGAGAACATCCTTTCTTCCCCTTGCATGATCATTCCTAGCCCATCCTAGTTCACTCTTTATGATCCTCTTTATGGCATAAAAGTATAATACATATATAAGGACAACAAGTATGGAGTCTACTGAAGCAGGCGAATATCTTGAATATTATCATCTTAAACAAGATTGCTTTGTGATGATCGAAAAAGAAAGGACACAATTACCTATATCACTTCACTGTCCTGATTTTTGCTATAAATGAAACTCATTGATTATCTTTACCATGCTAGTTCTCCCCCGTCTCATAGAATTCTCTCGGTTTATTATTAATAAGATTATGAGTATATTTTTTCTATTGATATGTTCAAACTTCTTCCACCATCCCTACTCTTAAGGACTACTAAGCCACCCTCTATATATAAAATGGGGAGTGTTCAAAAAAATAAAATAATAAATATATATATATTCACTAACAATTTTATGATTTTTTTTCCACAGATGGAGGATAGGGGGTCTCATTATGAGCTAGCCTATGATGATCATAAGGAAGGAGAGAAATGGCATTCCCACTATGGCCACCAAACTAGGGCTATGATAAAATGGATGCATCAAGAAACAAATTCCTTGGAACAGGAGGTCTCATCACGAGCCGGCATGACCACTTTCGCTACTTCCCAATAAATGGCAATGTGTTCATCTAGTTACCATGCCAGCACATTGGTCTCTACTATGGACATCATAATGCACTTCCCCAATTATACATAGAGGACCATGGCTCCCGAGGGTTAGAAAGAAACTTTGTCGAGGCTATAGATGCCTACAAGCAATAGAATCTCTGCTTATGGTATTAAAGTTTTATTTTATACATCAATAAATATTACAATGCCATCTTCTTATTTTTCTATTTTTTTCTACGGAGAGATTATTTCCCTAACTTACCTTGAACCTTTATGCATGAGTTAATCTTTTAAAATCAATCACAATATTTTCAAGTGGAATAACAGTAGTAAGGTATCATCTCCTGCATATGCTGCCCTTTTTATTTATCGCATCACCTCATGAGATCTTATCACTTATTAATAATTCTCGTTACACGCCTTGTTTTCATTACTCCAATATCCTTTTATGATCCTTTCATTAATATACATACCCTGCCGCTTTTATTACCCAATCCATCACCCCTGTACTTCACCACCAGTGCATCATCTTTTCATCCATTCAGTCGTAGGCGACCTATCATTTCAAGAGGAGGCGAGGACCTCCAGTATACTCATGCATGCACTGTCATCTTTTCATTTGATTTTGTAGAATAATACAACATCCCATAATCACAGAGCATGTGGTATTATAATAGTCCTTGATTTAACAGTATTTATGTTTATAAAACATCACCTGATAGAGCCATTACAACCATTTTATGTTCCTTCTCTTGGCTCTATTCGTTGTTGTGATTTCTCCACTGCACTAATTGTTTGTAGAAGTGGGAAGAACTCAAGCATCATGGGAGGAAAAACAGTGTGCCAAGAACCTTTAACACTGGTTATCTCTGATGAAGCCAGGGAATTCTAGCTCGTGCAGGATGGACAACATATTTTACAAGATTTCAACCCCCCAATGAGGAAATCGCCATTGAATTTTTACACCATCTACAGAATGGAAAATCCTTGGTGAGAGGTAGACAAATCACCATAACAGATGCTCTGATAGTAGAAGTGTATGGGTTGTTGGCATAAGGACTAGTATGGGCTAACAAGCGATTAAGTCTGCATGATGCTATGGAGATTTTTAGGGATGAAGGACAAGAGCTAATCAAGAAGGGTAAAGGCATTCAACCATCTTCTCTTGGAGAGCTATGGGGAGAATTGGCACAAATTTTCCAAAACTATATTACCTGCGATGGGCGTAGAGACGTGGTAAGGCTGTGATAACTCAAACTTTTATCAGTTTTAAAACAAAAATGATATGTTAATTTTCCTGCACTGTTGAATTCATTATTGCATGACACTAGGAAGAGGCTGAGACGGTCTCAACATCCAGAAATAGTAGTTAGCCACCATTTTTTGATCAGGTTAATAATTAGTCACAACCTTGCCCAACAACAATCAATCTGGGATGATCTCATATCAGCCCTTGAAAGAGGTGAAAACCTGCTAGCACCTAACCCTGTTCCAAAAATAAAAATGAGTACCATTTCAAGAAGCAGATCTCACAAATGCTGACAATCTACAAGGTTGAATTCAGACCAGGGAATGTCTGAAAATAATCAAGGCAACGTTATTCAACCCATAGAATTATCTAGCCTGGTAAATGTACAAAACTTGTAACCAGACTCACAGGGACAAGATAACACTGAACTAGAACCTGTGGAAGGAGCAGGACATCGTGACGATGAATGAAGAAATGAAGTGGGGCCTCCTCCAACACCAAATATGAGTTCTCAAGATGATCTTTTGCACAATTTTGAGGCAAGGATGGCCGAGGTCTTGGCCAACATGAATGTCTACATGTAGCCTGAAGAACCACTTAATCCTAACTTAGGAGAAAGCCAATCTCTAAGGAATTGTGGCTATACTAGAATTATGTCTTCCTCAAAAGGTACAAACCGCGAAGTGGAAACAGATATAAAGGCTATTCAGGAATTAGAGAACCAATCTAGTGACACGCCCCCAGTGGAAAACAATCATGAAGGTCTAGACACAGAAAACATAGGCCAAGAAGAGGAAGCAAAGACAGAGGTTATTCGAGAGTCTGATAATCAATCTAGAGACATGGTCTTATTGGAACAAAACGAAGGTAAACAACCGAGATCTTTAGAGATAGAAGCTATTAGCAAGACTATTAGCAGACCAGTTACTGCTCAGAAAAGGCACAGAGTGAGAACGAAATTGAAGAAGCTAAGAAAAGAACACCAAAAGCCTTGTAAGATGGTCAAGAGGCTCCAAAGAAAAACAAAAGAAATCACAATGGGAAAGGTTTTGAATAATATCCTTGAGGTAGTAAATGTAGTCGTGCAAACAGAATTATGTAAAGATAGGGCTATAGGAACTCAAACTAAGCTCATACCTACTCAAAAAATCGTCACTCAAGAAGGGCCGCATGCAGATTTAGTATCCATAGCTACTCAGATAGAGGTTTGGACCTCCTACAATAAAGAAGTACAGATAGAACATATCCACTCTTATAGCATAGGCACAGAGATGGATATACAAGCCAAAGACATTATGACGCACCATGACCCCATTCTACTAAATCTTCAGGAGGGATTGGCACAAGCCTCGCTCACATTGGAACGATTTGAACAAGAGATTGTTTCCCCACAGAAATATCGTGAGCTGTAGAAACAGCTTCAGGAACTGACTATAACATAGAACGAGACTTTTGACAGGTGTAGAAAGGGGGAAGAAAAAATGGAGAAGATCAAGTCCAAGCTAGACAGAGTCATAAGTCAGACAACCACCATCTGCTCATTGTATTCAGATGTCCTAACATGCAGGTATTCCACCATCAATTATGCCTTGTTTCTATTAGAACGATACCTATTATTGAAAATCAATGTCGTAAGAGCTAGTAAACCAATTGACTTAAGGACAATTGAAGATTTTATAAATTGCTGCAAGAAACATGGTGTAAAGGTCCAAAGGCTTCTTTGTGAGTTTTATCTGCAGAATTTCATATTAGAAAACGAGGTGGAAAAGAACCCTAACCATTTTGTGGGATATTTTCAATTCCAACCTTTTATTTCGTTTGCAGTTAATGAACTCAAATGGTTTAAAGCTTATAATGCATTTCAAAGACAGGAATATGGATTGGATCTTTGGGTGAGAAGTGAACCTAAACACCCCTTAAAAATGTTTGCCAACCATAAGATTATGATGAAATGAGAAGGGGTGATTAAAAATTTAGGGCCCATACATAAGGAGATTATGCATAAAGTAATATCATATTTCGTCTCCATTCAAGAAAGATCTCTAATTGCATCTAGGCTTAGATGGACGATCTCCACCAATAATGTGAAAGATAGGGAACCTTTTAATTACAGAAATTTTAAAGCTGCTGCGGCCCGTATGGTCACCTACAACAATCTTATTTTGAGAGAAGGAACTTATTGGTTAGGATGCCGATTTCGGAGCCCCACTATTTGGTATCCCTTTGAAGGGTGTCTAGCTGACTACGAATTGCCTGAAGGACAGGAAGGGCATGCCTTTGCGCTCCTCGCTCAACATCATGGTTTTAGACCAATTTTTGGTGCTTTCTCTCCAGCCTACGTTTTAACTGCACTGCATAAGAACTATTTACTTTTCATGAGGACATGAAATAGGGTAAGCAGGGGAGTATGTGGAGTTATGCAATGGGTATGTATTTACTCTTCATTCTGTCACCTTTTTCCTGTTTTCTTATCTATTTCATATCTTGATACGCTAACATATTGATGGATTATGATAAGAAATGAATGAACTACTCTCGATTAAGATTTAGCCACCGTAACTAACTCTTATTCCTTTTTATGCAGAGAAACGACGAAAGGAACAATTTTTTTCCCTAGAGATGTAACAACATAAACCAAGAAAGGAAGAATGAGGCGCATTAGTTGCGGTCAAGTCAAAGGATGAATCGGGAGGATCAACGTTAAATATGAATGGTGTCATAAGATAGCATTCAGTTGTGAATCCCTTAGGATCTCCCGATCCTAAGGGATCACATTTATCTTCTACCTCTTTTTGACTATAAAAGTAAATATTATAGGAGGAAAGGGAATCGATGTTCTGTTCATTTCAAATTGTAATTTTATAGTACAGACTCTTGCTTTGGAGGAACACGACCACATTGTAATGAGAATTGAGTTCAATGGTTGATATATAATTTACGTTGTTGTTCATTCGTATTCTCTGAAGTAACTTAGCAATATTCATTGGTGGCTAAGGGCGTGGCCTCCGGTGAATCAAATGGCTATCCTTTGTGTTATGTATTTCTAATTCATGCAAGTTTTATTGGTTTGATATTTTTCCCATTTTTTGTGAGTTAATCGTATTTGCTATTTACTAATTTCCTATGTTGAAGTTAGTACATTTTCTTTACATGCTTCGCAACATTGTCATTTGATTCTATTTATGCTTATTGTAGATTAAATTAATTAGCAGTTAAGATATTGAACCTTATTTATTACAATAAGAGTGTGGTTAGTATCTAATGAGCTAGTTACGGCTACTGAACTTTCAGTTGACATCATTTCCATTTGAATTTCCGGTTTGAGATCTAATTATGGTTTCAGTTGAAGATTAAGTCTTGATGTAATATTTCCATTAACAGTTGCAGTTTTTGAGTTGTATCAAAGTTTTGTATTTCATTTTAAAGAAACACTACTCTCTTGATTCATAGCATGCACATATTGTGTACACTCTTGGAATAAAAGTACTTGCCCAAGTTGATGATTAATGTGAGGTAGTTAGGAGTTTTAAAAGACACCTTTTAGCACCCAACATTTAAATTATACATATTGATTTGTGTGGACTAGTAAGGAAAAAAGTCTCAAAATAAGGAAATAAAATCAAGACCAAAATAATTCTACAATCTTTATCCATACAAATTTATTGTTGGAAAGATTCATTGATGGGTTTTATTACATGTCTACCAAAGCCTAAAGGAGCGAATAACATCATGGTGATGGTATTTCAACTCACAATTATGCCCATCTCTCTCTCTCTCTCTCTCTCTCTCTCTCTCTCTCTCTCCATTTTAACAAAATTAACTATATGATATATGGAAAGTTTTCAAAATCTACATGGAATATCAAAGATTATTGTAAATGATAGAGATCAAATTTTCACTAGTGATTTTTGGACTAAATCATTTTCTTGTTGGGTTAATAAATTATCTCACCTTCCACATTCTTCACATCTTCCACATTCTTAATAAGAGATTTTATTGGGAGCTCAAAGTTGTTTAATTATATCTTCCAAAAAAAGGTAACCTTAATCAAATTTCGTTGATTTGAAAAAATTTGTTAATCAAGGTAGTATATGTCACCACATACAAAAAGCATTCATTCATTTTGATATATTTAAAGAACCTTAAGAATTTTTTTAATTTTTTTGTTGAGCAAAGAGCATAGATTAAGTTTTGGTATGAAGGTTAGTAGGCATGATGGGATGTTACCATGGTTCATCACCTTGTCAATATTTATGGTCAAGTACTGGAACCTATAATATAACTCTTTAGGAATGAGAGATTTTCTTGGACTCAGCAAGAAACTAAAGGTTTTGAAAATTTTAAGGCTATGTGCACAACTCATGTCCTATTTAGGCCTAACTTCACAGAAAAAATTTATTATTGTTGTTTTAATGGAAGATCAAAGCGGGTGTTCTTTGAAAGCAACCATTTAAAAGAAAAAACATACTTAAAAACATTTATGAAAGGGAAATATTTGCCATAATACATGTAGTTCAGAATCTGCACCCTTAGTTTATAGGAAGACACTTTAAGGTAAATTTTAATCATAATTTTCTAAATTACTCGTTGAACAACAACAATATTTAAGAGAGACAAATAAAATGGGTTATTACTCTGTATTGTTTCAATTCTACCTTTGGTTGGGTGAAAGAATCATGGTTCAAATGAAATAAATATTATAAGGCATAAAAAATCACTCAGTAACTAAAAATGGCTCCTGGTTATCAGATGAATTTATGGTAAAACGATTCACTCTAGCAACAAGAACATCTATAATTTTGTAAGTTATTCCAAACCCAAATATAACATTCTTTTGGAATTCAACACATTTCCTATAGGAGGAAATTTTTAGTTCCTAAAAAATTCAGATTTTGTTTTAGTTATCTCTCTGCACAATCTAATTATGGCTGCACAATCTAATTGTAGTTGCACAATCTGATGATATCCTCATGGGAATTGATTGAATGATTTTGCAAATAGTTGTTGAACTAAATAAGGGATGTAACTGATCACTCATATATTGAATACTAGTGTGGAGATATTTAAATGTGTTTATGTGAGAAATACATAAAAAATTCTCTAAAATCTTCTGAGTACAAAGAAAGTTAATACTTAGACAAATATTTTGTTAACCATGATGTCTCAAATAAATGTTCAACTAATTGTCACTTTAGAAAATATGTCTAAATGGTAAGGATGTATGGTAAGGATATTTGGGGTTGTAGGCTATTTCATAACTTTATCATTTAGCTCAAGGGCAGATGTGAGATATGTTTATCAAAATCTAAATTTGAAAGAATTAATACAAATGTGCTTAAAATTTTATTTTAAGAACAAACAAAGTATGTATTCATGCAAGATCTACCCATATCCATGTATTGGACACAAAAAACAACCATATCTCCCATAAGAAAAGCATACATCTATACATCATTTGATCCCACTGGTCCACACAAAAAAAATACAAAAAGGAGTAGAGTTTACAAATCATGAGAATTATAATTTAAAATCAAAATATATTTCCTCAAATACTATAGCATCATTATCAACAAAATTAACATCAACCTATAGAATATGAAGACAAAAAACATTGAAGAAAAAGAGCCTATAATTATGTGTTTTGAGGTTGTCCATGAATGGACTATGAAAAAACCTATAGTGTTCTCATTTAAGACCTCCTCAATGTACCAAAGACCCCATTCCAACTAAATTACTTTCTTTAAAAGATTTTCTACATCACTGTTTCACTCCCTCTCCCTCTAAATATGAGTGCACAAAAAATAAACATAAGAAGGCTTTATCCTTAATAAATTCTCCAAAATGTGATTAAGTTGCAAGCAGTAACATTGTTGAATATCATTGACCCAATTTATAACTAACCAGGAATCACTTAAAACTTAGAGTTGATCACAATCCTTATCACAAGAAAAATCCAAATCCATTAATGAGTGATGTGATAATAGCTCTTCCAAATATGTTGAACCCCTCCCAAGTCTCATATTGACTTTAAAATAGTCCTTTTTCCAACTTAGCTATTAACTAGGACCATTCTTCTTTTTTTGTAGTATTTTGGTTTTAGCTAGAAAACCAAATATTTTAGCCCTATATCCATTTCAATAGAGGGAAATGGAAATAAATTCATGAGATTCCTTACTTCATAATGTGCCAAATTTTAAGTTAAAATTGAATATTGTTTAGCTATTAATCAGCATGCTAGTATTTATTCCAAACAGATTATTGATATCATATATCGAATTTAGCATAACAAGGCCAATCTGCTACTTGTAAAGAATGTAAAAGAAACACAAAGAATACTTGTCTCATCCCTGGCTACGCATGGAAGAATGGAGATGTAGACCCATTTATAAAAACAACAAAGGATATCGATTACATGCACCCCTCACCAAATTCACAAAACCAATCCCGAGTCCAAATGAATCAGGATATATATAACATCATCTTAATCTTCTTAATTATGTTAATGGTCATTGCTGATATATATAGCATCATCTTGATTTTCATAATTATGTTCATCATCATTACCGCCCTGCTCATCATCGGTAGTTTCTTCTTCCTCATCACAATCACAATTATCATCCCATGGAATTCCACATTTATAGCAAAATTCGTTTCCAGACCTGAAAATAAACAAAATTTAATATTAGAACATAAAAACCTATATAAAAAAATAAAAAACATAAGCACTTTCTTGTTACATTATGATTAAATTCTCATAAACAAAATATCCATTTCTCAGAAATCGTGTACCTGGAAACTATGTGCGTGCAACCTTGGGTGCGTTCAATCATATGTTTGCAGTTCAGACACTGCTTCCACTTGTTGTTCTCTGCAAGCAAATTCAACTCTGCATTTACAACGCCCAACTGAGGATCATATTCTTGGCAAGACATGTCTGTGTGCTAAGGAACCCTGCACTCAATACAAAACAAGCGGGAGCATTTCTGACATTTTATTGTTGTTGTTGTTGTTAGAGAAGAATGTGATGAGGAAGAAAAGGGAGAAGGAACTTGTGAGCACTTATTTAACTCCGATAAAGCCATCAAAAATGAGCAATCAGGATATGGGCAATATACTTTCTCTGAATCTGCAATTCTTTCCTCTTCAAACCTTTTCATAAAAATCTCTAACCATTTAGATCACAAGAATTTCTCACAGCCATATTCAGTGAGCTTGGAATTACACCAGAGATGTGGGCATTTAGGCACACCGCCTTAATCGGCCATCATGGACTCAATGTATCGACCCATACAACGAAGACAATATCTATGATGGAAAAACATTCTTTTGTGCATCCCATTCACATTCACATCCTCAAAGCACTTATTTCATTTCTCCTTCATGTCAGCGCTTCCAATTACTATCACCTCCACTTGATAATCAGGAGGTTTAAAATTTATCCGAGCGCCTGAATTATCACTAACATCACCACTGATTATGCTACTGGTTTCGGGCTGGTTGTTGGTGTACATGAACCTAGATTAGCTCCAGTTGTTGGTGTACATTCACCTAGATTAGCTCTAGTTGTTGGTGTACATGCACTTAGACTAGCTGTGTTGGTGTACATGCACCTAGATTAGCTCCAGTTAACTTATTGCTTACATGTGGCACATGTACACATTAACATAAGATAAAGCACACTTAGCTTTAGTTAGCTTTAGTTATTGCATGTACAACTAAGCTTAACTTAGTCACTTTTATGTATTTATTCTAAAACTAATATTGTAGAATCAATTTCATTCTTTTCTCAATTCTTTCTCGCTTCCTTCCTTCTCTTGCAAGCTTGTTTATTGTTTTGCAGATCTAGATCTGTGTATCTCAAAAATCTTACATGGTATTAGAGCACAAGGATTTGTAATCAGTTCACAAGCAATTTTATTTGTAGGTTCAGAAGATTGAAGCAACAACAAAGAATGGAGTCTAAATTGGAGTTTCCACAATCGGCAATTCTCACTCCATATAGTTATTTCGAATGGAAGCCAAAGATTCAACTTCATCTCAGAAGTAGAGGCTTATTTCGAATAACCATGGAAATGGAAGTTGAACCAACATCGGCAATGGAGAAAACAAGATATTTCAATCGCATGGACGAGGCCTTCGGCATCCTATGTTTATCTATTTCTCCGGAACTGCTATTTCATGTTGAATCATGTTCAACTCCAAATGAAGTATGGAAAAAAATGGAAGGATTGTTTGGAAAACAGGATGAAATTCAAGGTCACATTCTCGAAAATGAGTTAAACTCATTAGATCCGAGAAACTTTGAGAACATTCAAGATTTTTTTACAAGGTATAAAGCCTTGTTGGTTCAACTAAAAGGATGCAGGATCGACAAATCCAAGCAAGAAAATCAATTGGTTCTTTCCATTTTATCAAAACTTGGTCCAGAGTATGCAGTATTCATCTCTACATTCCACACAGTGAGATCTACAACTGGTGCAGATTGGAAGATGCCGTCACTGGATTCTTTTATTCAACCTTTGATGCATGAGCAAGATAAGCTCATCAAAATGGGCACACTTAAAAATTCCAAAGCGCATGCACTTATTGTGCATGCAAAAGGAAATGAAAATTCCAAAGACCATCAGAAAGGAAAAGGGAAGAAGGATCCTGATCCAAGAAAGGGAGGACATCCCAAACCCCCTGATGGATCATCTGGCTCAAAGGAAAGGAAAGGAACGAAAGGGAAATCAATGTGCAATTATTGCCACCGTGGTTTTCATCCTGAATATACATGCATGAAGAAGACTATAGATCTTATGGCATAGACACTCCAGCAACAGAATCTTGGAGACCACATTCCTGAGAATGCTAAGAAGAAGTCTGGAGAAAAAGCACCAGATCCAAGAGGTAACGGGCATGCTTTGATTGATCTTCATTCTACACCACAAGAATGGATCATCGATTCAAGAGCTTCACATAATATGGCTTCTTCAAAGGAATCCTTTTCTTCTCTACATGCATACTCAGGTCCTCCCATTCTCATGGGAGATAATTCTGCAGTTGCAGCAACTGGACAAGGAAGAGTGCAATTCGAAGATGGAATTTTTGAAAATGTATTGCATATTCCAAGGCTTTCTGTGAATCTTCTCTCAGTGTATCAGATGACACACACAGGCAGCGGAAGGAAAGTGGAATTTGCCCTAGATTCCGTGAGATTTTATGACATGAAAACCAATTTGAAGATTGCATCTGGCAAGGTAAATGATCAATCTCGTCTGTATACATTTTCTGATTTTGTTCCTCAATCAGATTCTATTTTGCTACTTACGCATGCAAGTGAAGAAAGTAGGATTTGGCACGAGAGATTTGGGCACTTGAATTTCAGATATATGCAACAACTTAGTAAGTAAGGGATGGTCAAAGGATTGCCAACCATTGAATTTTCAGATGGTGTTTGTAATGGATGTGCTCTTGGAAAGCATCCACAAGAAAAATTCGAGAAGGGGCATGCATGGAGAGCCTCTTCACCTTTGGAACTTGTACACATTGATCTCATGGGTCCATTTCTGGTGCTTTCAATGAGCAAAGCAAGATATGTGTTGTAATTTATAGATGATTACACGAGATTCACTTGGGTTCATTTCTTGAAACTCAAGTCTGAAGTTTTTCAACATCTAAAGATTTTCAAAGCGCATGCGGAAAATCAGTCTGGAAAACGCATCAAAATACTCCGCACAGATAATGGGACGGAATATGTCAACAAAGATATCAAGAATCTTTGTGATGAAGTAGGCATATAGTTGCAACATACAGTTCCTTACACTCCACAGCAAAATGGCGTGGCTGAAAGGAAAAATCGATCTTTGAAAGAGATGGCTAATTGCATGTTGCATGCAAGATCTCTTCCGTCAAAATTGTGGGCTGAAGCTATTAATTGTGCCTCATACATCCAGAACAGATCTCCTCATAAATCTGTTACTGGAAAAACACCTTTTGAGGCTTGGACTGGCATGCAACCTGAAGTTAGTCATTTCCGCATTTTTGGATCTCGAGCATGGGCCCGCATTCCTACAGAGAAGAGAAAGGCTTTGGAGCCTCAAAGAAAAGCATGCATGTTTGTTGGATATTCTGATGAAGTCAAATGGTACAAATTTCTTGATATCCACACTGAAGAGCTCTTTATTGAAAGGAGTGTAAAGTTTGACGAAGATATTTCGCATGCACCAGTGGATGAACTTGTTACCAAATTTTCATCACCACTCATTGATGAGTATGCAGATGAAACTTCAGACCAGCATTCTGATGAAGATGAGTCTTTTTCTGTGACCCCTGTTAGACCACCAGTTGTTGAACATTGAGATCATATTTATGCATGTAGTTCGGAAGATTCTCGACCACCTTCAACACAAAAATGGCGCAGCATGAGTGATATCCTTGATGATCCTGCCTCTATCCCTCTGTTTGAGGAAGATCTGCAAGCACTCTTAGCTATGGAGCCATCCATGCCCATGCATGCTTATATGATGCATGGATCTGATCCACAAACTTATGCAGAAGCAAATGGGCATCTTGAATGGGAAGCCACCATGGATGAGGAATATAACTCTCTCATTGAGAACCAGACTTGGGATTTGGTTCCGCTACCTTCAAATCACAAACTTGTGAGATGCAAGTGGGTTTACCGGACCAAGAGAGCATCAAATGGCCAAGTTAGTCGATATAAGGCACGATTGGTAGCAAAAGGTTTTCAACAAGTACATGGTGTTGACTATGATGAGACTTTTGCTCCAGTGGAAAAAATGGATTTCATTCGGCTAGCTCTCTCCATTGCAGCAACAAGAGGATGGGAGGTGCATCATATGGATGTGAAGAATGCCTTTCTTCATGGTGATCTCGAGGAGGAAATCTACATGGAGCAGCCACCAGGATACATGCAGAATTCATCTCTGGTATGCAAACTAAAGAAGTCTCTCTATGGCCTCAAGCAGGCACCTAGAGCATGGTATGCAAAGATGGATTCTTATTTGTTATCTCAAAATTTTGTACACTGCAAATTTGATTCCAATGTTTATTTTTTGAAGAAAATTGACTCCTTGTTGATCATAGTACTCTACGTAGATGATCTTTTGATAACAGGTAGTTCAGCTTCTGTCATTACCAACATCAAAACTGCATTGGATAAGAGGTTTTCTATGACAGACATGGGCTTGCTAAATTTCTTCCTTGGACTAGAGATCCATCAGCGTCATTCTGGCATTACCATTTCTCAACCAAAGTATGCTAGAGATCTTTTGGCACGATTTCACATGAGTGACTGCAAGCCAACAACCACACCTTTCTTATCAGGGATAAAGCTTGAGAATGGAAAAGACACACCATTGGTTGATTGCACATTGTATCGTCAGCTTGTGGGAAGTCTTCTTTATCTCACTCACTCCCATCCTGATCTCTCCATTGCTTTTGGAGCAGTTTCCAGATACATGCAGGAGCCACATGAGTTACACTGGAATGTTGCAAAGCGCATCCTTCGATCTGTCCAGGGGATAATCACCTATGGGATTCATTATGTAGCTAATTGTTCTTTGAAACTCATCGGGTTCACAAATTCAGACTGGGCTGGCGACACCATTGATCGCAAGTCTACTTCCGGTTATGTACTTAGTTTGGGATCCGCCCCAATTTGTTGGTCAAGTAAGAAGCAGGCTGCCATTGCTTTATCATCAGCAGAGGCCGAGTATAGAGGAGTAGTTAATGCCACTATTCAGGCAATTTGGCTACAACATTTCCTATCTGAGCTTGGGATTAGTGTCCATCATCCAACTGTAATCTGGTGCGATAATCAAAGTACGCTAAAGTTTTGCAGAGATCCAGTGCAGCGGCAACGTACCAAACACATCGAGATCCACATGCACTTCATTAGAGAACTCATTCATGATCGGATCATCGATCTTCAGTACTGTCCTAGTTCCGAGCAGATTGCTGACATCTTCACCAATACTTTCACTGAGCAGAAGTTTCGATTCCTGCGATATCATCTCGGGGTGAAGAACACGACTGCCTAGCAGTTGTCTTTTCTCTACTTTTGCATTATATTTTGAGGGGGGGTTTTCTTCCCACTGGGTTTTCCCTCTTTCCTCCTTTTTATGCATTGTATATGGGTACCTAAAATGGCCGTGTTGTCGGGACTCATTCATTTTGCATCACACTCACCTAAGTTATGCTTAAGGGGGGGTGTTGGTGTACATTCACCTAGATTAGCTCCAGTTGTTGGTGTACATGTACCTAGATTAGCTCCAGTTGTTGGTGTACATGCACTTAGACTAGCTGTGTTGCTGTACATGCACCTAGATTAGCTCCAGTTAACTTATTGCTTGCATGTGGCACATGTACACATTAAGATAAGATAAAGCACACTTAGCTTTAGTTAGCTTTAGTTATTGCATGTACAACTAAGCTTAACTTAGTTGCTTTTATGTATTTATTCTAAAACTAATATTGTAGAATCAATTTCATTATTTTCTCAATTCTTGCTCGCTTCCTTCCTTCTCTTGCAAGCTTGTTTATTGTTTTGCAGATCTAGAGCTGTGTATCTCAAAAATCTTACACTGGTCACTACCCACTGCTCGGAACATTATATCCATGTCGAAATTCTGCAATGCTGGTTGACGACTTGTGCGAAGAAAATTGAATTTACAAGTCGAAATCCAAATCAAATATATATTTATAGCAGAGCATAGGTATATCACGCCCGCCGGCCGACTTAGAAGCACCAACTTACCACGTTCTCCATGTTAACATGGTGTTTTGGGGCCATGTATATCGGGAAATTTTATTGTTTTTCTTCCGAATTATTATTGTTTTGTTGTTCTCTCAACCGCTGTTTTTTATTTATTTTCAAACACGCGTTTCATTGATGTTCTTTTATTTATTTTTAAACTTAATGAACTAGTTTTGGACACACGTTTCATTGATTTTCTTAATGTTCAATAATATTAATTGATTATTTATGATTATGAATTCCATCTATTTAACGAATTAATAAAATTTCCCCAAATTTAAAATATTTTTATTTAAAATAGTTTATCGAGACAATCTTTGTCACTGGACAACGATGTGTCAATTATGTGGTTTGCCATAGTTTGCTAACGAGGAAACAATTCTCCAAACCCGTCCCCACATGCGGGTATGAAATTGATGGGCACTTAAATTCTGCACATTACGTATCAAATTGACAGTTACGTCTTTTGTTTTACTCATAAAGTAAACCACTTTTTTTAAATATGGAGTGTAATATTTAGTTTTATTTTTTATTATATAAATTAGTGTATTTATATAAATTATATGATTAATAAATGTTGAGATACATTATAATAGTTATGTTATAATACATTTATATTATCAAAATCATAAAAAAATATAATTATATTATAATGTTATTTTAAATCACTTATTATTAATAATTATAAAAAAAATTAATATGAATTATATATATATATATATATATATATATATATATATATATATATATATATATATATATATATATATATATATATATATATATATATATATATATATATATATAATTAAATTTTTAACTATAGAGATTTATTTATCTTAGAGATTCTTAACATGTCAATAAGTTTTGATTCAATAAAATGACTTATTAATACCACACGCCCAAAAACCATAATTCGTGTTTATAGGGCACGTATTCATATGCTATATTTTTTTTAATTAATCAAATGAATTGAAAGAGCAAAAGGACATCACTATTTTTGAGATAAATCTCAAGCTTTGATTAATAACTACTATAAAAAATATTGTAGAATGTTACATGGAGGTTAAATCCCTACCATTCACTTAATAGTTGTTGATAATTAAATTAAATCTTACAAACCCTATTTCAAAATAGACACAACCATCTGCTTAAATATATAACTTATTATATGTAAGTTTATAAATGGAGAATTACCATTTATATAACATTTTTTATTTACATTTATAAGGAAAGCATGTGCAGAATTGATTGTCTTGTGAGGGAGTTGAGATAAAGTGGTTAAGTTTGACTGAATATTTTGGACCAATTTTGATCAAGTCAATAATATTACTTTTAATTTACCTACACATGGTAATGCCCTTGGTAAATGGGCTCAGATTAGGTCTACATACCTATCTATAAATAGGTGGAATCCAAGAGGATTTGGGTTGGCTAATTTTTGGGTTATGATTGTAGGAGAAATGTTCTAACCATGAATTTTGTTGTAATGTTGTAATGTTGCAATGGTGTTTTGGATAAGCTGGCGAACCCAGCTAGGGTAAAGGAGTAATGTTTTAATACTTCACTCAATTGAACTAAGAAATATCATGGTATGTTCCTTGATGTGCCTCAACACATCGTTGTATTGAACAATAGAAACATGATACCAATTCCCATCGCATTTAGGAGCTTCATATATCTGTTTTTCATCTCTAGCAAAAAATGGTTCTTCACCATTAACAAAAAATTAAGGGGTGGAAGGGAATACATCCACTAGTATAAAATGACTAATTAGTTACTAAAAAAATGACTAAAATTTGCATATAAACGACTATTTTTCAGTCGATGACCAATAGCAGTTAATTTACAATATCTTATAATGTGACCAACTTTTAGTAGTTCTTAGCTTATGCATTAATTGGATGTCTCAATTTTATCATCTAGTAATATATTTAGTCATTAATTTTGTCATGAATTGAGTCATTTATTTAGTCATTAATTGCCAAAATTAATGACCAAATATACAACAAAATATATTGCTATATGATCACCTTAGAAAACCAATTAATGACCAAAGAAATATGACTAAAATGTTGATCGTGTTATAAAATATTGTAAATTAGCTACTAATAATCATATATATGCAAATTTTAGTCATCGTTTGCAACCAATTAATGACCAAAGAAATATGACTAATTTTTTGTTGTGTTATAAGATACTGTAAATTAACTACTAATAGTCATATATATGAAAAATTTAGTCATCACTTGAAACTAGTTAGTGACCAAAGAAATGTTACTAAATTTCTGTTGTATTATAAGATATTGCAAATTACCGATTAATAGTTGTATATATGAAAAATTTAGTCATCATTTGTAATCACAAATTTATCATTTGCATTAGTCATTTATCTTTTCTTGGTAGTCTCATATTCATTATATAAACAACTAATTTAATAATTTATATTGATTTCATTTACCTTAATTAATAATCATTATAAATGACTAATTTAGTCATATATTCATTTTAATTATGTTTATCATTAATCAGTATAAACTAATAATTTAGTAATTTTAGATTGATTTTACGTGTTCATTATTAATCAACATAAATTAATTAATATGATTGCGACTAAATTAAAAAAATGTCATACACTGTCATACAAAGTTACATATGTTAATTACAATACTAAACAATATCAAGTGCAACTATAAATAATTCCAACCAAAAAAATTATATTATATGAAATGTCAAGTATTACTATATGAGTTTCCAACTTAATATTGGTTGGACTACAATTTACACATGAAATATTGTTTCATCACTTCAAAACATTATCATTTTATTGGCAAGGCATTGCACGTGAATTCATGAACTCTGAATAGTTGACCATTCAGTCTCTATGTGTGTGTCTTATGCAGGATATTGGCTCTAAGGGTATCACTAGCCCGATTCTATTCTCTCTCTGTTTTTTGCACTTCTCACTCCAGCGTTATATTTGTTTTCTTCTTTCTTCAATTCCTCCTTCTTACCATCAATTCTAGGTTCCTTTTTGAAAAACAAAATAAGACACAATATATAGTATAAGATATGAAAGATGATGAACACTATAATATAAAGTAAAGTAAACTATAAAATATTTATACGACATATACCTCAGCATCAGCAATGTTAAAGCCATTTTTTCCCCATAAAAGCAAGAAAATCAAACAAGTTTTCTTCAGTTGGGTGATAATGGTCACTATGTGGCCAGATGACCTGTATAAAAATAACAAATAAAATTTCATCATAGAAAATAACACCTTAGTAACTTAGTATTCAACCTTCAAGGAAATATTAGGCACAATCATGTCAACTAAGTTACATGCTAAAATATCAAGTTGTAGATACCTTGTGAAAACAAATAGTCTGAAGTGTGATGTCTAATCCTTGCCATTTTATTCGCAACAACATTTCATTATCTTATGCATGAAATTGGTCAAGTATATAAACAAAATGTGCTCAAATAACAACATGAAATTAAACTTTTCTAATAGTCATGAAAATATTTTAACACTAAACAACTAAAATGATTTCAATCAATTAAGTGTAATACTAATTTCATATTCAAGCTTTGGTTGTTGTTTAAATGGACATGATACCAAGTATTTTCAATTTCATTGTTAAATGACAACAAAATCAAAAGAAACATTTAAAATTCAATCAAACAATAAAGAGAGGATATCATGGAATGGACATTGCAATTATAAAAAAAAATTGTTTGCCTATTCATCGATGTTTTGTTTGGCATTCCTAAAATATTTGCTTGCCCAAAATCACCATGAGGTGAAATAATCACAACATTAAAAACCATAGGAAACCCCATTAGAGACTCGAACAATTTTTTTTTAGTTGGGAAATAATGGCCACCATGTGGCTACATGACCTGCATAAAGAAAGAAAATAAAATGTCACCATAGAAAAGAACCCCTTAGGAATTTAATATTCAACCTTCAAAAAAAAGCTTAGGCATAATCATGCAAACTAAGTTACATGTTCTAAGGGCCAAGTGGTGAATTATCATACCATATTTCTAGCTCTCCATTTTTTATTGCACCAAACCGGGTAATATCTAATCGAAAAGCCAATAATTTTCATTATAGTGGATCAAGAAAGTTTCTACAAGAAGCTTCTTAAAAATAACCTTCTCCATTCTCCACTCAAGAGGAAAATCCAATGCTCGATAAAGATGAATATCCCCTTTCTGGCTACTCTCAGGAATCATGTATATCTGCATATGCAAAACAACAGCGTAAGAGGAAATTGTGCAAAAAAAATATCTATAAAATTGAAAATAAATGACAATGATGACATAATGAGAAAAGTGAATGAAAATTAAGAAAATTGATTTATTTGCATAAGGAAAATGTTAGGGAGAAATCAAAAGCAAATCTCAAGGTTTACACAAGAAAAATGCCACCCTTCTTACCATTTTGTTAATACTAGTGCTCCTAAGCATCATCAACTTGTTGTTACTAAAAGGTGTTGCTATTTTAAAGTGTACCCTGAAGAGGATGATAAAGGAAGAAATGCACATGATTTCAAACTAACAAATTTAAAACAAGCAAACAAATAATGTTGATCTTTCCAGGTTCCTGAAACATTGTTTCAATATTAACAACCTTTTTTACAAAGCAAAGATGAATTAACCTTGAAAAGTGCAAATTGATTTTGATTTAGAGTTGGTAAGACTCAGAGCATGAACATAATTAGGTGTTTATTATGCACCCGTGTTCTCATCATGGATTATGAGTCTAACACCAACCACTTTGAGCACTCTATATTGCAATCACCATGACCTGAGACTTTTCCATGATCACAAAGGGGAGGGT
The DNA here is from genome assembly GCA_031772625.1 of Pinus tabuliformis. NCBI lineage: Eukaryota > Viridiplantae > Streptophyta > Pinopsida > Pinales > Pinaceae > Pinus > Pinus tabuliformis. The sequence continues at coordinate 490,715,589 of CM062804.1, read as the reverse complement.
GAATGGTAAAACCCCATTAACTGACCTATACATACCCTAAGGAGAGTACATGTCCTACCAATTTAGGTATTGGCTCATTGAGCGTGTAAATATCAATAAAATCGAAGAGAAAATGCAAACAAAGGTTGTAAGAAATGCATGTATTAATAAGAATCTTATACTTAAAGTGAGATCATAATTGTGTAGAAGTTACCTAGATTTAAAGAACTCAACTTTTAGTTCTAATTAAACAAGAACCCCAATGAAACATCCTTCACTTCCAAACATATGTTTATGAAATCACACTAATAAGATTATATTTCCTAACCTACCTATTATAATGAAAATCATAAGGATAAGAAAGATGAAACTCTTCATCTAAAGTAATGCCTAAATGTTGCGAGGTGCCTCTTCATTAATGTTGTTTTACACGCCAATGTCCCATCACATTGTGATAGTATTCTTTGTCTCAATGAATAGGTACATAACATCTCCCATTACATCAACACCATATGAATCATGTTTATGTTGAATAAGCTAACTACCATCCTAAGTAATTCAATTAAAAAAATTCAATCCTAAGCTAACTATCTAGAAACCATATAACAACTTGTAGTTTTAGTATTCTACCACAATTGACCAAACAGACAAATACAAAAGCATCGAAACATGGTCCACCATTATGATCCAATCCATTAAGCTTCAAGAAATATAGAGAATAAATAGTTGGAACATTTTCACAAAGCATCAAAGTTTGATCCTACATACTATATTAAGATGTGCTTCCATTTATTGAAGGTCTTATGTGAAAATGGAAAACTCAAAAAATAAGAGGGCAGTTATAATAGTACCTAAGATAAAATTTTCATATCCTTTATAAGTTTGAAAAAATGAATGCATGGGAACAATGAGACAAATGTCAGACAACTTAAATGGAAAAGCATAGAAACATGGTCTGCCACTATACTGATCCATCAAACTCCAAGAAATATAAAGAATAAATAATCGGTTCATTTTCACAAAGCCTCAAATTTTGATCCTACATATTATATTGAGGTGTGCTTCCATTTATTGGAGGTCTTAAATGAAAATGGAAAACTCAGAAAATAAGATGGCAAATTTAATAGAACCCGAGAAAATCAAGGGAGGAAAGTAAAATGATGTCAACTTTCAAATGATAACAGGAAAAAAGGGGCAAATCTCTAATTTTTTAAGAAATAAATACACTACATACAAAATCCTACAACTTGTGAACGACTTGGCCTATTTTGCATGGTGTTTCAGGGATAAGGGTGACGGGGATGGCTAGAAGTTAACCCCAAATTTCAATGGGACAACCAAAAGTAACTTTAAAAAATAAAATTTTAAAGTAGTATAAAATTTAAAAACAAATATTCTAGAACATAGTGATATAATATAAGTCAATAAAAGTAACCGCCATAGATAATAGATCTAATGTAACTCAATAAAAGTAACAAGTCTTGGATAATATATCTTAAATATCTTATCTACATAGATATTATAACTCTCCCAAAGAAAGAGTTGATATAGGATACACAAACCTACCAAACATGGGAGTGAGAATTGTGAAGGAAATGAGCCCTCATTACAAAAACATAGTACATAGTATGTAGGAATGCAATGCTTAGATAACCTTTGTCCATGTTTGAATGCATAACAACTCGGTGAATACTTTTATTTATGAATTGGAACTAAATGGGCACTAGTTTCGATAGTGGCTATTCAAATTTCCTCAAAACCATCCTAACAGATCTCCCAAAACTCCCTGTTTTTGGAAATAACCATCTAGAGGATCTGAGATAAGTCCCAAAAAACCATCATAAGATGTATCCCAAACATCCCATTTTCTAGAAAAAAGCATTTAGACAATGTGGGAGAGGATCACACATCCTAAGAGATGTCTCATTCAAAATAGGGACTTTCCCCTTGCAATCCCCAAGGAGGGGAAAATCCAAAGGATGCATTCGAGAAGAAGAGACAAGTCCCCCCATGCAACATCATCCTCGGTGCATAATCCAAATGATACAATATAAAGTGATCTAAGAGAGTGACACACTAAAATATGAACTCATGACCAAGTGTAGAAATTGACCTATATATCCATAAGAAGAATGTATGTAATGAAATTATGAAATCATTACATGCATGCATGGAAGATAACATTTATCATATCTAATTAAATTCTAATACTATCATCCCTACAACTGGAGGGCCTAAATTAAGGAAACAATCGAAAATAAAACTTATAATTCGATATATCTATTATACTTCCAACAAAATGAAAGTAGATTGTGGATTACAAATTTATAAACATGATTACATAAGAACTACTTACAAGTTTCAGGGGACCCATACTCATGGGCTTCGGAGCAGTAATGAACTGTTTTGAAATTTCAACTAATGGCTTTGGGAGCATCAAAAACATTCCAGTTGCTCCATTCTCAGATTCACACCATTTTTATATGTGGGGAGAATATTAATTGGTTAGTGTTGCCAATTATTTGGGTGCTTCTTACACACAACCAACATTAGGGGTAGTTTGGACACTACTTACTTGTGTATCCCTACATGTGACACCACTATTGGGAATTTAAATGCTACCTACAATTGTTGTCATTGAACCCTGCAATTAAATTTATTAATTTCTTGTTGATAATCACAAAAGTAGGTCAATGGTACTGAAGAAGAGTGCAGTCAATATGACTACAATGTAGGAGTGCAAGTGCATATCCTAGAAAAAATGCTAAAAGTAACATATAGAGAAAGAAATTAGTGGTAATTTTTTTGCAACACGTATATAAGAGACCGTTGTATAATAGAATATACTCAATGGCCTGCTAAAAAGGAATGAGTGAGCGATATGGTAAGGTCTTCCAATGGAGCTAGATATGTTAGGGGCTCCTGATTCTAATGACTAATGGCAAGGAAGTTGAATTGGGTACAGGGGCACTGCCAACATCCCTTGGGGCCAACAGTGGATCTAATCGTATGATCCTAGGGGAGGTGTATCAGAAAGTGATACTCCTATCATATGTGGTCAAAAGGAAGAAACTGTGAATAGGTATTTGGCCACTCCTATGGGATTGGGATGTAGCCAAACATGTTAGGAACACCTTGCTCTGGAACTATATGGAGTTGGTCCCTTTAGTACTCTAAGAACCTATGAAATTGATGCATGGTTCAATATCATTAATCTAGTCTCAATGGTATTTGTTGATCTCCACAATTAGAAGGCTGAGAAGAGACCCAAGTTCTCACCATTTTAAGTATCTCCATTTTTTGCAAAGGACCACCATCATTGTCTAAGGAAGTTGCAAGCAATATAGTAGTTTTAGAACTTGACTAGGAAAAAAAATTACATTTTAAATTAAGAAAAATCAAGAATACTTTCAAAGATAAATGTTCAACATAGGAGATGAGTATTCTAGTGTGCATGTGTCTACTTATGGTTGGGTAGTTATAACAATTGACAGAAAAGTACAAAAATTCCATATTTGTTTCCGTTTCTATTCAAAATCTCAATATCTCTAGGGAAGGAAAACAATCTTTGGAGTTCCATAAATTTTGTTGGGTTGGATTTTCTTCTATTTATATACTTGGTCCTTGGTTAATCCCTCATATTATAAATATAGGGACCCATTTCCAATATGCCGTTGGATTGTGATGATTTCTTGGATAGTTTGGCATGTTTTCTCAATTTATGCAACTAATGATTCCATAAGTTAGATGCCATTTCAAAATTACATACTGCAATTTCTTCCTACTATTGAGTGGATCATGAATGGAAATTTCAATATGGTGGAATGGGATAAAGATAAAATTGGCACAAGACCAGACACTAAGGTCCTTCAATATTTATTAGCTTAATATCATGGAATGTGAGGGATGCTTCTAGAGAAGGAAGGAAATATTTGATATGGGGTGCCACCCATTATATTATGCTAGAAATTCTTCTATTATGCAGGAGTTCAAGATAATTGAGTTAGACCTCTCCCTAAATCAAAAGTTAATATGGATGTATAGTCCCTAATGAAGCAACACATATTCAAGGTTAAATTGTAGGTTTCTCCCTAGATCAAAAGTTATGATGGATGTACACTCCCTAATGGTGCAGCACACATTCAAGGTCAAATTAGGGAAATCCTCATGTTTAAAGAGCTAAATTACTAATATTCCCTCTACTGGATCTAAACTTGGGCCAAAACTTACACAGGATTTAGTTGAAGAACAATGTAGTGCCTCGACAATTTTGCTCTAGAAACAAGTATTTTTGTGGGTTATGATATTCAATAAAAAGGTGACATAACCATCCCCATATCATGTAGTATATAAGACAACAAAAGAAAAATGTTTCATCTCAATATCTTCTATATGAAAATTACAAAATCCTATTCTCTTGAGGAATCTATTGTTTACCCTCCACCAAAGCCTATGTAACCCCACTAAAAACTAGCCCAAATATATCTTAGAGTGCATGCATCTAGTGTCACAAAAAGGGGATCAAACAAAGAGGACATGTCTCTAATAAATGCATAGAAGGTCATCTTAGGCTTCAATCCTCCTAGTGATTCAAGCCAAGAGACCTAGAAATATTACTGGTATATGTCATCTATGATGAACGTGTTCATAACATGTTTATTCAACAAAATATGTCCAATAATATCCAAAGTATACTTGAAAGCAGGGAGGAAATCCATCAACAAAATGACCATAGAAAGACATGAGAACTTTGAAAACAAAAACTGTGATCCCACCCAATAGGTGTAGTCAAGGTCATAGCCGCAAAGGAGGTCATAATAAATATGAAATCTCCTCTCAGCTATCAAGTCCAGAACTCCATATATTAGGATCTATAGATGCTGATAAGGATGTGCTTCTTTTCACCTTATAACATGTGATATTGATCTAACAGACATATATGCAGTCTATATCACCCACTAACGTCAGTGGCATATCAGAACCCGCAATATTCTAAAACCTTCCAATCTCATTTCTCAACTACCCATACTCCCTTACTTGTACATATCAGTAGGAAAAAAAACTATCCCTAACCATGCAGAATACATCCAAATCACATTTAGCCTTGCCCGTGGTTTTTCCTTTACAGTGATTTTGACATTGTTATGATTGCTCCAATTTGATGTGTTAAATATCAATCTACTACACTTGGAAAGGACTTGAGGCATTAATTTCTTTTTGAAACATAGAAGCTTCCATGATCTTCAAAGGAAACATAATGCTGAGTAGTATGATTAATTTTCACTATTCGAGTATGTTTTCTTTAAACTAAAAAGAAAAAACATATAAAACGTAGTAGCAATCCTTAAGCACCAAGAATATTATTAATTATTTCTTCCTTGAGATGGGTAGATTGAATATTTGAATCATCGCTCATTCACAATTCCAACTTTCCCTATGAATAGTTCTACCCATTCCCAATGACCAGGCAACAATCACTAGGATTCTCTGTGGTGCATGATGTTTTCCAGCAATGATGCCAAGTCCTAAAAATCAGAGTTTCTTTGCATTTTAATTTATGGCATCCATTGGCTCATCAACGTTGTTAGGGATCTCCTCCTTACACCATCATTATGGGATGTGAGCCAAAACTGTATGTCAGACCAGGATTACATGGATATTCTATAACGGTTCTATTTGAAGCAAGGATCAAGCCTCCAGACCAAGGGGGATGGTTCCTACAACCCTATGCATACAGGAGTCCAAAATAGACTAGAAATAGTCCCAAAACAATGCATTATAAGCACACATCCTTAGGCCATGACAATGCCATGAAAGCCGTGAATGCACATGATTTACTACTGGAATACCTTATGGGAACACACAATAAATAGAGGATGTAATAGACCACATGTGCACAACAAACATGGGCAGACCCCAAGATAGGCACAAACCAAAACATTATGTGTCGAAATTGAAAAATTATGGCTAGAGGAATGAAGAAGTTATGAGTATGAAAATCAAGGCAGTGACCTATAGTCAATAGGACAAAATTTGGAGTTTAGAGATAAAGATCCCATAAATTTTTATTTTTTGGTATAGAAGAAAATTAGAATTCTTTGGAATGTGCCAGCATAACAAATTTTAGGTGATAGAAAAGTTTGGAGGTTGATGTATTTATATCTCCATTTGAAGTATATTTTTACTACATCGGAGCCTGGTATTTATTTCTTTCATGGAAAAAATGACAATGCTCTTGAAGTTTATGTTGAAGCCCAATCATAAATTTAATGGGCATAATTTCACCAAATGGAAACAACAGATGATCCTTGTTTTCCCATTCATGTGTCCACTGAGAAAGGCGACCTAGAAGGTGGTATGGAAACAAGACGATACTGATCAATTTCAAAAACAGTCAAACCAAGTAGCCATTGAATAATATGGATATGACTACAATAACAAATATGTAGTGATACTGATGAAAATCTCAGTGACAGAAAATAATTCCACAAGAGTAAGATGGGTAGTTTGCATGCATAATATGAAGGTGTCCACGGGGAATGCATGGACTGCCAGATAAAGGTAGATAAGGTAAGATGATTTTACTAATGTCCAACAAAGACCACAAAAGTAGGTCAATGGGACTAAAATGTACATCCAATATAAGTGCAAATCTAGAGTGTGAAAGAAACTCCAAGAATGCTATTGAAAGCAGGAAAATATAAATAAACAAGT